>CM061352.1:23804520-25290770 GCA_030867105.1 Liasis olivaceus
ACTTTTACAGAGTTCTGACTTCATGTCACAGCTCCAGCTTATATCGCTACTAGTCTTAATTAATACTAACAGTTTATAGAATGAAAAAATAGCAAGATAAAAGGTAAGATCAAAAGTAGCAGGAAGGGAGACAATTTATTACAGTGGTTCTTTAGCTTCAAATGAAATTCAGATAAAAGGTCTGGTGACTGAGAATTTGTCTGAAAATGTTTATCACGTACAAATTCAGGAAGACTCCCTCTCCCTGTCCAATTCTATCCATAAATTCTATCTCCGGTCTGTAAAAAAACAGGTTAGATCTCTATTCCCATTTTTCATAAGCAGCAAATCCAATCACTTTTGAGGACACAAATCCGGGAAACACAGTCCAAGAGACTATCAGAGAAAGTAAGACTTTGGGTCCATTATTGTCTAGTGTGAAGGAATCCACACACCACTGTCTTGTGCACACATACATGTAAAACAGGTCTTCATAAACTAGTACTCGGCATAAAAAGAAGAGATTACATTTTGTGCATTCCAGGTATTTATCCCAACAGAAAAATTAGTCCCCCCTTAACAATACTGCACTGAGTATTTTATCTTCTCATTCATGAGTGGCTCAACAAGGTGGTATTCCTATGCAGAGCTTCTCAGAAGGAAATCTCATGGAGTGAACTGGGACATCCTGCTGAGTGAACACGCATAGAATTGGTCTTTTGCTCCAAGACAGCATACAAGCTTTGCATGCAGGAGGACCGAGATACAAACCCTACCAGGATTACAAAAGATATTTGAATGAACTCTTCCAAGACAGCTTTCTATGTAAACTTGTGTCACATATGGATAATAAGGCTCTGCTGACACATTTGATAGCATCAAGCAACGTATCTCTTCTTGGAATAGAGCACACCCAGGCAGCAGAGGAGGGATTCATATTTTTGAATGCTCCCGTATGGAGGAAAAGCTTCCTGTATAATCATATAAGGGAAAGGGTTAGGATAATTATTTCTTCTCATGTGGTACCCTTCTAACACATGGAAGGGGATGATAAAACCTACATCCTCATACCTGATGTGGTACAGTCCAGGGAAAGCTTCAGAGGCTTTTAGTCATTCAAATAAACCTGAAATCAACACGCCAAGATTTCTCCATGAGAAGTGTCCATAAGGACATTTCATTTCTGCCTCCTTCGCTTGCCAATAGCACTCATTTGCATCTCTCAAGCATTTAAATGCCAGCTATCCGGACTGCCCCCTCCCTCCTTCATTCCTGTTATCAAGTGAAGAGATGATGCTACATTAAAGACACAAGGGAAGGAAAAGATTATAAAATACTTTAGGGTACATTTCTGGCTGGTGTACAGAACCAGTGCAACTGTGCAATCTCCTGCCGGGTAACCCGAGGTGCAGCTTAGTGCAAACGTCAGCTTCTAATTGAATTCATAAAGCAAATAAATTACTCAGAGAGTTTCTAAGTATCCAAAGAAAATTAACAGTGGTGGAATTCACAGGCATCCAAATTAATTAGCACATGGGATAAATACCCACGCAGAAACAAACAAACAAACAAAGTACAGTACAGTCTTGCCCGCCTGGATGGGAGATGTTTATGATCTCACCAACTTTCATCAGCTCATGCTGAGCAACATTTAGTCATTGTTACTGAATCAATAATTTATTTTTTATTTATTTAGATACCTTTCCCACACTACCGCAAGGGCACAAAACAACATATCGTCATATCAATGTATTTTTTGAAGAACTGGGCTGGGGGGTAATCGAGAAGTCAGGCCCATTCTAATGCCATGTTTCTTTTCTTCCATTACAAATGGGCACACAGAAACATGCCACCCCAAGCAGGAGATCAGTTCCACAATTTCTCTACTTAAAAATAATTATCACTTGTTCCAAGTACCTTTCCTTCCAGGAGGAGGAATTTAGGAACCAGCTACTACCAATAAGCCATCTGAGAGATCAAGCAAGTCCAAGGAGCACTCATAAATTTTGGCGTAGAGGTAGAGAAGTTGTGATTCTCCAGGTACTGCTGAAGAACAGGCCGCTTACTTGTAACTGTGGATCACTGAGAGGCCATTTGTACGCTCACACATGAGTTCTGTCTTCTAATGAAAAGGAAGGCATTTTGGTGGGAAGCACATTGCCTTTTATATATGCTCCTCAGTGTGTTTCTGACCTTCTTGAGTTTTTTCTGCAACTGCCAAGGCATCCAAGTAAAACTACATGTGGTTGATCCATTATTCCTATACTATTTCTACCACAATGCTATTTCCACAACAATGAAATTTAGGAATGGGCACTTAAGAGGAAAAAAAAAAAGGACTTGAATGCCAGCCACTTATTTCAAGTTCCAAACATTTAGAAGTAGGTGCCACAAAAGAACATCATTGCAAGGGTGATGAGAGAACTGAATAGGTTGCAGTGTGAAAGACTACGTCGTTCACTACAGCCTCCGATTGTTGGAAATCAAGGTCCAGTGTGCAGTTTCTGTCAGGTGAGGAAGAAAATGGTGGATTTTCGATTCCTCTTTCTGGAGAAAATGAGAGGAATAACTAGAAGACTATGAATTTATGTCTGAATCATAGTCAGCCTGATAAGATGGAGAGGATACATTCTGAAAGTGGATCAAAATGAGGACTCTGAAAGACCAGCTACTATGGGACTGTTTACTATAGGGATTATTAGGACTACAGCAGTAACAAATGGCAAAAGAGGGCACAGTTTGCAGAATAGGTTTCTGTGTGCTCTGCACCATTGGGAGAGCTTCTGAATAAGAAATGGTAGTATTTCCTTTGAAAGATTTTTACCTGGACAGAGAAACTGCATGCCCTGACTAGGTTATTAAACCTCTTGATTTTATATGGAGTGATATCAGCCCAGTTTGTAGAATATATACCAAAAGTTCCAGCCTTCTTTGCTTTTCAAGCTGTGTACAAGCAAATAAGAACCTTGGTCCCAAAAGAAAGAGTGGGTGCATGGAAGTATGCAGCCATAATATTGAAAAGAGTTGACTGAGGCCTAAGGTCTTTACAGCTAGAACAGCATCTTTCCAATCTGAAGACATCAGAAGAGGACATTTTGAATCAGTTTATTCCTCAGCTGCACTAACCTTCTGCTCTATTGATGCTCATTATTCAATATGGAAAAGATGAGCAGTTTTTCCTGCAGGCAGCTGCCATGAAGAGAAGAGTCTCCTTATTCTTGCCTATTTAAATGAGACACTGTTTAGAAACAGCATGGAGAATCTGCAGCTGAAGATGGCCATTCACAAGGAAGATTATGGAAAGAGAAGGGACATAAAACATGAACCGATCTAGGAAAAGAATCTTTTATGGCATGAATCATGTGACACATTCTGCATCTGAAGACTGATTCAGACATGCAGGATGTATGATCTCTAATGATTCAAGAATCACTTTATAACTTGCAATTGATTATATGATCTGATTTCATTAAACAAAGTGTCTTCAGAGCAGTGTTGGTTCTATCTGTGATGTGAGGTCTGCAGTTACTTGATGCTATAATCATCCAGTGGAAAACAGGCACATGTGAATAATTCCTAAGTTATTAAAGCAAATCCCAGGATACTGCATTATGCATCAGCTTCTCAAGCATTCCACATACCTAAATAGTGCCATAATTGGTGGGAGAATATATTTGCAGTTCAATCAGGGGATTTATGTAGGTGAAAATGAGATATGGAGATGACATAGCTCTATTTATCTGGAAATTTGGCTTTTAGAGGCTTCATTCAAACCAAAAGGTTAATGATGGGGTGGGTGGGTTTAACTTGCTATAGTCAGATCATCCTCTCCCCTGTACTTGCTACATGCAATGGCATGTAGAAGGAGGATGATCTTGAACAAGTACTTAGCAACTGACCAATTGTTAAATGTCAACTAGGATCCAAATCTGGTCTGGTCTCCCACAGTGGCTGCTTATACTTAACAACTATTTACCAAGTTATTAATTGGGCAAATGGGTACAAATATGGCCCCAACCCAAAGGTGTGGATTCCTAGCTGTGAGATCTATTTAATGCTTTTAACGTGAATAGAAAGTATTTTCTTTTCCCAGATTTCAATTCTAATCATTCTTTGCAGAGAGCTATGACAGATAAATCGGCATAAAGACTGATGCAATTACTGCACGTAGTTTAAATCTGACTTCTGAAAGATCCAATGGATATTTTTTATTTACCTACATCCAAAATTCTTTTGCTTGAATAATGACAGACTTTTTTATATACATACATTAATTTTAAGCATATCTGCACCTACAGATGACTGACACTCTTAAGATATTTGGCTGTCAGTATATTTTCACAGGTCTCCAAATGTACAGGTAGACTCAGGTGCTAAAATTATACCTCTTTCACCTCAATTCACAATGGATTCAATCTTGAGATTAGGAAGGCAGGGGAAATGACACAGTCTAACCCAGCATGCCTTGTCTTAAATATTACAAATTCTTATTTTTATCAGCATGACAGCAGAATAGCAACATTATGTATTATATCACAGGGACAGGAAACACTATGAATGACTTGAAATACCTTGGGTATTTCCTAGATGGCAAGTGATTTATTTATTGTTGCTGGAAGGTAATGCTGGTGTTGAAAAATGGGACACAATGCTTAATTGATTTTTTTTTTTTTTTTGCATAAAGTCTGCATTTCTCAGAACACAGAGGCATTCTTGCACACCACCCAGTATTGACTAAGAACATTCCCAATCCATAATGACAAGAGAAAATGTTTTTCCTCTTCTCCTATATTATTTTTGGGTAGGACCTAGATTCAGTTATATTTACATAGATCCTCTGGAAAATCAAAGATGAATCCTAGCACCATAATGAATGTGCTTGGAAATGGCCATCAGTAAGAACAAAGAGAGGGCAACATTTATTGGCTTTATAGCACCTCGAGTTCACTTTTAAAATCCAAAAGACAGTAGCATGGCATAGTGTTAAGTCTGTCCCAATCCATTCCTTTTCTGGCTATTGCTAAAATGGGACTTCAGGGTCATTCAATTCTCCATTCATAATTACAGTTTTGAAACAATGTTGTAGTGATGAACTATATTGATGAACTCTCTACTCATAAGTATTGGGACTATTCCTACTTAGTTGTGTATTCAAGAGATGAGATGACCCTCCAGATGTTGCTGAATAATAATTCTCAGCAGTTCTGGGGCCAGTGCTGAGGGACCGTTGGAGTTGTAGTTCAGAAACTTCTGTATAGTCACAGGTTCTAACAAATTTCAACCTATAAATATAGATATAAGACAGAGATAGAGATATGTAAACAAATTTATCATGGATAACCTAATCAACGACTATTGGCAATGACAGAGAAAAGGAATATCTATGTATAGCAACCCCATGGTTGATTATCAGATACAAATAACCCAGCAGCAAAAGATTTAGTTTGGCTTCACAACTTGTTTGTGAACTTTCCAGAGCCATATAGCTGGCCACACTTGGAAGTAAAAGGCATTAGTCTGCCTGAATACAACTACTGTCATGTTCCGAATGCTAACAGAACAATAAGGGTTAAGGCAAAAGTGAGATTCAACAGATAATGTTTTAAGAATAGACAGACATTTTAAAGATACATTTAAAGCAGAGGGGAATTCCAAGTAAATTTTAATTAAAAAGCATGGTAAGAAAAACAGAATGTGTGTGTGTGTGTGTGTGTTGGGATGGGTTGGGGTGGGGCATAGAAATCACAAATCTAGATACAGTTATAAATAAAATATTTAAAATGTCCTTTTAAGTAAGCAGGCAGCATTTCTCTGCTTTCACGGAAAGGCAAACATCACACTCAAATTAGTGAACGTTGTGTGTTTCTCCCTTGTCTATATTTTCAGCTAGATACATGATTTATTAATCAAGGTGGCTTTTCCATTTGATTAAATGCTACTGTTAACTTGACACATGCCACACCAATAAAATATAGTTAATGAAAAGTGATTGAAAAGAGACTAGTGTGGGACTTACTGAAATGTCCTTGATTTGTTCTGAAAGAACTGCATCATGTCATTCTTGTTAGCAATGTGCTCTTAATGTCCATTCTCTGGTCAAATATTTTGGAGAACCAAAACCATCCAGTGGATACAACAGAAGAAATCAAAGAATTCTTCTACAAATGATTTCTAAAAGAAATATTCAAATAGGACTATCATCCAAATGTCCACTAGATGACAGCAAAGAGCTACACTTTTCCATGCATCTTTGCTGCCGCTTAGTGGTTGACTAAGACTTGAAACCCCTAACTGATGAATATTGCTAAATTAGCTTTTATGATTTGACAAGGATTAAACGTTGCTGGTCATCAACTATATCTTAATATAATTTCTAGAATTAGAAATTGGTCTAGCAAAAGAACTGGCACTATACCAAGAATAGGGGCTTGAAGGATTATGCACCCTCTGTGCATTCATCTCAAAAGTTCTCAGGGCAATGTACAACAAACACCTAGATTAAACCTGAGCTAAAGTGTGGGGGGCAGATAACTGACAACTTTGCCTATTAGGACAGCTATGAGCAAGTTCATGCAGATGGACCCTAAGTAATAACAGACAGCTGAAACCTGGGAAATAGATTTCCAAAGATTTAAACTTTGGAAGAAGGAAAGTCCTAGCATCTTCAAACATGGTTTTCAGTTGCAAGACATGTTTAAATCCCCCATGTACAGGGTCACCTTTTAACTTTTGTCCAAGCTCTTGTTCTCTTCTTCTGTTCTGCTTCCTTCTGCTTTGAAATCAGTACTTGTAGATACTAAGTATGCAACGTTACTGTGAGCAAACTTTTATCTCATCAGATGTTAAGCATTGCATTTACATGCAGTCTGAAAATTGGATCATGAATTTAATGGGTGTGCAGAGACTGTGGATATATACTGCTGTAGAAAATAAGTACAAACATTTCAGAAGCTAAATATATTTACCATCCAAAATATTGCATTCCTATGATACCAAAGAGATTTAAAATCAGCTTTTGGAATTTGCCAGATGTAAGATGTTGCACAGGTTCAGAATTTTGCTTGTTTTACTCTCTGAAATATTATCTTGGATTATGTATATAAAATGAAAGTGGTTTGTATCACAGCAGCAAAAGATACAGTGTAAGGAGCTACTGCTAATCCACATAATTAAGATGTGGTATGTTTGGTTCTGCAAAATGGCAGCAGCAGTTAGACATACTTATCTCTTTTTTACTTTGACTTGTTTATTTACTGTTATTTATTTACTGTTTGTTTAATTGCAAAGGACAGTGAAAAACCTTCACTGCCTGATAATGTGGAATTTGGAACACTTATAGATTTCAAGAGCTTTATCATATGGAAAAGAAAAAGAGACCCAGGACTAGCTCTGGCTCTCCAAACTGACTTAAAGCTTTTAAACAATTAAAAATTGATGAGTTATTTAAAGGAATATGCAACTAAGCCAAGTGACTTAAGTGATTCAAATGACTGGAATTTTCTAATAGACACAAGATATTGCAGCAATCTCTACAGTGCATAACAATTTGCTTCCCCCTTCACTTTCTTTAAACCAGGAATTTAGATCTGGGCGTCATGATTCACGGTAAAGTAACATCCTTCCTACGGGTGCTGAATTCTCCAACACGCAAGCTGATGAACTAGACAAAATACTTCAACAGAGACAACATGATTCATCCTATAAGAACTCTATAATAGATTTTGTAGCAAAACAGTGCTTCTTAACTGCTGGGACTATGACAGCTATATTTGAGCAAATGCCAATAATCGGTAAGAAAATAGATGAGTTGAAAGGCATTTTGACTGTTTTGGCAAGCAACATAGTGAAGACCTGAAACACTGAACACTGAATCCTAGGAATGTAATCACTCACCCTGGACAAGAGAAGGCCCCTCACATACAAATTCCACGTGAGAATGACTGGCTATAATTATTGCATTGTGGCTGGCCACCGCACAATCTGGAACCTCCATCTAAGGAACTCTCCTTAATAAACTCTCATGGTGAACCCATAAATGAATAATCAAGGCCTCCACAGGAATCGACTGCTGCCTCCTGGAATATTGCTGGCTGGCACTTTAAGTGTAGAGATAGACTTTTTATGGATTATATAACTAAATATAATATTCTCTTACAGGAGACATGGTCCAATGAGGACAAAGAATTTGATAATCATACTGTACTGTCTCTTAAAGCTAGCAGTTCTAGGAAAGGGGAAGGCCAAGTGGAATATGTATGAAATAAGATTCAGCTGGTAGTGGTTAAGCTGAAATTTTGTAGCCATTCACCATAGCTATAGGTCTTCGATTTTTACCTTATTATAATTATTAATATTAATCTCCCTCCCCAGCCATTACAAAAACAAATGAAAGAAAAATGGCATGAACTAGAAATATACGTAACATTTCTAATAGAACATATGCCAACGGCTTTGGTGATACTAGCTGGAGAGTTTAATTCCAGGATTGGTATAAATTACCAATACTTCATATGAACATTATCACTCCTACTCTGTTCTGAACCCAGAGGCAGCTCCTCCTTTAATACCCAATTCCAGAGAAAAAGGAGTTAATTTTGCAGGATGGTACATGACTCAGATGATTAATAACTTAGATTTAATAATCTTGAATGGCACCAGGGAGAGTAATATTTCTGGAGACTACATCTTCTGGGGTGCCCTTGGAGCAAGTGTTATTGATTATATTATAATCTCTCTAGAGTAGTAAACATGATTCTTAATTTTAAAGTTGGGATCTCCTTGATTAGGGACCACTTTCCTTTAAATCTACATTTGGCTTTAAAAGAGATATAGGTATAGATATCCATTCCCATATCTATATCTATGGATATGGATACATACACACATATACATATATATTGTATATACACACAATTATTTTGTACCAAACAGTCATCAAATCCCTAATTATATTTGAGTAAAATGAACAGAGAAGCTGGAAAAAACAATGCAATATTGTTATACCTCTAGTAATGTATGTAATACTCTCATGAACAAAACATCTCCTTGAAAGGATTTATATTGCTCATTAATTACTATATTTAAAGAGGCATTATTTTGTAAAACTGAATGGGGATGTGCTAAAAGAAGATCCAAATTGTTTGATGAGGAATGTGAAAAAGCAAAGATCTCTCTAATTTAAAAATTTAATTTATATAAATATAGCAACTGTCCATTACTCTTCAACCTACTTCATGGTCTAAAAAGGAATTATAATCTGTATTGAAAAAGAAAAAAAATGGGTGAAGCCAAGAGAGATCTTTGGAGACAATTGATCCAGGCCTCCAAAACTGGTGATTGTATTACATTCTGGAATATTATATCAGCCATTTGAAAGGTATTGGATCAGAATCAGAAAACTGGATCTTTGCCTCTGCTTGGGAAGTTTATTATCCAACTATTTATTCATCAGAAAGTTATATGGCCCCAACTCTCAAAGCAGCACTGCAGAACTTGCCAGACTGACCCCCACTGACTACAACCAAAATGGCTAGGTAAATCTCACAACTGAAAAACTGGAAAGTCCTAGATGGGACAGTAGCCCACTACCTGAGCTGATAAAATCAAATATACACTGGTGGATGCAAGATTTAGCAGTCTTCTTTATGACCACAAACTGCACATTGGAAATACTGCCAATCTGGAATATCTTTATTATTTTATTTTATTTTATTATTTTATTTTATTTTAATTTACATGGCTGCCTATCTTCATAGTGATCCTAGGTGGCTGCCAACAACCAATAAAAACAGAACAACCCTTTCCACCAGGCATCAGACCAACCAAACTATCGACTTCCTGACTCAGCCCCATCGTAGTCCAATGCTTGGAGGAACAGCCAGGTCTTCATGGCCTTCTGGAAGGCTAAAAGGGTAAGGGGCCCCTTGAATCTTAGGTAGGAGGCTATTCCAAAGACCTGGGGTGGCTACAAAGAAGGCGCAACTTCCAGATCCCATCAGATGACAGCATTTAAGGAAAAGGATCTGGAGTGCACCCACCCTGACTGACTTAGTGGAACAGGCAAATTCCCTTGGGAAAATAACCTGGCCCTGGGCTTTGTGGGGCTTTAAAGGTAATAACCAACACCTTGAATTGCACATGGAAAGCCACTGGGAGCCAGTTCAGCTCACTCAACTACAACAGTGTAACTTGGGTGAACCACGGGTTGCCTAGAACTATATATAACACTGCATTCTGGACCAGTTGCAGCTTCTGGATGGTCTTCAAGAGCAGCTTCACACAGAAGTCACTAGGCATGAGTGACCCTGAGCAAGGCCTCCCTATCCAGGAATGGATGCAATTGGCACAAAAGATGAATGTGTGGAAATACTTGCTGCGAAGCAGTCTGGATTTAAGATGGGGAGTCAACTTTGGACCAGTACTTAGTCTTTACAACATCTTATTGAAAAATATCTATCAATCTTTGACTGGATAAGGAGAACATTCAGAGCAATTGATCCAATTGCATGGATAATGACCTGTTTATCAACTATCAAAAACTCAACATTTTGATATTTCAAAGAAACCTTTTAGCTTAAAAAATATAGATGGCACACAAGTGGGAATACCATTGAACAGGTTCAAACTTTCAAATACCTCAGAATTGTTTTCTAGGCTATAGCCTCCTGGAAGACCCAAACCCAATTTTTAAAAGAGAAGATTAAAAAATGTATAACTGCCATTTTTCAATATATGATTACTCCGGCAAGAATATTATATGCTCAGAGATGGAAAGATTCGACACCACTCACTATGGCAGAACGGTGGTGAAATTGACAGATCTTGCTGAGATGGTTAACTTCTCCTTGATCAGAGAAAAGACACTATCTACATCTATTGATAACTGGAAACCTCTTATGGACTTTTTCTGTAAAAATGAAAAAAAAATAAACTTGTGATTTATGGTTTTGACAATTAGAAAGGATAGATTATAGAAAGAAGAGTATTCTGATGTAACTTTAGAGTGAAAGGTTAAAATATAATCGTACTTATAACTACTGTGAAGAATATTGGAAGCCACTGCTTTGTATCTTTTTTCTTTCTTCTCTATCTTTCTTTAACTCTTTTTTTTCTTGCACTTTTTTCTCTTTTCTTTTTCTCTTTTCTTCTGCATATTAGTTTGTATTAGTTTTTAATCTTTTAAAAATTTTTTAATAAATGTATGTATGTGTGTGTGTGTATATATAATTCATTAAGCAAATTTATATAACTGCCCATCTCACCAAAAGCAACTCTGGGTGATGTACAACAATTAGATAAAAAACAAATATAAAAACAACATGAAAAATATAAAAACCAGGGTACAAACCATAAAGAAGGGAGAATAAAAATGGCCCCTTCAGCAACAGAGCCATCTAAGCAGGTCTCCGGTTCCCTGGGAGCCCCAGGCCTGATCACATAGCTAGGTCTTGAGGACCTTTTGGAATAGCAAAAGATATGCTTTTGTGTGTGTGTGTGTGTATGTGTGTGTGTGTGTGTGTTGTATATTTTATATATATATATATTGTATATTTGTGTGTGTATATATATGTGTGTGTATACACATGCACGATAGAGATAGATAGATAGAATCATTTGTATAGATATATAAAATGTATATCTGCCATCTTAAGATTCTTCCATACAAAATAAGGTAATTATATCTCAAGTGGATTAAAAGTATTTGAGGCCAAAGTAATAGCACAGCTATTTTATGGCTTCCAAATATGTGCCTACAGGGACACAGAGCCACTAGAAGCTGTTCAATCAGGTTTCTTAATAGACATATTTCTGTTGCCACAATGTGTCCCAAACTCAGCCCTTCGGGCCAAGGCTGAAATAACATCAATTAAAACTTGAGCACAGATAGCACATGTTAGTTATTGGTTTAATTAATTCTCAAGCCAAGTAGTTTGGCTGCTTTGACACACATACACACACACACACACAGACATACACACGATAAATTTCAATCTTCTGGTGGAAATCACTTTTCTGCACCCTAAGGTACTGCCAATTCTCACCTAATGCATTGATCTCTCTGGGGTTTGGACAGGCCAAATCTTTCTTCAAGCAATGCACCAGAGATACTGACTTGCAAAATGCCTTCAACCAAGCTCCATATTACTTCACTACAATGAGACTGTAATGGAAAAAATAAACCTAACAAACAAATGGAGACCGCAATCTTTTGGATATGACCAAGGTCAAATCCAGTTCCTCTCTTTGCCTAATCCCATCAGACTCAAGTTGATCCTCCCTGCCCCAGACAAAGCCCCTTGCAATTCCATCTAGACCAAAGGATAGAAACCTCCTCACTGGTCCACGGTACAGCCCAAGAACAATCCTTACAAGGGAATTGCAACCTAGAGAAACCCCAACCTTCCATCTCTTTATCAGCTGATAACCTCAACACTCCAACTCCTTCACAATTAACTTCTTCAGCTCTGCTACCCTCCTGAAAAGCCCACTTTGTCTAACAATATAAATAATCCCAAGTACAGGGACACGTACCTACCTAGTGTCACCAAACTGGCCAGCCAATCAGATCCCTAGGATTTCCCGCCTTGAAGCCTCAACTTCTATAAAAATCTTTGCTTTTCTATTGTTTGGGGTCCCTCTTTCTTCTAAAACAGGCACCCAATGATCATTGCAATAAACATGGTGCTTCCCTTAGTGTTGTGCTCTTTACTTTGGCAAAATTCCACAACAGACACCAGATAAAACTCAATTATTTGTTTAACATTACATCCAAAAATACCAGAAGAGCTTTTACACTGGCTTGTTGTAACACCTTTCCACTGTTCTTATGGAAGGAAAATTCTGCAATGTTCTTAAAGAGCAGTGTCTCTGTCCTTATGTTGAGGTGAAAATTGAAATGATGGGCCATGTATGTATTTATACTTCACAGACGGCACAAATAATCATTAATGGAGATTTAACCAAACCATGTGAGATATAAAAAGGAACAAGACAAGGTTGTGTGTTGCCCCCTCTTCTGTTTATTTTAGTTCTTGAAATATTGAATAGAGACATAAGACAAGATGAGAGGATTGTGGGCATAAAGATTAAAAAAGAGTCATATAAGTTAAGAGCTTTTGTGGATGACTTGGTGTTGGTTTCGGAAGACCCTGTAAAGGGAATTGAATTATTAATGAGTAAATTAAAAGAATTTGGTGCATTAGCAGGTTTCAAGATTAACAAACAGAAGACAAAGATGTTAGCAAAAAAAAAAAAAAAAAATGAAGATACAAGATCAAACAGAACTGATGAATAAAACAGGTTTTAAGACTGAGACGAAGGTAAAATACTTGAGTATTACTATGACAAATATGAATTGTATGTTATTTCAAAATAACTATGTTAAGACATGGAATGAAATTAAAAAGGATATGTTAAGATGGGATAAAATACAATTGTCATTGATAGGGAAAATTTCTGTGAGTAAGATGAATGTTTTACCTAGAATGTTATTTTTGTTTTAGACAATACCTGTTTTGATAACTGATGTACCATTTAAACAATGGCAGAAAGATATATCTACATTTGTACAGCAGGGGAAAAAACCCTGAGTTAAATATAAGGTACGATAAGGTACAAAGGAAAGAGGAGGACTGGGTCTGCTGATTTGAAATTGTATTTTGCAGCTTGCTGTTTGGTTTGGATGAAAGGGTGGGTGATGCTAAGAAACAGAAGGCTATTGGAGTTAGAAGTACATGATCTGGATTTGGATATTTATGGTATGACAAAGCTAAGGTTAATGTCGCTTTTAAAAATTATTATATCAGGTGGGTCATTTTTAGAGTACAGAATAAATATAAATCTAGGTTGTTCCCAAAAATGCCTTTGTGGCTCTCAGCACAAGAACCATTTTATAGATGAGAAATGATAAGTAAATATATATGGTTAACTTATTGTGATATACTAGAATTTTCTCAAGCGGATTGTAAAATAAAATCAAGAGAAGATCTGATAACAGAAGGGTATACTTGTCAATGGTTTTCCTATTGACTGATAACAATGATCAAAAAGGTGGATAAAAGATTTTATGGCTTTGAACAATGCAAGACTGGGTTTGAAACAGAATTATGTATAAATGATGAACATGTTATTGCTAAAATGTATAATTTTTTATCGAAATATGAGACAGAAGAAGTGAAAAAATGCATGATAAAATGAACTAAATGATTACAATATACAAATGATCAGTGGGAAAATATGAGGTTGAAAGGGTTGAAATTTACATTATGTTCTAGCCTAAAGAGAATGTTTATAAAATGATGTACCGTTGGTATACGTCACCAAAGAAATTGTCTAAAATGTATAGAGATACTTCAAATTTATGCTGGAAATGTGAACAACATGAAGAGGCCTGTAAAAGTGATGGACCTATCATGTATGATGGACCTGTAAAAAAGCCAAAAAAAATTGGATACAAATAATTACACTAATTCTGAAGATTTTAAAGACTAATGTACAACTGAAACCAGAGGTTTTTCTTTTGGGATTAATGGACAAACAGCTAGAAAAAAGCCATGGAACTTAATTTTCATATATGACAACTGCAGCAAGATTACTATATGCTCAAAAATGGAAAAGTCGACATTACCCATAATAATGGAGGTTATCTAATGCTGTTAGACTGAGTGATGTCAGGGGAGCACTACCAACGTCTTAAGACAGCAAACACCACCCCCTGCATCAATCATATCCAGAATCCAGCCACTCTGCCCACTACTTGTTGCCAAAGCATTCAAGTAAGGAACAATTTCCAGCCACGCTTATGCTACAGTGGGCCCTGTCCATATCTTCAGCATCTACAGGCTGAAAGGAGTCCCAGATCATCATTCAAAATGTCTAACACATCTAAATATCCTTCCATCATCTCCATTTCATCCATCCATTGATTCCTTCTAACTTCATACATCTAGTCTGCCAGTTTATGGAACAGGCAGTAATTGGCAGACAAAAAGCTATCTTGAACACTCTGGCTTTCAACTTTCTGGACAGCAACATAAATTTCAGAAATTCATCACTCTATTTCTTCACCATTTTTGGTGTAGACACCAATGATTCCATCCCAGCACCATCTCTCAGGCTATATAGAGCAGATAATGTCAGTAATCTTCACACCAGGCAGATAAATCACTATACAAGCTACATGTCCCTAGGTTTCAAAAATGACTCCAGTTTTCCACATCTGCCAATGACTCTAATGTCCATTCAATTATCCCCACTCAACCTTCCCAGAGACATAATCTTAGTACAAGGTAATACGTTTTCATCCTTTAAATAATGTGGATCTTTCCTTCTAATGGATCTTCTCCTATTTCCTCAAATACCCCCTTCTGTTAATAGCAGAGATACTGTCAGACTGAGAGTGAAACATTGCTATACCCATCTTCCTCTCTCAACTTCTCCATACCTGCTAACTTGGCCCTAACAAAATTTATTCTCAGAAAGAGGGGAACTCATTGGGTTGAACATATGCCCATCATTCCTATCTAACAGAAAGGTGGCTTTATTTCATTTTGTTAGTGCAAAGTCAACTGAAGCTGACTTTCTGCAATTCCCATCTTGCGCTCAGTGTAACACAACAGCTTCTGGTGGTTTTCTATATTTGCAGTTTCCTTGCTAATGGGGGTGGGGGGGATTATTTTATTTTTGTTTGCTTTGTTTACTTATATCAAATAGTGGAAAGACATGTCTAATCTGTTTTTTTCCCACTGTTGCAAAATTTGAGCAAGTACTTAAACCTATGTGTAAAATAACACCTTATTCTCTTGACCCTGTGTATAAAGATAAGATGCTTTGCCACTGGGCTCCACAGAACTCTCTCACATTTAGAAGAGAGGTTTTGAATGCTCAAGTACACCAGCGCCGGTTCGTGTGATGGAAGAGACAGGGAACCTTAAAACAAAAACAAGAAACCCTATGTTATATTGGATTCTACAGAGTTATTTAGAGGTGAACTCAGCCTGTGACCTCACGTAACAGCAATGCAATGCACATAATAGTCTAATAGCAAAAACCACATTTCCTTTCACGATACAAATAGAAGCAGGTCAAAAACAGGGGAGAGTAGGGTGTAAATAACTTGTAGTGTTCACTGGCTTTTAGCATTGATATTCCAAAGATGTAATTCTTCAGTCTGGCAATTGTTTCTCAGTGATTCTTACATTCATGCTTAAATCCCTTAGAGAAAACCATGATATGACAATAACCAATTCACCATATCTGAGTGCTATTCTCTTTGGTTTCAAAGAACTGTATGTGGACTAGCAGAAGATAAACAATTTTCAAATATCAAGTCTTAACTTCAACACTTTTGGCTAATCTTGTTTTCCCTCCCCCCACCCCCATACCCCAAAATAGGGATAACCTGAACAAAAGATGACTAACATTTTAGATTTTTGTTTTCAATCACCAATATGACATTGTGCTCAAAAAGATGTTTTTGCTCACTGATCAAGAGGGGAATACAAAAATCAGAAGCCAGCCAGCACATTATTCACCTACTCCTGTTCTCATCCTGTTCTTTGTGTTTGTTTTAATAGCAGTTTTGTAAAACTCCCTCCTACTCACTTTAAAATGCTGGTAAACTGTGTCTGAGCCTAGACAGGGAGGATGTACAGCCAAGGAATTGGGAAGCAAGACTAGGAGAGTTTCATCAATGAAAAACTGCTTACTTCCAAGCTTCAATGCTTTAGCTGCAGAACTGCATTTGAGGTTGGGAACTTAGGTGAGCTCTGTGGTGATGCAGCTCGGGGTTTGGGGGCTTGTTGTTTTAACCAGAGCATCGCAGGTTATGTGATTGTACCATTGTGGTGGTTTTAATCTTTGTACACTGCCCAGAGTCACTGCTGTGAGATGGGCAGCTCTATCAAATAAGTAAGTAAGTAAGTAAGTAAGTAAGTAAGTAAGTAAGTATCCTCCATCCTGAAAATAAATCAGCACAAAAGGAATGATGGCATATCATTACAGGAATGCAATCACCCTCCATGCTTCATGTGGAGAGCCTTAAGTCTAATCCATTTGTTCCAACTCATCAATCTGTCATTGTATGGACACTTATTAATTTTATGGAGCATCACTAAGCTTTATACTCTGCAATACTGGACAACAATTCTTTCAGGATCACATATTGGGCCATGTGAACCAGGCAATATTTTTCCACTCGTATTGGGCTTTTCAGAGGTATCTGGCTGACCACTACGACAGCAGAACATTAAATGGCAAAGATCTTTCACCTGAATTAGCAGACCTTGCCTTCTGTTTCTACAGTATTTCACGGTAGCAGTAGCAGTTCAGCAGTAGCTGGAATAGTATAGTAGAAGTAAGGTCCATAACCAAAGTAGACATGCTGGCATCAGTACTATTAACTCAGGAACTGTTTTATTTTATTATTTATGGGGGTTTTTTTGGGGGGGGGGGTGTTTTAATATTGGTAGCCACCAGAGTTGCTTAGCAAGTGGACACCCAGAATGAATGAATGATGTTTATCTAGTTTTAACAATTTAATGAGGACAGAAGTGCCTGCAGTCAAAGATGCAATTTTTAGAGAAACACAAACCATACTTTGGAAACTATACTTAATCTCTGTTGCCTCCACCTCAGTGCTGTCAAATAGAGCAAGTCTCTTTCAGTGTCCCTGTAACAAGGCCATCCCTTGTGAAGGAAAGTCCCCGAAGAATTGTGTAATTTGCTGGAGTCAGGGGTGGGGGCAGAGAAAACGTTTGCTGTCAGATTTAAGCAACGGAAAGGACAATCTGGAAAAGCAAAGGACAGGAGGACAGGCGAAACCAATCTTTTTTTCTTTTCAAGAGCAAATTTGCAACCATTCGCTTTCCAACAGCTGCCGGGAAAGTGTCAGAATTACGAGCAACCAAGAGTCGTTTCTACAGATTACCTCATCTGAATTTTCAAAAGGGATTACAATCCCATTAAAGGACAAGGATCTTTGGAGCTAATTAATTTTCAGGGAATGGCTCGCAATGCCCAAGCAAGGAGTTGATTAATTATTAATATGGGATACTAAGGTCACTTTTTTGTTTTGCAACCCTTGAAAACAGAGTGCTGAGATCTAACTGCACATAAATCAGTTAAATAGATGCTGATTTTTTTTCTACATTTGATTTGGCTTTTTGAGTTTAATTCCGTTACCAAACTTCTGTTCATTTAAAAAATAATAATGATAATAAGCATTTTCACATCTATCTACAGCTAGGTAGAAACACATACTGAGGTTTCTCTTTCGTAGATGTACTCCCCAAAACATTAGCCTGAATAGTAGATATCAGACATCAAGGAAAAGCCCAATACTACCCCCTAGTGATCAAAATTTAGTGACCTCCAAATAACATAGACACAGTAAGTGGACGTTAGATACAAGAGCAAACAAACAAACAAAAAAAACAATACCCAGAAGCAACACAGGTTGCTGCTGGTTTTGTTTACTTAGACATCTTTTCATGATAGAAAGGAGAAAATGTGACAGCTCTACGAGGCTAAAATGTTCTGCTTTTTGGCCTGATTCCTCTGTTTTAAGACCCAAACAACAGCAGCTATTTATGGATTATTTGGATAAAACTGCAGCAAGAGCAAAAGCTTCAAAAACAAAATTCAGTACTGTATAATAAAGACGAAAGGAGTCCCATGCCTTACTTCTTCAGAAGACCTAATCACATGCTACCCATTCATTTCTGGAGCACCAGCTTGAGCAATAGCTGCATAGGAACCCCACATTTGTTCTGGATGATGGCATTTCATCTGGTGAAGTGGTTGCATGTTGAAATGCAACCTCAAGACATATGGAAAACGGGCTTTTCAAGGACAAGATTTCATCCTATTCTTCTCTCCGTGATGGACCTCTTTTGCACTATGAAGATCTAATATTGGTGTGTTCTGGGGAGGTGATGCTCCACTTGCAGCAAAGAGGATAGCAAAGCAAGGAGTGAAACCTTTGAATCAAGTGGACTCTTTCTAAACCCTTTTTTGCAAATGAAACCTACCAAAAAAATCTCTATTCCCTAACAGGATGCTATAAACTGAAAAATCTTTTCCTCCTCTCTGCCCATTAGATTTTGCCCGTTTCCAAGCTCGCAAAGCCTCTGAGCGTTGCATCTCCTTGTTGAGATGATTTGCCCTCTCTCTGTATTTCAATATATCCTGAAACTGGAACAAAAACAAGCATGTCACTCTTCTTGTTTGTTTCTGTTTTTCTCCCATCCTGTTGGCACTCAGTTGCCTAAGCCCATTATCAAAGAAATTGATGACTGCTTTGGAAAGTGTTGTTTTGTTTTGCTTTCTTAAGTTCTATTGAGTTGTCATCTTTGCGTTTGAATTTGTCTTCATTTGATAAGACTGAGAATACAGTGAGAAGTGATCCAGCTCTAATCCTGCAGCTATGGGGATCGGATCCTGCTATAGAATCATAGAGTTGGAAGGGACTGAAGAGAACATCAAGTCCAGCCTCCTGAATACTGCAGGATTCATTATACCACCCCAAATAGATGACTACCCAGCATATGTTTGAAAACCTCCAGTGAAGGGGAAGAAACCACTGAATTCCTCCATGTAATTTATTCCACCGAATGGCAGCTCTTATTGTCAAGAAGTTCTTCCTAATGTCTAATCTATATCTACCATATATCCTCATTATTTCTGAGTTCCATTTTGTGAACTGTCACGTTTAAGGCACCAGCCTGTATTACGATTTTCTATGATGTGGTAAAAATTGAGACAATCTGATCAAGAGAGGGTCATTTAATATGACTGTTTTACCATACAAAAACTGGAGATAGAATTTAGGTTATGGCAAAAATTCTTCCTTGTCAAAACTTACTCTGCAAAATTTTCATATAGAAGGGTTGGAATATGTCATCGCATTCTGGATGGTTATTGAATTTGTGGGACTAAGATTTGGGAGATCAGATTCAAGCCTACCCTCAGCTACTGAAGGCAAGTGGATGACTTTAAACCAACCCCTCTCCCTCAGCTCAGCCTACCTCACTGGGTAGTTCCTGTAAGAATATGGGAAGAGCGAGCATGATACAGTATATGCCACCCTGAGCTCTTGAATGAAAGGATCTGACAAGCAGAAAATTTAGAAGTCCACTCCACTTTTCCCTGTTGATGTTTTCTAACAGGAAAAGAAACTAGTTTGAAGCAGGGCATGATAGTTTTGAGAAGGGCAGTGGTGGAAAAACTGGATCCTTTCTAATTCTCACCCCTAAATGGGCCATACAGCATCAGGGAACTGGATGTAACGGAGAAAATCCCAGTCAGCAAAACTTCACTGCCTGATGGCATTCATTTCTCCACAAGGAATAGATTGGGTCCCAAGAAAGGCAGCATCCTAGAGATTAGCACACAGCTTTATATACATTTTCAGTTTCCTGGTTTGACTTGCTGCTATAAGACAATCTATCCAAGCATTTCTGGCAAAAAGTTAATGTGGAGTTAATAATGCACTACTCTGCATAACTACACAAAATATGTTGACTATTAATATTTCTACATTTACAAAGACAGAATAAACATGTTACTCTAATCAGGAGCTAAATGTTTAAATACAATACAGATGTATCCACAGGCCCCTTCTTGATGATTAAGCTAATACATTTTACTCCCCTAAAAATGAATGGAAGTCAATTTCTTGATCATGCTAAAGTTTCCATTGAATCATGGAATTAGTTCAACCTCCTACTCAGTGCAGGAATTCCAGTGAAAGCATCCCAGAGAGATAACTGGCTAGCTGTTGCTTCAATACATCCCATGAAGGAAGACTACCATCCCTGTGGGTAACTGAACCAAATTTCCATTATTAAAGGACCGGGATGGTGGTTGACTTGATATAAATTGGCAGGGCTCAGTTGGTTCAATGTTCTAAGATAATTAGTGAAAATGAAAAGTTTTGTATTTTTATGACTATGTATGTCATAGTCCACTTATCACTTATTCAAATACAGTACTACTGTATTATTATTATTGGTACAGCAATCTCAAATGTAGAAACATACAAAAGTTACTATAGGATAGTGGAAAGGAGTATGACCTGTGAGTCAAGAAGTCATAGTTTGTTAAACTGGTTTCCATCTGAAATATGGGAATAAAAACATTCTGTATGGTTATTATTGTTTTCATGAGTTAGATACTTCCTTTTCATCAAATGATTCCCACCCCACCCCAAATTCTCACATTCACACAGCCAGGCAGGGTTAACTTCTGAATGATAGCTGGGCCACAGCGTGCTTTATAGTCTCAGAGCAATCTGATAACTGGAAATGTCTGTGGTTTTCTGGTAGGGAGAATGAGGGAAAAAGAGGTAAGATCCTTCCTTAGTCTGTGAAGAGGGCCAAGCAAATCAGTCCCTTACCTTTATATTCATCATGGAAGACAGGAAATGTAATGCATCAGAAGTTATTGGCCTCTGGAACATGCTCCCTTTTCCTATGGATTAATTCATAATCATTCAGATGGACAAATCATGAACTCTTGTCAAAGTTATAAATTTCCATATACAGGTGAAACTCGAAAAATTAGAATATCGTGCAAATGTTCATTTATGTCAGTATGGCAACTCAAAAGGTGAAACCAATACATGAGATAGACGCATTACATGCAAAGCGAGATATGTCAAGACTTACTTTGGTATAATTGTGATGATTATGGCGTACAGCTTATGAAAACCCCAAATTCACAATCTCAGAAAATTAGAATAGTCTGCAAAGGTTCAATATTCTAGGCTCAAAGTGTCCCACTCTAATCTGCTAATGAATCCATAACACCTGCAAAGGGTTCCTGAGCCTTTCAATGGTCTCTCAGGCTGGTTCAGTAGGAATCACAAGCATGGGAAAGACTGCTGAGCTGACAGTTGTGCAGAAAACCATCATTGACACCCTCCATAAGGAGGGAAAGCCCCAAAAGGGAATTGCAAAAGAAGTTGGATGTTCCCAAAGTGCTGTATCAAAGCACATCAACAGAAGGTTATGTGGAAGGGAAAAGTGTGGTAGAAAAAGGTGCACAAGCAGCAGGGATGACCGCAGCCTGGAGAGGATTGTCAGGAAAAGGCCATCCCAAAGTGTTGGGGACTTTCACAAGGAGTGGACTGAGGCTGGAGTTAGTGCATCAAGAGCCACCACACACAGACAGATCCTGGACATGGGCTTCAAATGTCATATTCCTCTTGTCAAGCCGCTCCTGAACAACAAACAAGGTCAGAAGCGTCTTACCTGGGCTACAGAAAAAAAGAACTGGTCTGTTGCCCAGTGGTCCAAAGTCCTCTTTTCTGATGAGAGCAACTTTTGCATCTCATTTGGGAACCAAGGACCCAGAGTCTGGAGGAAGAATGGAGGGGCACACAATGCACGATGCTTGAAGTCCAGTGTGAAGTTTCCACAGTCTGTGTTGATTTGGGGACCCATGTCATCTGCTGGTGTTGGTCCACTGTGCTTCATTAAGTCCAGGGTCAACACAGCCATCTACCAGGAGATTTTGGAGCACTTCATGCTTCCTTCCACAGACGAGCTTTATGGGGATGCTGACTTCATTTTCCAGCAGGACATGGCACCTGCCCACACTGCCAAAAGTACCAAAACCTGGTTCAATGACCATGGGATTACTGTGCTTGATTGGCCAGCAAACTCGCCTGACCTGAACCCCATACAGAATCTATGGGGCATTCCAAAGAGAAAGATGAGGGACGTGAGACTGAACAATGCAGCGGAGCTGAAGGCCGCTATTGAAGCATCCTGGTCTTCCATAACACCTCAGCAGTGCCACAGGCTGATAGCATCCATGCCACGCCACATTGCGGCAGTCATTGCTGCAAAAGGGGCCCAAACCAAGTACTGAGTACATATGCATGCTTATACTTTGCAGAGGTCCGATAATGTTCTATTTCCAATCCTTGTGTTATTGATGTCATGTAATATTCTAATTTTCTGAGATTGTGAATTTGGGGTTTTCATCAGCTGTACGCCATAATCATCACAATTATACCAAAGTAAGGCTTGACATATCTCGCTTTGCATGTAATGCGTCTATCTCATATATTGGTTTCACCTTTTGAGTTGCCATACTGACATAAATGAACATTTGCACGATATTCTAATTTTTCGAGTTTCACCTGTATGTATAAGAAATATGGCTCTTAGCTTGATGGTTTTAGTCCCTGTACTCATTTTGCTTTAGCCATGGAAATGAGTTCTTTTCTTTTGGCACAACTGAAGGTCTAAACTGGAAGCAGTATTCTGGATCAATTAATATGTCCAGTTTAATATTCAAAATGCACTTGTTCAAAGAGCTGCATATTGAACTGATATTTGGAACAGAGAATTGGTCTGAAAATCCCTTTGTTTATACTGAAAAAAAAGATAATAGGAAGGCAAGCACAAAATTGGTACTGTCACAAACACAGCTTAACTATATGTGCATGTTTTCAAGTAATAAATAACAGCAACAATAAAGCTACAAGGCAATTCTCCTGCAGAAGAAATGAAGTCAAGAAGATGTTATACATATTCTGATGTATCTCTCTATTCCTTTAAATCAATTGAGGAGTCCTTTCTACTTAACGCAAAGAACGCGAGGCCAATAGGGCAAAAAGGCAGAGCTCTCTCCATTGTGGCTCACATTCTGGAATGTAGAACACACTTGTGGATATGCAGCATGGGAAAACTTTAGCGATCGAGGGAGTGGAAATGTCAATGAACAGAGTTCTTCTTTCTAAACACCTTGGATAGGCATTGACTAGATTAGCCTCAGGCTATTGTTGGTGCCGCCATATCAACCACTGGTTCCATTTATATGCTTGGATTTTTCCCTGCTTAAATAATATGCCATCAAAGCCTTGGGAAATCAGTTATTTATAAACACATAAATATGCCTAACATGCATGGGATTCTCCCTTTCAAATTCCTTTCCAAGCTTTCTATGACCATGTCTCTTATCTTTCTTCCTTCATGACATGTACACTTGAAGCTTCCTCCCAGAACAGTTAGTGACTATTCTCCCTATTTCTTTAAATTCCTTCTTAAATTCATATTTTTCAGGAAGGCTTTAGTTCATCCTGTGATGTCATGAAACCAAGGTAACTAAAATAGCTACCTGTTCTTCCCCTTATACCATTTCTGTCTTCCTCTGCTACTTTCCCTTGTCTTTTCTTAATCTTGGGTTAAAGACCTGTTGTGGGGGGTACTAATGTGATAGATGGCATATGATGACAATGCCAATGTTTATTCATATAAGTGATTGATATGGGAATAATTGTTTCAGTGGTTATAATTTTGTCCAGGTTCATGTAAAAACAGAGAGAGGACCCTGATTATTTATTGCATTTATTGTCCCTCTTCTGCTTAAAAAGTCCAAGTTGTGCACATGATTCTTCCTATACACATGTACTCACTAACCACAAGCACATTTCATCCTCATAAGACTTCTATGAATAGGTTTGGCTAAAAAGAAACAACAAAGCCAAAGTCACATGTTGAGTTTCTTACCTAAGTGATATTGAATTTAGGTCTACTTGTCTTGGACATTCCAAATGAATAGTTTAGTTTGGGCTACTTTAGTTTGGAGAATGTGACTTGGCAAAGCAATTGAAGGTTCTTTGTTAACTTAACCACCAAAATCCATCCCTGATAGAGATTAAGTGAAGAACTTTTAGAGTCTAATTTTAAATATACTCTGATGAAGAGACTTCTGACATCAATGGGGTTTATATCCTAACAAAATAAGTCTATAATGGCAGCCTGAAGCTCACTTGCAACTGTATAGCCAAGGCTTGATAAAGATATGCCACAAATCTATGAAAGACCATTTGGCAAAGGGTATGGAATTCTGACCAGAGGCTCAGCAGAATTCTAGAGTTGAACTCCTGTGGTCCAAGTCCTGAAAGATAGTTGATGGCATTAGAGGGCTGCAATTCTGCATGTACTTCCCTGGAAACAAGTCTTGTTAAATGCAGTGGGACGTATTTCTGAGTAGTGATGCATAGGTTACCTTGGAAAAAATCCTCATACTTATCTCAGTGCATTACATTGAGCTGGCACTGCACATACATTTCATGGGTCAGTCTGAAAGTGCTAAGAATGGATGGTTTGGTGTATTTTTGGTCCATTAGATGTCTTCAGCTTTATAAGTCTATTCTACCCCATTTCCACATTAATCTGTGAAGTCAGGAAGCAAGGGGTGATGGAGGATCTACATGAAGACTTAAATACATCTTTCTGATAGTATTTTTAATATGCATTCATACATACATATTTATATAAGAAAAATGCCCTTTTATGTTAAATATTGGCAATATATAAAATTAAATAGATGGAAACGAGAGAAATTGTGGACCAGGCCATGTCATCATGATCAAATTCCTTCACCTTTCCTGAAAGAAAAACAAGGTTTGTTTGTTTTGGGTTTTTTTTCATTTTGTTTTGTTTTGTTTTTCTGCAAACATTCATATTTTAATTACTGACAAAAGTTTCCAATATCTTTGAATTGCCATCCTTGTGATATAGTATAAGAAAGGCCTGAAGGGTTTTTTCTTCCCCTTTAGTATTTTCTGCAATGCTAAAATGCTTTAACATTCTTGGGTTTTTTGTCTAATTTGTTGTTCACCGCCTCTGTGATATATAGTGGATACACACATAAACCAATTTTAGTTTGGGTGTGTTTATTATTTACTAAGAGTTTAATACAACAGCTTTGTTTAGAGGTGTAATAAATGGACATGCAAATTGGCAATGAGGGTTTGGTGGTTTTTTTTAATGCAAAATGAAGCTGACAGTGCTCTTCTATTACTGGGGTCTTATTAGGGGGAAAAAAAATCTCTGACATCTGTTTATCCCCTGCAGCCAACCTTGTATTCAGAATACCGTAATTGATTCCCAGCAGCCACTTGGGAGCTTACTGACTCACTTTTTCCACACCGCACTACACAGGTATCTCGGCAGCTAATTCCGAATGTACATCTGCATCGTTATCTCCTGGTGAACTGTGACCCAAAACACTTTGGAGGCTCAGATGAAAGTGCTTCCTCAACCCTCCAGCGCTCAGGGTATACAGGATTCCGCAGCCTGGTAATTCACACAGGACGCCCAATCAGAACCATCCCCTTTGAAGCCCTCCTCAGCTGGGAGACCATGAATGATTCATAACTCCTCTTCTGCACAGACGAAAGGAAAGATGAGCAAAGCTGGTGTGTATTATTCAGGACGGCATCCTCTATAAGCCTCCATGTTCAGCAAATTGCTACAATGTTTTCTGCTTAGTCCTCACCTGTACACAGCCTCTCCTTTTGTGTACCATCCTTACTTTCCCCAACCCCGCCTCCAGTGTGTTTTAACATAAAGAGGCTAATTGTTCAAAAGGGCATTAGCTTTTGTTTCAGATACAAGAAGAAGAAAATTAGCTGCCACCAGACCTGGAGGAGGGAGCGGGTGGCAGGCCACAATAGTCTGACTCTAAGTAACACCAGAAGTCTTTACTTTGAAATGTCAGGGCCATAGAATGACTTGCGGGTATCAAAAATTTCCATTTTAAAACCAAAGACGGCAAAGCGGATGTGGCTTTCCAGTTTCTGTTTAATTTTTCCAGATGATACTTGCTGACTTGGCTGTTAGAGTAAAGCATTGGCTGTCCTGAGATCCAATGGTCAGTTGCAACATTTTAAGCCAGGCCACAAAACCCAAATCCAATATCAAATTAAATCTGCAGTAGTTGATTAAAAATGAGTAGCTGGGGTTACTATATTATCTCAGTAATCCTTAAACATTTTCTGGAAGGTTATTATTATCTCCATAATACAAATGGGGAAAGGAAGCAGAAACCTAGTACATGATAAGGTGACTGAAATAATCAACTTTATTTCTGAAAGTCAGAGGGCAATTATTTGGTGAAGGGTTATAAAACTATAAGCAAGGTTGGTTTTAGTTTTTTCCCCTTCTTTTCAGAATTCTGCAACTCACGCATCACCCAGTGTGATGTGAACTAGCAGTATCTTAAAGACAAATGCAAGTATATTCTAAGCATATAATTAACTTTTTATACAATATGCAATAATAATTTAAATAGCTTTTCAATGGGCTTCAATTACTTGTAAAATACATTAGACAAATTCATGGAACTAGATCAACTAATATTAGTATAACAGTTAAATGGAACCGCCATAGTCAGAGGCAGTATTGGGTAATAATAGATGGGGAAAAGCAATTAGTAAGAGCCAGCTTATATGCTATTTGGGAATCTCAAAAATATGATTGATTTTGGAAAAATAATGCAAAAATCAATTTTTGAGCTAATCTAGCATGCCATTTTTAATGTTATGTTCTCATGACTTTCAGACTCACTAAAAAGACAGTAAATTAAAACATAATAATTTTATCTTAAGTTTTTTTTCCGTCACGTTCCATGGTATTTTCACTCATTCTAGTCCTGAAGATCATGGTGGTAATCATTTCTAAAAGCTAATGTGTGAGGAGTTTCTTTGGGGAAATGGTATAAACAACCAACAAAGAGCCTATTATTTTCCTTATGCTGCCAAGGAGGCTTTTTTTATATATAAAAAGCTTAAAAACTTAATTATTCATTAACCTCTAACTTAACACTTATCACTAAATCTATACTATGTACTATACCTATACTGATACCTACACCTAGGTATGTATCTAAGTTATGAACAGCCGATGAAGATTTTTGGTCTCCTTTGTTGCCTGAGCTTATAGCCAAGTCTTTAGCCACCATCTAGCTACCCTCAATTTACTTGGCTTCTGGTACTGTCAGCTGCTATTCTGAACTGCTGCTGAAGTGTAGGCTTTGCACAAACTCTCAGTCTGTATGGGGGCTGGGGGGGAGGAAGGTACTTTACCAGCTGCTGACTGGCTGTAGGCTCTCAGCATCTCTGCTGAAGTGATGAGGCTGTTTGGCTCTGCTTCCCTTTTCCACTTGTTTGCTGTGAGTTCTCTGAAGTCCACGCCTGCTCCTCCTTGACCATCAATCCCCTGCTAAGCCAATGGCTCCTCTACTCCCTCAGCTGCAAATTCTTCCTCTCTGCTCTCCCACACAACACAAATCTTCCTCCAACACACACCCACACTCAGGTGCTCAGCATTTTCCTTTTATAGTTGGAAACCAGGTGTCATCCTGTGCTTCTCAGGCTGCCTTAAAGTCCCAGGGGAAAAACAAAGGGGAGGGAGAACTCCTGGTGGCCACTGTAAGGCTTTTCTTCCACTTAATGGTAACAACAGATCAAAATAGTTGTTAAATAAATAAGCAAATAAAGAGATCTAGGGAACTGCCAATAATATTTCAGCACACTAACCAGATGTTGTTATTCACAGGGCCATCTGGGATGAGGGGCAAAAATGTCATGACAGTTGCTGCAATGTCATGATCAAACCCCCACTTTTTAACGTGTGACACACCTGCAACATATATTAAAAGGGGGAGGGGATTCAATCACACTATTGTGGCCAGCATCTTGACTTTTTGCCTGCTCCACCACCACCACCCTGCAGATGCCCCAATCATTCATAATTCCATGGATATACTCTGAAAAAATACGCGGCACAGCACCACATATAACATATCTTATTTAATGTAAGAACATAAAAGGTGGCCAACTAAATCATTAAACCAAATGCCTGCTCAGTCTAGTGTTTTGTTTCTATAGAGGAAGTCAGATACTCTGATAAGCCCATATCAAGGTTAGGCTTAGGCAAGACAAGAGCACAGCAGCATTGCTCACCTGATGTTCTGCAATACTGTGTCTTGACAGGCATACTGCTTCTGTTGCTACAAGTGATATGTACAACATTTGTGATCACTAGTAACTGATTGTCTTTTCCAGAATGAATCTGTTTAATCCTCTTTATTCTGTCCTGAGTCTTCTGTCACACTTTCACTGAATAACCTACCTTTCCACTTCTACTAGCTTCCATTGCATATCTTCTCCCAGCAGGTTGTCTCAAATATTTAGTCTTTCCTCAGCCCCAAACTATCCTTCCTTCAGCTACTAGTTCTGATCTTCTACCACCAACAGATCCTTCTTCATTTCTTTTAAAAAAAATTCTCAACCTGAAGACTTCCTTATGTACCATCTGTAAGCCAACTACAATGATATGCTTAATATATAAGAGATCAAACAAGAGTTGGCCAGTGGAATTCAACAGGAGGAAGAGACAAGAAGAGAGAATGACCACTTCTGGAGGATTGTATGCACAGCTCTGTGGAGTGAAAAAGACATATCCTGAATAGTTGCTGATTGAAGTGGGTGTATCCTGAGAGTTGTTGATTGCTCATTATGCATGTTTAAATGACTGGCTCCTGCTGAGTAAGTAGAGGCTTTAAGAATAAGGTAAGACACAGAGTCCTAGGAAGTGAGCTCATGGAGTAAGAGAACAGGAAAAGCAAAAGGAGTTTAAGAGGGAGCTCAAGAGGGAGTCCTCAACAAATTTTCCATCTAGATGAACAAATGTTCTTGGCTAACCTAAGACCTTGAGAAAAGAATAAGAAGAATAAAGGCTTCTTTGGTTGGAACCTAAGAGACCACATGAAGAAAGGCAGTTTGCAGTCTGTACATCTTTATGTTCCTGCTTGAAAACCATCCAGCATACATTTGTACCAAGTACGAGCTTAGAGAAGGTTGAGAAGAAAAAGTCAAAGGATTTGAACAGTGAATAACTACATCTCAGCCGATGAGAGAGAATGAAGTTTTATCTGATCAAAGAAAGGAAGTACAGCAGAAACTTGGAAACATCTTTGAGAACCTGCAGGAGAAACAGATTCTAAATCTTCAGAGGAAAAGACATTGAGGAACAAGATACAGAAGGGTATAGTAAAGGATGGAAGTGATGCAGCTGTGCTCTGTTTAAAAAAATGAGAAAAAAAAGAATTATGGTTAGTGATTCAATAGTATGAGGAATAAAAAAAATTGTGTGGCAGTCACACCTATCAGCTTGTGAAGTGTGCTGTCAGAAGCAAAGACTAGAGATAAGACTGAACAACTTCCAAGATGCAAAGAATAGGCAAGTATTCCTTCTTGCTAATCTTTGAGGGAACAAATGACTCCACAAAGAACACACATAACCAAGCCATTTTGTGTTGGTCAGGTTTTGTCTCAGATCATGTTTGTTCAGTTAACTGGAATAAAGAAAAGCAATAAAAATGACCAGAGGGCTAAAAACTAAATCTTACTGAGAGAAACTGAAGGAGTATTTAGCCTTGAGAAGAATGACAGAAGATATGAAAGCATCTTCATGTACCTTAAAAGACATCCCACAGAGAGAGAGGTCAAAAGCAATTCTCCATTTTTCTAGAGTGCAAGACAAAAGAATGAATTCTGGTTATAGGAAGTCAGTTTCAGTTGAATGCTAGAACTTCCTAACAGTAAGAGCAGTTCAGCAGTATATCCAATTACCCAAAGAAATTGTGGTTTCCCTTTTCTGGATTTGTTCAAGCTGAGCTAAGCAGCTACTTGCCAGGAAGGTTTTAATCTGGATTATTGCACTAAGCAAGAAGTTGGGCTTGATAACCTAAATGGTGTCTCCTAATTCTATGATTCATGCCAAAATAAATTATTATGGCATGAATTTACACAAAATGGTCCATAGAATACAAACTTTACAAAATAAAAATAGTTGAATATTGCATTTCTTGATATAGATGTATTTCTTTAAAAGCAACATGTTATTATACTAATATGTGTTACCAATCCTTGAGTGGTATCATGATATACAGTGGTACCTCGGGTTACGAACGCCCCTCCTTATGAAAATTTCGCGATACGACCAGCTCCGGTTGCAAAAATTTGCCTCGCCGTGCGACCTCCGCCTCGCACTACGAACCGGATCCGCGGCCATTTGCCCTGCTGCCACGTGGTTGCGGCTTCCTCTGGGCGAGATCGCGGTAGCAAGGAGACGTTCAGTGAGGCTTGTGGTGTGTTTTGTGGCGTTTGGAAGGTTTTTGGTGTGCTTTTCAGCATGGCTCCAAAGAAAATGCAGAGCGGGCTTGGCAAGAATAAGGGTTTGAAGAAGAAAGTGACGATCGAACTGAAGAAGGAGATTATAGAAAAGCACGATCGTGGTGTTCGTGTGACTGATCTGGCCGTGGAGTACATGATGGCGAAGTCGACCATCTCGACTATTTTGAAGAATAAAGATGCCATCAGAGAAGCTGATGTGGCAAAAGGAGTAACGATGTTAACGAGGAGAAGGACACAAGTGCTGGAAGAGGTGGAAAAGCTGTTGTTAGTGTGGCTGAATGAGAAACAGCTGGCAGGTGATAGCGTGAGTGAAGCTATCATCTGTGAAAAAGCCAGGAAACTGCACAGTGATTTACTGCAGAAAAACCCCTCTACCAGTGCAGCAAGTGAGGAATTTAAAGCCAGCAGAGGCTGGTTTGAGAAATTCCACAGGAGAAGTGGCATCCACAATGTGGCAAGACATGGAGAGGCTTCCAGTTCTGACAAGGCTGCTGCAGAAGCCTACAAGGAAGAATTTAAGGACTTCGTGAAGGCAGAAGGATACGTCCCTCAGCAAGTGTTCAACTGCGACAAGACAGGGCTCTTCTGGAAGGAGATGCCAAACAGAACCTACATCATGCAGGAGGAAAAGGCACTGCCAGGGCACAAGCTCACGAAGGACAGACTGACCCTTTTGCTGTGTGCGAACGCAAGCGGCGACCTGAAGATTAAGCCGCTACTGGTGTACCATTCCTAGATCCCTCGTGTGTTCAGGGAACACAATGTGAACAAGGCCAGACTGCCTGTCATGTGGAGGGCCAATGCGAGAGCGTGGGTCACAAGGCAGTTGTTCATGGAATGGCTGCACAAGGTGTTCGCACCCAGCATTAAAAAATATCTTTCTGAGAACCAGCTGCCTGAAAGGTGCCTTCTTCTGATGGACAATGCTCCGGCACACCCTCCAGCCTTGGTGGATGATATGGACGCTGAGTATGACTTTATAAAGGTCAAGTTCCTTCCCCCCAACACGACACCTCTTCTGCAGCCCATGGACCAGCAAGTGATCTGCAATTTTAAGAAGCTCTACACAAAGGTGCTCTTCACCAGGTGTTTCAATGTCACTGAGGAAACATCCTTGACTCTGGCAGCGTTTTGGAAGAAACATTTCAATGTCCTCCACTGCATCAGCCTCATTGACAAAGCCTGGGAAGATGTCACCTGCCGGACCTTAAATTCAGCCTGCAGGAAACTGTGGCCAGAATGTGTCGCTGAACGTGACCGTGAAGGGTCTGATGCAGAGGTAGTGGAGGAGACTGTGTCCATGGGCAGGAGCATGGGTCTGGTTGTCGATGGTGCAGACGTAGAGGAGCTTGTTGAGGACCATGAGGAGGAGCTGACCACAGAAGAACTTGCTAAACTCCAGAGTGAGCAACAGAAAGCGCTTGGTGAGGAGCATTCCACTGAGGAAGAGGAAGACAGGGAGGAGGTGAGCAGTGCCGAGATTAAATCCATTATGAAACAATGGAATGCATGCCAGGACTTCTTTGAGAAGCACCACCCCAACATAACTGTAACGAACAGAGCATTGAACATGATGAACGATAACGTGGTCTCTCATTTCCGGAGGGTTAAGCAGCGCAGGAAAAAAACAACTGACTTTAGATGGGTTTTTCCCCAGAACTGAGCCTGCAGCTAAGAGGCAAAGAAGAGAGGACTCTCCCTCCAAACAATAACTGCCTCCCCACCCCATTCTCCCTCTTCATACTGTGCTGTACGTACTTTTTTTCATGTTTTTGTGGTTTAAAAATAAAATGCATATGTTTCAGAACTGTTTGTATTTACATTGAACCTTATGGGGAAATTTGCCTCGCAGCGCAACCAAATTCGGAGGGGGGAATGGATTAACCGAATTTACATTGAACCTTATGGGAAAATTTGCCTTGCGTTGCGACCAAATCGAGTTGCGATCAGAGTCACGGAACGGATTAAATTTGTAACCCGAGGTACCACTGTATATATATATATATATACACACACGTATACATACACAAGCTCATATATTGAGTGAAAACTTTTCCTTATTCCACCAGCTTCTCTTCAAGCCATGTGTTGTAATTTGTGCAATAACCATTGCCAAAATCCCAACAATATTTCAGGGGTGCAATAGTTTTCCAGGACTCAGTCTATTTTTTTGTTGTAGGGAAGACATGTTCCCTAACTGACAACACTGAAGCACTGCAGTCAGGTAAGTACCTTGGAATAATGTGGCTTCACCAATATTATAAACCCTTTTGGGTTAGTGCCTTGATAATGTAATTAATGACAGAACTTAACTTTTCCTATATCAAGTGTAGGCTGTGGACCCTTATAAAATGTTTGCTTGCAAGAGGGGAGTTGTTTCATTTGCTTTTTCATGGAAAAGTGTGAAGAAGCCCATTATTAGTTCATCACATATTCCAGTAAGTTTTCAGATTTTTCTTTCAGCTAATTCACATATGCATGACTACCCCCGTAATCATATCAAATTACAGTGTTTATGTGTGAATAAGCCAGTCCAGAATTGATACATGTGTAGCCTTTGTATTTCTTACATTCTTTAATCAGAGTATTTTTCAATTGAGTTAGTTCACACATTCAACTGACAGGCATTATATAGAGAAATCAGGTGACAGATGTGCAAAATTAAACATATTTGTGTTCTCAAGAAGTTTTGCTATTGAAGTGAAATTGTCAAATGATTCTTCCTAGAGATCAGATTTTCTCTTCCACAAAGATTCTTGCAAATTTGTTGACTTCTTTCTTTCCATTTTTCTCAGAGATTTTATAAGAATTTGTATTCAGGTTTCCTTTTATACTAAATATGTCTTTAATCTCAAAATGACAATCCCCAAAATACATGTCCTTAGAAAGTCATGCCTGTGTTTTGTGATGAGGCATTTATATGGGAGGATTATTTTAACTGGGGTAAAAAGTATATTGGAAAATTAACAACCAGTAATAGTGCCATAATGATGGCAAAGATTTGCAGATATTGAATACACATAAAAAGCTTAATAAATAAAACAAAAGGTGTGCATCTTTTTGGAACTATGTGCAGGGTTGAGATGGGAAAAACATGCTATGTCCATGACCTTGGAGGGAGCCTTAAACTTTGACATAATTATAGATGCGCACCTTTCCAACTTGTCAGTCTGGCCTTTCCCTAAGGATTGTGCTTTTCTCAGTTTCCTAGAAGCGTACAAAAGTCAATAGTCAAAGATCTTCAACAGAATACACAGATGAGTCTCACACACATGGGTGATCAATTATCTAGCAACGGGGGGGGGGGCGGGGGAGAGAAAGGCAGGCAGGCAGGCGAGCAAATGGTCTTTCCTATTATCTTGGTGAAAATGAGATAGGGTTAGATACTGCTGGAGAAATGTTAAAATATGAGTGACAACTTCCATATCTGCAGTCTTACCACTGAAAATAGCTGCAAAGAAATCTGTTGTGTTTTGTTGAAATGAATCTATACCTATTGACCTGTTCACTTTTACCAAAGCATAAACTGGGGAGGGCTGTGCTTTTCTTCTTATTTGTTTGGGGTTGACGGCCTTTGTACTAATTACATGACAAATGCAGATAAGTGACATTTATACTAAGGCTCCAAACTGTAACAGGGTACAACCTATAGCACAGAGTGAGAATTGTGGGCCAAGACTTCCTTGTTTCATGTTTCATCTCAAGATGAACTCAAAATATCATCTAAACAAATTAGATGTGATAAGAAAGTAGTTAATAGCTGATTAATACATAGAACTTCCAAGGAGAGATGGAGAGAGCCCCTCATTAAAAATGCAATTGATAAATTTATCATATAGGTTAATGGAGAAAATCATTATGTGAAATTCCATAATGTGGAATTAAACTCTACTCCTTATCATAATGACAAGTGAAAGCAAACAGGCACGTTTCTTCCCTGCTCACTGCATAGAAAGCATAACTGAAGCTGCAGAGCAAAAGAAAATCTGATAAGGAGAGCCTATTTCTAGCCCATCATAGAAAATTTTGTTTTTAACTATTTAAGAATGAGGTGAATCTTCCCTGATATTTGACTGAACTGATTCTGAAGGCTTCACAAGAGTTTTTGATGAGGCATCAATATTTCCTGACATTCTTAACCTACATACACACACGTACATACTTTTTTAACAAGCTGTTATTCTTTTAAACAGAAGCTAATTTCATATCACAAATTAAAAAGTCACATTCCTTCATTCTGAAAATTATTAATAGAATAACCCTGGGCAGCTAGCAAGGCATAAAAACAGAAATATGCATATAAAACCAGTAAGAAGAACAAAGAAAAATGCCAGATAAAAATATTCAACTCCATAAAGGTTGTTGCAAATGGAGGCATTGCTTTGGGCTAGCCACATCCCGGCTACCGGACTATGGAGTAGATGTTCAGTGGACTACATAATGGATGATGTACAGGTAGTGTTAGGTGTCTACATCCCATCTCTTCCATTCACACATTCTGTACAGCCTCTCCACCTGTTGGCAGTGTGAACACATATATAAAGTTGTAGTATGTATTTGCATGCATAAGAAAAACAGTGGGGAAAGATACAATCACCCCCTTATTTTCTTTTCCCCCATTTACCTATTCTCACAGCCCACATATGCCATCCATCTATCCATGCACTCTGTGTGTGCATGAGTGTACCTCAATTTGCAGCTGGTATATATAATATGTGATGTATGAAACCATAATTGTCAGCAACTCCCCCCCACCCCCCACAGTCCCAATAAAGTTTGTGGCTTCTGCACTCTCTTTAAGTTTTTGCCTACACATAATAGCATTGCCAGGAGGAGAAAGAATTTTCAGAATTGGAGAGAGGAAAGTGGGGTGTGTGTATGTGTATGTGTGTGCTATACATAAATATTTATATGTAAAAGATCAAAAGAAAGGGGAGTGGAAATCACCCTGGTCTTCCTTAAAGGTGTGTCATAAAGACTGATGAGTTAACAGATCTGAAATGCTTTGATAATTTAAAACATGCTACCTTGATGAGGTGATGTTGATGATGATCTGTCAGATCACTTCCGTTTTCTGCTGTTAGCTCTTCATCAAGACATCTTTCAGCACAATCTTTCCTGAATTATCTTATCTTTTAATTGAACTTGATATAGGAATCAATTTAGAGGTTTGTTTTTTTAAAAGATAAGATGGTAAAAATTAAGGTTGAATTAAGACACTTTTTTCTGCCCAATCTCAGTTGCAAATTGCCTTTTGGTGTGGTGCCTCTAAAAATGTAAGGACTTCCTCAAGTCAAGTGAAACTCAGTTCCTGGTGGCTACATGAACATATCAATGTAAGTAACTTTATGGAATTTGCCTGACATTACCTTTTTCAATGTTAATTGTTTTCTCAACATCTTAGACTATCCTTAATGAATGCAATTATGTCCTGCAACTAAAATGATCTGAAGTTTTTATTTTTCTTTTTTATTAAAACATTTACATCCTGCCTTTCTGGTGAAGGCACACAGGGTAGCTTGCAGTATAACACTTAAACATGCACATACACACACTGACTAAAATATTAACAATGTGAACAACCCCAAGAAATATTAGAAGATGTCAACATGTATTTCAAAGGACAACAAAAGAAATCACAATAAATTAAAGGCTTTCTCCCTGAATGTTATGTTATAGCTGCTTGCCAAAAGGTTCATAACCCTATAAGGTTCATACGAGCTGTCTGGCCCACATAGGTAGCATTTCATAGAATAGATACCAAACTATAAAAGCCCACTGACTTGCATTTTCACCAGCTGAGCTCAGTCATAGATAAGGAAACATCCTGGTCAAGACCATTTAGAGTCTTAAAAATCTGATCTCAGCTAAGAAGTAAATTGATAGCTCATTCAATTGAAACACACCACAACAGTGTGATCATAACAGAATGGGCAGATAACTGCTTTATGCAGTAATTGAAGCTCTTTTCAAAGATAGCTTCATCTCGAGAGCATTACAAAAATCCATCTCAGATATAACATAGGCATGGGACTGAGTCATCATAATACTTGTAATCAAGTCCAATTTATCTAGGTAGGGATACAAATAGGGAACAGATAGGAATAAAATGGATTGCCATCAGCATATCAGTACTGAAGCTTCAGCCCAAATCTACAAATAGCATCATGAAACAGTTTTATGAAAATATTAAACAGTTTAAAATATCTGTACCAATATTATCTATCTATATCTGTCCATGCTTCCATAAACAGTAAAGCTAGAATTTCTCACTTGATGAGATTAGAGGGTCAGGAAGAAGACTAATTATTTAAAAAATTGTCCAAAGAATAGCAAAATGTTGAGAATGTGAGGCTTTTAATGGAGGTATATAGATAACATCCAACACAAATTTAGGAGCCTGATGTAGAAGTCTGGAAATTCTGCACTCCACAGATACAGTATTTCAATCTGATTCTTTATCTAAATCTCCAGCAAGATTTGGAAAACTACATAGGGGTAATTTTTTTTTTATTCCAGAGTGGAATAAACTATGCAAGAAAATTAGATCTTTAAATGGAAAAAAGCATGCCACATATCACAGGAGTTAATTCAGGAGTTAGTTCAGGAACTCTTCATTTTACCATCTAATTTAAAGAAGTAGTCACAATTTTGTTAGAGAGAGAAAATCTGTGGTGGTAGTAGCCCCTAAAATGTAGAACATCCATGCCAAATTCAGACAGACAGATTGAGAGAAATTTGTATAAGTAATGGGCGATTATAAGAAATAACAGTGTCCCTTCTTGAATGACGCTGAACTGATTTTTTAAGTGATTATGATGAAAATATAGATCTTTTCCACGCTATAAATTAAGAGCTAGGCTAACTCAGTTACCCAATCCAGTTAAGAAAAGAAAACCATACAACTGCTGAGGATGAGAAATGATCTGTCAATGAGATAGAAGAAATAGTAAAAGTAATATCTCTCTTTCTTAGTCCCTGAAGATCTTCTGGTTCAGGGAATAGATAGCTAGCTAATTTTAAGGTTAAGTATGATTCAAAGGAAATATTAAAAAGTTCCAAATTAGGAACATAGATGTTGATTTCATCCCACTTTATTAATGTTTCCAATTTGATAAAGATATAAATTGATAAATGCACTGCTAGATTTGCCTTAGCTTTCAGGATGCAAATGTTGTTATGATAGCAACACAGGAAAGAAAAATGGGCTATAAAAAAAAGAGACATGTCAGCAGACCCCTAAAAGAAACCTGGCTCTCTGTATATTAGGATAAAACCAGATTGAACCTGATTTCAGTTCAGTTGGTCACATGCATTTCTGATGGTAAAACAAGACTGTCTTGCAAACTAGAAGAGGGACATTCCAGAATTTTTCATGCACGCTCCTTTTCAAATGAATCAATTCATTCAATGCCCAGCCATCAAATATGGCTTAATCAAATATCAAGATACTGTTTTGCATGCTTGGGTGAACCCACCCTAAATATGCTTTTGTTTAAGCCTTCCAATGCATCATATAAGACCCCACAGTTTCTATTAGCTTTAGTGAGTAATATATGGTTGCTTTGGGATGCTTGCAAAAGCCAGCATCGAGAATAATTCTCTCACTTCCTGAGAAAAGCTGGTGGTGGTCTGAAGAAATGAGAGGGCCTCCCACTGCTCATGGTGCCTCTCAAAGCACATGGGAAGAAATGGGAAGAACTCTGTTCTGAGTATCAGGGGTTAAAGACATGTAGGGTCACTCCCTAAGAAGTATTCTTGTTGCTTACATGTGCCTGCAAAATCCCAACATGTTGAGAAAAGCTTCTGCTTTCATTAATTTCCCACTGAATATTGGGAATTGGAGTGAGAGGAATTCTAGTGATTTCTCTACCTGTACGTAGAGTTTGAAATGAGAGGCTGGCTCCTTCTTCCATTCTTCTGGTCGAATATAACAATCCAGACATAATTTCTTATCTTTTTAAAGTAAGGCAGTAAAATCATTTATTTGATCAATGATCAGAACAATAGTGAGAATCAGACAACAAAATTAAATGGCAATAATATAATATAATAATAAGCTAATACATTATTAAAATTATATGTAAAATTCTAATGACACAGCACATAACATAACTCACTCTGGGTATAATTTATTCTTTGTTATCCCAGATTTAGTTCTGGGGCACTTTGTTTGCATGCTTTAATAGCTCTGGCACAAAATTCAGCTATATTATGTCTAACGTAAGTCTTGTTATCTGATAAAAGGAAAGCACATATATCTTGAAAGTAGAATCTACAACGATTTTAAAGTTGTCTTCATTAGGATAGAAAAAATCTGAGACTGGCATTTAAAAATGTGAAGAGAACCAAAAGTGATGCCCCTCTGCCAAGCAAGCAGCATTCAGTGCTTCATTTTTAAAATTATTATTATTATTTGAAGTTGGACTTTGAATTCCCTGTATTTATTGTGCCTGCAGTGCTGAATTGAGGTGGCCACCTTTTTTGCATGATGGATTCCTGTTAAAAGCTACAGGTAGGATGATACAGCCATTCTCCTCTATAATTTTTGAACCTGGCCAATCCAGACAAGTGAAGTTTTGTTCCATTAACTTTAAATGAAAATATGAACAATTACAAAGTTTTTTATAAATAAGATGATGAAATTCTGTGTATAAATTCTCTGTCTGTCTGTCTGTGTGTGTGTGTGTGTGTGTGTGTGTGCATGTGCAATAAGCAGCTCCTCCAGGACATCCAAAAAGGATAGCAGAGGGGGGTTAAACCCTCCTGCTGAGTTGAATCAAGCAGGATGCTTCCCTCTCTAGAATACTCAGGGAAGGGGGGGGGGGAACTGTTGTGACTGAATCTGTGGCTGTATAATAACCCCAATCTGATTTGACTGCTGTTGTAGTCAAGGCTTCATGATACAGTGGTGCAGCCTATATTCAGACCCCCTGCCACCAGCTGTTGAAACCCATTCATTGTGTCTTGAGAACAGAGCTTTGCTGAGGAGGGAGGACAGAGCTAAATTATGCTCAGAGCTAAAGCACAGAGAAAGGAAAAGATGGAAATGAAGAAGTTCAAAGTGAAGAACCTCTGAACCTGTATTCAATTCTCCTGAGTCTTTCCCTAACCTCTTGAAAACATTTCTGGGGTCCCTAGATGCCCACTTGTTCTCAAGCAACCACTGCTGTGGAATGCTGGGGATACCCCATTACCAACTGTGCCCTGCCCATCTCAGATTAGCTTTTTTCTCTTTTTGTCAGTCCTGAAATCATACAAAAGTTTTTACACATTTTAGTACCACTAGAGTAGTGATCGATGCTGAGTCAAATATCTGTAATTTCCCATCACCAAATGTACCAGTTCTGATTTACATACTATGTAATTATTTTGTCATTTATTCAACTTACAATCAACATAGAGCAGTTTTTACTCTATGTACACATTTATTTCTATTGATTGTTTAAGAAGTGATTGTATTCTATCTTGAACTTGTTATTTTAAAGACCTGTTAGATTCCTTAAAATAAATGCAGATTGGTTGGTATTGAGCTTTAGCAGGTACCAGAAGGAGTTTTCTTAAGAAAATCAGTTACTGTAACATTAAAATACTAAAACTAGGGACAAATAATTCACATTCTACTATTGCCTTAAATGTACTGATTGGCAAGGATATGCATATGTGATACTAAATACATCAATTGCATCAATTAACAGAGGGAAATGTAGCGCAATGCATCTAAGGTAATTAAAATCTATTTAACTGTATCTTTGGCAACTTAAATAAGCAATGTAAATCAAATAATTTGAAAAAGTAATACTTAGATCTATATTATTTTTGATCAAAGCCAGAGCTGTGTTTGATAGGACTTCAGATCATGAATAGTGCAAATCTTGCCATTAGGAAATGTGAAGGAACAGCCTTGGGCAGCAAATAGCAGTAGCTATTTTTTGCTGAACCCACCTACTATTTATTCTCTGTTTCCATGTAGCATTTTTGTTGCCCTACATTCTCCAAGATAGCTGTTGTCCTCAGATGAAGGACACATCTCCAATACTGAAATAAAAGTAAACTTCCTGTCTCTAGTTTACTTCTGTATGTAAAATGGGAAAGAAGGATGTTGTTTTTGGCCTCCAGTAGCAAAATAAACTGGGACAGCCTTGATAGTGGACAAGAAGCATCACGGGCATCACTGAGAACATCTCCAGTAAGAAGGAGGAGAGAAAGACAGAGGAGGAGGAGGTCATCTACAAAGGTTGCTTCACCAAGAAACAGCTGAAGTGAGTCCTGAAGGATCAAAGTTGCCAAGCTTTGCCCTTCTGATGAATACATAACACTCAGCATACATTTTGCATGGGTAATCCTCAGATGGACTTTGGGCCAAATAAAATGGAAGTTAAAGAGAAGGAGATGTTAACAGTTTGTGTGCTGATAGGAAAGGGGATTCAGTTTCTTATTTAGAGCCCAAATTATACCATATTCTCACTTATTACATTTGCATATACTAAAGAATACTTCACATTTTAAGTATTTAGCAGGACATGTAAAGGTAGCCGGGAGTCCTAACCAGTTCTAATTTTGAGGCACATGTTCATGCATGACACATGGCCAAGTGTTTGTGCTGACCCAGTGAAACCTAGCTGTGCTTTAATTCCAAAAAAATCAATGGATGCTTCGGGTATATGTTGCTAATTCAGTAGGACTTAAGCATGACTCACTTCCATGCAACAGTAGTTGCATTCATCTTCATCCCCCAGCTAGCCTCAGGCATCTGATATGGGAAATGGTGGCAAGGTAAACCTAGTGTCAGCTCCATCTCAGTTTCAAAACAGGTGATCTGCATTGTACATACATGCAATCCAGGCTGCTGAATTAGTTCGTGCCCCATGTTCTAGCATTTGGATGGATGTAGAAGCCCTTCCCTAGATCTATACATGTTGATATAAAATGTTTTGTTTGCCCATGTTGAAAGATATACTGTATGAAACAGCCCTTCAATTTCCAAATGATTTGATTCATATTTTTCAGCCACTCAACCACAGCCCAGTTAGGAGACGCATGCAATAAATACACAGTTAATAAAATATGAAATTGCCTATTTAAATTTGCAGAATGCCTTCTCCATATCCGAGATTATTTATGATAGAAATAAAAGAAAATCCTCAAAACGTGTTGTAATTTAATGTTTCACTATATTTGTACATAAAGTAGTAAAAGAGAACACACATCTAGGATTATACCACTTACATTTAATATCTGTACATCATTCTGTAATTTAGAAATATGAATTTCAGTAATTTTCTATCCATTCAATGCAACAACTTCCACATTCTTTTATACATATTTATACTGTCCAGCTAAAAAGTATTTCAAGCTTTAACAGATTCTATGTTGTTGTCTCATGGTTTTCCTTCTACTTAAAAAAAGAAGGTAAAAATATAAAGTGTAGGTTTTTTTTCAGAGCAGATTCAGATACATCACTCAGCTATGTGTCTACTGAATATTTCCAGTTTCAATTTTCAGCTCAAAAATAGTGATTTTACTAGAATGTTTTCTGGGGGAGGGGAACAAGATGCATCCAGGGTAAATTAGATGCATAATAGTTCCTAATTAAATTGGTGGGACATTCCTTAATAATGGTTAGATTTTCTTCCTAATTTCAATTAAACCAAAATACAATTACTGTAAACTAATCTGGATCCAACCTGATGGCTTGACAGAGCAAAAGTGCCATGTAAAACACGGGGGGGGGGGGGGGGGGGCTTCAATTTATGCTAATTTTCTTTTGTACCAGACCTTTATACTTCCCATGGATACTGAAGAGCAGTTCTGAGGGCTCAAAGGGGTACAATGGAAATTTACTAATTTTTTTGAATATCAAACTTTTTTCTTTCATTTTTGCACATTTGTTTCCTCTGTTTCCCTGGCAGCTGCCCACATTTCTGGGATAGCATGGGTGCATTATATGAAACAATATATGATACATAATACATGATAGCCACTCACGGTAACACTAGAGGTAAGCATGGGAAAGTGCTGCTTCTCAGATTAGCTACATGAACAATTCCAATCACAAGTACACTAGATGAGAGTGGACAGGCTAACATTAAACCTAAACAAGGATCAGATTTAATAAGGTGGCACTGGATGGGTGGCCATCACATTCAGGGACTGGAATACAGCTAGTTCTGGATGGGATTGGATCTCACTGAAAGATTGGGTCTGTAATCTTGGTGCATTTCTGAGTATTCATCAACTCTGGATTTCCCAGCTAACAAGAAGCTAGTCTGCACAATCATATACTGTACCTATTGTGACCTTTCTGGAGGCAGTCATGTTTTGATAAAGAACAATCTGTGACTTGATTGCATTTTGGTTAGACTGGGCTACAATGAACCATATGTAGGGCCATTCTTAAAGAGTGCCAACTAGGTTGCTAACCAGTGTCAGAACCAGAGCCTGTCTTCCTCATAGTAAAAGAACTGAACTGAACTGCATGCCAGGTTTTTTCCAGGCACAATTTGAAGTATAGTTGAAATCTTTAAAAACTTAAACACTTTTAATCCTGTCTGTACTTTGACCCTGTCCAGCGAAGAGATTGATCATCATCATCATCATCATCATCATCTGTGGAGGGTCCCATTTTAAAGAAGCCTGTATTTCACACATTTTTTTGGCAAGCATGCAGAAAGGGCCTTTCCCTATGACGCTCCTAAACTATGAAATGTGTTCACATAGGAGTTGGGTTTGCCCTTACTTGTTCTTCTTTCAGAAAAGATATCAGACACTCCTTTACAAGAATAACTTTTATTTTTTTCTAATATTATTTCTGTACTTTGATTTGTGTTTTAATTGTCGCTTTTATTTTATTCTATATTTTACTAGGTTTTTAGCCATCTTGGTTGCCGGTCCTGAACAGAAAAGCATTTAAAAACAAAAACAAAAATAATGCACAATGTATGGGCTATTTCCTATCTCCATTTCTGACACTTGGCATGCTAAATAATTTTGCTTTCTTATCCATCACCTTTATTTGTGTTATAGCACGATTTGTTATTGCTCTTTGTCTTTTGGAATATAATTATTCATATAAAAACATCAGTGTGGAATGCATGTATTCATATGAAGGATCACCAATAAAGGTAAAGAAATGGAGAAAGGTGTTCTATGTATTTTTATTAAAATCACAAATATCTGATTTTATAGACTGTATGAGTTAGAAGGGCGCTTATGGAACATTTCATCCAATCCTTTAGTACAGGAATTCACTAACCCATCCTTCACAGGTGGCCATCAGTCCCCATTCGAAAGCCTCAAGAAAGGATGGGAGACTCCACCACTGTTTTAGGCAGTCTGTTGCAATGCTTAACACTCCCACTGTCAAGAAAATTCTCCTAATATTCAGCCTGAATCTCTTCTTTTAATTCAGTCTGACAGTCCTTATCCAGCTCTCATTTTTAACAGGGAAAGATTCATGACCTCTTTTATATGGCAGCCTTTTAATGTAGATACACAACCATATCTCTTCTCAGTATTATTATTATTATTATTATTATTATTATTATTATTATTATTTTGCAGCCTAAATATGCCTATCTGCTTTAATCTTTCTTCGTAGAGGTTCAAACCTTCCAACCTTTCCTCATATGTTTTCTCTACCCTTACATTGATAGCTCTCTTCTGAACCAGTGGCAGCTTTTCAAGTGTGATGTCCAGAAATGGATAGTAAACTCAAGTGCAGTCCAGCCAGCATGGGCTACAGCACACCTATTACTTTCCATGATTTTGATGTGCTGCATCTCAAGATTACATTGGCCATTTTAGCTGCTTCATGCTGCCCATGTTTAACTGCTATCCCAGCATGCATAGCTCCTTCTCACATGCTCAACTGACAGACTAGGTCTTCCCAGGTCTGAATCTATGCATTTTTCCTATTCAAATTCAGAATCATCTACTTGACATTGTTGAACATCGTCTTCTTGGCTTTGGCTCCATGTTGACGGTCATTTGAACTGGGTAATTTAAGTTATTAAAATATGCAGTCATAGACCAAACACGGGTACTGAAACAGTGGCTTTAACAGCCCAAAACAGTGCTTTTTTCCCCTTTTAACTGAGATACTCCAGTTAGCTTTTTGTGAAATACTGTATGGTTCTTTATTTTTTTTTCACTTTAATTATACAATATGTTCTGATTCATCAACTTACTCTCCCTTCTCCTCCCGCCTCGCTTTCCTCCAAATATAAGATAATATGTTGTATGACTCTTCTGCCTGGTTTCTTTTTCCTTAGAGGATGCCCAAGACTCAGTACTGATAGATCTTCATATCCAAAGGGGAGCATACTTTCAGGATTAAAGGCAAGACCCTCAATTAGACTTAGCTCTGATTTCTTCAGATGTTTTTTCTAATCTTTTAATATGGGATTAAAGTGAGCTAAAACCACAGATTGTTTTTACTCTTAATTAAGACCTTCTAAGCTATGTTTTAAATATCTTTCCCCCCTCTCTTCAAAGTGAGAGTATTATTATTTTTTTAAACTCTTTCTTAATTTGGAGTAATTCCCATCTAAACTCTGATGATAATGAACTTTTATCAGTTCCTATGTGAAGCTGAGTACAAAATAGCTTGATAAGAAATATGAAGTGCACATACATTTCTCAATAATTTGCAGGAAACTCCCTAAGAGACTGATTAGCCTCTGCTTGTCACATATAAGGATGATAATTATGGAGGCTTAACTGAAGATGTGGTGGATCTTTGGAGCAGAGATGACTAGATCTAAGACTGTCTCATAGATCAGCCCTAATTTTTAATATTAAACATAATATGAGGGGGGAGGGATTAAGCATTACCCCAGAGCCTTTGTACCAGTGGTTCTTCCAATAGAACTGCATCAAATTATTTTTCCCTAGAATGCAAAAACAGTTCAAACAAGATTATCTTTAATTAGTGTAATCTTATGAACCCATTGTAAAAAGTTTATTGCACCCATGCTGGCACTCTCTTATTCCTTATTTAGACACTCTTTATTACATTTCACACTGCAATTCTTAATGGTAAAAATGAATACGTGGCTCTTAAAACAATATTGTTGTATTTTCTTATTTAATAAACACCATTTTCTTCTCTAATTCCAGAGTTTGTAGCTTTTTTTTTTTTTATGGATTGTAGTATGTTTGGTTAGAATAATTTACTAATTTTCCTCCCATTTTTGTAAAAACGGTGGTGCTCCCTAAGCCATTTATATGCATTAAAATGGATTTGTGAAGCAATCCAAAGAACACTTTAAATATATTTAATATACACAATGACAATAATTATTAGGTTTCATATTCTTAACAGCAGGTATGAAAATTTATGATGTAGCAGATCAAGGGCAATTTATAACAAGCTGTCCCACAAGTCTAAAGCCCCTTCTTGATGCCTACTTTAGGTTTGCTTGCATTTTACTTGGCCTGATATACAATCTGATTCCTTGTCCAAGCTGTCTCACAGATGTCATATGAGGAAAAAAAATATGTTTGGATGTCTTAATTGGGGGAAAAAAGTAAATAAGAGGGCTCATTAGAGATATATACAATAAAGTGAGGTATAGAGAGATCTATTATCTAGATAAATAAATAATCTTTATCTATTTCCCTTCATGCTAGACTCTGTGGTCATCTTGTAAAGTTAACTTGTTGGAAAGAAAAGGCAAAGAAAAGGAACTTCATGATATACAGTTGAGGTATGGAATTTGCTAGGACGAACCTCTCAATTCAGATTTTTTTTTTAATTGAATTCCAGCCTTCGCCGTTAACAAGGTGAGCTCTTGTTTCCTCCCCAGCTCCTGTCAACCCAACAGCTCGAAAACTTACGTGAGTAGATAAATGGGTACTCTCACTCTGGTGGGAGGAAAAATGCTGGCAGCGCCTTGCACAGAGAGACAGGACCAGTTGCCGGTAAGCGCGAAACCACGCTCGCCCGAAAAGGGCGCGAAGCAACGGAAATCCCGCCTCCTGGGCTCGCCAGCTGGGCTATGCTCTAGGAAGGAGGCTCTGGCAAACCACTTCCGAAATAATTGCCTTGAAAACTGCACAGGATTTGTCCAGGCAAGGATTCGTCCAGGCAAGGACTTGTCCAGGCAGGCACTGCAGGGTCAGTAATGACTGAGCGCAGACAAAAAAAAAAAAAAAAATCAGTTGGTATGAGATACAGTTCTATGTGGATACTAGTAAATACAGTGTATTTTATGTCCACTACCAAAGGTTGTGGACTTCTCAATATCAGTGAGCACAAGAATGCCGTTGCTTTTTATTTCCTTTTCTGCATGCAGTAGCTAGTTACATCTGGACATGCATGGAGTACCTTGGTCTGGGCATTGGGGAAGCCAGGTTTTGTATTGATGGGGGGCTGTGGACCAGTGAACTCACCATCAGAGCGAGTAGGCATTTTTTCCTCCTGGGATCCAGAGTTTGGGTGCTGCCTGGACAGGAGGGTTAAAACAGCCTCCCCTTCTTAATTGGAGAGCATGTGTTATAAAAGGGAACCAAAAGCAAGCTTGTGTGTGAATGTGTCAAGGAGTCAAGCCAGGAAGACAGCAGAGATGTGGGAAAGAGAAGCTCTAACCCAAAGGCAAGCACCTCAGCAGATGTCTTCAGACAGCGAGAGGAAAACTTAAATTCTTGAGCTACAAGACCAGCTGAAGGGCATAGCTGAGAGATGGGGGGAGGGAAAGAGCCCAGCCAGAGTCTGCATACCCAAGCAAGCCTGCAAACTGAAACAAGCCCACTGCATGCAGCAGCCCAGGTGCAGAACTCCACAAAACAGCTCCAGAAACAGAGGACTGTGAGTGCGGGGGGGGGGGGGGGGGTAGAGAAAAGCCCATTCGCAAGTCTGTAGTGGAGTGAAAAGAGTTTTCACATGCAAATGGACTGAGATTGGCTACAAGAGCTGAAGACCTGGGGGAAAAGGAAAGATTTAAAGAGCTGAGAAATAGTTCAGATAAGAAAACATAATGCTACAAACATAGGAATAGGAACATGGAAATAGAACATAGAGGTAGAAATTTATAGATTAAATAAAAATAGAAACAGTTGTAAACTTATGCTAATAGGAAGATAGTAGAATATGATAGGTAGGGAAATAGAAATAAGCGTAGACTTAGCGTTAAGTTTAGAAGTAAGGAACAGGGGTTTAATTTTGTTCAATAAAACACTTTTGTGTGGGAAAAACAAATGCAGTATTTATGTCTGTATTCTGTACCATATTAAGAAAAATCCTAATAGGGGCAATGCTCAAACTTCATGAACAGTATAATAGAATTATGGAGCGGATAATTTAGGCCACTGAGTCTAACCTAATGGCTCAGTGCAGGAATCCAAATTAAAGCATCCAAGACAGATGGTTATCAAGCCTCCATTTAGATACACACAAGGGGAACCAACTCCGCATTGGATAATTAGTTCCACTGTCATACTGTTCTTCCTATTAGTATTTTCTAATGTTCAATCAGAATCTCTCATGCTATAACAACTGTCCTGCACTCCAAATCAAGGGGGGGAAGATTTTACAGTAGTCCTTGACTTATGACCATTCGTTTAATGACTGTTCAAAGTTACAGTGGTGCTGAAAAAAGTGACTTACAACTGGTCCTCACACATATGAGCATTACAACATCCCTGCAGTCATTTGATCAAAATTCATGTGCTTGGCAACCGGCATGTATTTACGATGGTTGTAGTGTCCTGCAGTGTGGGGTCATGTGATCACCATTTACGACCTTCCCAGTAGGCTTCTGACAACCAAAGTCAATGGGGAAAGCTAGATTCACTTAACAACCTTGTAATTCGCTTAACAAGCCCAGTGATTCACTTAACAACTGCAGCAAAAGAGTTCATAAAATCAGGTGTGACTCACTTAATAACCACATTGCTTAGTGATGGAAATTCTGGTCCCAATTGTGGCCATAAGTTGAGAACTATCTGCACTTTCTTCTACGCCACATTTTTTTTCAGACGTTTGAAGTGTACTATCATAACCCTGCTCTGTCGTCTTTTCTCAAGGCTAAACATACCCATCTCCTTCAATTTCTTTTCAAATGACTTACTTTTTAGACCTCTGATCTTCTTGTTGCCTTTCTATGAACCTATTCCAATTTTCCTGAATTCTTCTTAAAATGTGATGCCTAGAATTCAACGCAGTACTTGTGAGAATGGGGTATAAACAAAGTAGAATAAAGTGGAAAAGTTACTACTCTCAACTTATGTTGGTTGTGTTAGGCTTCTTTACAGACACATCACACTTGCTGGCTCATATTCAGCTTGCGATCAACTACTCCCCCAAGATCTATTATTTGTCTTATATCTGTATATTTGATTTTTGTGTCCTAAGAGAAGATTTTGCACTTGTGTCTGTTAAATTTCATTCTGTTACTTTCAAGCCATTTTTCTAATAATTTTGAATTTTATTTTGGTTTATTCAAATAATAGATGGGAAGAGGTTTGTAGAACAAATCTGCTTCTGGAAATATCCCATTAGGGGACAAATTGTTAATATAATTTGCTTTCAAGAATGCCTATGAAATAGCAGTACAAGGGAATCTATATGGAAAAAAAACACTGGGTGCTTTCAGATAAAATTTTTATTGTGAAATTGACCTGTTCCATTTACACAATTTTACAGGGTGCCCCTTGACAATATCTTCCATTTGTATATCTTGTTTTTCCTACTGTTTCTTCCATCTGTTTTCTCACTTCAGTAGAGGATTCCAGATGGAGGACTCCTAGCATTAGCAATCAAAGAAGTGCAGCATTTCCGTCTTTCCTTCCTCCCTGGATTGATTGTGGTAATATAATACTAGAATAAGGTTATATATAATCAAGAACTACCCTACTGTGCTGATTCTATCTCAAATGTTTTAGTATCTTTTATTCAATATTTGATTTATCATGGAATTCAAGATGTTATACCTGGATTCCAAGGCAGTCTTCCATCCCAGTGCTGGCCAGACCCAAACCTGGCGCCATAGGAGCCTGGCACAAGCCACAGTAATATCACATTATAGTGACATTGAATAATGGATGCCAATTATGTGGTATGAATGTTGCAGATGACATAGGTGACATAATTCACATTGTTTGCACAATGATGTCATGATACTGGTGACATCACTTGGAATGCCTTCCCCTCCTGACTTTTCAGGAGCAGGCCTTTCCAGTAGGGCTTCCCCAGCTTTGGAAAGTCCTCTCCACTAACCCAGGTCTAACACCTACATTTTATACTTCCAAGCTTTGAAAATTTAAAAAAAAAAAACTTGTTAAAAATTTATGCTGCAATGAGACTTTTGCTTCTCTTCTTTTATTGTTTGGAAACAATGTTTTGCCCATTTCTTTTTCATTAACATTTTTAATTAAGATATTAATGTGTTTGTAAGCTAATCTGGGAAATAGATGGAGGAAGAGGAGGAGGAGGAGGAGGGTTTGCAATATGAGCAAGAACAGGTTATGCATGTGGAGAAGCTGGGATATTCCAGGGTGGTTCAGTTGGGGTGGGTGAGTTGGGATTTTTCTGTTTTTCAACTCTTTACACTACAATTTTCATATATTTCCTGCCTTAGAATGATAGGGGGTGATTTCATCATTTGAAAAAAGTGAACATGTTGCTGGAATTCAGCAGTATGATTAGAGGGGCACTTGAAACGATCATGAAAAGATCTTATCCTGTCCAGAGGACTGAAGCTTTATTTCAGTCGGGGGTAGCTTGAACGTCTATGATCTTGTTAAATGTCTACTTCTCTTCTTAAAAGTTCTCAGGAAAAAATGGGGGGTTGAGGGAAAAAATGCCTACCTACCTGCCCCAGGACAGAAGCCTGCCTGTTTGCCAGGCACAAAACAGTACTGTCCTTTCAAAAACAACTGGAAAGAAAAAAAAAACCTGGAAAGAATGGTAAAAAAGGAGAGGAAAGGATTCTGGGTCATATTATAGTGTCTACTTGATTCCATCACCGCTACCGTATAGCAAACAGCTGAACCCATAGGGTGGAAGGCTCAAGTCTTCTTTCCCAGAATCCCCCTGGCCTTTTTACCCTGGCCCCTCCTGCCGCTTTGGAGTAGCAGCTTGGTAGTTCCCATTGCCACCATCTATCGTTTATGGGGGCTCACCTGGTGTCAACCCCATAAACCTGTGTGTGTGAGAGAGAGAACAGTCTTACAACCTGTGCTGCCTTTCTAGGATTTAAAGGATACAAATGCAAAAAGAGAAAATGTTTCAGTAGGGTATCCTTCTGGTTGTGTAGTGTAGAAGTATGTGAGCAAATTATTCAGTCTTTTCTCTTATCTTTACAAGATAGCTTAATTTCACCAGAAAAAAAAAAATCCATGTTTATTTAAAAAGAAGAAACTCTAAAATACAAAACCCGTATTAACTTTAAGTGATGAAATACCAACATTCAAAGAGGAAGAGGATAAATTCTATAATTGTCCAGATTACTATTAAACAGGTTTTTAAAAGCAACATATAAAGAAAATGCAATGGTCCAGGCAGACCAAAGAGTGCACTGGTCTGCTACAGGTAATTTTTCCCTAAAATCTCATTTAAAAAGGGGCTGGTTAGATGTTTCAAGTTAATATTATAAATTAGAAGAAAATTCTAGTAAAAATTTAATAACTTCGTAAACAGACTGACAGATAAAATACTAAGATTATATTTCATAATTTGTAAAAAGAAAAAAGAACAGTAGACTTGCACAACAAGAAAAATAAATAAAAACCTAAAAGTTCTGGTTAACTTTTATTAAAATAACAGTACCTGAAGCAGCTCTTCCTTGCTTCAGTTTTCCTTAACTTCCTATTTCTTGGAAATTCCAAACTTAATCCGAAACTACTGGAAGGTGACTAGCCTTCCTTCTTTCAGGAGTCAGGGCACAGATTTCTCCTTTTATTTAAACAGAGCATTTTTTATTCACCTAATTTCATTGGGGGGGGGGGGGTTGGAGTAATTTGACTCTGTACATGACCTGTGCCTCATTCAAGGGAATGTAAATTGTACATATGAGCCTATGGGAATGTTTATTATGTGTCTGAGTTGGCAACTTGTGCAGGCAACAGTCACAATATACAGTAGGTATTAAAGTTTTCTGTGTTCCCTGAAGAGAGCTCACTCCATGGAATACTTTCAAATTGTTGATGGAGCACAGGCTATTTTCAGTTGCTGTACCCTTTCTTTGGAACAGCAATCTCCTCGAGATCTTCATGGCCCCAAACTTAAGATAATTAAACCCTGGCTTCTCCACAAGGCTTTGTGGAGAGAGAGATATTATGAATTGTTCCCTCTTGAAATGTGGCATTCTGTTTGAGTGGAATTTGTTTATGGTCCCTGGCCTGCAACTGAAATGTGTTTCTTATTTGTTTGATTTTTATGTATATTTTTTGTTTTACTTTACAGAAGAGGGTATGTAAGCCCCTCAGCAATCACTTATGGGTAATGATAAGTAAAACAAATAAGCAAACAAACATAGTTTAAGAAGGAGCACTATACTGGCCATGAGTTCATTGAGACCTCTTCCTAGATGAGCCTCTCTCTGGCCTGTCTCACTCTTACGGAAGGGGAAGCAAGACATAACCATCCACGTCTTGCGTCCCCTTCCTTCCAAGCAAGGAAGTATTCTCCACAGAGTATAGGGGATCTATTCTAGTCTATGATATATTTTGATGCAAATCCAACTTTCTGTTTTCTTGCCAAAATAACACCATATTTTAGCTTGAAAATTCTCCCTGACAACCTCTCTCTCAAACACATATGTATAAAATATGTGATCCTTCATATGTCTCCTGCAGCAAAGAATTTGAAATAATCACTAAAGCAGCAGGATCCAATTTGGTAAGAGGGTGTCTTGCTGGCTCATCCTCTGGAGCAGCTTTAACCTCTAACTGCAAAAAAAAAAAATTAAGACTATCTATTTCAAAGGAGTTGAAGGAGCCTCATTATTATCATTTCTGGATGCTAAGCGTGTAACTAAATAAGGGAAGGGTGATGGATTCCCTATGGTGACCTGAGGATAAGCCCAATTTAGCGAGACACATCCCATTGATTTTTAGCTATAAGTTGCAATTGATCCTTTTACTGTTAGCTACACTCATGGACCTACCCGGTGTCACTAATCCTCTTAAGCAGCAGTCAAGGAATTGAGATAAAAGCTGTCAAATCACTTTGGTTTAGATAACACTTTTCTGAAGTTAGGGATTCTTCAGTCCTTGGATATAATGTACCATCTATGCAGTTCCAGTCTGTGTGTAATGTGCTGAGAAAAAGTGAGCACAAATGCATAAAAAAAAAAAAAGAGTATTTCAGGGCACATGCAGGTCATTTTATGAATTATTATAAAATCCTTAGATCTGGGTCACTCAAAAGCATTATATAAGATTACACTGATGTCAGTGCCTCCGTTAATGAGCACTCTATGAATAGGGAAATGGCCAGTTTTTGTTTCAATATGATTGTCTATAGTTCTCTTAAATAGAATGTAAACTTCAAATCAGATTTATATTAATACGCAGTTTAGACGTTATTAAATTTTAAAATATCAAATAATTCAGCTTATATATGTGTGTGTCACCTTAGTAAATGAAACCATACAAATTTATGTTTCAATCTAGCCATTTCTTCATATTTTCTTTCATATTTGTGTGCACTCACTCATACGTACATCTCCACACACATATTCTGAGCAATAACTTAATGCATGTTCCAGTCTGGAAAGAACACATTGGATCACACCAACCATTCATTTATATAGCCTTATAAAAAAAATTAAAATCTGCTTGCCATTAAATAGCTCTTTATGATCTCTCCAAGTTCTCCAGGTTTCTGGTGGCACCAATATACACACACACAGACACACACACACAATTCATGCTCTCAACAAACCACAGCTTCATACAATGAGTGATCCTAGTAACAAATTATCCTTTGTTAATTAATTCATCCAATTATCCTTTTTTTTCTTCTTCTTCTTCTTTTTTTTTGCATCCAAATCTAGATAGAAATATATGTTCACAAGCTTACCCACCCAGTATTTGCTGCAGATACAGACATGGCTAAAAATACCTAAAGGAGCATTTGAAACTGAAAGGTATTTGGAGGGCTGCTTTGTGATTTCTTTCTTGCTTGCTTGCTTTCCTGCTTTCTTCCTTTCTTTTTTCCTGCAAACCTCCCCCCCCCCCCCCCCCCCCCGCAATTGCTTTTCCCTGGTCGAAGCACACGTGCAGGACACCAGGGAGAACTGGGAAGGCCAGGAAAGGGGAGACGTACACCTTTTCCATACTCTCCCAACAGGTTGCATCGAAGGATGAAAAATGCTTTTTTGTTACTAGGATCACGCACTGTATGTTTAATCAGGGCTTGTTAGACAAGCTATGGGGGCTTATACAGTTTATAAACGAGTGCCCTGTTTTACATATCACACTAAGCCAAAATCAGACAAGTCACATTATGCTCAATGGAGTTGTGAACCAAGCCTTTGATTCATCTTGTTAAATTTCAAATCAAGATTTTATCTTTTTTAATTTATTTTCATATTTATTTATATATCAAATTTGTTACCGTCCATCTCAATACAAAAAACAACTCTGGGACATTTACAGAGAAGCTATTTAGCTTCAGGCTGAAGTTTGCCCTTCCGTCCATTCAAACGTTACCTTTTTTTGCTGGTGCTACTATCAGAATCTGTGTTTCTAATCTCTACCTGTACCCCCAAAATTCAGAGGCCATTTTCCAGCAATGCTACCTTGATATGCCACTTACCATATAATGGGGCATAAAGGAGCACCTCCATTGACTTCCTCAATATTAAAAATAAAAAAGCCAAAAGCCTGATGGGAGAGTGCTACAATTAAAATCCTATTAGAATAAGCATGCTGATTCAATTAATAAATTCAAGCCTGTTATTATGGATATGAAGGTGTGAAAGACAAAAGGAGAAAGAAAAGGAAAAAGAGAATTGGCAATCAATCAAACTGGCGGGGTCTAGGAGGAGAACCTTTTCAGCCCTGTGGAATATCTTGCCCTCTGAGGTGAGGTTGGCCCCCACTCTCCTGTCTTTCTGGAAGAGCATGAAGACCTGGCTTTGCCCACCAAGCATGGGGATCTAATGGGGGCTTGCAGCACTTGGGGTGGTTGGTGGTTTGATGACGCTCTCCCCGTCTTTTAACCCTGTATATATACATTTTCTAAAGATTTTTTTATTGTTTTTATCATTTTTTATGTGTAAGCTGCCTAGAGTCACTTGTATAGTGAGATGGGCAGCGTATACATTGATAAATAAATAAATAAAAATAAAATAAAATAAAATTTGTTTTCGGTCATTTCTACTCAGGAATATACTTACTCTTTTGTTTCTGAACTTTTTAGGGTGGGATTTTTCCCCATCCAGTACACATATCCCTGAAATCGGCCATTTTACCCTTTCCCAATAAATAGGAGTCAATGAAATTTCCCTGACTGTCTTTTAACTGAAGTATGTAGAGTCTTTAAGGTATAAGTTGAGCTCCCATCGGCTTGAATCTGCTGTTTGATATATGTAAAAGCCTTTATGATGTTCTTTCATCCGTATCTGCACAAATGGAACTGGGGTGTTCTGTTTCTATATCTCACAAACTCTTATTGACATAGATGCTCACTGTTACATATAGCTACCCACTCAAACTGTCTGACATTAAGGACATCCCAAAGCCAGCACAAGGAGCATTAAATATATCACTTTCCCAGTTCAATGCTTGGCAAAATTCATTGTATTTTAAAATTAGAGAGATCTGAATTGCTGATTCACAACTCTCTTAACATAATATTAAGTGTGCTATATCAGTATGGACATGAAACTATCACTGGATGATATAAAGAATTTTATGGTAATGGCTTTATAGTTGGCACAGATATGATCCATCCTTCACTACTGTACTGTGTTTTGTCGAAGTACATGGTTGAGATTCTCATTTGACAAAACACATCTTGCCAAATCTTCATTTGAAATTCTCTTCAGATCCATAGAACTAATGCATAACAGGAAGTTAATCAATACATCTTTGACAAGGTGTACCATGTCTTTGCATAATAATGGAAGTTACAAAAACAAGCCCTACTTCATTTTTTAAAAGGTAAAAGAATATTGTGGTGTTTGCCTACCATCAAAATTCTCAAGGCTCTTACATGAGCTATGGAAAGGAGAAATGTATTGTTTTATTTTATTTTTATTAAAAGTTTTAAACTACCCAACAGCTGAAGTTTTCTGTGCAGTTTACAATGAACATGCTATGAATAAAAAGCTTGAATAAAAGTATATACAATAAGATGCAAGATAAAAACACCATATAAACTAGGCAGCTTCGAGGCGGTCATTGAAAAACTAGAATATAAAACAAAATACAGTTAAAAGCTAGTTAAAAAGCCTGGGGAAACAGAAAGATCTTCACCTGGTGCTAGAATGATGCTACTATGGGTATCAGTCAAGCTTCTTTGAGGAGGGCATTCCATAAATGAGTGCAACCACAGAAAAACTTCTCCCCTTGTAAAGGCCCATCTCCTTTGGTTAAGGCACTTGGAGAAGGGCCTCATTATGTAATCTAAATCCCAGGTAGGTACATATGGGAGAAGGAGCTCCTTCAGGTAACTTGATCCTAAACCATTGAGAGCTTTAAAGGTCAAAAACAGCATTTTGAATTGGATCTGGAAATGAACCAGCAGCCAATGTAGATGGTAAATAACTAGTGTAATAGGTTTGCATCGGCCAATCCCAGTAAGCAGCCTAGCTACCCTACTTTGAAATTTCTGGACCATTTTCAAAGGCAACCCCATGTATATACATTGCAACCAGGAAATTAACAGAGCATGAATAATTGTTGCAAGGCTGTCTCTGTCAAGGTAAACTTGCAGTGGGAAAATCAGCTGAAACCTAGGCCTCTAGTGACAGTGATGGATCTAGGAACACCCCAAACTGTGAAGCTACTCTATTATAATAAGTATGGACTTCTCCAGGTCAGACAGAGCACCACTCAGCTGGACAGATGCATCCCCCACAATCCATTTTATCTGGATTAAGTCTCAGTTTATTGCCGTCATCCAGAATTCTGCAATTTACAATGAAAAATCCAGTATGGAATACAATCCAATTGGTGACAATTACTAGGCTGTTCAGGAGGGTTGCTTTCTGATTTTTTCTCTTTAAGGTATGCGTGTCTTTTATGTTATTCATTTTATACTCTGTTAATGTTACATTTTTTATTGTATACCATTCTGAGATTTCGGACTCCCCTGCTGTCACTATCGCTCAAATGACGTAAGTATTGAATACATTATGAAAGCTGAAGATTTGTAGATCTTCCCAAGCTAGCTGTACTACTACAGAAGAACTTTTTAGAGAATGTTTGATGCTGGACAAATTCAGATTCTAAGTCAAGTACAAATTAGAGACATTAACCTGTTCTGTGCTTCCTTATTCATGTCACTAAATCTTGAATTTATAGAACACAATCTTAGGTGTTTCATGGGCCTTACTTCATAGCAGGGTTATAACATTAGTGTACTATTGAATTGAAGCAAATGGCAACAGTTGAGGTATGGTCACTAAACTATATGGATTTGTGATGCCATAATTTTGAATAGGAAGCTTTTTGTCGCACCCTAAAGAACAAATGCTTTTCTTGGCTTTTGGCATTAATTCTCACCCGTATATCCATCTGGATTTAGTTTTGATCAGCTGAATGATTGATTTCCAAAACTATGTTCCTAAATATTCAAAAGTAGCATTATAAGGTATTGATCTGTGCAAAAACCTTACCAACTAGAAGAATATTCATTTCTATTTCTAAAACTATTTCTTGCTATTCAGATTTACCTTTTCCTTCACACTTCTTCACCTGCATATTATTTTGGTGTTCCACTGCTACATACCTACGTATATGCTATACTGTATCCTGTTCAGGGAAATTTCCTTGTAGATTATTTTTAAAATGAGCAGTTATATTGATGAGTTAATTTTACCATATTGATATTCATATTGGATATGTATTTTATCTAAAAATTGATTATTATTTCAGCCAATGCAGGCAATAAATTGGGACAAGAGCATTAGCCTTCAAACTTGCCCGTAATCTTTGCTTTTCTCTTAATACCAATGGTCATAAAAATAAGGTTACATAATCATTCTTTCAGAACTTTTCGTTCATATCTACCTTCATTAGAAATAATCAATTTGCAGATGGAATCATTTTAGGAGAGGAGCTATTGATTATTTTTTTCCTTGAGTTATTAAGAGCATTGCATATAGAATCATTTATTCGTGTTTGGAGAAGACGTTTTCTTTTCTTTTCTTTTCTTTTCTTTTCTTTTCTTTTTCTTTCTTTCTTTCTTTCTTTCTTTCTTTCTTTCTTTTTTTTTTTTTTTTTTTTGAACTCTTAAAGTACAGCTTGGATTGCTAAAAGATAGTTTTCAGTGGATTCAAGCCAAGTTAATCAAATAAAAGCCTCATTTTCAATTACAGGAAGGTAGATTTCAGTTGAACATTAGAAGAACATTATTGACAACAGGAGAAGGAGTTTAACAATAGAACAACTGTCTGGACTGATGGTGGTGGGCTAGTTTGAACAGGTGTCCTGTAACTCTGGATTTCCTATATCAATTATATCATATACAAATGATATATGATGTAATTGATATAGGAATTTATTTGATTTTATTTTCTATCTTATTTATTTTTTTGTGGCTACTGATTTAGAAGTTTTTAATAAGAGATTAGACAAACTGAGGAAGAAAAAAATATCTAATTAGGGATACAGACAGATATTTCTTTTAGGAGCAGCTGTTCTGATTTTTGTTTATTGTAGTGTGTGTGTGTGTGTGTGTGTGTGTGTGTGAATAAATAAATAAATAATATCACTGTTGGAGGAGACTATTTGTCTTGAGACCAATGTGCAAAATGGGGGAGGGTCATGAACTCCCCCCCCTCCCCAGCATCTGTTTTGCAAATGTTCTTCTCATACACACAGCCATGTATAGTGTTTCCAGGAGAAGGAGAAGGAGAAATTACCTCTTTGGAAGATATTTTTCAGACTGCGTGGGATAGGAAGGATTTTGTGAAGCAAGCAGCAGGGAAAGGTTTAAGAAATGTTTATGGTGTGCCTCTAGATAGTAGAAGCTGAGAATTGCCATTAGTTTCCTGAGTTAACTTCCAAATACATACAGTATTACTGACTATTACTGGTAAGTGAATGTTTTCTTTGGCAGACCTCGATGTCTTCCGGCCAGCTATTTGTTTTGTATTTTGAACATTTTTGTAAACAATCAGATCCCTATAAGAAGTTCAAAATTCAGGCATTGCAAGGTCTGAATATACGACAATGAAGAACAGCTTCCACTGTACATGATCTACAAGATACCTGAGCAAAGCAATAAAAAAGTTGAGGCTGAAAATAGATCAGAAAAGGATTTACTGTCAAGGCAGACAGAAGTTTTGAATGTTTTTAACTGATTTCCATCTCTCTGTATCTCTCTCTCCTCGGACATATGTTGCCACAATCACTGCATCACCCTCAATGGCTTTATTTTTTAAAGTGATTTTATTTAATCATATTTATCACACAAAGCACCAAAGCTGTATGTAAAATATGGATTAGCAGGGTATTAAAAGTCCATCTGTTGCTGATAAAATTCTCACATTAGGTTGCATGGCAACCTTTGTTGATGCAAGCATGCAGCCAGGCTCCCTGTGTTGTTTTTGTTGGGTTTCCAAGTGTGTCCTTGATGCAGAAATGGCAGGTAGTTTCTTTCTCGCTGGAAGGTCAGCTGTGAAGTGAGGCTCACATTACGGGGTATTATAGCTTGGTGGAAATTACTGGGATATCAAAATGACTCTTCTTCTTAAGTTTTATTCCTCATCACTGCCAGTTCTACATACTTATGACTCCGAGATGCACTGCTGTTTCCTTTCATTGTTCCCCTTTCAGACAGGACAACAGAATCAGTCAACCAAAACCTTAAGTGCTAAGGGAATGGGGAAAAAGATCTAAATCTGTTTGCTTGGCCTTCTTTAGCCTTGTGTTTACTCATAGAATTCCAATGCTCATCCTGGAAACCTGGGAATACTAAGATTTCCACACCACAGTTCATCCTACGTTCAAAAGATTGGGGGGAGGGGGAACCACATCTCCACCAACATCATGACATTAGCTCCAGGTGGTTGTGGGGTCCGTATTATTCAAGTAGTAGAATGAGTATTAGGTAGTGGATTTGTGCGAAATTAATATGGATTGTATTTTTTGGAATGCAATTCTGGAATCATATTTTTCAGAAGATGTTAAGTGGCGTCCAGTTTAAAAACCCTTCCTTCAAGAAAGGGCTTCACTACCTGATATACATGCATGCTCGCTCTCTCACTCTCTCTCTCTCTCTCTCTCTCACACACACACACATCCATTTCAAGCAGAGATGTGAATCAAACCATTCTTCCCATTATTTGAAAGGGATATTTTTAGATGGGCAATTTTTTAGCTTTCACTGACAGTCTGAAGCGATATGTTCCCATGTGCCATCCCTGATTTCTTCTCCTTCCTTCCCCTGCACATGGTCAGCGTTAGCTCTGAGAGATTTCCCACCAAATATTCTCTGATGAAACTTCTCCTGTGGTGGAATAGCTCTGTGGTGGCAATAGCAGCAATGAATTTCTTCCCAGAATTTCTTACAACACCATGGAAAGCCATTGTGTCAAGGAATTCTGAGAAGAGATTGCCAACACTTGGAAAAAATATATTTTAAAAGGAATTCAAGGCAATCAACAGGGATGGATTCCTAGGATTAAGAAGCTGTCTACATTAAGCATGTCCTCACATTTGAAGACCTGACACGAATCAACTACAAACTGCAAGACCATATGACCCAAAGTTGAATGACATGTTTCTTATATCCAGTGCATTCATCTAGTAATACTGTTAATGTATCTAACTTTTTCAGGGAAACAAATTCTAATAAAGATATTTTCATTTCCTTTCTTTTCATCCAGTTTCAGGTTTCTATGGTTATCTGACCATTCTGAAGATTTTTTTTTTAAATCTTTGGCTAGCTGCATTTTTCTTTATGTTATCTTCCTAAATGCATCTGTCTCTAGCACTAAATGTCTGATTTGCATCTCTACCAACCTCCATCTCTGCTATATTTTTGTACAACCAAGTCCTGTGTTAGGGCTGTTTCTCCTGTGGTGAAAGATGCCAATAAATGGGCCTGTTCACTGCTTCACTTTAAAGCAAGATATTGCATTTAAATTACGTGTAAGAACTGGTGCCTTCCTTATAGCTGACCTGCTGAGAGATTAGCAATGCAACTTTCCTCTTACAGGCTTATGCATCTTATAAACCATAAGACCTATTTCCTTTATATTACGGATAGATATCAGGATTTTACTGGCTCTGTAGCAATATACTGACATAAGTTTCTTTTCGTTCTTATAATGTAAGCTTGTTTTTCTTCCTTCACGTAGAAAGTTTGAAATGCCTTTTCAGTTAATTGTCATTTATAATTATAACTTGCAACATCAACATCACTGAATGCCTGTAGGATGATCATAAGAGGCTTTTATATTGTCCGGGTTCCTGGAAATTCAGTCTGATATATTCCTCCTTTGCGAGAGCTAAACCAACCAGGGCCAAGACGGGGGGAAAGGTTTTGCCCTTATGCCCCTCTTCCCTCTCCCCCAGTCCTTTACTTTTCTCCTAGGAATGAATGGAAAGCATTCACTAATAACTATATATTTTCTAACAGGCCCTTCTTTTCTTTCTACAAGCTCAAAGCAAAGGCCATACAGTTTGTATGTGTGTGTGTATGTGTATGTATGTATGTATGTATGTCACCACCCATCTTGTTAAAAAGTGACTCTGGTTGGTTTACAGAAGAGAGAAAATCAGTTAAAATACAATATAAAAATAGTCCTAAATAAATAATAAATAAATTCTAAGAATGATGGGATTGGTGAATAGCTCAGGGAGTGACATCAGGGTATCAGCCACCCCCAGGATTGATTAAAACTCTTATCACCCCATGCAAGCTGGCAGAGCCAGGTCTTAAGTCCTTTCCAGAAAACCAGGAGGGCAGGGGCCCACCACACCTCTGGGGGGAGAATATTCCAAAGGGCAGGGGCAATGGCAGAGAAGGCTCTCCTCCTGGGGCCCACCAGCTGATATTCTCTTGCTGACAGGGTCCACAACATGCCCTCTCTGCCTGACCAGGTGGGACAGGTTGAAGTGATGGGGTTCCCAGATGATGAGTCCTCTATATTGTCTAGACCTAGATCTGCATAGAGGACTGTGTCTGACATTGCGTTAATTGCTTTTTCTATGTGACAGCATCACTGCAATGTAAAGTTGCCTGTGGGGTGAACCCAGCCACTGCGCATCAACACATTTTCCTACCTGTACAACTTCACTTTTTCATCTGCACTATGTCACCCTGAATTTTTCATCATGAAGATCTGTTGCTCTCCATTTCCTGGGCTGGACAAAGAGAGGAGCACAGGTATTTGTCCCCACTGCAAATATCTTTCAGTATATTTCTCTGGCTATTGAAGGATCCAAAAACTGTTTGCATGTTTCCTGCTGCTGGGGTTTCTCTTCCCAAGACTGAGACTCTTTTCCAACACCTTCTATTTTGTGAGTCAAGTCAAGATGGAGAACTGGGAGCATAAAGAGGACTGACTCCCATCTTTTTTATGTCTACAAAATAAATAACAACAAAAAAGTGATTGCAGTCCTACTAAAGAAGAGAGTAGTTGGGCTAACTCTGGAAGGCCGTTAGAATCCCAGGTTTCATAGAGAGTGGGGAAAATTCAGGGCAGCAGCAGCAGCAACAAAAAAAATCCTATAAGGTCGAAATGTAACCCACAGTCTACTGTACTCAAAGGTGATCAAATCAATGGATTCATCCTAGCACCTGTGACATTCTTATTATTCTTAAGACCAGAGATAGGTTGGAAGCTACCTATTTTTCATGTCTTTCTTTCTTTTCTTTACTTCATCTCACATTTTCTTTTTCTTTTTCTTATAATTTGTATTTTCCATTTTCTTTTTCATTTCTAACTTTTAACCTTGTAATTTTAAAACTTCAATAAAATATTATAAAAAAAAAATCAATGGATTCACCCAAAAGCAAGGTGCCTGGAGCCATTGTTTTTATGTATGTATGTATTTGCAAGTTTTGTAACCCAGAGTAAAAATGAAGAGTTCAATTTAAAGCAATATACAAACAACAGACCACTGCTCAAGATGGGCACCACAAAACGATCAATTGGAATGTTAGGAGGGAGGGGTACCACATGAATCTTCGGGGTAAGGAACCCACAACATGGGGACCACAACCAAAAATGCTGGTCCCCTTAATCTCATGTGGAGGGGGGATTCAAAGCCAGCCCACTTAAGATGTTCGCATCAAAGGAAGAGGTTCAAGTCCAGCAATTCTCCTTCATGATTTTTTTAAATGGAATTGTAAGCAATTGCTCTATTAAAATTGCTCCCGGTCTCTATTTCTGTCAAGAGATTAGCTTAACAATTACTGAACACACTTAGAGATTTATCTATACCATCAAACTTCCCTGGGTCCTTAAACACACAGTATTTTATCTTTAAATAATTCTCTGAAGCAAAGAGTGTCTTTCTCTCTTTTCACTAAAGCACCGTTCTGTTACAGGTTAATACATGAAGAAATAGTATCAAAAGATTGCAAAGCTAGCTTAGCATGGGACAGCATTTACTTATTAAATAACTAACACATTTCTTCATCAAAGCTTGTAAACTATTTGCATAAGAGTTAAAAAGAACTGAGCTGTCCACTTTGATTACATGCATAGCTTCAACATTAATTACTTTTTTATATGCTTCCTAATCTAATATATAAATTGTTCATATCTCATTTTTGACAGTTATTAATGAGTAGATAATCTGAAATAATACCAACTTTTTTCCCAAAGATTAAAATATTCTTATGTCAAACATTTTTATCAATGTATATATTCCTGAGGTAGATTTACATGGGTAAAACTATACTCAGTTTCCTAAATATCTGTGCAGTGTCTCCTTTTTATAACTGTTCTGTTGATTTCTGAAGGCTTGTCTATCTAAGAATCACAAGGACTTGATAGCTCTAATACGCTCATTCTCTTAACCAAGAGTTCCACTGATAAAATATTATTAGATATCAGAGTTAGGATAAGAAATGCAGCTTGCTTTCAATGAAATTTAATTTCATAGTCTTCCCAGAATCCTTTTCATTTCATTGGCTTGTATGATCAGTCACTTTTTTTTAATATATATTTTTGTATCTGATTCACAAATATTCTCACCCAAATTAAATGTCAGGAGGAACTTATAGGCTATATGAACTTTCAGTCTGTGGATTAGGCTGTCACCTGAAGTGGTGACTTCTTGTTTGTTGGAGGTCTTCAAACAGAGGTTGGATGGTCATTTGTCAGAGTTGCTGTAGCAGATCCTGCACTGAGCAGGGTGGTGATGGATAAGATTATTAGAAGGTCCCCTCCAACTTTATCGCCTTTGATTCTATGAAACTGTCCTGGTGATGCTTCCTCTGCCACAGAATTACAAGTGGTTATACAGTAAATGTCTCATCTGAAACCATCTTCCATACCTTCCATAATCCACTCCCCACCCTTTTCTTTTTAGTGAGCACCTTTGACATTGATGTGTAAGGGGCAGTATTTTGACATTACTGATATTGTCACATTGGCCACAGCCAATGAGAGTTTTTGGAAGGATGGAGAAAAGAGACACATGAGTGTCTCATTCCCCCCCCCCCCCTTATAAAAGGCCAATAATCTAGGATAGGCTAAAATGATCCATAAAAACTTCATACCTGAGTAAGGAATTGGAGCCAAGTCTGCCCAATTCCTTACTCAGGAATTTTTTCACTCTTTGTAAGTTCAAATACAGTAGGCATCTGCTGAAATCAATGTTAAGAGCTTATAAGGATTTCTTTTAAAAGTTTTTTTTTTTTTAATGTTGGATCTAATGACACAAGAATTGGGTTTTTATGTGTAATGTTTTGAGAGTTAAACAATATGAATGCCTGGTTAATGGCCTAATGAGTCAGTGACAAGCTATTTAAGCTTCCAGTGAACCTCAGCTTTTTCAGTGACTTCTCTAATGAAAGATCTATACGAGTGTCCGTCTATTGCCACAAGAGAGAGAGTAGGAAAGTCACCTAATCAATTGTGATGGTAAATCAATTGATCTGTAACCCTGTTTTCATAGAGTGAAAAAGATACAGAAGGAAAGATTTTACAACCTTCTCATTTCCAGCTGAAAAAAATCTATAAATAAAAGAGACAGCTCGGTACTTGGAATAAAAATGTTCCCTGTATTATTGTAATTCAAAAGGTATGGAGAATCTGATCAATGATCTGTTTTATAGAAATGTCAGTTACGTTTGTCATTTCCAAGAGATTTAAAGCCACAAAGATTTAAATGTAAAGCACAAAAATGAGATACAAGCTCTTTGCTGTCACATCTAAGCATATAGGATTATGATAAAACAGTTATGTATTTGGGTGGCATCTGCAGAAATTCACTGATGAAGCCTTGGGAAATAGTTCCAATATATTCCTTATGAGAATAATGAATTCAGAATATAATTCCCAAAAAAATGCCCATGGCAGGTCTTTGGTGGTGCCCATTCTGGAATTCCTTGCCTAAAAAAATTAGTCCTCTATTCTTTCTTCATAAACAATTCAAAACAATGTTTTCCTCATCCTTTACTATCATTTGGCCAATCTGATTTTTTTTTTTATCATGCTTATTGTCCTTATTGTTATTGTGAATTGCCTAGCGTTCAGTCCCGCTCCCCCACACCCAGATAATGGCAGCCAACAAATTACATAATGATTATAATTTATTGCAAATGAACTATTATTATGGAAGCAAAATAGATGTTATTTACTTCATTTCTTTACTGCCTCTTTTGTTCCTCAGATGTTGCTAGGGGTAATAGGCAAAAAAAGGAATTAAGCAATAAATAGTGAAAGGAAAGCCCTGAACATCAGAGATTTGGTATGAATAAGATATTCAACCATGCATAAGAAGGATAACCCTGTGCATACCAACCTTCTCAGTCTCCAATTTTGGTAAGGTTTTGAAGAGGTTGTGTATGAATGCAGACAAAATGTCTATGAATGGTAAAGTAGGCTTCCCAGTATTGTCAAGAGTTCCATTCTTATTAAAAAAAATAAAAAAGAGTTCAAATATAGTCATTCAGTGTTGCAAGATCAAGAGCAAAGAAGGAAGGGTCAGTTGGGGTGCTCCCTTTCTTGTGTGCACTCAAATTGTCTATTCAGGATAAGATCCAAGAAAATTGCCTTCCCACCTGAAAGGGTTAAATGATCTCTTGAAAGATGGAAACTGTGTCATAACTGGGGGGAAAATGGAATTTGGTTATTACCTTTTTACACTGCCGTAAGCTGTGCTGGCAATCTGGAAACACTATCTATATGGAATGTGCAGCTACGAAGTTTGGTGAAAGACCAACACAGATGGAATTAAAAGGTTAAATCAGTGTTTCTCAACCTTGGAAACTTTAAGATGTGTGGACTTCAACTTCCAGAATTCCCCAGCCAGCATGGCTGGCTGGGGAACTCTGGGAGTTGAAGTCCACGCATCTTCCCAAATTCCCAAGGTTGAGAAACACTGGGTTAGACAGATTCATGGAAGCTAAATCTAGTATTGGATTTAGAAAGCATGCTTCTAGATAGCAGCTGCTGGGAACAACAGTCTGAGAAGGCTATGGACATGTCTACTTGTCAATGTTTCCACTCCCCAGTTGTGACGGAATGGAATTATGAAGGCCAGGCTCAGGGAGAAAAACATTTTCTTAGCTCGCCGGAGGAGCGTGGGAGATGCAAGAGGATGAGACTGGCACCTCCCTGAGGAATTCACAATGTTGTGGCTGGCTGACTTGGGAACTGGGGTTTCAGCCTGGGAAGGTTCTTGCTAGAGGTTGTAGCTAATAAATATAGCTGAACTGAATTTGCATTATCTCTTGGAGTTCCTTGGGCTAGGCCTGACACCAGTTCCTCTAAAGACTTTTGTAGTTGGCCCTTGGCTTATCAGCTAACCTTGGAATGCTGAGAACAGGCAGGGAACTCCATGAGCCAATCTCTATTCCCTCTGACTGACCAATAACAGAGTGCAAAAATCATCCATCAGCGTCCTGCTTCCTGAGCTCTGGTACTTCCTATAGTAACAAAATCCCCTCATTCCTACTCCAGACAGAAAGGGGAAAGCATAAATTCCATCCACTCCCTACATTTTCAATACATGCTGTGCCTTCATCTGCCCCTTTTGCAGGAGGAAAAAAATGACCTGTTGGTAGGAAGAGAAATCTGCGTCATAAACATTCCAAATGAAAGCTCTACGATGGCACAATACTGTCGTTTTGCTGCCAGGCACTTCCCCAAACAGCTACACCCATGATTGTGCATTGCAGGATACAGTTTCTACGTGTGATGCATTTTTTCTGTTTCTGGATCATGCCAGGCCTATTAAAAAAAGTAGGGGCATGCTTTCATGCTCCCGTTTTGGTGTCCTCTCCTATTTTAGTGATCCTATATGCTTAGATGCGATTCCCTTCACTGTTCAATTATGCATAAAGTGATTTATTACTGGTAGTAAATACATATAAACAGATACGAGTTTGCATCCTGAATGTGAGGCAGTGAGTACAGTGTTGACTTCATGCAACAGATTTGGCTTCAAATCTCCACTCAGCTATGAAGTTTATTACAAACCCTTAGACCAATCCCTATGTTTCAGACTAGCTTAACCTCCAAGGTTGTTGTGATGACAGATTTATGAATGGCTTTCCAAATGACTTTGGAAAATACAGGCATATTGACTGAAATGTTCACTAACCCACAGAATCATGCAGTGTTTAATGCCTCCTTCATTCTTTATATTATATAATCAAACTTATCTGAGTCATCTTTTAATCTTCTATAAATTATAGCTACCATTTTACAATTAAATCCAGAGCTTATCATATGAATTAGATGTTTCTGTTTAGTTAGAAGACTCATATAGATTCCTTTTTTGGAAATTATAAATAATTTCTTCATTTCTGATCTGAATCTTTGTTTCACACTCAGAAGAGCTAAACACTTAACTCTCTTTTTGACTAAAAAGAGAAAAGTGTATAGATTTTGTCTAATCCAAATAGATGCTAGGCATATTGTATACTCACCAGAATGCCTGCATTTCTAAAGACTAATTGTAGCTATATTATTCTATAAGACATCCTGGTTCAAAAATGCATCAATCATTTTGCTGAACTACAAAGCTATGCAATGTTCCAATTTTTTATTCCTTTTATACTTCAGCCTTTGGTTGGATACAAATTGCATGAGTCTCAAATAATTTTACAGCAATTGATTTGTGGACTGTGATTGCAGCTGAAAAGGCTTGCCTTTGAAACGATATGAAACAATGTCTGTGGTGGCAAATTGCAGCCCCTGCCCTATGAAACACTCTCCCTTTGAGATCCAATAGGCCTCCACCCTTTTAACCTTGCAGAGAGCACTTAAGACCTGGCTCTTCCCCCAAGCGCTGGGTTAGGGAGATGTCAGGGCGGGATGAGAATGTTGTGGCTTGCATCAGGGAAGTGTGGTTGTGGCTCCAGGTTCTTCTGGTTTTGGTCTTATTGTCTTTTGGTTTTTATGGTTGTGTATATTGTTCTCATTTCATTGTAAGCCACCTAGAGTTTGGTTTTAAGACTATACAAAGTTTTTGAGTAAATAAATAAATAAATTTCACACAAACAAGCGAGTCATCTTCAAATTTTGCAGCAGACCAGATCATAAATAATATGTGAAGCCATCCTTTGGGCAACCTTCAGAGCTGGATAACTTTTTGATGCCAGCATATTTTCTCCATGTTTTAGGAAGCAGGTAGAAGTTTTCCTTCCTCTTTAATGATCCTCCATTAAGATCTTCAGTGGTTTTCAGCCCACCCGGAACCTGAGGTTCTTCAGCAGCCAACGCTGCCTACATTCCCCTTGGTTTGCCAGCCACCTTTTTCTTTTCTGTCTTTCTAAGCCTAATACCCACAGCAGTTCATGTCCTGTCAGGTCTTTAGCCCCTTTCAACTTCTTTACCAGCTCTCTGAGACACTATTGTTTAAAAAGGGTTGGCTATGAACTCATTATGCTGTAGGGGTGTTCACGGGGGGAATGTTAAAACTGTCAATCATGCAATCAAAGTCTCATCCTTTTTGTTACCTGCAAGGACAAAAGGGGTGGGGCTTCAATCACATGGCCATGACTGCCATCTTGACTGTTTTGATACACACAAACCTGTAGTTTCCCTAGTTATGTTGGCAGTGTAAAATAAGTGAGGAGACATGTACTTTGGCCTTGTCCTGCTGTTGCTTCACTTTGGTTTAATATCCATAAGATAGTAATTTTAGATCACAAATATAATATGTTTTAAGATATGAATGTACTCTTGAATTCTATACTAGAAACTTGCAACTTATTAATATGCCAAGAATAATATATTTATATAGCATGGAGGGTAGCAGAAAGTTTACTGTTCAAGGTTGGGAAGACAGTGCGACTCCAGATTTATCATCTTCGATCATCAGTACACGCTCACTTTTGGATTAGAAACCAACTCTCTATTGCCGTAAAGGAAAGACTGATAAATAATATTCTATATGGTCGGGTTTAGTGATCTGTTTAAAAATTGGGCTAGATAACAGTTTCTGTTCCTTCTTTTCCTTTTGTTACTGTGTTTTCATTCTTTTTCATTTCTCTTTTTTTACTTCCTCTTCTTGTTTATATTAAAGCAATACAAAATAAAACATTTTAGAAAGACAGTGGAAGTACATGAATGGGCAAATACTCTAATGTAAGGTTCTGATTTAGAATGTCTCTGAACTGAGAATGAAGTAGTCTCAGCCCAGTTAGCTTGGTTTCAGCATTGCTGAAGTAGAATTTAAGTTGAATCTTCTGGTTAGTGCTCATCCCTAAAAAATTATTATCAGAATCCAATATGAATATATTGTATCAAAAGAACTACTATTAATCCCTCCTGCTCTTGGTGGTTCCAGCAGTGATAGTTTTCATTAGAAAAAAAGTAGTAAAAAGTTAAAGCTGGCCATTAACTGTAAATCTGCCCCTCTCATCTACAAAGTGTCTTGTGAGGTCAAAAGTTTGTTATGGGGAGATGACAGCCGAGGAGTTAGGAGTCAAGGATTGGTGAGAATTGGCCCGGTCCAGCTCTACAAAGTTCCAGCGTTGGAAGTTATGAAACAGAAGTTTTATGGTTTCTGTTGAGCTTCAGTAAATTGCTAGAAGTAAATAGGTCAGCTACCCAACCCTGATCAAGATGGGGAATCACAGAGACACAACACTGATCTGAGCATGGCCCAAAGCTTTCTGAGGATGTGCCATGGGTTATAAAACTTTAACATAAGGCATATCGGGTCTTAGCCAAGAATAACATGACTTGATTTTAGCTGTTTTAAGTTAATTTTAACTAATGTTAGGACTATTTCATATATTTAATATTTTGACTTTGTTGAGCCTTCTTTAATTATATGGTTTCAATACACAGGCATAAATTCTAAGGCTATGCAGTGCTGCAGATTTGATCTTTAATAGATGCTTTTCCCACAGATATGTGAGAGCAGATACGCCTTTCCTCAGGTCTGTGCAGAAAAGACCACATATGGCAAAGAAAGGGTCATGGATAGTATTCACATTGTCTCCTCTTATCATAAGTAACCCAGGAAGCCACCCTAGTTAGGCCAGTCCTTTCTGTCCCCTTCCCCCACCTCAAGTCACTATATTGTCAATTATAGTGGGACTAAATCACCTTAAATTCACCTATTCCCTTTTGCTTGGGTTCTGGATCAGCCCATAAAGTTACAGCACACAAGCCGACTTGCAGAGGAAGACTAGACGTAGAGCATGTTACAAATGTCAAGAACCTGTCTACACACTATGTACTGTATCTTTGATTCCACAAGAAAAGTTGCAAGCTGAGAATACAAATCAGATGGCAATTTGCTAGCAACTTGGTTTGTTGGGAGGTATTGTGTTCTACTTTGTCATCAATAACTGATGAGCCCCTATTCCCCCATGCACGAGATTATCCTTTTCTCTAGAACTTCATGGGGAGGGAAACTCAGAGGGAGGAAAGGAAGATAGTGAGGAAAGTCTATTGTCAGATCTGTAACTAAGGAAGAACTCTTTACCCAAAGATAGAACATTTGCTTACTTTTTATGAATCCTGGTTCAGTTGTTCACAACTCATTAAAACAGTCTACAGTAGGTATTCAAGTTAGGAAAAACCTATAAAGGCAGCTCTTTTGTCCCTGTTGAGCAAGAATCCCATCCGCACTAGGCTATAAAACAGAGACTGCTTCTAACCCCAAATCTTCCTCTGAAGGCTAGGTGTAAACTTCACTATTTTCCTACCTTCACCCTTCCTACATTTTTTTCCTCCTTCCTCCTTCTTTATTATTGGTGTTATTGCTATTGTCAGAATTTTGATTGGAGGTCTTTTTGAATCTGAGCCTGCTTGGTTTTTAAAAGTGTAACACACTGTAAATATATGCTGAGGTACATTACCAACTGTCACAATAAGCTGGGGTAAGGCAACAATATCTTCCATGAGACACAGGTGCCTTTTCCTGTGTGTTCTGTATGTCATAGAAGAATGGTAATCCCTTTAGGACATTATGCAAAGGAGCTATGAGCGTAGAATTTCATCTTGACCTACGAGTAGCAATAACCTAAGGAGGATTGATTAAGATACAAACTGGCAAAAATGTGGTCGAGAGTCTCTGTTTTTATCCTTTGGTGAAGCCAGCGGCTATGTAGTTGATACTTACTTTGAACAATTTCTGAAATGTCATGACATTAAAGAATTGAAGGAACTAATTTGTGGCCAAGGAGAGGTGGAACTTTGTGCAATTGGAAGCCATCGTAGGACAAGAGCTAGAGTTTCTCCTTCCAATAGCCAAGTCCAAAAAGTCAGTGAAGTGCCTTGAAACAACCAGCATTCTTTATAGACTCAAGTCCAAACCTAATTGTCACAGCAACCAGATAAATATATCAATCCTGGATTTGGGGGGTGGGGGGGGGGGGGTTCCTTGTTTTGTTTTGTTTTTTTGCCCCTTTTCTAACCAATACAAGTAAGGAAGCTCTCTTGGGACCTAAAGTTGGTCAAAGAAGCAGGATTGACACTTTTCCCCCTTGCCTTTACTTCTGGTAACATTTTGACAATTAGACACTGTGTTTTTTATAACAGGTACAAAGTCTCTCCTGAGAATTATTGTCACATGTTTATCCCATTCTTACAATGCCTGTCCTTGGTATCCTTGGGTATTTTGATTTTTTTTTTCAGTGTGTTGGGGAAGCCTCATCCAGTGGGTTAGAGAGTTTAGTAAATTTTGACCAACTTAAGAGAAAAGTCTTATATTTTAAAAATACGTTAATTACTTTTTAAATAGTATACTTTCACAATGTACAATTCTTCTAAAATCCACTGAATAAAAACTAAATTGGTTAGGTCCAGTTGGCTGCACTTTCTTTTCATTAAAATTATCTGGTCAAGTTAATGTATCTCTTCTGTTAGTTTCAATGGGATCTACATCTGGTCAGCTCACTCTGATTTCTGCGTAATATAATGCCATTAAAGTGTTATCTTCCCTTTATTCTGAACACCATCCAAAGGCAGTGTATAAAATCTTACACTTAGTCACCCATTACCCTGGAAAGAAAATGGAGTTGAATGAAGGGACTAGAAAGAGAAGCAGGATAGGGATCAGTGATGGTCAGCCGATTTCATACCAGCATAGTTTTCTGCCATCTCAGTGTTGAACAGAATGGAAAGGCTATTACTTTGAAAAAAAGATGGCTTTCACTTATTGTCTATATTTTATAATGTTGAAAATACTAGGAAGGAAGGGAGGGAGGGAGGGAGGGAGGGATAATAACATCCAAGCAAGCAGCCAAGACTTTTTCAGGCATCATTTTTGCAATGAACTGTTTGGTGCTGAAAACCAAGGTCATATGCAAGCAGATAGTAGCCTAAGCTAGGCTGACTATTTTATTTATATAGTGAGCTGGCCAAAGGAGGGCATGGAAGCTCCTCACAATGTATGGAGGTTTCCACCCCAAGTCCAAGAGACTGTACCCCAGCCACAAAGAGGGTGGGCGGGGCCTGGTAAATGTCAAAGCCACTGCCCTGGACAAAACCGAGAGCATCCAGGAGTACATCACTAAGATGGCACCCAAAGATGAGCTGCTGAGAAAATGCCTGAGGCAGCAGCAGTCGGGGGAGGAGATTCAAGCAGAGGAAGTTCCATGGCAAGACAAGACCCTGCATGGGATGTACCATGGACAGATAGCTGAGGTGGCTGACACTGGGAAATCCTACCAGTGGCTGGAAAGGGCCGGACTAAAAGACAGCACTGAGGCACTGATCATAGCAGCGCAAGAACAGGCACTAAGCACCAGATCCATAGAAGCAGGGCTCTACCACACTAGACAGGACCCAGGGTGCAGACTGTGCAGAGAGGCCTCAGAGACAGTCCAACGCATAGTGGCAGGGTATGAGATGCAGGCAGGAACAGCATATACTAAATGTCACAACCAAGTAGCTGGCATTGTGTACAGGAACGTCTGCACAGTGTATGGGCTAGGACCCCCCCCCCCCCCGCAGTCCAGATGGGAGATTCCACAGAAGGTCGTGGAGAATAAGAGATCCTATGGGACTTCCAGATCCAGATGGACAGGCAAGTACTGGCCAATCAACCAGACATCATGGTAGTAGACAAGGATCAGAAGACAGCGGTGGTAATATATGTAGCAGTACCAACACAGCAACATCAGGAAGAAGGAGTATGAGAAGGTGGAGAAGTATCAGGGCCTGAAGGAAGAACTAGAGAGGATATGGAAAGTAAAGGCCAAAGTGGTCCCAGTGGTGGTAGGAGCACTTGGGGCTGTGACTCCTAAGCTGGGAGAGTGGCTCCAGAAGATCCCAGGAACAACATCAGAGCTCTCTGTTTAGAAGAGTGCAGTGCTAGGAACAGCTAGTAAGATTCTGCACAAAATCCTCAAACTCCCAGGCCTCTGTTAGAGGACCCAAGATTGAGGAAGACACACACCACCCACAGGGGTGAGAGGGGATTTACACACACACAATACACACACACACACACATACACATGGGGGTGTGTGAGAGGTTTTCATTGGTTTACAAAGGGAATTACTCATTAAAATCTCCCCTGCCCCATAAGACTGCATGTTTACAGCTATCCTTTGTGTTTCAGCTGCCAAAAGGTTTGTTAAGTTCATTATTTCTGAGCTTTGGGCTAGAAGATCCAGAGCACCTTGTCTCCACTTTTCCTAGCACTGGCTGGAGAGAAAATTCCATGGTGGAACAGTTAGGAATTCCCCAGACAGACAAGGGGTATCCAGAGGTTCAGCTTACTGGTGGCAGCTTATTGTAAGTACCTTTTACTAGGAAATCCTTCAAAGAAGGGCCTGCCAGTGAGGTTTTAAACTATCTTCCTTCCTAGTTCATAGCACATTTTTTCTGGGGACTGACAGAGTTAAATGGAGAAAACAAACCAGGAACTGGCTGAATTAACCATAATTGTGTAGCTTTTATGGAAGACTGATTCTGGATTATTCCAAAAAGCACAATTTGCTTTAACTGGTTGTGTACTGTGTGTGAATGCAACCATTGCAATGTCAGGGAATAATTTAAAGTATGATGTATTTTATAAGAGACGCTTCTCCAAATATCTGAGGCCAGTTTGCTGCACTTTTTTAAGCACGTGATTTTTATTCTCATGCACAGATAAAGAATGTGACCTAATCAGCTGTATTACTTTAAGATTCAGGGTTTGTCCAAATATAACTTACATTCCTATGTTTATTAAGCAGGAATTAACCATGTATACATTCTCAAAATAACAGGTCCCACCAGAGTTGCCTTTAGTTCTTCAGACAAGGGATGGAGTAGAAATTCAAAACAAAGGTACTTGATTGTATCAGTATAACTGCACAACTAAGACAGGCCTCAAAATGCTAGTATTGGACCAACATGGGACAAATAACTTTCATGTTCTCAATTAATGTGAGCATTGGATGACAAGGTTGTAAAATGTCAAACAGCATTTCCTTTTATGATGGCCGCTAAATAGATTTGGTTTGGTTTGGTTTGGTTTTTGTAAGACACAAGCAATCGCAGTGATTTGTTATCATCTGATTTCATGAAGATAGACAAGAACACACTACTCAGATCATTTTGCCATACTCCTGTTCCAATGAGCAGTCAGTGAGGGATGGATCTGGAAAGCAGGATTTCATAAAGATGCTATCCAGATTGGAGATAAAAGCATCTTTGAAAACAAGCCAGAGAAGCTGCTGCTTGCTGGCCACAGGTACTCAGATACCAATATGTTCACCCTTGGATTCTGCAGGTGGAGTTAATTACCTGTGCTTGGACTTGCCATTGCTCGTACTGTGTTTGTTTAAGGTGAATGGCAACCATGAACATATTGCAATAAAAGAGACAATCCTGAGGGTCACAGCTTGCTCATTCATCATATGCAGTGATGAAGGAGCTTGCATTCCATTAAGGCGATGAAAACACGATGTTCTAAAGCATGGTCTCCTATTAATACAAAGATTCCCTAGGCTTGTGGTGACTGAACAGGCAATCACAATAGATGGCCATTTTAGCCATTGAGTTGGCTGGCTCATCTCCACCTTCAGGAGGGAGGAGACTTTATGCAAGTTGAGTATAAAGGTAAGAGAGAGGAAAATAGATATGGTTTGCCTGTTGCAGCTATAAATCTTACTGATAATTGTCCAGAGAAAATCTGTTTCAGGGAACTCTCCAACCATGAAGAATAGGTCTATCAACATTTATTACCTATGAGATTCAGAAGCAACTGATTTGAATTCCAGGTGCTGAGAACAGGCATCAAGAGAGAATTGTTCTCTTCCTGAGATTTTTCCATAGCATCTGGTTGACCATCCATCCTTGAAATTTAATGCTTGACTAATTAGTCTATCTAAGCCTAATTCTTATGATTTTAGAGGACTATTATTTTATGACTCCTGCTGCTTGTTTTGGTACCCCGTGAGTTGTTTATCTGTAAACAGCCTGTTTCAAGCAAAGCAACATCAGAAGCTTCCAAAGTTTTATCCAGGAAATCTACCGATTAAAAAGGCCTATTCTGACTTTTTATTAGTCAGGAAAGGAATAGAATGTTAAGAAGATACTTCAGCAACCCAAACTATAGGGCAATCATTCACTCAGGATCCTTCTAAAGGAAATTGTTTCCATGACCTACCTGTGAGATGGGTATATTCTACTGGCTACTCCTGGATACCCATGGAAGCTTTATTGCTGTGACCACATGCTAACTGACTGGGGAAGGGGAAGGACATGCACTTATCACTTGATGTTGATACAAATCCATGGGTTTAACCTAGCAGCTTTTGCCTTAAAACCATAAAGAGTTTGGATACCATTTGGGAGCATCTTTAATGATGCTTCTCTACTCCTGGAAATTCCTGCCATTCACAGCCATTAAAAAGTGAGTGGGCAGAGATGGGATTTTCTAATGTGCATCTCTATTAATGGAATGCAATCCCAGAAATAGGAGATTTGCCTGGCACCAATATTGCTATTCTTTCAATACCAAGCATACACACAAACGCACGCACACACACGCACAACGCTAGAGCATTCCACCAGCAACATTTTTCTTTTGCAATATTTGTGTAGATTTTTTTAGACTGTACAGGCTGATGTATGATTGGGTTTTATATTACATAGAAATCAGAATGAGTTAACTGAGGATGGATCCTGCTGAAACTAATAGAACCAATACATTAACTTGTCCAGTAGATTTCAGCTTTTTCCTTGAGTTAGCTAAAACTCCACTAACTCTCATGTCAACTGGATTAAGCTTCCCCAGCCAGCATACTGGCCAGGTGATGGCAGAAGTTGAAGTCCAACGTATATGTAGACAACCAGGTTGGGAAACCTGGTCTAGGATGCTTCCCCGGTCCCCCAGTACGTCTTGCTTTTTTGAGCCATGTTTCCTTATTATAGCTCCCCCTATTCAATGATTTGTGTATTGACACAGTAAACATCTATCAACCTTCCAACCCCTAAGGTAAATAAATATAGTGGAGTAAATTAAGGCTATCTTTCCTTCCATAATGACTCCCATTGTTGAGATTGTGGGATGACTTTGCATTAGTCACTCTCAAACTTGCTTATAGGCCTATTGTACAGAATGAAAGGAGCCTATTGTGTTCAGCCCCTTGATCTTCAAGAGGAAAGGCAGGATGTTAATGAAAGAACAGAGCAAGAAACAAACAAACAACATTTTCAGGTAATCAAAGAAGCTACTTCTGGGTTTACTGGCACTTTATTGGAATTGTTTAATATTGCTGACCATACTGTTCCATCTTAAAAAAAACAAAAAACAGAATTTGAAGTTTTCTTTTCACCTCATGACATTCAAGGGTAGCTTATTTCAGGAATCTCTATGACAGAATATAGCTTCTTCTTCTTTTTTTTTACAACTAATCAAGCTTTTCCTATTCAGGCTGAAATCTACATCATCTTAATTTGAAGTAAGGTGCAATAGAGTTTCCATATGTCCTTGCTACACAGTTTGATTTTATCTTTAGCCTAATGCAACTCTCTGCCAAGAAAGACAGATATTAATCAAAATAAAGTTGCTTACATAGCTTACTGGTGTACTCCAGTTAAAAGTCAGATGACCCTAAAGTCTTTTATGGGCAAATGTACACATAAAGTTCAGCCTCTCCAACCAATTTACCCATCCAACTTCTCAGAATGACCAAGTTGTATTTTCTAATGGATAGTTTGATCTTCTCTGGGCCAAACTGTCCATTCCCAGAGATCACTTCAATGGCTGCTAGGACTTCAGAACACCTGCAGGGAGGTTGAAAAAAATATTTGGGGAAATTATTGTCAGCACCAGCTGGTATCTCTTCACTATACTCATCTGTTTTTATGCAGACAACTGTACTGTCTAAACCATTGCTTGATCCATCCTGCCATCTAGTGGCTAGGTTCTAGAAGGACAGTTTTTTTCCTTGAGTTACAAAGAAACAAAGCAACAATAAATAGTATAAAATAAATTCCAATATTAAAAATAAATATATTTACTTTGATCAATACCAAGCCACGTATAACAGGCAGTCTTTGTCACCTGTGTCCTAAAATCATGATTTTTTTTCTTTTGACATATGGAAGGATCCCTTCCTTCCTCCTCTTTCTCTTTCTAGCAAGCCCTCTCCTTTCTTCTGACTGCACCCCTGCATTTTGATTTGCTATCAGTTTGATGTGGAAAACACATGAAAAAAATAACAGTTTTATTTAAAAAAAATCTAATCCCTCTAAAAATGATGGGGGGGGGGAAGAGAGAGAGAAAACTATTACCATCTCTACCATCATCCTGGATTGTCCTCAAACCCAAATATTGCCTACCCCCCACCTATAAAATAGGGAGAGACAAAATTAAAATGCTTCAAGCATGGTTAGCAGACAGCCAAATATTTCCCCACCCGATATAATTCATGGAAATAGTAAGCACACAACAAAGGTATGCACTGTCAGGGCCACTCACAACATGTATCTATGAAAGCTGGACCATCAGAAAGACAGAAGAAAAAAATATTTATCTGAATTGTGGTGTTGGAATATCTTGACCCAGGAGAAAAACAAAATAATTCATTACTAGGTGAAATAAAGCCAGATACTCACTGGAAGCATTAATAATGAAACCAAAGCTGAAGTATTTGGGGCACGTGATGCAATGGAAGTGCCATTGGGAAAGTCTCTGATGCTTGGGAAAATCAAAAGCAAGAGAAAAAGAGAGTAACAGGAGCCAATATGGCTAGATAATATCACTGATGACATGAGCACGAGCTTCAGAAACCTGAAGAAACAGTTTTTGTCAGACGACCCTGGAAAAAGAATATCCGTAAGGCGATAAAGAGTCAGAAGTGGCTGAATGATGTTCTTTGGGATCATGATTCTTACCAACCCAATGGCCAATGACACCAACTCACTTACACTGACAGGGCTATATCAGCAGAAATTACCACTGTGGAAAGAAGACTGGCCGAGGGAAAATAATTACTGTAGAAGGAAGCAGCAAGACTGGGGAATAGATTCAAGTTCTCCTCCTGTCGGTATTTTCCATAGGTCCTCACACCATTATACGGTGGTTCTGCACATCTGTGATGGGTTGAGGTCACACAGTTATTTAAGCCCTAAGATTTAAATGGCCTTAAAGTATCTCCTTCCTCTCTGTATATTAGCAGAGTATGCAACCACCGTGAATGCAGATGAGGAAGTGAAGGAGACAGGCGCTTGGCATTTGAAAGAATGATCATTCTGGTCCTTGAGAAAGGAAATACAAAAGTATTTATTAAACAATCTTCTCTACACAGAGATTGGCTCAGTAATCTAACATCAGACCAATACAGTAGTGCAGTACTATCATTCCCATAGTCCCCCCATTGTGCAGAAAAGACCCCTAGGGCTACCTTGTGACAGTGGCAAATTTGGAACTATAGACTGAACTGCCGATTGCCAGACTCACAGCTCCTTCTGTTAGCTATTACATTACAGTGAATGCCTCTAGTCTTTATACACTAACAAAGAGACTCAATATCGTTATTCTTCATGGGTTTGCTGGGTGAGTGTGATGGGGGACTACAGCCACTCCAATAAAGACAAAACCATGATACAGAAAGTAGAGATTCCCCGTGGTTTTGCCCCTCCAGGAACCGAAGCAAGCAGGCTTCCTGGAGAGTTGTATAGCTCCAGCTCAGTGGAGGAGCTAGTAAGAATTAAGACCACCTGTTAAGTCCAAATCCAAAAATCTTCAAAAGACCCTCCACTGCAAAACCCCCTGGAAGAGAATCCCTCTGGACTGAAAATCTCTTTGAAGGCAGGCCCTTGTTAGAGTTGCCCCCACCCCTCCCTTTGGCAGAGAAGTCAGTACGCCACCTTCTTTCTTCTCTCCTACTGCGCCTGAAGCTGATTAAATATAAAAAAGGAACTATTGGCACTCAAACAGAAATCAGAGCAAACTCAAATTGTATTCTTTCCATTAGAGGTAGGCATGTTGTTTCCCATCCAGACGTGTTTCTAACTGACTGAATGTATTCACATTAGTGAATAAATGGAATGCTATGGCAACAGGAATGGCTGCGCCACAGAACATTGCAAAAAGGGTCTCTCCTGCACGTAGGAAAACATCAGTTAAATCCGTCAGTTCTAAGATCCTAATGTGTTGGACTACAATCCCATCATCCCCAGGAAGCATCGCCAGGCTACAGATTTAGTGCAACGAACTGTAACACAGCTAAAGGTTGCCAAATTGGGGAAAGCTGAACTAGACAATCCCCTTCATGAAAAATGCAAAATATTGTTTTTGCATACATTTTGTCCCTCTGTTAAAATGTCTATATTGATTATATTTATATTCCATCTTTCATCCAAGCAACATATCTGGTATTACACACACACGCTTTCATATTTTAATAACATTCGGAAGCAGGTTATGTTAAGAGACTCACTAATATGAAATGACCCAATAAACTTTATGGCCCCAGTAAAAATGTGAATTTTACTGCTTATCTAGCACTGTAACCACTATCCAGATGAAGTGTTAATTAAGTCCAATTTCAAGATTAAGGGAAGGAGAATTAAGTGGATTCTGGGAGAAACATAACCATTTTAAAACAACTGATGGTTTCAAATGGTGGTGGGGAGGGGAATAACAGTTTCATGTTTTCTCTTTTGGCAATTGTTTTACTAGAAGCAATTTTCTTAGGAACTACAGGTCTTTATTACAGTACTAACTTCATTGATTTTTTTTAAAAGCAAGTTGTTTTTACACACTGTTTTTTTAAAACAGCATAGGAAAGGATTGTATTTATTTCTAGCAGAATACATAAATAACTATTTGACACAGATGAATTTTGTACACAGGACTCTTCAAAGAAAAAAAATGCAATTTATTAAAAATTCAGAATTTCCAACCTAGAGAACTAGATCCAGTTGTTTTGTTGTTGTTTCTAAATTTAAAAAATGCATGAGAAAGGAGATCTCTATGACAAATGTTGATATTCAGAACTGCCCATCACATGTCCAGGAATTTGGTGTTGTATCACAGAGCCTAAATAAGCAAAAATCCTAAATTCTATTTGCATATCTAAAACTTTCAGTGAAATTCCACATAATGTATGGCAAATCCCTAGTTTTGGGTATGGCACAACTATCCCTCTTAAGCATTTGAGAAAGGTCTGAATAGATGGAATTTGGATTTTTTAAAAATCTCCCATATAATCCTTTTGATATAGTAGCATAAATAGTGGAACAAGTGGATGCATTTCTCTTTCAGTCAAAGGTTATTATGGATTCAGCCACTGTTCATTTTATAAATGGCTAGCTAGTCCCATGACATGAGAGATACAGCATTTAACAGACTGTAAAAATAATTCCAAGGAGGAGGTAGAGTAAGAAGATGGAACTGCCTAATAGTATCCAGCAGGAGGCCCCAAGGATCTGCATCCCATAATCCTCAGGGAACTGTGAACAAGTTCAGAAACCAAGAGATCATTCACCCAAGTAATATGTAACAAGCTTAGCTAAGCTAATTGATTTAATTTTACTTGGAATACGGTGTGTCTTCCCTCATTTTCCTGTATTCCCCTTTCCCCAATAAACTCCTTTTTATATTTAGATATTTGTCTTCATTGGTTTAGAAAGGGAACTCCTCATTACAATCTTCCTTGCCTTCAAAACTGCACAGTTGCACAGCTACCTGTTGTGTTTTAGGCTTGGCAAAAGGTTCATTACTTCTGGGCTTTGGGCCAGAAGTATCCAATATTCCTTTTTTTTTTTTTTATCCCCTAGTTTTCCTAGAGCCAAAGAGAGAAATCCTTGGTGGAAGGGCTGATTCCAGCTAGAGGTTCTATGAGCCAATTTGTGCTTTTTCTTCTTCCTGTTTTCCCACATAAACTATATCTATCTATCTATCTATCTATCTATCTGTCTGTCTGTCTGTCTGTCTGTCTGTCTATCTATCTATCTATCTATCTATCTATCTATCTATCTATCTATCTCAATCATCTTTGGACCTTGTCTTGTTTTAGTAAGGAATTTCTTACTAAAGCCTTCCATATGTAAAACTGCACAGCTCCAAAGGTGGTCCTTTGGTGCTACGATCCCTTTCCAAATCTGTTCTATCTCCAGAGGTTTGGAGCCAGTAAATCTAAAGTCCACCTTCCTTTTTATTTACTACAAAAGCTGAACTGGATGGAGAGGTTCTTTGTAATAGGCATGGCACATTCCAACAGATAGAATTATAGAATTGTAGGGGGCCGTTGTGTCCAACCCCTTGCTCAGTGCAGGAATCCAGGTTAAAGTACCCAGAAATAGAGTCCAATACTCAAGGTTTAGTCAGATGACTGCGGAATAAAATATAATTGTTACTTGCCATGATTTGGAAGCTCTAGTTCTACTGATGCAGCTTAAAACAGGATTTGTCTTTTTGTAGCTACAGACAGTGAATTTAGATTCAGTTTGCAATTCAACTACTATTCCAGGGTCCCTTTTACAAAAAGTACTATTACCACGTCAAATATCCTTACCTGGGCATTTGATTTCTATTTCCTAAAGGAAGAACTTTCCATTTGCCTCTGTTAAATATCATTCTGTTTCCCTGCCCCCTGCCCCCCAGCCTATTTCCCCAAGCTGTCAAGATAATTTGAATTTTTGTTTTCTTTGGGATTATTATGTATCCCATCCATTTTTTGCCATCTGCAGTTTTGATAATCACACACACACACCATTCTCACCTGTTATTTTGCGAGGATTGTCTCACATTTAGGACAACATGTTCTGTAGTACCCAGTTTTTTCCAGCAGAGAGAGCCATTTAAAACTTAAATCAGAAAAAAAGCAACTTTCTTCATTCTGAGAAATTTATCTCCACTATTACAATTATAAATTTATAATTCAAGCCATAAAAGCAGAGTTAAGCTTCTCAATCTAAGTATTTATTTATTTATCAAATTTGTCACAGCCCATCTCATTAGAAAACAACTCTGGGCAGTTTACAGGAAAAATAAATATTAGTTAAAAATATAATGTAACAATTAGTCCTAAATAAATAGTATCTTCCAAGATAACTGATGGTAGCTAAAAATTATTAGACTTGGGAACGTCATCAGGGCACTAGCCACCCCCAGGGTTGATTAAAACTCTTCTTGCCCCACACAAGCTGGTAGAACTCGGTTTTCAGTTCTTTCTGGAAAACTGGGAGGGAAATGGCCTGCCGCACTTCTGAGGGGAGAATATTCCAGAGGGCAGGGGCAATGGCAGAGAAGGCTTTCCTGTAAGGCCCCACTAGCCAACATTCTCTCGCTGACAGGGCCCATTACATGCCCTCTGACCAGGTGGGATGGGTCAATGTAATAGAGATGAGACAGTCCCTCAGGTATCCTGGACCCATGCCATGTGGGCTTTAAAGGTAATAACCAACACCTTGAATTAGACCTGGAAGCAAACTGGGACCCAATACAACAGACAAATAAGATAAATAATGTTGGATATTTTGCAAAACATCTTGGAGTTGCAGGACATTTAGCAACATGTAAAGACTCAAAAACCTAAAGAAGGACCAAGCCATCATCATCCTCCCAGCAGACAAAGGCCGAACCACAGTTGTCATGGACAGATCACAATATATACAAGAAGCCAAAGAATTACTCGAGGACAAAGAGACCTACATCCCAGTAAACACCAACTCAATACAGAAACTAGACAACCTGATCAAGAGATTCCTTAACAACCTGACCAAGAAAGGTCAAATCACAAAAGAAGAACAGTGGCAGATGAAAAGCAGTGGACTCATCCCCCCAAGCTTCTATGGGTGCCGAAAAATATATAAGCCCAACATACCTCTTCACCCAACTGTATTGTTACCAGGGACCCCAATATACAACATAGTAAAAGAACTTACAAAAAACTCAGACATCTCACAGAGGGGAGAGAATATTCTATCAACTCCCCACTACAGTGCCCCAAGAAAATCAAATACCTAAAAATAGATGAAGATGAAATTATGGTTTCATTCAATGTCAGCTCTTCACATCCATAGACCCTGAACTAGCAAAAGGATACATGGCAGCAGTACTACACAACACACCCGACCTAACCAAATACACTAAGATTGAAATACCAAGAATCATGGACCTCATCAAAATCTGTCTCACTACTTACTTTCAGTTTTATGAACAAATATACCAACAAATCAGAGGAACACTCATGGGATCTCCACTCTCAGGACTCATAGCAGAGACTGTAATGCAGTGTCTAGAAATGCACTCCCACGCATACAACCAAAAGTATAGATCCAGTATGTAGACAACACCTTCAACATTATATAAAAAAAGGAACAACTAGACAAGACACATGCAACAATCAACAACATCTTCAAAGGAATAACATCCACAAGGGAAGAAGAAAACAACAACACACTACCCTTCCTGGATATCCTCATCAGCAGAGGAAACGGCGGCAAATTAGAAATGCAAGTCACACTAACCAAGTGCTCCATTATCAAAGTAACAACCCAACCTCCCACAAGAGGAGCGGTGTAAGAATATTATTCATTTGAGCACAAATGCACTGCAGCAACCCAGAACACCAGAAAAAGGAAACAGACCACCTATACAACATCTTCCAACAAAATGGATACCCATAAACTTTATCAAAAGTGCCTGACCACTCAACCCACTACAGCACAACCAACACAAGCTATGAAAAGGATAACACTGCCACACATCAGAAACATCTCAGAAACGACCAACAGACTATTATAACCACACGGCATCACCACAGTACACAAACCAACTAAAGCCCTCTAGAACATCTTATGTAAATCAAAAGATCCAGTAGCCCAAGAAGAAAAAACAGGAGTCATCTACAATATACAGTGTAAGGACTGTAACAGCCACTATGTAGGACAGACAGGCAGAAGACTAGCAGAGCGCATTCATGAACACCAACTAGCAATCAGAAGACATGATGAAAACTCCTTAATCTCACAACACATGGACAGACTCAACCATGGTTTCAGTTGGGAAACTGTGAGCATCCTAGACCAAGCTAAATCCAAAACTGCTAGGGAATTCCTGGAAGCTTGGCATTCAGACACATCAGCCATCAATAAACACATAGAGATAAACTACATTTATACACCATTTAAAAGAGACAATAAGAAAGCTAAGAAGGAAACAAAAAGACCAGAACACATCCTCTCCAGCAGCCAGTACCCAGATAAGCAGGGATTAACACCAGCCAAACAATCAGGCAGAAAACGATACCCTAATCAAGGAACTACCAAGGAGAAAACCACATCCCCACCAACACTGGCAGGGCAAGCTACTGTATATAAACAGGGACCAAGCCCCACACTCACTAGTACTGATGATGTTACCTAGTCTGGTAATGAAACATCTGCAAGCAAGCAAGCAATCAAGCAAGCTCAGAGAGCACCAGGGACTCCACAACATGTAAAGAATTATGGAATCTAAATGTGTAGTAAATCATGAGCGTCCTTCTACAGATTGAATGAACTCATATTGCTTTTCCACATGAATAGCAGCAGTAGCAGCACCTAGCCAACCCTGGCCAATTGAAACTAAACATGTTAGTCCTGGTTAATTATTGGATGTGGGGCCACCTGGGAATTCAGGAACTACTGGATAGAGTGGGAAGTTTTAAAAAACAAAATCCTGGAAGAAGGCAAGAGACAAACCACTTCCATTATTGCTACCAAGAAAAGCTGCATGGTTGCAGTAAGCAGGAACTGATCTCAGTCTGGATCAGAGTCCACTGGAGGTGGGAAGCTAATAAATTTCAATAAACAAATAGATAAAGATATAAATCTTTATCTTTGTCTATATCAACATGCCCCAGACATTCAGCAAAACTCTTTCTATGGAAAGACAGTTTTTTTTTAAAAAAAAAAAAGACTGTCACACTTTTTACACAAGGACAAGAATTCACCCACTGGTTCCACCCCAGGGTGTGTCTATTATCTTCCAATATCCCTAAAGTTGTACATTAAGACATTTGTTTGTTTATTTTAAAATGTGCCTTGGAGAATGCACTTTTATGTTGTGAGATCTTCTGTGTTAACAGAGGCATCGATTACAGAGGGGTTTTGCTGCATCTACCTCTGACATGAGAGATGGAGCAAATTGTTTGACTGTGAAAACAAGTGTCAGACTTCCCTAAGAGATTTATGAGATTGCTTTTTTAAACAGTGTAAGACTATTAGTTTAAAGAGAAGCCAAAGAAGAACAACTTAACATTATTTAAAGAGGAGGCCAAAATGGTTTCTTTCAATCCATCTTCTCTGCAATAAAATCTCTATACATTATAAAACCCGAGATCCTACTTCAACAGGAAACATGCGGCTAGCTTAATTCAGGTAACATGAATGATTTATCGGGAAGTCTATGGGTGAACTCTATCGTTCTCTTGTTCTTCCTTTTTCAATAGCAAACTCTTTTTGACATCTAGAAATTTTACCACGGTCAGAGGAACAAATTCTATGCCTCAGAGGTTTACATGGTTTCTGAAAGCCTCGGATACAGTCTAGAGAGACCTCTAAAACTTCACCTGTTTAGCCATCTTTACCATTTAATTCCATTTTAGTCTAAATGAAATTAAATAAAATTTAATCTTGTCCTGGCCCATCCACTATTTTTGGAGAGCAGCCTCTAAGAGGCCATTGAAAGGCCACATGGGACCCTCAGCCTGGAAAGGATATGCATTCTTAGAGTATATGGTTTTAAAAATAACATTTCTTCCTCAATAAATGGATGGGAGAAAGACCAAAACCATAAGCAGAGGCATATGCTGCAAACCAAGATTTCATCAAAATGACAAAATTTGTTGTGATGTCATGATGCAAGTATAAAAGGGGAGGGGAGTTTGCATCATGATGTCACAATGCATATTTCATCAATTGCACCCCCAGATACCCATGACTTTAGGCTGGGCTGAGAATTCAAAAAACAGCCCAAAAGAGGTCAATGGCCAGCCATTTCTGTCGGTTTCTGGATTTGAAGCAGGAAAACACTAAGCTATTTATGTCTTTATTAATTTCTTTATTTCCCAGAGTTGACTTAAATGGGCACTCCTAAACAGAAGGGCTCGAACTCCCCAGCTTGTATTCACACCCGCTTTTTATGCAAAGGAACAGCAAAACCAAAACTTTCTGAGTTATTTTGGAAGCTGGGCACAATGCATGGGAAAACCTATTCTGAGGCACATTTTTCCTAAATTAGGGTTAGGGTTAGGGTTCGGCTTCCTTGAAGTCAGGGCCCAAATCTAACCGGATGCTTGTATTTGCACCCACTTTTTATGCAAAGGAACAGCAAAACCTAAACTTTCTGAGTTAATTTGGAAGCTGGGCACAATGCATGGGAAAACCCTATTCTGAGGCAGATTTTTCCTAAATTAGGGTTAGGGTTAGGGTTCGGCTTCCTTGAAGTCACGGCCCAAATCCATCTGGATGCTTGCATTCCCACCCGATTTTTATGCAAAGGAACAGCAAAACCTAAACTTTCTGAGTTAACTTGGAAGCATGGCACAATGAATTGGAAAACCGTATTCTGAGGCAGATTTTTCCTAAATTAGGGTTAGGGTTCGGCTTCCTTGAAGTCAGGGCCCAAATCCAACCGGATGCTTGTATTTGCACCCGCTTTTTATGCAAAGGAACAGCAAAACCTAAACATTCTGAGTTAATTTGGAAGCTTGGCACAATTCATGGGAAAACCGTATTCTGAGGCAAAACTGGTTTATCTTATGGAAGTTCCACACCGTAGCCTATCCTTCTGTCCCATGCTGCTCCCTATCGCTCCTGAAGCCAATTTCAGACACCAACATCCTGATTCAATGTCACCTCGAACCATTGCATTGTGCCCCAAATCTCTTCTTGGCCATCATTTTTGTATTCAAGAACCTGCTCTACCGACTGAAACCAGCCTACACCCCTACTGCCGGCATCAGGAATATTGTTCCCCAAGGAGCAGAAATCTGCCCATCCTGAAATGATGATATGAAGTCAACTCTAACCATAAAATTGCAACTCAAGTCCTCATCACAGCCTTCATTTTTTCATTTGATAACCTGCCAGACCAAATGCTCCAACCCATACCCCTACCGCCAGCATCAGGACTTTTTTTCCTCGAGGACCAAAAATCAGCCCATCTGAAACAAGGATTCAAGTTGCGTCTTACCATAAAATTTCACCCCAAATCTCATCACAGCCTTTGTTTTTGCATTCAAAAACTGCCTGACCAACCTGTATGGCCCGTGCCCTTACCACCAGTATCAGGAATGTTTTCCCCGATGACGAAAATCGGCCCGTCCTGCAACAATGAACCCAAAGTTGCCCCTAAACAATTTGCATCCCAAATTTAATCCCGGCCTTCATTTTTGCATTTGAGAAATTGCCAGGCTGACCCTTCCAGCCCGTACCCCTACCACTAGCATCAGGATTTTTTTCCCCCAAGGATTGAAAATTGGCCCGTCATGAAACAAGGATCTGAAGTCACACCTAACCATAAAACTATGCCCCAAATCTCATCCTGGCCTTCATTTTTGCATTATAGAACCTGCCCGAATGACCCCTACAGCTCACACCTCTACCGCTGACATCAGGAATTTTCTCCCCAGGGAGCCAAAATCGACCATTCCAGGAAAAACAAAACAGAAACATTTCTAAGCATAAAATTCCACCCCAAACCTTGTCCCATCCTCTGTTCTTGTATTCCAGTTGAAATTTTTTAACCCTCCCGGCCCACGCCCCTGCTGTCGTCTTAAGGAATCAGGTCCCCATGGACCAAAAATCAACCGTTCCAAAATATAAAATCCAGAACAATTTCTAAGAATAAAATTCCACCCTGAATCTCATCCCATCCTGCATTTTTGCATTCAGGTTGAACTGTTTTTCACCCTCCCAGCCCACACTGGCATCAAGAATTTTATGCCCACGCACCCAAAATTGGACATTCCAAAAAATAGAATCCAGAACCAGTTCTAAGTATGAATTTGCACCCCAAATCTCATCCTGCCCTCAGTTTTTGCAATCAGTTTCAAAAAATTTCCATCCTCCTGACCCATGCCCCTACCGCCTGCATCAGGAATTTTTTTCCCCAAGGAGCAAAAATTGGCCCGTCTCGAAACGAGGATCCAAAGTTGCCTCTTTACTTAAAATTGCACCCCAAATCTCATCCCGGTCTTCATTTTTGCATTTGAGAATCGGCCCAACTGACCCCTTTGACCAGCACTCCTAACTACCGACATTAGGAACTTTTTTCCCTGAGAAGCAAAAATTGGCCCATCTCAAAACAAGGTCCGAAGTCACCTCTAACCAAAAAATTGCACCCTGAATCTCATCCCGGCCTTCATTTTTGGATTTGAGAACAATGCCACTTTGCAGTAATATAGTAACTCATCAAATTAAAGATTTATCTGCAAACCAGTTTGGTGTAGTGGTGAAGATGCTGGCCTAGAAACCAGGGGACTGTGAGTTCTAGGCCTCCCTTAGGCATGAAAGCCAGTTGGGTGACTTTGGGCCAGTTACTCACTCTCAGTCCAACCCAGCTCACAAAATTGTGTGGGAAAGTGGAGGGAGGAGGATTAGGTATGTTTGCTGCCTTAAGTTGACCAAAGCAGGATAAAAAAAAATAATCTAATAATAATTCAGGCATTATCACAGGATAATATTGATTCTTTGAAAGGCCTCTGTCTTTTCCAGAGATATTAGAGATCAGTCAGTTGATGAACACTGAGAAAGTCCTAGGTCTGGATAGCTTCCCAGTTGAATGGTATAAATTCTTTATAAATCTGTTAGCTCCTATATTTTTAGAAGTGTATGATATATCCTTTAAGTCAGGTAAACTGTCCCTATTGTCATATGAGGCATATATAATGGTGATTTAAAAACCCAGTAAAAAGTCTAAATTTTTTAGAAATTATAGACCTATTTCATTAAGTAATGTTGATACTAAGAGATTAACTGTCTTGTTGGCCGTGTGACTCCAGAAGATTTTACCACATATAATTAATCCCTTGTGGTCTGGATTTATTAAAAATAGACAAGCATCCAACAATTTACATTTATTACTAGATATTTTAGTTATATCTCAAGATGAATGGACTCTGCAGTATTCATATTTTTAGATCCTGAAAAAGCTTTTGATATGATCCAGATTAATTTTCTACAGCAAGTGATGAGTAGATAAGAGTTTCTGTCCACTTTTATTAACTGGATGGAAATTTTGGAGGCCTCTGAGTTACAACATGGTACCCATCATGGCTGCCAACTTTCTCCTCTGCCTTTTAAATTAATTCTTAAACCCCCAGCAATTTCTATTAGACAGTCTAGTGATATTACTGGTGGGTTTTGAATATAATTATTTTGGTATTTTTAAGACAATTATTCTATTTGACTGCCAAATTTTATATGGGTGGTTCAGAATTTTGGTAAATATTCAGAATATAAGATTAATTGGAATAAGTCTTTTTTACTTCCTTTGGTTCTGTTATATCAATAGAATAATGTAAAGAGCTGGGTTTGGTAATTTCTACAGATTATATTATGTATTTAAAATGTATTATTCCTAAAAATATTTCTAAATATGTGGAAATAAATATATTAAAAATTTTGGAGAAGATAGCCTTAGTTAGCAATAAATGGATTAAAATTCCATTAAGTTGATGGAATAAAATTAATATTACTAAAATGAACATTGCTTCACTATTGTTAAGAGGTACTCCAGTATGAAAGACTGATGAAAGAGCAGCATCAGTCCCCAGGAAGATTAAGATTAAGACCACTTCACAAGGTCACCAGGGAGACAGCACTTAACGACCCACTTGGGGATGAGTGAGGGATTAGGAGTAAGACATCCACATCCCAAAGACTCTACTAATCATATCTCCTATTGTCCCATCAATGAGCCCATCATGTTAGTGAGAAATGCAGCCACCCTGGAAGACATTTATGGGGTCCCCCCAACCAACTTTCTAGACTGAAGAAGCTGCTCGGACAAGCAGCGAAACATATCAAACCAAAAGAAAAGAAGTTCAGTTGCCATGACTCAGCCTCCAGATTATTTTCCTATGATTATTTTAAGGGTTTTTCTTAGCCTCAAATAGAAGTTTTCTTCCCTAACTCATATCAGTGGCAATATAATGAACGCAAGCATGTTTTAATAGCTTAATATGGTCCTGACGCTTTGGTTCCTTCCAGGAAACCTGAGGTGCTTACATCTTTGATGGAGCTGACTTCTGAAAGTAATCCCACATTGTATTTGTATAAATAATGCTTAAAGTTGATATTAATGACACTTACAGCTCACGGATTAAAGAACTGGAACATCTGATTATGGAACATCAATGGTTGAAAGTCTTAGAAATATCAATTCTGTTTCAGTAGATTTAATATTAATGTTGATATATCAAAATATTTTCCAATGTCTACTGGACACCCCAAACAATGTATTTGAAGACATGAACTTCAGATTTTCTTTGTTGGTGATATAAAAAAATCAGTTTCTAAATGGGGAAATAGTATAATGTCAAAGATGTTTAGCATAAGAATAATGTTATGTTCAATTATGTCCCCAAACTTTGGAACCTGGTTGTCTTTGAGGAGCTATAGTTATGTTGAATGTGGGGTGTTGCTAAAAGAATTATTGTGAGAAATTGGAAAAGTAGTATTATTCTTGATATTAAGAACTGGACTGAAGACACGTGTAACTATTTTTGAAAAGGCAACTCTATCTAATAATCAGTAAATCATGCAATATCTTTAATATAGATTTTATGACATTTTATAATAAAATCTTAAAATTCTCTTTAATTTCAATTTACATATTTAATATTTGAGGAATTTGTAATATGCATAGATCGTTTGTAATCCCTTTTGATCTTTTTTGGTAAGATGTTATTTTCTTTTCTTGTTTTTTTATTATGTTTTCTTTTTCTTTTTTTCTTTTGTGTAAATTTTTTTCATAAAACTTTCAAAATAAATAATTTTTCAAAAAAGAAGTAGTTTCTCTAAGCTTAAAAAAATTACTATGTTAAGATGGGAGAAATTAAAATTGTCCCTGTCAGGGAGAATTTTTGTGATAAAAAAGAATGTTTTGCCTAGATGATGTTTTTTGTTTCAGACAATACCTGTTTTGACAACTGATATTCAGTTTTCCCTAGGCCTTAGAAGCAGATTGAGTAATATAAGCTCTATGAGCACCCCAGGAGACAGAAAACTGAAAAATAATATCTAAATATTTGAATGGTCAACGACCTTTATGGAAAAACATAGTTTTAGATTTGTTTCAATGAATATTTTAAAAAATCTATAAAAGTGTCAAGCTGATCTTAGACAGGAATAGACTTATTTGCAGAGTTTGGGCAAAAATACCTCATTTTCTTGTTTGAACAGTAAAATCTTGATAACTAGAAATAATTAAATAAACTTTTTCTTAGTAGAAGTACCTAGTTTAAGCCAACATTCTTCCCTTAGAGTAAATGTCTCAAGAGGTCGCGGCATTTGACTGACCTTGGATTATCTGTGACAAATGCTAAGCAGTATCGGGCCTGATTAGCACGTGGTTGTGAAATCACCAGGGCTGTATACTCGATTGCTTTTAGTGGAAATCAGCATCCAGGAAGAAGGCAACACCAAACATTTCCATACTGTTGACAAGAAAAGCAAACGGGTGTGTCATGTAACTCAACTCCACATCCTTGAGATGGAATAAAGGTAGTCTTCAGAGCCATTAAGCCACCATAAAGCTTCACCAGAAAAATGCTCTATATTTTCAGCAGATGGCTGAGAATCAAGCAACAGTCAGTTGTTGCCTTGTCACCCAAAATCTCAGCTTTCAGCCATGGAATGCAAAGTCCTTAGATTTGGCAACATCATTTTTCCCCAAATGGCATTTTAACATTTTGCCTGCTCATACTCATCCATCTTCTTGCCAAGCTAGATAAGACATTTATGCAGATAGGAAAACTACTTGAGGGGTTGGGGTTGGGGCAAGGCACATTTTCATAGGCACAATGATTACGTAGTTATCCAGTCAACCATGAAGGCTTAATAGATCACATACCAAAATACTGAGAATGATAACATTGCCTTTGAAAACGAGAGGATGTTATTTTCATGATGTCCTTAGTTTTTGAATTAAAAGTTTGTTGAACTCTGAAAGGTTATGTTTCAATTCTGTTTCAAGTAATGTGGTTTATGACAGTTTGAAAAAAATCTTTCTCAGATGTATGACATATCTCAAGACCTCTGCACTCCTAAATAGCAGAAGAAAGACATTGCTCCATGTACTCTCATACTGAAGACAGTGAAAGGATTTATCCCAGAAAGTAAGCCCACAGAGCAAAAGCTCAGAATAAATGCTATTGCCTGGAATATGATACAGCTGGACTGTAAATGTAAAAAATAGTCCCCAACTCTCTTCACATGAACATAGGCCCAGCTTATGGCGACCATATATAAATATACTTCAGCAAAATTGTGGCTTGGGTGTGTGAAAGCATTACAGAACAAAAATCACAAGGAGAACTTCAAAGGATTGTCACTTCATTTCAGTTCTACTTTCCATTCTGCTTTGTCGCAGATTCAGCTGCAAGTCATCAAGACTCGTGAGGAGAAATGAAGGATGTGCATAAAACAGAATGATTACAATATTTCAAAAGCTACCTTCACTGCTAAACACTACAGGTCAGCAGTTTCCCAGCTTGAATCAGAAAGATCTAGAGATCCTTAGAAATCTTGATGATCATGTGACTGGTGAGTAATCACCAGTGCGTGCGTGCATGTGCGTGTGTGTGAGAGAGAGATGGAGATAGTCTGGGGTAACATGTGCTTTCCAACTATATTTGTCTTTTCATAGCTGCAATCTGCACATGCAACTTATTTACTTACTTCCATACCACCAAAAGAGCTGTAGCCTAGACTTGGCTTCCCATTTAAGTTACATTCGGTCATAAGAATAACACTCCTTCAAGTCAAGCTGAACTCCTGCTGACTTACATGGACACTCCACGCAGTATGCTTGGCTACATTATGGAAGTGGTTGACCATTTTGCCTTCACTTTGTCCAGGAAGTTTGTTGTTCACTTCCCACAGCCCAGATGGTTCTCCAGCCAAGTACTAACCTTTGTACTTCCTAGATTATTCTTGCCCTATCTTCCACAACAGCAATCTCAGCAGTTGCTAAAATATGAACCTCCCAACACTTAACATGAATAAGACATTTACCGGACCTGTTGAGATCTCATGTTTCTTGTATTAACTGACTACAGCTACACAATTAAGGAGAAAAATAATAGAGAAGCAGGGATGTTATTTATTATTTAGTCCACACAATAGTCCATGTTTTCTGAGTGGGTTGACTATCATTACTGGTATTGTTGAGTGTTTCGGTCAATCACTGCTTTAAGGCAAGGCTGGAACTGCTTTTTCACTTTCTGATGTCTTTTTGGGCCTTTCTCAGTCCTGTCCCCCTTGCATGGAATTGCTAGTGTTATTGATTTCAACAGGTAACAGAGTGGAGTAATTACAGCTAATGACAACATTTATACTTATGCTATTCTCAACATCTGATGCTGCCATGAAATAACACTGGATTCAGTTACTTTGGAAAAATAAAAGAGTGCCTGTATCTTGATGTCTAAGCACAATGCATACCTGGGCTTTAACGTTTGTTGTTCACTCCCACTTTCCTATGTTATCTCTAAACAAGGTTAATTCATCTAAATTCATGGCTCTGCTCTTAGGATCAAGTTTGTTCAAGTTTGTTATTCAGCATTAAGCTAGAATAATTTCCTGAAATACAGAGTGCAGCTGATTTCTTTATCTTATGTTTAAGTTGGCATTACTTAAGAGGACGTCAAAGAATGATGCAAATTTGTCTCCTTGCCTCTTAGGTTCCCTATAGATAGACTTTAATTTCCTTTATTCGGCACATGGGCTGGAAATAAATCCCATTCAGTATTACCAGTCTCCCAGCCCTTAGGCAACAGGCTGTTTTAATGGATTTAAAGGTACTCCTGTAGGGGGTTTTATGGGCTTTTGATTAAAACAGTGTAAACTGGATTGCATTGTGCTAGTCTTCATCTTCACAATACAGATAGCCTTCTGGATCACAGCATTTCCTTCTCTTGGCTCACCTCTAAAATATTCATCAGCACCAATGCCATGAGACTCACCAATTGTGCTATCATTCATAATGTCATAAATTCTCACAGGGCTATGAGTTCTGTGAGGATTGCTACCTACCTGACTTTGTGCTATAGACCATGATCATAGATCAGGTCTTCTTTATCAACAGCAACCTATTAGATATCTGTTACGGGTGTCCCCTGGCTGACAGCATCTGCAAAGCAGGTCAAATCAGGCAAGATAGGGGTTGCATCAGTGAGATCAAAGTCCTTCCCCTTGGTATATGTGTGCAATGTCAACAAGTGTACAAAAAGGAGCAGGGCTTCGATCAAAATGATGCGACCACCATCTTGTCTGTTTTAACAACTCTGCCTCAAGACCCTGAAATAATTCTTTCTCTGAAAGACCAGACTTATCACAGCAATCATCTCTCTGATTATCACTGAATCAAACAGCTGTAATGTGATATATAATTGACTAACTTTGAATACAGCACTGAGATGGCAACCAGTGTTAAAATGCAGCAAGGAAACAGAAAAATTGGACCATATGAAACTTTTCTTCTGCCAGATGTGCTTGATCTGTACATTCCCTAGGTGATTTTTAAAGGTCTGGATAGTACCTTTAAAACCCTACATGGGTTTTAAATAGAGACCTAAAGAGCTGGACACTTATGATAAGAGTCACATTTTGTGAGATGGGCAGTTATAGAAATATGATGAGATAAATAAATAAATAAACCTGCAAAATGTAATCCCAACACATCTGGAAGGCACCAGCTTGGGATAAACTGCCTTGGAATATCATGATGCAGAATATTCAATTACAGTTTGATAAAACACAGTCAGTGGTTCATCCATCACAGCTCCCCCCAACCCCAAATGAAGTCTTCTGGATGTTTCAAACTAAAACTTCTGTATTCCCCATGCTCAGATATGTTGGGGATTATGGTCCAAAGGCTGAAAGGTAGATGAGTAGTGAGGGCTGCTCTGTCAATCATCCTGACTCACAACTGCAGCGTCCTTGGTTTAATAATGGAAAAAGGCAGTTGAGGATTGGCAAGGCACTCTAAAGTGCCATATCTTTGTATATCAGGAATAACTTGTCACTCCTAAAGTCATAGTTCAGTTTGTAATATTATCAAACATATATAATGAATATGCTGACATTAAAAAATGTGTGTTATCTGGTAAAGCTTTTGCCAATTATTACATGGGTCCTAATTAACCCCAGTTAGTCAGTTAATTCAAAATCCATGGTTTTGTTTATAAATACATTTTAATTTAGAAAAAGATACAAATCATGCTCTTTAAGTAAAATCTGGAAAATTATTTTGATTCAATTGACTAGCTTTGGCAGCTTAAAAATGAGAACTGTGGCTCAGACAGATGTTCAAGCAACAACTTCCAGCGGTTCCAAAGATGATGTCAGAATATTGCAAAATACATGGGTATTTGTTACTGACTAGAATAAACAACCACATGCACAGGATATGCATTAGTGCATGAAATCCATCTAAGTCTAATGCATTATAAACCAACCTGAACTTTATATCATATATTTTAATCTTTCTGACATTTACTAGTGTCTGCTTTGTTTCCTCAGATTCAGCATAAGGTCATGGTGATTACAATGAGATGAGCAGGTAGAATGGCTTTGGGATCAACCATTCTGCTACCAAGATAAAACCCTTGACTTCAAAAGCAGACCTGCCCTTTGACATTGCTATTTTGCTTACTGTCACATTATGTGACTCACTGGGGGATGAAATGCTACATTTCACAAATTTCAAAGCAGTATCAGTTGGACAAACTATCTCCAGGCTCACCTAGATCTCAAAAACCTAGCTGATTTGAAAAGATGTCAAAGACTATTATGTTGTAACAAATTTGGAAGGAGAAATGAGAGAAGTATGCCAGTCTGCTAGCTACCAGTCATACTGAATCTCCTGAATCACCAGTCATAGACTGGTAGTTCTTTTGCCAATAACTTTTCAGGAATCAGTCTAACAAACTAGGACACATTGTGTGTTCACTTTTTTCTTATCTGGCTGAATTGTTTCTCAGTGACTGATGTGGTAGACATAGTAGAAGCAAGTAAGGTCTGTAAAGATAGAAAGGCACAGATAAATAGAGTGAACAGTGTTGTTGCTGCTCCCTATCATGAAAGGAAATAGCATGATGATATGTACTGTATGGATGGTAATGTTTTTCTAAAAAAATCTATATGGGCAGGGTTTTGTTAAGGAAGAGTTTTGTTAAATTTATATTTCTGGGGCTTGGGTAAATCACTCTAAAGCATAATTATTTTTCATTCTTCTTTGAGCTGGTTTGAAGGGGTAAATTAAAATGCAAATTATTTAAAATAAACTCATAAATTAACAGTTCTTGTTAATTTATTGCCATGGTACACGTGGGAGTATATCAGCTTAAACCAATTATACCCCAAGGTGGCAGTAAGTTTAGCTTTCACCCATCTGTCCCTTTTCAAATCAATTCATGGATAGGGAACACTGGGGAAGAAAAGGAGGGACAGAAGGAGGGGGTGGCAAAAATAGGAAAATGAGAGAATCCATTCAACATGGTTTTGGCTCCACCCGCTGCTGGCTTGTACTCCACCTATACTGTTGTTAATGCCCTGATATTACCCCAGAGGAAGTGTGGATCTTGACAGACCCTGAAAGCCTGTCCAGGTTTGAATATCACAAAAATTGCACTAATCATAACAAATAAAACTTCATTAATGTGTTCATTTATGTTCTCCAGTCAGTCCAGGGTGCCTCAAATTTCTTCTGAGCAATCAAAGTATATCAGTAGCAGCCAATAACAAAACAGCACTAAGACTGCACTCATAAACTTACGTAACAGTGACTTCAAGTTGCATCGAACTCTGTAGAATTCATTTCCAAATAAACATGTCTGGATTTGTAGTGCTAAGCACCAAGTAAACACAGAGCTTCAAATTCAGCATCCACAGATAAACAGAGTGCAATGTATCAGCATAGATTCATTTTAAAGAAATGGGATCACTCGGAATGCAAAAGAAAAGAATACATTAAAAATGTCTGTCTACACATATGTAGCATTCACACATGCTTTAATGTCCAGGAGTCTAACATTCAAGTGTCACTACTCCCAAGAAACAGGTACAAGAATATACCAATAGCAACAAAATATTTCTAGGTGAAAATGAGAAAAAGGAGGAAAATATTGTTACACAATCAGCATTTCAATATTCCTAATGAGAAGCTGTTAAACCATTCAGAAAAACACATGGAAACACTAAATCCTTTCCCAAAGTGGCACAATATAAGAAAAAATATGCGGATAAATAAACCATTTCTAAGGCATAACTGCAACAATGGATAATATCACTACGTTAGTATGACATACGAATTTCATTCACATAACTATACACAGACAAAGAAATGTGGAGAGAAAGTATTGGAAGACAGTTATCCATATGCAGAGCATTAATACAAAGAAGAGGGAACATCAACATTTTAAATTTCCCACCAGTGAATAAATAATACTTAGCCTATGCTTTGCTTTCTCAAGAAAGCGATATGGACTTTTGTTTACCTATCACTTCCTTAAAGGGGCAGTAAAATGGAAGTGGAACTGCTTATCAAAGAACTGAAACCAAGCCGATCTCCACTCACAGCTTTACTAGTGTTTGTATAGTAATGCTTATCTGCTATTTGAATCTGCCTGCATTTGTCAAGAATGCTTTCCCAAAACAATGCAGCTTAAAGACAATCAAGTCTGAATATTGCCACACTCGTGCTGTTTCAGCATAACTCCATTCAAATCCATATTTGTCATTTATCTGACAACTGAATTCCCAGTTTCCAAAATCCGTATTATAGTCGTAATAATATCTAGGCATGTACGGACATTCCACCTCCAAAGATCTTTGAGGTGCAGTCAATCTGCTTTCATGGGCCACTTCAGTACATAGACTGGGGCATGTTTGTGAGCAATATGGCTGCTCAGCTGATTAGAAGTTTCAAGGGGATGATTTGTTCAAATCACTGACCAAGCAAAAAACCTTTGTGGAGATCTGCCCAGCTGTAATATTTTTATTTATCCACCTCAAGGTCACTAAATAGTATGCGAGCTTTTGACTTCTCTTCATCAGAACTCTTCAGCAGGTGAGATGGCAAACCAATTAAACAAAGAAGTTTAAAAAAACAGTGATTGGTGTTCAAACATGAGTCTGATCTAGCAACCTTTAAAGTGAAATACGATAGGGAAAAATAGACATTTGAATTAGCCTGTATCATAAGATGTGATGGTTTCAAATTGTGCAAAGTTTTCTCTACAATTTCTAAGAAGAAGAAACAAGGAAGCCACCGTTTCTCCCCATTTCTAAGACTGTCACATCTAGGTGTTACACACAACTGTATCTTCCTGGGGATACAAAAGCGAAGTAACCATTTACCTCTAAATATTGACAATTCACCATAATCCCTCAGGTAATGTAAAGTCACAAATGCTATCATTTCCTTTCTTTCTTGCTTATTCATCCAGTTCATTTTATTTATTTATGTGTGCATAGGAAGAATTGTTTATGGATTTATTTAGTCTTTCACATAACATCAATATCAGTGTCCATTACAGCAAAAGGCAGTATTTATTTATTTTTTCTGGGCTAGGAAACTAAGTAGGATTATTGCTGGTTTGTTCTTATGAGAGACCTCTAGTGAATACCAGGCCTGTAAGCTAGACTGGGAAATCAAAACAAATAAATATCTTGGAAGAAGGCAACAGCAAACCATTTTCCTACTGTTGTTTAAAAAACCCTATATAGACATGTCTATGAAGTTACCAATTGAAACAAGATTAGTTTTTTTTATTATTTGTTCTAAAATAAACTGAGAAATAGTGTTTAGGTGCATACATTTTACGAAATCTGGATATGATCTGTGTTTTAATGGCATAGAATTTCCCCATTTCTCACAGCAACATATAACTTTATTCACATATTCCACTATTTGACTGAACACTGACTGATGCTTGGGCAAAGGTTTCACCCTGTATTTATCTGATATATCAAATATAATGAGAGTGTACACCTCAATTTATTATTTAGTTATTATTTAATATAAAATCATATCCATAAGTTGAAATATTTGGCTGCTATGGGTGCAGGAACTTCACCAAAATACAAAAAGAGGTTTTAATGATAAACTGTTATAAGAGACACAATTTTTTAAACAAAGCAGCACAATAGCTTTCTTAGTAACGTCTCACGAAGAGTCCGCTCAGTTATCAGAATTCATTTTAACACCGAAGTTTGTTGGGAACTGAATTCCAAAGTCATCTTAGTTCACAAAGCCAGTCCATTCGTCTGGAAAGTCTTCTGGGTTGCTTCATCTGAGCACATCGTCTAAAAATTAATATCTTCAAAACAGCTGCACACGATACAAGGTCCAGCAATTTTAAATATGTCCTTGTGGTCTGTGATTTTGACTACACATTTTGGCAGACAGGCATCCCAGAGCCGTATAACTCATCCAGATTCTGTTCCAGATGAACAACCTGTGATAGATTTTGGGGAGGCAGAGGAAAAAATGGAAGAAATAGCAGCGAGTGTCAGTTGACAACTTATTTCATAACTGACAACCCAGTTATGAAAATCTCAAAACATTCAAAGAGACTTTGCTTAATTAACTCACTGTAAATGAGGCAGGGAAATTTCTATTATAGTTTCCAAAATTCTGTATTTACCCAAGATGCCTTACCGAAATCTGTGTAGTTCTTGCTTCTTTGATCTTTCCCAGTTTCATGAGGCTTGCCACAACCGCAAATAACAAGATGAAAAAAATGTATTTTACACATGTGCAAAAACCATCTGCCATTTTGTGTCTGGCTGAAATACACAAAATGTACTCCAGAACTATCATAGAAGATGCCCTTTACCTCAGATAACAAATCTGGCCTCTATTTTCCGATCATGGCTATGCAAAACTGCTGATAAACTGGCTGCAGATAATGAGAGTCACCTGTAATTACAATTCCTCGAAAACAGCCCCACGAGTCCAGGAAAAGAAACTGCTGCTTTAAAATAAAATACAGACAGGTACTATGTCCCTGCTCTGGCTTCTGAAAAAAAATAATCTTTTCTAAATTATTTCTGAAGGGCTGCCCAGTCCTCATAAAATGTGACCCTCAGGAAATTGCATTTTGCAGCCTATACCATATCCGTCATAGATGCACGCAACCTTAGCTTTTTGGATAATATTTCAAGATAGGAAATTAGCTGAACCATGAATCCATGCTGCTACATGTAATAATGTATTACATTTATAATCAAATTTAGAAAAGTCATTTGTTACTTGATGTTTAAAAAATCAGCTTTTATATATCGGACCAAGATCTGATTCCTCTTCCTCTTATAAAAGCAGTTGCATGCTTTATTACAAGTTCCTCATGAATCAATGAATTGAGTCAAAATAGAAATGGTTAAATGATAACCTTCTGTTTTTGACTTAGCATTGTTTTCCTGGTCATGGCAAGGGGGCAGAGATCTCTCCTATATCTTTAAAGACGTTGAATTGGCTGGCCTATTGTATTGTTTTGTAATGTCAAGAAGGAACATTTATCAGAGGAAGAGGAACCAAACCCAAACTTACCCATAGTTTCAGCCTGGGAACCAGATTTTGAAGTTAAATATAAGTCCAGCTGTACCTTAGAGAAAAGTACTTTGCTGGCAAGTTTAAAACTCACAATGAACTAATAAACTCTGTGCCAACTGGTGAAAATCAAGGCCTTCTGGTACCCTTTCCTTATTAAGAACCTTTAAAACAGTCACTTTCTTTAATATGTCATTTTATAGGGAGGCTGACTATCGAAATGTAAAAGAAGTCCAAGATACAGTATATTATATACCAAAAGCCAGCTTGAAAGGTTTCTCTCAAATGGTAATTGGTAAGGTACCATCTAAACTAAATCTCTGTTTTGCATCTTTTCTCCTTGTAATCAGTTCTCCACCTAATAAGTATGAGTTCTTTATTTCTATCATGCTCTGCACTTTCTAGCTGTGAATCCTGAAAAAAATCAGTTCCTGTTTCTCTTCCTAGTTCTCCTCCACCTGACTTGGTTAAGTGGGACCTCAGCTTCCTTCACCTTATTTATTTATTTGTTTGTTTGTTTTACTATTAAATTTGTATGCAGCTCACAATTAAAAAACCAAAAGCCTATAACAATTAAAATAACCCATAAGTAATCAAAAACTGAATCCATTAAAATCCCCTATAAACCAAACCCTATACATAGATACTAAAGACATTCACCAATTCATACCGACAAATCAGAGGCACACCCATGGGAACACCGCTGTCAGGACTCATAGCAGAGATTGTAATGCAACACCTAGAAGCTATAGCACTTCCCCACGTATAACCTAAAGTATGGATCCGATATGTAGATGACACATTTCTTATAATAAAAAAGAAACAACTAGAGAAGACACATGAAACCATTAACAACATCTTCAAAGGAATAAAATTCACCAGAGAAGAAGAAAACAACAACACACTACCCTTCCTGGATATCCTCATCAGCAAAGGGAACAACAGGAAATTAGAAACCCAAGTTTATCGGAAGACAACCCACACCAATCAAGTACTCCACTACCAAAGCAACAACCCGACCTCCCACAAGAGGAGCTGTGTAAGAACGTTATTCATTGCAGCAACTCAGAACAGCAGAAAAAGGAAAAAGACCAGCTATACAACATCTTCCAACAAAATGGATACCCACATAATTTTATCAAAAAGTGCCTGACCACTCAACCTACTACAACACAACCCACACAAGCCATGAAAAGGATCACACTGCCATACAACAGAACATCTCAGAAACCACCAACAGATTATTACAACCATATGGTATCTCTGTAGCACACAAACCAACAAAATCACTCCAACATATCCTAAGTAAACCAAAAGACCCAGTTGCCCAAGAAGAAAAAACAGGAGTCATCTACAACATATAGTGTAAGGACTGTAACAAACACTACGTAGGGCAAACAGGCAGAAGATTAGCAGAACGCATCCATGAGCACCAACTAGCAGTCAGAAGACATGATGAAAATTCCTTAATTGCACAACACATGGACAGACTCAACCACAGTTTTAACTGGGAAACTGTCAGCATTTTAGACCAAGCTAAGTCCAAATATGCAAGAGAATTCTTGGAAGCCTGGTATTCAGACAAGGCAGCAATTAACAGACACATAGAGATAAACAGCATCTACATACTATTCAAAAGAGACAAAAGACCAGAAGATCGCCTCACCAGCATTCAATCACCAGCAATCATCACCCAGATAAGCAAAGGTCACCACCAGGCACACAATCAAGCAGTCAACAGATGCTAATCAATGAACTACCAGATGAGCAAAGCAGAACCCCTACCCCCACCAGCACTGGCAAAGCAGGCCACAGCAGATAAATAGAGAGCAAACCTCATCCCATTTTATCACTGAAGATGTTACCTAGCCGGGTAATGAAACGTTTGCAAGAAAAGAACCAAGCTCAGAGAACCCCATGGACTCAACTCTTCTAATGGTTTATCATGGGAAACCATAAAGGTAAACTAATGATGGTGACAGAGTCAAATTATGCTTGCCCCATGCTAAGACTAATACAGTCCAAAACATTATGGTCTTGTTGTGAAAAGCTGGATTACCTGCTATTTTAATCAGGATCAGCTTCCCTTCCCACTTATTTCGTAGTCTGAATGTTCAGCCTTCTTTGTTCCAAAAAAAAAGGATGTAGGTTAAAGCCAGATTTCCTCCTATAGCCTATAACCTTCAAAGCATTCATGACATGTGTGCTCAATTTTAGTACATCATAGTTTTATGTGAATGTTTTAAAATGTTATATTATTTATGGATCTTCCATTTATATCCTACACTGTTAGATCTTCATCCCACCTCTCGGTGATGGGTTTTTTTTAAAAAAATTTAAAAAAGCATATGTTTTGCAATTATTCTTGTATTAGTATTCGTTGGTCTTGTTTTGAAAGTATGGCCAGACGCTATTCTTTTTGCTGTCCCTAATGTTCCCCCAAAATGGCCCACTTTTTTGTTTGTTAGTTAGTTTTACTGTTCTTTTGGTGTTTTGAGGATACTGAAGGGGCAAAGTGGACGTTTTGTAAGTCCTTCAAAGGACTTAGTAGCACCTACTTCACATTTATTTATTTGTTTGTCTGATTGATTGATATCTTGCCTTTCCTTTGAAATGAGGATCTTCATTAATTTTATCTCAGTAACAACCTTGAGATAAAAGCCGAGAGAAAGTACCTGGCTCAGAGATGCTCAGTAAATTTCCAAAGTGCCAGAATACAGCAAAGAAAGAAGAATGTTACTTAGATGTGTAAAATTTATCTCTCCCAAACTCTTAACTTTTAAAAAGGCAAGTTTCTAAAGAAGATTACAAATGTATATATGAGAAATAAGAGAATACATAGGCTATATGTAGCATAGAGCAATCACTGAGTATTCACTGCTTCTCACACCCTGCTTGCTCTTCTTTTTAACTAATACAGGGGTGGACAGCCTGCACACTGTAGGTGGCCTCCAAGGCTCATGTTTTACAGCCTCTCAAACATTCCTTAATCAGGCTTCCAACATTCATCAGGGAAACCACAACTTCCTTACAGGGCAATTTTTTTCAGGGTTTTTGTTTTTGGGTTTAGCAAAATCTCCACAAATTTCAACCACTGAGGCCCCAAATCAGATGCAATGTCTTTACTAACATATTAAGAGAAACTGTGTTTGCTTACATCCGTTGCATCATGAATATCAAATGTGTAATTTACTGAGAGTGATTTCCTTCTTTCCAAGTTTCAATTAACTTGGTGACCAGTTTTAAATTTCTTTTTTCTTTTAGTGTGTGTACACAGACTGGGCTCTGAGTGACAGCACTTAACAGAGAAAGGACATGATTTTAAAAGACAGAAATGACAACAATGAAAAGATCTTTGATGCCTTGTACAACAGGGGAGCCTCCTTTAAAATAGTTACGTGGCAATATTACTGCAAAAATTAGGGATTGATTTCCCTTTTGAATAACTTTGCTATTGTTTTTGCTGTTTCTTTCAAGCTGTTCCTCATTCTGGAAGAGGAGAACTTGTTCTACAAGAGCCCAAACCAATTCACCTGATTTTAAGCTATCCTCAGTGTAAACAAAGCAGGCTGTTAAACAGTTGAGTATTTTCCAATGTGAAAGCTCCATCAGGAACTGCCATCAAGCAGAGAATCTTTAAATAGTCATAATCAATCTTTTAAGGGTGCGATCTAAAAGTGTTCTTCTCTGTCTGCATCTCTGGGTGTCTGTATCTCTCTTTCTCTCTCTCCCTGACACAAGAGACAACCAATTTTTTAAAACATACAGCCATCCATCCATATTTAAGTTAGTGTTTCTGAAAGAAATGTGGAACTAATGGCAAAACCCTACCAGTCCATAACAAGATACATATATTACTCCAACACGGTATCATTCATGTAACATACAGGGAAATAAAATCAGATTCACCGGCTCACCGTTTATTATTTATTTAATTATTGATCTAGCACATTTCTAAGGCCACCAAACTCTATAATGACTCCAGGGTGTACAGTATTAAAGAACAGTTCAAAGCAATATGACAGATAGGAAAGAAGGATGGATCAACAGCTGTATATGCCAGCTAAGCTCCTGTACTTTTTTTTAACCATGTTATTCTGTGGATTTTCTTGCAATCTTATTTCTAATTTCATTATCTCATCTCATTGCTGCTACACACAGTCAGGCCCTTCGCCTGCATCCTATTCTATATCTGCAAAACAGAGTCCCCTCCAACTCAGTACCATATCAACTTATTCTGGACTATAAGAAAATCATGGAATGATGTAATGTTGTTTGAATAACAAGATTCCATATTTCAGATCAATATTCTCATGAGGTCAGAATATTTGCCTTTGTAGGGATATCTTCAAAGTCCTAGCCTACCCTTCAGTCCTGGGATTTTCTGATGATCTCTCACTCAATGCTAACCAGAATCAAGCTGTTTAGCTTTCTAGTTCAGTCTTTAAAGCTTGACATCAACACTTTAAAAGAAATATGCTACAAAATATCTCTTCCTCCCCCCTCCCCATTCACACATAAATACACTTTTCAGGAATTTTACAGGCAAGCTAAAGCTATTGCTTTAGATTTATTTTGGCCTTTCTGTACCTTTCTCACTCTACAGGTTTGTTTGGGGGGTTTTCCCCCCTAATTCTTCTCTGCTCATGAGCAATGTGAATCTACTTTTGCCTGTGGGTTTTTATCTGGCAAATATGTTTCTCAGATACTGTTGGCTTCTTACATGGAAAAATGGCATCACAATGGGAAACAACTGTTTGGGTTTAGAACACCTGCTTGCTTGCATTTTAGGAGCTCATAGGACTGTTCAAACCGTTTCTTCACAGATGCAGAGTTGGTAGGAATCAAAATACATTTATAACCTAAGAACTACATCAATAAGTTTGGTCTAAGTGTATGGCTTCAAGTCCCAAAGCACTCAAGGAATTGTTAGTTTCTCTTAAACAAGTTAGTTTCTAGTAGCGTGACAGTGTTATTCAAGATTTGTGCATATGACTTCAAGTCAACATTTGACTCCTGGTGACAGCCTGGACTAGTCCCTGCAATTTTCTTGACAAGGTTTTTCAGAAGGGGCTTGCCATTGCCTGCTTCCAAGGGCTGAGAGAGAGTGACTGAGTCAAAGTCACCCAGCTGGCTTTGTGCCTAAGGCATGACTAGAACTCATGGTCTCCCAATTTCTAGCCTGGTGCCTTAACCACTACACCAAACTAGCTCTCTATTCAAGGTTTAGTGAGAGAAAAATCAAGCCAGTTGCTTCAGTGTATTAATCTGAGCATCTGAATTCAAATGAGAAACTGAACTCCATTAAATGATGCAACTGACTTGTTACCACTAATGTGTTCTGATCTCTCAATTTGGCCTCCTTTATGCCAACAGCTTCAATATGGACATGAGTGATGGATTCAATGGCCCTTCCATCTCTTTATTCATGATTTTATGAATAAATAAATTACTACTGTTCTGTGTTTCTGCTCTCTCTCCCACATTTAATGCAAACAGCCTATCATGTGACCTGCCCCACTTTATATATTGGCTGGAAGAGGCTGAAGACAGGAAGATGCACAGCTCAAAGTCATCACTTAACACAGTGTTTATATAGAATGTTCCTCGTGAAAACAAACAGAGAGCCCTTTGACGTTGCCACTATTTCCATTTCTGATCCTTCAAAGGCTATTTGAATATGAATCCGTGATCCTCTTCACTGCTACCAACCTTGCAACACTGAGATCCAGGAGTAAAGAATCAATGCCCCACCCCAATCTGCTGCCTCCTTGCTCCGTGCAAAAGGGAACCAGAATATTCATCTCTACTCAGTCACATCCCAACTTCATGCAATGTGCATTTGTCTGATCGTATGTTTAAACAAAAGTCTGAGCAGTTTCTATGAATGGGAAGTACAAATGCTGAAAGCCAACATTCTCTTAAGAATATGCAAAATACTATGGCTTTGGAACATTCTGACCTTCAAACAGTCATTTTGAGTATTCCACGCTCAAAATAAAACATGTGGTTTCAAGAGTTTTGTTTCAAGGTCAAAACAAAACATATTACTTTGTTCCAATCTTGGAACAAACTTTGGCCATTTCAGTCAGTGTCCATCTGAGTATTACAACTGCTTTGAGGCTGAGATCAAGGGTTTTGTGTCTGTTTCTGTAGGTCTGTGTGATGTAATCAGGTTGGATTTTTCCCCATTTTTTCCAGTCTAGCTGTAAGAAAAGCTGGGACTAGTTATGATGGTGTTACTATTGATTTAGAGAGGAGAGGGTATGTGGGAACAGAGAGGAAAGAAGCATGCTGACAACCACATATCTCCCAGCTTATCTGGTAAGTTAGTGCTGTTTTTCAAAAATAAAAATAAATAAATAAATAAAAATTCTACGGGAAAAGAGTTGGGGTGGAATAAATTACATGTGTGTTGTATTATGACTTATCTCATTGGATGGTAATGCACGTATTAGTAAGTTTTACATACAATTATTACTAAAGCTATTGATGATATATTGTATGATGATTGGTTGAGCTTTGGTGTCCATGTCAAGGCTGTGCATACTCATGTGTCCTAATAATATTGAGCATTAGATTGTATTTAAAAATGCAAAGACTGTGTTGGTCTGTCCTAGTTTCTTGAATACAGATTCAAGGGCCATTCTATGCATGATCTCCATTTGTCCTGTGAACTATATGCAGCTTTTATAAATTCTAGAGTGGGTAGGGTGGCTGTTGAGCCAGCCAGCCTGCCTGCCTGCCTGCCTGCCTGCCTGCCTGCCTGCCTGCCTGCCTTCCTCTCCCTCCCTCCCTCCCTCTCTCTCTCTTTCTTTCTTTCTGGATTTATTCATGATTTTTTCCATTTTATTGTCTTTTATATTGTATGTATGTAAGCCACCCAGAGTCATCTGAGGTTGGGCAGCCTTTAAACGTAATTAAGAAAGAGTTGTTTCACGAGATGGGTGGTGACAATTTTGATGAATTAAATAAATAAATAAATAAATAAATAAATATCAAAGCCCATGCAGGTATTTGCCTGCAGATGAGCAAGGCAAAGCTGCAATGGCAGATGTGACCATTTTGTGTTTAAAGCACTTCCTGCAGTCAATACAAAGATCTGTAAGCTGCAAATGCATTTAGAAGAACATAGTCACAGCCCTATTGCATGTTTTCACAGTAAATGCATGACTAGAGGTGTGGTTTGCATACAGGCAACACACAACCCACCTACTCAATTGCAGGCAAGCACCTGCGCAGGGTCATGGATATAAACACACAGTGAAATTTGATTTAGTCTATAATAGTAGAAACTCCTGAGGAATGCAGCTTTGAAGTTGTTCATACCTGTTTCCCACAGGTTTTCCTAGAGTGCTATCTGAGAGCAGATGGGGACTTCAACATTGCTTTGTTAGCACATACAGGGTGGGGGGAAACCACTTGATGAAAGTTTGTTTACCTTTTCTCAATAAAGACTAAGGAGGAGCTTTTAAAGGAAGCAGCTGTACAAGCTTAGATAATAAGGTGAGGTTGCCCATCTCTTCTGATGAAGTGCTTTAATCCTTATATTTACTCAGCTAAGAAAAGCAGCACTTTCAACAATGGATTTTCATTCTTCACCTTAATGTTCAACAGGGGAAATGGACTACTTCAATTGCAGAACGTTTCCTTTGTTTTGTGTTTCTTTTCACTTCTGTCCCTTCTGGTTCCTGGGAAAGTCAGAGATGCTTGATTGACTCATGACCTGAAGACATTTGCTCACAATTTTATGAATACGTTCTATGCGAAAGGCAGAAGGAAAGATTTTTAAGGATGTTACACAGGGACAGTCCTACTATTGAGCAGAGTGAGCTTCTTGACTCAGTGTTGAGGCAGGATCTGGGAGACTCTGGGGCAGGCCAGTAGATAGCAGATCCTGGGAGGGTGGCTGAGACAGCCTTCCAACTATTCATCCAGGCTCAGCTGTCTGTGCAAGGACAGAACTGTGTTTGTTGCACAGCTTGTCCTTAGCCCTGTAGACTCCCCCAATGCTTCAGGTCCTGTGGAAGATGCAATCCTACTACCAGTGTTCACGTTTGTACCTGATTCATACCTGTTTTAGTACCTGAAAGTGGGAGGGCAAATCTTTTTTTTTTTTTTTCCACTTCAAGCAGCAAAATATCTTCAGCCATAGGTATGGCTGTATAGGCCTTAGAGCTATCCAGTAACTCCTATGTTGCCCACCCACCTTCAAATGCAGTAGAAGATGCTGCCCTATCACCCAATTGAAGAAACATTCAACTATTAGCTGAGACGACTTCTGTACATAGAATGGCTGGAGGAGCACCATTTGGCCCTTCAGTTCGGCAACAAGTTATCTTAGGTCAATCCTGAAATACCTGATAGAAACAGTGCATTCAAGAATGTGAAGAAGCATCCCATGATGTCTGAAGGTGCGTAACTCTATGCCTACTAAAATCAATGCAACTTGCATATAGGTAGTCATATGCAGAATTATACTATGAGGGTTTATTTTCTGTGAATGGCATTCATCTTTCATTTCAAAAGCCTTACAGTACAACTCTATTCATGCTTCATTTGGTCTCACTCCAAGTAATTATACACAGGTACAGATTCAGATGCCTTCAAACTGAGCATATCTTTTGGTGACTACATGGATCTAACAATGCATGGCTGTTTTTTGGCTGTGTTATGGAAGTCTTTTGCTATTGCCTTCTTCCAGGATTTTTTTGAAATTCCAGTCCAGTCCATAGTCTTGGGATTTCCATCTAAGTAATAACCAAGCATAGCAGGCATGCCCAGTCAAGGCTGGCCTTTTTGTTGTAGAAATAAGGCTTAATTTTTCCTGTTTTGTATTTTCCAACACTTCATCCTACATTTAATTCAGTCAACAGTATAAACTTGGGATTGGCTATTACTAGCCCTGGATTAATCATCTAGGTCTTGGCAATTCATTGTTTGCAAGGTAATAACCTACACTCATGCATTCTCCCTGATCATTGACTACAATCTATGTTAGTTGATACTGAGATAAAGGACTTTTTTTAATCTCCACCCTTTTTCTCATCTTTTATGAACAGCTTCAGAGGCTATATCAGATTTCAGACACAGACACACAGACACACAGACTTTTCTTTAATGCACTTAGCTACTCATTCCCATTTCTCTGTCTCTGGCTGAAAAACACAATGTGAAGATCCTCGTAATTAAAAGGAGGCCTAAGACAACACAGTTGGCTAGAACTACTGAAATACTGTCTCATGAGTTGGTCATATTAACATTGGAATAGGGTATATCAAATGATCAGCCTATATAATAAATAGCTGGAGTTCTATTCTAATGAAGTGGCTAAAATATACTCCTATAATAATACAGAGATTAAATTTAGCTCCTATTGACACTTCCATAGAATACACCTCAATTAATAATGGATCATTTCTCAGACCCAGTCCATATAAATGCACAGTAAGAGACAAGCTTTATCAGATCCATTCTCTTCAGTTTGGATTGATAGTAATTAAATAATTATAATGTTGGAAAGGACCTAGTGGTCTTCTAGGACAATCCCCAGTTCATGCAGAATCTGAAAACATTTTCAACAGAAGCTATCCAGCCTCTTCCAATAAAAGGGAGCATGACACTTCATGAGACCGGCTATTTCACTGGGTTGCAGCTCTTACTGTCAGGAAACCCCACCTAATATTAAACTCAGATCTACTTCTCTGTAGTTTCAACCCATTGGTTCTGGTCTTACCCTCCAAGGTGACATAGAACAAGTCCACTCCTTCCTCTATTTAACAACCCTTCATATATCTGAAGTCTCTCATCCTATTTTCCATTGGCCTTCTCTTCTGCATATTCTAGTTCCTTAACCATTCCTTCTAGGACTTTGCTTCCAGTCCCTTCACCATTCTAGTCACTTTCTTCTTAATTCACTCAAATTTGCCATTGTCCTTTTTAGACCAAGGCAAAGTGTGACAATTACTTTCTGTAGTTTGGACACTATGCTTCTGTTAATACATCCAAAAATAGCATTCCCTTTTAGCAATTTCATTATCTTGTTGGTTCATTTTTAACTTGTGGTCAAATGGAACACCCAGACTTTTTTCACGTACTACAGCCAAGCCAGGTCTTGTGCCGTTCATTTTTTTTTTCTCCACAGATGCAAGACTTTATATTTCTTCTTGTTAAATTTCTTCCAGTTTATTTCATCCCACTATCCAAGCCTGCCTAGATTTTTTTTAAAAATCTTGTCCTCTCCCAAAATGCTAACTGCTTCCCCTAGTTTTATAACATACGTAAATTTAATAAACATCCCCTTGACCCCTTCATCCTGGTCATTAATCAAAGCATTGAACAGTGCAGGCTCAGGACAGAGTTCTGTGATAATCCATTTAATACTATTCTCCAAGTTGATGTGGAGCCATTTATGAGTATTTTGGGGGTGTGGTCATTCAGCCAATTATGTACCTGTATAATAGTTGAATCATGTAACCCATATTCTACCTTTTTATTAATAATGATATAATGAGAGACTTTGTCACATGCTTTCCTGAAAGAATTCTTTGTTCACCTGGAGACAAGGTTTTTGTCCATTTTACTCCTGATATTTAAAGCAAATTTATCAATGCAACTGAATATGTCTGATGAATTTCAACAAATCTCCTAAATCAAAAGGTGTTTCCTTGGGAATGTAAGTTCACATAACGGGTAAAACTTATGTAGAAGCATATTTTGATACAGGAGAATTTTCAGCTGCCACTCCTGAGGGAATCAATTGAGAAAATGTTTGGGGCAATTTATTTCTATCAATAAATTATTTTTCAGGATGTGTTTGATTCTGAAATCTTTTTGGATCCCATCTGTTTTGATATTGCCCTTTTGATTGTTGTCTTTTTAAAATACTTGCTGTATTTGATCAGAAATAATGTCCAATAAACTTCCAGAATATATCAGTGTAAGGTCAGCTTTGCATTTGTAGTTATCATCTCTGCAATTCAATTAAATACACACATTAGAAAAAAAACAACTATTCTAGTGATAATTTACAAGTAAAAAATTACCCTTAAGTAATTTGTAATGTTTGTAAAATTATTCCTGGTTGTTCCACATTGTATATGGATGTTATTTTACTGTTGGATACATTCAAACTACATTTGAGAATTGGTCCTCTGAACTCATATTAACAATGAAATGTTTTGTTAGACTACAACTGTAAATCTATGTCCCTCCAACTCAAATTAACCTTAAAAAGTAAATTTAGGATCATAAAATATCGCTGAATACAATGAACAGAGTTTGACATTTTTGACCCTAGAGTAGATTGGACACATTGTGCAAACTGAGCTCCTCAAGAAGAGACAGCTACATTCCCAAGAAATTAGAAGAGCATTGCTTAAGGGGATATTCTGCCATCACATGAGACACAGTCAGTCCTGTCTACTAACAAAGAATTCTCTCAGATCCCCAATTGGATAACCTGGAGCCATGAATGATAGTTCCTGGCTCTTGTAAATATTGAGGGTTACTGATATGGCTTGTGTTTTACTTGTTATATGATTGATTTATAATATGACTTTTGAGAAAATTGCAATTATTCATGTGTGCACATGAACACACACACACAAACGTGTACATAGGCCTGGGGTGCACATCTTTAAAGGAACAGCTCCTCTCATTCCTTTCATTAATTAAGATCTTATTTTCATTTATGGAATGTTTTATTTTGTGGAGTCCTCTGAGCTTGATTGTTTGCTTGCAGACATTTCATTACCCAACTAGGTAACATCATCAGTGCTAGTGACTGTGGGGTTTGCTCCCTGTTTATATACAGTAGCTTGCCCTGCCAGTGTTGGTGGGGGTGTGGTTTTCTCCTTGGTAGTTCCTTGATTAGAGTAATGAATGTAGATATATCCTTGGGAATGTAGATTAATCTCACAACACATGGACAGACTCAACCATAGTTTCAGCTGGGAAACTGTGAGTGTCCTAGACCAAGCTAAATCCAGAAATGCTAGGGAATTCCTGGAAGCTTGGCATTCAGACAAATCAGCCATCAATAGACACATAGAGATAAACACATTTACACACCATTTAAAAGAGACAATTAAAAAGCTAAGAAGGAAACAAAAAGACCAGAACACATCCTTTCCAGCAACCAACACCCAGATAAGCAGGGATGTTAATTTCTGGCAAACACCAGGCAAACAATCAGGCAGAAAACAATACCCTAATCAAGGAACTACCAACCACACCCCCACCAACACTGGCAGGGCAAGCTACTGTATATAAACAGGGAGTAAACCCCACACTCACTAGCACTGATATTGTTACCTAGTCAAATACTGAAACGTCTGCAGGAAACAACCGAGCTCAGAAAGCACCAAGAACACCACAATTCAGCCCTGAGCTACATATATTCTCTTCTATTGGATGTTTTATTTTGAAATGAAATTCAAAACAGAACCAAAAAAGAAAAAATCTAGTATATATTACATAACAGTAAAGTGATTAAAATTATTTTCAAAATAACCTTTTTTTTAATTTATAATTTTTAAAATATCATGGATACATTGCTTGACAAATAAGAGTAAAGCAGCCTACAGAGATGGGGAGGATGAAATTTAGAGTCATGCAAGGAAAGATTTGCTCTTGCATTTCCTCCTGAAAACTTTATTTCCCTTTCTTTTCATTGCACCCCTTTGTTTCTTTCAAATCTACTTTGGACCCCCTCCCAACCTTCCAACAGGAATGATACGACAGGCTAAAAGCGTTTTCCATCTACACATTGTTGATGGAAAGAAGGCATTCCATCAGCAAGAAAGACTAGATTTAATAAAAAATTGGATATACATGTTGTGCAAAATATATACTAGGAACGTGTGTATGTGAAGTGAGACAAAAGGGGCGGAGAAAGATACAAGTGTCAATACTTGGTTGGAATTTGATCAGAACAATACCACTTCTTTGCATCTTTCATTTGTTTGCTTGTTTTGCATTAGAATTACATAATTTTAGATCTAGAAACATTCCGAGTAAAGTGGTACCTCGGGTTACGAACTTAATCCGTTCCGTGACTCTGATCGTAACTTGAGTTGGTCGCAACGCGAGGTAAATTTTCCCATAAGGTTCAATGTAAATCCGGTTAATCCGTTCCGCCCTCCGAATTTGGTCGCACCATGAGGCAAATTTCCACAAAGCCTTATTCTTGCCAAGCCTGCTCTGCATTTTCTTTGGAGCCATGCTGACAAGCACACCAAAAACCTTCCAAACGCCACAAAACACACCACAAGCCTCACCGAACGTCTCCTTGCTACCGCGATCTTGCCCACAGGAAGCCGCGACCGCGTGGCAGCAGGGCAAATGGCCGCGGATCCGGTTCGTAGCTCGAGGCGGAGTTTGCCTGTTGAGGTAAATTTTTGGGGCCGGAGCTGGTCGTATCTCAAAAAATTCGTAAGGAGGGGCATTCGTAACCTGAGGTATCACTGTATTACCAATTATAAAATCACATACACATCTGCATTTTAGTGGATTTAAGTGGATTTTACTGTGGAACTATGGAATGTCAGAAGTGCTCTATACCAGTAATGCAAATACTGTGGACTCCAGTGTTCCATGAGCTGAATTCTGTTTGCACAGTGGAACGAGAGGGTCTCTTCAGAGCAGATCTGGAAGCTACTGCAGGGGTGAGAGGGATCACAGCTATCCTACTGCACTAGATGAAAAAGCTTTGCTTATGCCAATTAGCAATTAGGTTTGACCATGCCTTTAGAGTCACTGCGGTGTCTTTAGGGTCCAGAGGTGCAAAGCTGGAGTTCTAGTTATTTGAAGTGCTAGAATGCATACACACATATATACATATGAAAATGCACCATTGCAGCCATTCCTGGGTTGGTAGACTTTAATGATGATTGCTCCTGCCTTGGACACCTCACAGTTGGATTGCAACTTTTTATACATCAGGCTCCCCTTGATGACCTTCTGGAATCTGAAGCTGGTCCAAAGTGCAACAGCCTGAGAAGTAATGAGTTGAGTTCAGTTTGCCTATATTATACCACTGTTACAGGAGCTATGCTGGTTGCCAGGAGTTGTCCGGTCCCACTGAGTGATTACTCTGAAGGATTGGAGAACAGACAGCAGAAAACCTGTGGGCCTTCTGCTGCTGGTAACTAGCACCAGAAGGAGTATGGCCAAATTATTTCTACATTATTTTTTTTAACCTAATCTTCAGGGTGGTTAAGGATATGAATGAGACCAGAAGGCCTGCAAGAGGAAAATCCTATCCTTAAGACTACTACAAATTCTCCCCCAAGGATCAAAATCACACCACTAAAAATTGGCCATTTTTGTCTCAGAATTTCATCAGTCTGATCTCATGGTGCTCTAGCAGTTCAAATGGATTCTGGGGGCTGTATAAAGCCTTTAAGCTATATACAGGTGAAACTCGAAAAATTAGAATATTGTGCAAATGTTCATTTATGTCAGTATGGCAACTCAAAAGGTGAAACCAATATATGAGATAGACGCATTACGTGCAAAGCGAGATATGTCAAGCCTTACTTTGGTATAATTGTGATGATTATGGCGTACAGCTTATGAAAACCCCAAATTCACAATCTCAGAAAATTAGAATATTACATGACATTAATAACACAAGGATTGGAAATAGAACAATATCGGACCTCTGCAAAGTATAAGCATGCATATGTACTCAGTACTTGGTTTGGGCCCCTTTTGCAGCAATGACTGCCACAATGCGGCGTGGCATGGATGCTATCAGCCTGTGGCACTGCTGAGGTGTTATGGAAGACCAGGATGCTTCAATAGCGGCCTTCAGCTCCACTGCATTGTTCGGTCTCATGTCCCTCATCTTTCTCTTGGCAACGCCCCATAGATTCTCTATGGGGTTCAGGTCAGGCGAGTTTGCTGGCCAATCAAGCACAGTAATCCCATGATCATTGAACCAGGTTTTGGTACTTTTGGCAGTGAGGGCAGGTGCCAAGTCCTGCTGGAAAATGAAGTCAGCATCCCCATAAAGCTCGTCTGCGGAAGGAAGCATGAAGTGCTCCAAAATCTCCTGGTAGATGGCTGCGTTGACCCTGGACTTAATGAAGCACAGTGGACCAACACCAGCAGATGACATGGCTCCCCAAATCAACACAGACTGTGGAAACTTCACACTGGACTTCAAGCATCGTGCATTGTGTGCCTCTCCATTCTTCCTCCAGACTCTGGGTCCTTGGTTCCCAAATGAGAGGCAAAAGTTGCTCTCATCAGAAAAGAGGACTTTGGACCACTGGGCAACAGACCAGTTCTTTTTTTCTGTAGCCCAGCTAAGACGCTTCTGATGTTTGTTGTTCAGGAGTGGCTTGACAAGAGGAATACGACATTTGAAGCCCATGTCCAGGATCCGTCTGTGTGTGGTGGCTCTTGATGCACCAACTCCAGCCTCAGTCCACTCCTTGTGAAAGTCCCCAACACTTTTGAATGGCCTTTTCCTGACAATCCTCTCCAGGCTGCGGTCATCCCTGCTGCTTGTGCACCTTTTTCTACCACACTTTTCCCTTCCACATAACCTTCTATTGATGTGCTTTGATACAGCACTTTGGGAACATCCAACTTCTTTTGCAATTCCCTTTTGGGGCTTTGCCTCCTTATGTAGGGTGTCAATGATGGTTTTCTGCACAACTGTCAGGTCAGCAGTCTTTCCCATGCTTGTGATTCCTACTGAACCAGCCTGAGAGACCATTTAAAGGCTCAGGAACCCTTTGCAGGTGTTATGGATTCATTAGCTGCTTAGAGTGGGACACTTTGACCCTAGAATATTGAACCTTTTCACACTATTCTAATTTTCTGAGATTGTGAATTTGGGGTTTTCATAAGCTGTACGCCATAATCATCACAATTATACCAAAGTAAGGCTTGACATATCTCGCTTTGCATGTAATGCGTCTATCTCATATATTGGTTTCACCTTTTGAGTTGCCATACTGACATAAATGAACATTTGCACGATATTCTAATTTTTCGAGTTTCACCTGTATTACTGACCCCTAACCTATGGGAATTATGTGGTATGGAATATCCATGGTTTGGAGATTTTATACTTTTGATTTTGATCATTCTGCTTAAAAGCGTTACCCTCTTTCAGGAAAAAAAAGTGGAAAAAAAATTGTATTATGGCTTTATTACTATAGAAAAACGATATCATCGGGAGGCTCTTTCAAGCTGTATGGAACAAGGCACAATGCATATTTTAAAAAAATGTTTCTGGACATAGCTGCATATACAACATATATTCAGGTGGAATGCACCACACACTAAGCTCTCTGAATTTATAAAAAATATGTGAGAACCAGCCTTATAATGCATTAAATTTATCAAATCCACCAGATTTGGCAGTGTTCATTTATCAAATCCATCAGATTTGGCAGTGTTCAGGCATTTCCCCTTACACATCTGTTCTGTATTCTTCAGGATTCAGATTTTTTTAATCTAATAGATATATAAATTTAGTTCTTCAACAATGTAAATAGCCTCTGTTTTAAATCTGCCCGTTCAGATTTTTATGGAGGTTGCTACAATATAAATGTAAATGTCTGTCCCTAAGCAAACAAAATAGTCTGTGCTTTCTTTTATTAAGTGGTATATTCTTGGCACGCCATCCTGTAACATCAAATGCTTGCATTAGTCCAGAAGGAAGGGAGGGAGAAAGGAAGGAAAGCATTCGTTTACATATAATTGCAGTTGCTGGCACTGGTGTTTTAAAAGGCACCATAGAAGAGAAAGGTAAAACAGGCTATATTGTAGATCTTTCGATTGTAAGCAAAAGAAGAAGATCCTGAAAACAGTGTGACACTATTGTAAAAATCATTTGAATCAGTATTTGGAAGGATTGCAAACTCTGGCACTCAGAACAAATCCCGGAAAGAGATACTCCCAAGAGGTGGAGCAATAGTAAGTGGGAGGGGGTAACAAAGTGCTGGATTGCCTGACATTTCCAAAATTCTGCTGGCTGATTCTGACCAGGTAAGGACTGGGGGTAGTCTGTCTTTTTTCATCATGTGTTCCCACTGGTTTCAATCAGAGAACATACTTCTAAATCAGCCTACATGATCACCCTGTTAATTGATAAATCAGTGAGTTCAACTTTTAATCAGTTGGGTTTCCAGTCAGAGACATTATCATAGCACTGATTGGTCACTTTGCTTTTCTTCCTGGTCCTAGACACTGTCTAGTGCACTGCAACACACCCAATTGTTTCCTGTAACTAACTGGAGCCCATGCACGCCTCCTATTTAGATTTTAAAAATTACAGCGCTCTCAGATAGTGGGAAGAATGAATAGTCTGCATGCTCAGTGCTGGAAAAAGTGAGACCAATGAATAAGACTCATGCAGAGGCTTCAAATTCCAGCCAATTAGTACTTGGGTTGGATTGATGTTTAGTGATTGCATTGACCCCTGTGGCGTTCCCATTCCACTCAATAGAACTGCAGGAAATTAATCATAATTCTGATTTAGAGAAGGAATGATCAAATCCTATTGTTCTACCACTTCCCCAGATTTTGCTTTTTAGCTGGGCTTGCAAAAGCCGTTGAGATTAATTTGGAGAACTGCACACTTTCAAAGAACACTTTCTATACACTGCCATAATTATGAGATCTGTCAATCACATCCATTAATGATGTCTTGGTTGTAATATCCATTAAATTAGCACAATGCTGTTTTGTGTTTAACTACACATCTTGTTCCTAATTCAACTGCAGCTCTCCATAATTACTCACAATAATTCCAGCCAAATTAATCACTCTTGGAAGACCCTCACCCTGATAAGGTATGGATCCAGATTCTTTATCGTGCCAATGCAGAAGCTCCCATTGGTGTCAACATTTATTTTACTAAGGGTGATATAATTCACAAGCATTAAACAACAAGATGACCAAGGTTTACATCCTGTATATGAACATCACTACCACCAGCCTCATCTTCAACAGCCTCTCTAGCACAGAATCCCTTTAACCCAGAATTCCCCATGCTGGCTGGGGAAATCTGGGAGAAGTCCACATATCTTAAAGTTGCCAAGTTTGAAAAATACTGTTCTAACACATACTTTAGAACCCATCTGGAAGCATTAGTAGGGGCTAGACTTAAACAAGTTTAGGAATTGGCAATCTTCAAAAGAGCTGGACAGTTAGAAACAGACAGAGAAATCAGCTATTATGATCCATTCCCCCTTTAAGCCTAACATGAGGCTTAAGGAAACAAGCATCAGCAAAACTTGCCTGATGTAGAAAGCCAACTTTTTTACTTATAGATCTGGGGGGAAAGAATTATAGTGCACCTGGCTTCTTAACTATCATTCTTTTTGTCATTGTCATTATTCATATGTATTGCATCGTATTCATTTCTGATTCCTATAATCATTTCAGTTATTTAATTTCATACTGTCAACACATCATGCTTATTAAACCTAGGACTTTTCCTCATTGTTGAGTTGAAATGCTCTACACTTATCCTTGAATGAGCATAAAATTAAGCCAGCATGAAATTTCCTAAACCCGTTGCCATTCCTATCCTGCCTATTGCAGTCCCTGACTACCCTTCAATGTAATAAGAAACACAACCTAGCAGATGTTATATACCTTGCCCTTGGACAGTGTCAGAATCAGGAAGAACATGCTACTTTGATGCTGGTGCTTAAGCCTGTCTTATGGGCTAAGAACAAGATGAGGGTAGCATCATAAGGCCACAGCAGAAAAGAGATATTTCCAGGGCATATTTGTGCTGTGATTAGGTGCTAGGGAAGGGGAAGAGGGAAGGAGAAAAGGGCCCCAACTCTTTTAAGCTTTATCTGTGCAGTTGAACTTATGCAAAACATGAATTATGTCCTTTATTTTTGTAATGTATCTACCAAAACAAATTTGTAGCCCTTTAATTCCAAGAAACAGTTAAGGAATTGACTAATGTTCCTATTCCTGGCATAGCAGCACTCAGTAATATCAACGAATGTTTGTTTTGTAACAGACTAGATCTAAGGAATCAGTGCCTCTCCCTCCAAATTCAGGTGACACATATTTGGGTGAGAACTGAGTCAAGAAAATAAGACAATTAGTACTTTCACCATCATACAAGATTTGTCTTTGAATGTACTGCAACAGCTGCAGCCTGTCTGAGTTTTTGACAGCCTTCTGACCCCATAAATTATGGAGCTAGGGTCTGTGATCTATGGGTCATTCGCTGAATTTTGTCTCATGACCTCCAAACAGCCAGACGTCTTGTCCTCTTGCTGAGAAACAAGTAAAATTGGACTTTGTTCTGAGAAGAACACTCAGTTAAATATCCCAGTCATAGGACAGGGTATCAGGGAAGGATAGGACCAGTGATGTCAAGGAGATACAGGGCTTTTTATTGTTATTATTACTGAAGTTAATTTTGTATCAGAAATGGAATAAGGAGAAAGAATAGATAAAATGGTATGCATTATGCAGATTACTGAGAACACTTGCACTCAAAATTTGTAAGGAAATGTGCAATGCCCATCCTTGTTCACTGAAAAACATTACTGGCAATATAGATTAAGCAACCTAAAAAGAACATCATTGTATAGTGTTCTCAGCTGGTATTTTTGCCCCAAACTTGTTTGCCAAGGTTTCTCAAAGGGGTATTATCAATAAGTGCATATTTTATGTCATCCAAGGTACATTCAACCCTCTTTGAAGCATTCTTTAAGAATCCTCTCTTGTCTTAAACCAGACTTCTCTTATCTATTTATGTGTTTAATATGTTTTTAAAACATGTGTGCTTCCTTTCAAAACTAGTACCTTCCAGATATTCTAGACTATAATTTCTCATAATCTCCAGACAGCCTGGCCATTCTGTGTAATTCTGCATGAGTTTTCTGTCAATACTCAGTGGGCTGAAAGCCAATTCCATGTTCTCACACTATTGTGGAATGTGTGACCATAAAGGTGCCATCAACTGTGCAGACCTTTCCCAGTCACCAGCATTCATCAGAAGTTAAATCTGGTCATTGGCTTTTACCAGGCACTGTGTTGTATAGTGATTCACAATGCCAGTTATTCAGAAGCTATATATTTTGGTGGACAACAAGGATGTTCCCTCTTTGAGAGCTGCTACTGTCCAAGGTTTGGTGGAAGCAATCCATCACCCATTTCATAAAAGTATCTATAGATATGGCAAGTGATTGTGATGTAGTTCAAATTGGATCAGAACTACTCCACTGGGGAAAAGACTTGTGCATTTTCTGAAAATCAAAATCTCCTTTTTCCCCATCCCATCCCGAATTCTACATATTGCTAATATCGGTGCTAAATGCTGGGAAAATGGCACTACTGGTACTTGTTTTATATATGCCTGCTGCTTTGAAATAAAGTAGGAAACAATGGGCAATTTCATCCTAATTAGAAACATATTATATATTGCTTCAAATTCTTATTGTAATAAAAGGCTACAGTATAGTAGGTTAGTGGTTCGAGATAGAAAATTATATTACAAAGCAATAATTGCATTAACAACCATTCAGCCTATTCTGTGAAGGATTATAGAATGCAACAATCTAAACAACTAGCTGTGTCTCCAAGCCACAATTGCTATAATAACTCCATTCATGTTGATCTTTAAAGCAGTCTCATTAACAACAAGACATAAGTAATACTTTATAACATATGGAAAGCCTTCAGCTTAATGCTACATAACATCTCCAAATTTGTAAGGAAGACAGTCCCTTTGAAGTAACCTTTTGTAATCAAAGGAAGGACACAATTTTAAACACTTCTTTATTCAAGGTTCATTAACATTAAAGATAGCTTTGTTGCATCAAAAAAAATGATAGACACTATTGGACGCTGTCATTACTAAGAATGATCAACGTGTCACAAAATAACCAACGAACTTTTTGAGTTCTGTAGAATTCTTCTTCAGACTAGATGTTGCACAAAGCACCCATTCTTTTCAGGGGGGCTTAAGTTGTCTAAATTCACTGAGCCTGGATCTAGTTCAAAAATCTTCATCACTCACTGCTAGTTAACTTGCAGATTTCCTAAGTCTTTATAATCATGATAACTATTTTTTTAAGTACTAACTAAAAACATACACCCTGAGAGTAACACTAGCAAAAATTCAGAATCAATTCACAGTTCTATGACTTGACTAGTGAAATTGCATTCCTTTTCAGATAATTGGCTTGTTTTTGAAATGGAGACCTATAAATATAGATAGAGGTTTACCATACGATTAAGTTTCAGTCTTCTGCACAATTATATGGGAATGAACCACATTAAACTCAATGAAATTTACTTCTGAGGCAACATTTATAAGACTATGCTAAAAGAAGGAAATACCTCTTCTGCCTGTTGATAAAGCATAGTAAAATATGGTAGCATTTAAGACCAAATAATAGAAACACTCAGAAATGATTTGTGAAAAATGCAATTGAATGACCTCACTGAAATGTTAGGAAAGTTGTTTTGTCAGGAAAAAATGAAGTCAAATTTCTATAATAGTTGGCTCATCTTAAGATGTTCCATAGTTTTCAAAATGAAAAAAAAAAAACTACACTTTTATCTTAAGCCCTGAGGCTGACAGGCACAGGAACAAATGACATCCCATTAGGTTCTTTGAGCTTGACATACTTTGATATCAGAATAGACAAGATGACATACAGTAAGTCTCTGCCTTACATTTTTCCTATTCCTCTGTTACAATAGCTAAACCTGCAAGTGGAGACATAGGCATGCTGACTTCTTCATTGCACATACCAATCATATAGGGAAACTACACATCAGGTCTTTTTTTCTGAACTCCCGCGAGTTGATCCTTTATGTATTATTGAATGTCAGCTTGAAATGCTCCATCTTTAGCAAACGCTTGCCAAACAGAAGACTTCGTAACAGTTTTGATCTATGCATGGCAGGGAACTGATTCCATAACCAAATAGGGGCTGTTCTTGTTGCCGTTTCTCTGTCTGCAAGGCAAAGGCCATTGTCTGGGTTTTTGCTTTACATTACTCTGTTTACATTACTTCACTACTATGGAAAAGTTTGAACCAGATGTATGTTTTAGCTGTAGTCTTTCTGCTTTTCATAGCCATTTATGTGGAAGCCAAAGATAAATATGCTTAGCAGAGCAAAACTGGGATCTATATAACAGAGCTTTTTGGAAAAGATAAAACAGTGGTGAAAAAGGCTGAGTGCGCTCTGTTGCAGAGACTCTGAGGCTCCCAAGTCAATGTTCCACAGCATCCATTTTAATTAAAGCTGAACGCTTGATTGTACACTCGCGCAGCATTTTGGTAACCTCAGATATGATGCTCTTCCAACAATCACCTCTTGCAGTATTGGCTTATCCCATTCCAAAGCCTCGCCATAGCATACATAATAGAAGCACCATAGCTCACATAATGAAAGCACTAATTACTGGAGCAGATCTGCAAATGCTTGCCCACCACAATTAACACAACATCCCGTACTGCAGCCTGATATTCAGACAGGATTCACACATCATGCTAAGCCATGCTTAACTACGGTTTAATAAGACAATCTGGCTGGGTTCGCACAGAACACTGAGTCAAAACCAAATAATCTTATTGGCCTAATTCGCACACAGAGAGTCATAAAATTGTTAACATACTGTGGAACCCAGGCATTGTGATTTTTAAAGCCTGGTTTATAGCTTAGGTTGCTGTGAACAACCCATGAGACAACTGGATTCAATAAACATGGTTAAGCACATTGGTTTAGTCAATGTGAGAATCATTATGATGTAGCATATTGATGAAATAGATCTCTCAGTTTTTATAGATATGGACAGGCATTAAAAGGAAGATTATTAGACTTCCTAATAGGCAGCAATGTGCCCATAGCATTCTGCATTCAAGTTAGTAAAACAAAAATTGTGCAAATGTAGATCATAATTTCCAGTATAACTTATGCTATGATGGATGATCACTGGGGCAATATTTTAAAACTGGATGGACAGAAGGTCAGTTTATTTTTTTATTATTATTAGAGCAACCCACTTAGAGATTAAAGAAGGGATGTTCTTCCCCTCTGTCTGATATCATAAAAGTGCCTGCATTGGGTTCTGGACTCATAGTCCCCATCCCAGAATCTCAGTATTAAAGTGGAGAGATTTATGTTCCTACTGTTTGTGCTGTTTTACTACTACATGTGATTTCTCCAAAGTCCTCATACTTTCTCTACTCTATTTCTAGCCTGAACCTGAGTTCTCATTTTTATGCTCCCCAAATTGTTCAGAAAAGTAGGTCCCCCAGATCTGACAATTTTCCACAAGATACATTTAAGATCCAGGACAGCTCTTTTATTAGGCAGATCTGAGGGAAGCAGTTGCCACAAATATTAAATACTAGGAAACAAGGAAGAACAGAAGATCAGAGGTGTACAGGCCATACACACAAACCTAAGCTAGTCTACTGTCCTCAAAGGAAGTAGAAGACCCTGCTCTTGAAGTGTGTTGAATATAATTCAACTACCAACCCAACTAGCTTCTGGGTATGGAACTGGGGGAACCCTTTTGTCCTTCACTTCAGGTAGCAAAACATCTTAGGCTAATCCTAATTATGATTCTGAGGTTTCCAGAAATACCAGATTGACACAAACAGTTCTAACATTCATGATGACTAGCTTGGACAGCATAATCTTAGATTAATTCATCTCCTAACTCTATAGTGACATATTTCTGTAGTTTCTTACCTTATGGATTTTACCTATCAGTGCCTTATTTCCTTTTCTATATCTAGGGCCAATAAGGAAATACCTTCTGGTCCATCCATGTTGTTGTTTCTACTATTTAACTGTGTTTTAAAATGGCAATTGTATTGTTATATGCTATGTTTATTACTTACCCTGTGAGGTACACTGAATATTACCAAATAAGAGAGTGTACTATAAGTAGTAACGCATTTTCCAAGTCCAGTCAAAAAGTGCAAACTGAGGATTTTGACGGTTGCTGCTTCATAACTATGCCAACGTACCCCAATGAACTGGATAGTGGTGGAGACATATCCATTGTTTTGGACCTCTCTGTGTGTTCCTTACTTACTACCATCACTTCCTCCATATCCTTCAGCCTCAATATTGTTTTCTCTGCAGCTAAATTCAAGTTGGCTGAAAAAAAGAAGCAGCTAATTTGGGTCAGAACTATCTGAAGGGAAGCCATCAGGAAAGGCTATAAGCTAGGCTGGGAAGCTGAAAAAGAAGGCGGCAGTGGCAAGCTGCTTCCATGTTATTGCTACAACGCCAGGTAGTCAACAGGAGTTGAGATTGAGTTGAGTGGCCTTTACTGATGAGAAACCTCTGCATAGCTGGAGTCTGGTGGAAGTCATGAAGGCAGTGATAGCAAGCAAGGGAGCAACACTCTGTGAAGAAGGCTCCTGAGGTGCTGTGATTAATGGTAACAAGGACATGTCACCTGCTGGTTCCTCAAGGCTGGATAGAGGAGAGAGTCCATGCCTGTGACAGCCAGGAGCAGAAAAGAGAGCAATCGTTTCCTAGGCAGCTTCTCTTCCACCCTAAGAACTTCCAAGAGCCCCTCCTGCACAGGCTTGGATTCCAGCTGCAGGACTAGTGGGAACAATACGGATCTGTTTGCCTTTTTTCACCCCCTCTCTTTAAGTCTCTTGACAACTCAGAACAAGTAACCTTTAATTCCAGAAGGTCAGGAGGAGTAACAGAATTGATGGGACCGTACATAAGATGCCGTTTGTCAAATGCTGACTGCCTTGAATAGGTCCTATAGGGTAATAAAGCATCCCTGTGTTATCCTTCACTGTGACTGGGATTGTGCTCAGTTAGGGATGAGTAACTTGGAGTCTGAGTACCATGTCAATTCAGCCTTAGGGCTGTTTTGTGACACTTTCTTGCTTCTCTTTCCAGATCTTTTATGGGAAATGTTTCTTCTTTCTGGCCACACAAAGAGGGCTGAGATTTACTGCTTTAGCAAGCCATGCATATCCTGTCTTCCTTACAGATCTCCCGGTAGGTCCAAGAGCAGACAAAGGGAATCACAAATCCACTGTTAATGGCATCATCCAAGTGGCAGGAATATCACTATATTAAGGCAATTCCCCAGTACTGTGTTAAAGTACTATCTACCCATCCTTGAATCAGGGGGAAACAATTTGGTGTAACATTTGCTGTCCCATTGCCCTGATTCATGAGCGTGCCATTCCTGATCATCAGGGCGATTGGCTTTCAACTCAGGCTTTGTTGCCGTCCCACTTCAGCACCTCACCTGACAGTGGGGAAAGCAAACATTCATCAGTCAGGGCATCGCAGCACTAATGAGAGGCCTGGGTTGGGGACTCTGCCTGGGATTTTCCTGGCTGATTTGTCTGTCCTTCCTTTCCTACCTCGTTTGGAATCTCCAAAGGTAAAACCATGGGAGGAAAGAAAGATGTGAGAAGGCCCCAGACCAGAAACAGCCTCAGAGAGGAAAGGAGGTAGACTCTAACACGATAAGGCATCTAGCTCGGTCTGATGGAGAACTGAAATGTGTTAGCTGCTGTGCAACTGGTCTTTTACTTCAGCAAAGGAGGAGGGGAATGATTGACAAATACAGGGAAACTAGCAAAAAACAACAACAAAAGCCCAATTCAACATCCCTCATTATTTTCCAGATTCTGCAATGAGGAAATGGGGCGGGGGGGGGGGGAGGGAATGGGTAACAGGTTTGAAAGGAACTCAGGAAACAAAGCCTGAATGGAGAAGGCAAATGCTGAGAGAGAGAAATGGCTGTGGTCGAGGCTGGCTAAGGGACCAAAGAGAAGCAGGTTTGCCAGTGTCTCCAAATGCTCACAAAACATACTAGTGGTCATGCCTACCACAGGTCAGGTGGCCTCACTTCCAAGTTAATGGATAACAAAGCAGTACAGCTTGCTTTCATGTTTGATGTCTTGGTGGAACAGTGTTGTCTTATACAGGAACATATACTTTTGTATTAGTCCACTTGGAAATTATTTTAGACTGTGTCACTCCTGAGCTGGGGATGTGATAAGGGGCCCCAGGGGAAAGATTGGTGTTGTCAAGGCATGACTGTGCAGTCTTAAAGGACAAACGTGGAAAGGACCACGTACAGGAGCTATTTCCTTTTCAATATTTTCCCCACTTAATCTGATTGGATCTCTCAACTGCTGTAGCTGAAGATACAGTGTAACATCTTCCTTAAGGAGGCAGTGGTTCAACCAGGAAGCAAGGGTACCTAAACTCTTAAACCCAAAACATTATTTCAAAGATATTCCCGATATTTAAAAAAAAACTAAAAGTTTATTGGCATGCAAATGGGATCCAAATATCCCAAAGGCAGATATTCTAGGGTAGGGGCCCTTCTCAATATTGTTCTTTCCATGTGTGTGCACCACAATTTCCATCATCCTCAGCAACACTGATTGTAATGGCTTGTAATGTGATTCCAACATTGCTGAGGACATTAGTTTGGTGGCTAAGGTAGATGGGAGTTGTAATCAGAAATCTAATTTAGAGAAGGCTGTCTTAGGGCATTCCAATAGCCAGTAACATCATAGAACTGCCAGAATTCCCCTATGTTAAACCAGTCGTAAGCCTGTTTTCACTTCTTCTAGCATTGTGGGGATTGTGGTCTGAGGCATGCTGAGCTTTGAATTACTTTCCAACATTTCCAAGGAACAGTGATTGTTGAAGTTTCTTAAGAACATTCTATGTCAACTAGTATGATATGTATACGGATATGCTTTTATTTGCTCAAAATCACCACTGCAAGACGTAAGCGCCTAGCCCAATATTTGATCAATAAGAACAAAGTAGCAATCAGGATCCTTTGTGCAGAAGTATAACGTAGGTATGCAGATTACTGATACTTTCTGATATGGAAAGCACCAGAGGGCAAGAGTTTGTTTCTTTCTAATGACAATTTATTCCAATGACTGTAGAGGAAGCTCATGCCAGCAATTTTTATACTGTTTATGCTTCACTTGAATCTCAACTGTGTTCCACCCATACACTCTGGAGAACAGAGATTAGCCACTTTTCACAACCCACTTGAGTAGAGGGAGTTTATCTCCAGGAAGAAAATGCTTGCAGGCTGGTAAGCATCAGTTTACCTTTTATCTTCCTGTGTAGTACAGGATGCCTACTCCCCACAGGAAAGTAGTTAAAATGGTTATGCAGAAAAGCAAAGGAGGAAGAGTTGACTGAGTTCTGATTTTAGGCTAGTGTCTTTTAATGATAAGAAATGAAGGGGCGAGGTATTTGTGTTTTAAATAAAAACTACCGGTCAAAACACCAAAGCTTCAAAATATCAGGTTATTTCTACCTCTATTTCTTAAATGATTTTTAGAAACTGAGATTTTAGGTAGCGCAAAGATACAATCCTCAATTCTTGTACTAGGATGTACAGCTGAACACAGTGGGACTTCTATCTAATAAGTATGTATAGGGTTGATTTTCTACAACCAGAAAAACAAAATAAAAAGAGATATTGGTGAAAGGAAGGCCCTAAAACTCTGGCTCTTCCCTCAGGCTTTAGGGCCTAGATGTAAGTGAAGTCTGGTCTGTGTGCTTTGCTCTGCATTATGGAGTTGATTGTTTTTACCTGGTGTCTTTTATTGTGCTTGTTATTGTTGTTATATTGTTTTTGGTTTTATGCCTTTGTAGCCACCCAAAATTATTTGATTAAGATAGGGGGGCATATACATTTGCTAAATAAATAAATAAATAAATAAATAAATAAATAAATAAAATTTCCATTGAATAAAAAGCAGATCTGAATTTCACAGAACTCATCGTAGCGTACTTGTTCAAGTTAAAGCATTTTCCATCTTAAAGCTACAGATCTATGTTTCAAAGGCCTCATTCTCAAACTTGTATTACATAGTCACATGTTATCACAGTATGATGTAGTCAGAGGATTGAGCTGCCTGTGTGTATATTGTAAGTAGGGAGCTTGAGAACATCCAGATGCTGATGGACACCAGCTTCAATCTAGTCTACTCAGTGATGAGACAGGCTGGGAATTGTAGTTCAGCAATATCTACAGAGTCACAATGCTTACTTGATAATACAGTCCTAAGCATGTTTACTCAAAAGCCCCTTGAGTTTAAGATTGCAACCTCAATCTCAGAAATCATGGGGTCATTGAATAAGATATCAAGGTGTTAGGATGGGTTTCTCTTAAATTTTAAAATGGATTAACTAGAGCAAGAATCTGTATTTACTAGAAGGAAAAGGCCTTGAATTTGCTCAGCTTAATACTCACTTGGTGATTATTAATGAAAACTGCCACCTGAATTTCAAAACACCAGAGAAGTTTATATAAACAAGCATTTGCAAATCATATTAGTTGTTGGTCTTCCTTTTTTAAAATACTTTTGGAAAAAGAGTTACCTTTAGAATCATGCTCTGAGAATGAAAGGTATAATGTTTTTCTATGCAGAAGCTTACAAAGCTTTTGCAGACTATAAGTAACAAGTATGGAATTGATTATGCAAAATAATTCCAATATATGGAACCATGATTAAACAAAAAAGGAGTGCAATTCAGCTGTGTGTGTGTGTTTGTGTATATAAAGGTTTTTCACTTCTAATTATCATACTACTACAAATACTTGGGTGCTGTAGCGTTTACATATGACACCTAGGATTAAATTAATATATTGCACTTCATTGCTTAATCAGCATAATATATTTTCTAAGCGATGGATAAATAGATTCAGGCCTGTACATTAATCTGTCTTTTTAACTTTGGATGTAAGCTTACTTGCAGTGAGATTACAGCAGAAAGATAATCTGACATTCTCATACCTCTCAGTTGATTGAGCTATGAGAAATTATAGGAATCAAGTAGGATCATGAATGTTGACTGTTGTACACCAAAGTCTGTGCATTAGTCTAAGTTTACAGTTTTCAGAACATGTAGTCCCTTGTAGGGACATGACAACATTTTGATTTTAAGCTTTATTTTATTTATTAAACTTGTCTTGCTGACTACTGAAGACTCTCGGTAACTTACAGTGGAAACAAAGAACTTCTTAAATAAATAGGAGGAGACCCCTCAGGGACACATGGGGGTTATATTTATTAGTTTATTTTATTGGACTTATATGGCCCCAAATAAGAAGTCTGGACACCCTTGCAGAACTTTTTGGCTCAGCAATATTCTTAGGTCTTTTGCATGCACCATATGTGTAGATCTTCCCCAGGTTTCCTTTTTATTGCAATTATTATTACTACTACTACTGTTATTAAGCATTTTTAAAGAAGAAAGAAAGGAGAAAAACAGAAATAAAGCACAAAATAGATAAACAGGTAAATTATAATTCTTTATTGTAAGGAACAGTATGAAAAAATTCAAAGGCAGGAATAAAAAGACTCTTAGGGTATTACAGGAAACATCTATTTTGTTCTTACTTTTTTAAATTGTAAACTACCCAGAGTATGTATGTATGTATTTATGTATGAGGAAGCTATTATTTCTGCCACATGAGGTATTACAAAATACAGACTAGAAGGATATCCAAACTTCTGCACATTGTTTTCTTATTTGGAATCTGTAAATCACTGCACGTAAATAGTAAGTACACCTTCAAATTTGCAGAAAGATTTTGTGCATATCCTTTGTAGAGGTGATATCAATGTCTTTTACTTAGAGAGTAATTAAAACATACAGTATCAACTTTTGCATATGCGGACATTTTTGCATATTGCTAACTCTTCTGTATCTAAAGCATTAAAAAGGTATCTTAACTGAGAACTCCAGACACAACTGTCCAAACAATGGGAAGTTCCACTCCCAAGCTGGAGGGTATCGGGACAAAGTGTCACACAAAGCTAAGTGAGGAAACACACAAGCACTAAACCTTCCCTCTGTGATGTAGTTGTCAAAGACCCAGAAGCCTAGCTCAGAGCCATGATTGGCAACTCCTGTTGGTATCTTTCACATCCCAGGTGCTACGCAGTGCCAGATCTGCCATTTCTCCATTTGCCAAGGTTTGGTAGACGGAGTCACTTTCAACCCTAGTAGGAGTGCAGCAGCAAGGCCTGGGGTTAGGGAGTTGGTGGAGCCTCCATCAAATCTTTTTCTCTGAACGTTGGGAATACTGTTTTAATCCGGGTAGTCATGTTGTTTTAATTATGTTTATTAAATTATATATCGGATTTATTGTAAGCCACCCAGAGTCTTTCTGGAGTTGGGCAGCCTTAACAAATCTAATAAATAAATAAATAAATAAATAAATACCCCTAATTAAACAGCAAGTAAGTAATTTCTGTGCTATATAAACAGTGATGAATAGAAGTATAGTAATAGGATCAGGAGTAGTATTAGTTCCCTATGTATGTAAAGAAATAATATGGACTAGCTCCCAGTTTCCTTTCAGGTGCAATTCAGGGTGCTGGTTATTACCTTTACGGCCCTATGTGGCCCAGGACCAAGTTATTTGTTATTAACACCTCTCCCTGAGAGTATCTGCCCATCCCACCACATTGGATAAGGTAGGCACATGCCAGGTCCCTTCCCTGAACTTCCCCTTCCCTGAACTGTTGCCGCCTAGTCGGACCATGGAAGCGTGCCTTTCCATAGCTGCCCCTACCGTATGCAGGCCCCCACCCTTTCAGCCCTCCACAAGACCATAAAGAGTTGGTTCTTCATCCAGGCACTGGGGTAGAGTGATGGGAGCCTATGGATGGCTGCTGGGGTATCCTAGATGATGACTGAGGCACTAGCTTTGCTTTTCTTTTCTTTTCTTTTTTGGTTCTTGGTTTTAGTTTCATTTTTATGATTTTATGGTTTTATGACTGGTACTTTTCTTACTGTTGTGAGTCACTCAGAGTTGTGTTTTAAGATGAGTGGCCATACAAATCTTTTAAATAACTAATAAATAAATCCATAACACATACATTTTCTCTACAGGCATGGAAATAATGCATCAGGAAATGGGAGCACCTAACTCACCTTGATGGATTTTGAAAAAACTAAGGAGAGTTTAGAGAGCCAGTTTGGTGTACTGGTCAAAGCATTGGACTAGAAACTGGGAGACCATGCGTTCCAGTCCCACTTAGGCAAAGCCAGCTGGATGACTTTGGGCCAGTCCCTCTCTCTCAGCCCTAGGAAGGAGGCAATGGCAAACCACTTCCAAAATCTTGTCAAGAAAACTGCAGGGACTCGTCCAGGCAGTCACCAGGAGTCCACACTGCCTTGAGGGCAACCCCCTGACACCAAAAAAGGAGAGTTTTGCTACTTGCTGTTTGGATGGGAGATCACTAGGAAATAGAAGAGCTAAATTTTAGAGGGGGGAAAAAAATTCACAAAGAAAGCAATTGCAAATAATTTCCCTGTTGTTGCAAGAAAATTACATAATGTGTTCAGTTAGTCACCAGAAATCCTACTCAACCCAAGGATTCTTTTCCCTTTAGATAGACAAGGCAGCCTTCCTTGAATGTCTTGATTACAATTCCCTGTCAGCCTGTTGTTCATTTTATAAATAAATAATACTTGGAGTTGTACTGAAATAGGTCTAGCAGGCATCACCTTAAAAAAAGCTGAAATTGGATGATATTTGGAAAACACATTTTATCCTTGCTCCTTCAAAACAAATTCTGGCATTTCTGCAGAGGAGGTATCTAAATTTTTCAGCAGTCCACCACTGACTGTATCTAGATACATGTATCTTAGAATAAAGAACACATTAAAAATAAAAACTTTGTGGTTTGGCTCTTACTCAGAAAAAGCAATTTAAGAAGGGGAAAATTTCTCTGTTCAGCTCATTATTTCACTTCTGAAAGTCACAGTGATTACTCATTTACTACAATTGTATCCAAACACAAAAGAAGAATTATAACCCAACCCTCATATCTCAACATACAGCAACTTAGAAGATCTTGTGTGGTCTGTCCTTGCTGCCACAGCAAATGGCTTAGGGCTTCATCAAGAAGGTGCTAATTTCCTTTGACTGTCATTAAAATTAACCTTAGGGGAACTGCGTTGCTGTGAGGCCCAGATACTATTCATGCCATGGAGATAAATGTAAAATGCTAGCAAGATTGCTTCACATAGTCCAGAGCCAGGGTAGAGAAAGTAACTTCAGTGGGATTGTTATACAATGCCTGCAGCACAAACTGAGGATGTGCCCCTGTGAAGGGCCCATCACAGCATGGACAGACAAATCACATATCTTCAAGCTTTTCAGTAAAACTATTTTGTAAAGCAGCAGGAATAACACAACAAGAAATGGGTGGGTGTGTATCCAGCCTATTAGACCTTAAGCCATGAGCAAAATGACTGGTAAACAATATTGTAGAGAGAGGGAAACTTTAGCTGAGCTATATTTTGTTTAACCACATTTTGTTGATTAAGCCAGATTATATTTGGGAACCCACTTACACATACCACAAAATAAAATGAAAAATAGATGCAGAAGATAAGCATTAAGTTAATAGCATTCTAGCTCTTAGAATTTCAGATCTCTCATACCTAGGTCTACTGTATGTCCTTGGTTCAGTGCCACTGCAAACTTCCAGTCATTCACTCTATATAGAGTTGGGTTTACCCAGACTTTTTAAAAGTATATACAGTATTTGCTGAAAACCTGGAGGATGTTAACTGCTATGCCTGAGGGACAGGGATGAGGAACCTGGAAGTTCATGGCTGCCATGAGAATCATGGGCTTTATTTTATTTAAAGGATTTATATGGGTACCCATCTCACAAAAGCGAGGCTCCAGATGGCATACAGCAATGAAAACAGAATTACAAAATCCCCAACTACAAAACAACCAAATCAATAGCAACAAAACACACAACTGGACATGCCAGTATATCCTATACATCCAGGACAAGTTCATCTAATATTTGTCTCCAGTGCCTAAGGGAACAGCCATATCTTCAAAGCCTTCCTGAAGGCTAATTGGGTCAGGGCCAGTCAAATCTCAGAAAGAAGATCATTCCACAGGGAGGGGTACCACAACAGAAAAAGCACATGTCCTAAGTCCATTAGGATGACACTGTTTCATGGAGGGGACCTGGAGCATGCCTATTCTGTTGGAACATTTGGGGCAGGCAGAAACAACTGGAGACTGGAAATAATTCATTGCACCATCTCACATGGAGAGCCATATACTGGAGCTGGTATTACTCTCGGGGTGCTGATCCATGGGGATGAGATGAAGCACAAAAGGAGATACCTGAAGTGTAAGTGGTGGAAGATGAGGAGCACCAATGACTAGGTAGTTTCAAAAGTAAGTTTGGACCTTCACCATGGCAATAAGAATGGTAAAACATCTATACTTCTCCTTATATATTACATCTGTGGAATGAAGAGCACCAGCTTTACTCAGAGCGACCTATTCCCTTTTGGGTTTGGGGACACCAGCAGTTATTCCTGGTCTTTGTAGGCAGTTTGCTGGGCACTTAAAAGATAAAAACCACTCATATTTGCTCTGAGCTGGATGTCAGATGGACAGAGTCTTATGAGTTAACCAAGGTACCATCTGGAAGATCATTTGGGGTTCTTTCAAGCTTGAGGGAATCAACTCTGTGGGTTGAGCTAACCGCCTGTAAACTGGGCTCCTGTCTCTCTTGGTTAATAAGATTGTTAACAATCTATGAGGTTGAAAAGGCACATTTAGGAGAGGGGGTAACACTATCAACCATCCATGCTAGGTTTTCACTATAGTTAGGCTTACACAACACATTAAATAAACTTAAATAACCCATATTAACATGGTAGTGCTTTGGGTTTTTTTTTACATTTGTGGCTTGGAAACAACTGGGCATCTATAAACTGGCTGCATGTTCAGCAACATCTGCACTAAGCGGTAATGATGCCAAAATGATGACCTGTCCACAATGACATCATCACACAAATGTGGCCATTACATACATGCATCCTGACATCTGACATCAGCATGTAGGTGACAGCATTTGTCTAACAATAGCATCCTGTATGTTTCATGCAATGTACACCACCTTCGGTTTCTGAATAAAAGGTGGGATAACAAATAAAAACATGTAACAACAACAACAACAACAAAACCTAAGTGAAAGATAGCTCTAGAGCCACCTCTTAATGATACCTAAAGGATCTCTTTGAAAGGCTGTATTCTCATTTCATCATCAGCTCTAAAAATATCAGTGGTTGGGATAGCTACCTCAAAGGATTCCTAAATGCTGTGCAGACAGAAACGTACAAAAGTCTGTCAGCAGTATTGCTCATAAAACACAGCATGCACTCACATACATAGAGAGGCATACACACACTCCCCTTACTCTAATATCTTAAACTGTGGAAAGAATTGATCCAAAAGAGATTGCAAATGAGATCCAAATTCTGGACTCAGCAGCTCAAATATTTGTTTCTTTTCTTTTCCTTCACTGGCTCTCATGAGGCTTCCTAGAGCAATAGAATGTAGGCTTCTACATCTGCTTCAAAGGAAAGTCCAATCCAAGACCTAAATCAACAGCTTTGAAAAACTCAGGAATAGCTGAGCCAAAGCAGGGCCTCTCCAAAGCACTCAAAGTGAATCACATTGATACCAAAGCCTTAGGTCTGTCTCAGACATTGAGAGGCCTTTGATAAAGTGATTGGGGTCTTACACCAAGTCATAATGTCTTCTCCTTCTCCTTCTCCTTCTCCTTCTCCTTCTCCTTCTCCTTCTCCTTCTCCTTCTCCTTCTCCTTCTCCTCCTCCTCCTCCTCCTCCTTCTTTTGGTTTAGCATGCTGGGTGAACCCGTCACTGGGATTGATCGAATATACTTTATGGCTCATGTGTTGTGCAAGGCCAACCCTACCACTAGATTGATTAGAACAGCCATTTCTAGTAATGGAGCTGCTGCCTTCTCCTCCTGCCTTCCAGAGAAGCCTCTTTAATTGCACACAGGGACTTTTCTCCCTTGCATTTAATCACAGCCCAAAGGTGGCCTGGTAACCATGTCCCTATGGAGTTGCCTTTATCTCATACTCAACCCATTCAATGAGACAGGTTTAAGCTGTTCTTAGTTGTACCACTGTTAAAGTAGTGTTTTGTAGCACTGCACAGCAATCCAGGTTCCAAGGGTCAAGGGAGGGCACTCATGTACCACCTGCTGGCAACACCTTAACTCCTTAAACTGACTTTTCCAGGATTTGTTCACAAGCTGTTACACACACTCAGGAAAATACATATTTGGTACGTGCTCTTGCATGCACCCCAGAACCAGCTTTGTGGATCCCCATCTGGATCACTGCACAACCTTAACTTTCTCCCCTTTATTTAAACTCCATCAGAGGATGGTCTCAAAGTATTTAAAATGGGTAGCCTTTGTTGCCCGTTACCTTGAAGGAAAATCATTCAAAGCAGAGGTGAAATTGGCAAGGCTGGAAGCCACAAACCTAAAACTAGCCAGGACCATTATCAAAATGCTGTGCGGGTACCTTCCATATCCATGTCCTAAAAGTCAAGTACAATATAAGAAAATATCTAGGCTTAACTTCTAGATCCTGCAGTAGCTGATCTACATCATTCAGATTTTTTGATATCTATATTAAAAGCAAGTTATCCAAGTCGTCTTCTTGATTTGTTGTGGCTCCTGAGTGTGGGTGGGGAGAGAGACTGAGAGACTTATTTTTATGCCCTAGGTGAAGCTCTGAGAAGAAGCAAGATAGGGATCAACACTGAGGCAGGACATTTCATGCCAATGTAGTTTTCTGCCAGTTCAGAATGGGTGGAGATCATTTCAGCTCAGCATTGAGAAGTGGCTGTAAAGCACACAACTGTCCAAAACAGCTTCCTGTCCCATTGGGCACTGTAGAAGAGTCATTCAAAGAATGTCTACAACATGGAAGGCTGCCAGCCAGAGATGGGTGGTGGCACTGCAGCTGCTGGAGAAGGGACAGAAAGGAAGGAAGTAGGAGGAAGTACAGATGGGGAGGGAGCAGCAACAGCAGCAGTGGGAATTTTGCATTCTCCTCCAGCCATCTTGGGCCTTCCTAAGAGTTGTATGATCCTGACTGACAACAGTTCAGTCAGCCAACCATTATTAATAAAACTGTAGGTCAATGCAATCTATATACCAGGCTGGTAATTATCATTCTATCTGCAGAATTGATTACATTGTTCCCAAGTTCTCCATAAAAAAAGCATGGCAGGCATGGGGAGGAGGAATTTGGTAATAAATAGCTAGATTTCAAATAGAGAATAACTATTAAGGCTCTCTGTCTTGCTTTCCCTCCCAGGACTTTAGGAGCAACACAGTGGAAACCTGTCACTTGGTATCCACTAAACATAATATGAAAAGAGAACTTTAGACAAATTATATTATGGCTTAGATGAGCAAATCAGTAGAGCAGAATCTACTGATAGTGCTCAGAGTGAATTGCAGTAGATCAGCCAATCTATTTTCCCCCACCATATCTGCTTCTGAATCTGCTTTCTTAGGATTTTGGTTTAAAAAACCCTATTTTCTTCATATTTAACATTGACCAGCTCCTATTTTATAGACACTTCTCTTCTATGAAAGAAGAAACAAAATTGTGCATTTAATCTTCTGAGCCCAACTGTTATCTTGACTTCAGGTGCAGAGGGAGATACTGACCTGTCCCCAGCAATGAATTAAAATTCAAGTGCGAGTCCTCTCAGTTTGTCTTTGTGCAATCAGGACAGAGGCACCAAAATTTATCACAGGCAACAAAATTCTTTCCTGGGCATTTTAGGGAATACGGCTAAAGTGAGCTAGACCTGAAGCAGGGGCATTCATGGGAGGGGGTCAAAAAAGTCAAGATGGTGACCACAATTGTGTGATCAAAGCCCTGACCTTTTTTCCCATATGTGTCATGCAGGTAACTCATGTATAAAAGCAGCAGGACTTTAACTGCCATTTTGGCTTATTTAACTATTGGTGCCCAGAGGCTTTGTTCACACATTTCTATATCGAGTCTTGCGTGATTTTGTTTCAGCATGTTGCGGGAATTCATCCATTACAATTTTAAACCACATTGTATCACTTAGCATGTTATATGTAGAAAACCAGTTGACTTCTATCCAGCAAGCAGTGTTAATTAAGCCATGATTTAGTGCAATGTGTGAACCTAGTCAGTCTGAATAGTTTTGTATTCCCCTCTACTTCCTTTTGGCAGAACCCTTAATCCAGGAAATTAAAGTCATGTCAGTGAGACCCTTCTCATCTTGAGACCCATCAACTCCCAGCCAAAGCACTCCCTGATTTCAGCTTTGTTTTGTGTGCCCAATGGCCAGAAAGATGGAATGGAAATGTGTAAAAATAAAATAAATCAATATTCTAGGTGCTGCTATGGGGAAGGGTTTCTACTTCTTCTATCACATGATTGACCATTACAGGGTAGGGAGAAAAAAGACATACTGTGGAGAACTCAGTGCCCAAAAGTTCATGTGAAAAGAGTTCCACCGGTTGCGATCGCATCCACACTACCTGGGAATTAATGCTACCAAACAGAATGGCCCTTACTCTGAGCAAGCATGCATAGAATTGCACTATAAAGGGCCTTATGATTATGCCACAGATCCTTTGACAACTTCTGGCTTGTCTGTGGATATACATTACCAAAAAAAGAAAAGAAAGAAAGATAGCTGAGTGAATCAGAATAATTACAAACATACCAAATGAAACATCACATAACACATTGGCAAGGACCTTTAAAATCCAGTGAAAAACATGCACTAATGAGCTGTTGTACTACACATAAAAGAATGCACTGTACTGCATTTTGAATGTGTGTGGCTTTTCTTGGTGTAGTAAAAGAGTAACAGTGCTTCCAACAACGTGAGGGTGGGACTCACACCAGTTATAAATATAGTACGAAGGACGTCATTGTACTTCCCGTGATATTCCCCTGTGTATCTATGGGGAAATAGAGACTCTGCTCCTTACTAGCTTAATTCCTGTCATTGTACTTTGGAGTGCATTGCTGCAGCCTCCAATCTCTGAGAGAAGCTCGAGGTTATCATCTTTGGGGTCATTCACAAGCCCTGAAATTATGGGATTTATTTTTGCAGAGCAATGTTGGCCATAAATCAGGGTGAACAAGCATAACAGCTGGCAGAAGAGTGGTGAGAGCATGAACACTTTTTCCACTGGAAGATGGATTGAATATAAAGCCATTATTAGACTGTGATAAATGTCATTGTTTTCATACACTTCCCAACACACTCAAGGTGACGACAACTGATGATTTGCCAAGATGCTAACTTCATTGCCTTCTACTCCCTTCCTAGCCAGTCTTTAAAAAAACAAAGAAGAAAGAAAACTCAATGAGAGGAAAATTTGCAAGGTTATGCATTATCTTTTTATGTTATAAATAATAACATCCTGCACAGGGCTAGGGAACAAAGCCAGAACAAGGTGAACCAGAACATATGAAGCTGCTTTAGGCAACACTACATCCTCAATATGTTGGGTCCATATTAGCTACTCTAGCTAGCACCCTTGCTGCAAACAATCAGTTAGAGGTCTTTCAAATCACCTTCCATTTAGCCATTTACCTGGAGATGTTTCATTTGGACCTTAACTTGCTGAGATCTATTCTCCTACAGAGCTAGTCTCCTTCCTTCCCCCCAACCCTGCCTTGAAAGTGCAATATGAAATTATGGCTATGTAGAAGAGCCAAGATTCAGTCTAGCAGTTTGAAGGGATCCAAGTTTTAATGTGAAATATTGTGTATACAGTCTACCATAATATGGGGCTTTAAGTGGAGTTCTGACTGGAATCTGACTTTTACATATCAGTTCTTACTAGAATTGGTTCAGTTGATTTAGCCTCTGTTGCTCTGTTTTGGTTGGCAATTAATACACCCTTCCCCAGCCTGTCATTCCTCCTTGATATGGGGAACGGTGTCCACAGGTGAAGGTTATCAGATGCTAGAAGGCATCAAGTTGGGAGAAGCTGCTGAAGATAATTATAAAAAGTGTCTAGAAGGCAAATAAAAACAAGTAAGCAAACGTGTTCAGAGTCAAGCACACAAGTTCAAGCAAGGTTTGAACGAGGCTATTTATTTCCCATGGTTTTCCTGAAGAAAAAAAAACAAAAAACCTCTAGGTGCTCCACTTTATGGCAGAAATCCAAATTGTTGAAGAACGTTTACTCATTATTATATTGCTCACTTATTGCTTTGAGTGTTACTGCATTACTAGCTCCTTTTCATCTAATTTTCTTTATTTTAATGAAATATATTCCAAGCAGGTGAAAAGTTTACTCTGAATCTTGAATTAGAGCATCCTACAGACTTTAAATAATTTAATGATCAGTCTCTCTCTCCAAAGAAATGCAGTTCTTGAAAAACAGCTGGATTCCTGAGGAATAACTCTCAGTATTTTTACAAAATTCAAAGGATTGCTTAGGAAAAGCAAATAAAGGGAAACTAGTAGAAAATCAATGTAGACAGCGTAATACAGCATAGCAAACTGTCTGCTCAGGATGCTAATTTTCTGGACCATGTAGACTGGTCCAAAAATTATGGGCTCAGTTTGCTCAATATGCTAGGTAAAAATGTGGTTGGTTTACTGAAATGAACCAATTGCTTGTGACTTCACAAAACACTGAACCTTAGCCAAACCAAGGTTTACTTAATTAAGCCAATTTCCTAAGACTGCACAACACACTGAACCTAGCAGTTTATGGTTCAGTGTGTTGTGCAGTCTTAGGAAATTGGCTTAATTAAGTAAACCTTGGTTTGGCTAACCATGAAGTTCAGAAGCCTCCTTCAAACTAAGCACCTTCCAGATGTGTGGTCTTCAATTTCCAGGATTCCCCAGCCAATGATCATTGCTGAGAATTCTAGAAGTTGAAGCCCACATATCTGGAGGTTCCAATGACAGGGAAAGGCTAGGTTAAAGTGTTATCTGAACTCAGCCATAAATAGGGTTTCTACAGTCCAGCTGGCTGAGATCCTGAGAGGAACCTCTCCTCCTTTCAGAGTCTGAAGGATAGCAAGTTGTATTTTTCACTGTATCTACATTCTTGAACTCTTTGTCCATCTTCTACCCTTGACCAAGTGGAGAACAGCAACAGCCCAGAGAGGTAGGAGAGGATGAAAGGTAAAACAGACTTCAGGACCAGAGAGAAATGAGGTAGAACAAGATATATACATATACATATACATATATATATTCATACCTTTATTTTAGAAGAGTCAGGATGCTCCTGTCAGTCTTGTGGGAGAGAACTTACCCAGTACAAAAGTGCAGAAATGGACATGTTGCATTCCTCTTCCTGAAAGGGGACAATTGCTAATATTAAAATATTATCTATCAAATTTATGCCTTAATATATTACAAAGAAGGAACTCCTCCCCACCCACATACATATGTCATGTACCAGCACAAGTTCTGCATGCTAGAATAGTTGCCAAGATGTTATTAATAAAAGGAGTCATTACAATCATCTAATAAATTATGGTTTACTTCATACCTCACTCCAAACCAGGGACAGGGAATCTCCAATGCAAGTTTTACGTGTAAAGCATTCCCTTCCAGCCCCCTGCAGCTTGTCACAAGCCCCACCACCCTCCCAAGAAAACTGCAGAAAAGACAGGGTGATTTACCCATGGAGCAATATAATGTCCTATGATCGGGTCACCTCTTACTGACCTATTCACTGAGAAAAATGCTGCTCTCTTCATGCACAAAGCAAGATGTATATAAAAGGTCCATGCCTGAAAGGTGGCTTCACCCAATTTGACTGTGGGTCTATCTGTGTCTGCCATGCTTTCCAAAGGAAATCCCCAGAAAGCCATCTAGGACCTTGACCTGAAAATAAGACCATCCCTTTTACTACAATAAACTATACTTTTGTATGATAACACAATTCTGGCTTGCCCCTCAGTTGCTCTTCTTTTCTCAGTTGTAAGAAATATACTGGAAGTTTTCACTATAATGAATTTCAACTCATTTCAATACTTTTACATCATCTGAATCCTACAGAATGAGGAGCCTCTGGTTCCTGAGATGCTATTGTGCTCCAATCCCCATCAGCCTTAACCAGCCAATGGCCAGAGATTGGGTTAATCTTATACCCAGAAGTCCACATGTTGACCACATTCCTAGCCTTGGAGAACCCATAATTAAGGTTAGCCACACCATTTATCAGATTCATATGACTGAATGAAGTACAAGTAAGCAAAACTCCTAAAGTTCTTCCTCATTGCTCTTTCAGAAGGGCTGAGGGAAGCACATAAGATCAAGTTTGTCTTAACATGCTAAACCTGGTGGCCAAATTCAGCCACTGAGCCACTGAGAGATTCTTACAGTTCTCAATTGTATACAGGTTTCATTTTCTGTACCTTCCTGAACTGCTTCCTCTTCCCTTTTGGCTAGGGATTTGGCTATTTAATTATAACCCATTCTTAAGGGTGGGCAGGGTCTGATGAGTGTCAAAGCCACTCATGGTCCTATATGAAACCCAGGGCATCCAGGAGTACATCAGTAAGATGGCACCCAAAGATGAGCTGCTGAGAGAATGCCTCAGGCAGCAGCAGACAAGTTCAAGCAGTGGAAATCCCATGGCAAGATAAGCCTCTGCATGGGATGTACCAACGACAGATAGCTGAGGTGGCCAACACTGGGAAATCCTACCAGTGGCTGGAAAGGGCCTTCTCACTTATTGGTGCATTTTTATACAAAGTACAATTTTTTCTCCCCCAATTATATGAATCCCTTTTCCCTAATACTTACAGGACTCCCCCTGGGATATTTAGATGGATGGGTCGATGGCTTCAAGCAGCTTTCTAGACTTAGATAAGACTTGTGGTAAATATGCAGGGCAGAAAGACCATCCAGAGGCCGACGGTTGTTGGGAAATGAAGTGGCTGCTGTTGCTGTTCCCAAAGGAAGCTGGTTAAGCCCCTTGGGCTCCCCTCTGCTTATGAAGAACCATTTCTGCTCTGAAATTAGGAAATAGATTAACTTCTACATAGTTCACTACTGTTCACTTCTCTGACATATACTGCATATGTGGGTATGGATACTACTGTGCTAGTCCACATCAGGTAGCTTCCACCTTAATCATATAGAGACAAAGTATTTTTTAAAATTTCCCAAATTAAATGTTTAATTATGTGAGAGGAGAATGCTTCAGCAATGATATTTTCTAGATGTCCCACAAATCTTGAGTGTGTCCAGATGCATGCATATTCCAAATAACATTTTTGGACAGTATTATTTCATGATCCTCACATGATGCCTGTATATCTTCCCACTTTAATGTGGCTCTGTGAAGATGAAAACGTTGGCTAAGGATGCTTCCAAATTAGGCCTTGCTTATGCAATCATTCTTGTTCCATTCATGGAATTTTACAGGAAATGAAAGGAATGTTCTTTTCTGTGTGGAACCCTCTGAAGTTTTCCCACCATGGGTTATCTCTTTTTTTTCCCTTGAAACATTAATTAAGCAAGAAAATAAATGAGAGCTGCACAGCGCCTTCTGGTTAGTTGTGCAAGAAGCCCTCTGAAAATATCCTAAAGGTTAGAGCAGTGTTTCTCAATCTTGGCAACTTTAAGATGTGTGGACTTCAACTCCCAGAATTCCCTGGCCAGCCTTGTTGAAGTCCACACATCTTAAAGTTGACAAGGTTGAGAAACACTGGGTTAGAGGTTTACACTTTAATGAATAGCTAAAAACAAAACACAGCTGAAATATAAATAAAAGCAGTGATGACATCTTCAGAATAAAAAGCCACTGAAAGAGTCATGTGTGTACTTTCCCACCCCTGAGTTACCCCTGAGCTGAATTTTGCCTCGTGGATGGGAGAAAATGCACAGAATGCAAACCGATGATTGGTATAAAGTTATAAGCTCTCTCAGCACAGCTGTGATGCAGTTCTTGATCTTGTCTATTTTCACATTGTACATTTCTCCTTTTGAGTGAAAGCGTGCATTCTTTGATCTTGAGCCCAGCAAAGATTCCAGACAACTTGAATACTTTACCATCTTTCAGGCAAGAAGAACATTGCTGTTCCTAAGATTAAAATCCTTTAGTAGCTTGAAACACACTGTTGCACAAACCTGTAAAGACATATACTGGATTTCATTTTCCTCAGCATTTAGATGCTCATCTATCATTGTGAAGGGCAGTCTTGAAGCTTGAAGGATCTGTTTTAGATTTCGAAGTTGAAACCCACCACCTGGAACAAAGTGCAAACAAAACAAAAAAAACAGAATTAAAAAGTGAATTTGGGCTTGTTGGCCCAAAGAAGAAAAACTCCCAAATCCATTCTGAGACAATATCTTTATTAGCCACCTCAAAGTTTAAAAATAGTTGCAAATTTTTAACTACAAGCTAAACAGATAAAATGGTTGAAATGGTACAAACATGGCCCAAACATCAGCCATTTATTCCCTCCCCCCCCCCCCCACTGCATGCACATTTTTTTTCCCCACTGATTTGTAACTATTTTACCCAGTGAAGACTTTTTGGAAATAAGGGTGTCTAGGGGGAGGGATGTAAAAAAAATCAAGATGTTGGGCACACTCTGCATGTTGAATGTTAAAAAGAAGCCTCACGGTGTGGTTGCAACCAACGTTTTGACTTGTTTTCACAGAAACATACACGCACACACATGCACACACACCATTGACACTCCTGCTTGGAAGCTGAAAAGTTTGCAAGTAAACCATCAACTTACTGAGAATTTTAAAAATGAGTCCTGGAATGTCTTTGGATACTAAAATTGAACTGCTTCATTGTCCTTTGACACAACATCTATTCCTCTTTACACCCAAGTCTTCTGTACTTTAGGAGTCTCTTTTAGGGTGGGAGAGTCCTCTTATTGTGCTGGACCATTGTGGGAAAATTAAAAACCCTTGCTAGTCTAGTGTAAATCATCTTGCAAATATGGGGTTTAGCAGATTCAAATTTAGCTTTTGCCCACTTATTCTAGTAGATTATTGAAAATGGACTTCAAGGGAGCTATAAAGGTTTCTAAAAAGAATCTGTTAATCATAAAATAGGAAAACGTGGTCTAATGAGCATGTATATTTCCTTCATTGCCTGACCACATTCCTCTTACTTTGTTCCAAAATGCAGCAGGAAGAAAATATCAGTATCACACAAACTAACAACACATAGCATATTGTTTTGTGCTGTTTGAAAAATCACACACAAAGCATCTTTTGCTCACACAGTGTATGTACTATATTTTTATGTGTACAGTAGTTTTCATTTCTTGAATCTTCGGGAATTTCTCCCCAAAGAATTGTATTGTCTAGCACTAGAACCACACAATTTTTCTTTTGCCAAGCAGAATGCAGTGCAGAATAAAAAAGATGTAACAAAGCAGTGACTGTCCACTTTTCTTGTTAAAATTAATCTCCTAATGTTTTCCAATAAAGATTAAATGTTGGATCCAGATGCAGTCATACTTGAACTCATGGATATCAACAAAACATGAATGAATTGTCTCGTTAATATCAGAGCTATAACTTAAATACTGTAGGACTAAGACCAGAAGAAAGAGTAAAAGAATTTATACATCTCATAATGGTGTTCCTGTTAGATTTTTCAGTATGTGTATATGTGTGCATGAGTGAGAGAGAGAGAAAGATTTATTTAGGTGGTCCTAACATTTTTTTCTTAATAGTCTACTGGAAAATCCAACTTTATAGAATAGGTGTTGTGCTCAAGAGACCTGGGACTTACAGGTCATGCAATAAGTGGTTTCTCACTGGAAGTCTCCTGTTCTTATAGCAAATTAAATATGAGAAGGAAATTATGCCAGGTAGAGAAATGGGGACTTACCAAAGAGGGTTCATCTACCCCTTTCTCTTCTCCCAGCCTTCTTGAAGGCATCTGTGACATTAGCGGTGACATCATTATCTGCTTGATAGGCTCAGAGGCTGTTTTTGCAAAAGCTCACAGTTCTTGTTTCATCTCTGGCTTCCAGGAGTCAATCAAAGGAAAGATCTCTTTTGGTTTGCTATATCATACGCAATGGTTTTCTTTTCCTTTTGCCAAGATGGTTGTTAAGGTCTTTATCACTGGAACCTCGGAAAGTATTCCAAACATTGCATTCTTCCATGTTATGGTATACAAGCTTATCTACTTCAGCTTAATTCTCTTGCCTTGCCTTTGGATCTGTTTCTTTCAGTTCTTCTCTCTTTTTCCCCCCATAATGTCTGGGAAATGAGTATTCATGGGATCATCAAACCCTGAGTAGGGACACCAAAAAGTGATGGCAGGAAAGAGCAGGGTTAGTGTAATCTTTCACTGGATTATTTAATTAAATGAAATGAACCATCTGGAAAGTTAAGAGAAAACAGATCCACAAAATGCTCTCAGATCCCATATGAAGACTTAATCTACATGTGTTGTCCTAAGTCTCCATTTGATTAAAGTTGTATACAGGTGATGAATCATTATTTAAAGCAGGGGAACAGGGTTCTCTCCTTTTTCCATTTGTTCTTTGTCCACATTCCTGTGGTAACCTTACAAAAGGCTACAACCTATAGAGTTAATGGCTCATCAAAATAAATTCAGCCTACCAGCAAGTATTGCGCCTACCAAGGCCTTGTTTTCTGATGGCCCAAGAAAATAGCAAAAGCAAGAACTTATTGAGCCTTTGATGGCTACCATATTTGACTGTATTCAGTCATATTCAGCTTTGGGGAACACAAGTTACACCAGCCTAGCAAGTTAATGTATGCTACTTTATATACGTTCTTCTTAATGGATAATATTGTTAATATGCAATAACTGGTTACATGTGTATCTTATCTGCTGTCAGCCCTTCAAGGCAGACAAGACTAGGAAACCAAAGTCATGCATACCAACTTATAATTCTACATTTATTATAAGGTTATGTAACAGAATCTTGCAAGTCTGAATGTGATTCCCTTCTCCCTCCCTTTATCTTCATGAGAACTAGGGAGGGTCATGTCTGAGATGCTTACTTAGGTTACAGTTCTGGCCCCAGACTCAGTTTCTTTTACCTGACCATTGTCTTGGTTGTGGCTCTTCCTCCTGTTCCTTAGGGTTGTTCCTTCTTCCCATTACATCTGCCTAGGAAAACAGTAGGCTCTGCCTGCACATTACTAAGCCTGTCTCACCTTATTCTCTCTCTCTCTCTCTCTCTCTCTCTCTCTCTCTCTATCTCATGGCAGATAGGTAACTGCGCAGTCCCCCAACATTACTATGTGCACATAAAGAGGTTGTCCATGGAATTATTTCTGTAAGGAACAATGAACTGTAAATAAAATAATGTAAGAATTGGGCTTCTTTAAAAACTTGGCTCTTCTTCCAGGCATTAGGCCAGGACAATAGATGAGCCATCTTCTGGGAGGTGGAATGTATGATTGATGAGCCCCAGCTTTATGTTGCTAATATGTTCGCTTATGAGTTTCTTTCTTTCTTTCTTTCTTTCTTTCTTTCTTTCTTTCTGTGGGGGAGGTGGTGGTTGTTGTTGAATTGTATGGGTGTTATTGAAATATTGTTTCTGGGAGGTTTGATTTGATGTATGCCACTTACGGTCACAATTATAAGAGTTGGGTAGCTATATAAATCTTCTAAATAAGTGAATACATAAATAGGATCAGCTCCAAATTATTGTGGGCTCTTGAGATATAAGGTCTCTGTGGCACTTCACTTTTTTCCTCAACTCATATCTGCTGATTCAAGGGTGGTGGAACAGTCTAGCGCAGAGGGGTTTTTGTTCTGTTCTGTTCTGTTTTACTTTTGGAGCGCAATACTCCTGATTGTCCCCCAGGTGAAACTTTGCCATTTATCTTTGACATCCTGGTTCCTTTGAGCCTGGCTGTATTCAAAGAGGGTGGGCAGATGTTTCCAGCAACAGTATATTGTTGCAACCTATCTTTAGGAAATGAAGTTGTGTTTCCCTTTAGAATGCAATCCTCTTTCCCCAGTGCAAAAGGAGAGAGTGATTCTTAGGCCACACATTTCTGGTGCCCTGGCATCTTACCAGAAGCACCTCCCTGGAGGCCTGCCAGACTCCCTGCCCCAACTGGCTTTATTCTGAAGTCATTTTATTAAAAATAATAAGTAGAAAGTTGGCATGCAACAATGCAACGTATTAACCTCAAGCTTCATCTTCATTTGCAAAATGCCTGTGTGCCCCACATGAGCCCCCTAAAGACCGATAGGATAAATATCTTCATTTCAGAATTTGCTCGTAACTAAAGTTCGCATGTAGCTACTTCATTCTACAGTAATTTCCCAATAGCATTTTCTAGCAACCCCCTAGCCATCATGGAAAAAAGCTTGTCCTCATTACTGCTACAGTAACACCCTGATGGTGAGGTCCCACCAATATCTATGCCACTTAGGGCAGATTTCCCCAGCCCGGAGAAGCAATAAATTTTTGGAATATCTAGTACGCTGCAGTGCTTTTTTACTTGCATTTGATTCCCAAAGATAATCAAGGAAGCTACAGCGCTTCCATGGAAATGTATAGTATTACTCCCTTTTTAAGGTACGCATTGTATATCTGTAATACAATTCGCTTCCAGAAGAGTAACAAATGAAATCAGAGTTGCTGGGGTTTTTTTACCCTGCCTTTATTATTTTTATAAATAACTCAAGGCAGCGAACATACCTAATACTCCTTCCTCCTCCTATTTTCCCTGTAAAGTGGGCTGGGCTGAAAGAGAGGGACTGACTCAAAGTTACCCAGCCGGCTTTCATGCCTAAGGCGGGACTAGAACTCCCAGTTTCCAGCTTTCTAGCCTGGTGCCTTCACCACTAGAACAAACTGGCTCTTGTAACGTCTTTTAAAGACATTTGATTCATGTGATGTTCTTCATTAATTAATTAATTTTAATGTCAATATTGGAGAGGATTTGGAGCTTCCTCTCAGGGGTCATTTTATATAAAATCATCATCAAGAGACAGAGTTCCTGTTCCAAGTTGGCCGAGAGAACCTATTATCCCTTTGCACTAAATATAGAGATATGTGTCCAGCGCAAATACTCATAGCTTGAGTCTTTACCATACAAGGAGAAAAGGAGGTGTAACACCACTATCACTATTTTTTTCTCTTTTGTTTTATGTCAACAACCATACATAGCTGTGCTTAAAATCCTGTACTGTGGGAAATCATAAATATGTAGAGAATCTTGCTTTCAAAATATTTTTAAATATGATAGGATTTCTTTTTTTTAAAAAAAGGTACATCATATACACATAGGACCTTTTAAATGCAGCATGACTGATACCAGGCATTCTCACATATTTGGCTGAATCTCAATAATCATGCTACTTTGAAAGAGCATCTAGAAGTCAAAATTCAATTTTTACACAAGTATGAACTTTAGGAACATTTTGGAATTCAGATGACATGTTTATTTGTATAAAATACTGCGATATCACTTTTTGCTTTCAAAGAATCCCCAAAGCAACCAACCAACCAAACATGAAAAAAATAATGTGGAGATAAATTAATCGTGCCATAACTTAAAACATATTAGACAAAAAACTAGAGCTTCAAGCAAGAATTTTAATAAGTCTGACTGCCTAAGGGAAATAAAGTTTAAAAAGACTTTATTTGCACCCACGGAAAGGCTTGCTTTGTGGTGATGGTGCCGTTGGTGGTGCTGGTGTTATCTGGGGTTCTTTTTCATACTTTTTGGTTTGTAGGTTGTGGTAGCTTTTGTCTTTTTTATTCTTTTTTGTTGTTGTTATGGCCATAAAAATGATATGTTAAACAATCCTAGAAAAGACAATCTCTTTATAGCTATCCATCTTACCTCTTAAGGCAGATATAGCCAGAACAGATGTTCCAGTGAGTTTATGCCAAACTAATCTAATCTCCTTTTTTGATAGAATGACCAGCTGTCAACCCCATCAGGTAGACCAAACAAAGAAGGCTAACACCAGAAGGCTAAAACTATTTTTACTGAGATTGGTTATAACAACAGAATCTTGCAAGTCTCATTGTGTTGTACCTCCTCCTCTTTCTTATAGTTCAGTGAATTAGGGACGTATCTGTCCGAGCTGCTTCCGAATGTTATCTGAACATTCTGGACTTAAAAAATGTTTTATCCCTTGTCACCTTGGCAATGAAGCTAGCATATCTTCATCAAGGTAATCTTCCTTACCCTCTATACCAGTTTAGTTTGCCAGAGGAATAAGTTGAACATATTGTACCTCACCTTCAACAAAGCATTGGACAAAGTCTCCCATGACAGCTTAGTAGAGATGGCAAAATGTAGGCTGAAGAGGGCTACCATTAGATGCATACGTACAAAGCTAGTTGAGCAATCATGCTGACAAGTGTATATCATTGGTTCCACATCAAGCTAGAAGGAGGTGGGATGAGTGGTGTACATCAGGCTCTCTCCTAAGCCCTGTACCATTCAACATAGTTGTAAATGAATTGGATGAGAGGTTAGAAAATATGATTATCAAATTTACAGACAACACAAAGATAGAGAGGATAGTAAACTCCTTGGAGGACACTGTCAAGATCCAGGAGGATCTTGACAAGCTGGAACAACAGGCAGAAACTGAATTCCAATAGAATGCAAAATCCTACATTTGGATAAGAAAAAGCAAAGTCAAGAGTATAGTGGGGTGACGGGGTGTGTGTGACATACTGAGGGTGACATACTGGGCAATAATGGGAAAAAGATCTGTGAGCTAGGTGGATCAAAAAAGCATATATGAAAAAAGCAAATGCAGCACTATGCTGCATCACAAAATATTGTGTCAAGATCAAAAGAAGTCATCATTCCTCTCTCTCTTCTGCAGTGGTCAGACCATACATGGAATATTACATCCAATTCTGGGAAAGGCATTGACAAACTGGAGCATGCCCAGAGGACAGCAAACCAAGATTATAAGGTGCTGGAAGGAAAAACCTATAAGGAACATTCTGGAGAAGAGAAGATTGCAGGAAAACATGATAGATTTCCTCAACTTTAAAAATGGTAGAAGGTAAGGCAGGCTTATTCAGAGCTATTCTAGCAGACAGGACAAGTATCTTAAATTACAAGAATACAGATGTTAGTTAGACATCAGGAGAAAAGTGATAATGATAATTGTAGTTCAACATGGAGCAGATTTCCTTGGGAGGAGTAGATTCGTCTTCACTGGGGGTGTTTAAACAGAGGCCAGATGGCCATCTGTAAGGGATACTGTAGTAGTGGATTTGTGCACTGGGTGGAGATTTGGACTACATGATCTCCAAGATCCCTTTGAATCCTTACATTTTATGATTGGCACATTGCCCTTTCATGCAAATGGCCAACACTGAAGGACAAAGCAAATAACAAAAACATAGAGATGCCAATTTGTGTATATAGTATGAAGACACTCATTGTCACTGAGTTGGGAGAAAGCTTTTAACTTCTCACTGCCCCCACACCCCTGGATTTAGTTGAGGCAGAAGTGCTGCTTATTTCCCCCCATGTGGGGGGTAAGCAAATCAAGGAAACAGGAAGCATTTCAATAGACCATTCCCTAAATGGTCCTTTTTTGGCATCAGGGTACCAACAACAGAGTTTCCAAAGTAGTGGAAGTTTCCGAGCTTACATGGAGTAGGCTTATCAGCGCAGATCTAACTCTAGCTACAGAACATTTTCTCCACAAGTAGAGAGAGAAAGAGACAGGGAGACAGATGCCGTATCTTGTAATCCTGGAATGTCACTCCAAGGAACAAAGAAGTTCAGCCATAAACTGGGCTCACTGAGCTGGGAGGGGGAATAATTTAAATCCTTCTTCCAAGGATTTTCCAGTAAAAGAGAATTATGAAAAGCTGACATTAATAAGCCTGAACCTCCTGACACCGTAGTCAGGCTAATTGGGGAGGTTTTAAGTTTCAGCTTATTCCAACATATCACATTAAATCTTGGTTTGTTTTAACCCTGGTTTTCTTAACTCATCTAAATGACCTTATTCATCACAACCCTTAGCCATTAACCATGATTTTAAATCACACTGAGTTCATACATCACACTAAGTTCACAATCATACTAAGGCAAAATCAGATAAGCCATATTTTGGCTTGGCACCTGCCTGAACCAGGGAGTTGCACACAACCTTACTTACCAGGGAATAAATTTTGTTGTAAATAACATACTTTCACATGAATATGGATGGTCTTAACTGATTTAAAATTCATTTTTCTAGGAAACAGCCTCCCTTCTCCCTGTTTGTACTCCCTTTTTTTCCTGTCATAGACTGTTATTGATCACAAATGTTTTCAGCATCAGGTTAAGTGTTTTTACATTCTGATCCTCTCCTCTGCATGCTTTCACTTGGGCATACTTCCAATACGTTCACATAGGACTGGAGCCTTAGAAGGGAACATGAATTATTATGATGACACTGAACTATTCAAGAATACTTGGGAGAGCTATTAATGAAAAGCTGGTATTAGGTTTCCTCACCTTAATACAGGGTGGGGTAACATATAAAACATAGGGCACATATAACATCCCAGTTCTAGTTCCTAGAGATGGGCTGGATTGTGAGATTCTTAATTTACTTTAGTTTTTGAATTTGAGAGTCTGTGAACACAGTTCAAGACTTGAACCCTTGCAACCCTGAATAAACATAGAACCTCAAAAATGGCCAACTCTGCACAAGTTTCACCCTGGAAATCCCCCCACAGAAATGATGCAAAAGGAAAAGCTCCAAACTTTTCATCTGTATCCACTGTGATGATGTCACAACATGACCAGCTATAGCAAGGCAGTAAAAGAAGGTGCAGGCCCCGGATTAAGGAAAGGTTGCTCACGCTTGATTTGATATATGAACAGTTTAAGTACAGTTAACAGTTAAGATACTTAAATGATTTTCTTAACTGTCTTTGTCCATGCAGTTAGTGGCCAAGTCGAATAACAAAAGGCTGTTCCTTTTCATTTACATCTCAGGGCCTGTGCCTGTCCAGCTTTGAATCCAATTATGCATATTTCTGTGTAGCATAAGCCTTTTGCAGACATTTATAAATTACTTCTACTCAGTTCTTGGCTGCAGCTTTGTCAGTCTGAGAACAAGGGATCATAGCAATTCATTCAAGAGACAAGTAGCTCTAATAACAAAAAATAAAACATTAATGTCACAGGAATTATGCACTTTGAATAAACGCTAAGGCCAATTTAGGAGAACTGAGGGATAGTACATAGAAATCATTTGCAAAATGTTGCTTTGTGATGTAGGACACATATCATCCTTTTCTAATCTGATGCCCTTCAGCTATGTCGCATCAGTTCCTTCCTCCATTATTAGTGTCAGCCCTATAAGGTAGACCAGATCAGGAAACCAATGCTATATAGGTCTAAAACTACTTGTACTGGAATGGCTATAGCAACAGAATCTTGCAAGTCTGAAAGTGAATGGGAGAAGGGGCTGTCTGAGACATTTACTCTAATTAGTTTCTTGGAATAGGCTCAAGCTGCACTTGGCTGATTGTTGCCTTGGTAACGGCTTGTCCTTCTGTTCTTCAAGGCCATTCCCTATGTCCTCTACAACTAGTTCCTGGCTGTGAATAATGGAAGTTATAACCCAATGGGAGAGTATGGCTTGGGAAATCTGGCCTATTTATTCAGGGATTCCTCACTAGTACCCATTGTCAATGTCCAGTATCAAGTTTTGCTCACAAAACCGAAACCTCAAATTTATCTCTTTATTTTGCAGAAGTAACTAGACTGAATTGTGTTATTCACATATAGGGAAAAGTAAAATATTGACACACATATAGACATGCGTACACACACACACACATGCACACTCATGATATATGGATCTGTGTTATGGATTAGCTAGGGATGTAATTTTTCTACTTTTGATATTGAGACTGAGAGATCACTAAAGAAGGTATAATAGAAATACATAGAAGATGGATGCTTCTATTCTAAAATCTTGAAAACCTTTCAAAGAACAATAGCAAAGCATACATTCTATCAATATGTCTTATAAATGCAATCTATTTCCATAATTAAAAAATAATCCACAAACATTCACTAATTATTGATGAATACAATTAAGACCAGTGGCTTTGGTGAATCTCCATACCAGGCTTCTGCCAAGCAACACGTAGAAAATTGACCTTGACAAATTAGTCTTGCCTTTCATTGATTTTGGATTTAAGCCTACAGGTTTTTGCGGAAATTAAAAATTTCCCAGCTGCTCATAATAAGCAGGTTGAAAAAGTCAGGAAAGATTCATCCCTCATTGAAATGTCTTTGTTCACACATACATCCTGTGCTACTGAAGATCTCAAAACAAGATCCTCCTAATGAGGTTTGAAATGGGAATTTTTAAACTACTGTAAGTTATTTTAGCTAAACAGGAAATGCCTTCTGTTCTGACCTTTGAGAAGACACCAAGCTATTTTGTAATGTACTCCTTTGAGTGTCTTCATGATTTTTCCTGTCTTTTTATATAATGATACAGGGATTTCCCCCCCCAAATTATTACGTTTTATGACTTTAAGCTCTCATTTGGATCTTTCCAGAGATTCCACGGGTGGCAAAAATAAAATAAAATAAAATAAAAATACACAAAATAATTCAAAGGCTAAAATCTATTATAAACTGCATATACACCAAGCAGTTATGTACAACTTTGATTCAATTTCCTTCTCCTCCTCCTTTGCAAAGGAACTGCTTTCTGGAGAAAGAGCTTTTCAGAAACAAAGCTACAAGTGCTAAACCTGCTAATTTTCTCCTGAAAACTGCAGCCTCTTGCAACAGCAGTTTTCCTGCAGTAAAACAACACCATGCCTTACTAGAGGCAGATTTCAGGTTTTGGATAATCTCAACATTTTCCTTCTTTTTAACTGTTGAAAAAGCAAGTTTCTATTCCAGACTTGTAGCCATAATAATGTCTGGAACAAGTATTCAAAGCTAAAGACTGAGGGATTAGTATCTCATCTTTTTTCCAACACACTCAAGGCTGCGTAGTGGCTTTTTTTCTTTCCATACACCCACTTCATAACCACTATGCTCCAATCCAGTTTTGGAGGATTATCTCCAAACTGGTCTGAAGCCTGGTTTGGATGGAAAGCTACCATCCTGTAGGCTCAGTTGGGATTTCTGTAACCTGTAACCCTCCACGTTAGACTACAACATTGGTCTTTCCCAGTCACCATACCCAGCCAGCTACACCACACTCCTTGCATATTGTTTATGTGGTTTTCAAGCTCATAAACATCAGTTTCCCAGCACAACTCCTTTTACATGTCCTGCTAATGATGATTTCCTGATGATTTCCAGGCCTTTAAAGATGGGAGGGTGGAAGAAATATGCAAGTGTATGTCTAGGGGAGAAAAAATCCAAGGAGACTAGTCCGATTTGCTGGAAATTAAGCACATCCAGGAATTGAGCCATGTAGCCCTGCTGCTATCAAGTGTTTGTCCCTTCAAAACTTTGTAGAGGACGGTCAGTCACCGGGCACCTGCACACAGCCCATCTCAGGCCAGAAAGGACATTGTCAGCCACTGGGAGCTAAAGCAATCCCTTTCCAGCACAGACAACTTTCAAGGTGAAAAGTCAGTCAGTCAAAGACAAATATGCAACTTATTTATTTTATTTATTCAATTTATATAGCCGCCCATCTCAGACCAGCGACTCTTAGCAACAAGGCTCTCACTAATTTGTTTTTTTTTTAATTTTATTACATCAACCTTTCTTTTATTTATTCACTTATTGACTCCATATTTTATTGATTCATTTTCATTTATTCACTTGGGAGTAAGCCAAAAAGAAATTATTGGAATTGTTTTTTAAAAATGCATTAATAGAGAGCAATCCACAGTTAACGCCATCATTTGCGTTAACACCATAATAGTCAAAGTGTGTTACAGCAAACGCTGGAGAAAATTAAGGCTAAGAATTGAATTCTGACTAATCAGGTAAGCAGGTATCCTGCGAAATATCTTATGTGCTGTACAGGACTTTACCCCAGGTAAGCATGTAAAGGATTGTAACCTTCGATCCTTCTTGAGATTTTTCATTTTGAAAAATTCTGGAGCATCTCCATATATCCTTCCTTCACCGTTGTTTTTTTTTGGGGGGGGGGAGTGGCATTTTTTTACCCAATGAGAAAATCCACAGGTCTCCTCAATTAAAGAAGAAGGAAAAAATACACGGATTGTATACATTCTTTCCCATGGACTTTCTCAAAACGTTTGTCGGGTCCCAGTTTCCCTAATAAAGCTTCTTACGTGCAGAGCTGCCCGACTACCGAAGCTCCTCCGACTATCCCTGCTTTAACAGAGCATTAAAGCCATTCTTTTTTTCCCTCCCGGAAGCCGTGGGAAAAGCGGAGCTCCCAATTTTATCGGGCCAGAGTTCCGCGCCCCCGCCCTTTCCCCTGCACTGGCTTCTCGCCCGCGAAAGCCTCTTCAAAGCAGAGACGCCCCGAGTTGTGTTTATGCAGGAAGCGACGTTTGCTGGCCGGAGCGAATCGCCTCCCTCCCGGGCGCCCACCTCTCCCTCGGCTTTTCGCCGGCGCTTAACGCCGCGTTCCAACAGACGGCTCGGCTCGCCGGCTCCGCGCGAGCGCACGTGCTTCGGCTGGCTGCGATTGGCTGCTGAGGGAGCCGGCGGGGGCTGGCGCCCGAAGCGCGGGGGTCCCTAGCGGCTGGATCTCGCTTCTTCTAGTGTCTGTTCTTTGCCTTTTCCCCTCCGCTTTAGTTCCCGAGCGGCGGTCGCTGCTGTCGGAGCTGCCCTGCGATCATGGGTGGGCGCATCCTGCGGGACTTCTGGATCTTGGCAGCCGTAGCGTCCTGCGCCGGCGGCACCAGCGCACTGGAGCTGAGCGGCTCTTCGCTGCGCCTGGCCGAGATCCCCTCGCACAGCCTGGCCGCCTCCTGGACGAGCGTGGCTCCCACCGCCGGCGAAGCGGAGGAGGTCGCAGGGAGTTCCAACGCCTCCCGCGCGGGATCGCCCGGCGTGGCTGGCCGCGCGCCTTCCCCTGTTTACCCGATGTGCACCGGCCACAGCCAGACCGAGATCAGGAATACTTTCAAGTACATTAACACGGTGATCGCTTGCCTGGTCTTCGTGCTGGGGATCATCGGCAACTCCACCTTGCTGCGGATCATCTACAAGAACAAATGCATGAGAAACGGCCCTAACATCCTCATCGCCAGCCTGGCTCTGGGGGATCTGCTGCTCATCCTCATCGACATTCCCATCAACTTGTACAAGGTAAGCCAGCTGAAGAGATGTCCTACTATTGCAGCAGCAATAATAATCATAATCCTAATCCTAATATCCCAAAGCTGGGAGAGCTATTGAAGAGCAGAGTATGAAATCCTTATAAGTCTAAATAAATAAGGACCAATGGTATAAAGTTTTTTAATGGGAAAGTTGCGGAGGTAGATTTCATTGTGTATGATCTCACATTTAACCTGCCATCTAAATGCTAAACGGTAATGTCTTAGCTAAACTTTGGGCACTGCACATGAGTAGCCAAGTCTAGTTTACTCTAGTTGAAGCCCTCCCGCTTATGGAAATTAGTTTGGAGGGCACAAAAGTCATGGGGCTTGCTTTATGCCAAGTTCACTTGGCCAACTGGAAAGTACTGGAGGTATGATATTACTTGGGTATGGGTCTTCGCAAGCTGCTTAACGACAACGTCCAGCATCTTTTCTCACCATTGGTTAAACCAGCTAAGGCTACTGGAGTTAGGATCCCACAATATCTGGAGACCCACAAGTTCTTCTAGTCTATGCCAAAGCAAACTTTCCTTAACGTGTTGCTCTCCAGCTTTTATGAGCTTGCCTTTTTTCTTCTTCTTCAGTCTTTTTCCATCCCCATTTATAGATTCATCTCAGGCTGAGATTATTAGGGGAGCTATCAACCGAGACATCTATTAATCAGTACCTTGGAGGAATCTTAGGACAGCTTCCCCCTCCCTCCCATCATGTTGCTGATTGTAACTGATTCTGACTGCCCGTATGTTGCAGCCATTCCTAGAACTGTTTGTATTCTCTGCTCAGTTCTAAAAGTCTTTAAGATTTCCTTTCTTTCAAGCTGCTGTGATTTTTTTGGGTCACAGCAAAATCTCAGAAAAGGCCAATTACGAACTCAAACTCTACAAGGCACATACACCTAAAACAAGAGTGTCCGTGTCACACCTGAACACAAGTATTAGGGAGGAGAGCTTACTCCTAAGAAATTCAAATTAGGGGTCATTCTAAGCTAAGCTACATTCACTAGGAAACTGGTATTTGTTATTCTTCAGGATGAAGCCTGGCTTGACTTCTTCAGGGGTTTCATAGCTCTTAAATCTTCTATTATCTCTTACTCCCCTCCAAACAAACTAATCTGCTGTCAGTTCCTCCTATCTCCTCCTTTCTCTGTCTCTGTGCCTTTTGCCTTCAGCAGCCTCATATCTGTTTATCAAAGCCCTTCCCTGTCCTCCAGATTCATGTCGTTAGCAAAGTTTATCTGGAATTACTTTAACCTTCTCCTTTCTGCATGGCTGCTGCCAAATTATTCCCCATGGTGTCCCCACTAGTGATTAGGGATTCCTTGTGCCTGTGTCCCATTTTCCTTCATGCCTATCTAGTGCTGAATTTTAAAACCTTTTGATCTCTGGATTAGTTTGCAACAGTGCATTTCAGGTTAGGGTGCAAGGTGATATTTTCCCCCAAATATCTTAAGAGACTGCAAATTGAGAGTGCAACATTTGGTGAACCAGTTCTAGGCCAGTTGGGTCATTGGCTGTTTCTGAAAAGTTTAGTAAATGGTGTAATGTAATTGTTTATTCCTTGTGGATTAGAAGGGCATACAATTATAGAACACCACATTTTGCAATGCTAGCTTGAAGTTCCTGCTAAAGCCTTGCTAAGATGATAGATCAATAGCATCATTAAAAGGCTTGGATTTCCCTGCCTTATATTTCCTGGATCAATTAAATCTGCTCTTTCACATTTGTATAGATCAATGCTGATGGTTAGCAGTCAGGTGACATAAATGTATAAGGCCCCTGTTACATATATTTAAAGTAATTTCATTGCTCTCTTTTTTCAAATTATTCCTATACATCCCCCAAGCATGTTTTAAACTTTGTGGCTATTTGTTTGAGCTTCTTGACATATTTATAGAGCCCATAACATGAATACAGTATAATTTCCAAATACAGTACAAAGATAAAACTCAGCATGTGACCTAATTACTTTGTGCAGTTTTGGAAACTCAACTGAGGAGAAGCTCTGTGAGCTATTATACTACTATATTGCATAAGCCAATCTACTAGGAGCCAAAAATATTGGGCAACTTCTGTGTCCTTTAGGGCCATACAATACTTCAGACTGAATTCCATAAATGTGCTTAAGAGCATCCAGGGGCAGTAAACATGGCCTCTGTCTGCAAGTCTTTAAAGTAGTTAGGGTACTTTCTGGGATCACGTAGAAACTGGAGGGCGGCTGCATGGTCTGTGGTAAGAAGCAGCTGCCTTAAAAAGTTGCAGACAGGTGCTCTGTTCATGTTCCTTCATGCTCTGAAGCATGCAATCCTAATATATGTTAACAGTGTCAAGATCACTGTAGGTACATCTTTGATATTTGTCATCTCCGTTTGCTAAGTCCAAATATTCTCTCCCTGTTGATCTTAAAAGATGGTAAGGATGTTAAGACTGAAAAGTACTGTTCTTGTCTTTTCTCAGGTCAATAGGTTCTAGCTGATCTTGATTGCATCTTGTTTGTTGATTTAATCTAATTCATATTTGGATATGATTGCCCCATTTTATCTTCCTTTTATTGAGGCTTAATGTCTTAAAACAGTTTTCCCCAACTTGGTGCCCTCCAAAGGCATTGAATGTCAACTCCTATAATCTCCATTTATCATACGAAATGGGAAATGTGGATTTGCAGCAGAAAACAACGGAAGGGTGCTGGACTGGAGGAAAGCTGTATTAGGGGAACTTCAGGAATTGGGATTTAGAGAACATGCGCCAGCTTGCTAATTAATAACTGTTAATATTTGTATCATCCAGTTGGTCATCCAGTCTTTTTTGAAATTGCTATCTGTCCTTCACCAAGCATGCATCATAGCAATTAATCAGCAACAGTTATAATCATAGTTAAGTTATATTAATTGACATATGGGAAATTGTACATGGAGGAGAAACCGATGTAATAAGCCCACTTCACATATACAGCATAATCTAAAACTGTGTATCCTTCAACAATTATTCAGAAGTTATTTGATCACAGCATTGCTCTGTCATTTCAGCATCCTGGGAAAAAAATGGTGTCACTGCTTTAAGAGTTGCATCACCTTTATGCAAGGACCAAAGCAAGTCTTCCAAATTGTCCTTGAAATGTACACAGCTGTACACATTGTGCAGAGCCAAACACATGTGTCAAAGTCACATAGCTCTTCCATGGCATGTCCCAAAGTATTTATGTTCAAGACTGTTATTACAAGTTTGATAGTATTACAATGGAATCATTACAGTAGTTTAGAGTTGATATTACTGAACAAAGTTGACACTCTTACAATGGAATCATTATTACAGTCCAAAGATTCAGCGTACACACTATGCTAGACCAATAACATGTCATCAGCTCCAGGCAAAAAGGACAGTTTAGACAGTCAGGCAAGTCTTGGAAGTAAAACATCGGTAGTACTGTACTAGAACAAGCTATCAGAATGTATCCCAGTATGTAACTGTTTTCTTACAGAAACTTAAATATGAAAGGTCCTCACCCATCTGCCAGTATATTTACTACCAGGCACTGTACAATACTATGAGTATGAAGAGGAAAAGGTATTTGAGGCACATGGAGCACTCCCATTGCATCTGCTGGCAACTCTATAAAGCAGTTGCATGGCAGGGAGGCGGTATCCCATGCTGCAATATGTTCCTAGGAAAAGACACATTTGGTTTAAGGAGTCACTGCCAGGTACTACATGGGTGTCCATCCATGTGCCCTAGCACTCTTTCCTTTTAAATCCAAAGCACTGCACTGCACAGCCTAAGTTATCACTGCTTATAGCTAGTTGCAAAGGATGCACTATTCAGGAACAATAAACGATGGGGGTAGGTCATTGCCCCCATGTTGGTCTTTAAACAACCCAGCACCCCTCCATCCTTCTGCCCTTGGAGTCAGTATGGAGTTTTGCTGGTGCTGGAGAGCCAGATCTTTGTATCAGCAGAAGAGGAATCCATGGATGGAGAATGAGGAGCTCTGGTGTTTCGTTCTGCCAAAACGTTAGGACCTGGCTTGCCAGAATCAATCCTGCCTCCATCTTCTGCTTTCTTAGTGAAGAGCCATCTGAGAACGCCATTACGTCGCTTTTCAAAAGCCAAGGGAGGAAGTTAAGTGCACTGGGCCAATGCGCTTCCCTCACAGCAACGGAAGACCTTGTATTGGTGGATGCATAGCTTCACCCTTCCCACACATATTATAGACATTTTTCAGCCAATCAGATTTGTGATATAGATCTTAATTGAGATTCATGTAAACCCCAGTGACTGTTGTATGAGTAGATCTTGCCAGGTTAAGCCCAATACATGTATGATATTTTGTACTGGAAATAATAATTCTGAACAGCTGATGTTGTTTTAAGAAAAGCCTAGGATCTTCTAGACTTCTAAAATAATTTCCATATTTTCAGATGCCAAGGTTAAGCTTCCAAGAATTGGAAATGTTTAGCATAAGGTTTGGTTAGCACGTGTTTCCCTTCTATTCTAAAGTTTGGAATCCTTAGCAAGTTTACAGCATGTAAACCACATCGTTTTCTCTCCACAGCTTCATGCAGCAAAATGGCCTTTTGGAATTGAATTATGTAAATTGTTCCCCTTCTTTCAAAAGACGTCAGTCGGCATCATAGTGTTAAGTTTATGTGCTCTCAGTATTGATAGGTGAGAAACTAATTCTTTTTGTCTCTTTTAAATTATATGCATGTTATAAGTGAAATATTAGACCCAGAATATGTAGAAAAGGGACTTTAAGGAATAAATGGGTGTGGGAAATTAAAGAAGGAAGGGATAATCATCAATGTTAAATGGAAGAAGTAGCAAACATGAGAACGGAATATTTATAGACTTCCTGATGATTTTCCCATTTTTTCCCTGGAGATTTAGTACCTTCCTACAAATGTTCTGTTTGTTTGGAAAAATAAGCTGTGACAAATTATTTAAACAGAAGTCCCGCAAGAATAAAGATACAAAAAGTAAATAGAAGATAAACAAGGACTAATAAAACATGAAAAAAAACATGAAAAAACTTTTGGGAGTGCATTCGCCTCGTCCCTTCCATTTATTTCTCCAGCTGCTATAACCACTACTTAAATATTTGTACTGTACTTTGAACATTAAACTTGGAGATTATTGCTACTATCGATTTAAGTGATTGCAACCATTTATTTTTGATAAACATATATATTTTTGCCAACCACAGAACTGCTGCCAAGGAAAGACTTGCTTACCCTCTGATGAGATTTGAAAAGCTTTTGCTAAGTAGAGCAGCCCTGATAAACTGGAAGTTGTCATGTCCCATCAAAAAATAGTAGGGCGCATGGCAGAGAGGGCCTTGCTAATCTCAGTCTAATGAAGACAATCTGTGTGATAAAACCTTCTAAATGTTATTACAGAGTGAACAGTTAGCCACAGAGATGGTATTCTTATTTTGTGTTGGGCATAAAATATATCCTGGTTTTAGTGTTCCCTATTCTGGACCCAGTTTGACTCTCTTCCGAGCTCCTTCCAAGCTATCAGTATATAATTCCCAGGCTTTGTGGCCTTCATGACCATACCTGAGCACTCTAATCACCCCAATAGCAGAGTTGGAGATAAAGAGGAGCATCGGGGTAGACAAAGGTAGAGCTGAGGACCTGCTAGGAGGATTTAACAGTGGACAACCTGGATTAGCAAAATTACTTCCATGGTTCTCTCAAAGCACTGTGCCTCCTTCTACTACTGCTGCAGTAATAGGATATCTTCTGCACTCCAGTAACACTGGAAGTTCAGAGGTCCATGAATGGAGAATTCAGTGCAATTCCTTCCCATGCAGAGTGTTACCCCTCCCCATACCTGAGCACAACACTGGCATAGGAAAGAACCATGTCCCAAGGGTTTGTACGTGTGGGCTGCATTGTGACATGGTAGAGTTGGAATAAACCCAGATCAAAAAGAGGAAAAACCAAAAATGGATGGTCCCTCATGTCAGTCAAAAAGAAGAAACGGTAATCCCAGTGTACCATGGCACATACCAGCATGGGCAATCTGCCACCCTACAGATATTTCTGGATTCCGACTCCTATCATCTTTCACTATTGTCCATGCTGACTCGAGTTCATGGAGTTGGAAATCACCAACAACTGAAGAGATACATCTTCTAACTAATGGTTCTTCCCAGATGCTCTGGTTTACTGTTTCCCTCTGCCCCATACAGCTTAATCAGTGGCCCAGGATTATAGGATTTCTGGTGCAAAATATCTGCAGAGCACTACATTAAGAAAGGTTCTGTCTAATCTGACCAGAACCCCTTTTTTATATTTAGGTATCGAGCTGTAGCTTCATGGAGCCGCATCAAAGGAATTGGAGTACCGAAGTGGACGGCAGTTGAAATTGTTCTGATCTGGGTTGTGTCCCTTGTTTTAGCTATTCCTGAAGCAATAGGCTTCGATATTGTTACTATACCTTACAAGGGGCAGAAGTTGTCTACTTGTTTACTTAATCCCCACCAAGAATCATCTTTCATGAAGGTAATAAGCAATTGTCTATTTCTGTGATTAAATATTAGGGCTGTGTAATGTTTTGGATTTAGTTCCAAAGAAGTATTTTGCCTAGTCTTGGAAAAAGGCATGGCTGTTTTAAACAGTTGCAGACATGTGCTACATGTGCTCTGAGTCACCTTTTTGGAGTCAAATCCAAAATGCTGCACAGTCTCATTACCAGAATTAAATTTATTTCAAATGTTTATACTCTTCCATTCAGATAAGAAAAATGTCTAAAGGGATTCAGATGATATTAGAAGAAGAATAATACATTAATGAAATGCATATGGCTAAATAAGAGAAGTTGCGGCTTTTAAAAATACTAAGCATAGCTCTTTTTTGATCTTAAAATTTGATCTTAAAAATATAAAATCCAATTTGTTCACTTCGTTGAAAGCAGCCTAATTCTTTCCATTTAGAATTATCAATATTCCTGTCTCCTAGATATCTATGCCTTCAGTTTCCTTTACTTAAAAGTTGACTAAATCTACCTCTGAAGCAGTAACTTGGCTCCAATGTGGAGAGGGAACAGCCAGATGCACTGAAAGAGCAGTGCTAGAAGTGAAGACATAGGAGATCAACTGAGGTTCTGGCTTCATAACCAGGCTGAACTACATTGAGAATCCAACTGTTGAAGCTTCAAATCTCAGGACCCCTGGAATGAGATTAGGAGCCTATATCCTCAGCATCTGATACCTCAAGAAATTGACCCCTTCAAACAAAACACCCACCCCACTTTTTATTTTGACATGGCAATGAGTCTGGGGAGAACCCACCCCAAAAAGTGCTAGTGGTCCAAAACAAAGGGCTGCCTTTCTACAAATGTCCACTTTGTCAAGAAAGGGAAGAACCCAAGAGGTGTGACCTGGATTTTAGACTTCAGAGGTTTCAACCAACACTGTGTCAGATCTTAAGGCGTTTTGTGCACAGAGTTGAACTTATGGGCCTGGATCAGGAAATAGGAAATGGAAAGAACTAGTGGAAAGAAGCTGACAGAAGTCTAAATAGGAAACAACTGTAGGAGTAAGAAGGATTCTACTACTATCTCAGGGTGAAAAACTTCCCCCATTTTGGGTTTCCAGTAAGTGCATGGAGCCATATTTTACTGATAGATCTACTTTTCTTCAGAGCACTGATCCTTTGGCATTCAGTGTTTGGTAAATTGCTAACTTGCATACTTCCTTGACTGCCAATTACAAAACAAAGTCTTAACCTTTCTGATTTTCTTCCTTCCCCTCTCCCTTTTTACTCTCAGTTTTACCAGGTAGCTAAAGACTGGTGGATTTTTAGCTTTTATTTCTGTTTACCACTGGCAATCACTGCTCTTTTTTATACTCTGATGACCTGTGAGATGTTAAGAAAGAAGAGTGGCATGCAGATTGCATTAAATGACCATCTGAAACAGGTAAAAGAAGAAGTGAGACCTCTGTCCTATTTGAAAGGTGTAGAATATTGGTATCATGAGTGCAGTTTTAACAAAGTTCAACTTAAAACTTTAACAAAGTACAATTTTAACAAAGTTTCCTTCCCAAATTTCCTATAGAACCATTGACATGCCTTGTAATAATACCAATGAAACAGGCTTTATTTACAGAGGTATGGAAACTAAAATACAATCAGTGTGGCAAGGGTAGACAAACAAGACAGTGAAAAAAAGTTGAGGGATAGCTGTGTCTTTGCCTTCGCTGGAGAATTTAGTGGCATAACAGTTTTGCTTTGCTAGACGTCATGGTGCTTTTGCTGTCCAGGCTAACTGCCTTGTCTGTAGAAATGGAAGATGCAAGACAGAAAAAAAGATGCAGCTCTGGAATGACCACAGATAGGACCCCATACCCTCCTGAGATCCAGGGGAGATAAGAGATGTGTATTCCAACCTATAAATGTCAGCCAACATATGTCTGTTGTTGATATTGTTCAAGTACTTGTTACTTGTGTCCCAGAGCTATGCAAAGCACAAAATACTTGAATAAGACATTTGCAACGCATGTTAGTGCATGCCTCCCCAAAGTGTTAAAGGAACCATCCCCCCATTAGGACTTGCACGCTGCTTTAAAGGCTACCCCTGGCTGTCTGTGGTGGGTGGGCATACATAAAGAAACCACTTCTGCTGGGAAAACCAGCCCAAGCCAAGCCATTGTGAGGTAGCCACGTGCCTAGGGAGCCAGGGACAGACTTGATGCAATTGTGCAAGTCCTTCTAAGGATGCGGCTGCTTCTCCTGCTTCAAGGAGGCATAGTGTACTCATGCTAACACATTTTGTGAAGAGCCCCTTTCAGACAGTTTGCACAGTCCCCATAGTTGCCTGAGAGTGACCATGCATCGCTGAAGTAAAGCCTGGAATTGCACAACCTAACCAGTTGGTAGCAGTTACAATTCTCTCTTTTTGCAGATTTAGTTGGAATCGCATTAAGTAATTTTTTTTTTTTTTTAACTACTAGACAAATAGGTTTTTGTATTGAATTGGGGTAAAAATGGAAAACCTCTTTTTCCCCACTTTCCATCACCATTGCTCCTTGGTGTCTAATTTCTGTAGCTTTTCCTGGCATTCATTTGGAAGTAGCATTCCTAGCATTCCGTAGAAAGGGATTTTGATGTAGGTAGAATAATTTGTAGAGAGATTGCCAGGAGTAACTTATGTGGAAAGCCTAGCTAATTGGAATGGGCATGTTTAAATGACAGAAATTGTTTATGATAAGTTCTAAGGGCATCTAATCATGCATGCTGGCTCCCGTTTTATATACTGAAATGTGGATGGAAATTGCAGGCAGATAACATAAGAACAGTAAAACAAATTTTGTTGTAATTTCAGCATTTACCCTTCAGCACATTTGTCATGAACCAGAAATCATAGCCATCAATATAGCTGAATGCCTATTTACCTTTCTTCCCGACTGTTTCTTTGCTTTCAGAGACGTGAAGTAGCCAAAACAGTGTTCTGCTTAGTGGTTGTTTTCGCCTTGTGTTGGCTGCCCCTTTATCTCAGTAGGATACTGAAGTTTGCTCTCTATGATGCAGAAAGCCCAAACAGGTGTGATCTTTTGAGGTAAGACTGTTACAGCTTGAAATGAATATGCAGAGCCAGCTTTCAGGGTCTGTGAGCTGTGCGCCATCACTGCAGAAACATACAGAATTCCCAATGGGATTGCAGTTCTGCCAAAATAAGCTGAATGAACTCTGTTAAAATCCAATGTCCAGTTTTCCAAAAGAAAATTTCTTTTCTGTCAAATCAAAGGAGAATGATTTGAAAAATCAGAAGAAAAATCAGTGCGGCATCACATTTGAATGTCAATTGTTTATTCTAATAACCACTTTATCACTAATCCCAGTGGTTCCATGTATAATTCCCATGTGTTTCATATAGGTGGTGCATCTTCATGGTTCTAGCTGGTCATACATTTTCAAGCTGTTCTTCTAAAGGGGGGATGATACATGCTTCCAGTGAAATATTATTGCTCACCAGGACATCATACACTTGTTCATATTTCATTCCACTATTATGGGTCAGATCTTGCCAATGCTGTAAAAAACTGTCTGGAAGGTATACACAGATGCAAATGAGTCAGTAGTAGGAGTTACAGCTATTTTGATTCCTGGAAGCTTTCTGAGTATGACTTCTCAGAATACTCATACAGCTAATTAAAGAAGGCCAAGACTGTAAGGATAGGAAGGCAGTGTGCTTCTGCATGAAAGACTGGAAGAGCCTTCTCTTCCTTTGCTGTATGTTTATTCACCAATCTCTTCCTTCCTTCCATCCTTCATATATACTTTATTTTTGATATAATATCCTCTACCCCTCCTCCCTTGACTAGCTAGTCAAAAACTCCCATAAATCAGCAAAACTAACCTGGACCTCCTTAAAGCCCATTGAATGCTTTAAGAGATCTTCGGAATTATGAATCCCCTCACCTATTCTGTGCAGGAAACAGAGTGTATCTTGGAGCCCTCAAAATAGTATCTTCTGAAAGGTATCTCCCTAAGTGCTTCCTCTCCATTGATAAAGTGGTTACCGGTCCATAAATTTACTTTCACTAACAGTGGAATCAGTTTTCTTCCAAACAGGTAGAATTCAACTTTTTGAACCAGATGATTGCTTAAAAGATACTCAGTTTCATGTACTTTCCCTGATGTTGCTTTCCCACAGAAACGCATTCCTAACAACTCAGGGTAGCATACATGATCCTCATCTTCTGTCCTGCATGCATGTGCAAAAGAGGCAGGGCACTGATCATACCACTTCACCCATCATCTTGCAGATTTTAACCCTCCCCTGCTTCTGTTTTCTTTAGAACAAAGTCCCAAGTTTACGCATTGTGTTTCATGGTCAAGGGAGTATTTGGGTCTCCAGAGTCCTGTTCCCCCACCCCAAAACCATTACACCTGTCTGACAACACTATGTTGCCTTAATCATCTCGTAATCTTTACTGTAATAAACCTTCGGTCTTTTTTTTTTTTTTTGTGCAGCTTTTTGCTGGTGATGAACTACATTGGAATCAATATGGCATCTTTGAATTCCTGCATCAACCCCATTGCTCTCTACTTGGTGAGCAAAAGATTCAAAAACTGCTTTAAGGTAAGATGTATTTGTTTATTGAGTCTTATTGAAAATGAAGCTGAGTGGCATCAGATGAAACCTCTTGCTGTATTTATTTGTAAAGAAGTACAACTCTGTTTAAAAAATACCTATTTATTTTTCAGTGATGAGCAGTCACAGTAACTAAAAGTGCTAGGTTTATTTCAGAATAAATGTTCTTTGCAATTAGACAATCTAGAGAATTGGATCACCCACCAGAGCACAACAGTGGACCATAGATGGCAACAAAAGGGAGAAATTGCCATTCCATAGACAATGGAAGAGAAACTCCATAAGGACTGCAGAATTCACACGCTAGAAAACAACTAAGTTGTTCTCTTGTAAGTTTAAATAATCGTTCATTCATAGTCCAAAGGAAAGCCCCAGATGTTTCAATGCAGCTTTTGTAGTTCACAGGACGTTGCCCACATTACTGAAATAAGCATGAAACGGATACAGTGTTTTGTGCCATTGGCTGATAACCATAAGGGTTTTATATTTCCTTGCCTAATGGACAAAGTTTGGCATAAGGACTGAGTTGGTTATGGTTAAGCCAAGGGAAATTGAAGTACAGTATTCACTTCTGGAAGTAGCTTTCTGTAAAGGAGGTAGAGATTGCTAAGAATGAACTTATTTTATATCCTTAGAAAACAAAAATTTCCTGAGGTTCTTTGAATGAAGCCAGAAAAGAATGAAATATAAATAATAGAATCATTTCTTCTCATTCCTCTTGCATTATCCTCAGTGGAAACCAGAATAAAGCAAAAGGAATTTATCAGATCTATCATTTTGTTGTTGCTGCTATTAATCTGAAACTTTATTACTGGCTGGGTTCACATGTTTGACCAAGCCATAATGTGGTTTGCATGCTTTTAGCACAGTATGATGGGTAAACCTTGCAACTGTGTTTTACAAACCATGATTCTGGGAGTCTTGGGAGCAACTGACGAAGGCTGTGTCATTATTTAAGTCAGATGTCAGGATATACATAACAGCTGGATTTGTGTTATGGTGTCATTGCATTCATGGCATTCGGCATCATCATGGCTTGCTCTGGGTGCTGTTGTATTACTATTATGGGTGAGCCCAGGCATTGTGGCTTTTTGACAATCATGGTTAGAACAAACCATGGCTTAACCTTGAGTTTTACAGAATGATGCCAGGCAGTCCTTTTGTAACTGAACAGTTTCACAATTTAGAAGAGGGGAGTCCCATTTGTAATGCCTCTCTGTGTGGAAACAATGCCTCGGCTTATATTCAGTCATTGCAAGGAGAGGCCTAAACATGAATCTTTTAGATTATGATTCTGTTTGTATGGAATATATCATGAAATTTTGCTGACTTTTCAGGGCAATTCCTACATGCATACATGTATTATTCCATTAGAAACTTGTACTAGTGGCCAAAGTTTGGCTGATCTGTTCCAACCAATGTTCACTCAACTAAGACCATGCCCATTTAGCGGGTCTTCAAGCCCAGTGTCTGTACTTTCTGCACTTCATTGATGCTAGTGGCATGAACCCCTCTCATTGTTACTTGAATGTTTGTGTGGTGCACCATCAGCTGTAGTTTCACACTAGCTGTCAACTTAATGGCCATATCTTATTTAAGAAGACATATTTCCTGAATCAAAGCAATGTCTGTCTGGTCCAGCATTCTGTTACACTTATTGATTATCCAGATGCCTCGAAGAAGCCCATAAGCACAGTTTGAAAGCAATAAGATCTGCAAACCAAATTCACTCTGTGACACTTCTTTCTTCTCCCAGAATCCAGAATCATCTTTATTACGGTCACAGACCAGAACCACAAACAAAAGTACATTAAAAAAATTCATTAAAGTGAATTAAAATACACTAAAATAAAATAAAACTAAACATAATAATATCTTTGCAGATTGGTGGGATCATCAATGGGCAGTCAACGTCTGCCTGATTTTGCAAACAGTGTAACAAAGTTTAGCTACGTTCAAGGAAACTAAATCATTCTGATCAGATAGCAACAACTGCACATAAAAAGGATCAGAATTTCCAGGATATTTTACCAAATGAGGAGTTATTAAATGGGTTTCTTCTCCCCCATTTTGCTGGGAACTGAATCTAGGAAGCTCCAGGTGCAACCAATGAATTTGCTTCTAGCCATGTTTTTCCATACTGTCCAAGGTTTTTTATACCCCTATCATATCCCAGTGCCTTACCTGCCATTATTCTAAACTTTTAAAAAACCCTAAGTACTGTAGTCTCTATTTATAAGGAAGCTGTTCTAATCCATTCATTTGATTCCCTATTTTTTGCAACTTTTCCAATTCTGCAGTATTTTAATCTATGGGTAGGGACTGGAACTCCAGGTGCAGCCCTATTCTAAGGCATACTATATTAACTTATACTTGCAATTCCTTCCATGTTTCAAACCATGGAATTTGCCTTTTTTATATCATGTGATGACATTTTCATCCAGCTATCCACCAGGACACTAAGATCCCTTTCACGATCCTCTGTCCACTCAGATCCCATTAATGTACATATGTTGTTTTTTTTTAACCAAATATGTGTCATGTTGCCTCATTTACACTGAAATTTATCATTTTTGGCACTCATTCTTCCAACCGAAAAGGTATTTTGGGAGGTTCTTGCCATTTCTTTTTGATTATACAATCTTGAGTAGTTTGGTTTTATCAACAAACTCATTGTTCGCTGTTAAAATTGTTTGTGTATCAGTCTCAGCAATGATCACAGTGAAAGTTTATTCTTATTCTGGTCATAAGAATGATGAAGGCAGCGGTGGAGGAAAAACGACACTAGTGCCACTCCTTTCTGCTTTCCCTCCATTCAAGCAGAGTATAGATAGGTGAAGCATGATTAATTAATTAATTAATTATCGAGGGACTGATTTTCTCCAATTGTCTCTGCCTGTCCAGTGCAATCAAGCAGGGTGGGTGCGCTCTGGGCTCCATCCATCAAACAATATCTTGTTTGAGGTGTGCCTACTTGGTTACAGCACCTGCCCTTGGAAATGATAACTCACCCCCACACACACACCAGACACACACAGCTCCCGCTGTTATGACACTCCAGAAGTTAGCAAAAACTTGGTTGTTCTCCTAGGCCTTGGGATAGAGTGGCTGTAGAGCCCCTTTTAGTTTAATGTACTTCTATTCTTCTGGTTGTCCATGTTCTCTTTTATATGTATTGTTTTTTTCTCTCTTACTTGTAAGTGTTGAGGAGTTGGACAAATTGGGTTAGATAAAATAAAATAAATAAAATATTCAATCCCCAAAGGACGCAGGGAGCATATCACTGATACAATAACATCACTGGAATTTCCACCGACTTTCTTTTTAGTATTTAACTCAGGGAAAAAAAACATGAAAAAACATTGTTTTCCAGCAAAATTCAGCAGTGCCATAATGGCCTATTGAGAGACACCCCCCCCCCCACCAAAATGACACTCATAGCCATACAGAGTCCCTGGTCCACAGGTTACCCACTGTTGTAGGACCAGTTATCCATGTTAAGGGCTCAGGAAGAGATGTCTCACTCTTTCACGACTGTTGCCGTTCAAAGTTTAAACTTTAAAGTTAACGTTTAAAAGTTGCTGTAAGGAGGTTTTGGAAAGAATATGTGCAATCTCCTCTCTTTCATAACCAACTGGCCATGAAGTTTCTTGTAACTGGAGATGGGGGGAAAGGTGTTTATTTATTGCTTGCTTGCTTGCTAGACTCCCTCAGACATCTTCTGGTTCTGATTTCTCTGCAAGAATTGGCAATAATGGTTCTGTATTTCAGAGAGTTGTGTATATGTATAAACTGACACACACACATATAAACAGCCTTTCTAATGGAGAGTCTCTTCTGTTTTACAGTCGTGCCTTTGTTGCTGGTGTCATTCCAAAGACATGCTCTCCCTGGAGGAGAAACAGTCCTGCTTAAAGTTCAGAGCGAATGACCACGGATATGACAATTTCCGCTCCAGTAACAAGTACAGCTCATCTTAAGCAAGAAAGCTTGACTCAGCTGTTGTGCTATGTTGCCAGGCTGGGAAGATAAGGACAGTTAAGCTGAAGACAACAGATTCTGAATAGTAGGCGAAATTGAGATATCTGGGAAGAAAGTTTGGGATTCTCACAAACATCAAAATATTTATGGAGCACACTAATCATAACTATGCCCAGTGCTCCTAATCATTTGAACCTAATATTTCGGGGGTGGGGGGTGGGAGGAACCACCCTTGTTTAAGCACTTAAATACTTCAAAACGATCACTTCCATATAATTCTCAAATACTGTATGTGAAATAATTGTTTTCACCAAGGAGCCCAACTAATCATTCTTAGTATAGAATTGTACCATGATTATGGTTGGGGCAATGCCAGCCATCTCTATATACTATTATTAAAAAGAAAAAAACCTTTACTTGCCTGTAAAATTCACAGGTAAGTATGTAAGTGTAAAATATTATTCCACGTGAAATGTGCAGGTTGTAGCATGGTGCATCTAGGACATGGACCATGCTGGTGTAAAATAGAATCATTAAGAATTTCTACCACAGTAGTAAAGGAAAAAGGACAGTCAGTCTCAAAGCAATTAGTTCTTAACTTTGGTTAAAGGATTTTTAAAAATGTAAACTTTTCATCTGGAGTGATAAATGAGCTTTTTAAAGGCTTCAGCCATTAACATCTGAGTCATCCCCATCGCTATTAAAGGCTTTAGTGTTAGTCTTGCACTGCTTGTGACCTACAATGGTATATGTGGCCCATCTGGAAGGTATCAGACACCCAAGGCTTCTAGGTCCCACTTTACACAAGCAGCACTCTCTTTGGCATGGTATGTCTCCAACTGGGGAGACCTGAATTTCATTGAGGGAAGGACCAGACAATAAAAGAACAGGCAGCATTAGTATGGTGTGAGTGCAACATGCGGTACCAGCTTTAGAATTCAGCATCTTGAAACTACCAAGCTTTTGTTGTTGTTCTTTCTGAGGAAAAAAAAGTTTCTAGATCTTATGGTAAATGTGTGCATAAAGTTCAAGAAGCAGGAAAGGCAACAGGGTAAGTTTTCAGTGCTTTGCCTGCTACCTTGCCCCTTCCCAGTGCTGGTCAAACCAATCTAACTATGCAAAATATGAACCAGTGACATAAAATGAAAACAGTTGTGCAAGTTTGCTTAATTTATGCAAGATACAGAATTGAGCCATTTTTCTCTCCTCAAATTTAAAGAGCGTGCACATAGAATTCCTTTTCTTTCTTTCTTTCTTTCTTTCTTTCTTTCTTTCTTTCTTTCTTTCTTTCTTTCTTTCTTTCTTTCTTTCTTTCTTACTTACTTACTTACTTACCAGGCAGCATTGCCTAGATTTCAAATCTTTATTCTCCCTGATATAGAGAAGTATATAGCTCTCTTTCTGAAGATTCTTAAGAATGCCTTGCTATTGTTGTGGCAGGCCAAATGCCATCTATCACAGGAATTAAGCTACCATAGGTATCAGTTTGAGTTATATGTAGAAAAACAGACAGGCCTGTATTCAGAAGGAAGGTAGGGAATCCTCCTTCTCTCCTTTCTCTAAATTTTAAGTTACCTTAACAAGGCAATAAAAGCTTCCCTACTTTTTTTTTTTTTTTTGGTCCTCCTAAACTTCTAAACTGGCTACAGATCTGGTGGTATCCCTCACCTTTCATTATGAAACATTTAATTCCATTTGTGTGAATATTCCATTAAGCCATAACAAAGGCTATAATAATGAACAGTAAAATCTGGGCTGGTCCCATTATTCATGCCATTCATTCATTGGAGAGAAGATCCTGATATAAATACAGTGATGTTCTGCACCACAGATAGAGGAATTTTAGTTTGTGCTAATATTGCTAGTTAACATAGAGATAAACTTAGTATCAATATTAAACAAACATTAACATTGTTTTAAGTTATCAGGGAGGCTCTATAACAGAAAATCTCGGAGGGAACAGATTATGGAAGGCTTCCCTAGAAGATCTTCAGGTTATTGTGGCAGGACCCACTATCATTAATGAGCCTGGTAGAGTGAGGTGTCACCCTGAGGATTATATCTGGAGTACTCTTAAAGGATAGCTTTTTTTTTTCTTTCATGAAAAAACAAAGAGATTGTGATTTGCTGTTCAGACACAAAATTCATTGGACCAATCTCAAGTTTTGCAGGAAAAAGTGAAAGTAGGACAGGTTAGTTTTATGTTTTTTAAATGGATTTGCCCATATCTCCGTTTCTGAGATTAGATACCTGCATTGTAGGACTTCTAAATAAACATTTAGGGAATTTGCATTGTGAGGGAAAGTTCACCTGGAACTTCTCCACTGTGTCAAGAGATATTCTTAAAGCTTATCTTCTTCTGCAAGGGGTTTACATTATTATAGCATCATCCACTTTATTTTGACCTCATTATAAAGTAACAAAATGTGATTGTTTATTGTTGTCTTCCGTTTGCAGATGAACTGTCATTTTCAAAAGTTCTGTTTTGCATCTTAGCTCATGGGTAGACAGCCTTCAGCCCTCCAGATATTTTGTTCTGTTAAGTGCTGGACCTAAACCTTAGCTAATCAAATGATCTATTAATAAGTGATTATGCAGTACAAAGTTTTAATTTTGATCAAAAATGTTACATGAAACGGTAAAGCTAAAAATACATGGGTAGAATTCCTAGATGTCATTTGGGCAACGTGAAGTCACATTCTCAAAGAATTGCACACTTTGAGATGAAAGTATTCATACAGGTGGTAAAGTTAGGTGTTGATCCTGTACTTACCTCTGACAGTTGTTCAGTACTATTCATTTCCATTAATCTGTTCAGTATTACTGCTATGTACTATGTAGCATTACAGTACTGTACATATATAGTTGTAATTCTATTTAAAATATAGTTTGTATTACTAAGCTGTATGTTTACATTCATATGCTGTATTGTTACAATGCACTGTATTATGGTTTAAATCTGTTTTAAAAAATCCTGTGTAGAAAGCAGTTTTTGTAGATTCTAACTTGTGATTATCCAGTGCAGAGGTTTTAAACATTTCCTTTTATGTAGGAATTTGGCTATATGTGAAATAGAATTTAGTCAGGTTTATATAGCAGAACCAGAAGCTTCGTGCTCCCTAATTTTTAGCTATTTGTTCATGCTAAATATATAATTATTATATTTCATATTTTCCAATATTTTTAACAGCAGTAATGTGTCTTTACTTTTTCTGTCACCAACACTTTGTAGTAATATGAACTGTGAGATTCACACAATAATAGAATATTACACACATTATGTGTGTGGAAGTTGGAATTTCTAGATTTCCCACCATCATAAGGGCTTGGTCTTTGTAAAAGTATGAAACATCAACAGGTTACTAGGGGAAAAAAAGAAAAATTTGATAACATTAAAAATTAAAACAAATATTTAAGTTACCAAATTGAAAGTGGGATGGTAACTGAGTTCAGTATTTAGATGATCTACAATTCTTTTAAAAAACTGTATCTTTTATATAGAAGACCCTTTCTCCACATCTCCACCTCTAGTTGTGTAATGTGGGACTGATGTAGATAGGGAAGGGATCCAACCATGTGGAAAGAGGTTAAATTTTCCACTTCCCCATCTATATTTTAGCTTCTATAATCACTGAGTTCATTATTCAGTGTAACAGATTCAGTGTAACTATCAATAATGTCTTCAATTAAATCTGGTGAGAGGAATCGTATAAGGATGGGTAACTCCAATCTACCCAGAATTATTATTGTTTTGGCCTTTTCAAGTCTCATAGGCAAGCTTCATCTTAATGAACTTCTTTAGAAAAATTACCAGTGTCCATCAACAGAGGGAAAATATCCATGTAGAATTTGACAGGGCCACAGCTGCATTGTCAGGTTTCTGAATACAAACCTTGGTTCAACCATAATTGTTACACAATTATTACAGTGTTGAGGAGTCACCACATGTGATTTTACCTTATATAACTTGAAACATAACTGAATTGGAACAAGAGAGAGTGGTATCAGTCTTCAAGCATCTATGCTTTTTTCAACTCAAGTTCACCTGAATTTTTAAATTCTATTTTGTTTCTGAAACAGTATCCATTTTTCACCAACAGATAGCAATGAAGATCATTAAAAAATACAATTAATATGATTTTAAATCCGCTGGAAACAAAAATACTCAGAATATGCCTGGTATGGTTCCAGCAGCTTGCCTAAATAAAATAGAGTGTTGGATTTTCTGGCAGGAAGGTAATGGAGCCAGCTTGATTCTGAGTTCCACAGCCTGGGAACAGCAGTATTCTTCCCTAGATGAGTCTCTGCCACATTTTCTCTCACTGATACCTTTAGATGACAAAGAGAAGTTTCTCTCTTCTCAGTAGTTGGTCAGGTCGAGACAGCTTGGCTTAAATACAGACAGTGCTATTGCATTCTATTGGTAGTCTATACAAATATGATAGCTGGCCATATTTTAACACTTGAGTAGCTCAAAGTTGTCTGATCCTGAGAACTAGACAAGGTCAGAGCTGGTTATGTCAGCCCTAAAAGGTAGACTAGACCAAGAAATCAGTGCCATATGACTCTAAAACTACTTTTACTGCAACAGCTATAGTTACAGAACCTTGCAAGTCTGAATGTACTTTTCCCCTCCCTCCTTTTATCTTTATGTGAACTAGGGAGGGGTTTGTCTGAGACGTAGTTCATTGGAAAGGACTCAAGCCCCGTTGTCTAATTGTTGCCTTGGTAGTGTCTTTTCCTTCTCTCCTTCAAGGCCATTCCTTATTTCTTCTACAGGTTAATACTTGGATGGGAGACTGCCAGGGAATACCAGGACTATAGGCTAGACTGAGAAATTGGGGGGGGGGGGGGAGAATCCCATAATAAGGCAGTAGTAGGCCACTTCTACATTGTTGCCAGGAAAACTACAGAATGATGTAGCTTTAGGAAGACTGCAAAGCCTTCGAAATAAATGTTTCATATCATGCAGGAGGAGCATATGCACAGCAGTTTTTTTCATCCCCAATTTTTAAAGCAGCTGCTTCTTTTTCCAGGCTCATGCAGTTATTTTGGAAGCTGCTCCGGAGGTATGTTCATGCACAGCCACTTTGCTTCACCAAAAACAGAAGAGCCCAGATGTTCCTTGCAAAGAATGCAGCCATTCTAACAATTAGCAAAGAGGTATATTATATGTGCTCCTTCGCATTGATCAGCACATCTGTTAAAATGTTTTTGCTTGGCTCTAATGAATATAACATATTTAAAAGCCCTAGTTAAAAGTCTGGCCTCAGAACTCTGGATCAGCTAAAGTTTCTGAATACTTTTAAAGGCAGTCCCATATAGGACACATTGTTTTAATCCAAGTAGGATGAAACCAAAGCTTATGTCAGACTGGAAAAAGCTTATTTGGCACTCTAGTGTCAACTATGCTAATGCATTCCTGACAACATATGGAATTTGGACATTCATGTTAAAACTGTGCAGGAGCATGAGGGCTCCTTGTAGAAGATAGCTGTACAAAATGCTTTATTGTAACCCATACCTGCCTAACAATAGGCTCTTGCCCTGGGTTAACTCCACCCTCCTAGGCTTTTCAGGTCGATGTAGCCACATAAATAAGTCTTTGATGGTTAGCCCTTATAACAAATACAAGTGTTAAAGTTTGTAAATTGATATACAATCTTTGCCTTCCTCCAAAAGTTCTTACACTTGTTGGGATTAGCACAGTTGCTCCTCTCCTGGTTGCTGCCAAGCTCCAAGCCAAGCTCCAAGCAAGAATCGCACCACAGTGGGCTGCTTACCATAGCTTGTGGTCCTGGCAATTGACCGATCGTTCTCTTGCTTGCCTGTAATAGGTTGTAAATCCCCAGACGTCACTTCCTGCTTCCTCATCTGCTTGGTGTCTTCTGATCCTTCTTAACCTTTCCTTCTACACACCCACACTTTTGCAGGCTAAGGGCTTGGGTGGCGTGAGGCTGCCTATGGACATTGGCAGGTTCCCAAAAATGCAAGCGTGTGGCTCAATTAGCCAGACACCAGAACGTGGGCGTGGATGCTTTTGAGTAAACTGTGTGGGGGATGAATGAATGAATGAATGAGCCCATCTCTCAAGTTTCTGAGGCTGTAAACTTCTACGGCCCTTTGAGAGAAAGCATGAGCTTAGCTTTGGGGAAGGGGGGGAGGAAGTGTTTCTACCAGGCTGCAGCTGCTTTTCCCAAATCCAGACAGCTACCCCAGCTTCATTCCCTCACAAGGAGCACATCCAAATTGAACGTGAGTCTTTCAAGGGAGTATAATACCATCCAACACATATTGAATACCAGGACTTTGACTGATGATAAACACTTCCATTTTGTCTGGAGTGTTGTTTGCCTCATCTACAGTAATCCATTATTAACATCAAATACTGATTCACCGCAGCTTCATTGCATTTGTATGAAAAGGAAAGAGAACTGGACCTCATCAAGGTATGGAACTCCAGGCAATCTCTGCCAGCAATTTATATAAGAGATCAGATGGAAATTTATGGAACCCCATAATCCAACTGTGAGAAGGAAATCCAGCTCTTCCTCCATGAGAGCAGGAAGCCAGACCTTCCCACCTGTCTCACCCTCTCATTCAACCTTTCCACAGCAAGCAAGGTAAAATTTACAGGTAGAATGGCTCACCCAAAAGATTAAAATGTGGCAGGAAGAGTCCAGATTCCTTGAACCTAAAGACACCAAAAAGATCCCCCTAATCAAATAACTAAAGAGCTGGCAGGAAGAGCTAACATTCTTTGAACTTAACCAAAACCTTAATCAAATAACAAAAGATCTCTTCCCCGAAGACAGTGTTGTCCAAACTTAGCCATTTTAAGATGAGTGGACTTCAACTCCCAGAATTCTTAAAGTGGCCAAGTTTGGACAACACAGCCCGAAGAGATCTGCATACCAGTCAGGCAGTGCTAGACAGGCAAACGCAGGATGCCCGATTAGAGAAAGCCAGCTCAGTGGGGTGCCTGACCTCTTGGAAGTCCAGCTAATTACACTTTTTAAGAATTCTAGAGGGTGGGCCCTCTCTTCGCCGGCTTTTTCAAGAAACATCTCTTGTGTTTTTATTCTACTGAATTGTGATGTGAATGTGCCATACGATAAATAAATAAATAAATAAATAAATAAATAAATTCGAGAAACAAAGGCAAGGTTTTCCTATATAAAGGGCTCTTTGGGAATTCTTGCTCGTGGCCACCTACAAGACCTGATTCTGTGTGCTGTGCTGTCAGAAATAAACTTTTCCGTCTGTTTCAAGCAACTGCCTGTGCATTTTATTCCCAGCTCAGAAACGAACTTGGTAAGATTTGTGGAGTCCTTGGGGTTCTCTGAGCTTGATTGTTTTCTTGCAAATGTTTTGTTACCCGGCTCGGTAACATCTTCAGTGCTAGTATGGAGTGGGGTTTTCTCTCTGTTTATATACTGTGGCTTGCCCTGCCAGTAGGAAACAAAAGAGCAGAACACCTCCTCACCAGCAGTCATCACCCAGATAAGCAGAGATTAACACCAAGATTATCACCAGACATACAGTCAAGCAGTAAACAATACCCTAATCAAGGAACCGGGGGGGGGGGGACACCCCCACACCAACACTGGCAGGGCAAGCCACTGTATATAAACAGAGAGCAAACCCCACTCCATACTAGCACTGAAGATGTTACCTAGCTGGGTAATGAAACGTTTGCAAGGAAACAGCCAAGCTCAGAGAACCCCAAGGACTCCACAGTTCAACCCTAAACTACATATATTCTCTTCTATTGGTAAGATTTCCTTCCAACACAACAACCACGGTATTGATAATTACTCAGCTCACACCAGTACCTAAAATGTGTTCAGATAATATTAACTATCATACATACATACATACACGCACGCACACACACATTTTACAAGAAGACACCAAAGTTATGTCTGTCCTTACTATAACAACCATAGTTTCCATTTTAAGGTGAATATGAGCAATTATTTATCTGCAGTTAGCTAGAACGTGGCAGGTCCTTGACCATCCAGCTCCCTTCCCCCAATACACATACACTATAAAACACTCAGTTGATTCTCCAACAGATATAAGGCTAGCATAATAATTATTTTGCCTCTATGACTACAGCAGCATAGGCTTTCCATTCAGCACAAAAGATGGAAGAGCAGGTATGTCAATGCACACTTGTAAGTACATAAATTGTAGGTGTTGATCTCATTGCTTTTCACACCTAAGCTGACTTCCCTTAGAACAGTAACCCTTCAAGGCATCAGCTCCAGAAAGCTTATGTAGAGCTTCTGCTGGGCATAGTAACCAAGGATTCAGGATTTTCAAAGAACTAAGATTTTGTCGTTTTCATCTAGCATCTTTCTGGAGTTTAACCCTAAGTTAACAGGCAGGCGGCAAGGTGAGACAGCGCAATCACTCACAACCTTCCTGGGCAATCTGCTGGCTTTCCTCTCCTCATTGGGGTGGAGGAGATATATTTGCTGATCTGGTCTACCCCAAGATAATAATCGCCTCTTGCAGCAGCGTCAGGCATTCTGTACACGGGGATGCAATCAAGAAGGGAAGGGCTTCTACCGGGAATGTTGATTCAGGAGTCTGTTCCTGCTATCTGGTCTTTGTTTGGAGTCTCTCCTGAGCATCGGTCACTATCTCCCTGGGCAAGGCAGCCGAGTCATCTTCCTCTCCCTGCAGAGCGCGCTTGAAAAGCAAACAGGAAATTCAGCACACAGGCATCAAACTCAAGTTTCCAGGCCCTATGACTTCCTTTCTCTAGATGAGCAGAATTTCTCAAATGTCCCCTCCCTCGCTTTACTGGAAAAGCAGGAGCAAAACTGGAGAATGAGGGAGAGCGATTAGCCACCTGCTGTTCTAAGCCAACTCCAAATGCGTCATCTTTCCAGAAAAGAAGTGACTGACAATGCTGGGAAGTGAAAGTGAGATATGCCCTACCTGCCTTGGATCTCTTGTTGCAGTGGGAAATGTAAAGAGAGTAATTCAAAGAAGTGTTACACTTGCAGCACGCTGGCTGCTTGTTGCATAGGATGAAACCTAGCCACATCAGGAGCATCATCTAATTGCCAAGCTGTTGGTGGCACTACCAAAGTAGACAGGGTTCCTCAACCTCGGCAACTTTAAGATGGGTGGACTTCAACTCCCAGAATTCCCCAGCCAGCCATGCTGGGAGCTGAAGTCCACCCATCTTAAAGTTGCCGAGGTTGAGGAACCCTGAAAGTAGAGAAGCTACAGATGGCTCCACCATGTGGCTAACGTGATACTAATGCTACCCATTGATTACTGAGCAAAACTCCCCAGCTTCTAAAATATAAGTGGAATTAAGAAGTGAATTAGGATTAGGTCTAATGTACTTACTAGATCAAATGGGGAAAATGAACTCCCAGCTCCTCTACTGCTGACAACCTGAAACAATTCACAGAGCAATAAAAATATTGCTGAGTATGAAAACTGCTTACATCTTTTCGGTATCTTGTTAGAAGCAATGGAAAGGTAAGTAGAGAAAAACTTTTCTATCTCTCTTTGCCACAAGCATGGAAAACAAACAAATTATTCTCAAAGTTCAGAATATTATGTTAATGATTAAATTTACAATAAGCAGCTTTGGGAAAGGGAAGCAGGGACAATAGGCAGTTTTGGTTAATACTGGATATCTTTCAAATTTTTATGGGAGAAAGATCACAGTTACAGGAGTAGTACTTCATTATCTTTGGGCTATGTTCTAAAATTGATAGAGGATTTTGATTTATTTCTGTGATTATGTTGGTCAATGAAATAAGTGATAAATTGTTATTTAATGTTTTCTTTCCCCTCCCACTTTTAAATAAAATTAAGAAGAAATGTCTTAGAACCATAGAATCATAGAATTAAAAGGGATCTGGGAGGTCATCAACTCCAACCCCCTGCACATTGCAGGATTCACTACACCATCCCCAAGACATGACTATCCAGTCTCCATTTGAAAACCTCAAGTGAAAGTTAACTTTCACTGTATTTTATATATTTTTGGAACGTTCTGTTCTATATATTTGATTGATTGATTATTTCAATTTATATGGCCACCCTTCTCAGGTTCATGACTCTGGGCGGCTAATAGTGTTACAAAATTTTGCTTTACTTCTGTGATGTGTTCCACAGGCAACCTGCTCTGCCAGCATTTATGTTGCTCCAACAACTGTTGCACCTGGCTAACATAAAGACTAAAAAATTTGGCCTACATCCAGTGATTGTATTATCTATTATCACATAGAGCATGGTCTGCAAGCCTTCTATACAACTCTTTTACCAGTAAGATGTAGAAATTAAAAACAAATATGAGAGTGGAGACAGACCCTTTTTGGTAAAAATATGCTTGATAGCCATTTCATCTTCAAAATGTTAACAGGATAATCACAAGCACTCTTGATGGAGATTACAACTGTATCTTTAAAAAATCTTGAAGCCACAGAATAGTTAATGAGCACAAGTATACTGAGATTGCCAGGAATTTATCAGCACAAAATTGTGAGCGTATGTGAGCACTCTTCAGATATTTTAAACACATTTAAAAATTGAACATCTGACAACAACTGAATGCAGTGTACATGGTGTTTGGGAATTATGTACGTTGTAACAGGTACAATTTGGACTGGCATATTCTCAGATTTACAGTGGATTGTGCAGAACACGTAAGTCATCTGACATGGTTCACTTTGGCCCAAAACCTGTTTGAAAATAGGCAACAGAAAATGTTGGTACAGCTTGTTTTCACTGACTTTAGCTATACCAAACATATATACATATACATATACATACACACACACACACACTTAAATGGGAAGAGGTGCTTTGGGCTTCATGTGAACATAGCATCTCTCTGCTCTTTATTAAAACAGTCAGAGGCTGCTTTAATGAACAAAGAGATCTATGGTTACACAAGGGCCAAAGCAATTCTTCCCAATCATTTTCAATGTGTGCACAGGCTGAATACACATTTACAAGTTACTCCCTACTGATAAAGTCCTGACTTCTGGGGTCACACCCAAGCATATAGATGCATAGTTTCCCTTTCATAGAACAAATCAATCCAGAGTTCTCACTTGAGTCTCAACGCATTTTGACACATTATGCAAAGACCCAGCTCCATTGAGAAGACTATAAAGCTGGGAAAGATGGAAAGAGAAGAAAAGGATGGCCAGTATCAAGGTGGATGGACTCGATCACAGCAGCAATGAGTACCCAGTTGGAAGAACTGAAGGACTAGGTTGGGGAAACAGATCACCCTAGAGCAGGTCTATCTATGAGGTTGTTAAGAACTGACTCTGACTGGATGGCAAACATAAATTCTTTCTCTTAATACACAGCAAAAATCTAACAAAACTACTATGGTTCCTGCTCTTGTGCAGAGTTACTGTCCATCTAACTCACAGAACGAACAACAGTGAAGAATTTGATTTAGCCTGATGTCAAATCCAGTGCACCCCTTCCCCTATCCAACAGAAGTTCATTGAATGACGTCAGACTTAATATTTGAGTTATATTCAAAAGTTCAAAGCAGCATGCATAGCACTCCCTTTCCCCCACAAAAACCTAGCAATGGAGTTTGACCTAAAGAAAGTGATTGGCCCAAGCACATCCAGGGAGTTTTCTTAGCTGAGGGTGGGTCTCCTCAAAGCCAGTCCAACACTTAAATGCAATGCCATTCACAGTAACATGTATGCTCCTGAGACTTTAAGAGGTCTATCCTCTTTCACCTAATAGGGAAACAGTTACCAGACTAACTGGTGGAAGCAACTGCCTGCTTCCTTGAGCTGGTACACACAAGGCAATTTCCCATGATCCTACAGATTTGGCCCATGCTTCATCCTTCTGACACAAGAGGAAGAGTCAAGTGAGCCTATCCCGGTGACATTAATGTAGAACAAAGAGTCTTGTGGCCTTGGAGGCACTATGGATCACTTTAGTGAGTCCCCATCTCTGCTACAAAATATCTATCAGGTTGTGGCTGAGGAAGGACAGAACTCTGAAGCATTTTTATCATCATGAAAATATGTGGGTTCAATTAGGAATAAACTCTCAGATGAATACTGTCAGTAAATGAAGGTTAACTTTCTCCTTCATGCAGATTATGGAAAAGATTTGCTCAGGCATAAACCTTAAGTTACAAAAGAGACTACAAAAAGACTCTGATCTTACTTATATCCTGCATTAAAGAGTTTTATCTTTGGCTCAGTTCACTGCTCAATTCAATGTGTTAGGAAGGAAAATATGGCACCATTCCCAAATCTGAATGAGTCTATCTTTGTGGAGCTGGAGGAATTAAGTCAAACAATGCACATGTGTTTTGCCACCTCTTTTATGCCAATCTTCACACAGCCCTCATTACCCTTCCAAATAAGATGTAGAATAAAGGAAGATTGTATCTTCTTCCTGCTTTTCAACTCATGCTGCAGATTATAAGAATATTGCATGTTTTCCTGTTGCTATAGGGATCTCTCACAAATTATCAGAAATGCCTAGGATGAACAAAATGGTTTGTTGATGAACACACCCCAAAACCAGGGTTTGGTTGCTTTGTGATTTTGGGAAGTAGAAAATTCTGATCTGTGATTGAAATAAATTAGAAATGACCGATTCCCCCTCCCCCGCATTTGGGCCAACTAGTTTCCCAGGGGAAAATCTCATTATCTTACAGAGGGATATGAACAACTGATTTTTAGTACCAAGTTTCTACAAGCATAGATAAGAGATTGCCCAAAACTTGGATAAAATCCCCCCTTTTTTAATAGTCTCCAGTTTTGCATATCCAAAAGACAGACCTACAAATTTAAAGAATGAGAAGATAATCAATGGATCAAGATCTTTTTTATTAAAACATTTTTTTCTCCATGAGAACCAATATTATACTTCCAAATTAAACTACTTGATATGATCATTTGAAAAAAATACAAACAGTGCTCTGGCTGAAGAGGTATATCGCTGTGGCTGCCAGTTTATTTGGGCACTTAAACATCTTCCTCAACAATTAAAGTTGTAAAGTGAAAGAGAATTAAAATATTACAAGAACTGACTGCAGCCCAAGACGGAAAGTTTTGGTATTCACTGGATAGCCATATGAAATGTGTGAGAGGTTTCTTTAAAAGCAGTCAATCAACTGAAGTGAATTCAGGTCACACAAAAAGTTGCTACAGAAGTATATGACTGGCAGTGGCAGTTTTTGTCTTTACTGCACCACTTCTAAAAGAAACAGGCAGTTACCTTATCTTTCCATTAGATTTCATAGGTTTCTTGCCTGTAACTGCAAACTGCCGACTCAAACAGTTTAAGTTGTATAGAACAACATTTCCACTGATAAACAGACCATCAATTAATTATATATTGACATTTAGTATTTTGTCAGTTTGGAATTGTACCAGGATGTCCTTATTGCATTTTTGAAAATATTTAAAAGCAAATATACTTTATACATTTGTCGTCATTATATAGTTTGTGATTAATTAATCATTTTCGAAGATGATAATCTCATGCTTTGACTATAATCTGTATCACCTAATAACAGACTCTCCTGTCCACAAATGTTTTGATCTACATCTGTTCTGATTTCATGGTCTGAAACATAAATCAATTAGTAATTATACTAGATTGCCAGTGCCCGGTGTTCTGTGCTTATCTTTTTATTAACTTTTCTTGTTATTTCCAATATATAACTATTACAACATATTAGTATTATATACCAATTACATACTTAATGCAACAAACATTCCTAAGATTGCATTTTATATGAAATTTCTCTCCATTCTTTTCTCTGTGCATAGTAAGTTATTACTATGCTTTAGGAATGTATTACAGTAGCACAATTGAAAAAGTGTTCCCTTTTAGTCTTTCCCATCACAGTCAGCGTAACGTTGAAGGCCACTATTCCGCCTTTCGTGAAGATGAGACAGCTTCCTCCAAACAGAAACTTGATGGAAGTTAGCACTGAACGATCTTCCAAGGCGCCCACGTTGCTTCTTGGAGATGTTGTCTTCACTCTCAGATTTGGCTAAGCCCTGAGCTGGAGATGGGGGCTGAAGTTCTTGCTGAACGTGTCCAAGTGGAAAGTTCCAAGGACCGAACCGATGCCAATTAAACCTCTGAAGAGCAATGATACAATGTAGATTCCCCCCTACCTAAAATGAAAGACAATGTTTATTAAAACAACAATACTCTTCTGTCAATATATTTAGAGCTAAGGTCGCTATCCGTTTGAATTATTCTGTTTGTTGTATTTTACACTGGGTTAGATGGTTTTACGGATTAAAATCTGTGGTTACAATAAAAAATTATTCTATTTAATTATTCTAATTCAATGTTCGAGTTAAACATTTAATTAGCACGGCTACCTGTAATTCCCCATTCCCATTTCAGATTTTTGTGCCAAAAGTTTTCTGTCCACACAGGGCAACTGCTACATCATTTTCCTCATCCACTGTTGGTTCTAGTTATTTGAAAATCTAGTGAAAATATTCTCAAAATGCAGCCCTTGAATATACCCTTTGTACAGAAAGAGATGAAAGTTTGGAAATTGCTAAAGAGAGATTTCAAGTTGTCCAGCCAACTTTTTGGAATAATAACTGTGCATTTGTTTATTATATTGCCATATCATGGGTGTTGGAGAAGACTCCTGACAATATTATGGACAACCAAAGAATCATTGAACAAATCAACCCAGAGTTCTCATTCAATGCACAAATGAACAGGCTCAAATTATCCTACTTTGGACACATTACATGAAGACCCAGCTCTCTGGAAAAAGGCTATAATTCTGGGAAAGGTAGAAGGAAAGAGAAGAAGAGGATGACCAGCAGCAAGGTGGATGGACTCAGTTACCGTGGCGATGAGTGCACTGTTGGAAGACCTGAAAGACCAGGTTAGGGATAAATCATCATGGAGAAAATCTATCTATGTGGTCGCTAGGAGCTGAAAATGGCTTGATGGCACATAATCAATCAATCCATCCATCCATCATAGTGAATTTGATGAGCTAAAATCTTATTTTGGATTGAGAGCAGCAAACCCGCCATAGCCATGCAAGGATAATGCCTAAACATGCCCTGATGTGGGTCTGTATCCAAAGGTGGCAGTGCTTTAGCAGAAGAAACTAAATTTTCATATAACTAGATCACAGCAATTTATTCTTGTTCTGCTCAAAAGAATATAGCATGCTAGTTTGAAACAGAAGGAGGAACAGACTAATGAAGCCATTTCTGTTTTTACAAAGTGGAAACATATTTTGCCAATGCAAAATAACCTTTCCATAGTTACAATCATGACAGAATATCTGAACGCATTTCATAAATGCTACCTCATGTCAAACATGCAGCTGTGCTTTAATATGAAGCATTCTTACCTTCTTTGTCTTCCGATACTGAAGACCCCTTTCCAAGTGCCTAATATCTAGGTATTCAGGATTCTGAGTGTTTAAGTCTGTTACAATATCTGCCCACCTACACAATAAGATGGAAGGAAGTTCACAAATGCAACAAAAATCTAGACTATCATGCTTACTAGTTTTTCTCTGAATCCTAGATAGACAAGAATTCAGACTTAAGTATACTCTCCTGTACAATACGTAGCAAATACTGACATTTTTCCTGAAATCAAGGGCAAGGGTATTAGTCCTTTGATTCATTTAGCAGGTACACATAATGCCACTTTACTATCCTTCTCCTCCTCTCCTCTCTCTTTCACCAATTTCTTACTTCATATTTTAGCTTTGTGTAAGAAAAGCATGAGAAAAGTTAATAGAGATACCTAACATGAAGGAGTTCCAAAGCCTCCAAGGAGATGCAAATGCTTCCATTCATACGTTCCCATCAAATATGCTTCTGATCTTGATAGGAATCCAGAAAGATCCTTCTCAAGGATCTTAAAGGCCAGGCACATTCATAAGCAAGAATATGATTTTTAGAAGTCTGGTTTAAAATCATGTACAGTTTACATCTCAAACCTGTTCTGAACTGTGGCCAGAAATGGAGTGGTAATCTGTGAAGTCATGTTAACTGTGAGTCTCATGCTTCACATATTAGCTCCAGTCAGTAAATATTCTGCTGGACCAGTAAATACTTTTTCTTGACCACTTGATGTTTTTAATTACTTCTTATAAGCAGCCCCAGGGACACCTGATATCTAAGTATTTTTAAGGTCAATCTAAATAAGGCCGCAAAGACGTTTTCGAAATAGATCCTTATTAATACTACTGTTTTATTCAATGGCAGCTAGCAAATACAGTGGTACCTTGGTTCACGAACGCTTCTGTTCACGAACAATTCAGTTCACGAACAGCTCTGGTCGCAAAATTTTGCCTCCGTTCGCGAACTCCGCATCGGGTTACGAACAGGATCAGTGGCCATTTTCCCTCCCGTGACACGTGGTCGCGGCTTCCTGTAGGGAGGGGGACTCTCCCTCCAAGCAGTAACCGCCTCCCCACCCGCCTTCCTGTCCTCCACGCCAGAAGTCGTGTCGAGCAAGGTTAGCTTTCTCTCTCTTCATACTGTACTTTGTGTCATATTTTTGTGGTTTTAAAAAAAAACAACATATGGTTCAGAACGGATTAACCGTAATTACATTGAACCTTACAGGGAAATTTGATTCGGGACGCGATCAAAAATCAGTTGGCGACCAAATTCGTAGGGGTCAGAACGGATTAACCGTATTTACATTGAACCTTATGGGAAAATTTGATTCGGTTCACGACCAATTTGGTTCGCGACCAGAGTTGCGGAACGAATTAAGTTCATGAACCGAGGTACCACTGTACGTTTTCTTAACAAAAAAGGCAAATAATACTTAGCCTCTTCCTTTACCTTCTTCATTATTTTTTCATTCACAATCCACCGGGGAAAAATTGCCTAGGCAGTATCAGTATCTTCACAAAGAACATGCTTCACAGGTACAGTGGGATGTAATTACTGAGGCATATGTTACCGCTAGCAGATTTCACAGAATCATAAGGTTGAAACAGATGTTGGAGGCCATCTGGTCCAACCTCCTGCCCAGTTCAGGAATCTTCATACCATTTCGGACAAATGGCTGTCCGGTCTTTTCTTGAAAACCTCCAGTGATGGCACACTCATGACTTCAGGAGGCAGGCTGATCCACTGTTTAATAGCTCTCACAGTCAGGAAATTATTATTTAACTTAAACTTCCACCCATTGGTATGTAACTATGTATGTATGCGTTTATTTTATTTTACATGGCTGCCCATCTCAAACCCTTCTATTCCTTCATCTAAGTCATTTATGAAGACATTGAAGAGTACTAGGCCCAGGGCAGAACCCTGAGGAACTCCACTGTGTACTCCCTCCATGTCGACACCGACCCGTTAAGCACAATGCATTGGCTATGGTTGTTCAGCCAACTGTGAATCCATCCGATAGCGGGGCCATCCTTCCCACATTGATCCAGTTTATTAAGAATGGGCTATGGTCTACTTTCTGAAGATCTGATATCCCTAGGAATGGTCTCAGTTAATGTCATTAATATTAACAATGCAAATCTGGGAACTGAGGTTCAACATTGAATCTAGCTATATATCCAAAAGCAAATACGAAGAACTGTGTTCAAACATCAACAAACTACATTATTTCATTAGCACCTAAGATGAATGTCCATTTTCTTCCATCCCCAATGTAAATATATCCTGAATGGGAAGGTTCATTTTTTTTTAAATAGAGTTAGTTTTCGAAACACTGATTTCCCCCCCCTCAAAATTTGATTCTCGATACTTCCGGTACTAAGCAGCAGCACGCCAGAACAGCACTCCTTTGGGGAGGTGGATAAAGTATTAGCTCTCTAGAAAAGAAATCTCAGCTACAACATGCAAATTTTGAAGTTTCAGCATAGAACTTTTTTATGTTGCACTGGAAGACACCAACACCTGTTTAGGAATTTGTGTCTTATACTTAGATTTATTCATCTAGGGATCGGTGTTCATGTAAGTGTTTGTGGATGCTTACAGAATGCTCTGTATCTGAATTTCCTAAATATTATGTGATCTTTGTAAGTTCACTTACTTTTTGCAGTGAATAGTGGGGTGTTTTCTGCTTGGCTCTCCAATGAGTATCCAGGATTCCACATCTTGCTGTAAGAGACGTCCTCTGGTGCCCAAAAATGATAAACAAAATGTTTATCATAGTAAGAAGCTTTATAAACAAGCAATCTAAGTTGTCCCTGGCCAAAATGAATAATTAACTGTTGTACGGTTACATAAATTTATAATATTAAGCGTGACTAAAAGATATATATTTAATGACGATCAACTTCATCTTAAGAAGAGGCAAAAATATTCACTGATCCTAGTGTTTCGTAATATAGGAAGTATTTGGAAACTTAATTCAAACTACTCTGTATCCATGTTATTTGCATGTTAATTAAAATAACAAATGCATTCTTCTAGAGGTTGACTATTTTTCAGCAAATGCATCCCTTCTCTAAATATTTCTGCACACATGGCAAGACCTCTGCTCTAGAATTCGTCTTTATTCCTACTCAGAAAAATGGCTGTAGCTGTTTCTGCCATAAGGCAGCAGGCTGGATTCAATGGCTTTTAAGTTCCTTCCAAGTCCCTAATTTCCTGCCATGAATTAGAGCTAATCTTTTTAGTATCAATGCAAAAAACATACATACAATGCAATGCTTTATACTCTCTGTAGAAACACTATTTTCTGCCCCTTTAAATGCACTTAGAGATAAAAGGGAATGTAAAATCTCATTCATATGTATTTTTAAGGAAAGAATGGCAATTCCTACATATGTGGGTTTCTCCAAATCAACACATCTGTTTTTTAGCTGAAATCAAACTAATGAAATTGCACCAATTCATCTAGTGAAAAAAAAACAATAAAACTTGCATGCACATTTCAGTTAAAAAAATAAAACTCAAGGATTCTTAATGAAGATTTTTAAAGGCCATCCTTCCAAATAAAAGAAAGAAAACTGATACCGAATACAAGATGCGTAGACACTTAGAACACAGCTCAGATTAAAGGAAGAAATCAATGCATTTATCATAGAAACCCATTTTTCATCTAATGATAGTCTATACATTTGTTTAAAGACATTTAAATTGCATTCAAAATGTTCTTTCAGACTTGTTTGGTGACAAAACAGTTTACTTAGGTTTATCCAGAGAAATCAGAGAAAGTTCTTCTGCTAGAACAAGATTTGCCATCTAAGTTAATATTGCTCCTATTTTAGAGAACTATATCTGGAAAAATATTGCCACCTAGTGATTGTTAATGCAGATAAACCAACCCACATAGGTATACTACATGATCCTACATCTCATGTTTGCTAATAAAGTTATAACGTTAATATGAGCAATTAATGGTTAGCTTTTTATAAGATGATTGCAGCTGTGTTGCTACCATTTGTGATATCAAGTAGATTATGAGGGTCTTACTTATATGCTTTGCTCGGTTTTATTGGAGTTGCTTCAAATCCAATTGGACAAAAATAATGATTTTGGCAATGATAAATATATGCCATTGAGTCATCTCGCAGCCCTTGGGTTAGTTTTGTTAAAGCGCCCGAAGCTACAAATTAAAAAGAAATAAAAACATTATGAAGGTGGTTTATTTGATATTAAGAAGAAACATACTTTTAGATTTAACATCAGTTCAAAAAAAATTATGAACTATTAACTAATGTTTCAGGGACTCTCTAATCATATTAATATAATGTAACATAATGTAAAATAATAACATACAGGTACTCCTCACTTAGTGACTGCCTTGTTCAGGGACTGTTCAAAGTTATAACGGTGCTGAAAAAATAACTTTATGACCCATGACAGCATTTATGACTTTCGCAGCGTTCCTCAGTCACGTGACCGCCATTACAATCAGTACACGTTCTCCTGCACCTGACCTGTTGTTTTTCTTTTCTCCCGCTTGCAGAGCAGAAAGATTGGAGAAGAAGGGATACAGTAAGCAGGCACACAATGGGGAATACACCAGCCTGTTTGTGTAGCATCCTTGTGGCTGCCGGTGCCAGTGCATTGCTTTCAATGTGTATTCCCTATTGCGTGCCTGCTTATTCTCTTGTAATCCCTTCCTCTCCAATGAATGTAAATGCAAACATTAATTCCCTTCTTGCTAATTATTCCAGCACCAAGGTGAGCATTCCAAAGGGTGGGGGAGTGGGGAAAAGGAAAGCACTATCATGTGATTTCCCACTTAGTGACCACTTCACTTAATGACAGAGCTGTTGGTCCCAATTGTGGTCGCTAATAAAGGACTACCTGTATTTTAAACACCTCTCAAACAATAGTCTTGATTATTTTAGAAGCAAATACTTGTCCAGACAGATAATTTCAAGTGAATTGCAACATCTCTAAAGTGGGTGGAGAGCCCAGAGGTAGCTCCATCGCTCCATTGCCACATTCATCCAACTCCCCTTTCCTGAGCAGAGTAGCTCTAGTGACAGACCTTCAGAGGAAACAAGCCTAAGAAAGGTAAGACTGCCTTTTCTCCACATTCAACTGGCAATTGGGAGCATAAAATCCAGGGAAAATTATGCTAATCCTACAAAAAAAAAAAGTATGCAAATTCAACTGTGAAAAACAAATGAACTTTCTACTGGACTCTCCACCACCACCCATTTCATTCTGCTCTTTTAACAGCTACGAAGAGTTACTCACATCATTAAAACTGCCTTCTTACCAGTTTCTCCAGCAGTCTTATACTTCCCATGAGGTTTATAGAGAAAATAGGAACATCCTTTTACATGGAAATAATCATTAATTTGTCTGAACCACCTGAAAAGTACAAAGTGCAGAATTTTGTATTTTATATGCAAATTAGCAATCAACCCATTAAAAAAGTATTTCTCCTGGCACACAGATCACATGGCATGGCTAACATTCCCACTATCCCTTAGTCAGATATGTAGCATCATTATCCCAGTTCATGCATGCTTATTTGGGACTGCAGCCTGTGTTTGTTTTAAAATATTTCTTAGAGGTCTAACATTGCTAAAAAACACATTGACTTTAAACACCCTTGATTCTGATTACAGACACATTTGTTTCTTTTTCAGTTTGAGAATAAACATTCCCAAATTCAGACATTCCTTTCTTCTGATCTTATTGGAGGACACCCTCTTTCAAACAACTTTTCCTAAGCTCCACGTTTGTTTTGTTTGGCCAACTTACTTTACAGTCCTTCCCTCTCCTGTTTGTCCTGTCCCTCTTACAGAAGTAATTCTACCAGTAACAATCGAGGCTTCTTTTGTCTTTCTTCCATATGGCCCAAATGCAACCCAGCCACATGTCACATGCATTACTACTACAAATAAATCCGCTTATAGATTAGAATTTGTTGTGTTTAAAACAGTCTGCTAAGATTGTTTCTGTTTATATCACAATTATGTATATGGTTTCCTAGAAATCAGTCAATGAGGATGCTATAGAACTACCAGCCTAATTTTCTTCTCCAGAATAAAAATTATGCATTATATACATAGGCGCCCTCCCCACTGTTATGCATGCAGTATTATGAGCATGAGACAGTTCCAGAACACTTTTCACCTCATTAACGTAGTATTTCCAGTAAACGGACCAAATCGTATCTCTTCAAAAGGTGGTTGGAAGCCCAAGATGTGCAAAGCCTCTTCTTGAGTAATAGGGGACAAGCTGGATTTAGAAGTTAAAAGTTCAGAATATAAACGGCTACAGAAAACAAGGACTAAGCTGCATCTTAAGCGTGCTAATTACAATGAAAGCCTCACTGGATCCCCAAAAGAACACATTTAACATACTGAAGAACAACTTACTTTCCAGCTCCCATTGTGCTATATAGGAAATTCCAGCAAGAGACTAGAGAGGAAATCCCACAGGAAGTCTTATATTGGGGGCGACTTATGCAGTACCTTCAAGACAAATTTTAGAGGCAAACTTTCATTTGCAGTAATGAAAACCACAAGGCTTAAAACACGTTGCAGTTTTACACGTCTCAACTTCCTCCCACAAAAATGTCTTCAGCTCTTGCCACATGGCACTTAGGTGCCACCAAACTAAAAAGGAAAAAGGCACGACTCCCCAATTATAAAAAGTTTATTTGCCCGCTATTAAAGTATTCAGCCATACAGAACTATAGCAATAGTAATATTTTCAAATACTACCATCTCCGGAGGTCTAACACTTTCCGTGGCTTTATTTCTTCCAGGGTGTAATGCTGTGGACATTCCCTGTATTGTTTACTTCTTTTATCTACAATCGTTTTCTTGCTTCCCTGTTTCTTCAGATTCCCTGTAAGTAAATTAAATAAATTATTTCTAAATATTCAGGATATTAAAGAAGCCTATGTTTGCTTAACGATCTTTCTTTTTGACCCCTCTTCCTTAAAGGGGGGTCAAAAAACTGGACCCCAGACAGCACACCCACATGCTCAAAATATCTTTTGCAGTTCAGAACTGAATAGCTACATATCCCTTAACAGCATATTTAATGCCCCCAAATGTTCCATGGCCAAATAAGTTTAGGAAACATTGCACTATGCCATTTTGATCCTCCTTCAATTTGCCTCTTCTAATTCTAATTCTGTTCTTTGGCTTAACACTAAACTTTTATTCTTCAGATGAACTGAAGCCTATACTGATACACACAGAATATATTTATATATACTCTTACTCTGTAATACTTCATTCACACATTCACCCTTTCTTCCTTCCAGTGGGTCTTCTACTGTCACATATGAATCTGAAAGCTCCTTGGGACACAGCTTTATTATTTAAAATGCCATAAATATAGAAGGTACAACAACAGATTTTAAGGCAGCCATTTCTCTTTTGGGGTCAGATACAAATGGTGATCTGCATATGCTGCTAATTATTGCAGTACGATTTTATTGGCCTGCAAGATCCTATTTTATTTTTATACTGCTTTGAGGATTTGAGGAACTCTATTACTAGAATCATATCAATATTAATTTCCATCTAAATAGTAAGTTGATGTTAGGAATAAGGAAGAAAACCTAGTTCCCCATGAACATTCCAGTTGAGAATGACTGGTGAATATGTAAATTAATATAATATTCAAGATGTGATTTTAACAAACTAAAAAAATTCTATTGTTTTATAAAATTGTTCTTAAATATTAAAACTGTAGTAATATCCAGTGTATAAACAAGCAAGAAGAAGATATTAAGGAAGAATAAAGTATTTTAATCTTTTTTCATTTATCAGAATAAGAAAGACCATTTAGATGCTTAAATAGAATTATTCATATACCTGCTCGATTCTTCAAATCTGGGGATGTATCACTGAATTCAGACTTATCAATTTCCCATGCCAATGGCAGCTTTCCAAGACTAATAGATAAACTTTCCAGGTTAGAATCTTCATTGTAAACTACATCCGATGGTCCAGTTCGAACACTAATAAAACCAGAATTATTTTCATCATTTAAGGCAGCATTTTCTTGCAGGCAGGCACTAACTGTAGCACTTGGGCTTTTGCAAATAGATGTTACCTGATTTAAAAAAGCGTAGTCTGAACAAATGGTATAAAACTTTTCTCGGGTGTGAGTCACAGGACATCCCCATGGATAATGCCTGTCCCCACTGGAACCCAGAGATGCAACTGAGGTACCTGGAGCACAAAATGATTTTACAGTACCATGCAGATTAACTTCTGAAGCTTTTCTTCCAGTTTCGTGCCCATTTTCTTCAGAATCACTCTCTAATTGAGAGTCTACGATGTTAGGCATTGAATGATCTACAACTTTTTTTTCCCCAGATGAGGAAAGTACGTCAAATGTTTCTTGTGCACTCAAACATAATTTGCACTCCTTTTCCCAGATTTTCAAGATATATTTGAAGTTCCTGAAATGAAAGAGAGAACTTTTTAGCTAATAATCCAAAATTCAAAATAGTTTCCAGCAAAAACTTAGGGCTCGTTCACAACATCAGTTTTCTCCTCTGTGATACATGTTATGAGAAGAATATCCTATATGAAACATTTCTGGGGCAACTGAGAAGATGCAGAGTTCATGGGAGGATTTTTGTTTAACTGTTGGTTAAGTTGCTTTAAATCAGCTGAAAGTATATCTCTTCTCCAATTTATCAATGAGGACCCAAAGATCTTCAGATGAAACTGTTCCTCAGCTGATCCCCCAACAAAGCAAGGCGGGTAGCTAGCAGAAACTTCTTTTCAGTGGTGATGCCCATCTTCCTCACAGAGATTTCCCAGGAAGGTACAGGTGAAGACCATTTTTTGTCCCAGGCTAATCATGAAACATTTGGTGATTCATAAGTTTAGCACTGTACATATAAATGGTGATTTCATGCTATATCTGTTCTGCTGTTTTCTATTTAGTTTTTTCAATGATTTTTATACTACGTATAATTTTATATATATTGTACATCACTCAGAGATCTCATTATTAGGAGGTAAGTAAAGAAATAAGTAATAACAGTAATTCCTGAACAACTTGATTTAATTTTCATTTTTGATATTACATGGACAAAGACTACATATCATTCCAGACATCTTCTATGCTAATGCATATTTCAAACATCACAAGACTGGTCATGCAAGCACAGTTCTAAATTTCAAAAGCCCTAAGACATGCATTTACATTATACTGCATGATATTTCTGAACGTACAATTTGTTATTACAAATGAAATAAACAAAATGTCTGAATGATAACATTGCTTAATGGCCCTGGAAGGTCTGCCCAAAGCTGCAATGCTGCCCATGTTGCACAATTATAAATGGTTAGTGCCAGAACTTGTACATGGAAAAATTGCAACATCAATTTTTAATGATGCAAGTTGGATGGACTCAATTACAATGGCAACGGGTATATTGATGGAAGACCTGGAGGACCAGGTTAGGGATATACCATCTTGAGAGAGTATAAGCATGTTGTTGCCACGAGTCAACAGCAACTTGATGGCACACAAAGTCAAAAGTAAATGTGATTTCAAACAAATGCTCCTGCACCGAGTTAAGAACTATTTTAAGATTAAAGCTCGTCTAGCCTAGTGACCATGCAAACAGGTTCATAAAAGTAGTCAGCCAACATTCCTCCTGCCTTACCTACTAATATTTACTACATACTGTATGTCACTCTTTTCTCACAAATGTGGCATGAAGTAGAGTATCTGTATCCTAGTAATTGACAAAGTACATGAACAAAAATCTCCACAAAGATAACTATCTCTTATCCTCTTGTAGTCCAAGGTATTATTTTTAACAGCAGCCACAATAACACCATGCACATCATGTCATTGTGCAAATGATGCAACTGATGCTCATTTGCAATTATTACCATTACATAATTTGCACCATGATGTGCATGGCATCACTCATCGACCTTGTAGACACCCGTGGCAGCCTGCCAGGTGCTTTTGTGAAGCTCAGAAGTAGAGTTTGAAGGCCATATTCTTTCCTGTTTACCTTAAGCAAATGATACAAGATTAGACAGCTCTGAATTCAGAAATCCTATTTTTCTATCATGTCAGGTACAAATAGAATTAAACCTTTCAACTCCAGAAACATTACAGAAAAAGTTATTTTAAAATTGCTTTTTAAAAGCCATATAAATCAATCATCGCCTTATCTTAAAATAAATCCCAAGATTAAAAGCATCCATATAAAAATATTTCATTTTGTTCATCAGCCTTCCCATAGTTTGATTAATATAAAAGGAATTTTTCCCCCTAAATCCCATCTGATATTTTATCAACCTCTAACACATACCCCTCCCACCCATTATTTAGGTTTAAAATTCCTAAATGCTTTAGATAAGACTTCCTCAACCTGTGCTGAAGAGGGCTGGGACTTCTAAGCATTTTGATTCAAACACATTTAAAAGGTATCAGAATCAGAAGGCTGCTTTTGATCTATCACTGAGTAATTCCTTTCAGTAACTTTGCAAGCTTTATTAAATCCTCTGTAAGATTAAGCTACAGCTTGAAAAGCAAAACTAACTATTTAGAAACCACTCAGTTTAATGCTGCATGTCTAGAGAAGCAAAGAAGGAACATAGAAACATGTTATGTATTAGAATTAGCAAAGGACTATGGTTGCTAATTTGAGCATGAAATTGAGCAAACTCAGGGAGGCAGTGAAAGATAGGAAGGCCTGGCGCAATATGGTTCATGGGGTCACGAAGAGTCGGACACAACAAAAATGGTTGTTAATTAGAATATAAGAGTCCACAGTCCAACAGATCCAGCATTTTATTTTCAACACAAACATACAGTGCATTTGGAAAGTATTCAGACCCCCTTCACTTTTTTCAATTTTGTTATGTTGTAGCCTGATACTACAATTGTTCAAATTCATTTTTTTCTCATTAATCTACACTCAGTACCCCATAATGACAAAGTGAAAACAGAATTTCAGAAATGTCTGTAAATTTATTAAAAAGGAAAAACTGAAATATCACATTGGCATAAGTATTCAGATCCTTTACTTAGTACTTTGTTGAAGCACCTTTGGCAGAAATTACAGCCTCAAGTCTTTTTCGGTATGACGCGACAAGCTTTGCACACCTGGACTGGGGGATTTTCTGCCATTCTTCTTTGCAAATCCTCGATCAGGTTGGATGGGGACCATCGGTAGACAGCCATTTTCAGGTCTCTCCAGAGATGTTCAATAGGGTTCAAGTCAGGGTTCTGGTTGGGCCACTCTAGGACATTCACAGAGTTGTCCCTAAGCCATTCCTGTTGTCGTCTTGGCTGTGTGCTTAGGATCGTTGTCATGTTGGAAGGTGAACCTTCGGCCCAGTCCTGAACGCTGTGGAACAGGTTTTCATTGAGGATATCTCTGTACTTTGCTCCATTCAGCTTTCCCTCAACCCTGACCAGTCTCCCAGTCCCTGCTGCTGAAAAATACCCTCACAGCATGATGCTGCCACCACCATGCTTCACTGTTGGGATGGTATTGGGCAGGTGATGAGCGGTGCCTGGGTTCCTCCAGACATAATGTTTAGAATTGAGTCCAAACAGTTCAATCTTGGTTTCATCAGACCAGAGAATCTTGTTCCTCACAGTCTGAGAGTCCTTCAGGTGCTTTTTTGCAAACTCCAAGCAGGCTTTCATGTGTTTCGCACTGAGGAGAGGCTTCCGTCTAGCCACTCTGCCATAAAGCCCAGATCGGTGGAGAACTGCAGTGATGGTTGTCCTTCTGGAACTTTGTCCCATATCCACACAGGATCTCTGGAGCTCAGTCAGAGTGACCATCGGGTTCTTGGTCACCTCTCTTACTAAGGCTCTTCTCCCCCAATTGCTCAGTTTGGCCGGGCGACCAGCTGTTGGAAGAGTCCTGGTTCTACCAAACTTCTTCCATTTGAGAATTATGGAGGCCGCTGTGCTCCTGGGAACCTTCAATGCAGCATAAATTTTTTTGTAGCCTTCCCCAGATCTGTGCCTTGCAATAATCCTGTCTCTGAGCTCTGCGGGCAGTTCCTTTGACCTCATGGCTTATGCTCTGATACCGTATGCATTGTCAGCTGTGAGGCCTTCTATAGAGAGGTGTGTGCCTTTCCAAGTCATGTCCGATCAGTTTAATTTACCACAGGTGGACTCCAATCAAGGTGTAGAAACAGCTCAGCAACGATCAAGAGGCACCTGAGCTAAATTTCAAGTGTTGTTGCAAAGGGTCTGAATGCTTATGCCAATGTGATATTTCAGTTCTTCCTTTTTAATAAATTCACAGACATTTCTAAAATTCTGTTTTCACTTTGTCATTATGGGGTACTGAGTGTAGATTAATGAGAAAAAAAATTGTATCAGGCTGCAACATAACAAAATTGAAAAAAGTGAAGGGGGTCTGAATACTTTCCGAATGCACTGTACATATGCCAATGGGCATCCCTATAAATGAGACCACAAAAATTATTTGCCTAAAAAAAGGTAACTCACTTTTTCCATAACTAGCACAGCGACATGCCCTGCTTATTTATCAGCCACCAGCCCAATCCTTCTAATAAGTGTACTGGCAAAGGAGGAGTAAAATAATCCATTCATCCTCTGTGCTTTTGCAGTAATAATACCAGAAGCAGCCGAAACTCAAGGCTACCAATGAATTGGGGTGAAAGCAATGGCTTCCTCAACTGCATACTTCCAAAAGTGGTATCTACCACGGGTTTTGTACTCCAGTGGGAGATGGTGCACAAGCCCTCTGTGAGCACCAGGTTAGGAAAAGAGACTCAGCTGCATGCCTGCCCAAGATGTGGCTGATTCTCATCTCCCACCATCTCCCCACTGTTGACAACGCTGGTTGGGTTGCTGGGAGTTGTGGCTCAGCCACACCTGGAGGGTCACGTGTTGCGCAACCACGTTCTATTGTGTTGTTCCACTATTTGCTCTATAAGGGCAGGTGGAGCCCGTCTCTTCCCACTGTTCAAGGAGGCTCGCTCCAGCTCTCTACTGCAAGATTCTCCCTGAAGCGTATCCACGCCCTTTCTAGTAGGATAACATCTCTATCCGCACCCCAGGTTTCTGCTCCCCGGAAGAAGCACAAGAAATCCGTCTGTCCTTACTTGCTCCAGGCGGCTGCGCTTCTCTCCCCCTTTCCTGTGTGTGAATTAACCCCAGCAACTCCGTAATTTATATATCAGTAAAGAGCCTCCGAAAGTCTTCTATGCGGAATTGCCAGGCCTGCCTACACCGCTGCCCACCACTCCATCTTTACCTGCTCGCCGGCGGCAGCAGCCCTCCCAGGTCGTGCCACTGCGCACGCGCCGCCCCGCTCTCACCTGCACGCGCCCCTACGCAAGCCACGCCCCTTTCCCCGGGCGGCGGATGCGCGCCTATCCTGCCGTCCCGTCCACGAGTCTTCCTAATTCGCGAGAGGGCTGCGGAGTGACGTACGTCGGGCCGCTTGCGAATTACCTTGCTTGTACTTCAGGCGCGTGCTGGGAAGCCGGAACCTGATTGGTTTCGGCTTGCAGGGACAGGGAGTCAATACGTAAAGGGTCCCGCCTCCTTTATTGTCGACAGAGGATGGGCGCTTCGCGGGTGGGCGGCGACCGGTCCCTGCAGGAAGCTGGAGGGCAAGAGTCGTCTGCCCGGGGTGCTGTAGATATTTGGTTAATAAATATATGAATAGAAGTCATGGGCGGTAGGATCGGTTGAGTTTCCCGATGCTGCAAAGTTGTCCAGGAAAAATTCTCATTCAGTTTGGAGGTCTTCAGGTGCAGTGTTTTTTTTAGCTCGATCTTGTTTATGGCTGCTTGGAAAATAGTTAATTCAGTGCTCCCAAATCAGGACAGGATTGCAGCTGAGCAGCACGAGAAGCTGAAGAAACTGAGGAGGGATCCAGATTGTAATATGTTTGTTTAAGCCCCTTATATTCTTTTTTAAAGATACTCTCCAACCTGGTTAATAGAATGTTTCATAGCCTGCAAGCAATGCAAAACTCTTGGTGGTAAGAGACAAACACAGCATTCTTTCTATAGGCTTTTGCAAATATGCTTTCATTTAAAACACGAATTACATCAGGCAAGTGTGTGTGTGTGGGGGGGGGGGTGTCTCTGTCCTTGTGATTTTAAATCCTTTAGATAAACTAAATTAATTTAACATTGAATGCTGTAACATCTCTTACAGTGCTGACAATTGGGGGCTTTTAAGCAAAAAGATGCTTTTTGGCATCTTGAAAGTGTTTATTTTAAAAATGCTGATTTTCCTACATTCCATCAATTTAGCTAGGTTTTCAGCCTATAAACTGTTCCAGATTTCCTGACACTATTGGACTACATTTCCCAGCATTACTGGTGAACCTGGGAAGTAGCTCCCATGTGATTTTTCATTCGGAAGAAGTTTTATTGGACCAATGATCCCATTCCTTTCCCTTCTCCACCCCTTTGGGCTTGGCAGCAATTGTAAGATGTTACCGGAGAAGAAAGGGTAAAGGCTGCACAGGCAAGACAAAGGAACTAGGATACCGTTTCTGTTCATTTTCCCCACTTTCCTTTCTCATAAATTATCCGGAGCAAAACCAGACATTCACTTCTAGATTTTTAAAGAAGTTGGAATGATTGGATAGGAATTTTTTAAAGAACGATTGGAATGACTGGAGTGTGCATTTAAGAAAGCATCAGGAAATGATGTGTGACTGAGCAAATACTTTGATTGCACTTGAAGGAACCACACTGTACATAGGTCTGCTCATTTTTCCCTAACGGAGCAATACTTTCGGCTCCCCCCTCCTCTGCCTGGCATTTGGTTTGGTTTGTTTTTTAAAAGGAAATCCTGTAAATGTTTAGCATCTGGTGGACTTGCTTTTTGCCTCTGGGGACAATTGTTCTAGTATGTGAATCACTTGATGGAACCCAGCTAAGTCCTGAAAGAAGTTTACTATGGGGACCTGGACTGAGTGCAGAAGTTGTTCTTCCTGCTCGGTATTTTTATATCCAGGCTGTGGACACTGAAGGGAAGAGGTAAGCACAGCTGCTTCTCTAGATAACAGCTTTTTAAATCATGGGGAGATATGGGAAAGAGTCTGTAAAACAATTCATGGCTTGTATAATTCCATATAGACCTGCAAGTGACACAGTGATAGCGGGTTTTTTTTGGTAGCTTAACAATTGTATATCTGTTTACTTCACTCCAGCTTCTGTGCTCATATACTTACCTAAACTCATATAATACCTAAAATGCAAGGAATGAGATGGTCCTGATATGTGTCCTAATTTAGGATGTGGAAATCATGGAATCAATAGTAAGTTGCTTTTCCTTTATTGCACTTGCAATAAGCTTGCAAAGTAGTGAGCTAAAAGGATCAATAATGCAAATACTTTAAATATATAATCCCTTAACCAAATGGCTATAATTTTCTCTTTAGCATATATCCCTGCATGGAAGCCCAGTTCCATAAGTGAATTGCTATATCTTCATCAGACTGCATAATTTTGCATATATGTGTGTGTGCATGCACGCTTCCATTAAAACTACAGAATCTCATTTGTTGTGTTTTTTTTAATTTGGTAGTTTTGCAGCTTCACAGATCTGTGTTAAATGTCATGATGCCTTCAGCATCCCAAAAACTTCGAGAAAATATTTGCAATTCTTATCCTTTCTGGTCTCAGTCCTAAGCACAGACAATTTAAGTAACCCTTAGCTGCTTAACTGATTGAAACATTGTTGTCTTTATCATTTAAAAGTTGTAAATGATGGGTATATAATCTTATACAATCTGCTGTGTTTCCAGAGCATCCCAACTTTATATATGGCTTGAATACTGGTGCTTTTTTAACAGATACAGGAAGAGAATTTTTATATAAAATTATGGGTGAGAAACATTTTTGAGGGTAGAGAACAAAATCTGCATGGCTGAAATAATGCAGTTTAGCACCATAGTTCATAATGGAACTCTTCTACATTCTCCCCGATCTTTAAAAGGAGGTGCAACTTCTGAAATAGGCTTCCTGAAGTTGTAAGTGGCACTGGGGCTTTAAAGGGGGATTAGACAAGTTGATGAAAGAAAGGGCCTACACATGATCATGATGGTGGTAGGCATCCATTAGGTTTCAAAGTCCTCGTGTTTCTCAGTAGAAATGCTTGGAAACAACTGGCAGCTTTTGGGATATCAAGATAGACAGGATTCTGGGTTTTCCCTTGAAACAACAAAATATTCAATCCATTAAACCAGGCAAATTCACAAAGTCTAGCATGAAACCATGTGGTTGCACCCAATCATTAGGGATCCTGTTCCACACATAACTTAAATAGCTATTTGGATTTACGTGTAACATTTTGTGTCATAGTGACATTATTCACTAGGCCAATGAGTATGAAATGAAATTCTATTTTATATATGAAGGAAGGCATCTTATGTTATCCTCAAAAAGCTATTCAATGTTGATCTATTTTCAGTTGTACTATTCAGGCCTGGATCCAGCAGGGAAAATAATTTTAGACTATGGATTTAATCTCCTTATAGAGGCTTTAGATCTGTGTTTCTCCACCTGGACACCTACTGATGTGTGGATTTCAGAACTTAGACTTGCCTGGAACTTAGAATGGCCATTTCTGAAAATTCTAGCAGTTGAGATCCACATATCTGGAAGTTGCTGTGTTTGGGAAATAGTGGTGTCTCTCTGCTCATTCTGCAATCTAAGGCTCTTGTTTTCTGTGTCAGAAATGTAGCCCCAGGGTATCACTTCCTGAATTGGGTTCTGGGGAAATGGAATGTCTAAGAAAAATTTTAAAAGATTATCAGGAAGTTCAGCAAGAAAGATAGCTGAAAGTCAGATTGCTAATTTACTAGTCTTTTCTTGCAATGTGCAACTTAAGTGGAACACAGTTTGGCTTCAGAGAGCCTGTAGTCTTCATTAACATGGGATATCAGTGACACTCGGGTGGTCTTGGTATGCAGGAATAGCTTGAGAAAAAGTTAATATGGGAGTTTCTTGAAAGTTTTAAAAAAAAAACTAAATAGTTTTATAGATAGTATGATGCATTTTAATATGGTAGATTAGCTTTCTCCAGCCTGGCACCTTCTAGATGGTTAAGATTACAACTCCTACCATTTCTAGCTAGTATGGAAGCTGCAGTTCCAGTGCATCAAGAAGTTGCCTGAATAGAAAAGGATGTATCAGGCTCATTCTTTTGGCAAGAATTCTTAAATCTTTCCATGTGTGGAATTGTAACCTGCAAAACACTAGTTTGATTTAATAATTGTTTTTATGTCTTGAATAGATTTACCACCTCCCCTGGAGAAAAAGCATTTCAGGTGAAGATCACGGCACCTGAGGAGCAATTTACACGAGTGGGAGTGCAAATATTGGACAGGAAAGATGGTTCCTTCATCGTGCGATACAGAATGTATGCAAGCTACAAGAACCTGAGGATTGAGGTTTGGGCAAAAAACAAATATGTTGCCAAATCTCCATATAATTTAAAAGGTACAGAAACAGTGTCAAGGATCATACTAGCTTGAAACCAAATTATTTTTAAAAATGTAACCTTCAGTGAAGGACACACAAATGTCCTGCAATTTGGCGACAGTTTGACTTGTTTGGAATCATATTTTTATCTCATCAGAATGAGGAAATCCCAGATGCTTTTAATCTTCCCTTTTCCCTACCAGTGTGTATCCCAAAAGAGGATGAGAATGAATCTAAATTACATCTAGATTACATCTTGACAGGTACTGAAAATGCAGGAGTATTTTTATGAATAAGCAAAAGAAAGCAGAATTCTGGAAGGGAATACTATGCCATTATTGCAGTAATACTTCCCCTCTGACCTAGGAGCTGATGAGGGAATGTGACAAAAATTTAGAACTTTCTCAGAGCGCTTCCATGCAGCCACCAGGTTTGCCTTTCTCACCCTCTGTTTTATCTTTGCACCACTGGATGAGTGTCTCATGGTTGATTGGATGGTCTTTAATGAATGAGAAGAGGGGAGGAAGGAAAGATCATCTGGCCAATGGAAGCAAAGGAAAGCTGTTTTCTCAGCTAACCTCCCATTCCTATCCTCATTTTCTCACTGTGCTTTTTCAGCAGGGGGAAAAAATGATTGGTCAAGGGAAGGAGCAAAGTAGCCCCTCCAACCACATTTGAAGAATGTGGATGGGGGAAGAAGCCAAGAAGTCATGGTGCCTTGATTTAAGGTGGGAGAGGGAAATCCAAGAATGTGGTTGTGGGAAATGAGGTGGGAAGGCACTCTGTAGGCCCAGGGGGAAAAAAAAACACAGTATAAAATTGCCTGAGCAGCTTTTCCTGAGAGATAAGAGGTGAGTCCACAGTTAACCATTTTATTTTTCCAAGCTGCTCAAAAGCCTTGAACAGAATCCAGGAGGGTGGCACTGATCTTAAATCTCGGGGGGGGGGGGGGGACTGTGCTGGTATCTGTGCTATCAGAGTTTAGAAGCACAATGTTCTAAACATTGTCATCTGCTCTCTTGAATAGTGCTGAGAACTGTTGCCATTTGCTTAAAAGTTAAGCCAGAGGATTTTTACACATTCTCAAACAGACTATTAGAATTCTGCCTCCTTAAATAATACAGTAAACCAATAGTTTCCAACCTCTTCCTGTTGGAGGACCTCTTTTTATCATTACAAGTGGTCAGCAATGGGGCAGTTGTGGACATCTTGCCCCCAAAGTATTTCAATCTAGAAATAAGATAATGTGGCCCAAAATCTTGCAAGACAGCCAAATTTCAGAGTTTCCACCTGAAATGTTGTGAGCTTGGGACAAGAATGCCAAAATCTTGTTAGATTTGGTGATCTCCTGAGATTTTGGCCACTTATTCTTTCAATGCCTCTTCCAAGGATCACCTCCACTGCCCTCGTGGATCACGAGTTTGGAACTTTTTGCAGTACTTTACGAAAAATCTAGGCAAATAATTGAAATAAAGTGAATAAAATAATAATAATGGCAATATAAGCTATAGTAATGTCTGAGATCATTGGCTAGCTTCCAAAAGTGTTGGCAAATTCCTAGCTTTATTTATATTTTTTACATTTACATTTGAAGAGCTATAACAGGTTATATTTTAAGGCACTTGGCAAGATGTTTAACGATTACTGCTTGCAAAGAAAGAAGAATAATTCTATAAATAAATAGGTAGAAATACCACCATCTAGATAGTTTATTTTTTTTGTCTCATTCCAGGGCAAAAAGTCTAAAAACGAAATTAATTTGGATGAATATTGCTTTATAGCTGTTGACGTATTTCATCTAGAAATTTCTCAGCCAAGGGGAAAATGTTGCAACTTAGACACTGGCAATGCTTAAGACAAAGTTAGATGAAGCCCAGATGGGGAGGCTAAATGAAAACAGTATCTGTGCCTTTGCTTGAACAACAATATAATATAAAGTTATTTTGCTTTATCACAGAAGTCCCAAATCCATTCAGAAAGGAGAATCATTCTGAAGTTAGCCCAGACAAAATGCATGACATAACTTTAAAGCAACTGTATTGTGTACAGGACCTGTTTATCATGAAAACTGTGACTGCCCTGAGGAAGATGGGAGTGCTTGGCTGGAAAAGATGAACTGTCCTCAAGCTATTCTGCAGATTCAGAGAGATCTGGCGCATTTTCCCACCATTGATCCAGATAAAATTGCCAAAGAAATTCCACAACGGTTTGGGCAGAGGCAAAGTTTGTGCCATTACATCGTAAAAGACAACAAGGTACACCCTGTGCTGTGGTAGCATAAATAATAATGGCTGTCTTACAAGTAAATGTCTGGAGATAAGAAGCCCAGAGAAGGACGGAGAGTAGTTTCTCTGGGTTCAAGGAAGCTGGAAGATGTCAGATGGTGCCTTTACAGAGGTACCTGGCAGCCAAGTAGGCAATGGAAAAAAGTAGGACTACAGAGAGAGAGAGAGAGAGTACTAAATCTCAATGGTAACATTTCTCTTCTAGCTTTAGTAGCAAAACTACTGAAGTTTTATCTGAAAGCAAAGAGAGCATAAGAACCCACAAACCTCTAAGGCAGGGCTGCTTTGTGGCTCAGGTAGGTATGCGGTACCTGCCTCCATCAGGTATGGCATCAGAAGTTAGCAGGATGCTGTGTGGGTGCTCCTGCTTTTAGCAGTGATCCTTCTCTTCCAGCTTGTACAAAGCAATAGGATGCAAAGTTAATTACCTCTGTACATAGAGGTTTTATAGTTAAATAGTTACTCCTGTGCTCTCTACCATCATTTTCTACCACACTTGGTCATTGGATATAGTGGCCATCACTACAGCTTGTGACAATAAATACCAAGCAATTATGGAGTGCGTGAAAAACTCACATATTTGCCATGAACTGAAGAACCTTTCTAAGTAAAAGTTGTTATAATAGGAACAATATAAGTTACTGAAACCTCCAGGGGAAATTGGACTAGTTTCATTCCTTGATGACTGGATCCTTTTGTAGTTAATACTGACAATATTGTTGTGAAGGACAATTTTGTTTTTTTAATTCAAGTTGTTTCTTGTGAATTTCATCTAATCGTATGGAATAGCATGGTAGCCTTCCTCACTCCAGCTAGTGTAGGGGATGGAGAGAACTCCACGCCTACTGTAAAAGGTACCAATTTGGTAAGGATATACAGTAATAGTCATAATGAGTTGCTTAGAAGTTACAGAAAGTGAAGTCAACATGTTTCTTTGTTTTTTCATATAAGAGAATGGAAATGAGCCTAATATTGCTGCCTATTTCTTTGGAAAAGGGAAAAAAAGAAAACCCTAATTCGCTGATTCTTGAATTACTTTAGATTTATATAAAGACCCATGGTGAACATGTCGGCTTCAGAATTTTCATGGATGCTATTCTACTTTCTTTGACTAGAAAAGTGAGTATATGCTTTAACTTTGTTATAAATTACAAAATCATTTTATTTTTAGTATACTTCAGTTTATATTTGACTTGATATATCCTCTGCCATGAACATAGTATCCAGAGTTCAGTAAAGGTAAATATAAACAATGAAATTTAAAAGAAACCAAATGAATGGATAGAAAGGGAAAGCTGTAATGCTTTGCATATTTAACTGTGAGGTATTTCTATGCAAGGAAAAGCTACTGACTTTATTTTTCTAGTCAGACACATAGATGTTCTGGTGTGTTGTCCACTCAGATACTTTTTTCAGCATACCGGATAACGCATCAGTAGAAATGGGGCTCCTAAATCCCCATGCTGCGCACAGAATATTGAATCCCACATGTGTAAATGATCTAGCCCAGTCTGTATAAATAAGAGAAGCCTGCAGGGTGTGTCCTAAGTATTTCATGAACAAAAATCCAGATGGCTCAGCCAAGCTAAGCTTGTTCATGCTTTTTAGGTAAAATAAAAATCCCCAAAGGACACCACAGCATGAGTAATAGCAGGGTGAGGAATCTATGGCCTTCCAGATGTTACTAAATTAAAACTCTGCAACATTCCTTCTCCTTGGCTATGTTGACTGCTGGAAGTTGTACTTCAATCTCATCTAAAGTGCCATGGCTCCCATCCAGGTCAAGAAATGAGTATTTTAATTACCCACGTAGAAATGGGAAATGCAGAGGTACGGTTATTCCTGGCTTACATCTGCAGGGATGATGGAATTTCCAATCAGTTCAATTGTCATATACTTCATATATTTGAAATCACCCTTTCTATTTCCCAAGTCTTCCAAGTCCACTTTAAAGTTCCCTGAAGATGTTTTGATAATCTTCAGGTGTATTCTAGCAGCTTGACACTATGAAAATTGACGTATTTAGATGGTGGAAAATCTGCGGTTTAATAACCACCAGCCAATCAGTTCCTGCTCTCTCATTCTTGGCCCACCCCTCACATCAGTTCTGAAAAAGATATCCTTTCTCCTCTTACCAGAGGAACAATTTTGCTAGCTCTTCATGGGCCTGCCATGATGAGAAATCCATTGCCATCCAAATTACCAATGTTGGCAATATGGCAATAGGTTCTGTTTTTCTTTATTGAATTAAGGCAGCATGCAGGGAACACAAGAGCTGGAGGTGGGGTGAACTGATTCCCTTTCGGTGGACACATACTGAAGTGAAACTTGGTATTATTTTGGTGTTTTGGAGGCTTTCCTCTGTCTTCTAGAAAGAAGTGGGAATTTTTGGAACTTTGCACAATGCCAATCCCTACAGTGATCTCAAAATTGAAGTTTCATTTGGAAGACCTCTCAGGGCAAACTAGAGCTGTTCTGGTAGTTTTTATAGTTGTCAGACTGCCATCAAGGACACCCAGGTTCAAATCTCACTCAACCACAAAGCTCATTAGTTAACTTTGGGGTTGCTATCTCTTTACCAGTCTACCTCTCAAGATTTTTAAAAAGATATCCTTGGGTCAGGATAGAAGCTCTGGCTGCTAAACTTGATAAAAAGATGGGATATAATTTTAATTACTAAGTAAATTCCTTGAAATTTAAAAAAGTAATAATGGTTGAAATTAACTCCCCCACCCCTTTTTTTGTCTGCTACAAAAGTCCTGTAGTGAATTTAAACTGGACTAGGATTGAATGATAGAATAAGTACATTCTTCTTTTCCCCAAATCCCTTCCATAAATGAATATTTGCCCTTCTTCATAACACTTAGACATGGATTAGAATACATGGCTGAGTTTTTTCACAGAGGTTGAATAACCCCTTTGGGATTAAGGTCCTAAACCAGTCAACCTCTCCCTTGTCCATTCCTGGTGCACTGGTTCCAATCTGGATCAGACCTCCTTCTACACCCACAACATACAGAGAGATTGTAACAGATTGGATTTCTGTGATTGAATCTCTTGACATTCGTAAAACTCAAATGAATTGTCCATTTAGCTGTTCCTTCAGGGGAAAAATCAGTTTTATTCTATGGCCCATATCTTAGAGGTAGTCCACATGAGTTTTCCTCATCCCATATTTGAAATTTTAGCTATCATCTAACAGCTGTAAATTACTATTAAACCAATGATAGGCTTAATGCACCTCTTTTATTTTTTAAAGCAACTCTAAACCCTAAAAGATGAAAAAAGGACCAAAAATTCTATACTTCTCTTTTACTTCACAAACAGATCACCCATCTCTGCTGTAAGTAAATGTTGGCTGTCGTGTTAGATCACTGATTTTCATATTTTCTATCTTGTGAGAGCAGCCCAAACTTATTTCTTCTTGCTGCAAAATCTCTATATATTCGGGGTTGTGCTAGGGTATATACCCAGTTCATGTGGGCTGCAACCAAGAGTTTTGGATTTCACCGTGGCTTTGAAAGTATGATACAAGACTGTAGAAACTCAAGATACCACTTGAATATTTGCAGGTGACAGACTAGCAGCAGAGGCCAAACTACTAGTTTTTGAGGAACAAATCAGCCATGATTAATCTGGTAATTGAGGAATTCCCAATAAGCTTTTGAGGACCCCTCTTTGAACTGTAGGCAACTTTGAAGGACTTCACAGATTTGAAGTGAAGCATTCTACCTGACTTCAGGAAACCTATTTAAAAACTTTTGAAATGTGGATGTATAGTTGCTGAAAAAATATAATACATATTAGAACTATAGACCAGTAGATGGCATTGTACTCATAAGAAGTTTGGCTTTGAATTAAGTATTTTCTTATTTGTTAAGGAGATAGTAAATAATGCCTTAATATTTTGTATTTTTTCTACATTTATCAGTCTTTACAAAAAAACACAGTTTAGGAATACAGACTTGGCAAATGCATTGATTTAAGAAAATCACCATTTCCTTTCAGCTATAAAGTTGAGGATAATAATACTGGCCTACATTGTAGTGTTATTCTAAGCGTACCAATAGAAGAGAATATATGTAACTCAGAGTTGAACATGGAGTCCTTGGTGCTCTCTGAACTCCACGCTTACTTGCACAGGTGATGTTACCTAGTTGGGTAATGAAATGTTTACAAGCAAACAACCAAGCTCAGAGAGCACCAAGGACTCCGCTATTCTAAGTGTAATATATACCCAGCATATATACCAATTACTGATGTATAAATTGAACATTTTAACGTGGTTTTTGGAAAATGAATAAAAATGTATGCCAGAAAATTATAGAAGGTCAGTGAAGGCTCAGGAATTCCATTATAATATATATTTACTAATCATCTCCTGCAAGAAAGGTATCTGCCATTAATGTTCCAATGGAGGCGAAAGGTATCTGCCATTAACGTTCCAGTTTTGCCCTCTAAAATGTTATTCAGTGGCCAGAATCCACTTCACAAATCAAGGAAAAGTCATGTTAGTCTTATTTAATGAGATTGTAACCCACCAAGAGTCTTTTGATTGCCATAGGGAGAAACTGAGCATGCAAACAATAAGTAAATAATAAAAATAGTTACAAAAAACAGCTGTCCCTTTTGGAATCGTGAAAAGGGGATATGTACAATTGCATATTGTAAATGCCTTGTTTTATTGTGTCTTAGGTGAAAATGCCAGATGTAGAGTTTTTTGTGAATTTGGGAGACTGGCCATTGGAAAAGAGGAAGTCTTCCCAGGATGTCCATCCCATATTCTCCTGGTGTGGATCCAATGATTCCAAAGATATTGTAATGCCGACTTACGACCTGACAGATTCTGTGTTAGAAACAATGGGGCGGTAAGAATTTCTCTAAAGTTTATAGGAAGTCATTGAAAATGTTACACACTTTCAAAGCAGGTTTCCGATTGTTGCTCTTATTGACCATGGCCTAGGCAGCCTAAACACAAGATACTCTCATCCCTGAAGCAAGGTAGGGCCTTTGTTTTAGCAAAGGTAAAGGTAAAGCAAATGAAAGGGTTGTGTAAGAGATACTTTTCTCTGCAGTTGTCAGTGATAGAGGCACCAACGAAAGGGTCCCAGTTTCACCACAGGCCTTTCAGCACATGCCCAGTTCAATGCTGTCTTCTCTTCCCAGGTATTTGCAGACAAGGTGTAGGGGGAAGTTTTGTTTGTTTTTGTCTTGAAGCAAACACTCTACATCCTTCAGGGAAGCAGCATCAGGACAACAGTTTCCACATATAACGAATGCTGTGCAATCCACTAGGGGTGTGCAAAGTATTTTGAATTTGAAAGAACCCAAAAGCCTTCTAGAATGGTTGGAACAACCCATTTCAGACTTGAAACGATTGTTTTAATTCAGAAATCTTGGCACTCTTCTATAATCCGCCTTGTGGTTTCTCCACAGCTCTCTTCCACTGTGAAAGAGACCTCAGTTTTTCTAACTTACTTTTTATACTTGGAATTGGTAGAGGTGCTGCTGTAGGTGTTGTTTTTTGTTACTAATTTTTCCATTACGCTGAAGCCTCCCTGACTGCCCACCCTTCCCAATCTGGAGGAAGCCAGTGGGAGGATATAAGTGCAAGAATGCTAAACACTGTTCATGGCAATTTCATTAAATAAATTAATAAATAAATACATACATACATACATACATACATACATACATACATACATACATACCTATCTATCTATCTATCTATCTATCTATCTATCTATCTATCCGTAAAAAAATGAAGGCAGAAGTCATCAAACTGAATGAGAGTTTGTAGAAAAAATAATTCAAGAGAATTCTTCTGCATTGTATTACTTATAACTCTCCCAGGTTTTTCCCTATTTCTTCTGTAAGGTGGAAAAAGTGAGATTGCTCCATAATTTTACGGATGCCTCTAGGATCCTCCATCTGGAAACTCTTTTACCTTCCTTTTACCAAATGTTGGACAGCCTAGGTTAGATTTTAAAACAGACGTTCTTAGCCTGGAGTCCACAGACCCCCTGAGGGTCTGTAGATAGATTGGGGGAGGGGCATGACTTTGGAAGGGAAAAAATTGTAACTTTATTTTCACTAACCTATAACTGAATGTTAGCTTTTCACTGAATAATGGATCCAGGCAACCAAGTAATTTATGGCCTCTAGGCTCCAAAAATGTTATTTTCAATACATTTCAATATCTAACCTATCATTTAGGTTATACCCTAAAAAGGGTATTGTTTTGTTACTGTTTTAACAGATTAATAAAGAAGCACGTGTATTATGATAGTACGTATTTGGTTTTTTTAGTATTTGGATAGGTGAGCATGATTGGCTTCTGTTGTGATAGATCTGTATCTATAGAGTTTATTTTGTGCGTTTAAATATACTATTACGTCTCCCATTGGGTTGGGTAACCCAATCCATGGCAGTTCTCCATTAGTCAGAAGCATCAAAGGATGTAAAGGAGCAACACTGTTAATGGGGAAAGGCTACCTCCTGCGTTTAAGACCTTCCTGAAACACAGGCACGGATCTCTCTTTCTTATGAACATTTTCCCCATTTTTTTCCCCAAGAGTCAGCCTGGACATGATGTCTGTTCAAGCAAATACCGGGCCACCATGGGAAGAGAAAAACACTACAGCAATCTGGAGGGGTCGTGACAGCCGAAAAGAGAGGCTTGAACTTGTGAAAATGAGCCGAAAGTTCCCAGAAATCATTGATGCAGCCTTTACAAACTTCTTCTTTTTCAAGCATGATGAAAGTCTCTATGGCCCAATTGTGAAGCATATTTCCTTTTTTGATTTCTTCAAGGTGCATATATCAACATATGTTTTTCATTCTGGCAGAATTTATTACAAAAATATATTGGAATAGAATCAAATGTTGCAAGCTTCCTAGATCTAGTGGTACTCTCAGGGCTGAGAGGGCTTCTGGGGTGCATAGGGGGATACATTTTTTTTTTCTCCCTCTTTCTCCAGTCCCTTCTTTTCCTCTTTCTTTTTCCCCAATCCCATCTTGTGAAATAAGTGGGAATCAGCAGCAGCTATGATTTGCTGAAATATCTTTTAGCAATTTCTTTATGGTGTGGCTGCCTGGAGTTTTATTCCTCCATAATCCACCTGTTCTGTGAGAAGATTAAAAAGAGAAACTAAAATATTTCAGCAGTTGCCATAGTTCTTTGGGTGTCCTGGTTTGTGGACCTCTGAACCTACACCTGCTGTTACATCCTTAAGGGCACCATTCTCTTAATGAAGATAACCATCAAGGTTATTATTCATTTCTGCAACTTGAGAGTGCATCTAAACAAACAACACTGCTCAATAGCTAATTTAAATCAAAAATGCAATACAGGCAATAACTGGGGTGTCATGCCCACATCAGAGGGATAGTGTTATAACCCACTCAGAATCTATGACAGTTGAACCTCTAAATGTTCAGGGCTTCTTGATATCCCTTCAAAGTAATACCCTACAGAAATCTCTGGCAGATGTTGGTATTTAGAGGCAATACTTAGATTGGGATTCAATTCTAATTACCCCAGTTGCACAACATGTTTCTGCCCAGTTCCTGGTGGTTCCATGCTGCTAAGTTATGTCATGCTATCATACCAGTACAAATAGTAGAACATAAAGTACATCTACATAAAAGTGTTTTGGGGGATCTGTGAATGGGAGAAACAGCAATGCTATACTATATTACTGATGCTTTAGATACAAATTTCTTTAGTTTTACAGATAGATGCGGTTAGTAAAGGTAAGGATTTTTAAGACCAAGAGCTAAATTTTCTTGCTTTTTGCTCAATAACTTGCAGTCCTTTCAGATGTCCTATTACAGCTCCCATCATCTCTCATTATTACCTTGCTGTCAAAAACTGATAAGTTATAGGGCTGAACACTTAGAGGTCCACATGTTCCCTACCCCGACTTAAAATATAATTGAACCACTACTGTGAAACCTAAGCCTTACTTACAACGTGAAAGATAAAAATTCTTTTGTAATAAAATCAACTCTGTTCATAGATTTCTGCATATACTGTGGACTTAAGTTACATTTAAAAGTATAATATAAAAATGTAGCATGTGAACACCACAGATGTGTTCCCTATTCCTGTGCTAAAGAATACAACAATTGGCTAAAATTCCTTATTCACTGCACATCCAGTAGGAATTTCAAGTCTGATACCAAATAATGTGTGAAATGGCTCTATCTGTGGACTATCCTCTACCCACATATTCCACAGACATTTGTCAAGAGTTCAATTCTTGGGTGGGCAGGGGGAGAACCTTACAATAGGACTATGAGCATCACATGCATATTAATGATGTGATGTGTATTTTGCAGTATAAATACCAAATTAATATTGATGGCACAGTGGCTGCATACAGGCTGCCGTACTTGCTAGCAGGAAACAGCTTAGTGCTGAAGCAGGATTCCATCTACTATGAACATTTCTACAATGAGCTACAACCTTGGACGCACTACGTTCCATTTAAGAATGACCTGAGTGATCTGATGGAAAAACTCCAGTGGGCAAAAGACCATGACGAAGAGGTAAAGATGCATTTAATTAATAAATGAACTTCTGTTGGTTGGTATGATACAAGCCTATTTAGTTTGGTTTTGTGAAAGATGATTATTATGTAACTCACACAGTGGGAAGTTGGTTATATTTATCCTGTAGGTTACCCTGTAGCAGTTGCCAGAGATAGCTATCATTAGTGCATTTCAGAAACTCTTGTTGACCTCAACAGACAGTGGCTCTCCATAGTTTGAGGCAGGAATTGTTTCCTTCTCAGCTTAGGTGCAAAGAACTGGCCCTGGGATCTTTTCTGAATGCAAAGCACATACTGACCCCGGAAGTATGTCTTTTCTATCATGGTGCCTCCCCACTCAAATGTGGGGAGAGAGAACCAGGTGGCTCCCACCCTGATGGCATTCCAGAGGGCCTTAAAGACCTGGCTTTTCCCCCAGGCATTGGGCTAGGGTGGCTGGAGCTCCTTCTGGGTGAATGACACGTTTGTCTTATTGACTGGTTCTGCCATCTGGTTATTGCTATTGTTAGATGCTTTTGTATAGTTGTTGTGTGCTTCTATACTGGGAAATGCCCTGAGTCGGTCAGTGTCCAAGTTCAAACAAACAAACAAACAAATTCATTAGCGTGGCAAGAACTCCCTGAATTATCATTTTAAGACTGGAAAGTACTCTGAACTTGGTACTCTATTATATGAGCACAGCTTTTCTCCTTTTCCTATCCTGCGTGTTTATTTTGGAACTTCAAGCCTAAAGAAACTTCTGTGAAACTTGGAATGGTGTCACTATTTTATAGATTTTTGTATTTATTTCAGCAGGTAACAACATCTGCCTGACTTGGTGTGGGCTCAGAAGCTAAGTAGGTCAGATTTGGTTAGTACTTTGTTGGAAGACATCCAGGAAATACCAGTCAAAACATACTGTAAAAGAAGGTAGTGTCAAACCATTCCTCTACTGCTGCCAGGCAAACCATATGGATATGTCCATGAAGTCAGATGAGTTGAGTCAGATGAGCTGAGTCCATGAATTCAAGGAGATTCACCTTTTATTTAAAACCTAATCTAGTTTTTGATTCACAGTTCTCATTTGGTATCACTATTGTTGGCTTCTTGGTGTGCTCTGAACTTGCTGGTCTTCTTGCTCACGTTTCATAACCGGGCTAGGTAACATCATCAGCACACTGATAATATTACCTAGCCGGTTCATGAACTATCTGCAATAAGAAAAGCAAACTCAGAGCACACCAAGAGTCCAACAGTTCAACGCTGAGCTACATATATTTCCCACTGTTGCTATCGTTATTGTCTGCTAAGTAATACTAGTAATTTAATATTTCTCCTTAATTAGCTCTTCCAGTTTGATTTATTTTGAGTTGTGATAATTGGAAATTGATTGATATGTACACAGGGATGGGTAAGAGAAAAGGAAATTTAGGGAAACTAAAGTTTAAATATGAAAATACATTAATTCAGTATTTATTCCATCTGTCTTCCCCCACCCCCATTTTTTCCCCTTGATAGGCAAAGAATATTGCAAAAGCAGGACAAGAATTTGCAAGGAATAACCTTATGGGAGATCATATATTCTGTTATTATTTCAAACTATTTCAGGTCAGTTTCATCTTGCTTTTTTGAATTGACACTGAGTTCTGCTCAGCTAGGGGATTAACAGTGGACCCCAGCTTTACAGTATTTAATTTTAAAAATTAGTACTTCATTCTGCTAACAATTATGGGACCGCTTGTCTTGTTACATCTCTGTCTGCTGAAATTTATGAGAAAGTGAAACTACCAAATGCATAAGCTAATTGAAGCCTTTTCTGTCCCCAGTAATTTCCGAAAGCAGGGTATGAAAAATAACATATGAAAAAGTATGAAAACCCATGTGTGTAAAAATGGATGGAAAAGAATTAACGTTACAGTTTTTCCCTAATTCGTATCATTTGAGGGAGGAACCTTTGCTAGAATATATTGGATCCCTTCCATTCATTTACTATTTCAAGTAAGCATATTAGGTTTCTGTTTTGTTTTGCTCCAGAGCTTCCTAATATGTGGACAGCATCTCCCAGGCTTACAAACAAATGGGTTCTTGGCTCTGTAGCACTAGAAACAGTAACAGTTGCTCAGAGGAAGATGTTACTTGTCTGAGCATTTTGGAGCTGATTTTTTTTTTAGAAAGTTTCTGATGGAAAATAGTAGCATCTTAAGGTCAACACAGTTTTATTTACTACATATCTTTTTTGTATTTGACCCCACTAATTAATTAGATGTGCTGGACTTCAGAAAGAGCTTTTGGACCTCAATAGTAAATAGATACTTTTAAAACAATGTGACTAGAGTGTTGAGTTCTTCTATCTGTGAATGACAGATTATCAGCCCATGGTATGAATCAGCTTAAGTATTATGATTAGGTGTAGAGTCACCTGAGGGTGAAATATGTTCTCCATCCTTGATACTGATTGTCATGGCTTTTATTGAAAGATCTTGCATGAAGGCAACATGTCTTTGTGAGCGGAGCACTCCAAAATGTCTTCATTCCTTCAATGACCTTCATTTAATTAATTATATCAGTTCCTACCTTCTGTCCAAGGAACAAAAGTCAATGAATCTACCTTTCTCTCCCTCATTTTTATCTTTACAACAGCCTTATGGAGTAGATTAAGTCTTCCTCTCTGTCCATTACATTAATTGTTACTTTGCAACTCCGAAGAGGACAGTATCTGAATTAGATGATAATTTTTATGTATTTATGTATTCCCATAACATGTCCATATCCCCTAAGCCCATATTTATTATCCCTAACAAAATTCACTTTATGGATTCAAAACATTCTGCATTCAGCTACATAGAATTGAACATAGACTGTCCAGATTATTGGGCAGCTTTTAAAAATGCATCACTAACATATAATTAGTGAGTTTAATTTGTAGAATCTGCAAGTGAGCACCTTGGAAAAGTTACACCCTAAATTTTTGCTAAGGATGCATTTGAGCTTCCGCAGATCCCACTCTAGAGAGAGGATGGGCTCCTCAAAACAGCCATCAGAAAGATTAGAGCTGAGCTTTAGAAAGCCTCTCCTAAAACAGTCTATGCATTGACATAGAAATGATGGTATTTCAGCAAGTCACCTTACAGTTTGTATAATATTTAATCTTATAGAATCCAAGTTTCCTAAGCAGTGTGGGCCATTTGTTGCACTAAAACAGTGTCACATTTTTGGTCAGCTCAAGGACCATCGCAGGCTTTGCCTGTCATGTCCAGGGCCCATGTTGAGAGGAGTTTTTTGGAATTCTGATGAGTGAAATAAATACTGGAAGCATCTGCAAGACTTAAGGCCCCTTTAAACCTCCTTGAGCCTCCCCAAATGCATGGAAAGGTTCAAATGTAGGGCTGAGGTTTTTTGCCATCCTTAATCAACATCAAGTGGTCAATGTTTGAAGGAGCAAGGCAATTTTTTTTTCTTTTTTAAATTTTTTCATTAGGAATATGCCAAGCTACAAGTGAGTGATCCCAAAGTTAGGGATGGCATGGAAAAAGTGGTGCAGCCTGAGGACGACCTCTTTCCCTGTAATTGCCACCGAAAAAAGGTAAATGTAAAAGTTAATATTTTAGGGGTTGGCTGTAGAGCATCCTCACCTGTTGTTAATGAGAACAACGTATGCCACTCAGACTCTTAGCTTGACAACACAAACATTGCAGTGCCAAAATGGAATTTTTTTGCTGCTTTTCCATGTATTGAGGGGGGAAGGAAAGAAAGGTTCTGATATATGTAAACCAAATCGTAAGATGTGAGCTAAAACCTGCCAGGTCAAAAAGAGGAACAATTTGTATATTCAGAAAAACTAGAATTAAATGTATTCTACATGAAGAAAGTTAAGTTGCTTGACAAATCCTGCCAAGAAATTTTGGATTTGGTTATCCTACAAACATAATGCTGTTTCAGGAACTTTGTATGATTTCTCTTGCATACTACTGACTTTTGTTTTTCCCAGATTTAGTCTAGTTCTGGGAGTCATGCAACAGTCCATCCTTCCTACAAAAATCATAATAAGCATAACTATCGTTTTGGCTTCTGAGGTTACAGGAGGCATTTCCCTTATGCTTCAAGGAACCCGCTTTTAAGAAATATTAAATATGAGATTCTCCTGAGACTGAATTCTGCATTCAGTACTAGATCCCACAGTATTTTTTCTATACTCCCACAGAATCCTGATATACATACAACCTGATTAGTCAAATATTTTACATACAAATATTATCTTTGTTTCTTTGTTTCTGAAATTTGTTATCTAATTCTTTACTTATTTGAAGCTTGTTTTCAAAATACAAGGCTGCAACTACACTCAAAATGCATTCCTTTAAAAGCTCTATTACCCCCCTAATTAAATTGTATTTCCAAGATGATCTGGAGGGTATTGCAAATTAAAAACAGAAACAAAAGGAATTTAGAAGGGGAGTTGCAACATCCTCCTCTAAATATGTTTTGCAGAAGAGAGATCTTATGAGACCTATGCAGCTTAAAAAAAATATATATATGAAGTATGTATTTTCCTAATGTTCTAAGGATTGCTTCTATGTACCAGAGCACAAGACCTATACCATCTGTAGGTCCACCACTTGGGGACATTGCCATGGTCCCATAAAGCTACTCCAATTCATATGAACAAGCACCACACTTAGAAAAGCTCTTTCCTCATCTTCATATCTACCTGTCCCAGATTCCACCTACAAGGAAGCCTTGTTCTTTCATTTGAAGACAGTTTCAGATTGAGTAGAAGCAAACACTTCTCAATACTTCCTTGTTAGATTTGAGGAGAAAGATGGAAGTGAAGGATTCAACTTTCAAAGTGCACACACTCTTTTTAGAGAAAGTAAAATACACAAGTGAGCATAATATATTCCAGATGCTTGGAATAACCGCAGGCCATCAAGATCCATTACTGAAAAAACTTGTGTTAACTAGAGACGGAAGTGTCATAACAGAATAGGGAATTTATTTATTTATTTATTCATTAATTCAATTTGTATGTCTGCCCATCTCAAATAAGTGACTCTGGGCGACAAACAATCATAGAATCAATTAAAACCAAAATTACAATCACAATATAAAAAAATTAAATACAGCAGCCAAGAAAATATTATAATCCATAGATGTTAACATAACCAGGATATAACACACTCGAGACGCCAGGCCCGGGCACATAACAAGATCCTCAAGGCCTTATGAAAGGCCAACAGGGTTGAGGCCATCCTAATCTCTGGAGAGGGAATGTTCCAGAGGGCAGGCACTATGGCAGAAAAGGTGCGCCTCCTGGTCCCCACCACCTGATATTCCTTGGCTGACGGGACCTGAAGCATGCCTATCCTGCTGGACCAGATTGGATGGGTAGAAACAACTGGGAGAAGATGGTCCCTCAGGTAACCGAGCCCCAAGCCATGAAAGTCTTTAAAGGTGACAACCAGCACTTTGAATTGCACCTGGAAACACACTGGCAACCAATGCAGCTCAGGAAGCAGTGGTGTTATATGTGCCAAGTAACCAACACCATTTCCTGCCTATGCAGCTGCATTCTTCACCAGCTGAAGCTTCCGAATGCTCTTCAAGGGCAGCCCCATGAGAGCGCATTGCACTAATCCAGACGGGAAGTCATGAGGGCATGAGTGACAATGAATAGAGCCTCCTGGTCCAGGAATGGGCACAACTGGCACACAACCTGAAGGTGTGCAGAGGCCCTTCAGAACACTTACAAATATAAAGATAAATTATATAAGCCTCAATAGCCAAGTTTCATCTTACCTACAGGTCAAAGAGGAACTCTGATGAAATAGAAGAAAACCTGTGGCTGGAAAAATTTCCCTATCATCTTCTGAGGATAATAAAGGTTATTCTAATAGTGTAATGGTCTGGATGCCCTCTCTTGTGCAGTATTAACATGTTGCTTTTATAAGTTCTTTTTTTAAAAAAAATAAATGTTCTTTCCATGAATTTATGGTTACTTTTATTTGAAGACACAGTTTGATTATCATCTCTGTCCCTTAATTACAAATTAATTAATTACAAAATAGCTAACATATAACAACTCACTTTTTTGTATCTGTATTGGTAAAATATTTCTGAGCATGATGAAACTGTCACTGGGGTGGGGGTGGGGACTAAAAATGACACCATGTCCACACTCACTATTTAAGGATCTTCCTTAGCATAGGATGCCAACATGTTGTATATAAGATATATAATCAGTTCAACAGTGCTGGACACCTTTAGCTCTGATTACCATCTTGTCAAGCTAAAACAGTCAGACAAGAGACCATCAATGAACCCAGGATGTACCAGCTGCTTTGAAGCTTTTTGAAGCCAAGACTCTGGCACAGCTCCTCCAGGTGTCAACTATGAGAAACTGGAGAGTTTAAACTGGCATCCTAAGAAAGTTATCTTGGGTAGCAAAATGTGTGCCTAACAGTTCTCTGCATTGGGAAGCAGGGCTGTTAACTATCAAAACAAGGCTATGGCTTTGTGAACTCAGATACTGGCTGAAAGCTCACTTTTAGCTCCAAAGTTTGGTACACCTTATCCTGACAGATAATTTTTATTCTCGGAAGTGACAAATTACATAAACTGGCGTTCTCAAGTGAGATGCTGAAGCACCTGGGATAAGATCAGGCAAATGGTAGCTCTTAAAGAATTCTTGACATAGAACTACAAACAGAATATACCAGGATGTCCCTTAGAGCAACAAATTTCATCTTAAAGCAGCATTGTATCTGGCTCAAATAACAAACTTCGGAGGGCCTTTACACTATCATGGTTTAATATTACCATCAGCAGTGTTGGAGAGGGTGTGTATTGTGTGCCTTTGAGTCAGTTTTGACTCCCGGCAACTGCCTGGACAAATCCCTGCAGTTTTCTTGGCAAGGTTTTTCAGAAGTGGCTTGCCATTGCCTGCTTCCTGGGGCTGAGAGAGGACGACAGGCCCAAGGTCACCCAACTAGCTTTGTGCCTAAGGTGGGACTAGAACTCAGTCTCCTGGTTTCTAGCCTGATGCCTTAACCACTACACCAAGCTAGCTCTCTAGTTGGAGAGTAAACACCTCAAAATCCCCTCTCCTGAAAGATTTGTCCCTGTAAAGATGGGAGTATTGAATCATGGGATCGTATCCTGCTCTACTGCAATTTTCACTGAGACGTCTGTAATGAGTTACTAACATCTCTTAGCCTATTTCCAGGTCAGACCGGAAGAATTCCATGTCTTTTGGTAGATAAATATCCTGAGATAGTTCTTGCTGTTGCAAAGCTTTTATTTGTATCCTGTAGAATTTGTGCACTGTTGGCAGCAGAGTAGGCTATGCACAATCACAGGACTTTTTATCATGTATGCTACGTTGTACTTTGTATTACAAACTTTTTTTTTTTTAATGAAGTCTGGGTCAGTGACCCTTAATAAACCTTGACTTGACATCCATGAGTCAGCTTGGGGGGAGCTGATTTTTCATTCACACTACAGAAAATCTGAGTGATTTACCTAGATGGATTTTCATCCATTTTGTGATTGATTACATGCCATCAAATCATTTTTGATTCCTAGTGATCACATAGATAGATTTTCTCCATGACAATCTATCCCTAACTTCGCCTTTCAGGTCTTCCAATGGTGCACTCATGCTACTTTAACTGAGTCTACACCTTGCTGCTGATTGTCCTCTTATTTCCTTCCACCTTTTCCAGCATCAGAGCTTCTTTGATGATCCATGTTTGTCTTCTTGGTTGTCCATGGTATTCTCAGGACTTTTCTCGTACACCCATTTCAGAACCATCAATCCTTTTTCTATCCTGCTTCTTCAAAGTCCATTATCCTATACATATATTGCACATTATGCTAAATCTATGAGGAGAAAATGGTGTGGAACAGAATTTTTCAATTTATAATAATCTACAGCCCTGTTCCAATACAACCAGAAGCCTTTAAACCAGTTTAATGCTGAAGTAATGGGCTGCTAGTTAGTAGGGCTTGTTTAATTCAAGGGTGTTTTTCAAACCTGTTTTGATTATAATAGCTGTTCACAAAGAACTTTCTCATGGGCTTGGGCAGATGTATTGGCCTTCTTGCAGCCAAGCAGCACTGAGGACTACAAAATAAGATAGCTTGTAATTTTGTTCTTTAAAAAAGCCAGAAAAATATTGAAAGCCGTTTAGAAAACCGTAAGAAACATTTAAAGGTTAAATGCACAGAGAGTTCTCAAGAGTTTTCAATGGATTCCCTACCTCAAAGTCAACAGAGGAATGGGATATATATTTGAGGATGGGTGTTCATACTGGAATTGTAGGCTGATTCTCTGCATGCAGAAAGATAACAGCTCAGTGAGAACTAGATCTGTCAGGCAAGGCCATGAGGTATTGTGCCCAATGTTTTCTTTGTTATTACAAACTGACTTTAATCCAGTTGTTCATCACTAATTTCCCCTGGCTGTATTTTGTTCTGATCTTCCTCTGCATGCTGCGGGTGCTGGAGCAGCTTTTGATCAGCTAAGCCAGCACGAATACTGCCACATGATATAGTCCACGACAATTACTATACCACCTCTGCCTCCTAAGCTCTCTTAAGAGTAATTTGTTCCTTACTTTTCACAAAATCTTGAGTTACCTAAAGTAAATTGTATTTGTTAATGTTTCAAAAAATAAGATGGAAAGAAGAGTTAGGAAAGTAAAAAGAGGAGTGCATTAAGAGAAAATACTGGTTGGAGATTATAGGAAATTTAGTTCAACATATCTGAAGGACATTTTGGGGAGACTGCTAATAAATATGTAAGTTACTTGTTCACTGCAGTAATTAAATTTCTGCTGCACACAGTGTGCATTTGTTATAACCACACCGAATCACTACTCTCTTCTTAGATGATTTGTGGCTGCCGAAATTCAAGTTTAGATAACAGAAAAAGGAAAAATAGTAAAAACTGTATAGTTTAGTTTTAAAACTTCAAGAATATATCCGCAAACTTTTTAATATTGTATCCCAATTAATGTGATTGTTGATTAATGTGATTAGATGGCATTATTCTGCTATTTCAGGCACAAGAGAAGTGTTACAAGAAGTGTAACACACTAAAACTGAAGGGTTTTTTCCCCTTAAGTGATGTTTTTTCCAAAAGGAAGCAACAGTGTATAAATAATATGAATGATATACATTAGAAAACTTAATAAACACAAAGAAGTTTATTTCAGAAATTGCCATCCAACATAAAAGATAATTATGTCTAGTTCATGTTTTTTCAAGACATCACTCTTGAGCTGATGAAAATACTTACTAAAAATTTGTAGACTGCAAATCCTATTCAGCAGTTGATAATTGCCTGTATTATTATGCAATTATTTCTTTGATCCAAGTCAAAACATGAGCATTTATTTCCAATAATATTTCATCTCCAGATTGTCCTCTGACTGCCATGCTATGATTTGCCTTTTCAATCCAGACAATTTTCTTAGGTGCCTTTATCTTGGTTGCAACATCTTCCAATAGTTGCTATTTTAAACAAGGAAGGAACAGATACCCATATTTTTCTAAACCATCGTGATCCAATTTCAGGATGAATTTTTTAAACTTTAACTAATAATCTATAGCTCTGGGCATTGAGCAGGAAGCTTCTTTCTCTAAATGGGCTCCATTAATCAATCTAAAGCATAACTAAGGAGCCTCAGGATAAAAAACAAACACCTACATGACAGCAAGGTTAAGGACAGGCTATAACGTTGTCAGCCATACACCTCAGTGAGTAAAGCTCAAGAAAACCTTGGTTAAACCTGGGGTTAAAAAGTTGGGTTTGGACTAGAAACACCAAGACTCAATGAATGAAATTCACTTGGTGATTACAGGCACTATTTTACAACCTACTCACAGCATATAAGCCAGTGGGCATAAACAGCAGAGTTTCTCAACAGTATCCCCTGCATTTGGAACTCTGTTTTAAACTCCATCATCCCTAACTTTCATCTTCAAATCTATAATTGATTTAGGAGACTGCTATGGCTGTTGTGCATATGATGCTAGGTTATGCATTCTTCAGTTTTAAGCATTTTAAGTTTAAATTTTCTATCCCCTTTAAGAGATCATCTAAAAAGCCATGGATAAAAAATTTACATTAAAAAATTGAAGTAAACAACTAGCCTGAAGGTCTTTCACACTTCTCTAACAATGGTACAGTGAAATCAGGTTTTATGTCTTCTTTTAATACATCTGATAACTCACCTTATCACATAACTCATCCGCAGTGCCAGACACAAACAGGATGGGGGAATTAATGAGCAATAAATCTTCACTTCGAAGTTTAGTCTGAAGCTTTGGTCGATGCAATGGATAGGACAAACATATCAGGCCTCGAATGAAGCTATCATTATTTTGGTTAGCCTGTTGGGTCACAATGGCAGCAGCACGGGAACCCATTGAACGACCTGCATTCATTAGGAATCAAGGATGAAAAAGTCAGCTCTTAATGTATTCTAGTGTAAATCTTAATTTACTGACACAATAATTCATTGCACTGCTTATACCAATAAACTTTACTGCAGTCTATAATTCCAAACATTTCCATCACACAATCACCTGGAAAGTCATGAAATTAAGCTTAACTGATTACAGTACAACCATTCCTTACATCCTCACAGCTAAATAAATGAGTTGGTGAAAAGAATTCTGTAATTAAGGGTTGAAGATAAAATAGGCTTTTCTTTCTATTCCAAAATGTGTCTCAACAGAAACACACTCATTCTCTGATTTTTAGGAGTGTGCTATGCAATTATGCAATATTTCCTTATTCATAAGTCATCACCAATGTTCTTACCTCCAAGAAAAATTCCAGAAAGTTTGTAGTCATCTGACAATCTTAAATATTCCTTTAAAAAAAGTTTCAGTTTTAACAATGTGAGTAAAAGGTAAAGATTAAAATAATACTTTGGTAAAGAACAATATAAACAATATCTACCATAAATAATAAAAATAAAATTTGCTGATCAAAATATAATACCTTTGATAGGTATTTAATGCAATGGACAAGTAAAGGCAAAGGCATAATTATATAGAGTAACAAATGCTTCTTATACAATTGTTTTAAAGCAGAGTTATGATCTATTAAATTTGGGTAGAAATCTATATATCCAACACGCATACAGCCCATATATCAACTGCTAAAGCCACACATGGGCTACACAAAAATCTTAACTACTTTAGGATTCTTCAAAGCATCCATTTTTCTTTCTCTAGAAAGGAAACTGGGTTTTCATACCACAACTGCTTTATATGCTTTAGCCCGATGGATGATGTTAAGGCTTTTGCAGGTGAATCGCAGACAGAGAAATCCATTAGATGCAAGGTAGTTTGCCAAAGAAACAAGGTGAAAGAAATTCATATCACCTGATGCTCCATGAGTAATAATCACACCATAGGGTAGTATCTTGCTAGGAATGCAAAAAATAGCATCTAGGCATTTGGTTCCAAAAGGTATTTTCACATTAGTCTAGAAAGAGAAACACTGAAATCAACAAACTGCAAACAAATATATAGTATGGAACTGTGTTGTGTGTTGAATGCAAAAAGAAAAAAAATCCATTTCAAAAAGCAAGAAAAATATTTTTTGTAATGAAGAGACAGGCCTACTGAGAAACTATCTGTTCCCTTCAATCACAATTCAGAAACTCAAGAGCAGGCCACACTAATGGTCTATGGGTACAAAAAAATAAAACAGATTTAAAGAAAGCCACCACCTTGACACGTCTCCTTATCATTAGCAGTAGGCAAATGAGGTTTACAAAATTCCTATCAGGCTATTGTTCAATATGGATAAGCATGCCAGCAGAATTTCTTTGTGAGTACTGTACTCATAACTTTTGTGAATTATCAAATTTCATGAATTTAACAATGAGCTTTACAGTTCTGTTCATGTACAACTGCTGGAAGGTAAAACATAAGACTCTGGGCACCTAGAAGACACATAGTTATTAGGGCACAGGACTTTTTTAGAATCCATTTCATCAAAGTTACTTCAATGGAAAACATTCATAGCTAAGTCCTACAGTGTTTGGTAAGACTTATTCTCAGATAAAAGGGTACAGGATTGCAGCTTTGCACAGTATACATGGCAATATAGTCCTACATACCTCTCTGTAGTCACTCATTTTCTTTTTATAATCTTGCAAACTAGTGATCCAGAAAGTCTGACCATAAATCACTGCAATAAAAAGAATAAAATGTTAACAATCCAAGATTGGACTGTTCCTTGCATGAACAAATGTGGCCCTCTGATCCACTGCTGGACACTGAAAGACTGAACGCTAAACTTATTTTGTGTTCACTGATCATACTGATAAATGCCATTCCACTCATTTTCTCTTTGTCCAATAAATTTTCCTACTGGGCTTTTATTAAACATATTGGAGCAAATTTAAGTACTGAAAGTATGCAAACACCTAACCACACCTATTTATCCTTTTAGCAGAACATTTTTCACTTTAGGTAACCTGGCAGGCCCTACTTTTATGCACAGAAGTGAGCTATTTATTTGAGGTTTCAGATTTTAAGAGAAAGCAGTAAAGGACAGCAAACCAGCAGCTATCGGAAGTCATCTGGGTGACTTTGGGCCAGTCACAGCCTTTCAGCCCTAGGAAGAAGGCAATGGCAAACCACTTCCAAGAATCTTGCCCAAAAAAATTTCATGGATTTGTCCATGTAGTTGCCAGGAGTTAAGACTGACTTAAAGGCAAAAAAATAAAATAAAATAAATGGACGCACAGGGGACACAGTGATCTGATACTGATGCTCCCTTTGTGTGTCCCCTTGGTGCTGAGGGACTTCTGGACAACTTGGACAGCTGAGTCAATTAAGCCTACAGGATACCTGCCTCCTGGTCCAGAAAAAAAATGCTGTGGTGAGCTTGTCCCCCTGCTGAGTTGAAGGTTTTCACCATTTTTACATTTGCAGAAAACTAAATAGTCATATATGTGGATCTCTGTCCTGCATTTGTTGCCCCTGGGGGCATCATGGCATTTATCTGCCTTGTCTCCAAGGTGATGGATGACAAAGCCTAACGCATTTTATACACCTTGATGCTACCCTTGGATGGTACCAAGAGTAAGGGAGAAAACACTCCTCCTTTCTCATACAGTTAAAGATAATTTAACTGTAAATTGTCTCACTTGTTTGCTGGGACCAAGAAGAAAATGCCATGAGGATACCGTAAAAAAGGATATGATTGAATGATTTGAAAAGAGAATGATTTGGCTCTTGTTCCTTTTTTGCCCACCAAAAGGGTTTTGCCCACCAGTGAGTTTTGCACACCAATTAATTACATCTACTCATTTCTACTATCTCGTACTTTTTTCCCCGCCAAATGAGTTAGGGTTGGAATTACTGATCAATTGTTGACATTTACCTCTGTGAATTTATGTATCCTTGCTGTAGTCAAAACAAGGATATCACACCTATCCATTACATCCATGATGGGCAAAAACTTTTTGGATGTGAGATTTTAACCCAGACAAAAAAGGAACAAGAGTTCATGATTAGGTGTAAGCAGGGAAAGGCAGGTCAATGACAGTTTGGTAGCACTTCCTCTGGGCAGCTTTCCACCAGAGGCAACTCCATGACATCCCACTCTTCCCTTCTGAAGCCAGGCCACCTCCCTCTTTCTCCTCCAACAGTCATCTTTTTTTCCTTTTCATCTAAAAGTGAACAAGATGAGAAGAGTGAAGACGGTACTTCTGTTTTTGCCCCCCTTCCCCACCCCAAGGCTAGACCAAGGAGAAGAAGGTGGTAAAGATTGTTGCTAGATTAAAGTGATCATTAAAGAAAAAAGGGCTTTAGTTTGCACCATTTGGATTTTCTGGTTCAAGCACCTTAGAATATTATAGTCTAAAGCAGTGTTGTCCAAACTTGGCCACTTTAAGATGAGTGGACTTCAACTCCCAGAATTCCCCAGCCAGCAGGAGTTGAAGTCCACTCATCTTAAAGTGGCCAAGTTTGGACAACACTGGTCTAAAGTCTACACTTTGCAGCCTTTCCAAGTCATCACTTGCAGTTTATACCGATCTATATCCACGTGCATATCAACTGAGAATCAGATATATCTGGCAAGAGAAGACACAGCTAGTGCAGCCAATGTGCCCTTTGACAGAGGACAGTCCTGAGCTTGGAGAAGTCCTCTATTTGAAGGACTAGCCCTCAAGGTAGCGGGCACGCCGGTGCACCTAACCAGTCTTCTCTATTATCAAGGACATATGCACTATTACTTCTCCGATTAGTTACTAAAGTACTGCTAAATGTTCACTTACATAAATTAATTGTGCAAATGCCACACACATATACGCTCATTCATTGCATATCTAGGTCTCATTCCTTTGTTTCTTGCAATAATGAATAATAAAATAATAATAATAAATAATAATAATAATAAATAATAATAATAGCAGCAGCAGCAGCAGCAGCAGCAGCAGCAGCAGCAACTTCCGCCCGCCCCAGCTTTATCTCGCCTGCTCTCCCTTTAGAGTTTCTTAATCCCTCTGCCCTCTACCGCTTCGTCTCCTGAAACTCGGGGTTGCCAAGCCTGCAGCCCTGCACTCGCTTACTTGAACTAAAGCGCCACGAAGTCCCGCAGGCAGGACTTCCGTGCAAATGTAGACCATCCTGTGGCTTCCACCCCTTTCTCTCCCGTGACGCCCCGATTATATAGCAACCCGAAAAGAGCATGCCGGGAGTTGTAGTCCGTGCTTCGAGCGAAAGCAAGCGAAGGAAGACCTCTTACCGTCGCTGGTTTTCGCATATTGCTTCGAGAATTCCTATCGAGGCGTCCCTTGTGCGTAAAGAATATATATTCGCTTAGAGCGACGAAGGACAGCCCGTTAAAAGTTAAATTCGCTTCTGTCGTATACGGTTTAAGTTACATCAAAATCATTCTCAAACCTCTTGTGGACTGAAAGGTTTCGTGGTTAATGGTTATCCAACGTTATTTTACTCCGTGGGACAGTAATTGAAGTATCTTCTGGTCGGGCAAAGACTCTGCAGCTGTGTCACCTCGCTCTTCAGGAATCCGGCTATATTTATTTTCATCTTATTATGAGTTCTCATCGCTTATAACATTTACTCTTTTTCACTTAAGTCCGTTGAGTCTTGTGTATTCCGAGGGGAAGTGCAAAGTGAGCAGAGAGGAGCCATTTTAATCACACGTGTTCTGCGTTTGCCCAAGACGCTGCCACCCATTAGCTAGTGGGTTTGTGTTATGCAAACCCAAGCAAGGTAGCTAGCTTTGTAACAAATACATTCAGCATCCTTCCCCAGCCTGGCTGTCTTGATGTACTGGACTACATCCTCCATCATCCTCCATCATCATCCCCAGACAGCCTGGTTACTAGTCTCACTGACAGGGTGATGAGCATTGTTGTCCAAAAAACTGGAGGATGTAACATTGGGGAAGGCTGATCAAGGGTGTGCTTCTGTATTGCTTGCAACTCGATGGCAGCTTTTTCTAGCCTGGCGTTTAAGTTGGACTTCAGTTCCAATAATCCTCTGCCCGCACAACCTAATGAGGAGTAATGACATTGGCAGCACACCTAGAAGCACCAAGTTGGGGAAAGAGGTATTAAGAGGTAAAGAAGAATGTGTCAAAATAGCAAAGACTGCTGGGTTTGCTATTTATATATCGAGCAGAAAGCACATATGCAAGGAACTCTGCACACACAGGCCAATGAAATATGTAATCTTTAGCCCGAAACAAAGTTTTCTTGGTCGGTGTTTCATAAGCAGGAGGTCAGGGGATCAGACAGTTATTTTGGGCTGTGATCATCAGGTGGAAACCCGCTTACCTCATGGTTTAAAGTTTGTTGGGAAAGAAAAGTGTCAAAGATCTTAATGTCAAAGTGACTTCATATCAGTGGAATCCATTAAGACCAAGGGTCAAACTTACGGGCCCTGTGAAAGGCTCACTGGAAGGATACCATGTGGGCTGCCGAACAAGAATTCCTTGCAGTTAATCATCCTTGCTAAATCAGCAGGGGCTGAAATGCAAAATCGGGCTGAGAAAAAAGACTTAGTAGAGAAAATGTAATCATTCAGATAGGAAATATAAACTGTCCTGAAATCATGTTGCTTTAGAAATATTTACAGTACAATCATAGGCTTCTATACTCACAAGTAAATGTCCCTGAGGTTAATTATGTTTACTTCTGGGTAAATATCTAGTGGATTAGAAAGGGTGAAATGAAAGGTCACGGGCAAGAATATAAATGATCTTTAAAACAATTGTAAGTATTTATGAGGCATAATAAAGTTTGAGTTTGGTCATATAGTTGGCATGAGGGCAAAGAGCAGGGGTATTGTGTTTTTAAATAGCCGTGAAGCTGGCAGAAATTCAGTAGGTTTTAGTTACTAAATACAATTATGGGGAAACCACCATTTATATCTATTGGACATCATATTTTTCTCTGCATTGTCCTACAGTACTTGGATTTTCTTTCTCCCTAGCAGGGCTTCTGCCAGAGAAATTTTTCCATTTCTGCATTATATTATATAAAAATGTCCCTGTGGAGCAAAAAGCCCACCTGAGGTAGCCATAGTCTTTCCCTGATAAGACACGTTGCTGTACAAATGTAGCATTTTTTCTAAATTTGTGGTCATACATAGAAGTTTTGTAAATAAGTATCCTTTCTTCTTTTTCGGCAAGTGGAAAGGGGAACTTGAAAAATCCAAAAAAGTCTTTTTCTCAGTGATTTATACAGATATTACTATATATCAAGAATAAAACTGGGTTCACATGTTGTGTTAAGGCATGGTTTGTTTAACCATGATTTGTTAACTGGGACAAAATTGGATGGGTTACACAATAGGCTTACCTATAAACCATTGTTTACAAGAAAATTGGCTATGTTCATTCCATATAATAAGCTAATTGTGGTTTGTGGTTTTTTTCCAATGCTGCAATATCAGTCTTTTGGCCACAGTAAGGGCACGGAGAATCCATTTATGTTGTCTGGTTGTCAAGTTCCATGTACTAGGTATATAGTTCAAAAGAATATTGTCCTCTGAAAATTTTAGCTTTTGTTGCACAATCATATTTATATAGTCTACTACTTTCTCCTAAAACTTAATAAGTATAGGACACTGTAAAAACATATGCTTTAAAGAGGCATTGTCCTTATTATATCTCCAACAAAATGCTATTTTTGACAATCCTTTTCTATACAGATCTAGTGGAGTCCAATCAATTCTAAATATTATTTTATGTTGTATAAGTTGTAGTTCCATTGACACTCTTGCTATAGAAATTAAGACATTCTCCCATTGTCTAGGCAATATAGAAACCTCTAATTCTTTATTCCACTCAACCCTTAACATCTACATGTCAAATTGATTTATTGATAACAAATATCTATAGAAATGAATAGTAGTTTTTTTTAGTTTTAAAGGATTTTACAAGCTGTTCTAATATCTCAGGTGTCTCAGAATCTAACAATGCTGACCAAAAAGCCATAATGGGTTTAATGGAATATATAAAATCAGCCTTGCTACATTTGAAGAAACATGTACACAAAACGTGTGTGGGGTTTTTTTAAAGCAAAAATCTGTCTTTCCCAGCACTTTTCTACAGCTTTTGTGATAATGAAGTGTAGGAAGGCTGTGTGCTCACTTAATTTACACTTTGGCAAATGGAAAGGCTTTGCAGCAAAACTAATCTCATTCCATCATTTTGCATGGACTGAATAATATACTCTGACTATGAATAATATACTGAACAATATACTCTGACTACAAATCTGAGAGACCTGAGTTTTATTAACACAGCAAACAGCATAAAGCAATAATGGTTTCAATGTTTGCTTTTAGCTACCATTCCTTTACAAGAGTTATTTACAACTCGATAACCCCAAAGTCTCTCTACCCTCCTCATTGATAAGCTGCTAGGGAAAGGGCAGGAGTAATGAATAAGGTTTTGAGCTACTTTCATAAAATAAAGCATTATTCATTAGTTATATGAAGCTTCCTCCATCTGGCCAAGTCTACTGTATCATGCATGTGGCTTAATATGTCACCTAAATATAAATACTGCTATTTCTATGTTCTATTCCTACTTTCTACTTAGGGATAAGGGAAGGGTCAGTTATACTGGCTGGCAGTGGCTCTGTCTCTGGTTGGTAGAATAGAATTTGGTCTCCAGTTTGGGAAGGATCATATACAACACTTAGATTTGTTCCATTTCTTCAGCTGGTCTTCTGAGATGATGTAGCAGCTAGTACTGTATTACTTTAAACTGGTATTTACTGCTATTGTCCTTTTTTGCCCTCTTCCCATTCAAGAGCTAGGCCAAAAAAAACCCCAAAACGTTTCCCCTTTCTGCTAATTGAAAAATATAAGGTGCCTTAAGCACCCTCCAAGACACAAACTGGCAGAAAAAGTAATTTTTAAAGCCATATCTAGAATTTATTAAGAAGCATAATAGTATGTGGAGTAAGAATGGTAAGAACTCTGGATATTAGGTTTTTAAAAAAGAATTAAGGTTAAAAAGAGGCAGGTTGAACAAAATCCCGTCTTAAATGGAGGTTAGACTTCAGAGAAAGACTAGTTTGAAAGAAAACTGGTGCAGCTTGAGCATAGTCAAAATAAATGCTGCTCTGTATAGTAACTAGGTCTAAGAAGCAGTGTGAATGTGAAAGGGAGAAGAATACCCTGGAGTACTCATATAGCATCCAGTGGCAACTCCTTAAAAAGCTGCTGCTTTTTTTAGACTCAGGCCAAGGCTACTTAGGGATTTAGCTGACTGATTCCTAGACATTAAAATTTCTAGAATTAGAAAGAACTTGTCAATACAGGGTCAATTACATTCTGAGTTACCAACAATATTAGAATAGAGGTTTCCATTACAAAGCTGTATGCCCCTTAGTCATAAAAACATTATTATAGCTTTAGAAAAAAGAGGAAGAAGGGACTTTTGTGGTGATCATCTGATTTTGTAATCAGATGAAAATTAGATTATTGTTTGAAGTGTTGGAGAAGGCGGACACATTGGCCTCCTTTGCTGAATTAACATGAATTAAGAATTTGCTGCAGCATCTGCTTTTAGATTCCTTTACAAGGCCTTTTTAGTAACAGCATTATTACTTTAACTTCTTACTTTGAACATCTAAATTTTAAAAATACAGGCTGTAGTTATATTTGCTTCCCAGTGAAAAAGGCAGTGGTGAAACTCTTCCGTATTGCTGCCAAGAAAACCGAGTAGACATTTCCATGAAATCACTAGAAGTCAACACACACACAAGATATCCTCATATTTTTAAATGGCTAGAATAATTTTAATATTTATTTCCTTCACCTTTGCAGATCAATCTAGAATTTTAAGCCAACCCTGAACAATCAAAGGTCAGACTAGCAGAACAGAAGCATATGTGATGCTTTCATGTCCCGGTCAAAGTAGGTGATGAAGTATGTCCTCACGTAGGGATAGAAAGCTTGCCTTCCACTTGTTAAGACCTCAGTATTGACAGCCAAGCAAAACTCATCTTTTTATTTGTATTGCTTCTTTGAAAAGTACCCTTGTTCAGATAAATTATGCATTTAAGTCCTTCAGCTATGCCCACCTAATGGATTGAAGATCTGACCCAAGCATCTCTTGATCAATTTCTTTAGGCTTCAGTGTTACAACAAAAGGTAACTCTTTATAACTACGTTTCCTCTGGGCTCATGTGAACAAGCTAGGCTTCAGGCCAGAAACTTTACTCATAAATCCCAAATAAGTAAGTAAATAAATAATACCTTTAGTTTATCTACTTCATAGTTCTCTAGCAGTGAGTATACTTTATCCCACTTTCCCAACTCCTCCTTCTCCTCCTTCTTTTCAACACTTAGTTTCTAAGTTTATGCTGGATGAAGTTTGCTCATTAAACATTAATTCCAGAAATTAAACATTGTTTTGAGGAACTTGGCATTCAGATTTATCAGATAAACATTTCTTTTCTCAGACCCTCTTACTATAAAGTTATAATAAGCTAACAAGTTTGGCACCCTTATTCAAATTTGTCAGCACCTAAGCAGCTGAACTGAGTTTACTTTGGCAGCAGCTACAGTTCTTTCTTTGCAACACAGATGTTATAACATAATGACTGCATATTATTTATATTATTATAATACAGCATTGCATGGCTGTAGTAACTGTATATTAATAATGTACGTATAGTATTACGTTGCAGGGCAATAGAACCTGATGTGACTTCTGACTTTGCATTGCACTTCATAGACATATAGTAGCAGAAAGAACTTACATGTTCAGTTAATTAACTAACTTGCTAGCAAGTAAGATTATCTCATTAACCTTAGAGAAATATTATGTCCATGCCTAGCAAATGACTTACAGATACATCGATTCAATTTTTAGGAAAACAAGCTGGAATAATAACTGTTTTCACTATTATCTTTATGAAGAATTAACAATAGGTTGTTTCTAGATAAACTTTTGAATGTGCAGCTTACACAGTTCATTTTGATAGTTTTACTGAACCATCAGTTGTTACCCCCTTGTTATTTCCCATGATTCATTTCCCTTTTGTCCATTTTTTTTCTCTGAGCAGAGAAAATCTGTTTAGCAAAAAGGCCTGAATCAGAAAGGCTTTGACTTCAGCAGTGATGCTCATAATGTCTTCCTTCAAACATTGAAATTGTTTCATACAATTGCACCATACTCGATTCAAAGTGGTTTTTCTGGTTTAAACCACAGCAACAAGACATGTAAACTCTACATTGCTTTGCAGCCTATTGTTGACACTACTAGATCAGGATGCTGTCAAAATTATGGGTTTATCCAAAAGTACAGCTGCAACTCCTTCTTGCTGCTCACTCTCTGGCATTTGCTCTTGCTTTCTTCCTGTGTTTGCCTTCTTCAAACCAGAAACCAATTTTTTTTCTCTGCACCCCAATTTTACAATCTCCACTTTTTACATTCAAACTCTTTGGATATCTAGCTCTGTATAAGAGACTGTGTCATGCTTTTGATCTGATGACACAAAGTTGTTTTGGAGAACATAGGGCACTCACTTAACAGTTATTTGCAACTCCTTAAATCAATTCTGACTTTTCCTGGAATTGTGCATGCTCAACTTTGTGCAGCCTATGTGTGCACCCTTGTCTGCTCCAAGGCACCTTTTCCCTGCAAATCCAGAATGCTGCAGTCTTACTAAATGAGTCCTGCTGCTTCTTTCAGTCATTTTCTTTTTCTCTTGCTCTCTACTAACCAGCCAATCACTGCAACATACTCCCACAACCCATGCTGATTTCCAAACCAGTGAGATGTAAAATGAGAAACCCAGAAAGGAACACATATTTCTAAATGCCCAAAGACTTTCTATCAATTTTGGTGGCTTTCCTTAACATGATCTAGACCTTTTCACCATCCAGCTGAATGCTTATATCTTTAAGCTCCATATAAAAATCACATGCCCCTAAAAATAAAGTGAAAAATATTGTAGACAGAGATCACATGCAGATCTGTGCTTTCAGGGATACCCAGCAGTCCCACTCTTCCTTATTGTTGACCCCTGATTTGCATATTTGTCCATAAATAAAGCAGAAAGCTTACAACATCAGAGGACAGCAGAAGCTTTACGAATTATCCACCAATAAAAAAAAAACCACACACACAATTTGTCACCATGCTGCTGGAGATACTACAGTGTTAAAATGAGGCTGATGTTGAAGACAACATGATGGCAATGTTTTTTGCCAACCCAAAGAGCAGTGGAGAAACATCCATAAATTACCACACTATACACTATACTTTGCCGTTCAATATGGAAGAGTGAGATTGCCTGTTTCACTTTTTACTGTAGCTATATTAATATAATAAGCCATGTCCGATTGACATGTTTCTTCTAATTTTTTAATTTACGTTATATTTTAGGAACACTTTGCTAAATTTTGTTTTATCCAATTTATGCTGGAATATCAAGAACTCAATGAAAGATTAAAAAATCTACTATATTACAATCATGAAAAGCTAGAGAAATGGTGGGGGGGGGGAGGAATTGCACTGTGCTACATATTAAAAGTACACATATCTTCTAAGACATCCAGGTGAATGAATTTAAGGATAGTGCTGAGAGCACTTATGTTATAATAAATGAAAAGCAAATAGAAGCAAACTGTGGTTAGTGGTGACTACCAACTCTCCAAAAAGGAAAATGCATAAGAGTAAAGGAGTAGTAATGAGGGAATTTAACATGCACATTCCTTTTGGGAAAATTCATTGATTTGTTTGAGACAAATGCCAAGCATAGTCATAATTTCCCTTTCAAAGGGTAGAAGAAGACACAACAGAATCAGTTGTTCTTCACTTGAGATTAATCACTTGGGAAGATTTAATTGTTAAGAAAATGACCATAAAATACTGGAGTTCTTGTTCTTAAAAGGAATCAAAACTTATGGTTGAACTTACAACTTTGAACCACAAGAAAGGGAATTTTAATAAATTTAAAGGACTAATAATTACAGTTTCATGACAGGAAAAGCAAGTGTATAAAAGAAATTCAAAATGGATGGGAGTTCCTTGAAGAGGAGATTTTAAAAGGCAATCACAAACAATTCTAAGTGTGGAATAAATGGAATGTCAGTTTACAACTGATTGGAAAATCATACTCAAAGCATCTTGAATGGTAGCTAGCAGTTTGGTTCTCAGCCCAATAGACTTCAATATTTTTATTATTTACTGGATGACAAGTTGGAGGGGATGCTTATCAAATTTGCACAAAATACAAAGATGGATGGGATACTTAATATTCTAGAAGACGGAAACAAATGTTAAACCTGTCTTGATAGGGTAGTCAAATGGACTGAAAATAACAGAATTAAATTTAACAGAGGTAAATGCAAAGCTTTTTCTGCAGGAAAATATATCAAATGCACAGGCGCATAGTGGGGGATATTGCTCAGTATTTAACATTTGTGAAAAGATTCATGGAATTTAATAATACTGGTATGATGAGACTGCCCCAAAGGAAAATACATCAATGAATTTTCCCAAATCACAGGAATGTATAATTCCATTTTATTCTTTGTTGGTCAGACACTGATTTAAGTACTTGTTATGTTCTGGGCATCACATTTTAAGGAGGATTAAGGAAAACTGGAACAGATTCAGAAAAGGGCAGTAAGGATGGTCAAGGACTAGTAACTATGTATTAGAGACACTGAGAGTACAGGAGGGCAGATTTTAGTTGAATGTTAGTAAGATCTTCATGTTAGTAAGCATAATTCAGCAGTGGAACCACTTATCAAGGGAGGTGGTAGGCTCCCCTTCTGGATGTGTTCAAGCAGAGGCTAGGCAGCTATCTGATGGGGATGATTTAATTTGGATCTCTGTATTCAGCAGAGGACTGGGCAGATGTCTTTAATGGCCCCTTCCATATTTCCAATTCAGTGATATGCAGATGTGAAGAATATTAGGATGATCTGATTAGAGTCTTGCTACAATTTACCTTCTATCATTTTCCATCATCTCTTTTCATGGCTCCAGCTGTACTGCCATTTGTACTGTTTTGTGTGTATCTATTTTGGAAGATGATAAATAGAAATGCTCACCTTCTGTTAAAATTCCGTGCAAGCGCAGACATACAAAATTGGTACATTAATGTTTAAGGGAGTATAATTCACACACAAATGTTTCCTCCATACCGACTTCCAGTCAAGATGGTTATGTAATTGGACAGGCATCAGCATTTTCTTTACCCTCTGCAGACTTTATATCCTGAAATGCCACTTTAATTGCTACTATCAGAAACATGATTATTTTCTCTTTTGATTACTAGAGAGGGCCTGCTTGATGTTTATCTGGATGGTACTCCAGAAAGTTGTATCACCATCTTCAACTATTAATGTGACCATTTCAATAGCTGCTGAGAAAGATGTGATGCCTATTCTTTTGGAGGTGAGAAATGTAAGTACCAGATTAGTCATGGCTGAGAATAGAATATGTCAGCTGGAATATGGTGGGCATTCTATGGATGCATCCATTACTGATATACTGAAGTTGATCATATCTGTCAGGTTAAAATAATGTCCCTGGAATCTCACTCTCCCTGGGCCAGTTTATATATAACTAGAATTCCAGAAGAAGCAGAGAAAGGCCAGCCAGTTCTCTTTATGGAAGCTCTAATGTGTGAAGTTTTGCCTGAAGATTATCAAGTAGACATTAAGAGGGTTTACCATGTTCAAGCTTCTTCTCCTTTTTATAAGCCAATAAATCTCAGTTCTGCTATAATGAACAGAATGAAATTTTACCAAGTGGTGTGATACATTTGAAGACTGGGGTCACATTTACGATAATAGATCTCACATTGCTTTTTTCAGACTGTACTGAGAAAACTCAACAGCCTAGAAAAATCTTTATTAGGGGAAGAAAACTTCACTATCAAATGAAGTTTCTAACTATCTTTGTTTAATTTATTAAATGGCATAGAGGTCATTTTATAATTATTTAAAGCTGGAGAATATTTTACTACCTTTAGTTCCTGCTGAAGTTCTTTTGGAAATGATTAAAATGACCTGATTTTGGGGCAGGGGGGCGGCAACTTGTATCTTAAAGATAAACGGCTCTTACAGAAGGTCTGCAAAGCTGGGGAGTTGTACATGCATGAAATTGTAAATGTTGCAGCTTTGATTAGTAAATTTTTTAACCTGATATTGTAGGATGAAATGCTCTATCAGGTACAGATGGCTAAGTTTTAATATTTATTGTCAGATTCAGCTCAGCTTCTCATTTTCCTGAATCCACATAGCCAAATACAGCTTGACCAAAACAAATACAAATTCTTTTTACCATTTGTGTACTAAATCAGTGAATTATATAATAATTAGAAGTGATCTAAATCAAATTCTGGATTTCTTTTTAGGCTGTAATATTCCACAACTTGAATTACATTGTAAGATTTAGAATATTTCACAAGATTGTATGTTTGAATTTAATCAAGGTTTGGTATTAATCCTTTCCATCAAGATTATACTTTCTTCTGTACAGAGAAATTGTTTTGGTCTGTATCACTTCTTATATACCATTCCTTCATATATAAATTTAAATCATGCAGCATAGATGCTATTATAATTTCAGATCATTCTCCTATGGAATTTATGCACTTACTTGATCAAAACATACAGACTATTTGAAGAGTCAATGCATGTATCTTTGCTGAATAATGAAGGATTTATTATATGGAATAGAAGAGGGAAATGTTTCTTTTTAGTATTAACAGTGAATTATAATGTATTTATTTAAGGTCAAATTATTTTGAAAAGGCAACAGACAGTTAAAGAATCATTAACCCTTTAAATCCCCTCCCTCTCCTGAACAACATAGATCCTTGGTTTCTGCTAAATATGAATTTAACAAGTATTGCACTTCTTAAACAGAATTTTAATTGCCCCAGATAATGATATTAGAATGGGGAGAAAAAGCAACAAAATATTGTGTCTTCCATTCTGGACACAGAAGGAAAATAATATACATCTAGTAATATTCATCTACAGTTTTTAAATGTTATTCTAACTTGTTTAGTTTTAGTTCATAAATAGATGATAAGATGAGTTGTTTTTAACAGAATATGAGATTACTACAGTCATCCCAAAACCAAGCAATTAACCTTACTTTATCTTTTTCATTTCAAGAAATTGTCACCTCAGCTAAATCTGTGAATCCAGGAAAAGCTTCTGGATTTTAGTGTCCCAGTTGCTTAACATGAATAAATAGGTAGGTAGGTAGACAGACAGACAGACAGACAATCAATCTATTTCTCTATCTCCATATCCCTTGCCGAGAACAGCAGAAAGGGGATCTAGGATCTAGGAATAGAAAAGCTAAAATACTTTAGCAACTGAGTTTGCTGAACTATGCAATGCCATCTTCACCCTATTTATTGCCTTTATTTATTTGCAGATAGAGAGGAATGGTATTTTTATTTGCTTAATTAATCCAGATGATGGCTTTATGCATGTGCTGTGTAGGAAAGAGACTTATCTTTGCTGCTATAAATTTGTCATTCCCTATTTAAGGCTACTGCATTCCTTCAATGGTATTAGGTGACATGTTGCACCCGCTAGTGGGGAAGCAGCAGCTGTTTCAATTCACTGATACCTTGCATTGGAGAGAGGCAGGGGTTCCTGGCCATGCTTAACATTTTATGGCAGTTATATCTTATACTCCCATTGAGCATAAATGTCAGTAAACAAACCTTCTTGGAATTCTGACTCTGTGAAGCACATAATAAAGCCTCAGACACTTCCACATACGTGTGAGACCGACAGAACGTCTATAGCGGATGCATTTTCAAAAAAGTGCAGCTTTGATGGGGCATAGCTAGCTTTGTATAGAAACTTTTTGCTCAAACACAGAACAAATATAGTTGGTCTGTCTGAAACAAGACAGGCTACCATTATTGTTGTTCTTACTTGAATTTAATACCTCATGAACAAAAAATCCAACACCTTTAACATTTAACTACTGGACTTAGCAACCTGGTAATATCAATAGCCACAAAATTCTGTCCTACAGTGGCAACTGGATCATAATATATAACATCGTCCCACTTCTGGTCTTCAGTTACTAGTATTGAGAGGCCTCTGTAATAGTTAATTATACAGCCATCATATCTAGTAACCATTGGGAGCGTTCTCCTCCAGAGTTTGTTAATTTCCTTTTGGGATTACCCAAGTATGTGTCCATTATGACACCATAGCTTAGGTATGGTGCAAAAACTCAACACTTCTGTTCATGTCATAAAATTTCTACCATTTAGCTTGATTGGATGATTGTGGGGTCTAAAACTAGTTGTGAAATACCTAGAGTCAGATGGATTTTTTCCTAGAGTACTGAGGGATGAAGCAAGTTGCTAATTATTTAGTTGATGCCTCTTTCCATTATCTCTGAGAAATTCTGGGAAATGTATGAGGTACCAGGGGACTGAGGGAAGCAGATGCTGTCAGTACTCTCACAAAAAGGAAAAGAGAGAACACAGGGAACTGCAGGCATTTGATCTCAATCCCTGTGAAGATTATAGGGTAGATCATTAAAGCAACTGATCTGTAAGTACTTTGACAGCATGGATTTGTCAAGAACAAGACTTGTCAGACCAGTTCTGTCTCATTTTTTAAAAAAAAATCAGGAACCTTCCTTATACTATGGACATAATATATCTTGACTTCAGAAAAACATTTGACCAAGCAACCCATGATATTCTACTTATTAATAATTATTAATTATAATTATTAATAATTATTAATTGTAATTATTAATAATTATTAATTATTAGCTAAGTATGGGCTGGATGACATATCTCTTAGCTGGATTCATGGTTGGCTTGAAAACCATGTTCATCAACATTTTATTATCCAACAGGAATGAACCATCAAGTGGTATGCTATAGGTTCAGTCCTGGGTCTAGGACCTTTTAATATTTTTCACTTATTACTTGTAGGAGGAACGCTTATCAAATTTGTAGATGCTGCAAAATGGGATGGAATTTATATTACCTAGAAGATAGTTCATAATGGCCTTAATAGATTAGAGGGGAAGATTAAAAATAAGACAGAGAAATTTATAAACAAGTATAAAGTTCTTAAGAAAAAGAAATCTAAACTGGAATGGTAAAAGATCTTCATTATTTGTAACAGGCAATAGTTTGCCTTCAGCAGTGCAATGTGATGTGGCTACTAAAAAGGCAGATTAAATTTTAGGTTGCATCAACAGAGATATCATTTCCAAATTACAGGAAATGATAGTTCTATTATTATGTCTTGGTCAGACCCCACTTTAAGGAAGATTCAGAGAAACGAAGTGCAGAGAAGGGCAAGGATGAGAAATGACTAGAAACGAAGTCTAACCAGAAAAAAAGAGTGGCAGGCCCCTCAGTAGTGACTTATAGCATCTTCTAGTGTCACAAAGCCATCACATCAATAAAAGCTGTCTTTATTATCCTTATGTTGACACAATTATTGTTGAATGACCCGGAAGACATAGTGGGGAACCTGCCTGCAGTATCTGGGTGTGAATAGCATTAAGAAAGAAAAAAAAATTACAAGTACATGATAATCTGTCACACAGAGAAAGTCAAGACTTTTCTCTCTCCTCTGAGTGTAGGATGTGGAGTAAGTTTTTAAGAGAAGATTTTAGTTAGATAGTTGGGGGGAAAAAAACTCAGAACTGAAACATCATTGAAACCAAGGACCAAAGGAGGTGATATGCTCCCATTTGTTGGAAATCTTCAAGCAGGGCCTGGACAGCCATCTCTTGGGGATGTCTTCATAGGGATACACAGGAATGGAGGCAAGTGACAAATCTGTGTTGTGATTCAAACTCTGCCCTTTATTTATTTGAATGCAATGTTGCAACGCAAGTATGAAAAGACAGAGCCCACATTCTGATGTCACAACACATTTGGACATTTTGACATCATCATGTTAGAAGCATTTCTTTGGATTTATTTCTTTGGATTCCTCACAGAGCAGAGGGTTGAACTTAATTGCATAAATATCCCCTTCCAGCTCTATGATTCTATGATAATCAGTGAGTCCAAGTTCTAATATTGTAAAACAGAGAGGAAAAAATTCTGGAACTTCTCCTTATTTCTGAAGTCTTACATGGATAATTTTCTTGAAGGTTTATGTCCTCTCATAAGAGACTGCCCATGTACTAAGTAGTTGGAGGAAGCTGTGTTCTGTGTCTAATGTCCACTGGAGGTGCTGCTAAGGGGAACAGAAACTTGTCTTCTGTATATCTGGACTATCAAACTCTCAACTATAGAAGGTTTTCCTCTTCTATGACAATTAAATATTTTTTCTTTCAAATTGGCCGTTTATATAGGTCATTGTTTAATTTACTGAATGTTTTCTGGAATCTGAGTGGCTGTTAATCAAAAAAAATCTGCTTAATTGGGAGTAATTTTTTCTCCAAGTCATTTGAGACCAGTAAATATGCAGTATTTACTTATTTAATTGATTTCTGTACCACCATAATCAAAAGACTGACTCCTGGCTGTTAACCATATAAAATATAAGCATAAAAGGATACAATGAAATTCTAAAAACAAAAAATTAAATTACAGTGGTGCTTAATAGTTTGTTAACCCTTTTAAATTTTCAGTATTTCTGCATAAATATGACCTAAAATGTGATCTTTATCTTGTCCTAAAACTAAATAAAGAGAACCCAATTAAACAAATGAGTCAAAAACATGATACTTGTTCATTTATTTATGGAGGAAAATGATACAATGCTACATATTTGTGTGTGACAAAAATATGTGAATCTTTGCTTTCAGTTACTGCTGGGCCCTCCCCTGGGCAGCAATAACTGCAAATACAGGTGAAACTCGAAAAATTAGAATATCATGCAAATGTTCATTTATGTCAGTATGGCAACTCACAAGGTGAAACCAATATATGAGATAGACGCATTACATGCAAAGCGAGATATGTCAAGCCTTACTTTGGTATAATTGTGATGATTATGGCGTACAGCTTATGAAAACCCCAAATTCACAATCTCAGAAAATTAGAATATTACCTGACATCAATAACACAAGGATTGGAAATAGAACAATATCGGACCTCTGCAAAGTATAAGCATACATATGTACTCAGTACTTGGTTTGGGCCCCATTTGCAACAATGACTGCCGCAATGCGGTGTGGCATGGATGCTATCAGCCTGTGGCACTGCTGAGGTGTTATGGAAGACCAGGATGCTTCAATAGCGGCCTTCAGCTCCGCTGCATTGTTTGGTCTCATGTCCCTCATCTTTCTCTTGGCAATGCCCCATAGATTCTCTATGGGGTTCAGGTCAGGCGAGTTTGCTGGCCAATCAAGCGCAGTAATCCCATGGTCACTGAACCAGGTTTTGGTACTTTTGGCAGTGTGGGCAGGTGCCAAGTCCTGCTGGAAAATGAAGTCAGCATCCCCATAAAGCTCGTCTGCGGAAGGAAGCATGAAGTGCTCCAAAATCTCCTGGTAGACGGCTGCGTTGACCCTGGATGTAATGAAGCACAGTGGACCAACACCAGCAGATGACATGGCTCCCCAAATCAACACAGACTGTGGAAACTTCACACTGGACTTCAAGCATCGTGCATTGTGTGCCTCTCCATTCTTCCTCCAGACTCTGGGTCCTTGGTTCCCAAATGAGATGCAAAAGTTGCTCTCATCAGAAAAGAGGACTTTGGACCACTGGGCAACAGACCAGTTCTTTTTTTCTGTAGCCCAGCTAAGACGCTTCTGACGTCGTTTGTTGTTCAGGAACGGCTTGACAAGGGGAATACGACATTTGAAGCCCATGTCCAGGATCCATCTGTGTGTGGTGGCTCTTGATGCACTAACTCCAGCCTCAGTCCACTCCTTGTGAAAGTCCCCAGGACTTTGGAATGGCCTTTTCCTGACAATCCTCTCCAGGCTGCGGTCATCCCTGCTGCTTGTGCACCTTTTTCTACCACACTTTTCCCTTCCACATAACCTTCTGTTGATGTGCTTTGATACAGCACTTTGGGAACATCCAACTTCTTTTGCAATTACCTTTTGGGGCTTTCCCTCCTTATGGAGGGTGTCAATGATGGTTTTCTGCACAACTGTCAGCTCAGCAGTCTTTCCCATGCTTGTGATTCCTACTGAACCAGCCTGAGAGACCATTGAAAGGCTCAGGAACCCTTTGTAGGTGTTATGGATTCATTAGCTGATTAGAGTGGGACACTTTGAGCCTAGAATATTGAACCTTTTCACACTATTCTAATTTCTGAGATTGTGAATTTGGGGTTTTCATAAGCTGTACGCCATAATCATCACAATTATACCAAAGTAAGGCTTGACATATCTCGCTTTGCATGTAATGCGTCTATCTCATATATTGGCTTCATCTTTTGAGTTGCCATACTGACATAAATGAACATTTGCACGATATTTGAATTTTTCGAGTTTCACCTGTAAATGTTTCCAGTAACTGTTGATCAGTCCTGTGCATCAGCTTGGAGGAATTTTAGCCCATTCCTCCTTACAGACAACTTCTACTCAGGGATGTTGGGGAGCTTCCTCAGATGAACTGCCCACTTCAGGTCCTTCCATAACATTTCTATAGGATTAAGGTCAGAACTTTGACTTGACCATTCCAAACATTAACTTTCTTCTGCTTTAAACATTCTTTGGGCATATACGACTTGTGTGTTTTGGGTCATTGTCTTCCTGCATCACCTACTTTCTCTTGAGCTTCAGTTCATGTACAGATACCTGATATTTTCCTGTAGAATTTGCTGGTTCAGTTCAGAATTCATAGTTCCATCAGCGATGGCAAGCCATCCTGATCCAGAGACAGCAAAGCAGGTCCAAACTATGATACTGCCACCACCATGTTTCACAAATGGGATAACATTTTTATGCTGGAATACAGTATTTGCCTTTCACCAAACCTAAAACTCTTCATTCAAGCCCCAAAATTCTATTTTGGTCTCATCCATCCACAGAACTTTCTTCCAATAGTCTTCTGGCTTGTCCATGTAGTCTTCTGCAAACTGTATATGGGCAGCAATATTCTTTTTGGAGAGTAGTAGTTTTGTCCTTGCAACACTGCCATGCACGCCATTATTGTTCTCCTGATGGTGGTCTCATGAACACTGACATTTGCCAATGCAAGAGAGGCTTTTAGTTCCTTAGACATTATCCTGGGGTTCTTTGAGACCTCCCAGAGTATTACACGCCATGCTCTTGGTGTGATCTTGGTTGGTTGACCACTCTTGGGGAGGGTAACAATGGTGTTGAATTGTCTTCATTTGTACATGATCTGCCTGACAGTGGACTGGTTGGGGTCCAAACTCTTTGGAAATAGTTTTGTAAGCTTTTCCAGCCTGGTGAGCATCCACAACTGTTTTTTGGAAGTCTTCTGAAATCTCCTTTGTTCAAGCTATGACACACATCCACATGTGTTGTGAAGATTAGACTTTAACAGTGAACACCCAGACACTCACACCTGATTATAATCCCATATATTGAAATACCTGATTCTAATTTCCCCTTCAAATGAACTGATAATCCTAGAGGTTCACATACTTTTGCTACACAGATATGTAGCTTTGAATCATTTTCCTCAAGAAATAAATGAACACGACTCTTTGTTTAATTGGTTTCTCTTTATCTAGTTTTTGGATTTGTGTGGGATAACATTTTAGGACATATTTGTGGAGAAATATATGGGTGCCGTGAACAACTGATGATACTTTTCCCCAAACTGAGAGATGACTTTTCTCATGAAGAAGGAGGTGAGAGAACCAAACCCTGCAGCATCTCATCAGAAAGTGCCCATCTCTCTTTCCTCTCTCACAACTGATTGGAAATGGTCAGTAGGAAAGGTATGAAACCACTGTAGAACAATGCCTCCAACTCCAGAAAGATATCTTGGTTGAGTGTATTATTTCAGATTTTGAAGATGACATTTCCCTAGGTCTTATATCAGTTCCTTATATCTTCTAAATCCTATCTACTTGATGTCTTCACTGAGCAAGTTGCTGTGTGAAATAAAATTATGTATCACAAAACTGTCCATATTTAAAAAACTGAGTTGTGTGCCTAGACAAAACCTGCAACAAGATGCTGTACAGACAGATATTTGGAATCCATATGATGAGCTACAGCACCAGATGTGTTCCTATTCCTTATAAATCAGAAGTTTATGACAAGCACAAGTTCATAAGAAAGTTGAAACAGGGCTTTCTCCAAAATGATATGCAACTCTAAATGACTCCCTATCAAGCCATATCTTATTTATAGGGGATAAAAATATATCCATTTTTAACCTCTGACTTTTCTTGTGTAACCATGGTCTCTCCTAGATCACCTGGTATGCAGAGCATTGGGACATGCTTTGGATATCAGAGAGAAGCTCATATGTCTTTCGTTGACCTCTGTAGTCCTTCCATGAACAAATTCCTTTATCCAAACTGTCCTCAAGAAACCAAGAAAAGTCACACTCACAGTTGAGAGAATTGCATGCCTCACCATAAAGCACTCAGTTAGACCCTCATAGAGATGCTCATCTCAGCTTGGTGTAACATCAGAGGGAGAGTCATTTAGCTAACACTTTCACATATGCTCCAGCTCCCAAGCTATTTTGCCTTTAAGTAATAATGTTTTGGCCAGATATGTTTTGTTTTGTTTTGGATTGATTAATTGACTATATGCCATCTAGTTGCTGTCAATTCTTAGCGGCCACATACATAAATTAGTGAGGTTTTAATAATGGATAGAATCATTCATATGTGATTATTTATACAGTATTAAATACTCTTTTTGTTCTGTTTCTTTTTTACATTGTTTAGTATATTCTCCAAGAGCCAGTTTGGTGTAGTGGTTAAAGTAGAAACTTTAGAAACTAGGAGACAGTGAAATTCTAGTCCTGCGTTAGGCACTAAGCCAGCTGGGTGACCTTGGGCCAGTCACTCTCTCTCAGCCCTAGGAAGAAGGCAATGATAAACCATTTCTGAAAAGGTTGCCAAAAATTGGACTTGTCCAGGCAGTAACCAGTTGCCAAACACTGACTTGAAGGCACCCCAAAAAAGTATATTTTCCAATATTACAGGTTATTGTTTTGCCTTCTCACATTGTGTAAATCATAAATGGTTTCTGAAATCCTTTGAACAGTAGTTTGTTAATTTTTGCAATTAATAGGCAACAGTTAAGACTGTCTTCCTGCCTGTCTATCTATTGATTTATCCATGTGATTGCAAACATCTGGTTGACTCCTAGAGAACAGCAAAGAGAGTTCTCTCTCTCTCTCTCTCTGCATCATAGACTTGACCAATTAGTTAGATTATTAGGTAGCCCTAGCCTATATATCACATTTTATACATCTTATACATCTGTCCTATTTCATTCAAGAAGCTAAGGTAGTGTATTTGGGGACTAGCCCAAGTAGGTAAGGTAGTGTTGTGATTGTCCCGAAGTCATCTAGTTGATTTCCTGGCAGAGTGGGATTACAGGTATGGCTCAGAGCATAATGCTCCATCCATCCATCCATCCATCCATCCATCCATCCTCTCTCTCTCTCTGACTCATTCTCACTGAATATCATCAAGAATAAAATAGGTTCTAAATTATTTAAGAGTTAAAAGCCTGATAAAAAAGCTGCATCTACATTATAGTTATGAAGTACATTTTTATCAACAATACTTTCAGCGTGGCTATACCTTTTACCTAGTAGTAGCTTTTGCAGATATAGTCCATATCTGTAGTGGACTGCCAGGGTATTTTGACACGAAAACCTTCAAACCTATTACTGCATGACGGAACAAGGGCTTTTGTTTATCAGCCAGCTTGTTGCAGAGCCTGATGCTGATTTGGACTGCGAGGGAATGATTGGACCACATCGCCCAGCTGGCTTCTGTGGCCAAGGGGTCTTGCCATTCCCATTCCATCACCTTAACCACTACACTATGCTGGATCTCAGGTGAGTAAGTAAGTAAAGTACAGGTCAAGATGACAATCATTTGTCCATACAGTCACCATGAGTCAACGTGGCTCAGTGGCACCCAATTAAGTAGATGTGGGTGGGATGTTTGGGGGTGTCTGCTGGGTTTGCCGTCTTGCACTTCTTTCTTTTCTTTTGTTCTAGTTTGGTTTTGGTGTTTTGTTTCCTGTTCTATTGTTTTTATATTCTCTGGCTTATTCAAAACAGTAATAGTTTTGAAGCCTTGAATAGTTTTGAATGACCCAGAGTCATTTGGAGTTGGGCAGCATCACATTCAATAAATAAATAAACGAATAAAATAAGTGAAAAGAAATCCAGTCACAAATATCCATGCCCTGAACCACAAACAAAATTAGAGGAAAACTGCGGTGAATTCCATGCACACAATCTTTTTTTTGGGGTGTGTTCTGTAAATAGAATACATGTTGCTAATAAAAAGAATTTCCATTCCATGTTTTCTTATCCAGGGCCACAGAACTGGTACAAAAAAAAAAAAAAAAAAAATCAGTGTCACCTCTGGACATACTCCCAATTTCTTTTTCCTTGTTCTGTTTAACGACTATTCAGAAGCTATGGTAGATGCCATGAATCAGAGAGGTCCCGGCACAGTCACTCCTGATCCATAGTGTTGGTTATACAGAATTACAATTTGACCTCATTATTTTGGTTTTAGCTTTCAGCAAAAGCACAAGCCAAAACCTTTTTTCCAGATTTTATTAGTGTGAAGAATTAGAAATGCATGGTCCAATCTTTTGTGACTAAACCTGTAGCAAAGATGATGAATGATGCTGACCTTGGAACATTCTTCCAAGCTGGGAATAAGCTTTAAACTTTAGAGGCTTTCCAGACCACTATCTCATCCATTTTCCGAGCCTTTACAATGCAAGTTTAAATGAAATTGGAACATTTTAGTCTTTATCTGGTTCTGATATATGCTGGTATTCATAGCATTGTATTTATGACTGTGTCTCTATTTTTGCATTGTCTAGAGCCATAGATATCTGTGGGTGCAGGAAGCATTGCAAGTTGCAATGATGTAATTCATTTCATTTCCCCAATAATGTCATGGTGTGTGTGATGAAAGCTGCACTTTATAAGCAATCTACAAATAGATTAAAGAAGGAAAAAAAGTGTCCCATTTTAATTACAAAGGCCTATTTGAACAGTACTGTATATGGGTCAAGGCAAAAAGCCCTCTTTTCTGCTGCATCTGGCTGCTTTCAACAGGATAGTACCTTGTTAATACCACTGTACCCTGTTGACAGTCCTCCTAAACTAGCAGGGAACACCAACAGCTGTTTTTTATTTAAAGAGGTAGTGGGGGTGGGAATGGTGATGACACATGTCTAAATTCTACCCAAAATCCAGATAAGCTAGAAAGGCATCAGTAACTGGTCATTATGTAGACTGCAAGGCCTACAGATTGTAATGGAGGGAATAGAAATAGAAAATCACATTTTTTTACACTTTGAAGTACTGAAAACAAGGTAAAACTCTGTGGTTCTTCAACACATTTTTCATTTGTTTTAATTAAATTACATCTTATAGAATGTCACTGCCATGCAGAGAAAAAGGAGAGAAAATTGGGAGTTTTAGAGTGAATCTTCCCCAGTTCCATTATGATATAAATTTGTGAGAGGATTATGGATTATTTTAAATTTAAAAAAAGAAATGTGACAGGGCAATGATTGGTTTTAAATGGTATTTTACCATAATTCCTATTGCTGTATCTTGTCACGTGTTAGTCTATTTGGATATGCAAGAGGATTTTGGATATTTCCCAAAAAAACAGAAATGTATTGTTTTTAAAAAAATTCTAAGCATTGTCAAAACAGAAGACAGAAGTGTTTAATAAATAAAAGAACCATTTAAAAAACAAAAACAAAATTGCTATTTTTAATTAATAGTTCAGACAACTAATCTTCTGGAAAATTCATGTTGGCACACCTATGTTGAATGCATAGTGTATTTTTATTTTATTACTTTTGTCTATTATCTTAAACATGATTATTAACAAGTCTGAAATTAACATGATTTTTTCCCCTCTGGAGTGAGACAAAGGATAGGCAATGTGTTATTTCTTTGTACTGCTGTTCCCAACATAGGATGAGAGTCAATTAAAGCCTTGGCAATCCAACCAAATATAACTTCTGCTGAAGTGGCAAATCATTTCTTAGATTAATTCCAAATTATGAAATATTTATAGATTGGATTATTATTTTTCCTTAGGATCAGATGGAAGATAATGGGAAATTATTCATGTCATTGATAGAATAGATCCCAGTATGCTTTTATCAGTTGCCACTGCAAGAATTATCTTGCAATTCTTTGGTTTGGTGAAGGATTCTAAAATAATCAAAAGGGCTTCTTTAAAACCCAACAATAACCCAAATGACATAGTACTGGGTTGGATTCCCAAGGTATAATTTGAGTTGCTGATCATGAACTAAGTTATTTTTCTTTCTCTATGTTCTCTTACACTGAACATGGGGATTGACATACAATATGTTATATGGTCAAGGATCTTATTACCAAATGAGCAAACCTTGACAAATTAGCATCTTCCCATGACAATAATACCTGAATGAACTGGGGAAAATATATTTATTTCTACAACCATAAAATATATATGTAGAAGTTAATGGAAAATTATTAATCTCATTGATAGAGTAGATCCCAGTTTGGTTTTACCAGTTGCTACAAGCAAATTATCTTTGCAATTCTTAGGTTCAGTGAAGGATGCTAAAATAATCAAAAGGTCTTCTTTAGATGTATTCAAATCAAAGGGAAAGGAAAATAATAGAGTATCAGAATGAAGAAAGCAGAAGGCTTCTACTTTTATGCTGTTCAGTCTTCTTCAAGGCAGGATATTTATTCCACCAAGTGATTCTTAAGAGGAAGTTGAAAGAGTCAGATTGCAGCTTGAGCTCAATAGAGACTTATGATCTTGTGATGTCATCAGTAATTGAGAGCTAAGCCAATTGCCTAGTATTTTCTTTTGCAAAGCTTTGAAACACTGAGCTGTAGGAGTCCTGTTACCCCACTGAAGGGAATTCTTGCCTTCTCCTGGCTCCTGAACTCAAGAAAATCCTTGTTCTTTACCATCTACATTCAGTAGAGAGTGTATCTCAGGCAGCTTCCATTTCAAACCTGTCATTTGGAAAAAAAAAAAAAAGAAAGAAAGAAAGAAAGGAAAATCCAACTGGCAGCTGATGCTTTGCAGCCATTGGTCTTCTGCCAAAGAGAAAGGGAAAACAGAGATGGTGTCAGTTTCATGCCTGCCTTGGCCTGGGCTACTGTGTGTCTGCCTAGGCTTGCAAGCATCTGCAGTTAAAACAGCCAAAATCATTCCCCCACTCATGCTACTGCAGCAATAAACAACCCTTGCAAAAAAGCCCCTCGTTGCAAAAATGCTAACATGCTGTCCTTCTTTGGGCTTTATAGCTCAAGGGGTTTTAAACAGAAACAGAAGGAAAGACAATAGACACTTTGCAGCTTGATAGGTTCAGTCAGACAAATGCACACAGCATATATTTAAAGCATTAACAGTAACAGTAGCAGTAACAGTAACAGAAGCAGTAACAGACTTCATTTATTTGGGCTCCAAGATCACTGCAGACAGAGACTGCAGCCATGAAATTAAAAGACGCTTGCTCCTTGGGAAGAAAGTTATGGCAAACCTAGATAGCATATTAAAAAGCAGAGACGTCACCTTACCGACAAAGATCCGCTAGTCAAAGCTATGGTTTTTCCAGTAGTAATGTATGGCTGTGAGAGCTGGACCATAAAGAAGGCTGAACGCCGAAGAATTGATGCCTTTGAACTGTGGTGCTGGAGAAGACTCTTAAGAGTCCCCTGGACTGCTAGGAGGTCAAACCAGTCAGTCTTAAAGGAAATCAACTCTGATTGCTCATTGGAAGGATTGATAATGAAGCTCAAGCTCAGATACTTTGGTCACCTAATGCGAAGAGAGGACTCTTTGGAAAAGACTCTGATGCTGGGAAAGATGGAAGGCAAAAGGAGAAGAGGACAGCAGAGGATGAGATGGCTAGATAGCATCACTGAAGTAATGAGCATGAAATTGAGCAAACTCAGGGAGGCAGTGAAAGATAGGAAGGCCTGGCGCAATATGGTTCATGGGATCATGAAGAGTCGGACACGACTTAACGACTGAACAACAACAACAACAATATATTTAAATATTTAAATATTGAGAGGTCAGGTGGGGTGGGGAGTTGCTCACATTACTTTCTTTTTCTGTGGAATGGGGACAAAAGGGTTTTTGTTACTCCAGGACCCGTGGTTGCTCAGTGGGTATTACTGCTGTTCTTTGCATTCTCCTATTGATGGAGATGGAGATGGAGGGAGACAGTGTTGAGGTATTGGGGAATAAAAATGGAGGGGATATAAAAGTAATCATACTTAGAAAGTGCTTATTCGCCTTGAATCAATTCAGCACTCCAGAGCCAGATGACTTATACCCTGGGGCACGGATTATCTTTGAGATAATCCTTAAGGATCAATGTAGAGTTCGTACTTGAGGCACAAATGACCAGGCTCAAATTATCCTACTTTGGACACATTATACGAAGACCCAGCTCTCTGGAAAAGGCTCTAATGCTGGGAAAGGTAGAAGGAAAGAGAAAAGAGGACAACCAGTAGCAGGGTGGATGGACTCAATTACAGTGCCAGTGAGTGCACTGTTGAGAGACTTGAAAAAACAGGTTAGGGATAGATTGTCATGGAGAAAATCTATCTTTCTAGTTGCTAGGAGTCAAAAATGACTTGATGGCCAATCAATCAATCCTTAAGAAAAGATGGATCAGATGACTGAGAAAGAGCAAATATCTCTATCCCTACAAAGGAGAGAGATCTCCGGAATTATGGAACAATCAGTATGTTATTGATATATTCTAGAACAAACCATAAATTTATTTATTTGATTCTGTAATAATTTATTTGATTCTGTAATAATGCAGTGATTATTTATTTAAATATTTTTATTTCACTTTTCTGCTTAAAAACTTGACAACATTCTCAGCAGCAGCTCCCTTTCTCTGGAACACTTGCTTTCTATGATCAGATGCATCCCTACCCATTTGTCTTTTTATAAAATAGTGAAAACAGTCTTTTCCAGGAGGGCTTTCAGAGGTGATAGGCTTAATTGGTACCAATGTTTTTTTTTTTATTGCTTTTATGAATATTTTATGGATGATTTATTTATTGTATTTATTGTAAACGTCTAGAGTCATGAGAATAGGCAGCATAGAAATAATTGCAGACACATCTGGGTGGTTAGGTTGAGGAAGGGGCTGAAGTAGTATTTACCAACTACTTGAGAGGTGTTGTGTTCTACTTTCCTTTTAGCATATCTCCCCCCCCCCCCCGCCCCGGCCAAAAGAGATGTTATGCTTGAAAGATCCTGAGCCACACAAAGCATAACAAAAGCCATTGTTCATTCTGTGATTTACAATTTTGAAGGAAAGTCTATTTCAGTTTTAGTTTTTTGTTTTAATGTGGAATATGGCAAAACATTGCCTTAGGGGGTGAGGCTTTTGCAAGTGGCCATTTGAGACATCAGAATTTCTCCAACTTTCTGGAACTGTGAGTCCCGAAGAGACAGCCTCACCCTGAGAGATCTTTACGGCTGTCGTGAGAAGGCTTTGCACTTTGGCTTTACGGAATTTTGATGGCTACATAATCTGCCACATACTATGCACATGCTAGTATCTTACGTTTAAATGAAATCACTTGGCAAAACAAGGCAGAGGGGTGTGTGCATATGTGCGTGTCTATATGTGTCAAAATGATAGGTACCTTCAAGTGGAGTTGGGGAGCTGATATCTAAGAAGGCGAGGCAACCTAATATCTTATTAGCATGATAAATTTGATACTGCATTCCAAGCCTGTGCTGTCTCATATTCTGTGCTCAGACTTGGCAAAAAATTGCAGCCTTGGGAAACTTGACTGGATGTGGCTCAGTCATATTTCACGCACCGTCCCAAGAATCAGGAGAAATAGCAGTCCCGATCTGGTCTTTATTAAGTTTATTACTACTGACCGATAAAAATGAGCACATTCAGAGATTACTGTGTAGGATATGTGGACATTTCTAAAGTTAGGTTTCTTTACAGTGGATACAATATGATGATACGATATATGATATGATATGATAGATCTCCATTTACAGGTTTAGAAATAGATTGTTTAATGGAATGCAGACTGGTGAAAAAGAAAAAGGTGCTCCTTCAGTCCATATAAGTTTAGCAAGTGATTTAAATTGCTTTTTTTTATATCAGCGTAACATGGGAGGGACCTGTTATTTACACTTTCCAGATTCAATTTTAGTCTCAACTGCTGTCTGAAATTTTCAGAAACTGGTGCAAAGCAGAATTGATGAACAATAATGCACACTGACTGAGGGGATGCGGTGGCACAGCGGCTTAATGACGCTGAAAGTTGCCAGCCAGAAATGACTGACACTTCGGCAGTTTGAGTCCAGCCTTTCGCGTTAACAGGGTGAGCTCCTGTTTCCTCCCCAGCTCCTGTCAACCCAACAGGTCGAAAACTCATGTGAGTAGATAAATGGGTACTCTCACTCCGGTGGGAGGAAAAATGCTGGCAGCGCCTTGCACAGAGAGATGGGACCAGTTGCCTGCCGGTAAGTGCGAAACCGCGCTCGCCCGAAAAGGCACGAAGCAACGGAAACCTCGCCTCCTGCGCTCGCCAGCTGGGCTCTGCTCTAGGAAGGAGGCTCTGGCAAACCACTTCCGAAACAATTGCCTTGAAAACTGCAAGGATTCATCCAGGCAGTCACTGCAGGGTCAGTAATGACTGAGCGCAGACAAAAAAAAAAATGCACACTGACTAGTCTTGAAGTTTTTTTATAAATCAATATTGAGTTCTTACATATCTCCAGTGCAAAGAAAAGAAACACTTCGTGTTTTCAAGCCACTGTTCATTGATGTGGCCTTATGTTGTCTCACTTCATCCTTGGAGAACTGCAACTGTGATCGTGTGATTTTTTCTAGCACAGTGAGTCACTTACATCAGGTCCAAACCAGAATACTGTCTGCTAGTGTATTAAGTCTGGGACACTTTCACATGCAGTCTCTACTGCAGTGGGGAATCATCTCGATTGGCCCATTCTCACAATGCTCGCAGACTCCAGTAACTTGAGTTCCTTTCTTACCAGCTGCAGTATATATGAACTGCAGCAAATCTCATCTAGATTTCAAGGCAGAATGCCTGTTCCCTAGCTCCAAACCCACCATTGACCAGAACTGTCTCTCACCACTGCATGCATGAATGATAGAGATATAACTATTCCTTTTTTTTCTTTTCTCCCTTCCATGCTTAAGGTACTGTATATGTTTTATATTAATTATGTTAACATATGGCTGTTCTTAAATATGCTTGCTAAACTGCTTCAAGATATTTTAAATAAGTAATTTTAAAAGCTTCTACGTTTTGAGGTTGACAACAGTCTCAACTCTCATGGGCTGACTTCACACAGCCTTTTGAAGACTGGGCAGTAGAATTCAGTGGAAACATTATTTGTCTCACCAGAAACAGACAGGCTTTTGTTTCCTATGAACTGTTACTGGTATAATAGAGGCAACTGCCATAATTTTTACAAGATGTTCAACGCAATTTATATGGTTCTGTCTCCTACCCACCCCATTTTATTCTCATTACAACCCAATGAGGCAAGTTAATCTGAGAGATAGTGATAGGTCTAAATTCCATATTAAGTAATTTGGGTAATTGTAGCTTTATCATTCCATTTTCAGTTTTCTGAAAAATTATTATGCTTCCACCCGCTGATCATACTGGCAGAGATTTATACCAATTTCCTCTTTAGACAATCTATTACCTTAGATAATACAGATGCCTTACTAAATCCACACTGCAATTCAGTGCAGGACTTCATCACACTGAAGTTAGTGAGACTGAAATACACATTGTTATCCACTGAATTGGATCTCTGATGTGAAGTCCAGTACCCCTTCTGCACACGGTACTTTTCTACAGTTGACAACGTGCCCTTGTTTTTCTTTTCTACTTCTTGGCATTTAGAAAGACATTGTGGATTAAATTTAGATTTCTGGTCTCTGTCCATCTTGTCTTATGCATAGCTTAGTTTCCATGTCCATGTAGAAAGAAGTAAACTGGAAAACAGAATGAAGGAAGTGCAATGTTTATGCCATATAACACTGGAAAATAATTTACATTTGCCTTGAGATGAGATGTGATAGGACAGTTTTTTGACAAGTTCACATATGAAGTAGGTGAGAAATGAAGTGAGAGAAGCTGAATTCTTCCCTTACCAACCTTGTCATGCTCCTTTGTTGTAGATACTTTTCTTCTCAGATCATCTTCACAAGTTGAAAGCCATCTAATATTTGAATATGCTTGTTTTCCCTGGTGCCCTTCAATTGTTTTGGTCCAGCAGGAATTATGGGATTGAAGTCCAACACATTGAAGAGGCACTTTAGCTGGGGAATCTCTACATAAGATGATTGACAAATATTTAGAAAATTCCAGAGCATACTGCTGTGCAGTCCTTCATCCTTAAAGTGACTTGGAATCTTTACTACTGTCTCTAAATTTTCGTGTCAATGTTGTAATGTAATTACTTTTGCTTTCCCCTTTCATCTGCTTAAACAGCTGTTGGGATAACAGACCCACTTTCCATAGGCTTTAAATTCCCTATTACTGCACTCTGCAAGATTAGAAATAATTGGATCAAAGGAGCAGCATAACCGACATACATATTGGTTTCCATTGTTAGTTCCATTGACAGGCCAATCATCACATGAGAGTCAGAGAGAGAGAGAGAGGAGAGAGCATCGAACAAGCCATTCTTTTTCCCCATCAGTTTACAGCTATTTTTGCAATACTTAAATTAAAGCAACAGCTGTCATGTTCTGGTAGAGAGAAATATTCAGAATGCTTTTTGTGCTGATTCTACAAGGGACCTTAATAGAATACAGCACTGTTCTGTCAGATTTAAGATTACCACCTCCCATTTCTAAAAGTTTCACATTCCATTTCCAGGTAGAAATTCAGTAGGCTGACTTCACTCTGTCATTGCATCTGAAGGCCAGGAAAAACTCTAGATGGGCTGGAAATGTCAGTTCACTGTTTTACACAACATTCTGTTTGCCAGGAAAATACAGCTAGTCCATGATTTGGGATATATTTTGGTTCAGTTGAGGATCATGTCTCAGTAAAAGCTGAGACGACTGTCCAATATCCCCCCACCCCATACACATATACATACTGTACACAAGTCAACACTTCTAGGCATTACGAAGAACCTTTTAATCAATGAGAACATATTTGATTCAATATTTCCCACATCAAAAGCAGAAGGGGGGAAATATACTGTCATAAACTAGTTCCAATATAGAATCCTGTTTCTATTTTAACTATTATATGGCTGTCTTTAAAGAATAGAAGAAAATTGAAGAGTATTGCCTGGGAAGCATGGTCATCCTACCTCCTGATCTTCGCAAATTTCATTCTTTACTTATAACTAGTTTGTTACACAGTAATTCCACATTTAGCACTGGAGAATGTAGTGGGAAATGTTCTGAAAAATTCTTAGCTCATTGAGGACCATAGGACTTCTCCAACATGATACCAATCCCTAAATTATCACTAACTCAATAATAGCAACAAAGGTAGCATTAAGCATTTTAAGACTCACTGCCAAGCATCCATTATCTGTTGTCAGGGCAGCTGCTGTGCTCACAAGGAGCTTTCATGCATGGGGCTATGGAAGAGAATTGAGTGAGGTCCTTCCAGCTGCTTCCTAAATTCCTAGATAAATGTAAAGTAGCAATTCCATCACAGCAATGCATTCCAGTGAGGATCTGCTGTTGATAGAACTTCTTTTAAGAATGCTGATTTGGATGAGAATGGCATCATTGCTAACATGTGGATATAAGTCTTCTTCTTTCTCAGAACTTTGCCCTTTATCATTATATATCTCCTAGTTGTTCTTGGAGGATGAAATCCTACCACTAGAATTTAGATGGTGGTGAGAACTTGAGACCCTTGGGCAAGATAGGGCTCCTGGAACATCCTAACCCACCCACTTTGCATTATCATCCTGTCTGCTGCAGGCTTCAGCCCCCTTAAACCATGAAATGTAGCTTCCACCCACCCAAAGTCTGCTCACTTTTTCTTACACTATAGAATCCGCCTTCCCAAAATCTAGTACTGTGTGCTTTCATGAAAAAGAGAGAAAATATGTGAACAAAGTATGCACATCAAAGGTTCCATGCATGCTGTAACGTATCTCCACCCATTCTGGCTGAGGCCTAGTCTTCTATTGACATTTAGCCTGAAATAAGCTTTCCCCTTGAAATAAACGTTTTGTGTTTGGATTGTACATTATTGAAATGGAAATACTATTGGCCTTTCTAAATGTTATTTCCACAGGGTTGCTATGATGAGCTGCCCATTTCTGACCTCTTTAATAAAGTGTAAGAAAAATTCACCATCTGAACTACAGGTATCCAACAGTAAGTTTTCCTGCTAATGATTCATATCAAGAAAAGGTATGCTGATCACATATATAGCACGTTTGGTTGGATGGACAGTGTTTGGATCTAAATACAAGAGAACTCTAGTATCTCTGGAAACAGTTATGTCAGTTATAAAGCTATGGAATTTAATGTCTAATAAAAAAGATTTGATCCTTTTTCCCATGCTAAATTGACTTTATGGGGAAACCCAACATTAAAAATTGGGAAAAAGATGGTGATATGGAAAAATTGGAGGGAAGTGGGGATGTTTACTTTGGACCAACTGATAGATGATGAAAATGAATTGTTAACATATGCTGTGTTAAGAGATAAATATCATCTATCAGATGTAACTCAATGGCAATACTTACAGTTACAACATTTGTTAACAGCATTGTTTGGACCAGCAGCATTTTCAGCTTCTGAGACACCTGAGATACTAGAACAACTTGTTAAATCCTTTAAAACTAAAAAACCTACTATTACTTTTTATAGGTATTTGTTATGAATAAATCAATTTGATATGCAGATGCTGAGAGATGAGTGGAATAAAGAATTAGAGGTTCCTATATTGCCTAAACAATGGGAGAGCATCTTAACTTTTATAGCAAGAGTGTCAATGGACCTTAAACTACGACTTATACAACCTAAAATAATATTTAGCATTTATTGGGCTCCATTACATTGGTACAGAAAAGGATTGTCTAAGACAGCATTTTGTTAGAGATGTAATAAGAGCAATGCTTCTCTAAAACGCATGTTTTTTACAATGTCCTATACTTATTAAGTTTTGGGAGAAAGTAATGGACCGTATAAATGTAACTCTGTGACAAAAGCTAAAATTTTCAGAGGATAATATTCTCTTGAATTATATACCTAATACATGGAACTTGACAATTGGACAATGTAAATGGATTCTCCATGCCCCTACTATGGCTAAAAGACTGATATTGCAGCATTGGAAAGATAAATGTATGGCCCCATGCCTTCAATGGATTGAAGACCTGATTGCACTTGCCACTTATGAGTGGATTGCCTATAGACGTAGACTTTGTATGGACAAGTATAATGAAATATGGGACTCCTTTATACAAAATACAGTTGGTTAAAAAAAATAACATGACAGTATTAGAAAGATATATGTACTTGAATAATATTTGCATTAGATAAGTATATATAGAATTGTAACTGTTTACTGTTATGGCAATGACATAAATACTATGATTTTTTCTTTCTTTGTACTTTTTTCACTTTTTGTAAAGACCTTTCTATGTTTTTTTTCTTTGACGATGTATGTATCTCCATCATCATGATTATCATTGGGTTTTGCTTTTTTCTTTTTTTATTAATTAAACAGCAATAAATAAGAAAGAAAGAAAGAAAGAAAGAAAGAAAGAAAGAAAGAAAGAAAGAAAGAAAGAAAGAAAGAAAGAAAGAAAAGGTCTGTTGATAGCCCTGAGCATTACTTTGTGATATCCTTGGTCTACAATGGGAGCTATTTGATGATATGGCACAATATGGTCAGATCATTCCTCATATAAAAATGAAGTCTATTCTCAGCTTTATATTTATCAATAGGAGAGAATCTATGGAGACATGCGGACTTCATAGTCTAGACTCCTAATCTACGTGCCTAAATAAGGAATTGCATTTGATGGGCAGCAAGCTTCAATCCACAACACTGGCAATCTTTCAGGAAACTTTAATGCTTTGGTCACAAGAGTTTAGCTTAAGCTCCAGTAATATGACTTGTTTATTGATTTTTCCCCAGTATAGCTTTGACATTGCAGTATCCAGCTGACTCAAGATCTGAAATCTAATGCATGCAATGTTGTAGTTATCAATTAAAAATTCCAGTGTAATGTCTCTTTACAGACAGTGCCAACATGTCAGCCTTTCAAGATAGGCCAAATTAAGACATAGATACTGTAGAGATCCCAGAAATGCTGCTTCATTATAGTAGGGTATAATAACAGTATTTTGAAAGCCTGTCTGAGTGTTTTTTCTGTCCCCTCTTATACTAACAAATCAAGGTGGAGTTATTTTTAATTTCTTGCTCATGTTTGCTTCATCTTCTAGACTATGTATTTGCTTAGTCCCTTTGTAATGATTCTTTCATACCAAGGTCATATTTAAATCTCTTTACACGGCTAGAACATGTAGAATAAAGTATGGCATTTAAATCAATAGTTAATATCCAACCTTTCAAATTAGTCATAACCTCTCATAATCCCTATTCAGATATGAATAACCCACCTTAACATGATCTAAGTAAACTTGATCATCTGCATAACTCACAACATCCTGATTTAAGGAACATTATATTAACCCAGAGACTACTGTATCTTGTACAATAGCCCCCACCTAACACTTCATAGCAGAGCCGGTTTGGTGTAGTGCTTAAGACACCAGGCTAGAAACCAAGAGACCGTGAGTTCTAGTCCTGCCTTAGGCACAAAGGCAGCTGTAACCTTGGGCCAATCTTTCTCTTTCAGCCCTAGGAAGAAGTCCATGGCAAACCACTTCCAAAAATGTTGCCAAGAAATCTTCAGGGACTAGCCCAAGGCAGTCTCCAGCAGTCAACGCTGACTTGAAGGCACATGTTGGCCATGGCCTCATAGTTGGAAGAACACATGGGGCTATCTTTCATGATGCCCAGAAGTTTTAACTGGTCCAAAGTGGAGCAGCCACTCTGCTAAGTGGAGATAGCAAAACTAGCACATATTATAACACCTGTGCTGTGGTAGCTATTTTGGTTACTGATTGGTTTCAGTCAAATTCAAAGAAGTAATTATCATCTTTAAAGTCCTGTGCAGATTAAGATGTGGTTGTTCCACCAGTGTTTGGGGCCTAACAGTGTACAGGCTGCCATTTTGATAGGTTGCTAGATAGGTTGCTTCTGTTTTAGTAATGCATCCCCTTGTTTTTGTAAACCATCTGATGCCTATGAAAATGGGTGGTGCATAAAACTATGTAATACATAAATAAAAATAAACAATTGGGATAATAGAGACAAATGTGCCGTATCCTTCTGTTAGCTTTTCCTTGCTTATAAGCCCTGTCCTGAATCCCAGATTTGCTGTGTTGTCCTCGCCGTCACATGTCCTGATGAAAGAAAAGTTGCTAATAGAAGCTGTCAATAGCATGTTAACAGGCTGCTTATTAATACTATGTACTGAGCTGTTTATGCAGAAAAGGAAGAAATGTGTTTGCAGGCAGGATCTTCAGATATTACTATTATTTTTATGAGAAAATTAATCTCTCTCATCATGCTAAAAAGGGATATTGCATATTTGAACAGAATCGATTAACCTCATAATTCATTAATCACAAATATGAGCTTGGGATGCAGTACACTAATCAGAGTACATTTTTTGTCACTACTGACAATATCGTGGGTTGCATGAATTTACTTTTAAAATACTGGATTCTCTTAGAATCACTGAGGTTACCAAAATGAAGGCAAACTAAATTTCCTCTCTAATTTCCTCTCTCATTTTCTCTCTCTCTCTCTCTTTTTTTGTTCAGGATTGAGGAACTTCTGGAGAAATCCTGCAGCCATCTTGCCTCTTTTTTACCATGCTGATGGAGTTCTCTGCAAGCCTGACTTCTTACTCATTGTTTTTCTCCCTGCCAGAAACAGCTGATAAATTCTCATCAGGTTTCTCTTTAAAAATATCTCCTTATCAGCCGTGTGTTGTCAGTCTGAGACATTTTGAAATAAGCAGATCATTTTTTGGCTGTGTATCTGCAGGGTCAGAAGGCCCAATCTAAGTTGGGATTTCTGCACAAGGAAGAAATTCAAACCTCTTCATTTTTGGATTAACATCCAAGGTCAGTTCAGACCCCTATATTTACTTTATAGTAAGAAAAGGTGCTTTAGAACACATTCAATTTTGGTCAAATTTAAACTAGGTACTGACTCTTGACCTGAGAATTTGACTCATCCACCAAAACCTGTCATACAAAAGATGATGATTATGTGTTTTAAGAGAAAAAAGTAGGAAATATGGAAGATATTAGGGGGAAATATACAGGTCAGCAGCTGAGAAGTTAATTCAAGTAATGACAGAGGTGACATAAAAAGGCTTGACAAATATACAACTTGAACCTCCATGCACTTTAGTCAAGACCAAGCATGGGAAATCCTGCCATGGCTGATGAGGATGGTGAGATATCATAACATCATGCTATTGTGCAGGTATATTTTAATTTTTTTATTTTTTTCCATGGGGAGGAGAGGAAAGTTGTTGGGTATTTTTATGGAAACAGTAAACTACTATGGTTTCCCCACAGTTTCAGCATTTTGATTGTAAAGGACAAAACAAGAGGTTTAAAGGGTATAGAGGCTGTTGCTACCCATAGTGGCCCAGGGAATCCATAGAGCTGAATAAGTGACACAGTTCTGGTGCCAATAGGCATGCTCACAAATGGTTGATGTGAGTCCTCAAACAGCTCATATGCCTGAAGTCCAACAATGCACTGAGCTGGAGCTATCCTACACCAAACTGAATCAGTGTGGATTTGTCTAAAATCGCCTATTTCTTACCCTACTTCATAGCCTGATGACATTTTATATTGTCATCATTCAAAATTATCATCAGTGGAATCAGAGACATATTAAAAGCAACTGGAGTTAGAGTCTCCTTGAAAAATTCCTCTTTTGATTTTCACTTCTCCGAGTTCTTCTCTAGGTGCCATCAAAGTTGTTTTCTGTTTTTTATTGCATTATTTAAAAATGTTATAATTTTCTCATTAATTTTAAAAAATTCCAAAGATTTTTAATCCAACTGTGGGATAGTGAATCAAATGCTTTTTAAAATCAATCCAAGCCATATAAAGGTTTGTTTTATGCCTCTTACAGTGTTTCATTTTTTTTTAATCAATCAAAAGTTAGTTTTTTGTACTGCTAGGAGTTTTGAAACTTCCTTTTATTCGAGATGGTATAATGAATTTGAAATCAGATGTTCGTAGATGTTATTAGTAATGATTCTTATAAACAGCTTGAATGTTGTAGGCAGACAAGTGATTGGACAAAAATTGCTGTGTTATTTCTTTTGTTTTATCATTCATGATCAGAAACATTTGGCCTGTAGTGAGCCAGTAATTTATTAGCCCTTGATGCAACATTTGATTTAATGATTTGCAAGATGAGCATATAATATGGACAGATGTTTGAGCCAAAATCTATGTAGCTTATCTTTTCCTGGTGCACTCCAATTCTTTGCCTTCTTAGTTTGTTCTTTTATAATTTCTGCTGTTCCTACAGTGTTTTCCATTTGCTCAGGTTTTGCTTGTTTTCCATATCAGATATTGATGTGGCCATTTCATTGCGTTTTATCTGGTTCTCCCATTTTTTTCCCCAAAAATTCCAACATTTCTTCCTTATTTTAGGGGATTTACTCATTTTTGTATTTTCAGTTAAGCTTTAATGAAAACTGTTTATGAGATTTTTATCCCACCTTTATTTTTGTCAACTCAGGGCACTGTATGTACCTAATGTTCCCATCTCCTATTTTCCCCACAACAACAACCCTGTGAAGTAGGTTGGTCTAAGAGAGAGTGACTGACCCAAATTCACTCAGCTGGCTTTCATTCCTAGGAAAGATTAGAACTCACAGTTTCCTGGTTTTTAACCCAGCACTGGCTCAGTGTTGATTTGTCTCAAACTGGCTATTTTTTTTTTTGGAATTTTTTCTGTTTCATGCTGATATTGTTTCATATCATTCATATCAATTGTTTCATAGCATTCAGTTTCCTTAGAAGTTGCCACCACTCTTTGTTTTAATGACTTCTGAATTTGTTTTGCTGTCCAGCTTTTTCAAAATTGTTTTTATTTTCTCATTTTTCAGTTTTTGTTGCTTTAATTTTGTAGGTTGCTAATACCTTTTAAATATTGATTTATTTTATTTTCCAAACTAATTTTATACTTTGGTGTCTCATTTTTGGTTTGGTGGCTTCTTTTCAATTTATAACCCAGTTCTATTATTATTTCTGATTTGTCTTTTTGATCATTTTTGTCATAATTGATTAGGCAACCATATTTGCATCATGCAAAAATTTATTTAAATATTTATTCTGAGTAGATTTCAAAGGAGGAAGTATTTGTCCTGCAGTTTCTTTCATGCATTCAAAAACTTTTTAAGATACTGTTGGTATTCAGACAATTGAGGTTCTGTTTCATTATTCTGACTTGGCTGTTCAAAATTTTCATCAGCTGCACCCAAATGGATGTTTATGTTGGCTTGTTCTTCTACTACACTTGTTCTTTTTCCGTTTCAATTTTTTGTTTTCAGTATATGTTTATTGTTGTTTCAATTCATTATGCTCAATGTCTCTAAACATATTTTCTGGATATGAAATGTTTCTGATCCATAAATCATTGTTCAGCAATATTTGATTATAGAAATTATATTTTCCAAATTTCATGCATTCATTTCTGGAAACTATGATTTGTCTATGGATTTGATTCATAATAGCATTTCATAACTTCTTGATTTTCTTTGAATGTCCGAAAGTTTTGGCAGTTTCCTTCTAGTAGCTTTGTACTTCCCTGCCCTAGTTGCCTAGCAATTTTTAAAATCATCATCATCATTCACACTCACAGTAAGCATTATGCATCTAGAAGAAAAAGGTGACATTGAAGTCTTCCTTGAGTCAACTTCCCAGTCTTTGGGATTTCAAGATGATCTCCCATCCAAATATTAATGAGATATGAACATGCTTAGCTTTTTTGAGATTGGTCAACATCTGCTAAGTGTTGCCATTTATTGTGATATTCTAGCACACAAGAGGACATAACTCAGATTTGGAGAGCTTAATGGCAAAAAATCGACTCCGGGGACACAATAGATAAAGGGAAAGAATCTGTGGACAAAGAATGCTTGTATACTAAATTTACATTATCCATAAGAAGTCCTACATATCTTCTTTCATCTTCCAGGGTAGCATGAGTCCTGATGGCTTCACATATATGCTTATATAATTTTCTTAACAACAAAACAGAAATGGTTTGCCATAGCCATCTTCAGGAATGTCTTTTTCAACTTTCTAGTCTACTCTATGCCTGATGGCTTTTCATTCAAGTACTAACCAAGGAATTAAGTACTCTCTTAGCTTCCCCATCCTCACAAGGTTTGCCATATACATATACAATATTCAATTCAGAAGACTTGTGACATATACAAACCATACACTATCAGTAGATCTTGCATATTTAAAGCAATCAGGGGCTAATTTAGAATGAGTGACTACATTGTATATATGATCTCAGAATGTCTGAGGAGGCTAATTTTTAATTGAATTAGGATGTAATTCTATATCATTTACCTGGGAAGAAGGCCAATTTAACATAGGACATTTTATTTTAGATCTTCAAAGGGATGTATTGCAAAACATGGCATGATAATAGTCAAACAATTCCTCTGATCAACCTTATGAGAGAGTACAGGCCAAGCTCTAAAGCTCCATAAAGTTTGCTAGTATTTTCCAGAACACATAACTGTTCCCTCTTTCATTCCTAGCATATTATGTTCATGCTGTATTGCTTACTTCATGCACAAATAACTTGACAATGTGAGGTTTGCCAAGATCTGAGTTAAGCCCCTGGGGCATCTTTCCTGGGATGCTTCTATCATCGCCTCTGATAAAATATGCTTCACAGAAAACAAATGTTTTTCTAAGCGGCAATGCAATTAAATAAAGGATCTGCTTAGTTTAATGCTGTCTTCTTAAAATCCTAACAGCACAACTTTCTCAGTTGGTTTTCTTAAGTAGCCTCACCTTTGCTGGATAGATTTCCAGCTTGGCTTGTTAGTAACTCATATTACAAAGTATGGGAGGAGCAATGATCTCACTGTAATGGGGGAGAGCTTGTTTTCTCTATTGGCTGCATTATCTGGAATTACTTCCTCAGCTTTTGCCATTCTAACCTAGAGACATACCAAAATCAGCTGCTGATCTTTGCAGGATGGATGGATAAACATGCTTCATGACAAGGACATTGAGCTGAAAAGTGTGAGATGTACTTGGATGTTAAATTAATTCCTCTGTCAGTTTATTGCAGATTTCAATAGTAAACAATATGCATAGCTCAGGGTTGAACTGTTGGGTTCTTTGAGCCCAGTTGTTTTCTTGAAGGCATTTCATTAGCAGGGTAATGAAATTATCAAAGCAGTGCAGCAAAACAATCAAGATCAGAGAACACCAAGAATCCAACAGTTTATTGCAGAGTCCCAAAACAGTCTCTAGCATTGATCCTGGAGACCTAAAAGGATCTGCTGTCTCCCAGTTACTGATATAGTTACTAGATTACTGATAGTACAGTACTATCAGCACTAGATTACTGACAGCCTCTATTTAGCAGAATTCAAGAGTTATTTCTCTCTAGCAACACTGAAAAATACAGAAGATATAATGTATGGTGAAGAATAGAAGAGGTAATTCCAAGAAAGAGGTTTATTTGGCTCATAGTTGATTTTGTCCATTTGCCCATGAGGAAAGGATAGCTGGATTCCTTTCATTTCAGTTTAACCTTTTCCTCCTTCAGGAAGCATGACAGTAGAGCAGATCTGTAGAAGCAAAGGGTCACCTTTCTAAACAAGAACCAACCTCAGATTGACATGCCTAAAGTGTAGGTTGGATTTCAGGATTTTATTTTTTTTAATGAGTGAGCCTGTAATTTTGGCAAGGATCATGTTGAATAACAAAATGCAAGATTTTGTAAATGTGACCTATCAATAAAGTAGAAATAGCTCATCTGGTCGTGTTTCCTGTCTGGTTTACCTGGGACGGCTGACATCAATCTTGCAAGTACAAATCTCCCGCCATCCTTATTTACTGCCTGATCAGTTAGGGCACGTCCTTTCTCAGTTTCTTTCTCTGTCTGTTACTCAGTTGGGGGCTCCTCCCCGGTTTATCAAATTGTTCCCTAGGCAGCATCTCTTCCCTCATCTTCCAAGGTCACTCTCACATTCCATTACACACAGTGAAAAAAATGGAAAGATTAGGTGGCAGTTTTGGCTAGGAAGGCCTTTGCACGGGTTCATCCTGTGCACCAGTTGGGCGCTTTCCTGATCACCTCATGATTGGATTATTGCAATGCACTCTACATGGGGCTGCCCTTGAAGACCACCTGGAAGCTACAGCTGGTTTAAAATGCATCAGTGTGAGCACTAACGGGTGCCTCTTCATGTGCCCAAGTATCCCCCCTGCTATGGAAGCTGCACTGGCTGCCAGTCAGCTTCCGAGTGCAATTCAAGGTGCTGGTTATTACCTATAAAGCCCTGTATGGCATAGGGCCTGGATATCTGAGAGACAGTCTCCAATTGTTTCTGCCCACCCAGTACATTCCAGCAGAGTCAGTGTGCTCTAGGTCCATTAAACACTGTCATCTTATGGGACCTAGGAAGTGTGTTGTGACCCCCACCCTCAGAAACAGCATCCCCCAGAGATAAAGATGGTGCCCTTTCTCCTAGGGTTCCGGAAAGCTTTGAAAATCTGGTTTCGGTCCCAGGCCTGGGTTGATGTTTATGATGTAAGGCCCCTGTTTTGTTGATTTTGTTGTTTAACAGATTATTTTAGTCTGTGCTATCTATTTGATTTTCTGTATTTAGCTGTTTTTGTTTTTTCTAGTTTTGTGAACTGCCTAGAGTCCACTGAAGTCGGTCAGCCAATAAATTTAAATAGTTTATATTTTAAATAAGTAAAATATAAATTATCTTTATATTTTATTTAAAGAAGACCAACCTAATGACCACAGGTACAGCAGCAACCATCCTTGGAATTGACAGTGAAGATATTGAAGTGATGGCTAACTTCTGCCTTTTAGGTTCAACTATCAACAGTAAAGCAATCACCAATCAAGAAATATGCCATAGATGTGGTAGGTTAGCAAGGAAAAGATATTCATATGTTGTGATATGTCTGTACCTACAAAGATTAGAATTGGGCAGGCAGTTATTTTCCCTGTGACATCAAGTGAAAGGTGGACTATACAAAAGCAGGATAGAAAGAGTGCTGATGATTTTGAATTTTGGTATTGGAGAAGACTCCTGAATACCATGGACAGCTAAGAAAAAAGCTAAGAAAATAAAACAAAACAAAACAAAAAATGTGTTATAAAACAAATGAATCCAGAGTTCTCAGTGGAGGCACAAATTACCAGGCTTATATTATCATATTTTGGACACATTATACAAAGACCTAGTTCTCATGATAAGTCTATAAAGTATGCAGTAAAACAAAATGGAAGGAAAGAGAAAAAGAGGGTGACCAGCAGAAAGGTGGATGGATTTCATTAAAGCAGTGATGGATCCATCATTGGAAAACCTGAAAGGTCAGGTTGGGGACTGGTCATCCTGGAGAAGATCTATCTATGTAGTCACTAAAAGTCAACACTGAGTTGATGACATATACTCAATCAGTCATCAATTATTGGTACATGCATGCATAATGACATTATTTCTTATTTGTCTTTCATTAAGCTTTACTCCCTGCCCCCAGTTAACTTGCAGCAAGAGACAACTCTGTCTTTAGTTCCTGTTCTTAACACAAGGGACATGAAAGTACACAATGCAGTAAGTATACTCAATAAATCACATCCACATCTAGGTCTACTTGACAATTAGATGAGACGTTCAGTGCATGAATCCACTTTCAATTTCATAATAGAAGAAATGTATGCTGTGATTAAAATAAATAAGGAACATATTCTATACACATATCCCTAGTGTTAAAAACAGCATTGTTTGGGGAATATGCAATAGTAAAAGAAGTTTAGTGGACTGTAATCTGTTCTGCTTGAACTGCCTTGGGTAATTGTGCAAGTCACGCTGGACCTTTTAATCTATCCTTCCACACCTAGAATCAGTTGTCCTGTTAAAGGCCATAACCACTCACTTCACAACCACTTAAATCCTAAAATCCTCTAGTGATTAATCAAGTCTGGTATCAACCTGATTCTAGGAGATCCCAAGGTTCTCTGCTTTAAGTGGGAGGGATCCTCCTTTAGTAAGGTGTGATCACAATGCATCAGCAGCTGTGTGTACCAGCTAAACAATAACTTCTTTTTACTCTATTATTCTTTGCCATTTTACCATCTCTGACCATCTCCATATCTAAAGCAACCAGCAGATGTATTATATGGGAATCAGACACACACCTCCTGTATGTCTTCCCTTGGCAAGATATGAATTTAATGCTGTCTGATAAAGTGAGATTTTGGATTCATTTCTCTTGAGATCAGAATAGTCAAGAAATGATCTTAACAGAGAAAATGCATTTTAAAACTTCTTACAATAAAGTAGGGGAAAGGTTGCCAGAAAGCCATTTGTGGCACATTGGCTTAAAGATCTTACAGAAGGGGAACACATGAAAACTGTCTGACATATGGCTATAGCAGCTTTTGTTTAAAGCACTAAATTAGTCATCCAGTCTGTGAGACTTTGTAGCACCAGTCACGAGTCTGTTGGTGTTCCCCAAAACACATCTTTGGCTGTATGCAGAGGCATCCATGGGATCTGGAGGTTTTGTCAGAATGACGAAACATGCGAATTCTGCCCTTTATTATACTTGTATGCAGTATCATGACACATGTACAAAAACAGCACTTTTTTGTCTCTCCCCACACACAGATGCCCAAGGCAACAGTGCCCTCAGAGGTGTGTGTGTGTGTGTGTGTCAAAAAAATGAGCCTGACAAAAGCAGCATTACTTCATTATGATTCAACCCCTGCCCCTTTTATAAGTGCATTGTGATGTTAGATGTATTCCCCAAAAGGGCAGAGTTTCAGTGCAATGATGTATTGCTGTGTGTGTTGTTTAGACATAAGTAGCAGGAGCACTCTGTGATCTGCTTGTGGAACCTGAAGGGGCTCTGTCAGGGAATTTAGTGCCATCAAACTAGCATTGTCTACATGAGTAAAGACGTCAACTGATGTGTCTTTAGATGCCACATTGAAATTCATGGGGGGGAAATCGCTAGAAGACTTTTGGATGGAATTTTAAAGAGAGTATGAGCTTTTAAGTGAAAAGGCATTAAAGCTTCTAATAGACTGTGCAAGTGGCTTAGCAGGGTACTGTGCACAAGCAGATGTCCCGGTGAATGATGGTAGCTGTACATGCACAGTTCCATGGAGACAGCCAAGTGCAATGTACCAAGAAGCCACACAAGAATGGAAAGAGATGTCGCTGCTTTATTAATTCAGATGTACTTTCCTGTGTTACAATGCATCTCTTTTGAAGGAATTGCCCAGCTTTCATTTATTTATTTATTTATTTATTTTTATCATATTTCTACAGCCACCCATCTCACAAAAAAATGATTCTGGGCAGTGTTCAACACTAAGTTAAAAAGAAAACCAATTAATGTATATAAAACAGTCATTATTAAAACTATAAAAAAGCATATGGAACAAGAGAGGATCATGTTAACCACTGTAAGGGAGCCATCGTAAAATCTCCCCGGTCCCCTGGGAGCCCCAGGCCTGATCACATAGCCAGGTCTTGAGGAACTTGTGGAATGGTAAGAAGATTGGAGCTAACCTCACTTCCGGGTGGAGGTGATTCCACAAGGAATCATACTATGTTCTCCTTCAACTTTTCTTTCTGAAAATGGATTTTCAAAACTCACATAATCAAGATCCAATACTGGTTGAATGCTATGTCGACTCTCAGACTTTTGGTAATAAATCTCACTCCAGAAAGATACCATCATCTATAAGCTCATATAAGGGAAAATAAATGGAATTTATTTATTTGTCAAATTTATATGGCCGCCCATCTTACACAATAATTAAACATAAATAAAAAGAAGATTACTACAGGGTTAAAATCAGAATGTTATATGTGGTGCAGCCAATGTACAGGCTCCCTGCTGCCAGGGAATCCCCAGGCCTGATGAAAAAAACACATTTTGGGGGTTTTCCAGAAGGCAATAAGAATTGGGGCTAACCTCACCTCTGCGGGGATGATGTTCCAGGGTGGGTGCCATGGCAGAAAAGACTCATCTCTTAGGTCCTGTCAGATGGAACTCCTTAGCAGATGGGACCCAGCAGAAGCCCCTCCTGCAGACCTGATGGGAAGGGTAGATGTAATAATTAAAGTCTATTTTATTTCAGTATTCCTTTTTTCTTCATTTCTTTTGATTAGCCATTGACATTTCTCATAAAAAGATACCATGTAGTGTTCATGGTTGTAAAACTCCTGAAAAGAGAAAAATCAGCCCAATTTTGGGGTGAGGGGTTAAGAATAAACTGTGTACCTTAAACATCTGTAAAATAGAAAACATACTTTTCATCCTTTAACTCCCTCCCCTATCTCCTAAATATTTTACCATAGGTCAAATACTTTGGCCCTGCCCACTTGGGAACTCTGAGGACTTCCTTAATATAAAAGTGGTCTTTTGGCAGATAGTGTAATTAGCAATGTCAGGAGAACAGTGTCAGATCATCCACATTCTTGCATCAAATAGAAGAGTGGGATAGATGAGATACCCTCTGACCCTATAATGATTTTATAATGATTTCAATGTAAATTCTACTACTGCTTTATTTTTGACTTCATATTATTTGGGAGTTAATGAAGGTACCCAAAGCTTCCCTAGGATGGTTGAGACCGAAACAAACAAGAATTAATGAATACTCACAAGCTGATGACTTCATAATGGGAAAGGTGTTACTACATGTCATCTACTTTGTTTACCTGCGTTCAGATTAATGATTTTGAGTCTCTCGATGGAAGATAGAATTATGGGCTAGAGAAGCTCAGTTTATGACTCAGTTTCAGGCTCTTTCCTAAAACATTTATGCTGTTGGTTTCATTTTATACTCATCATGTGTTCAGCATGTTTCAGTTCTTATTGTTATATCAATTTCTGATTACAGTGTTAAGATAGTTAAGTTTATTCTCTCTTGTTGATACATACTGGATGTCTTTGCTTATTCTTTTTTTTTTTTAATCCCTAAATGGACTGGAGAATGGCCCCACCCCCTTTCCCCCAGTCAAGATCTTGCAGCACACCTTTCCTATAAAAAGGCACTGGGCTGCTTCAAAGCTCTCAGTTTAGAATTTGGATCTTTGACATCTGGATTAATTCGCTTTCCAGGTAAATTTTAATGCTATATATTTTTTTTTTTTCCTGCAAGCAAAAGGAGAAGTGAATGTGTTGAGACATATGGGATGGGATGGGCATTTTAAACTTCATGTTTATTTTTAATACATATCTTGGATAAAGGGCACAACAGGTGGTTGTTAGGTCAGTCAAGATGTATAACCAACCAGTAATATATTAGTCACAGTTAGAAGCGTAACTTTGAAGGGAGACTTCAGAATCTGAAAAAACTAACTTTGCAAAGATTTATGGAGGATGAAATTTTTTGAGCAGTGGGCCAGGCCTGTGAAAAAAAACAAACTTTCAAAAGGCAGAACAAAGCAACCATTTTATTTGATGAAATGTACTATGACCCACAAAAGCTTATGCGATCATAAATATGTGAGACAAGGCTGTTGCTTGGTTTTAGTATGTATGGATGCATGACAGTTCCAAAGGGGAAATCAAAAGTAAATGTAAATACAGAATTCAGGACTGATAACTGGAATTATGGGCACCATCTCTTGGACAATTTGCCTGTGAAATTCCTTCCTCCCAACTTCTCATAAGCAGCTCCCATTCATTTCACAGGAGGCTCACTCAAAACTTCCCAGTGTGTAAATTCCATTCATGCATTTTTGTTTTCCATCCATGCCACTAGCATGACAAATTGAAAAGTGTTGGCTTGTCAACCAGCTTGTTATATTTGCATGGCAATTTTAACCTTTTTTCCCCAATAACAGTTTTAACAAAAGTTGTGACTTCTTTACTTATCTTCAGTTTCTCCAATATGTCTGTATGGAAAATCACTAATATTGATTAGACACAAAACTGCATTTGTCAACTGCAGTATGAAAATAGAATCAAAATCTCTACCCTTAATCTGATTAATGATTTCTGCCTTACTTAGAATATATGGCAGCATGTAAGAAACCTTGAATGATAATCACAGGAGACTCTCCTTATTACACCGCCTTTTGTAATAAAAATATGGCTCCTTTAGTGACTTAAAGAATATGACAAGTTTTCCCATGGCATAAGCTTTTAAGGACATCTAGTGGGCACTATACAAATGAAATTAAAGATGGCTGGATACTATTAAAAATGAAGTGGAAAGCTGGAGGGGAAGCATTTGTTTTTCCTTTTTCACACCTTATTAATTTGAATTAATAAAGTTACCATGTTTTTAAATGCATTTAAGAGTATTTAGATATGGTTAACTAATAGCTTTCCCAAACATAAAGCATATTCAGTTCATGGATATTCCCAAAATATGGTCTGGTCTCTAAAGAGTCTGGCATATGGATTGATAGAAGGCACTGAATAAGGTCTGCAAAATCTCTGTCCATAGAAGACCAAAAAGCTGAGGTTCAGTGTGTTTGATGCTGTCATGAACATTCAGGTTCACAGCAAAGTTGTCTGCTGGAGGCATGGTGAAGTGGGGCAGAAACTGCATCAGAATTCCAAGACATTATCAAATGCTTCTACCAAAGTAGAACTGGGTAGAGAGATGGGCAGCTTTGAAAGGTTGGCTGAGGAGGAATGACAGCCTAGGTGAAGAGTGTCTTTGGCACCCCTCTACTTTACTGGATTAATTTGGAATATTTAATTGCATTGTATTTGCTCTCTGTTGAACAAACATGATACATAGTTTGGATGCATAGCTTATACACCAAGGGGTGTTAAGTTCAGGAGTGTAATGATATTTGGCACCATCATTTAATGAAAATGGGAAAATGATGCTGCAAACCATGGATGAGCAGTCTTCTGGCTTCTGGGGGATTGACTTGTTTTCTATTACTGCCCCAAAGATTACCAGTCAAAATCAAATTCAAAACAGTGGTTCTGTTGAGGAGGCATATACTAGGAACAGAGTGTTCTGACCATATGCTCAGTCCAGACTGAGAAATAGACACAGATTCATTTTAAAAGGGAAAAAAAAAAAAATTTGCTGTCTCATGTTTTTAATGTATAATCAGAAATTGGAAAGGTTTGCATATCTACTGCAAAATCATGCTACTTTTATTGAGCAAATTTTGATTTCACATCTGCCCATTCTTGCTGTAAATGCTTTCACAAATCAAAAATAAAAGAATAAGTAAATACTAAATCAAAAGATGGACTGTGTTTTTTTCAGTTGTTGACAGGGAAGTAGTTGACAGGACAGTCTCCCTTTTCTCCTATCCAGCCCCAGTCATAATCTTACAATCTCTTTCATTGTTGCTGCTGGAACTGCAGAACTGGTCTTGGAGAGTGAATGAGCACGGATTTAATCCATACTCTAGAAAATGCACCAAGCTAATTTATGTGTGCTGGAAAGCTGAAAAGGGTTGGGCCTGGTTAGCATTTGGATGGGAAGCCACTCAAGGAATACCAGGGCTATATAGGCTAGTCTGGGACATTGAAAGACCATCCTTACAGACGCCAATGACAAACCACTTCCATAGCCAAGAAACCTTGGCTATAGATTCATGCAACCCAACTCAAAAGTGTCTTTGCTTTTTAAATACAAATTTAAATAAATACATTTTATGTACATTTAAATACGCCACAAATTCAGTCTTGCATGTTTCATATCAATAGCATTGATCAGCTTGGGGGATTTCAACTAAGCATTTTTACCATGTACATTTTATATGGGAACCTTCTTCTCTCAGTGAAAAACAGTTGTGTTTTGGAAATGCCATTCTAAGCACATTCATGTTTTTTATAATAATTTTTATTGAAGTTTTTAATAGATATAGTAAAAACAAATACAAACTAAACTAAAACATAAAAGAAAGTTTATAAAATGCAAGAGAAAGAAAGAAAAAAGAAGAGAGAATAAAAGAGAAAAGAAAAAGGGGAAAGAAACAAAGACAGTAGTAAAGTGGCTTCCAACCTTCATCGCAGCAAGCATAAACTAACATAATAACTCTTCACCCTCTTTTAAAATTACAAACAAAACCTCTTCTTCCTATAACCTAACTCAATAATGCAATTCCAGAGATTATCATCTTTTGAGTCCTGGTTCAGGAAAAAAATCCATTCGAAGCTACCAGAAATGTGAAACAAATAATTTATCCCCGATCAAATAGTCCAACTTTATACTCCTTCATTTTGTGCTTCAGTCTCGGCCTTTGATTTGCTCCAGTACTGTTGCAGGATTTGGTCCGTCATCAGTCTTCAAAAAATTCTTCAGATCCTTTACCAAGCTACTTTGTAAATCCAGTAAAGAAGTGTGAGAGGAAAATTATCAGTAGCCTTCTACATGTTTTAATGTAAGTTTTAAATTCATTTAATAAAGCCAAGATAGCTGAAATGTGACCTGTATGGCAATGACAGGAAATAAGAGGAACTTGCAAAGTGAAGGAAATTGCAAATTTGTTGATGAGAACAGAAGTGCCAGGGACAAGGCACCGGAACGTGTTGAAATTTGTTCTGGGAATGATCTGATAGTCATGATTGTGGTTTATGGTTTAAAGGGATAAAAAGGATGGCATCCAAGTAAATGACACCTCTTGGTCAAGCTGTCAAAGTACCTTGTATGTTTTGATTGCATTTTACTTTCATGCTGAACTTATTTTCAGTAAAGCTTTTAGTAGAACTTAGAATTTTGAAGTGACTTGTTTTATGTCTGCCTCCCGTGTTTAACGTGGTTTTTTCCCTGACAGAAGCATCATCCAGGATTTCTTGTTGCAACTGCTCCTTTTCGAAGTCCTTTTCTTGATTTTTCTTTTGCATTTCCTAGTAATCTTTTCAGTTTTATTATATGCTGTATTTTCAAGTTCTATTGTATCTGTGTCAGGTAAAAATTGGTTTTTAAAATGTTCCTTAACATCTTCTAAAGTTTTAACCATTGGGACCTGTATGATTTCTAAGGCACTAGTTAATATGTCAATCCATTTTTCAAAGGTGTCTTTAAGTTATACCAGAGTTGGTCATTTTAAAACCTTTGTTTGAATGTTGGTAGATGTGTATTCCCACCCTTCTTTTTTTCTTTTCTGCCTGGTCCTTTAGTCCCCTGTAGTGTCCACTTGCAACATTCAAAGAATCTCGGTTCCTAATATGGATTTAATTCCATCTCAGTTGTTTCCCATGGGTATATTATTTAATTATATACTTGTTTTCACCAGAAGTACGAATGTTCCAAATTCTTCTGTTCTCCTAGTCCATTTATAACTTTCTTAAATCAAAAACAATTTCTTTTTTCCCATTTATATATTGTTTTTAAACTCTTAAGCCTCTATTTAAAATTCCTTATCAAAGAAAGAAGGTAAAACTCACCAGGTGTCAAATTAAACTCAGCGTTTTGAAGGTCTCTAATATCTATAAAATAAATAGATCATTTCCAAAAGTGATTAGAAAATGACAGCAGCTGGCTCAGTGTGTTTTTGAAGTCTCTGCCACAGCCGAGAGCAAGATGTCATCTCCCTTCGCCTCCTGGTGCTCAATCCTGTGGAGACTCTGTTTTACGATCCCCTCATGAGGAGCAGCCATTTGGAGCACTTGTAGGAAATCTCCCATCTTCTTTTCCAGAGAAGGACTGGTCTACTTGCTGGTCCTTTGTTGTTCTTCATTGTGGTTGTCCATCTCTGCTGTTCACAGAGACATCTTCAGTCAGCCACAAGTCACCTGGAAGCTCCCATTCTAAGCACATTTCATACTTGGTCTTAGGGAATTATTCTAGCTGAACTGGGCCTGGATTGACTGACTGACTGATTGATTGAGATGAGATTTTAAGCTTCCCTTTTAGGGAAAAAAAAAGTGAATTAATTTTAACCATCAATTGAAATGGATTTTATGAGAACAAGTAGTTGTAACATTATATTTATGCTGTTTATTGTTTTATTTTTGTCTGTAAGCCACCCAGGGTTATGATACATAAAAAGGGCCACTATATACATCTTTTAAATAAATAAATATTGATATAAGTGATACACCAAATTTAACAGATTTTTCCCAAGTAACTTAAAGATAAAATAAAATGCCCATGCACTTTTTTTAATAGCTATGTTTTGTTTTGTTTTTGTATTGTCAAGACTGATCAAGGTATAGATTGTATACCAGCATTGTGCCATCACGAGATAAGCTCTCCTCCTTGACATGCAGGCAAAAGGGCAGACCTTGTGTTGCTTTAGCCATTTGTCCCCCCACCCCCCCACGGACCTCTCTGCATCTCTCCATACTCATTGATGCTCAGCTGCCCTATCTATTAAAAACATTGATATATTCCCAGAAATACCTGTCTACAGTTACAAGAAGCATTCTGTAATTTCTGCACAAATTATGTAAGTTGAGAACTCAAATAAATGTGCTGAATTTAAAAGGCAAAACTAAACAAAACAACTCCCCCAACAAACAAACAAAAAAACCTATTAGCACAGCGACTACAGGATTCACCTAAGGAAGTGTTATAGGAAAATGATAGCCTATTTAAGTCCGGAGTCACCACAATGTACCATTTCCATTAGTATGTGTTTCTATGGACACCCTCATAGTGGATTCATTTTTATTTAAATTTTATTTAAATCATTCCAACTCAGCAATTCTTTCAGAAAAGGGTCCCAGTGCACCTCAGATAGCAATTTAAGAAAAAGAGTTCCTTTCTTCAGGCTGACAAATAAAACAGAAGGCCCAAAAGAAAAAAAAAGAGTCAGGGAAGAAAAAGGAAATGCTTGGGTATCAAGTCTTAATTCAAAGGTATGAAACCTGAGGATCACATATGGTCATTGGGCCTCTCTTTGTTGGCCTAGGACACCCTTCTTGCTTAAGTTTCTTACCACTTGAGAAGCTCTGAGATAGATAGATAGATAGATAGATAGATAGATAGATAGATAGATAGATAGACTCCCCAAACTCCTCTTCTCAATCCTGCCACAGGAATGATATGGTTCCATGTACTCACAACCCTTTGTTAAGCCTCTGGCCACCAAAAGTTTGTCCACCAATCCTGAGGTGGTAAGGGGGCTGGTCTCTCCCTCTCACTCAATCCAGTGAAAATGGTTGCTTGATGAATCTTGAGGAAATGGTAGCTAGCTTCTCAGAAGAATGGGAGAAAGCTGATTTCCCAGAACATGAACTGAGTATTAGCATTTCTTAAATTACCTGTTGGCTTCCAATTTGCCCCTGTTAGGATAACAAACCATGTGAAACGCTCTGAACTTCTGGGTAGAAGAGCAGCCCAGCATTCTTTTCTTGCCTGGATCAAAAGAAATGTACAGTGCTTCAGTATGGTGTTTTCCATACAGAGAGATGCCAGATAGATGAATTAGAAATGCAGTTATTTGCACTCAGAATGATTCATGGTTTGGTTGTTCCTTCAACAGCATTCCTGCTATGATCTCTACACAGCACCAGTTGTTCCCTAAAGTGGCTGAAGAATTAACAGAAGAGGAAGAGGAAGAGGAAAAGGAATATGAGCTTGACTATAGTGGCAACTCTTCTGTATTACCTGACTCAGGTTGCACTTTAAAATATGAATGCATGCATGCATACACACATAATGCTTCCCTCTAAACTGTGTAATAGAGTGACCACATCAACTACTAGTTAAAAAAGCTGTTTTGTGATTGCTCACCAGATAAAACATGAATTCATTTTGAGGATTGTATTCATCCTCAATTTTTATCACAATAATTTGCAAAGGCAGTATTCATAGTCTCAGCTATTCAGAGGTGGTCATGGGGAATGGCGGGGGAGTGCCAAAAATCATGGCAGCCCTGACCATGTGACTGACGCCCTGCCCCTTTGTTATGTTCATAGTTCATGCACCACATGTAAAAATGGTGCAGGGCTTCAACTGTGCAGTCCCGGGTGCCATCTTGACTTTTTACTGTGCTCACAGACATTCCTGCAGCTGTTGCATGCTTATTTCAATTGTAATTAAAACTGTGCCTTGTGCCTTTTAAACATTGAGGAAATAAGGCCAACCTACTCTAATTTAAATGAGAAAATTCAGCCCTTCCACTGAAAGCAGAAGGACATCTATATAATTAGTTTGGTCCTGATTATTGTCCTGTTTTAACAGAGCAAGCTTTTGTTTTCAAACATACCAATATGCTAACTTTGGCTTGAATTTCTCAAAAACACCACTACTTTATTTATAGAGATATTGTGTGTGTGTGTGTGAGAGAGAGAGGGAGGTTTGTGACTCTTTGTGTAGTGTTACTACACAATACACAATTATTATGAGAATTTTAGAGCTAACTTTATGAAGACATAGTTTTGTTTAATTCCACAGGATCTCACAAATGACTGCCAATCATTTCTTCTCCATAGGTCCACGTGTGTTTAAAATATTGCCAAAATGGATTCCAAAGACCTCCTACTATTTTGACAAAGAACATTATTGTTATGCTGGCCATCAGATCATCATTCAAGAATCCATTGAATGCTTTGGAGCCGTAGTATGGCCTGGTGTAAGTTTTACACAGAAAAAAACCCAAAAACCAAACAAAAACAGCACCCCTTTGACCAATAAGCATCTTAAGTCTGGAAATATTTACTATTGCTGATGCCTTTTACTCTGGTCAGTCTTGCCATCTCTAGCAATATTAATGGCAGGGGAAGGGGCAGTAGCAACATTCATATGGCACAACTTATGATATTCATTATCATGTTAACTAGACTGATTAACATGAGCCATTGCGCTGGTGCTATACCCTTCTCCCATGTTGCTTTATCTCCAGTTAAATGAAATGCATGAATAAAGAGCAGCCACCACTTCACTGGCTATTTACTGGCTTTAGTGTTGACCAGAAATGTCAGCTGCTACACATTATCCCTAAATCAAAGAGGAGCTGTTAAGGTGGTTAAACAGGGTAGTAGAGGTGGTAACGTGTTGCCATTAAGAAGCTGGTTTAATATAGGTGGACATGCCCAATATTATAAGCATGTAGGACATTTCCCATATGTGAGTGAGCACGAATTACTCAGTATATGAATAATTTGGCGCACAGCTTCTCTCTTCCTCCAAGGAACTATTTAATCTTGATTTAATAATCAAGACTACCTGCTCCTTTAGTTAGTTTGCCCTATTTAAGAGATATTTTGGGCAGAGCAAAGAGAAATAAAACAAGCAACAAAGCTGTGAACTCAGTTCTGGTAGGGAAAAAAGAAAACAGGTTTTGAGATTAAATCTCCTGAGCTACTGACTTTGCTTCTAGAAGTTCTGTTTTTAATGTAAATTGCCAAAACTGCATTCTGTCCTAGATCTATTATTTTTTTAAAAAACGAGTACAACTCTCTCACTCCTTTGATGAACAATGTGAATAGGGGGCTATTCTCATATTCATGTTGGTTTAAGTTGTAGATATTATTGATCACCTATGAGTTTATGTTATTTTTATGTATTGGAGGCTGCCCAGTCTTTGATTGTAACATTGGACATTTATTATTTGGATTGTCTTAATTGCTTTAACTGGTAAACAGTAGGGGTAGTATGTACATTTTTAAAATAAAAAAAGGAAAGGAAAAAAAATTGATAGTCCTTGTTTATTCTTGTTTTAGTGTTTTTAAGTAGAGTCCGATAGTGTTTCATGTCTCCGACACTGAATTATCTCGAACCATTCACTCTTTCCAAAATGCGCCTGCCTTCTTGTCTGGAAGACAGGGAGTCTTCTTTGTCATTATCCATCAAAATTATTTCAAGGCTCAATCCAAGTGCAGCACTAACACAGTTAAAAGCAATAATGTAGATTTTTGTTATTAAAAATCAGCAGTGAGAGAGGCACAGAGAAGGAAAAATACAGCCAGGAGATCAATTTGGCTAACACATAAAATGTCAGCACACATTTTCTGACAGTTTGATATTTCTTTTGTAATCTGATTAGATGCAATTCCCTCCTCTTCCCATTTCAGTTTGCAAAAGCTTCTATAAACTGTGATAAACTTCTGGCTTTGCTTGTGTCTCAGGAGGATGCCAGAGCATGGCATTTTAAGGCTCTTTCAAGATAGACATAGCACAGTACCTAGGAAGCATAGTACCTATGAGCCTGAAACCTCAATCTGCCTTTCCCTTTTATTTGTATTTTGACCTATTTCTAAAGGCAAAAGAAAACAGCTTTTTTTGTATTTATGTGTAGACAAATAACTAGGGTTTAAATGATCAAAAGTGATTTTTGCTCTTTTAGGCCCTTGCTTTATGTCAGTACCTGGAATCAAATCAAGAGGAAATTAACCTCAAAGAAAAGAAAGTCCTCGAAATTGGAGCTGGGACAGGTCTATTGTCTATTGTGGCAAGTATATTAGGTAATTTGTTAACATTGATTTTCAGACTATAAGATACATTAGAGATCCATTTCTCCTTCAGTCATCTACTTTAAACATGTACATTCCTACTTTCACTGATTTCTCTCCTAAATGTTCATTCAATATTTGATCAGTTTCTGACACTGTTGCTTCTTTCATTCCTGCCAAACTTCACAAGGCCCAATTTTCAGATATTGCTTCCCTCCTTCACTAATTTTTTATTATTCTGTGTACATCCATTATATACTATACTATATCAATTATACATACCAAGACAGAAATTGATATATTATGCTTAGCAAAACTGTAAGTTATAAAAAATAGTTGTTTGATCCTTTAATAATTCATTCTTCAGCCTGATGGTATACAAAAAGCTGAAGACACTCTAAAGGCCCAACTGAGAATGGCTATATTTATTAATTTCAATGCCATTAAGCCAGAACTTGACAAAATTGCTCACTCCTCTAACATGCAGTAAATTCTATTTAGTTCACACAACTTGCTAAACCAAGCAATGTATTTCATTTTGGCATAACACATAAATGTTAACCCAGCCATTTAATAAATCATGTTTAAACAAATGTATGCAGGTGAACATGTAAATAAGGCTGTTCCATTAAGCCAATGAATTCTAAAGCCAAGCAATGGCTCACTTAAAAGGCATCCTGCAGAATTTTATTAATAAACTAGTGTTTAATAATGGTTAATCTATATATGGTTTGCTTGGTTTTTGCTCAGCACGTTGTGTGTGAACTGAGCAATTTTGGCTTATTTAACAAATTAGAGTTATGCAAACCATGTCTTAGCACAATGCAATTCCAGTCTGTTTTATGATTTGCAGTTGCAAGCAGGCAGAGGACCTAAGTACACTGACAGCTAATATAATATTAGGACCTTCCCCCCCTCTGCCCCCCAACTGACATCTTATCAAGGCAGGTTACAGACTGAATACTGTTATCTTTATCTTTCAGGAGCTTTTGTTACTGCTACTGACTTGCCTGAGGTACTTGAAAACTTGGAGTTCAACATTACTAGGAATGTACGGAATCTAGATGTTCACAAGCCTGAAATAAGGAAGCTTGTTTGGGGCGAGAATCTCCCTGAAGACTTTCCCAAAACAACCCATCATTATGATTACATCTTGGCTACTGATGTTGTATATCATCACACAGCGCTGGATTCTCTGCTGGCTACAATGCACTACTTATGCCAGCCTGGGACAATCCTGGTTTGGGGAAATAAATTTAGATTCAGCACAGATTATGAATTTTTGGACTCACTCAGCAACATATTCAATATTACCCAGCTAGCAGAATTTCCAGAGTCAAGTATCAAATTGTTCAAAGGCACAATAAAAGAATTATAATGAGGAAGCAATGCCAGAATCCAGATTAAGTATAAAAGCTGAGATGTTTACAGAATATACTAAGAGTCTGATTTTTGACTTTGAAGGCAGGAAATTAACCCTTTAAAACAGGTAATTATTCAGACCTTTTCTCAAAGACATGTTGTTTCTACAAAAGAATAGACAGTAGGAAGTGCGTCACCTTTTGGTCATGCTTTTCCCTCAGAGTTATAGCCACGCCCAGCATCTGACACATTCTGGCATTCCTTCATTGGTGTTGAATAGATATTTACAAATGATAGGCTTGAAACTCTATGGTTCTAGTCACATTGTTCCTAGAAACACAAAGGAAAGGAGGACCACTTTTATCCTACAATATGTCCTCATAAGTCAAGATTGCTAAGGTGAATTGGCTGTAACATACCAGGAAAGATAAGAATTCACAGTTCTTCAGATTAGAATTTAAGGATATGTGAAAATATAGTCCTTTTACAAAAGCTATGTGGAGGAACTAATCCTAAACAACAGGGTACTATTTTTTTTTTTTAGAATAAACTAAACTAAAAGCAAGCACTTACTTAAGCATATCTACACAAATTTTAAAAATCCTTTTTAAAGATGTCAAATTTTAAGCCACTGCCGAACTGTTAAATTACTTCTCAGCAACTGGCATACAGTTTGCTACAGTGGTAAAAATGTCCAACAGCTTATCTGGCCTCCATAAAATCACATATGTATTGACTTTATTCCTTCTATTTGTTCCCATGTAGCGTTTTCTCCATTTGCTCTGAAATCATTAAAGTCAAAATGTCTCCTTTATGTTTCACTGAAAAATTAGAACAGATCTCAAACTTGTTCAATATTTTATTTTAACAAAATTAAACCATGAGTGCTCAAACTTTTGATATTGAAATTTGCACATTTATTCTGCAGTTTTACATTTTTCAAACATTATTAACATGTATGTATAAGTTTTACAATACCTGATTAAGTGTTAACTGACACTTTATACATGTATCAGTTTTTCCTGATACTCTGTATCATGTGGATATTTGAGAGTACCTCCAAGTTGAAGATATTCAAGAGCACCTTTGCACCAGTAATTCAGAACATTGTTAGTGACTGTGGAAGTTATTTTTTTAAAAAAATTAAAATGTAAACTCTTGCAAATGATACTGGTAATTATGTTCTATTATTATTAAGACTAATAAATAAGGTTTTAGCTACTCTTCTTGTAGCTTCATTTAAGGCCTTCATACAATTGAAAATTTATGTTTAAACATGTTAAAATCCTGCTCATTGTAAAAATAACAGCTTGTATAGCCTTATAATTAAAATTACAAACAGTTAAGAGCCACATAGACATGCAAGAAGCTTTTCCACCTTCATTTTCTAAACCTTGGCGCTGGCTGTTCTCAAACATCCATTGCCAGCAATGTGATGTATTCAATAGATTTTGTTTTTAAATTTTCATTTCTGAGGCAAATGAGCTATTCAAGAAACTAAGAATTAAGTTTAAACAGACTTCCTTGTGTCTGGACCCAAACTAGCACACATATAATGCAACCCCCTTATCCTCTGATTAATACATACAAGTTAAGCATTCAATAATGGATGAAAACATGCAATCCAATAAGTTCACAGATTTTTATATTCAGTCAATGTAAGAACACCTCAAATTTACAATTGCAGGTATTTCAAAACACACAATAATCAGGTGGGAACATCACAGGAAGCCAGTTTTCGGTTAAAGACGCACAGTGAGTCCATCCAAGTAACTTCATTAGCTAAAAAGAGCAAAAAACAAAAGTTATTTTTATATATTTTAAAGTAATCTTTATATTAAGCCAAAGTCATGAAAATGAAATTGAATGTGCTTAGACTACCAACAATTAGCAGAATACAGTAATATAATATTAGACTTTCATTTAGTCAGTGACATTTCTAGAAAATCTGTCCTAATGGTGCAATTTGATTTTATAGTTCTGAATGTTACTGAAACTTGCATACCAATTTAACTGAACCGAATATGCAATGACAACTACTTACCTGTATACAATTCTTCAAGTTGTCTTTGGTGGGTTTCTCCTCTGCAAGTTTATTTGCAAATTTGAGACCTCTGCCATACATTTTGTTTACCAGTGCATGCTTATAAGCAAAGGGTAAAACCTACAGAAGAGTATAAAGAAAAAAGGTAGAGGTAGACATTTATCAGCAGAATGTAAGTTCTGCAAAGATTATCCATCCTAGTTCACTTTTGGAGTTGACAGTAGTCAGAGTCAGAATAAAAATCACCTCCAGGTATTTGATGATAGAGGCATCCCTCAAGTTATTTTAAGTTGACTATATTAAAATGTTGTTAGAGGCTCTTGAGTTATTCCCAGCTTTATGATTCTAAACACTTTATATTAAAGTTATTTTAGAGGTTATTTAAATATATTTTAAAGAAAGAGGTATTAATTTACATGGTGCTATCAACATGCACAGCACTATAAAAAGCAGAGGATGACAATGATATTCCAGTTAAACATGCTTAGATTTAGCTGCAGCCAAATTAGTTTAGGTTACACTACAACAAGAGGTTGTACCTTAAGGTGTACAAGGACAATGTGCGAAAGAAAAATGGAGGAAGGCCACTGCCAGCATGTCCTATTTATGATCTTTATAAGAGCTCTGGGCTACTGAATAAGCTACAAAAGATTTAAATTACTCTTTTGACAGCAGCTCTTGCATGCAAATATTTTTATACAATTTAAATATAAAACACTGGTCTTCACCTAAATTGGTAATAGGTATCATAACCTAAAGATTCCTTTCTTCAATTGTATGAACCAGTAGTTCTACTCCTCTCAACATACCTTGCTGTCAAACAGGTCAGTCCATTTTGATGTTTCCCAGAAAGTCTCTGTCAGAGTATTCAAGATGGTCTCTTGGCTGTCATCTTTACATTCAGCATCACTTGATACAGCCCCTTCCTGGGCCTGTAACTGCAGAAGTTGGTCTGATAATGCACATCCTTTCCGACAGAGGGCATCTACTAAGGTAGATTTCTGCTTTTCCATCTCACTATGTGGGAATAATATTACTTCATTTATAGTAAACAAGTCTCTTTCATCATGCCTATATAGGCATTTTTCACCAACTGCTGAACACCACCACCACACAAAATACACTTGCATTCCTTTCTAAGGTATATGACATTTAAGATAAAAGAACGTAACATTTTTAAACTGAAGAAACTAGGTTCCAAAATATGTATTTTAACTAGGGATGTTCATCAAACAAACAACTCTACCACCTTGAAAGGAAGAGGGCATTCACTCACTCACTCACTCACTCACTCACTCACTCACTCACTCAATTATATGGCCACTCATCCCGCAAATTCAACTTTTGGTGGCTATCAACATCTAAAAACAAGAATAAATAATATTAACAAAGAATAAAAGCCTACAATGAGGGTAAAACCAGACAAAACCATCAACAAAAAGCTCTCAATGGGCCATCTAACCTCTCAGCTCCCAGGCCCTGGAGCACATCTAGGCCTTCATTGCTTTATGAAATGCTGGCAGGGTTGGAGCCAATGTAATCTTGGGGGGGTATGGTGTTCCAGAGGGCAGATGCTGTGACAGGAAACGCACACTTCCTAGGTCCTATTCTTTAACTGAGGGGACCCAGAGCAGGCCTCTCCTGTCAGACCTAGTTGAACAGGTAGAAACAACTGGGAAGAGGCAGTCCGGCAAATAACCTGACCCCATGCCATTGAGGGCTAGATGACAGCAGCATGCTGAATTCAACTTGGGAGCACACTGGAGCCAGTGCAACTTGCAGAACAGAGATGTAACATCAGGTGTACTGAGATGCCCGTGCCACAGCACTGTGGCCCAACTGCAGCTTCTGGATGGTCAAAGGCAGCCCCATGTATAGTGTGTAGCAGTAATACACTCAGGAGTTGACTAAAGCATGGGTGATCATGAGCAGTATCTTCCTCAGTCTAGGAAGGGCACAAACTGGTGCACAAAACAAAGTTGTGCAAAAGTCCTCCTGGCTACAGCTGCCACCTTCTCTCTGAACAGGAGCTGTCAGTACAGGACACCCAAATTGTACACCAGTTCTGTTTGGGGTAGTGCAACCTTATCCAGAACAAAAGATGGAAAAACACTGCATCCAAGGGGCCCTAAAAGCCACAGCCACTCTGTCTTGCCAGGGTGAGCTGAAGCCTGTTCTTCCTCATCCAGAACCCCACGGCATCCAGACAGAGATAGAATCTCCAAGGAACTACTTGCTCAACCCCACTGGTGGTGGCAGTGTATATAGGTAATAGTATTTATTTGAGGACATGTTTTCCAACTTGCATTTTGATATCCAAGGAAATCAAATAATTACTGAATGCAGAATTATTTCTCTTTTCCCTCTCCTATATAAGGCCTAATTTTTGTATGGTAAAGCTTTATCTCAATTTTTAACTCATATTATCACCATCCCAATGTCAGTGTCATTACTCTAGTAATTTGGAATGTTTCAACATATTAAATAGTTCAAAAGAACTATCAAGATGCCTGCAGATCTCAGTTCTGAACCTGACTAGTGTGATCATCTTCCTTTTCCAGATCCACATGGAAAGCAATCTTCTGTGGAACAAAAAGAAAAAGCTGATGGTTTTTTCTTCAGGAGAAAGTATTACTCAGGGTTCTCCGATTTGCTCTTTAAAATATCTGCTATATGGTTTTACAGCTTACCATTTGTTTTCCCTTCTTTCTTTTTCCTTACATTTCTTGTAAGAAATGTAGAAAGAAATTTATACAAGAAATCTATACAAGAAATTTCTTGTATATTTTTATTCTACCTGCCACAATCTAGTGCAAATGTGTAATAACACACAAGGATTTGGGCAGAAGGAAGGAGAAAGCAGAATGAAACTGTTGGCTGGCCTGATATTCTTTGAACATCCATCGCTCTGACATTCTAGTCTTCAACCTTTCCTCCCTGGCAATATCACACCAGCATTAAAAATAGTATTTTAAAGCATAAAAATGCAATTAAATGTGCTCAGTTTATGTTTCTTTTCTCATGAATATGAAAACACTTTAATTTTTAAGCTTAGAAGAGGAGATGACTTTACGAACAGTTGCTGAAATAAGATGCAAGAAAAAAAGTATTTACTGGTTAGGTACTTTTTTATAGTAGCAGCATCAGGCCTGGGATCAGTCTTCATAGCAAGATAAATGGCAAGGGCTGTTTGATCAATATGAGAGATCACTGTATTAGCAGCCTCAATTATTTCATTTAAACGTTTCATTCGCTCCTGGAGGAAAATAAAATGATATTCCCTTATTAAATACAAATGTATTAATATACTATGAATGTTCAATTGATAGGAGAGATGGACAGCTACAGGTGAAACTCAAAAAATTAGAATATCGTGCAAATGTTCATTTATGTCAGTATGGCAACTCAAAAGGTGAAACCAATATATGAGATAGACGCATTACATGCAAAGCGAGATATGTCAAGCCTTAGCTTTGGTATAATTGTGATGATTATGGCGTACAGCTTATGAAAACCCCAAATTCACAATCTCAGAAAATTAGAATATTACATGACATCAATAACACAAGGATTGGAAATAGAAAATATCGGACCTCTGCAAAGTATAAGCATGCATATGTACTCAGTACTTGGTTTGGGCCCCTTTTGCAGCAATGACTGCCGCAATGCAGCATGGCATGGATGCTATCAGCCTGTGGCACTGCTGAGGTGTTATGGAAGACCAGGATGCTTCAATAGCGGCCTTCAGCTCCACTGCATTGTTCGGTCTCATGTCCCTCATCTTTCTCTTGGCAATGCCCCATAGATTCTCTATGGGGTTCAGGTCAGGCGAGTTTGCTGGCCAATCAAGCACAGTAATCCCATGGTCACTGAACCAGGTTTTGGTACTTTTGGCAGTGTGGGCAGGTGCCACGTCCTGCTGGAAAATGAAGTCAGCATCCCCATAAAGCTCGTCTGTGGAAGGAAGCATGAAGTGCTCCAAAATCTCCTGGTAGACGGCTGCGTTGACCCTGGACTTAATGAAGCACAGTGGACCAACACCAGCAGATGACATGGCTCCCCAAATCAACACAGACTGTGGAAACTTCACACTGGACTTCAAGCATCGTGCATTGTGTGCCTCTCCATTCTTCCTCCAGACTCTGGGTCCTTGGTTCCCAAAGGAGATGCAAAAGTTGCTCTCATCAGAAAAGAGGACTTTGGACCACTGGGCAACAGACCAGTTCTTTTTTTCTGTAGCCCAGCTAAGACGCTTCTGACGTTGTTTGTTGTTCAGGAGTGGCTTGACAAGAGGAATACGACATTTGAAGCCCATGTCCAGGATCCGTCTGTGTGTGGTGGCTCTTGATGCACTAACTCCAGCCTCAGTCCACTCCTTGTGAAAGTCCCCAACACTTTGGAATGGCCTTTTCCTGACAATCCTCTCCAGGCTGCGGTCATCCCTGCTGCTTGTGCACCTTTTTCTACCACACTTTTCCCTTCCACATAACCTTCTATTGATGTGCTTTGATACAGCACTTTGGGAACATCCAACTTCTTTTGCAATGACCTTTTGGGGCTTTCCCTCCTTATGGAGGGTGTCAGTGATGGTTTTCTGCACAACTGTCAGCTCAGCAGTCTTTCCCATGCTTGTGATTCCTACTGAACCAGCCTGAGAGACCATTGAAAGGCTCAGGAACCCTTTGTAGGTGTTATGGATTCATTAGCTGATTAGAGTGGGACACTTTGAGCCTAGAATATTGAACCTTTTCACACTATTCTAATTTTCTGAGATTGTGAATTTGGGGTTTTCATCAGCTGTACGCCATAATCATCACAATTATACCAAAGTAAGGCTTGACATATCTCGCTTTGCATGTAATGCATCTATCTCATATATTGGTTTCACCTTTTGAGTTGCCATACTGACATAAATGAACATTTGCACAATATTCTAATTTTTTGAGTTTCACCTGTATTTTGATCCAAAGCAGAAAAGATACTTTGGAGGTAAGGTGGGTGCACTTAATTGCACCTGTTAGTTCATCTTTATAGAATCTATATGGGGAAGTGGAAATGCAGAAAAATAGGCATAAAAACAATAACTTGAATGATGCTTTGTAATTTACTAGAATTAATGTTTTGCTAGTAATTATTAGTTTCAGCAGCAAAGAAGGATTCTACAAATCATTAAAATGAAAGGTATTATTTTTTGGAGTTATCAAATGATACCAAATAAACATACTGGTACATAGCATAAAATATCCTAGTTATGAAAAATTACCACATATAGTACATATAATATAAATTGTAGATTTAATAAATATGTTTGTGGCTGGTACTGCTTTTAAGCTTGAAATCCATTAGAAAAGTAAATCAAATGTGTTCTGCTGAGATGATTCTAAGGGAAGAAAGGTTATCACTAATTTCAACAAAATACTCACTAGTATATGGACTGAATGGGCTAAATTCTGAAACAGTTTAAAGGTGTTCAGTTAATAACTTCAGAAGGTTTCAAGCACTGAATTAGGAATTAGGGCTGAGTGGATTTAAAATGAAAGATCTTATTTAAAAAAGAAAATGGGTCACACCTTTTCAGAATCCAGTTGATGAAGTCTTGCAACATACAAGGGGAGATGGCTAGGGAAGGTCTCTTTCAGTTCATTGTATATTTCACTGGTATCAAACCTAAAAAGTAAGTGTGTTACTAAAAGTGCTGACTATAGTAGCATAAAGATAAGACATCGTGGAAAATAAACATAATTTGCATCAGTGCATCAGATCTTCAAGGATATGATTTAACAGCAGAATGTTAAACATACTTTGTCATCCACTGTATCTTTAAATCTCTTAAAGCTTCCGCAAATTCATCCTTTGGATCTTTTTCTGGATCCTTCTCTTTATCCTTGCTTCCATTCTTATTTTTTATTGGAGATGGAATCAAATGATAGTGAACTGCAATTACATCCTAGAGTAAAAAGCATAGCAAAATAAGCATTAGTATTTCTTTCTTATAAAGTATACATTATAATAGTAAGGAGCAGCTCCAATGTAAAATCATACAGAACCTTTGAACCAGAACAGATTTAGTCCAATTAACAAAAATGATCTTTCATGAATTTCAAATTTTGATTAATAATCATTCCAGAAAGATTGTACAAGAACTGCACCTCAACAAACTGATTTAAGATTAGCCTCCACAAATTCTATTTCATATAACCTATATCTTTCTTTATGGAAAAATGCATCAGACACAGCTATTCAAAAGAAAATTAAACAAATCTGTATCATTAGCCGTGAGACTTTTTTTCCAGATGATAAAGTAACTTTTGCAAAGTCTAAACAATCTAAAGTATGTTGCTAACATTCTCACACATTTGGTCTTATTATTGTCTTGTATTTTATATTCTGATATGGCCTTTTGATAGAAAGAATATATAAGATATGGTCTTTTAATAGAAATTTTAAGTCAGGTATTTCATTATTCAAAAGCGACTAGAATGAAATCACAATATGGTAAAAAAAAATCTTACTTAAATATTCAAGTAATAGTTATCAATGTTCTAAGCTATTCTTTTATTTTTAAAAGAGATAAACCACACTATAAAAAAATCTGTACTTATTTTTTTGCAAGTTAAATTGGAATAATTGTGAAGTGCATCTCATTTAAAACCAACCAACCAACAACTACATTTGGACATTTTTGTCCAGTATCCAGTTTTTAGAAGCACAGAATCACATGTTCTAAGGTCTCAGAAATCTGAATATTTGACAAAACCTTCAAAAAAATGCTCCAAATATTTCCCTGTCGCCTTATGTACTATCATATATGAAATTGTATCCACACAGGCTCAAACTGAGACTTACTGAATTTTACAATCAATACTTTCCAGAAAACAGGTGAGTTTGTGAGTGAAACCTTCATAAAGCCTTCAGTATAAGTATCAGGTGTGTATCTCATAGAAAGATATTGCCAGTCCCTTTCTTAAATATTCGCACACATGTCCCATTAAACAAGAGTTTAAGCTCAATCACTGCTTGTGAACTACATTTCTCCTCCATACATTTATCAGTTGGGATAGCACTGTTCAAAGAGAGACTCACAAGGCCATATTGCATTAACACTTGCAACAGATCCTCATATTAAAATGCATCCTAATATTGTTTCAGCCTTCAGCTGACAATCAACCTTGAATACACTAGAATATGACTTCAATTTGCAGACGATTAGTTCTTGCAAATTACAGATACCTCAGTAAATCTGTGGACATCACCGTAGCATACAAAAATTAGAATGCACAAAGTCTATAAAAATGGAGTGGGGTAATATTAATATGCAACATAATGGGTAGAACACAGGAACTGAATTTTCTCTTCTAGGAATGTTTTCCCCAGGGGAAATTTCTCATGATTAAACAATTGGGAGGACTGTAGGAAAAGCTTTTAATAGTGTGTGTGTGTGTCTGTGTTATGTTTTAATTAATTGATATGGCACAGAAGAAAGTAATCTAAAAAAGTTTTCCAAAATCACCTATACCCCACCTAAACCCCAAGATGCTAAAAAAACTTTTGTATGCATGTGTTTTAGAAGGATTAATGTGGGAATAGGAGGCCTCTGAGAGATAAACTACTTCCACACCCAACCCCAAAGGGCTCAACACTGTACCCAACTCCTCAAATATTGTCCATCCTTACTATCGGAAATGCCTTCTCTGAGTCCGCTTCTGAATTCAGAACCAAGGAGTTCAAATTCTGGAGCAGAAAGGATTGAGACATCACCCAGGGGTGTGTATGTGTGTGTCCAATAAACTTTTCTAAAAAATCAGACACAGCTGAATGCAGAATTTCCAGGCACACGTTAAGAGGTAAACTTATGATCAACAATGGTGATCGAAGGGTATGACTTTGGATTTCTTCATAACTAAAGAGACTGTCATAACAAGCACCAATGTTTGGGAGAATCAGAAAAGGAGACATGAGATGATTTGTCCTTGCATCTGTCAGTTAATCCATATTTTGCTGTTCACAAAGTCTTGTCACTGTAAGAGCCACTGGCATTGCTCCTGCTCACCACCTGGTGGTCTATAAGAGGAACATTTCAATAACCATAGGTTAAAAGCTGGAAGGACCACGAAACAGATATGAAGCAGTTTGAGCTACAAGTACCAGCTGCTCCTCCTGTTTCTGCTGACACTATGCTGGGAAGGCTCAGGGCAGCAGTTTTCTTGGCAGGCTCAGCCAAAGGTACATCTGCCTTTTGTCCTATGATTCTGACCTTCTGGGTCTTCTTCTTGGGAGATTTTTCAAAAAGATGGTGATATTAAATAGAGAAAACAGAAGAGAGGGAGGGAAAGAGCAGGCCTTTAGAGAGCTTTGGAAATAGAAGCAAAATTACTTGAGAAAAAACAGGAGACCTAAAAAATGAAACTCGGGAGAAGAGGGGTATTTTTGCACCTCTTTTGAGAAAATACAGACAAGATCTTGGAGGAGTTTCCTAGAACAAAGAATGAAAAGCTACGTCATACAGTTGCCGGTATCTAATATGAGGAGAAGGTGATCCACCTTAAATACTATCCACACCAAATAAAGAGCTAACAATATCATGAAAGAGTCAGTGGCTGCATTCGGTCAATATCTTCACTTAATAAGTCAAGATATAACTAAGTCTTTTGCCTGTGTATCTACTCTCTTGGCCTACTCCCATCTCATTTTACTCAACAAGAATATATGGCTACTGTCTTCAGAACAAGCCAGGATGGTAAATCATGATTTCAATTGTTTGGATCCTGATTTGTTCCACAGCTGGTAAGCACAGTGTTGCAATTTGATGAATTCTGCACTGAATTTAACGTGCTTATTATAATATACAAAAAACAGATCCATATCATGCTTTATTAAGCAAACATTGTCTGAAATGGGACAATCCTGTGTCTAATCTCAGCTGTGCTGAATATTTTAATAGTGATCATCCCTTACCCACTCTCCTAGCTCACAAGTGCTTTCTCAAAAATCACAGCTATCCTTATTTATAGGTTGTTCACAAATGACCTTATGACAACTGTGGAAGAAAATCAAAATAGACACAAGTTGTTCCCATGAGGCAGAGTTCTTACATTTTTCTCTGACAAGTAGTAATCTATATCTAAATCAGGGTTCTCCAATGTGGTCAGTATTGACCCCCAAGGGTTGATGGGACTATCCAAGGGGTTGTTGTTATTATTCACAGTACTATTATAGTAGTATTTATTAAACCTTATTAATGAACAATCTGAAACTTCATAACAGGGTTAATGAGCTGAAGAGTTAGGGGACCCCTGACCTGTATGAATGACCTATCCCAATAAAGCAATAACTAAAGATGAACCTACAATTCACCATTATATTGTACATCCAGCTATCTGACACAATTCTAGAAGATGAAATACTAGCCAAATTTTCTTGAAAGACTTTTCCACACTTCACTTTTTAAGCCATCTAATAATTTTGACATGCTGTAAGAAAACGTCTAATAGTGGTTTTGAAGGATACAGTTGTTAATAATACTTTCAGCAACAGATGTGTCTGTAACAAACCAAATTGGGTCAGCTTCTGAAACATAAAAAGGCTGAACAGGGATGTATTATTAAATGCTTTATGGGCGGTAAGGAGTCTCTGTGAACTCCTTTCCTATCAGTGTTTTAGTTTCTTCCATTTTTTCCCAGTTGGACTCAAGCCCATATCAGTCAAAGAAAAATGTCTAAAAAACGGAATTCAGTGGGGGAAAAAAAAGCGATGATTGTCATTGTCATGCCTGCCATAGAAGCAAAGCATTTTAGCAAAATGTGCTAAGTAAATAAATAATGTTTTATTAACAATCACAGAAAAAAAATACACAGTTTGCTTTGTATTAGCATGGACCTGCCTCTACTGAGTAAAAGTAGAGTGCTTTTCTATTGCAATTCCTCAATATCCACAATTCCATCCATGAAACACCTAGATAAACAAAATAAACTACATGAACATAAAAGTGCATTTCATGGCAGGAATATTCAAAAATACCAGAAATCATGACAGCTCTAGATTCCTCTGTCATGAGCCTACACTACATCTGGCTTAGACCAGCAATTTTAATTTGACTCAGCAGGTGACTGCCAATTACTGTAAGAAATAAAAGCTTAAAATTGTATGTCAAATAATGGCAAACTATCCTGCCAAAATGGTGCCTGAATATTGTGGATTGTACATCCTATGCCCATCCCTGAGCCAAAGAGGGTGGGTATGAGAAGGGAGAATGGCAAGCAGCTACAGAGCCAAGAAAGCAGCACCATTTCTCAGATACCATTCAGAAGAAATCATCTATAGGTTTTAACGATTTGTGGGAGAGGGTCACGTTTCCATTATTTGAGATAGTGTAGAAGAAACTGACTAATTTCAAAGTTTTTCCAAATCAATCTCCAGCAACACCCTACACTTAAAACTGCATACAGGTACCCTGGTTAGAGCAGTCACTATTGGAGTAGACTGGTGTAATATAGTTGCCTATGATTCTTCAACCTTTAACCGTCTCATCCTTTTACAAGACACTATACTATTAAAGATTACAAAAATAAATAAAACATCCCTCCTTGTTGCAAGGGCCCTTGGTACGAATACAGTTTCACCGCCCCTCATTGTTTCTAATGAAATTGTACCCACTGATGGGGAAAACCACTGGCAAGCAAAGAGGATTCTCTCACCCAGGGAGTTGGACTAACATGCCTTATCCTGTCCAGTCTTGCAAACTGTGGTTTTCATATGGCAATGCTATATAAGAGCCATGTGTAATTTTCTTCAAAAGGAAAATAATTCTGTAGGGTAAGATAGAGGTATAATAATGTTAAATGATCCCATCACAGAATATTGTTTCTATTGTGCTAAACTAATAATGTTCTGCTATTCTGATGAAATTTTACTGTTCAAAGATATGAATAATTAAGCTGAATAAAAGGCAACTGACGATAGAAAGAACTAAGTATATTGCTTTAAATGATAGGCAAAAAAGACTTAAATACATCTTTCAAAAACTGGCATTCAGTACCTTTTTAAACTTTCCTTGTCGCTTTGCTGTAGACTGCCCCTGGGAGTTAGAACAACATACTGTAAGAAAATATCCACAAAACTCTATAGAATGGAGACACCGCCTATCATGTTTTTATTCACTACTGAAGAAAACTAAATGTCTTGTTCCCTTTAAACATACTTCTAAAGCCCAATACTTTAGCTTTAAAAAAATAAAGCACAAATATTACATTACTTAAGGGTTTGATTTAAATCTGATTTAAGACTACTGTAGTTTAACAATCCCAATATTTTGGAACACAACAATGGAGTTTATAGCTAATTTACTGCCTGAGCACATTCCCATTTAAAATTCACTGAACTAAAATTGCTTTCTTACACTTTCCATGCCCACTGAATATACTGCTGTTTGTAGTAGTAATACAGCACTGGGTTAAGTCTCACAGAAAGAGAAGCATTAAATACCCTACAATATGACTCTGAGGAACCAATGATCAACTATTTAAGCCAATTTGAGTTTTTGTTTCTGTATATAAACCTGACTTGTTTATAGTACAGTATTACAACTAATTTCTAGGGCAGCACCATCACTGCACACAACACTGTTGTTATATTAGTGAAATTATTTCTTTCACATGAAAAGCAAAAAAAGGTAAGTGTAGAAACTTCACTTGGTTTTAACAAATAATGTTAATCACATATAAATGTGTTGGATTAAGTACAATAAGGAAACCAATTTTCAAGTGTCAGTGATTTATTTTTGTAAAGTAGCATGCTAGAGTTGGCCTTCTGTATCTAAAAAATAAGCTAGGCTCTGACATGTTTTCATCTTAGCTGCATTGCACCAAAATGGGCTATGGTTTGTGAAATATTTAAAGCAAGGAGAAAATAAAGAGTCTGGAAAAATTCTCTAAGTAAATTAATAATAATCTCTTCTAGTATAAGCAGGCAGAAGAAATGCCAGTAATACAGTATAATATAGCGTTCTAAAGATAACAGTACCCCCCCCCCGCAAAAAAAGTGGCAGAGCAGGGAAAAACCACAATTATTTTAAGCACTGCTAAAATCTTTTTTTCCCAACATCTATACAATTACTTTTTTTTTGGGGGGGGGGCCAAATTGAATGGCATGAATGGCCCAACTGACCAGAGTTACAATTTGAAACACAATTATTTAATTTACCTCTACCTGTTCCACACAAACCTAGACTGAAAAATATTTTCATTTGGAAAATAACCAATTTATGAAGGGTAGACACATTTTCAAGATGAACTATAAGGCTGGTACATACAATTCCTAAACCTTATCAATTATATTAAGCAAAATTCTTTTGGAAGCTCATTAGTCAGGCATATTCCCTACAGTCCTAGTGTGGAAAATACATTTACTTGACTATATAACATTTTAATATGAAAGACAGAGATATACTTATTCCATTTTTTAAAAAAAAACTGTAACTGAATAACAAAGGAAATATTTCAAAGAAGCACTATCGGTGAACAAATGGTTACTTGATAACAAATACTTCCATCTTTAATTTAGTACAATACGATCATAGCTTTCTGCAATTCATTTTTTTATTATACAAAATGAAACCTTACAAAGTGTATCATCAACAAAAGGTTGACCTAAAGTAAGAAAGTAGTTTCTGTTCAGCAAATGGATGCTTAACAGTAACTATTTTAACAAAAGCAGCATAGCTAAGACTAATTCTATCTTTTTAGATTGAAGTGAAACACCAAGGTATGTAGTTGGATAAAATAACATTATAGAGATTATTAAAAGCAATATAACATCCTAACAAACAATCTATAACAAGGTGCTGGAGGTTCCTGCAAAGTAGCAAAAATTTGAGTCCAAATGGAAACTGAAAGACAGTGGTATTTAAACAATGAAGAAAACTGGTATTTTGCATTTGAATCTTTTTAAGAGACTCCAGAAAAAAACTTTCCAAAAATTTGGATTACTCTGTTCAAAAACATTTTCATACAAGTTTGCCATTCAATTATCTTTTTAAAAAAAACACTAGTTTTGAGTTTAGCACCTTTGCTTTTACTCACCGCTTTCTTTCCAAGTTCTGTCTTTGAAAGTGTCAATGATCCTGCAAGATAGCATCCAGGACTTGTTCCTTTAGGTACTCTAACAAAGTAACAAGTGGAACATGCTATAAATTCATGCTCACATTTCCACTTTTGTACCTCCCCCATTGAAAAAAGGACCAAAATTCAACTGCAAATTGACTTAATTTCAGCAATGCAATGTCAAGCCCAGTATATAGGGATGGAGGGGGTTAAGGTTGGGAATGGGAATAGGAGCCTAGGGAAGCCACCTAATCCTATCTTCGACCCCACCCAAGACATGGAAAAAAACAACAACCAGCTCTCAGTAACCTCAGTGGAAGGCCTCCCATTATTCCCTAAGGCAATAAATTCCAACCATCACCAAAAATTGACTGCTCATGGTATAATATGCTAAGGAAAAACAGATTCAGAAGATATACGGAAACTTGGGCTCTGGACAGGAAGGGCAGGCAAACCCCAGTAGACCCCAGTGCCTACAGGATAGAAATAACTAGAGAGAACTATTTCTTTTTATTACTCAATTTTGAAAGTTCAGAAGAGTTACTAATCAAAGCATTGCATGCTGCATGCCACAAAAGGGACATAACTTACTTGTCATCTGGCAAAGATGTAACAAAGAATGGCTGAGTGTGTTTCGGTGGCAGAGACATACTGTTTGCTTTCTTCTTCCCTAAGAGAGCCTGACTGTGGGTTTCATATATATCTAAACTCAGTGCACTAGACAGTCTGTGGGAAACAATAAATGGAAGGTCTTTGATGCGATCCAGCTCACTGCTGTGCTCATGACGGATTTGTAGCCGCACGGTATAATCTCCTTTCTCCAGTTTCATGGAATACTAGGGAAAGGAGCAATTCTTTAGTACCTAGACCCATACATATTTAGTGAAGCAGATTAACACACAATAAAATATTCCTTCAGTTTAACTTACAGTACACCTTTCTAACAAAAGTAGAGTATTTTCACAAAATACATCACTATTAAGTATGCAAAACTCAAAACCTGGACATGTGCAAGGACTAGAGGGGGATGTGTTACTAAATTCTTTGAAAAACCTAACAATAAAAATTACTCAAATCCCTTCCTATTAGAGAGTAAACAGCATTTTCAGTCTTAAATTCTCATTAGAGAAAATATTATTCTAATATCACAGGGCAGGTCTTTTTAAAGCATTCATCAAATTAAACTACAGATTTGCCAGCATGAAGCAAGCATATGTTTAGGCTTGAATATTAAGTTATCTACTTGAATTATAGTATAGTATTTAATATTCTGATACATGACATTTTCTGTTGAAAATCCTTTTTAAAAAGTAAATTTGTTTGCTATATAACCTATTTAAATTTGATTTAACTGGATCCAGAACATTCCTTACATGAACACAGAAGGGTCTTTCAATCTGTAAAAGGGACTAAAATCTAGTACGGGTTCCAGATGGAGATTTGATTTTTGCAGATTCCTTCAATGCCCCTCTTCCCCTCCAATTCTAGAAGTTCCCTCAGTACTATTAAACAGTCTCTGAACTTGCACTACAAACTGATGAACAACCATCCCCCATGCTCCAGGTCCAGCAGCAGTCCTCTGTGAGTGATTCAATTAATGGCAAACACTGGGCCAAAAAATTCTTGCCTCATCTGTTTAATAGCATTTATACGGCTTTAGGAAAAAAAGGTTCACATTGGATAAGCAAGGTTAATACATAAAATCTTGAAGTTTTATACTTTTGTAGACAGTTAAATTATCTAAAAGAGTCTTATTAATGAAATAATACTTTTGTTCATTTATATGGATCAGCAACCTTTCAGAACTGCAGAACAGCTTAAATGTTATTACCTGATGGAATACCATCCTACTCTTTTGCAGATCAGCCCAATATGGGATTGTGATTTCTGATAAATTATGTTTCTATCGCTTGTAACTTAGGCTGTGACTTGTTCTACCCTTAAACCATCCTTCAGAAAGTTATCACTGCCCATATATTAGCAGAAGAGGAAAAGCAAGCAGAAGCTATATGGGCATCTGTTCCCAAACAGGCATAGAAGGCTGAATACATTTCAAGCAGATCCTTAATTTTTCAAGGCATGCTTCAATCCCTTTCATGAGTTGTACATGGTTTCTAAACCATGTATTAAATGATTATCTCAGTTTTAAGGATCTTTAAAAGCCTATTCCTACCCTGCAAAACTGATACACTGGCATGTATGGAATTCAGGAAGAACTCTTTGCATATCTATCTTTTCCAGTTAAAAGATAAAAGCTGCATATGTTTGCTAATGATAAGCTATAAGTTAGTCAAATTATCCTTGTAAAACATTTACCTGCTGTTTAATCTATAAAATCAAACAACTTGTCCAAGAAGCAGCTTTATTTATCATAAAAAAAGTTACTATCCATAATGTTTATACGCAGGAATTCTTGTATAAGAAATGAAGAGCAGTGTATAAATTAATGGAGATTCAACACGAGAATGGAAAAATGCCCAATTCTTCTTAGGTGATTTGACAATGGTATTTATTTCCATTAGCATGGCAAGGGCTACAGCCTAAATCTAAAAAGATTATGGAACCACATAAAAAAATGGCTTCAGACATCTTGGCATACCTGGTGAGGATAAGCATCACCTGATCCCATCAGTTTTTTATTTTGGTCAAAGATAATCCATAACTGACTGTCAAATTCTGATTCATATAAGAGTTCACAGAGCAAGGGACAACTTGGAGTTACTTCTCCACTCTTGGGCTGAAGAAAAATAAAAAGATAAAGGCATTTAAAAACAAAATTAATGTCTTATACTGATAGTTTAGCATGAAAGCACTACTCTATTAAATTACTTAATTTTAAATGATTTTCCTATAAATAGATTAAGTATGATGAAATGATTATGATAAGTTATTAAACTTGTATGCTGCCTGACTCTCAATGACTCTGGGTGGCTCACAATGTTATTCCATAAAGAAATCATGCTCTTGGGTTAGGGTTAGATCCAGTTAAATAACTCAAACTTACTTGATGAAAACTGTATGTCAAAACCATCTCATACAATTGTCGATTATTTGGCAATACGTCTCGGGATCCTAAAGGCTTTATTTTCGCACTCAATGGTCTGCAATTCAGCAAAACAATACACATTAGGAGAGAAATGAGGATAAGGTTTTAAAGATAACATACATAAATGTACAATTTATTTTGAAAACTTGTACATACACACAAGAATATTTAGTAACTTAATTTATGTACACTTACATATAACTGTTAAACACAATTTAACGATCTAAGAACAAATCAGATAACAACACAAAACCCAGAATCATTGGACAAAATGTTTCAAATTCAAACTGCCTCAAAGACAGAACATCTCATCTTGAACCTGAACCAGGCTCTCTTGATAATTTCAGAAGTGTTTAAAGCTTGAGACACCTCCTAAAAGATCAAAACAATCTGCCTCAGATACAAACTAGCTGCCTTGACTGCAAGCTGTAATTCTATTTTTAGTTTTTAATTAAATCATTATTAAAGTGCCACTATTTAAACATTCAATACACTTCCAACAATTATGTACTTAAAATAAACAGGGAACAACTTTCCCAATTGTCAGACTTTATTATAGTTATATTCAGCCTAAAGGAAAGTTGTTTAATCTTACTACCTATAGTACAAGTTATTGATTTCACCATGAATCACAATGATTGGTTATTTAAAACTGAATTTCTTATAGTACCTTAGTGTTTGAACCCAGCATTTGAGATTTATGCAAGGCGCAATATCTTCATATCTCAGTGTTGACTGAACATCAAAACGCACTACGCCTTCTGATGCATGCTAAAATAAAAGAGTGAAAAAGTTTGCTTGTTTGTTTGTTTATTTATTAAATTTGTATGCCGCCCATCTCCCCCAACAGGTGACTGTGCGGCTCACAGTTAAAACCAAAGAACCAAGAACCATTAAAAAATGATACCATATAAACAGTTAAAACTAATTAATCAATTAAAATCAGACTATAAAAACAACCCTATACATAAATACTAAAAAAAGTACAAGATGACGGGGGGGGGGGGCAAGGTCAATTACCCCACAAACCACAAGCCACTTATTTGAAACACATTTCAGATGAATGTTAGACCAAAAGTATATATTTGAAAGTTGTGCTTCTCCAACATGCTTCCACTTAAGGGTTGACAACACACCAAAGATAAATCCCATAAAACTCCAAGGACTCCTTAAATAACACTTACAAACCCAAATATAAAATGATTAACAGAACAAAAATGATCCACATTACACAATATTATTAAAGCTAATAATCTCATTGGAGTAAGACTGCTGAAATTGAGTGTAATTTCAGCCATTTTTAATCAAGAAAAAAAAATCCACCTATGCCTCCATGCAAGACTGAGCAATTTGGCTGGGTATCTAGTAATAAACAGTTTTTCAACAAAGCAAATAATGATACTTACAATGTTCAGTTGAGATGCAGTGCAAACTATGCCATGGAAAGAAATGGAATAATCAATACTGACATCACTGAGGCTTGCCCACCATCGGGCAATACAAAATTCAATTGTTCTTCCCCCCTGTTGGGAGGGGGAAAAAAAAAGAGAGAAAGATGTATTTCAACTCTTCTTCACCTCTAAGCCCCATTCTCCTCACCCCAGGGTCTGAACATTTTGCATCACAGCAGAGTTACCAGAAATATGCATAAGCCAAGGAGAATATGGATGCTGAATTGCAAATAACTTGCAATGCCTAGCAGTGACTAAACCATTCAACCTGTAACGTCCAACGTTGCCTTACTTTTTCCCTACCCTCCTATGTATCCTGATGAAGACTTCTAGAATACTCAAAAACTTCTGATATTTTGGGTGGACCTAATAAAACAATACTGCCCAAACTTGAATTTGAAGGATATTTTCCCCTTAATAAATGAACATGACTTTCATTTTTGAATCATCTTAGAGCTCATTCTATCCATCTATACGTACTATAGTCTCTGGAGATATACAGTGAGCAAAGCCATATGATCTGCATTCACATTAACCCCAAGAATATTCCATTAGGTTTAATGAACTGATTTAGTACATATCATTACACACATAAATGCTCAACAGATGTGTATGTGAGAAAAATTCCCATTATCTCTAACCAGCATGGCCAGGAGTAGGGCCAGGTTTCAGAAAGCTGCTCTATTTCATTGTTTGCAGAAAAGAAGCTTCCTAATCCCACAACATACACAGTCAAAACTCATCTATTCAGATTACAGGTTTCTAGATAGCAACTGTTTAATATCAGAAACAAGCAAAAAACAAAAATTAATACAGTTATAACTAATCAGTCTGATGTGCTACTGTTTGGGGTAGCATCTTACTTGTTCCCAAATACTTTTCTGAAAAGTAATGTTTTTATAGCATTATGAAAATGTAATAAGAAAGGGATGGACCAGGTACCTGCAGGCAAGCTGTTGAAGAAGCCAGGGGCCATCACTAAGAAAGCTTAAGCCTCTGAAAATGGCATTATTTCAGTAGTGGGTCGCTCAATAAGCCCTCTCCCAGATGTTATTGATGGGTAGATCAACTCAGAGAAGGTGGTCATGAAAATATCCAGGCTTTGAGCATTTAGGGCTTTAAAGGTGACAAACATCACCTTGAATTGTCTCCAGAAGCAAACTGGCAACCAATGTAACTCCCGTAGAAGTAGTATTATGTGGGCAAGCATTAAAAAACCCATTAGAACATCCCATATTTTAAATGAGAATCATTGTTAAAAATGTGAAAAAGGGAAATTCAAGGTCTTTATATTAGTTTCACTACTAAAGCACATCACATTAGTTTTTAAAGTTGGTAGTGCATTACACTCTGTAGTTGACTCTTTAGGGTTTGCACAATCAAACAGTGTAGCAGGCTATCAGTATTTACATTATTCAAATAAGAATCTTAGTTGAAGGACGGAATATTCTACAGTTAATTCAGATAAGTCACTCTCAAGCTCAGCATTTTATTATGGTGAGTATACTGCTTTCACCACTGATTTACATTTATCACATATTAATGAAGCATATAAATGACAGCTATTAACTCTATTCTTAATTCAAGGAACTTACTAATACTGGAAATGCTTCAGTGACTGATCCTTTTTCTGGTATTGAAGAGAACTTGTAGAACTCATGGCTTCGGTATGCCTTTTGTTTTACTAACTGAACCGCATGGAGAACAAACTTGGCAGTTACATCAGATGATGATGAACAGACTGTGATTTCTAAATAAGAAAAGACATGGCTTTAATATTAATATTATACAGACTTGACTTCTGGCTCCTTTCTATGAAGCAAATATGTATCAGAAAAATACTGGCAAATTTTGTTTTAGTGCATTTTAACTCCTCAGTAATAAATATGTTCATTATTATTAAAACAAAAAAAACACCCCTTTCTAACAGCCATGAAAAATACTTTTCATCTGAACACATAAAGAACAGGTAGATTTCAGATATTTAATAAAACATTCTCCTATACCTATACTAACATTTCTATAGCATTCAAGAGGTATTCAATAGATTCACCTTACCAGCCCAGGTTGCTCCAGATGGAACTTCAATAAAGTGTCTCTGGATTTGTCCAGGTTTAAAATGAACATTAGCAAATTTGAGATCGTAGTGTGAGGCTTCATCTGTCCTGTAGTCAAAAATGTAACTCTTTTAATTGGAGAAAGCTCACTTTAAGCTACCAATACAGATTGGAATATTAATTATTTTAATAAGGTCCAAAACCAAGAATTCATGTTGTTCCTAACTATATAACCATATTTTAAAATGCAACTTGCTTTGACCATAGTATCTAATTGAGAACAGCTGCTAATGTTTGTAGTTATACCTCTGAACACCAAGAGACAGTCTGGTACAGTGGTTAAGGTACCAGGCTACTAACTGGGAGACTGTGAGTTTTAGTCCTGCCTAAGGCACAAAGCCAGCTGGGTGACCCTGGGCCAGTCCCTCTCTCGGTCCTAGGAAGCAGGCAGTGGCAAACCACTTCTGAAATCTTGCCAACCAAACTGCAGGGACTTGTCCAGGCAGTCACCAAGAGTCAACACTGACTCAAAGGCACAAACAAACAAATAACCTCTGAACAATCTCCCCCTCCCTGGTACTTTCCAGATGTTCAGAATAACACTATTATTATAGATGTTGTAGTCTGACATATCTAGAAAGCACTTGAGCAAGGCTATGTAGGGAGAGTTCTGCCCTTAACGGTGGTCTAAAATTATTTTAAATAATTACAGTAATAAAATACTATCCTTGATTAAGAATTAAGAAAAAAATAGCAGAAAATAAGACCATAAACAATTTCTGGCTTTTGATACCTTTTTTAAACAAGCTCCCCCAAAAAGTTCAAAAAAGTTTCAAAAGTTGGCTGCACAGAAAAATTAATATGCTCACAGAACTGCATGAACATAAGAGTTTCCTTCTACTACAAAATATCGAATATTGAGACAAACAGCTGCTTTCTCAAAGCAACTGGCTGGCCACCACTGAAAACATGATTGCTGAGCACTTTTAATGCAATTCGAGTTATTCTTTTGGAAATTAAGGAAAAAAAGAAAAAAACACTCAGGAGGATAACAGACTTATCCAAGTGTAATACTCACTGTAATCTTCTATCTATCCCTCTCTTACCTGTGGCTCTCACTGCTGCAACATATATAGATAAGGGGATTTTATTTCTGTTTACTATTATTGTTTGGAATATACTGTAGATTAATCAACAGAAATAGAAAGCAAATCTTGCCATAAAGCTTGCTTACAAAATTTATTACAAGAGTAAAAGTTCATGTACCTTGCTGGTATAACAACAGTTACAGGAACTCTGAACAAAGGTCCTGCATTGGGCATTGTTATTTCATAACCACACACCTAGAACAGTGAAATGAACACAAACTGTCAACTTATTTAATCTTTCTTTTAAAGGCAAGTATAAGTGTTTACATATTAATGGTTTACAATTAAACTTGCTGAAACTTTAATCTATACATTAAGCATAGAGTTACTTTAAATACACTGAGAAAATTTTTTCAATTCATCTTAATCTTCACTGTGAGCAAATATCTTTACCCGGCAAACTGTTCAAGGAATCATTAGTTCACCTTATTCAGAAAGTTTCCTTAATGCTCATTTTCCATTTCCCCCCTCTACCTCAATAGTGTAAAATAGTGAAAAAGACTATTTTCTCAGTCTTATCTCTACCCCACAATCCCACCACAAACTGATTCAAGTTTGAATCTGAGAGAGAGAACAATAATTCCTACTACAGCTTTTGATCTGTAGGAAGAGGGAGTGTGACAAGGATACTTCTGATAAGAATATAAAGTCCTGTCCATAATGCCTATACCCCTTTAATGGAACTTTCAAGTTAAGGCCTAAGAAAGCCAAAACCAATACCTCTGTGTAATGAACTCCTTCCCGTAAGCCACGCGGGTCCACACGAATATTAATATGTCTACATTGATTCATGAGCTCCAAATGAGTAGGATACTGAACCCAAGAAGCGTTTGATGTCAGAGCTAAATGAAGCTGGAGCATTATCCTGTCATTATTTTCTGAAACAAAAACGTGCAAGTTTAGAATTTTAATCCATTTAGAATTTTAATTCATCAATTTAAACCAGGCCTGCATAACTCGTCGAAGTGAAAGGGCCACGCTGATAAATTAAAAATCTTTGCGGGGTGCAAAGAAGTACTGGAAACACCACCAAGAATCACTTTGTATGAGATGAGTGGCTATATAAATGTGACCCCTCCCTCCCTCCTTCTCAGGTGGCTAGTGGAGCAGTGGTGGCAGCGGATCTAAATTTACTTCTTTTTAAAAAAATGGTGGGCGGCACAAGGCTGCTTGGCCATATGTTGTGCAGGCCTGGTTTAAACCACCAATTCTGAACAGAAGGAAAGAAAGTAATAGTAGTAGTAAACTTATTTATCATGCATCTATAACGATGTGTAATGCAAAAAATAAAAGCAGCAATAATACTATAACATACTACAATCAATTATAAAATCACAATATGAGATGAGAAGCCTCTAGACCAAAAAGCCCATTAACATATAGCATCAACACCTATGCATTAATAGATTTTAAAAAATTAACAGTTTCACAGGGGGAAAGAACAAAAATGATTTTTGTACTTTTTTAAACTTTAAGAGCTCTCCCTTGAAGCATTATTCATTGAGAGTCAGTGTGAAAGAACCAAAGAAAAGGTGTTCAACCATGGTATATCAATCAACTCTGGCCCAGGAAGTAGATCAAATACAGGTAGTCCTCACTTACTAACTGCAAAAGGGGCCAGCAACTCTGTTGCTAAGCGGCATAGTTGTTAAGCACAATGTCATGTAACTGCACTGACTTATGGCATCAGTTCTGGTTCCTGTCGTTAAGTGAATCACCATGAGTCATTAAGTGCAACATCACATGACCACGACTTGTAACTTCTTGCCAGCTTCCCCACTGATTTTGCTTGTTGGAAGCTGACTGGGAAGGTCGCAAATGGTGATTACGTGACTGCAGGATGCTGCGACTGTCATAAATGTGTGCCAGTCGCCAAGCACCTGAATCACAATCAGCTGCAAATTTGAGGATTGGTCGTAAGTCTCTATTTTCAGCACCATCGTAAGTTTGAACGGTTGCTGAATGAGTGGTCGGTAAGTAAGGATGCCTGTACATGTGCTTATAAATTACCTACAGGTCTTTCAAATGTTTGCAATTGTTCAGGACTGACAGTCTGCCAATGCAATGACTGGTGATAACAAGAGATCAGAGTAAAATAAGGAAGGTCCAAAATACTATGAACATCATGACTCAAACAGAAGACTAAGGTCTTTGGTAACCCATTCAACAGGCTGCTACAATAACCTAAGTGCAATACAAAATATTAACATTTTTAAAAATTCTTACTTCATGGCATATCTCTCTTGCTCTCACTCTGTGTTTTTATCTTTCTTATATATATATATATATGATTTATAGAGCGGCCCATCTCATAGCAGTGACTCCCATATTTTCCCAGTATCTATCTCTGAAAATATTTAATGCAAATAGCATATTTCTACCTGTATTCTCAGGAAAGAAGGGTTCTATTCCAACACCATGGTCTGAAGGTGCAGCTACTTGAACAGGATCTCTGAGGTAGATTCCACGGTTGTTACCAATGCTAACAGTAAAGCCTATGTTGTTAACAAATGATTTATTCTGAATGAGGTAGTCATAGGCTTTATCAACCTAGAGAAAAATGAATAAATAAAACGGAATGAACTTAAATCAAAATTCACCAAGATTATGATTATCTGCAGTATGAAACTCATGTTTATATCTGCCTACAAATGGTACTCTTAAGAAATAACTCAAAGCTTTCCTACTTCAGCTGAGGTACTGTGGTAGGGATAGAAACAGTATTTAGTTTGAGATGAAAAAAGTTTAAATTGGGTCAGTTTTTCAACTGTTACCTTAAAAAGTGATTTAAAAATTCTGAAGAAAAAAGCTACCTAACAATTACATCACCAGGTAAAAGTTTTTCTTAAATTAAAATTCATTGCAGATGCCCTTTCCATAAGGGACTTAACCAGCAAAGCCAAAATCTTCATCCCAGTAGCTTTTTTGCAAATACTCATTCAACTCTTTTTAGTCTTTTTCGTTATTTATACTGATCATTTTGAGGAAATTAGAAATCCAAATTTCCATTAGAGATGTCCTCTCTGAAGTCTAGGTAACAGGGTAACTGTATTATTTATTCATCTATCTATTTTCCAATTTTTGTATGCTGCCCACATACAACATGCTTGTAGCAGTAAAACATGATTGAAACAGTATTGTTAAATGTTAAAATCATAAAAACAAGTTAATCAACTCTAAACATAAAACCATAACCATCAAGGAAGTATAGCTGGCATTCCTGTCCACCTATCCTCCAAAGACCCAGCAAACAAAGACAGTCACCTGTTTCTAGAACTCAAGTAAAAAAGAGTCTTTTAACTTTAGGGGGAAGAGAATTCCAAAGAGTCAGAGCAGTCACCAAGAAATAAAATATGATCACATTACATAATCATATTAATCAGAAGTAGGTCCCACTGAGTTTAGTACAATTTATTCCCATTAAAGTGTTTACAATTCAAATAAATGTCTTAAACAGAATATCAACACATGGAAAAAGTTAAGGAACCAAGATTATAGGGAGCTATCTATTCTAATAACATAGGAAAAAAAACCCCTCCTAATAATGAAACCCTTACAGCAAAAGTATACCTATACATTTGGCAACATTCTTGCCTTTACCACAGTTCAAATTCTAAAAATTTTTAAAAATTATGATTCATTTGGAAATTTCAGTGCTAATAAGCTAGCTGTTAGGTGATCATCACAACTATTTGAAAACAAAGCAGGAAACAGCCCAAGAGGACTAAAAGTTATGTATGGGGGGGGAGGGGGGAGAAGTAGAGAACATCAAATACTTGAATGCAACATTACAAATACAATCATTAAAAAAAGGTTATCTTTTTTCTATCAATAGTTTAAAAATACCTTGTAAATATAGGAATTTGTTCTTTCAAACCAGATTAATTACCTGAATAATACCATGCCCTTGGGCAAACACATGTATGTTTTCAACCTTCACTGCTGTATTTTCTAATGCTCTTCTGACTGAATGAACAGTGTAATGTACACCGTTAGCTTTGAGTCCTGTAACAGAAGGAAGAATAAATCAGATAATTCTGCATCATCAATACATTTCTCACAGTCAACAAAATACAGCTTGTTTTAAAAGGAGAGCAGCATTCCATTTTACCTGATAGTACTAAAGCAATGCCACCACAAGCATTAGGCGAAGACATTGATGTGCCATTCATGAGTTGTGTCCCGCGTAATGTCCAGTTAGGGACAGAGGCAATAGCACCACCAGGTGCGCTGATACTCACTCCTAGTGCTCCATCAGTACTGAAATCAATATAGAAATATCAGAATAGCAACAATCCACCTATTTTTTCCTAGGCTATTCAGTAAGTTCTCCTCTGGAATTACATAGCGACAGTATCACAAAAGATTTCTTTTTGTCTATAGTAACAGCATCCTTTTTAAATAGAAGGCTGGATCTTAAATACATTAAATCTAACTCAGTCCTAGGTTCAGCATATCTCACAAATTTATATGGATGAATATCTATCAGTTAGGAACTTACTCTGGTGTGCATATAATGACTTTAGGAGTTAGTCTTCTATAAATATCCTATCAAGCTGTGTGAACAACTATCATGTTTTTCGTCAGATCATTGATCAAATACATGTTTAACACAGTATTGCTCAACACATATAGGTAGATGCATATTGGAAGATATCTAAATTTTTTTGCTCAAGCATTTTTTTGCTCAAGCATTTCTCTGAAAAACCAGTAAGACCTATTACTGTATTCCCCTTAATAAATTATCTGAAATTGGGGGGGGGGGGGGGGGCAGAGGGAGACAGTCCAACCTTGTAATTGTTCTTTAAATTATGAAAGGTTAACAAGCTATCATTTATTTAATATTATTTAGTCCACTCATGACTCCTTAGATGAATGTTTACTTCTCTTTCTCTCAGCTTGTTATTCTTCTCTTAAGCTTGTTAAAGATTTCTCCATCAGCCTGAAATTTTTGTGATTATCTTTCCTAATTTAATGTGCAGATATGCTTAACATTAAGTGTTCTTACAATCCCTTTCTATAATACTAGGATTTTTACAACATTATTTTCAGTAACATACATTTACGTCCTCTTTGTTTTAATGTACGCAGTTGTTACATTGCAAAATGTAAGTATCCCACTTTGAAACAATGAGGCAGCTGCAAGGTGAAGGATCAGTTAAGAAACCATAAATTAAGGCAGACTTATATTTTAAAAAAACCCTAAAATTTTTCTCTCCCTACTCATATTCACCTTGCAGTCATTATTGTTTCTAAAGTATTTATGTTCTAATTCTGAAAATCAGTTCCTTTTTTCAGAAGTTAGAAAGATTTTCCTGATGTTGGAAACCTAAGGTGCGCTTTGAAGTTATCTTTTGATACATTAAAATGTAATTTCTAAATGGATTATACAAACACCAGGATTTAACTCATGAGCTCATGAATTAGTTATCACTTACCTTGGTCCTCGAGATGACCATGTGTACTGATTTGCAGGTAATTTCTCTCGTAATGAGTACTCAGCAACCATCATATCAGGTGACACATAAGCACCAACACCTTTAGAATTAGTTGACATAAGTTCAAGATCTACCATTAGTTCTCTTTACTAATTTAAGTCATGGTGAAGGTTAAATTCTAATCACTGTAAGTTGGCAATGGAATTTTGAAGAATAAAAGATTTCCAACACAGCAACATATTTATATTAGAAACTACCTGCTTTTTCATTTTTGTTTGGTATCATTACTTCAGTCTCCACTCAAATGAATCACTCACTCTGGTATTCCACTTTTTAATAAGTTAAATTTAATCAGTCCAGTCACAATCACTACCCTATATCATAATCTATGCAATACCTCCTTTGCAAATCACTCAGAATCTACAAATGTGCATTATAGTTGAATAAGATGCAGAAAACATATTACATCCATTTTTGTCCAGTTGGGTATTATTGATTCATTAGATTTATATCTCACTTTTCCTCCAGGAAGTAAAGGAAGCTGGTCCACATATCATTCCTTTTCCAGTTACTCTCAACAATAAACCCATGAAGTTGTTTGAGATGAGAAATAGTGACATTGTCCAAAAATCAATCCATGAGTTCCCATGGCTCAAGATGGACTTAATCCTACCTGATTTAAGTCCAACACTTTAAATACTGCACCACACATTCAATAATGTCCAATGAAGCTAAATGATCAGATTCATGCAAGTTAAACATACTTCACCAATGAGTAGTTGTAGACTTGGAGAACTTTAAAAAAGGATTAGATAAAATCATGGAGGATAAGACTAAGATTAGATATTATTCAACATCTATGTATTAATTTCCAGATAAGAATAAATAAAACTCTGAAATCTAGATAGTGGAGAACAGAAGCAAAAGTTCCTATTGCATTCAAGCTATTTTTAGCTTTCCTACTGGTTTATTTTTGGCATTTATTATGTATAGATTTCTAACTGGGAAAAACTCTCTCTGATATGAGCTTTTTCACAAACTGGATCCATATCTCTTTCAAGAAAAGTCAGACAAGGCAGAGCTTCCTATGTAGAGAGACTAATAAAACAGCCTGTATGATTCTGTTATATAGAATTCTGCAACTTTAGCTTTAAAGCATTTGTCTCCAGTAGATGGGTAATAAAATAGTTTGGCTTTTAATATGTGAATTTCAACATTCTATCTATCAATATTCTGCACTGCAGAATAACTAATTCTTACAGGAAGATTAGATATCTGGAAATAGTCATGGGATATCTTATATTATGTTTCTGAGACTACGAAGCTCAGCTAAATGAAGAGGAACAGGTGTTAATGAAAAATTGTAAAACATTCCCAATCTTGCTGGAGACAAAGAATGAGGAGTTCACATTGATCATTTAAGTCTATTTTCAGCCTCAACAAATATTTTAAAGTTCCTTTTAATTCTGAAGAAACTAATTACATAATTGTGAATACTTGCCAATCACACTAGATGTAGTTCCCCCTGGGCATCCAACAGTAGACAAGCAAGGCCCATTGTTCCCAGCACTTGAAACATAAATTACGTTGTGTTTCCATACTGCTTCATTAATAACTTCACATATTCTCCTAGAAGAGATACAATACATCACAAACTGGGACAGGATTTTTTCCTTACTTTTATTCTTTCTTCATCTATGACAGAGACAACCTTTCTCTGTAGATCCTTACAAGCTGCACCTACTCATGCTATCACCACCTTGGTGGACTGCAATATATTACCCTCCTCTTGGCACACAAATCAACATCATCAGTACTGCGGCATCAGAACATTGTACAAAATGAGTAAAACTTCCCATGAAAAAGTGGAAAGAGAGTGATAGAGCTTGCTTATTTGGCTCATCCCAACAACATTCTCTTGCTATTCCCCACCAGAACTTTGTTCTATTGATATTCCCTACTGTAGCATTGGATCTCCACGAAGTCATTCCAATTGTATATGATTTCTAGGATGTGAACATAGAATGCTTCACTAATTCATGATACAACAGTTTTATTCTTGGTTAATTCATTATTTTAGGTTAAATGAATTTTCCACTGCTGGTACAGAACAAAGTAACGCTCATAAATATATCATCTCCTTACCCAGCATTTGGCCAGTGAGTTGCCTCCCCATAACTGTAGTTGACAAGGTCACATTTATATTTTATTGTTTCTATCATCTGTTGAAGTAAAAAAAAAAAGTTTAAAGCTCAGCACTGCATAAACAGCACCAATTATTTGTATCTAATTGATAATTTTATCAAAAATAACAAAATGAATTTTTAGAAAGTGATAGACCTCTTGTATTTCCTATTATGTTTCTAAAAAGTACCCTCTTAAAGCTCTGTCACCATAAAGGCAAACTGATATTAAACGAAGTGGATTTGAAAAAATAAAGAAACAAAACTCAGCTTCTTCAAAATGCACTTGTACAACATTGAATCCTGCAGAAAGCAATTCGCAATTGATGGTCATTCCTTAGAGTCTAGTTTCCATAAATTTCAATCCAACAGGGACTCTTTCAGCTTGGTCTTTCACACTATCTGGTTTTCCTTATTGTCTTACTGCAGCTGCACCACTGACACTTTCATCCCAGCATTATGAAAATATACCATGGGAGCTTTGGCAAATAACGGGTAACTCCTAAGAAGCACTGCCTTACACAGCACTGCTATTTCAGACTAAATAAAACAGTAATATCTAGACCTTTCCTATGTAATTTATTTTATTAAAATTATTAAACAATATTATCTTTATTTTTATTAAATAAAAAATAATATAATGATTTCAGGATTGAAAACAAACCAGAGAAAGGAAGACAAAAGACAGTTATATCCACAGAATTTCCAACCAGATATGCAACCAACTCTCTTATCACTGAGGCAAGACCCTGGAAGCTTCAGCCAAAAGGCCAGATCCTCCCTAACTAATTTTCCATATACTATTGCTATGGCCATGTCTTTAGATGAATATGCAGAAGTCACTCTGGTAGACTTTTCATATGAGGCCAGATTGAGCATGTTTAAATAACAAATTTACCCTGATCATATTGACTGGAGAAAATCTGGCATGCCAGGATGGAGAACCTGGCCCTCCTATTCTGCACAACCATTCATTCTTTGCTGATATAGCTACTGCCCAAAACTAGTTTTAGCTCACTGCAGTATATATTTACTGCCAACTCTGAAGGCATTCTAAGAAATGCATTTATTCACATCTGAAAAGAGAGATCAACAAATAACCTGATAACATTTTCGAATACTATCCAGGAAATACAAATAAAAGTGTGCTTTGTGGCTAGATTTCTATGCAGTGATTTTGCCAATACTTACTGCTCTTATAAGGCCAGTCCCAGTTTCCATGGTGCTTAATCTTGTATCACCAATTTTTATTGCAAGTATCTGTGCACCAGGGGCTACACCATTTCTATCTGGCTCTTCAGGGAAATACCCAGCAGCTATACTAGCAACATGTGTTCCATGTGCGCCTGAAAAAAAAATTGAATTCACATTAAAAAAAATGAGTGCACTGTTATGAAAAGCAGTTATTCAGAATGACCCATGAAACCCATAATTTTGCCACATTTCATGCCTGTCTGTACAGTTTGCACAAATTGTGACTGGCACTCCTGTTGTTGCAATATATTTTAACACAAATTTAGAGAAAGATTAAAGTTAAATGATTATATAATCTGCCACTTATACTCTGAATTGCTGCCCTTTATTGATGAAAGTCTCTAGGGTGGTAGTAAATGTACCATAAAGGGGGTCATATACCCTTTCCTCAAGAAATCATCATTAAACCCAGACATTCTGGCTAATTACTGATTAGTCTGCCATCGTCCCTTTCCCTGAGGCTATACTGACCATGCTTATGGATGATCTCTGATGAGACCAAAACAGGAGAGTACAACTGTCCTAGTGTTGTTTGATTTCTCATTATATCCTTTTCTACCGCCTCCAAGGGTTGGGATATAAAGAGGTTGTATCATGAGCCACAATTCAGAATCTGACTCTGAATCTGATGATGTTGCTCCAGCTGAGCCTGTGGAATGTCAGCCTCAGGAATCATTAAGCCATGATACATCTGAGGCTGATCAGCCACAGGCATCTCCTGATCAGCTGAAGCAGTCAGAAGTTGAGGCACAACCACCAAGGCCCAGATCCAGACACACACAAAGGTCAGCAGTGTCAATCAATGAGATTCCTCTCAAAGTAAAGGGTGAGGCCTGAATAATTACAGCCAGATGCCAGCAGAGAGATTTATGTAGCTTGCTTTGCCTTCACTCTCTGTTGGAAAACAACCGTTTGAAAATCTAGTTTGTGTCTTCTGTTCTTGAATTCCTGACTTCTGAACTGGCTGACTACCTGATTTGGCTTCGTGACTTCTGGCAATGTATCTAGACTGCTCTTTCACTATTCTGACCGTAAACAGTATTTTTGAGGCAAGTGTGCTTTGTTAAGTCTTTGATTTACAACCTGTCTGCTGTTATCTGCTTCTGCTCCTTGGCAACTGTGTCTGCTACCTTAAAACACAACAGGTTGGGACCTTGGGCTCTCTGTAGTTGGATGCCTCAGGGCTCACCCCTCTCTCCTTTATTTAATATCTACATTAACTTGTGGGTAAATCATCTACCAACATGGATCAGGTATCATCATTATGCAGATGAAACCCAACTTTACATCTGGACCCCACCCCAGAACAGTGTTGCCAAAGTTGTACTGGCGCCTATTAGGGTTTACATGTGCTCAATCACAGCAAGGTGGAATGGCTTTAGGTTCAAAGGCCATCTAATTCCAGGGAAATTTCCACCTACAGTTGTGCTTAAAAGTTTCTGAACCCTTTTTAATTTTCAATATTTCTGCATAAATATGACCTAAAATGGGATCTGTTCTCTACACAGAGAAGTCCTAGAACTAGATAAAGAGAACCCAATTAAAACAAATGAGTCAAAAACATTATACTCGTTCACTGATTTCTTGAGGAAAATGATCCAAAGCTACATACTTGTATGTGGCAAAAGCATGTGAACCTCTAGAATTATCAGTTCATTTGAAGGGGAAATTAGAGTCAGGTGTTTCAATCAATGGGATATAATTAGGCGTGAGTGTGGATGGTCCTGCCTTATTTAAAGAACAGAATTCTGGGTATTCACTATCTAAGTCTGATCTTCACAACACAAGTATGTAGAAGTATGTCGTGGCTTGAACAAAGGACATTTCTAAAGATCTCCAAAAGACAGTTGTTGATACTTACCAGATGAGAGAAGCTTACAAAACTATTTCCAGAGTCTAGACCCCACCAGTCCACTGTAAGGCAGACTGTGCAAAAATGGAAGCAATTCAGTACATTGTCACCCTCCCCAGGAGTGGCTGACCAACCAAGATCACACCAAGAGCAAGAGTGTAATACTCTGGGAAGTCTCAAAGAACACCAGGGTACCAAGGACCTAAAGGTCTCTCCTGCATTGGAAAATGTCAATGTTTATAACACCATTATCAGGACCCTAAAGCCACTACTCTCCAAAATAACACTGCTGTCCATCTATAGTTTTCAAAATACCAGGTGGATAAGCCAGAAGGCTACTGGAATAATGTTCTGTGGACGGATGAGATCAAAATAGAACATTTGGGCTTGAATGAAAAGTGTTATGTTTGGCGAAAAGCAAGCACTGCATTCTAGCATAAGAACCTCATCCCATCTGTGAAACATGGTGGTGGCAACATCATGGTTTGGGCCTGCCTTGCTCCCTCTGGACCAGGATGGCTTGCCATCATTGATGAAACTGTGAATTCTGAACTGGACCAGAAAATTCTATAGAGAAATGTCAGACTATCTGTCTATGAACTGAAGCTCAAAAGAAAGCGGGTCATGTAGGAAGACAACAACCCCAAACACACAAGTTGTACAACCAAAGAATGTTTAAAGCAGAAGAAAGAAAAAAAAAGAAAGAAGAAAAAAAGTTAATGTTTTGGAATGGCCAAGTCAAAGTCCTGACCTTAATTCTATAAAAATATTGTGGAAAGCCCTTAAGTGGGCAGTTTATGCGAGGAAACCCACCAACATACCCGGTTGAACCTGTCTGTAAGGAGGAATGAGCTAAAATTCCTCCAAGCCGATCTGCCAAATAGTTATCGGAAACGTTTAGGTGCAGTTATTGCTGCCAAGGGGAGGCCTACCAGTTACTGAAAGCAAAGGTTCACATACCTTTGCCAGAAGAGAAGTACTGGCTATCAATGAAAAAACTGATCACTATTATCTATAATCAAGGTTTAATGTTGAATTTTTAAAAATGGGTCATTTGTTCTAAGTATGATGATACATTTTTGTACTTCCTGTTAACTCTTTTTCTCTTTTAGCTTTTTTTCTTTTTTTATGTTTGTATTTCTCTTTAGTTATCTCTTCAAAAAAAGAGCTTGGTTTGCTTTATACATACAATGCTCATAATGAATTATATATTACATTTCCTTATGCAAGATTTTATGCAACCTGAGCAATCTGTAATTAAAGCAATGTTTTCAATCTTCCCAGATATTTATCCTATGATTAAAACACTGCTGTGCTGTAAGTTCATTACTGTGCTTTCCTATTATCAAATATGTATTTGCAGTCAAAAGTTAAGACAACAGATTAAGACAAACTATACATTTAGAATATACATATTAGAATCTTGTAAAAAAAAATCTTACCTCCACTTGTCACAATTGAAAGCAAATTGCCCTCATCATAAATATTGACTGAGTAATTTAACATTTCTGATGTTCCAAAAGATGCATATTCTTGACCTTCTTTGTAGTTCCGTAAAACAGTGCAATTAGAAAGGTCCCCAGTTTCATTAGAATCTATACAAGCTCTGTGGGAAAGGTGCATAAAGATAAAACAATTCTCAATTCTCCTTTCTTATGAAATTGTATGTTTCTTTGAAATGCTGTCTGCCATTCAGTCACAATAGCAATTTCTATACTTGTTTACTAAAGTGATCCTGCTCACAATTTTAAGCCTCATGATTAGCTGCTCTGACTGAATTCAAAACTGATTTTACCAGTGGAAATAATGACTGTTACTTTAAAATATAAATATGCTCCTGGTCTACAATAATCCTTCATAAAATTTAACTCAGATTTGAATTAGCAAATAGATTAAACTCTAGATTCTATTTCCCTTTAATTGCTTTCAAGGCAGAATAGTTTCATAATGCAAGATAGTTTCCTTACTATCATTACTACTATGTAACGTGTCATTAGAACATTGTCCAGTCCAGCCCACAGCAGTAATAGTTTATACTAATTTTAACGAGGGCTTATATGTTTAATCAGTGAGGTTCTCAAAATAAACAAACAAAACTCACATGATGCTGATGTTACCAGGTCATGACACCTACTGGATATGATGTGTTTAACCCCATCAAGAAAGAAGCTACTAGTCAATTCTAGAGCAAATGACTAACTTAATCCTAACCTTAGTCCTAATCCTATATGGATTCAAATAAGAACTAACTAAAGTGAATAATTAACAGAGCCCTAGGCTTCACTGTATTTGTAGCCCAAATTTAACTGATAACACTGCATGGAGAGTGGAGAATACCATTTCTGTGTCCAGAGGTAACTGTCTTAAGGGACTAATGTGATGGTCTTATTCTCCAAATACACAAAGCAATACTGAGCCATGCAGACAGATGCCAGTGTAACATACTGAAAGGTCAATACGCAGAATCTCAGTCTCTTCAGCAATGTCTCCTCTACCCACCTTCAACTGCTGATCCCAAATTAGTGGCTGGGCTAATGTAACCTCTCATTCAAAAATCCCAACAGGGCAACAATTCCTTCCTTGCATCTATTTCCTTTTGTTGCAGAAATGTAACCTAATGTAATGTAGTGTTACATTTATTTACAAATTTATGCTAAACATTGCAAATAATCTAGGAGACTAATATGCTCATTGTAACTAAGCAGCAAAGCACACCTCACATAAACACTGAAAGGGGAACTCTTGACCATCTTTACATAAGGGTATGCATACGAATATAACCACTAAACAAGATATTAAAATACAGGGAAAGCTTTCAGTCCAGTATTTGATCAGTGAATTACAATCAATACATGAAACCTAGCCAGCTTCAACCTACTACTCTGAGAGCAGGAAACGAAAGTGAAACACAAATGGCTCACTTGCTTCCAAATAGCAAACAGCTGTTACCAATTTTTAAATATGAAAACAACAACAGAAGGACCAAATGGAAAGTCTTTATCATGGTAATGGCATTCTGGTTCAAGGCATTCTGGTTCCAAGCAAAATATCCATATCTGTCCGCATCTTCTGTCACTCTCCTTTATATTTGGCTTAGAACAACATTTATTTATTTTCCATTTCAATTTATATGTGCTCGCCCCTCCCCAATCTCAAATACATGATTCTGGGCAGCTTACAACAACAAATACTTTTGGATCACTATGCTTTCTGTTCTGTTGCAAGGGTATGCAGTGATGGTAGATCATATTTTTTAAAAAAATCTGAATACAGGCAAGCCTACTGCTACTTCACCTCTTAGAAGTCCTATGTAAGAAGAAAGGACCTGCATTCGATTTGTTCATCTTGCTAGAGGACAGAAACTCCCAGAAACAAATAACAGCATCCTTCTGAAAGGCATTTTCTTAGTTCTGCCTCATTCATCGAAGGAGTCCATGGACAGAATGCCATCTAGCACTTAGCTGCCAGACACTGTAGCAACAACAAGTCTATTACAGTAAACATGAAAGTTACACTATACTTACTTTTTCCTTTAACTCTTTTTATACAGCTATGGTCTAATTAAAATGAATCTGTATTTTAATATAAAGAAAAAAATTACCTCCATGTTTCACCATCATGCCACACCAAGCAGTCATACACAGGGCCAGGATCATTGTATTTTTTCTCAAAAGAGTTTAGCAATTCCACTTGACTCTGAAACTCTTCCTTCATTAGTTTGTTTTCCTGGAAGAGAGGGTGTCATGTGAAGAAGTATGCTAAAGTAGATGCCCTCCTACAGAGAAAAAGAAAGATATGCTCCTCTCTCACTGCAATAAAAGTTATAGTGTAAAGTAGCAGTTCATCCATTACTTATCTGCATCAACTGGGATCTTCATTTCAATCTTCATCCCAGCTGCCTGAAACCATCCACTCATTAACAACAATCTTACATACAGTTAGAAGTCTGTCACGGCTATGCAAGTATATACTGCTTTGTAGTTACTGGACCCAGTTAAGAAAATACACAGCATTTACTGCTATGGCACATACACTACGTGCCTTGTGCAGAAGCTATCTTTGCTTAATCTTGTCTTTTTTATGGTTATTAGGGAAAAATTGAATCAGATATTTTAACTACTTAGATATAACTCATATTTGAAGTATTTTCTTTAAGACTTTTAGTGTACATTAATTGGGATAACAAGATCTAGAACTTTCAGCTGCAATGCAGATGGTTATTGTAATATCCACATTTATTTCTTAACAGGGCTTTTAGGCTGCTCCAATCAATCAACTCTGAGTGGTACTGTATCAATCTCCCCAAATCCATAATTTGGATTAAAAACAGACAATCAAGATTAAAATTAAAGGTACCTTGTAAAACAATAATATAAAAATGGGAATTAAGATTCAAGACTCAAATAAAACTGATTTGCCATCTGGAAGGATAATCCCAGGAGCCTTGGCCCCAAGGCTTGATGAAATAACCAAATCTTCACAGACTTTCTAAAGGTCAGGAGGCAAATTAAGCAGTAATATATGATTATGCCCCTTCTTTCCACCTATATTTTTTTATTTTGGCTGATGCTATTTTTAATTACAACCCTGGGGGCAGGGACTGTCTTTTTTATTAATCTGTAAGTAATTCTAGAAGCTGTAGAAAATGGTATAAATGCTTTGAATAATTAAAAGTTACTACCCTACAGGCACTGAAGACACTTTGAATCTGAGCCTAGTTATAGCCAGTGCTTTTACAGAGCAAATTCTGTAATTATGACTTTAGGGGAAACAAATTAATGTTAAAATAATGTTTTATGTGCCTACAGTTTTAAACTATTAAAATTCCAGCGCAGAGTTGTCTAGAACAAGGGTGCTCACACTGCTCATGATATAAGGCAATTCCAAAAGTTCAATGGCATTTAGAAAGTTAACCCGAATATACCTAAAAGATCCCTAGTAAAATTCATCCTTGGGCATACCAATAGAGGTGATAATTTATATCATTTATGTGCTGATTATGTAACTGGTAAAGGTTGTAATCATGACCCAGGCAAAACTGGACCAAGATGCAGTTCATAGCAAGGGGGAAAAAAAATAACAAAAAAATGTTCCTGCCATTCATTTACTAATCTACATCAGTTACTACATGTTTATTCATAATTAATTTTTAACCCTTCAAACAAAAATTTGAAACTACCTAGTGCTTATGACCTGATCATAATAAATTATTTTAAGTTGTAAGTAATTTTAAGGAACACATTTATAACATGAAACCAGCCTACAGATTGTTTTTATACGTGTCTGGCATTTGCAATTACGTTATGCAAAACTAATCTTCAATACATGGGTCTTGCTAGTAATATGTGATTATTTTAAACATTTAAACAGCTTCATTTTATCATGAAAAAGAAGCTTTTTCTCCCCAAAATAGATACTAATATAAAAACCTGCGATGGAGTGGTTTGTGCAGCTTCAAACTCTTCTTGTTTCCTACAGGCTTCTGCTAGTACTAATCTGTGGACAGGATCCCAAAGTTTTTCCTTGCGTTCTTTCTGCAAAAAAAAAAAAAAAAAAAGTAACACAGATCGATCTATCTATCTATCAACACTCTGTACTAATATTGCTTCATACCACAACAATATACTTCAGATGAAAAAAGTTGAAACTACCAGTCTCAATCTTGCTTTTTACATGCATCTTTCAATATTATAACTTTACCAATACAGACAAGCAGAAAACAACTCCTAGAACACTTAAAATTCTCTTGTAAGGGTTACTGCTCAAAAGAAGTTTCAGTGTTCTATCTTAATTCAAAGGGAACAAAAGTAAACTCAAACACATCGAACAACAGATATTAGTATCAGAGCTGCTTCTGAAATTGAGAAGAGAAAGGAAGGCCATTGTCGATCTTTGTAGTAACTTTACTTCAGAACCATCCCCACATGCTCTTGCTGACAGTGTGAGAAGTCACAACACTACTTTTAAAATTCTCCTTGCAATCGTCAGGTGGCTATGCAATATTACATTGTCAGCTGGTCAATGTGCACACACAAAAAGATGGTGATGGGAGGGAAATGCAAATTGGAATTCTTTTATTCCCTTTTGAAAGGAACCACTGAACCATGCTTCTTCAAAGGAAGCAAAATACTCCTGAAAAATCCAGGCTCCTAATTTATTCCAACATTAGCAAAAGCACTATGGGAAACCACAGCCTTTTCTCCAGCTTCTATAGCAGAAGTTGCAAATCAGAGTTTTCAAAGTCTCATTTAAGAAAAAAAAATGGTAATGTTTTACACTGTCCCTTGCTTACATACTCCCCTCTCCTCATATTTATTTACAAATTATTTCTATGCTGAGAATAACTGTAATTTGCAGTTATTGCTCAAGCAGCAAACTATGGTTTTTGTGAGTCTTGTAAATCAGAAATCTTGAGTAGAGGAAACTAAAATACAGTTTGCTAGAGGGTGAAGAACAATGAAAGTATAGCAGAATTAGAAATTCACAATAACCTAAATGTATTCCTTTCTTTTTTGTAGTACAGTGTTACTTAAAATATAATCTAAGTTAAGATAAAGAGTATAAAATGCGATAATACTTGTATTCTCTCCTTAAGTGCTTTAGGATAGAAGTCATAACCATTTTTTAAGCCAATGTGATATTTTCCTGAAGGATTTATCCAGTCTGCTGGAATCTAAAAAAGGAAAGAAAATAAAAACATAAATTGCATTTGCTTTGTATACCTCAAATGATTATAGATACTATTTATAATAAAACTATTAACCTTGGCCACAACTGATTTCCATGCATATATACTCACAAGTAAACATCACTACATTCAACATTCTTTCTTTCACCCTTGGGAGGAATGGATAAATTGCAGAAATAAGCAATACCAAGTTTTCAGTCCATATATAAAGTGATATCTGAGTTGTTCTCCCCTTTCTGACATCTTCTACTTGTACTTAACAAATGCAAGCTCCTCACATAAAAAGCTCTACAATATTTATCTTCATTAGCAAAATATGGTATGTATATGACTGAGGCTGCAGATAACAGCCTTGGTATACCTAGTTGAGAAAAACCTTTTTGCCCGCAAATCCAAAGCACTGCACAGCCCCATTACAAGTAAACATAAAGCTATAAAACTAATAACATCAGAAGACTGTAAATATATTACTATGGAGCATGCGTTTAACATACAAATATTTGTGGTAAATCTTAAAATTTCTCTTGTCTCTTACACATTACCACTTAAGTGAAGATAAATTCGAATGCAACTAAGTTTTTTAATAGACTCAAGGTCACTTCTCATAACATGTCATTTTAATGCATAAACAACTGGATGGTACCTTGAGTTTTTTTAAAAAGAGGACACCATAATTTAATCCCAAATACTGTTACCTTTAAAATTCTTCCTGAAAGACCGGTAATTTCTCCATCTTTTGGTTCTGTAACAGTTGAAGTATTTACATCACCACTGCCAGTTGTATCAATTATGTCAACTATCTTGGGTTTTCCATCAGTTGTGATCTAAAGATAATTAATAATAATAATATAAAAGCATGATTGATCCATGAATATTCTATACTTGACACATAATAAAACTGCTACATGGGTTGGAATGAAGCTATCTGTCTGTTAGAGCAGACACCACCTAATTTATTTATTTGAATAAATGTTATTCTGCCTTTTCTAAAACCAAGCTGATTCACAACATATAACAACATCTATAAAGTTCAGATTAGCAGTACACATTAAAACAGCAAGATAAGTATATATTCAATAGAAGCAAATTCCACGAATCAGCAACAAATATAATTAATTCAGCTGTGCAGTGATCTAGATTTAAAAAAAGAGACTCAGAACAAATAAGAACACTCATATATAACACTGCAACTCTAAAGAAGTAGTTTTTCTTGCAGAGTTTCTTAGCAGTTGACACCTACTTGTTAATACAGGTGGTCCTTGTGTTATGACCACTCATTCAGCAACTATTCAAACTTGCAATGGTGCTGAATGAGAGGGACTTACAATGGGTCCTCAGAATTCTGGCCATCATAGCAAGCTGCAGTCATGTGATCACAATTTCTAAAGTTCCCTGCCAGCTTCCCACAAGCAAAGTCAATGGGGAAGCTGGCAGGAAGTCGGAAGTTGCAGTCACGTGAGGACCACGCAGTCCTTGCTTAACAATAGCAACCGGGACTGCCAGAATTGCTGTCACTAAATGACACTGTCATGTGATGTGGCACTTTACAACCGTGTCATTTAGCACCGCAATTCTGATCCCAACTGCCATCATAATCTGAGGACTATCAGTATTTAATTTATTCCCTGTCCAAAACTTTCTGAAAAAGGTCTGTACTAATTTGCAGAAAATTGTGGATGACAATGAGGTTCCCACAACAGAGAATCCCAGAATTCTGGTACAACTGTCAAGACAGCCCTCTCCAGTCATGACAATCTGTGCTATTTAAAACAAATTGTTCTGATGTTGGCCGTAACATGTGCATACTTGGGAGTTTGAAACACAAACATAATAATTAAAGGTAACACCCAGTAAAGTAGGACCTCACATAGCTGGAGATAAATATGCATCCTATTAGAGTGTGGGTTGGAATAGGAAGTGAAATGATGTAAGAAGCAGCAGCTAAACTGGATACTGTCACAAAGAAAGCAGTATGGGAGGTCAACTGGAAGGATATGACAAAGCAGGGGTAGATCTTCATTGGCCAGGATAAAACAATGATGCAAAATTCATTTTAAAAGCAGCTCAAACATCAAAGCAAAATAGCACCTGCCTTAATTCAAAGCTAAATAAAATAATTGCTTTCATGTCAAGCTTAATATAGCCTATTATTAATTTATGTTATTTATTACAACAATCTGTATGCTGCTTGCTCATTGGACTCTAATCAGCTTAACAGATCTCAAATGTAACAAGATGCAGACTAAGGCAAAAGCAGAGCTAACCAAACCCAGTCCAAGTAATGGATTGGATTTAAAGTTTTATTTTTTACGATGGCAACAATGAAGGGCTTTTTTGTGTGTGTGCCTTCAAGTCAGTCTTGACTCCTGGCAAGTACAGGGACAAGCCCATTTAGTTTTCTTGGCAACATTTGTACAAGCGGTTTGCCATTGCCTTTTTCCTAGAGCTGAGACAAAGTGACTGGCACAAAGTCATCAGTCATCCAACTAGTTTCCATGACTAAGGTAGGACCAGAACTCAGGTTTTCCAACTCCTAGTCCAGTACCTTAACTACTGGACCAAACTGGCTCTCAATTAACTTTTACTCCCCAGCTTTTCTTGGGAAATTGTTTTCCAACAAAATTTACATTGTGAATTCCTTTGCATAATAATTGTGCTTTTCAAAAGCATAACAAGTACATTATACTTTAAAATATTTCATTTTGGGTTTTATTTGCAAAATACAAATTTAGGACCACTATTCTGAATTATTAAATGTTATGAAACATAACAAAACAGTTACATTAGGTTTAATTCTGTCTTTTAGTTCAGCACTTCTTAAGTTATATTCTAGGGAACACTATTCTTCAAGCAAGTTAAAGAGATTTCACAAGGGTGTCCAAAGATCCAAGAAAATGCTTTTTGTGTGATTTGGATCCACACATAACTAAATATCAAAATAAGTTGATGACTTTCCACCTTTATCAAACTTTCTAGACAATGATGAAAAATATAAATGCATATATTCTATTAATTAATGCATTAAATGTAAATATTATCAACACATGAAGATGAGATGTTCACATCTCTCTCCTCACATGTCACACTGAAACAGTTAAAAAAAATCAATGGAAGAGAATATGGCTTTTTAAGTGGAAAGGCCCTGAAGTCTTCCACACACATACACACACTCATTACAAACATAACTACAATAAATATCAAAATCAGCTGATGGCTTTCCACCTTTGCCAAACTTTCTAGACAATGATGAAAAATATAAATGCATATATTCCATCAATGTATTAAATATAAATTATCAACACATGCTTTATTTTCATTTGTATGTATTTGTTAAATTTATGTTCTGCCTTTTGTTCAAGAGCTCAGAGTGGTATATGTACCATTTCCTCTTTCTCACAACCACAGCGCTGTGAGATAGGCTGAGCTAAGAGTAACTGTCCCAAAGTCGTCCTGTGAGCTTTTATGGCACAAGTTCAATTTGAAACTCTGTCTCTTTGGTGATAATCCAACATTGGCTCTCTTATTTCAATAACTTTTTAAACTTCCTCTTTTAAAAAAACAAACAAACAAACAGCCATACATGTTCCTCATTTTCAAAAAGTGTGTCTTCTGTTAGTCTTCAAAAGCCTAGAAAATACTGCTTTAGTAAATTGCATTCAATTTTTAACATTTGTTTTAGTTATATTCAGATGCATGGCATCTCTAGAAGATTCAGAGCATATTACATGTCTTTATTGCTCTAAATTTATGAGATCAACCAAGTCACCTTAATTAGGAACTTTTAATTTAACTAGTATAATGATAGGCCTAACTCCTACATCCAGCAGCAGCACCTTTCATAAAAGCTTATTTAAAAAGTACATCTTTTTAAAGTGCAAGAACACTGCAAAGTTTTCAAAATCTTTTCCCTCACAAAGGAAAGATTCTGATTGCGTTAGGACTGGAGAAATGGTAATTATTGTGTATCTTACAATTTTTTTAAACGAAATAAAACCTTACTGAGAATGTACTAGTGTTATTTGGCTTTCAACACATATTGGACAAAAGACTGGCATATCTAGCTGATACATTCACAGTTTGTTCCCACTACATCTAAATACTGCTTTCTGCCAAACTTGCCAATGACTTGTTTAGCGTTGTATCATCTGGAAATGTTCTCCCACTACTGCTGAGAATAAAGCTGAAGGAACCCATGATCTGATTCAGGTTGCTTCTTGTTCTCAAAAGTTGCAGCCTGACAACACAAGAACTTTAAAACAGCAGTAGCTGTTGGGAAACTATGTAGGTAAATGGGGAGGATCCAGCATATATGACCAGGTACATTCCCTGCAATCCATAAACTGTGATGAATACGGTAATCAAATATATTTTCATCTCTTTCTTCATTAATGTTATTTTTAATTATACACTGTACCTGAATTTGAACAAGAACCACCAAAGCACAGGATAAAAGCCCTATTTTTAAAATAGATATTTCTACTCACAAAACTAAGATAAAAGTCTATAGCCACAATTTTGTATCCTGTTAGTCACATCCAAGCCACTCAGAAATTTCAGTTTAAAAAGCTATGCTGCTGCCTGGCTAATTGTTTTTAATTTGATTTGACAAGAGCAAGGAGGATTTAGCAGGTAACATGCTCATAGTTTATACTCCTTCCTCTCCCTGCTTATTATGAATTGAAGCATTACCATACAATTTAACTCTAATTAAGAAATAACTATTAAATACGTTCAAACACAGTAAACACAATTATAGTTACAGAATGTTGCATAATCTTTGGCACAGCAGAACTAGTTTGGGCTTTTCTTCCCCTCCCATCTGTGAGGAATTAATTCCAGCAACTACCTAAGACATTTTAATAATACACCTGACTCTTTGTTTTGTTTTGAAATTTGACATCTCTCAGTTTTCACAATCCTGCTTGCAACTTCAGCCAAAGTTTTAAGAGGACCCCATTTATTTCTTAATTGAATTTTGTACAGATGAAGTAACTTCATTCAATAACTGTATTATATGTATAACAGATACAGTTTTAAAAAGGTCAAAGGTATCCTATATCATAAATTATAGTAACAATCTTACTAACTTACAAAGATGTTTGTGACACTTTTCATGAGTTAAAGAGTTTTCTCACAACATGTGTTAATGTGAACAAAACTCCTCTTTGAAACATTGAAGGGCCAGTTTTTGCAAGGTTTGCACAGCTGTTCGTGCACAGAGAAAAATTCCACTAGGACAAATAAGTGTGCAGGTATATATACAAGCCTTACAAAGATGCAACTACTTTAACACTTAAGAGACATGTTCTATTAGGGCTTTCTTTCAAATGCCTTGTACAGTTCTACAAGCTATACCTTTTAAGGTATCACTGAATTCTTACAACGTATACTAAATGGAAAAAATATTTTCCTATATTTTAGGTTTGTAGGGAAAAAAGTCTTATCCTTCATGTCACCATTAGTACTTAGGTGGAAGACCACTAAGGAATCCTATAACTGCACAGTAAACTGGGAAGTCTGAAAAAATTTCAGCAGCAAATCACTTCCAGTGTTGTCAAAAACTACATGGGTATATCCATTTAGTCACCTGACTTCAAGCTCCTCTTGAGGTTATTTTTACTTTACCTGCTTCAAAACTAATATACACAGAGAATACAATTTTCTTTAGTTGCCACCCTGCCCATTATAGCTAGAAGCTGCTGCCATGGCCATACAGAAAATAAGATGCTGATTGGTTCCAGCAAAGTTTTTTTTTATATGTTCACATTTTAAAAAGTATTTTATAGACTAATATAATAACCTTCAGCTGTTTCAATTTCTTAAAGGAGGATTTTAAAGAAGCCCTTAGATGCCACAAATGATTATAAAAAATCCCCACCATTTCAAATTTGTCTGACCCAAAATTATGAGATGACAAAAAGTGAAAAAGACAATATGGTTTAGGTGGTATCTCCTATCCCAATAAGCAATTCCCTTTTGATTGGCGAAAGCTCTCTCCCTGAGCTTCTCCTACAGAAGCCATTCTCCAAAGGCTCCTGACTCATTTTACACCTAGAGGGACACTCGGCTTTCCCAACTCTTGCATCTTCTCCTCCAACCTAGCGCTTCCCTGAGCTAAACCTAAGTGGCCTGGTGTCAGGCGACCCGGCAGCCGAAGACCAACAGCGGGAGGAAATGCTATGAAAAACAAACCTCTCTTACATCGTACATTGAGTTCATCGTACTCAACCCAAAGCATGAGGTTGCAGGAAGAAGAGAGACAGGAGGGACAAAAATACAATTAAAGGCTGGGGAGGTCTCCAGAGGCATCTCACCTGCATGCCCGGCGCGCCGGGGTCCACGCCGGTGTCTAAAATGGCCAAGAGAACTCCCCGTCCATCGTATTCCGGGTACCGGGAGAGGAAGGAGGTAGCTCCGGTCTCCTTCTTGGGCAGAAGCCCTTGGAACGGGAATTGCTCCTCTCCAGCCACTGCCGCCATGTTGAAAACGGGAGAGAGGGAAGGAGAGGTTAAAGGGGAGACCAGCCACGCACGCGACACGGCAAGGAAGAAGGGGCCACGCAGCCCGAGGTGACGTAACGGCTCTTAGAAAGTGACGCTCCTGAGGCAAGGAAAAGGGCGCAGGCTTCCCTTCCCTCCGGACGCACGCGCTGCCGCTTCAGCCAATGGCAACAGAGCTGCATCAATAATCCAAGCCAGAGGGCGTGTCTGCGTCACGAACGCCCTCGGCTAGCGAGGGAGTTTTAACCGTCTCCGGCTGATGGCAAAACCGGATCACCACTCAAGTTACAGCGCGAGAGGGACGCTGCAGCCCGATTCGCTCTTGCGCGTCCCAGCGAGAAAGGAAAGGCTTTCTTAAAGGGCGAGCCGTTTAGTAATTCCCAGGCTAACCGCTGCTCTTCCCGCCTTTCCTGCTTTCGTGGCTCCCCCTCGCTTCAGATTCACTGCGCTCGGCTTCGCCTCACTGGAAATAACGCGAGATCTTAACGCCGTTTGTTGGCTGGTGGGACGACGTTGGTGGTCGCTTCCGTCGTTTAGGAAGGACCTCGGAGGCCCGGCGTGTCCGCTGGGAAAGAACGAGGACCGGGGAGACCCAGGCCCAAGACGTACGCATTCGCTGGGCGCCTCTGGGCTAGTCGCGCGCTCCTTTTTAACCCAGCCGACCCCCCCCCCCGGGCTTGTTGTGGGGAAAAAATGGAGGAGTCCTTTGAGTCCCGGTAGAAAAAGTCGAATATAAAATTAACAGTTCATTAGTAAATTGGATAGGTTGGAATTCATAATGCAACCTTAGGACTTTACCGAGCGAAATTAGTAAAGACACTGGGGGGGGGGGGAGTATAAGCTGGACCCCATTAGATCTGAGCGAACTGGTCACGTAGGCTGGTGAAATGTGAGGTCTTGTGAGGACCCCTCTAAAAATGGCACAACATAGGGTTGATCGCTGTTTTACAAGCAGGTAGTAGCTGTGTGTAACCCTTGGACACAGTGGATTGAAACACCTCAGGGTGAAGCAGAGGACTGGATCCTTGTCAAAATACACCGGAGAAATACCTGACCCTGAGGTAAAAAGGTCCATATCAAATATGTGGATGTGCTGCTGATGAGGGCAGGTCCTGTCCTGCTCATAGTATTAAGAAAGCACTTGCACCCTTAACAGTTTTAATTCAGACAGGTTGTCAACAAACTGTCAGCATTAAAACATCCAGTGAGTAATCAACTGAAGAAGACCCAGTAATCATTTCAGCTGTGAGCTATGGTAGGACCGCAGAAGCCGAACTAGTCCCCTATAGCTTACAGCTCAAACCACTCAAACACAATATTAATAAGCTACAGCCATATTGGACAATGACGCTGCACCTTCTATGGCACTGGGGTTGGGGTGGGGGTAAACCCATACTTGAATGCAGACAGCCATCCAACCTGAAGGAGATTCTCAAAAGGAACAATAAACAACAGTACAATGATGTCAGCATGAGAACCAGATCTTCAGCAAACTCAGATGTCTACTTTGCCCCTACATCTACACCATTCTTCTTAAGCTTGCCTAGAGTTGTCTGTTTTACTTTTCTGTTCACTTTCCACAAATTTAGAGGATTTTTAAGACACTATCCTGTTTCTGTATCAGTTTAGGAATTCATTTTACCAACTATACAAATTATAATTTGTGTGTATTTTAGAATACATCTCTCTCAGCAGGTATTTTTCCACGAGGTTTCCTCTAACATTTTTGTGTATATGTTTTGTTCATCGCTCAGTTGGACAGCTTGTTGTCTCTTGGAATTAATTTCTTTTGGAGCCATTACTTCATTTCTTTTTAATACTCTTCATATCTGTAATTCTTGTATTAGAGATTCTGCTCATTCATAAAATTTGATGTCTCCACATTGGGAAGACAGAAAAATTAGTCACATTTAATTAATATTCTTTATATACTAGTATAACATGAGATAAGGCGTTGCGGTGATAGTTTACATCTTGAAAGCATAAACATCTTCCTACTCTTCTTTTCCTTTTTGCAATCATCAGTTGAAATTTATTTATTTATTTATTGTCCACATTTCTACCCCATCGCAATCCAGCTTATATAGAATATAAAACCAAATACAGTACCCATGGTAATACAATGATAAAACAATAAAATAACACCATCCAAACAAAAACTACAAGTGATAAGAATATGTAATAAAGACAGCTTGATAAAATCAGAGTAGGGTGTCTAGAAAAACTCTGTCTTTAAAGGCTTTCAAAGTATTAACAAGAGGGGGCTAGCCTAATCATAACTGGGAGACAATTGTATTGTTTAGAATTTTTTTAAAAATAAATTAAAGGTGTAGCCAATGTATTCATGGCATTTTTTTAAAAGAACATGTATCTTATCAATTCCTACAGAAAACATGTAAGAGGCTGGTAATACATTCACTATTTGGGAAGATGATTATGAAACTTTAAAAATATTTCATACATGGCTGAAAAAAAATGGGACACCAATTTAATTTGATATACCGTATAATAAGAATCAGATCAATATTTAAAGAACATGATTGTTATAAAAATAAGTTTATATAGAAAATCAACAGATAGGAATTCTTAACTCAGATTTGTTAGTGTTCATCCAAAGCAAGTAGGACACAATTTACCATGAGGACAGTTTTTAAGAATTAAAGGCAATTTTTCCTTGGAGCTAAATTTTCATTTGCAAACTAAGATGCTAAAACACTGATAATTACATAGAATATATCCAAAGGTCATTGGTAACATTGTAAACATGCATGCAAAACAACTTGGTTAATCAATCCTGAGTATGGGCAAAGATAGAACCTACAAGGTTTCACCCCATGCAAGAATATTGTTTTTATTTATTCACATGTGTAAAACCAAAGCCCGTAAACATCTAGAGGATATAAACAAGTCAGAGAGTAAGAGCAACTTTAGTCAAACACTTTTGAAAAAGAGATGTTAGATTTCTGAGCTACGGTTTTGGGCTACAGAACAAAGTAGGAGCAGCAACAAAATACTTTTATTAAGAAATGAAATAAAATAGATTTTGTCATTAAATAATATAATCTCCAGAGGACTAAAAGAATACCTACCATCAATCTGACCCTGCCTCTCCTCCCCCTCCTCCCTCCATACTATTCACTGCAATTATCTTCATTCCACTGTATAATTTTGTTCATCCAGATATGTTCAGGGTTTTTTTTTTTTCCCATTTAAAAATAGAACACCACTTTTTGAGTGATAACTCTTAATGTTAGAATTTAAAACAGCTGCTCTTTATTTAAGCAAGTTTGTCAGTGAATTCTAACTCATATGTTTTAGCCAGGATGTATATGGGTAGTAAGAAATGCATATCATTTGAAGAAAGTTTTTAAAAAAATTTTATTCTTAGTAGCTTTGGAAAAGAGTAAAAAGTAAAAAGAGTTTTTAAAAAAAGAATTAAAATTTTTTTTTCAGAAAAATGAGAATGGAAACATGCAGCCCGTTTTCTGACCTCACCTCCTAGGCTTGCACAGTCAAAATTTCTAAGAGCTGTTTTTCAGTTCCATTGCAGCACTTTAAATGCTAGCATATAGTTGGAATAGGTGGTGAGGGATACCAAGACTTTCAGATCAGTTCTATGGCCATTTATGAGTTCTAGACAATGGCTATTCTATTACTTATAACCAAATTCTGTGAAGCAGCACACCATGGGACCTGACAGCTAGTAAGTATTAATTGGACAAAGCAAATATTGACTAAAGGTGAGTCAATTAGATGTTTGTTCAAAACACTGGCTTTATCATTTAAATTTGTTCCTTCCTAAAAGAAAATATCTTTCATTTTTATAATCAGTTTTTTTTGTAATTAAATCCTAGTTCAATCTCTACAGTATTGTAAAGGTAAAATAAGCATTATAAGACAGTTTTTTGCAAAACACGCTTCTTATGCTTATAATACACCATAAGGCTTTGGGTTTTACTTTTTTCTTATCACATTTTTATATGGATATAATTGAACAGTTTATATGATTGTTTATATGGTTTGTTTTTTGATAAAGGATCTTTTCTGAAAGTTAAATCAATCAGGAATTTTTGCTTTCTCCCACTCCCCTTCCTCCTTTTTCACATTCATATATTTTTCAGTGATCTGCTGAAGAGCAAAAATCTGGTCTGTACACTTCTTGCCTGTCATAAGTACATTGTGGTTCCCAAATATTGCTCATTGCAATCCCTTGTACAATCAAAATTCTGCCAAACACTTTTTCAGGCATGTTTAACAAACAGTCATGCTTTGATTAGTTTCATAAAAGTTTCATTTCATTGCTATGTATATGCATGGATAGGATTCTCTTAAGTAGATATTTATCAAATAACAATTGTTATCATTTTTAAGTCTCTAAATGACCCAATCAATTTGGTTCTTCCATTATCATTCTTCAATTGACCATAACATGCAGCCATTGCCAACATATGAATTTGTACCTTCATACAGTCCGATAACAATCTAGATTACTTTCTGACACATATTAGTTTTTTCAGTCATAATTAAACGTTTATCTTTACTTCTTACACAGTCATTAACTCTACTCACAAGTTCAGACTACATTCTGATGTTTTATATTTTTCTCTTTTCACAAACTTTCACTTACCTATTTTTCTTTCATTTCATTTGTTAATTTGTGCTGTTTTCCATTTACTCATATTCCAAGTCATAATCCTGTGTATCATGGTTGCCATCAGATGGGCATAGAGATAATTGACCTTCACTCCCTTTTATGACTTTGGTCAATCAAGGTTTTCACATATCACTTTTTGGCAACCGATGTAGACTAGCTTACCAATCTTAGTCATATCTACGCCACATGCACCATTATCTACTAATGTTAAGGCCATACCATCCAGTTTTGCCAGTATTCCACAAGGGCAAACAAAGCCCAAGTCTGCTCATGTTGCTACATTACTAAAAACAAAAAAATCATGATTGCCCATTAAAAGAGCGTGACTATGCAAGAACACATTTTATGAAAGGTTTACTACAAGTTGTGAACCTTAGGACCCTCCCAACAGACTAGCCAGACCCTAACAGACTAGCCAGAGAATAAAGTCCTGCAATATACTTTTAAAATTATGTTTAAAAATACTTGCTTGTCAGTTGGACATTTGCAAAACTTATTATTAATGTTGTTATTTATTTTAACCACATTCTTTTCTAGAATGAAATGATATTTATTTCCATGTAATACATGTGGCTTTCCAGAAGGAGATTTTACGCCTTCTTTCCGTAAGTCCATTAATTTTGGGATCTAAAATTCACCACCTGGCTTTGCCATAAAATTATCTCTCTGCCCCACCCATTAAATTTTAATAGCAATCTCTGTTCTTCTAAATTTGGCCTCTGTTGTCTGTCAACATTTAATTAATAATATTTAAATGATTGCTTCCTCTAACTTTCTCCAGGGAGAAGTTCTTTCCTGTTGTGAGTGGTGAAAGCAATAAATTCCTCATTAATTATTTACATGCAGTTTTGGAAGCCTATTAAGTGTCTCATATTGCAGTGATGTTTATTACAAAGAACAGTTCAGGCTCTTCCATCTAAGAACTCAAGATGCTTCATCTCTGCAGTAGTGTGGATCTTGCTAAGCTACTTCTGCCATGAGCAGTTCAGGACAGCAGGACTCATATGCCTTTAATAATTGTTTTACATAATGGATGCCATACCATAAACAGCTCAAATCCTTTGTTCCAATTCTGTGCAACTGTTAAATGTGGAAGAGTTCTTTCTTCTTTTTATATCTGGTCATATAACTATGACTTAATAGTGAAAATACTGTCAGAGAATGAGTTTGGTGTAGAAGTCTACCTAAATTAGATCTGATTGTGCAATTTAGAGGATCTATTTCAGTTGTTTATCTGATTCCTGAAAGTCTCTATAGGCATGTGTGCAGCAATCTCAGTTTTGTTTAACCTTTACATAGTGTATGTGTGTGTGTGTGTGTGTATATATGTATGCACACACACACACACATTGTGAATGGCAGGCTGCAAGCTCTGACATTCTCAGCCAGCCAGTTCAAATGCCAGAGAGCACAGATTATATTTATATCTGTAAATGGGAGATGACTCTTGATTAATACAGAGTCAGATTACCACAGTGTAGTGTACCTGAGATAGAGAATTTGAGTCCTTTTAAAAAGCAAAGCAAGAACTCAAAAAGGAACTTCTCACAATGTCTCTGGACATTTCCAAGAATCTAGAACAAGTAATTGTAGCAGGGGAGTATCTGTTTCAAGAGTCTTCTACCTCTTTAGGAATAGATAAAAATGTTCCTCCAGAAACTATGCTAAGCTTAATTTCTGTTTCTTTGTGTTGGGGATAGGCAAGTATAACTTCCTTTATTTTCTCTGTGCAAGCTATTGAATTCAGTCTGATTGTAGCTTTTATCCACTTTTTGGATTTGTCATGAAGATATTAATTTTATTTATAGCCTTATAGTCTATAATATTAAATTACAACATTTTCTGTCTCACAGAGAAAACATCCTCTTTGAGCAGAGAAGTGCCATCTTGTGGTCTGCCTAGAATATCGTATTTTCTTTTGGATTTTCCTTTAAGTTCCATTTTAACTCCACATTGCTGAAGGCACTTAACAAATTCCATTCAATTAGCAGTTTAAACATCCCATGTAACAAAATGCTAAACACTGGAACAGGCAAGAAGCATTAAAATAATATGCAAGAATTAAACAAACTAACAAACTGCAAACCTCAGAGTCAGTTAAAACAGTTCACTAAAGCATTCACGTACAAGCCATTTAAAAGGAAAGGTCATTACTATCTGCTGAAAGATACTAAAAAGGCAAGCTGGGCTTTCTATGGAAGGAGTGCCAAAATTTAAATGCAACTGTAAAAGCTATTTTCCTATTCCCTGCAAAGTGCAGGGAATATTCACAGAACACTAACTAGCGTTAGCTGAAGCAGTACTTAATAAACGATGTCACACTGAACCATAAACTAACCAGACTGGCTGGGTTAACAGAACACAATGAGCCACAAAGTATCAAATTGCTTATTTACCTACGCATTGCAAAAACGCAGCCAATATATTTCTGGGGATGTTGACACACACGCACACAGGCCTGCAAAGATGTTATCAATTAATAGGCAGGCTCCTATGGGAACAGGTCATCCTTCTGCTAGCCAGAGCGTGTTCAAAAATAGGCTTGTGCATCTCCTTATGCTGCCAAACTTGACGGTTCCTTCTGTATCTGCTTCTTGAAGCTATAAAGCAGTTGCAGTTCCTCCTGAGGTTTTCTGGGCATACAGCTTCAGCATTTTTTGCAGACACCCCCACATCCCGCAGATTTTGCAGCTGAAGTTTGACATCAGTCTGGTGACCACTCTAATTGCCCAGCTTTGCATTACAGGAGCAGAAATGGAAAAGATCCAAACTTCAGCAGAAATGGTTGGGAATGGCAGAATAATACCCACAGGCACAATTCTGTGGATCAAAATAACATTGAATGGCAAGGGAATAATGGTGCCCTTTCTAAAATAGCATTTAGACCCCAGTGCCACATTGATAGGAATCACACCAGGGATTAAGTGACGAAATGTGTGTTGTAATGTAATGTCATGACAGAAGCCCACTTCTTACTGTCCTCGCATGCACTGTTGCAGTGCTTCTACGAAAGGGTAGAGCTGGAGCACATTTTATCATTTTGGCATTATTGTGGTTAAAAATAGCTTTCCATGGCCACCTTCATATCATCATCACAGGTATGATGTTATCTTCCACCTTGCATCCAAATGGCCTATACTGTAGTATGCAGCATGAATCAAGAGAAAAGTCAATTCTGAACTCCTGGTGCTCCACAGTGGAATATGTTTACCATACACTGGCAGCTGAACACCACTCTACTATTGTTTTGGACAAGCAGAAATGAAATGGCATCAAACTGCTCTAATGCTTCCTTCAAGCAAATGGTGCAAGATTGTAACCCAGCTTGCTCGGGTTGTGTTGCACCTCTTTCAGAGCCTAATCTCAAACTTTACTACATCAGCAGACTATAATGGATGTATGCCTTGGTTTCACTGACATGGTTACAAGACCGACTATCATGACCTGGCTGCAAAGGTATCATTATGAGTTAGGCAAATATGTTTAGAAATGATACACATATGTCCTAATGAATAATAACCTTTTTTTGCACATGGTGTCTATGGTCCCTTTGGATTATCTGCACATAAAGAAGTGATGTCAAGCACTTTTTGTAAAATAAAGAAACCTCCTGGTAGTTGTAGATCAATAGTTACAAATTAACAACAGATGCTTTCTTCTAGGTGTTAACCAGCCTTGCCATCCATCTTCCCTTTGTTAAATTATGAAACTGCTCTTCTTCATTACTTTAAATAACTCTTAAAATACTATTGCAGCACTCTAAATTTGGAAGCACTTTACAAACATTCTCTGATTAACAAGTGGGGGAGGACAAAGGGGAAAATGACAAAATGTGTGCTACGATCTCATGATGAACACTGCCTCTTTTGTACTTGCACTGCAATGTCAGAGGGTGAAGCTTGTGTTGTAACATCATGATGGATGTGTCATCATTTTGATGAAATTTCAGCTTGCTGTGGTCATGCTTGGTCTGTTTACCTATAGACTGGCTTCTGGCAGCATTTCCAAAGCATATAAAGTTTGATGGAAAACTGCTTAGAAATGGAGAAATGTTTACCCATTGTATTTGACTGAAGCAGAAGTGAATCCACCATTTACCTAGGAACTAATTCTTATGGATAGCATAGTATTTATTATGCTGTCATTTATGGCCTGAACCTCAACCACTGATCTGCACTTTGGAAAGTCAAAGACCCTCTATATTTGCACTGTTTTCTGCTCATCAGTTAGCATTACATAGGAATGTTTTATTAATATCTAATATCAATCATTCTACTAAGGATATAAAAAGCCTGACTTGATGCAATAAAAGATCTGAATTTTAGGTGGACTTAAAAGATTCATAAGGCTATCAAGCAATGGGTGAGATTTTTGCTAATACTATTTGTTGTTGTTCAGTCGTTAAGTCGTGTCCGACTCTTCGTGACCCTATGAACCATATTGCTCCAGGCCTTCCTATCTTTTACTGCCTCCCTGAGTTTGCTCAATTTCATGCTCATTGCTTCAGTGATGCTATCTAGCCATCTCATCCTCTGCCGTCCTCTTCTCCTTTTGCCTTCCATCTTTCCCCGCATCAGGGTCTTTTCCAAAGAGTCCTCTCTTTGCATTAGGTGACCAAAGTATCTGAGCTTGAGCTTCATTATCAATCCTTCCAATGAGCAATCAGAGTTGATTTCCTTTAAGACTGACTGGTTTGACCTCCTAGCAGTCCAGGGGACTCTTAAGAGTCTTCTCCAGCACCACAGTTCAAAGGCATCAATTCTTCGGCGTTCAGCCTTCTTTATGGTCCAGCTCTCACAGCCATACATTACTACTGGAAAAATCATAGCTTTGATTATGCGGATCTTTGTCGGGAAGGTGACGTCTCTGCTTTTTAATATGCTATCTAGGTTTGCCATAGCTTTCCTCCCAAGGAGCAAGCGTCTTTTAATTTCATGGCTGCAGTCTCCGTCTGCAGTGATCTTGGAGTGTATCAATGAAGTCTGTTACTGCTTCCATTTCTACCCCTTCTATTTGCCAGGGATTGATGGGTCCAGATGCCATGATCTTAGTTTTTTTAATGTTGAGTTTCAAGCCAGCTTTCTCACTCTCCTCTTTCACCCTCATCATATAACTATATAATTGTGCCAAATCAGGAAGAAAGAAATAACAGGGTTCATTTTGTGTTTACCTTTAGTTCCCACTCCAGAAAGCAGACCCAATACAGGGATAATTTAAAGATAGAAATAACAAGAATAACTTGCCAGTAGGTAACATATTCTGGAGGATCAGTGCCAACAGGCCAACAGGAAGATGCTGCATCTTTTGTGTGTTTGTGAAGAATGGAAATGAACAGAGGCCCTTGAAGACCTGCATTTTTCCTCAGGTGTTGAGGTCAGGAACCTGTTAATGGAACCAGATATGTATGTTTTGTTTTATGCAGTCAGACAGTTTGTAAGGAGCCTTCGTCATTTTTTAAATTGATGCCATTTACGGGTTTTATATTGTGTTTTTAATTCATGCTTTGTTAGCTGCTCAGAGTTATCCAGTTAGAATGGATGGCCATGCATTTGATAAATAAATAAAAAGACATATCTTATGATCAGAAAATAATTTTAGCAACTGATGAATAATTTAAATTGGTAGTTTAAAGTATTTATTTATTTAATCATTTATACAGCCACTCTACTTGGCACGTGACTTGGGAAACTATGCAGTTGTTACCTCATGTTAAAATAAACTAATTTTATGGTTATAGGTTTAACCCTCCAGAGTTGCTGGGAGTCAGGCAGCATATAAGTTTAATTCATCATCATCATCATCATCATCATCATCATCATCATCATCATCATCTTATTATTATTATTATTATTATTATTATTATTATTATTCCTACTTTGTACTCCCACTTCTAAATTGTGTTACAGTGAAAATCACAGTGTTGGGTGGGTTGTTTTGTTTTTTGTTTGTTTTTTGAGAATAGAGTTTACCTTCACTGAGCCAAGTCCACACTAGAAGACAAACTACAGATTACAGTGAAGCCAAATCTCTCTCTTTATTAATTACAAATGCTTTTAATTACAAACGCTTTGTTAATTAAAATGCTGCTTCAATCATTTTGACCCTAAGCAGCTCAGAAGCCAAAGTAACAATAAAGATAACTAATAAAGTAACAATAAAAATAATACAAATAAATGATGCTGATGAGAACCCTGGAGAAAACAAATTATCTAGATCTGTTTTAGTCAGGTTTCAGACCGGGAATTAGTACTGACACAGCTTGGGTTCCACTTGTTGATGGTCAGTGGGAGAGCTGGGATTGTGGTGATCCATCCATCCCATGTTCCTTGATCTCTTGGTGGCTTTCTGTAGTGTTGAGCATGGTATCCTCCTGAGCCAGCTCCGTAGGTTGGGAATCGGGGCACCATATAGTGGTGTTCTTTCTTTCTCTGGTGGTGAAAGAACACCTGGTGGCTGGTGTTGGTTGCGGGGGAGAGATTGCTCTCTAGGCTCTTCCTCTGTGGAATGCTGCAGGGCTCTAGTCTCTTTCCCCTCCTTTTTTAACATCTACATGAAACTTCTGGATTGGGTTATCCACTGGTTTGGGGTTTGGAATCATCAGTATGCTGATTATATCCAATTGTATCTTTCAATCACAGGCCAGCCAATAAGGCTGTCAAGATTCTGTCCCAGTGCCTGAAGGATGTACAGATGCCATCCATCCATCCATCCATCCATCCATCCATCCATCCATCCTATCAAGTCTGAGTGGCTGTGGCTGTTCGGTTTGCCTGGATCTGGGACTATTCCATCTCTAACTTGGATGTGGTATCACTTACCCATTCAAGGGTGGTGTGCAATTTGGTGGTCCTGGACACACAGCTCCTGCTCAATGAGCAGGTAGCAGCTGTGGTCAGGAAGACCTTTGCAGAGCTTCATCTGGTACACCAATGGCACCTTTTCCTAGATCGGAAGGGCTTTCAGACAGTCAATCATACCCTACTCACCTTATGGCTTGACTGTTGCAGTGTGCTTTACATGGGACTGCCTTGAAGATCACCCAGAAGCTTCAATTGGTCCAGAATGCAGTGCTATGAGCAGTGATGGGCATGCCTTTGCATGTCCGTGTAACACGTCTGCTTTGCAAGCTACACTAGTTGCCAGTTTGCTTCCAGGTGTGATTCAGGTTCTGGTCATTACCTATAAAGGCCTACGTGGCATTGGGCCTGGTTACTTGAGGGACCACCTGTCTCCCATAGTATCTGCCTGGCCAATCTGATTTGGCAGAATTGGTGTACTCCAGGTTCCTTCATTTAAATAACACTGTCTATAAGGACCCTGGAAATGCGCCTTCTCTGTAGCAGCACTTGCCCTCTGGAACAAGGTTCCCCTAAGATTTGAATGACCCTCACCCTACTGGTGTTTCAAAGAGCCTTGAATTCTGTCTCTTCACCCAGGCCTTTGGGGAGGGCGAGTGAAGCCCCCTTTGAATTGTGTGGATTGTTTTCTTTTGTTCCTGCCCAGTTTTGTCATACTTGCCATCTTTACTCCTCATTTTTGTTTTGCGTTGTTTTAAATATTTTATTTGTAAACTGTCCAGAGTCATTGGAATTGGATGGCATATAAAGGAGGAGGAGGAGGAGGAGAAGGAGGAGGACAAAAGCGAGGAGGACAAGGATATAATCAAGCAATCATACTATTATAATCATAAAGCCTAGCTGTGACGGAAATCCAGGGTTGTGAGAAATAACTATCTCTGTGCATATTTCTCCGTTCTCTATAGTAGGTGGAGAAACCTCCTCATTCAGACTTTGATGCGATGTGGATGAAGCATTCATCGCCCAACTTTGTTATTAGATAGCTATAAGCCTCTGTGCTAGATGAGGGTATGGGAAGAGCCCCGGTTTGTATCCCAAGCTGTAACTACTGTAAAGTCTGTTTAGTTAATCAGGGTGGGATGCTAAATTGTTAACACCTGTGGAGAAGGGTGGAGGCTGAGTCTGAAAGGGTATTTAAGATTAGCCCTGGAGGAGAACAAGGGTGCTGGAGAAGCAAAGGTTGGCTACACTATTGCTGTGCTGCATCACAATAGACTTTGGAGAAGCTGCGGTCTTAAGTCTTGCCTTGGCTGCAGGAGAGGGGACTCGCTTGTTTCATCCTCTCGCTGTCAAGATATGTTCACGTAAGGCTACTCAGGCAAAGAGGGCTTACACTTCTGCCTTTCACTTTTATATTGACTGTTGGTCCGTATGGAAGGACTTTTTATTTGCAGCTTATTTTATCAAACCCTTTTGGAGCAGTGAGTAAAGCCTTGGTCGAGAACTTACTGCTTGCCTCTTGAGTTATTTTGTCATCGCGCCTGCACATAACCAGAAAGAAAAGAACCCAGAGAGAAAAACCGGGGGAAATCCGTCATAATAGCAAAGTACATTATTAGAAAAAAACTCACCCAGGTATCTCTATCTACATCAGACCTCCAGTGTGCATTAGAAAAGCCATGATTTCAGAAGTTTCCTGAATATTAAAATGGAGAGTGCAGATCTTATAGCTAGTGTAACTTCTTAGTCTCAACATACTCCACTTTCTGAATGTTTCCCAGTGCACCTATCACTCACTGTACAAAGCTTTCTCTGTTTTGCAACCCCTCCTCAATTTTCTCTTCTCCTCCTCCTCCTCCTCTACCACCACCTCTCACTTTTCTATAGTCCTCCATCTAATCTTCTCCCAAAGTTCCCAACCCCACTGTTTACCCACTTCAACACTGCTACATCTGCAGCTGAGAAGTAGCATCAGAAAAGGTGCTTAATCCTTTCTCTACCATGCAATATCTGGCTGCTGTAGGAAACAGAAGGCTGATCTATCTCAAGACTTATTTTCCATCCCCTCTTTCTCTACTTCTCTCCTGGTTGAATGTAAGTTTTCAGAACAACTTTGGGATTACACTGGAAAAGGGGAACATGAGTGTGATCAGAGTAGAAAGAATTCTGGTTCAGAGTTATCAAATTCTATTTCAGAAGCTGACTTCCTTCCATTCATTTCATTCTACAAATGGAATATTTAAACCTCTGTGGAAGCTGTATTTATTAAAAATGGAGGCAGCTAAGTTGGAGGTTGGAGCCACATAAACATTTTAGGGAGCTTTTATGCAGGCCCTGTTCTTTAGTGATCCAGATGGATCTTGATCTGTAACTCAAAACTGTGCTAATAGGCACAGTTTTCAAATATTTTCATTACTGTTTGACATGGGAGGATAAATTTGAGACATCATTAAAAAAAATTTTTTTAATTTTGAAATTTTAAATAAATTTGCTTTCTGTAACAAAGCCATTCTGACAAGAAATGAATCAGGCAGTTTTCTACTACTCCTATATAGACCTATTTAATAAAAATGCTTCCTGTTTGTTCATTTTTATGCAAACAAACTGAATACAATCAATATATGATTTGTTTTGCCCAGAAACTCTCATTGGTACATCTAATTCCATATGATACACATTAGTCTACTCTGAAAAAACAAATAGACCAAGATCTGAAACAGTGTGGATTGCCAATACCAACCATACTTGCTTTAGGCTTAGAAAAAACCTTGGGAGAACTTAAGCAGAGGTTATGGGAGTTAGACATTCAGGTAGAGCCAAACTTCCCCATCTGATTTACAGGCAAATTGCTTTATCCCCTTGGATATTCCCCAATTACTTCTATAAGATTCTGTACACCCCACATAGAAGGGTCTTCTCCCTAGCCCGTATAGATGTTCTCCCTACTAGGGCTGTTATGCCAAACTACTGTATGAAGATTGAATATATATTTACTCAGACATAGAGGTTGAATCCCTTTCACGCATCCTTTTAAAGTGCCCACTGTACTCTCATTGGCAATCAGAGCGAATACACCCACTCTTGAATCTGATAAACTCCGCTCAGGATGAGGAGACTGAGATACTCTTACTAAACAATATCAAGGTGTTTCAAAGACATTAACAATTTTTTTTATTTATAGTCTTAGCTTATAGAAACCATTTAGTGCCTTCAGTGAATTGTTAATTTTGTATGGTTTCTTCCTTTTAGATAGATAGGATGGATGGATGGATGGATGGATGGATGGATGGATGGATGGATAGATAGGTACGTACGTACGTACGTATGTATGTATTAATGGTGTGCTGTATTTTGAATTTTGTGACTTGGTCTTGGGCCATAAATAAACAAATAAATACAAACAATATATGGGCAATCTCCATTCAACTGGTATATACAGAATCTGTCATTACAAAGCTTTTATTATACCAAGCTTAAATTCTGGGGGGAAAAAAAAAATTTAACATAAGGGAGCTGTTAATTTGTATTTGTTGTTAATATTGCTGTCAACACATAGGATGTTAAAACAGTGGGCGAATGGCTGATGACATATGCTCCTTGTCCTGACACAGTCTTGCTTTTACCAATCCTTCAAATTCTAGAAATTCAAGCTGAACAGTATTTTCCTTCTCATAAAATGACTTGTGCTGTCAAATCCTCACTGAAATCATCCCTTTAAAAAGTTGATGGCATTGCTGTCATCCCACTGACAGCAAACAGCATAAATCTAGGGGCCACACAGTACATTGATTGATTGATTATATTTATATTTCACCTTTATACTATCTACAGTTCTTAGATGGGGGATGCTTGAATGTATGTATCACCAATCAAAGGATTCTGGATGTGATGCTGTTGTTTGTGAAACCCAGTTTCTGTCCACCAGGAATTCTTCATAAAGCTTCCCTAAATCTGTGAGAAGCAAAAAGCTTCTTACTCCTTTTTGAATTTGCCATTTACTCACGTGTTGATAACAAGAGCTGGAAATGAATTGTCTGGTGGAACATTTTCTTCCTAATGTCTCATGACACAGAAACATATGAATATCTGCGCATATATATTAAACATAATATATGTTATGCTTTGCTATGCTTTGTTATATTCTTTGCTGTACTTTTCAGTGGGAAAAATGATATATTAACTCTTGTCTGAGAAATTTCCATTTCAGTATACAAATGATTAACTATCAAATCCTGTAGACATCAATATAAAAACTAACCACACCAAGTCCTCAGACATAATTTACTTAGAGAAAAAGGAAACAAAAAGTGATCTGAATGAACAGCTCATGCAAGAATGTAAATGTGTGTGTGTGCACGTGCGTGTGTGAATGAATGAATGAATGAATTGAATGTTTTAGATAAAAATCATTAGAAATATTTTGACTAAAAGACAGAAATATGGGTCTACAAAGATTCTGTTCAAATGTTGACATAAATTCAGATACTTGAGTCCTGATTAGGTTTATCATATTTTAGGTTCTCATGTTATTCGTTAGGGGAACAGTCATATAGCCAGTTCCCAGTGGTTTTTGTTGTGGAGTAAAAAAAAAAAAAAAAAAATCCTTCAGTTCCCACTCAAGACACAAGGAAATAAATAGATGATCCTTGTTTTTCACTGCAAGTATTTGTTTGCACTTCTCTGGTGATTTGCAAAAAAATAATTGATTCAAGGGATGCTTGATCTTTTAAGAACATAAACAAAGTCATTGAAATCTTCTACAGGCTTCTCAGATACCTAACCACCATTCCTCCGGTGCATTTAAAAGCCCCTGGGAATTGGGAAAGCGAAATAACAGCAATTTTTTCCAAACAGGTGATTTTCCCAACAGTTGGGACCATGGTTCTAAGTAATGCATACAAAAGAAACAGGTTCCAGAAACAGGAGGCTAAGTCTCAAGGCATCAGGGGCAGTAAGGACTGAGGATGAGGCAAGAATTCCCACCAATGGGGAAAATGGATCACCCTTAGAGTCTTTAAAGCTGATTGAAAGGAAGATGCCAGTTTTGCTGTGGTTTTCAAGAAACTTGAGCTGTCAGGTATCAGTTGACTCTGGTCCCCACAACACACACGTGGAACTTATCCTAAGGTAATGAAAACATTGATGTGGGAGTTTCTCTTGATTCAAACGAAGTTTAAAGGCTTCATTTTTACAAACAGGTGAGGTAATAAATGTGAATTTAGGTTAAATGATCCTTGATTTGCAATGTGTGCCTTCTTCTCCGGGGTGTGTGTGTGCGTGTGGAGGAGGGATGATTTCTTTCATTTTCAAAGTGGGTGAAAAAATCTCCACCAGATTTATGGAGAACAGAGGATTTCTTACATGATCATCCAATCTAAATTAACAAAATAAGGATTACAAATGCAATTTTAATTTGTACATCAATTTTAATGGATAAGTGAAAAAACAGAGAAAGAAAAAATGGAAAAGTCAGGAAAATCATCTGTAAAGCATTTATTCAAAAATAAACAGATTATAGTACTTGAAAATCTTTTCTTTGTTAAAAAAAAACCAATTAAAATATTAGTATAGAATGTATATGGTGGATTTGTCCTTTCCATCCTCTTAGCTACACCCTTGTGAGAAGTATCCATAATTTTTTATATGAAATAGATCCCGTATATTAGGCTCAAGTGGAATTTGCAGCAAGTATTTTTTAAGAAGAGTTGTTTTAACTTGTTTTATCAAGAAATTATTTTTAAGAATCCATACTTAAGTCCTATTTTGATTTTTTGCAAGAGACAGTCATAATTATATTGTTTTCACTAGTGCAAAGTCTGTATACTAATTACTCCTAAATAAGTAAACCCATCTGGAATAAATAAAATCCAGCATCTTCTTGAAGACCTCCCTGTGATACTTTATCAACATTGATTAAATTGGCAGACAATTTATCAAAATGGATTCTAATCCTGCCACTGCATCCATTTTGTAAAATTCAAGTTGTAATTGGGTTATATTTCTACTGGGATTCTGAAGGAAAATGAGCATGTCGTCTCCAAACAAACACATTACAGGGGTGTACTGTTTTTATATCAAGACCATCATAGCATTCTTTGCTAATATTTCAAGCAAAACAAATAATTTTCTAGTAAATTAGAGACTCTCTGGGGTATTTCATCTGGGGGTGAGTACAAGCTGTCTTCATCTACTTGGCCATTTTTGGATCACCATCTTACAACTATTATCCTTGGTGCCATTCATTTTTGTTTTTCTTAATTCATTCTTCCTATCACTGCTGCCCTCTGGCCACTTTCTCTCTTCTCTGTCCACCTGTTTCCTTTCCTTTCCTCACTGTTTGTCCAAAGTTTACCAGTATATTTAATTTTTGTTATGACTGCCATTTATGTTGTGCAATTCCCAACAAACCACTTAAAGACTCACACCCACTGAAAATTGGTTTTTTATAATAATTTTATTAGAGTTTACAAGTACAAAGATAAAATACTTATACAAACTAAAGAAAATATAAAAAGTAAAGAAAAAAAGAAGTTTTCTCTTTTTTTTCTATCAGAGATAGGAAAAAAAAACCAAAAAAAATGTATAAAAGATGACTCCCCTCTCCCTTCAGCAAGTATAAACAATTTCAGTAACTTAACACCTTCTCTAATATTTCAATAAAAAAGAAAGAAAAAATTATCTCTTCTTCCCATATCTCATCGCTTATCAATAATCAAATTATAAAAATGCATCATTCAATCCTAATCAGTAAAAGTCTATTAACAGCTACCAAAAATAATAACATACATATTTTAACCTTAATCAAAAAAATCCATTTTGTAATCCAATTTATCACTTTCTCTAAGAAGTAAAGCAAAAGAAATCTCTCCCCACTTATAAACAAATCCTTAAAACCCCATCCTTCAATCCTGGTCAAAAAGAAATTCCATTGATAGCTACCAGAAACCACAACATATACTTTAACCATAGTCAAATAAGTTCACTTTGTAAACCTGTTTACTTTTAAAAGCTGGATCTTTAATCCTGTCAAATAGTGTCCTAGAAGTTGATTTTTTTAAAAATCATTTTCTCTTTGTCTCCTTTCAGGGATAACTTCAGTAGTTTCTCTTTGTCTCCTCTCAGAAAGAGCTTCATTGGTTTAACACATTCCTTCTGTAAATCCCAAATTAGAAGGCTTTCCAAGTCACTCTTCTGATTTATTATTTGTATGTCCCTTTTAATTATAACATCAGCTGGTTTCATTTGTAAATCCATTTTGGCATCTTTTTCCATATCATACTCTGGCATTTTCAAATCCATTTTCAAATCCACAGCATCTTTTTCCATATCGCTTTTATAAGCCAGCATTTTTTTAAACTCCAAATCCACATTCAAATCAGACTCAATCTCTGCTTTATCCAATAAAATCTGTAGTTCTTTTATATCATACTATCAGACAATCTTGTAAGTAATTTCTGAGCAAATTGTTCCCAAACAGCCTTAATTTCTTCTATAGTCAAATAATATTGCTCCATTGCATTAATGGGTTTCTTCTCCTTTAATTGTAACTGTTTGTTCTCTCTGGTTCCCTCTAAACAACTTTTAAGTCCCCTCTTATCATCTGTTTATTTTGTAATTAGTGAAACTTTCCAACAGGAGGATTTATTACAATTAATTTCAGAAACTTCATATATTTTTTCACAAATTTTTAAACACACCACAGGATATATTCTTTCAAGTCCATCTGGCCCCTTAATTTTCCAAAATGCACATTCTAGTCTCCTTTTTGCTGTTTCCAAAAAGTAAATCTTTTTAATCTTTACACTTACATCAAGCTTCTTTCATTCAGGGTTGAAGGAAATTCTCCTGGCGTAATAAAACTTGCCCTTCAGAAGGTTCTTGTCAGGTGCAGCCCAAGAACAATGATGAAAGAGTCCAGTCCGCTACAGTTCCTTTATTTGCTTACACCTTATAGATAGAATCTTGCCAAACTAAATCTATACTACAGCAACTAGTAGATATACCCTGTGAGATTCCAGGGAGTGGCTATCCTGAATCTCTTTCTCTTCTCACACTCCCCCTGGGGACTATGTTGCCTCTTGCCTCCTCCCCACTCCTGGAATGTACCCTCTCCTTCCTGATAGCCTTGATCTCCCACATCACTCTCCTCCTTGTAGATACATTCCATCACAGTTCTAAGAAATCAGTAAAAAGCAGCTTCCTAAAGAGGAAGTAGGTGGACCCAGTGTCTCTTTGAAAGGTGCCAAACCACAGCTTAGGCACAATGTTTTTTCCTCAGCCCCCAGAACTCTCAGACCTGCTGGAGATCACTATTTTATGATTTTTTCACAGGGAGATTCTGTATGGCGCAAACTTGTGGGTGATCCTTGTCCTTTCCTTAATCCAGAGAGGGGTTCTGAGGAGCCGATCCATTCACCATTCACTCTTTTCCCATTGGTCATCAGTTCCGCAAATGCAGAGCTGTCTTCTGTCCTCCATTACTGTCCCCGGAAGTCCACACTCATTGAAAATGGTGTATCTCCTGTAATCATGGGTAGTCCGAAATAAGTACCGATCAGTTCTAAGCTTTAAAGGATTATACTTTTAATTTTAAAAGTTTTGTTTGCAACTTGTATCCAACATTATTGCAATACTACTGGAGAAGAGTAAACTGTCTTGCACAAGAGTAGGAAGATTTAATTCCTAAGCATATTTCTTTTTCCTTTTATAACTTCTGTAGTGCCATTGAAAGGAACAGAAGCTTATTAGTTAACTGATAATTAAGTACTGGTCCTCTAGCACAATGAAAAAAGAAAAGAAAAAAGAAGAGAAAAAGCTACTGTGTAATACTGCAAGGGACTTGCTTCTGAATAGACCAGAAACCTTGGTCTATATTGATAATATATAAGTATATGAACAATTAACATATAGTCATTTTAATTTTACTTGCAACTGATTTCAGAAAGACATCATTTTGACAATATTAACAATTCCTAAGTCCAAAGGTATTATTTGAATGTAATAAGTAGCTTGTTTCTCCAGCAATGGTGGCCCATCACTGACCAAATTGCATTTAAAGGGAGCATATTCCCCCATAAACATGGTCATATCTTTTATTTTTTACAAGAAACATATAGGTTTTCATATGTTTTAAGTGAAGCAAAATAAAACAAAGACTTACTGCAGTAAGGCTGCTCCATCTCCTGTAACAACATTGTGTTCCACTTGATTCTTTTAGACCAGATATTGTGCGATTGTCTTTAACAGTAAAGTCCTCTAAACAGATTCAGTTCTGATTTCTGTGCCTTCTAAGCTGTGGCCTTTCCAAAAGCTACAGCCCTCTTCTAGATCCTAGCAGAGCATGAATAATCATTTTGGACTTTGCCAAACTTCCTGGTTTGATAACAGATGGTTATGGATGGAGCAAAGACTGGCATAGTAACATTTCTCTCATTGCTCAACTGTGCGATTATAGAAAAGATAATTACTGTCTGAACAACAGATCAGGAAGCCTGCAGTGGGAACGAGTTTAATCCTGACTGAAGTTCTGATTGCTTCTCTCACTCAAAAGCTCTTCAACTGTTTTTTTTTCCTTCTGAAGTCTAAATTCTTGTATTTTGCAATACAAATTTCCATGTCCAGGATTCTGAATCCAGTTGTGAATAAAGGATTGTGTTTCATACTACAATTGTTAAGCAATACATGGATTAAAAAGTTTCCAGAATGACCCCCCAAAAGTCAAATTCCTATGTTTTGTGGAAAAAGTAGTTATGAATGGGAGCAGAAACAGCATTGCTAGGGCACAAAGAACAATTTGTATCACAATTTTGTACATTTCAACCCTAAATGCTATAATTGGCTTATTATAACATAGGCAAAATACAGGTTTTTTCCACCCTGCTTACTCCTTTCATACACAGCCTGAGTTAATTTTGAACGTAATAAATTGAATCAACAATTGTCATGTTACTTTCGCACAGCCACCTTATATAGATGGTTTTCAGGGATAAAACTGATCTCAAATGCAAAGTAAAAGTATCACATGTCAAGTTAAGGAGAGTGTTGTTTGCAATGCCATATGATAATTTATACGTCATTGTTGTCACTTGAAACATGAAATGGTGGAAGATTGGTGCAATTCTTTTGTCATTTTCTTGTGCCTTTGGGATAAGATTGACCCCACTAGACCTGTCAGCATAAGATAAAAAAGATAAAGAAATATTAATCTCTAATAGAAGAGAATGTATATAGCTCAGGTTTGAACTGTGGAGTCCTTGGTGCTCTCTGAGCTTGGTTGTTTGCTTGCAGGTGTTTTATTACCCAACTAGGTAACATCATCAGTGCCAGTGAGTGTGGGGTTTGCATCCTGTTTATACACTGTAGCTTGCCCTGCCTGTGTTGGTGGGGGTGTGGTTTTCTCCTTGGTAGTTCCTTGATTAGGGTATTGTTTTCTGATTCATTTTTTGTCTAGTGTTAATCCCTGCTTATCTGTGTGTTGGTTGCTGGAGAGGATGTGTTCTAGTCTTTTTGCTTCCTTCTTAGCTTTTTTATTTTCTTTTGAACGTGTAAATGTAGTTTATCTCTATGTGTCTGTTGACAGCTGACTTGTCTGAATACCAAGCTTCCAGGAATTCCCTCATATTTTTGGATTTAGCTTGGTCTACAATGCTGACAGTTTCCCAGTTGAAACTATGGTTGTCCATGTGTTGTGAGATTAAGGAGTTTTCATCATGTCTTCTGACTGCTAGTTGGTGTTCATGGATGTGCCCTGCTAGCCTTCTGCCTGTCTGCCCTACATAGTGGTTGTTACAGTCCTTACACTGTATGTTGTAGATGACTCCTGTTTTTTCTTCTTGGGCTACTGGGTCTTTTGGTTTACTTAAGATGTTTTGGCTTCAACCCAGTACTGCAGTAACTCAAGCCTTATCACCATGTGGTCAGAGTTCTGTTTTTTGGTGCATTTAAAGACCATTCAAATGCTGCTATTGGTCCTCAGTGGAACAGCCCACTTGCTGATTGATGCTAAACAGTACAATCGTATTATACCCAACTTACTAACCCTACTTTGGTTACCAGTAGGTTTATGGATGCCATTCAAAATGCTAGTTTTGATTAATAAAGTGCTATATTGGTATCTAGGTATCTGTAGGTCTGCCTGCTCCAACCAGATTCAACCTATCCAAGGAGATCCTCCAGGATTAAGATGCTTGTGGTATCCCAGTTTTGTGAGGTGAGAGGTGCTGAGTCCTTGACTCCTTCCAGACTCACAGTGGCTTGTGTGTATTTGTGTATATGTGCATGTGTTTTGTTTGTGTGTGTATCTCCTTTGAATCAGTCTTGACTATTGGTGACTGCAGGAGTAAATCTATGCAGTTTTCTTGGAAATGTTTTTGGAAATGGATTGCCATTGCCTTTTCCTACAGCTGAGTGAGAATGACTGGCCAAGGTGACCATCTAGCTTCCACGCTTAAGGCAGCATTAGACCTCACAGACTCCTGGCTTCTAGTGCAGAGCTTTTTACTGGCTTACAACAATGTAATATAATACAATAAAAAGTCCATGATAAAAGTAACACACACACAGACAGACACACACACGCACTACAAATTGCATCATCATTATCATCATTATCATCAAGGATGCATGGCTACCATGAAAAAAGAAGCCCATTGGTTCATCTCAACTCTGCATAGTAATATAATGTGCATACTATATATACAATCAGCATCAGCAATGAAGTAGAGTGAAGAACTGCACAGCATGAGGTCTTTATTTTAAATATTTTGTATTACTAGCTATTTCTCTGAGAAATAAGAGAGGCAGAGCTACTTTTTTTTAATGGTATCTAGCAACACATTCTCTACAATGCTGAGATACCAAAAGTGCACACAATCGAAGATATGTTTAGAAACAAGCAAGTTCCTTTGTATTCAGTGACACTTATTTTCAGAACTGCAGCTTCTGTACCTAGAAAATGTGTTAAAGATGATCTATGTACATTTGCTGAAACACTTAAAAACACAACCTCCTTTTCAGTACTGTGCCATTTTGTGGAGCACATCACAAAATAATATAAACTAATTCTAGGGATTTATGCAAATATATATCTAAAAAGATCACCAATAGCTTAAACAGTGCCCATCTGGGAGCGTATCAAGATACTGATTAGTATCTTCAATTAGATTCTTTCTCGCATCTTAGTATCTATTTACCCTAGTGATGTCATAAATATGGATCTTAAGATTTTTCATATGGCACTTATTGCCATGGCATCCAGCATTTTAGGAAAAAAATTATTGCACGCCGTAAAAAACACATTTCTGTATTCTTCTTCTAAGATGACAGAATGTGGTTTGAAATTGTATGAGAGCCTTTCAGTGTTGATATATTTTTAGCAACTGGTTTAGATCTAATCAGTTCCACTGGCAGAGAAAATGCTTCATTCTCAGTATCTGGTCCAAAGCATAGCTGACTGGATCATTTTTGTCAAATGGAGACCTTGACAGAATGGCATTTGTTATTGTAACATATTGTGGACAAGTGGAATGCAACTGGCCAAGAGATGCACCAGATGACCTGCAAGAATTTATATTTCATTCATGGTTACCTTACAAGTAGAAGCATCACACAGGTAGTCAGTGCATACTGCCAGGGATAGAGTGAAAGAAAAGAAGGAAATCCATTAGAAAATTACATTTGGCAAATGAAGAACTCCATCTCTGGCTGCCTTCAGGAAGACTAGGGAAGGTGTTAATGGGGAAACTGGGTTCCTGTTCTAAAGCCTTTTTCACTAGACTTAACAAGTGAGGAGATGGACTTGATTTAAACACAGATACTAATCATTTGAAAGACTGCAAATAATGTTTTCCACAAGTGAATGGACGATCATAGAAGTTGTATATCACCTCAGACAATGCTTTTCAGTTGAGTCAATACACACATTCAGGCCTCAGTTATCAAGAAATCTCCATCCATTGTGAGACAACTGAATTAAACAGTAAGCAGAACAGCCTGTTGAATGAATGAGTATGCTAGAATATGCCTAAGAAAGCACCTGTGTCTAGGATTCTTGAATATTTTGTACAATGGTGCAGGAAAGGAAATTATCTCATATAACCGACATAACCTTAATTAATAACTAAGGTAACCCTATGGAAAATAAGAGTGTTGCAGAACCTTAGCTGGCAACCAATCAACGAACCAGGTAAGGTTCTGCAATGCTCTATTACTATTGGTTATGGCACAAGCGTGTGTGTGTGTGCATGCATGAACCTTCAAGTTACTCTTGACTCCTGCCAACTACATGGAGAAGCTGATGCAGTTTTTTTGGCAGCATTTTTTAGAAGTGGTTGCAATTGCCTACTTCCTAAGACTTCCTACTTCCTAAAACAGGACTACAACTCATGGTCTCCTGGCCTTTAATTACTACACTACACCAAACTGGCTCTCATACATAAGCATTTTCATTCATTCATTCATTCATTCATTCATTCATTCATTAATACACACACACACACACACACACACACACACACAGTACGTACATACATACACAATAAACAAGCCAAATCAACTGTAGCATCTGGGACATAAAATGCCAAAATAAGAATATGTTGTTAGGAATATCTACTAAGCTTACTGAAAGAGGTTTACCAACCCAAACACACAAAGCCGGGGTCGGCAATCTGTGGTCCATCAATATTTTGGGATTCCAACTCTTGTTCAGTTGCAGCCAGCACTGCCAATAATCATAGATAATGGGAGCTGTTCTCCACCTCTGAGAGACCACCATTTGCTTAAAAATAAATAAATAAATAAATAAGTAGCTTCAAGTACAAAATTGCTGGGAGAGATTCAAAACTGTAACCTCTGTATCATAGCAGAGCAGCAACTGCAAGAAGCTTTGTCTCATCAGCAAAAATGTTGCTTTAGGCTAGTGGGTTAGTCCTTCCTGATTTCTGTACAAGTTTCAGGGTTGAATTTCCATCCCAATCTTGGTAATAAAAGCCTTTGCTGGCAATGGAGAAGAGTTATGTCTCGCAGGTATAAGGTTTGCAATACATAATGCTTTTCAGCCTCTGAAAGAGCAGTGGCTATATTGATTAAGGCCTCTAATTAAGAAAGACACATAAGACTTAAAGTATTCTTTAAAGAGAAGCCATTAAAATGCACCTATATAACAGCAGTGGCTGCAAGCAGTGGGAATAAATTATTTGCTTCAGTGCTTTGTGTCAGCACATCCTGATTGACTGGTCTGATCCATGTACTTCAGTATGCCAAGCCTGAGTAAGACAAAACTTTGGGTACTCGGTTCATATGCAAATTTATTCATATTTTTATTAACATAAATATTATCAAAAGAAAAAGAAGTACAGTGATAATGCATTGAAGAAAGTGTTTGAATTACAAAATAACTGGATTCACATATAATGCTAATACACCCATTTAACTATCATTATTATTTACAACGGATAGGCTCACATCACACATTAAGCCAAATTCAAACATTACAGCACAGGGCAGTCTGTGATCCAGTTATGAAAGCATTTGGATTATACAGAGCTCTTTATTTTGAGGAAGTTTTATCATCACCATTGTTTTCAAAGCTGAGTTATGAGGAGAAGTAAGTATTAAGCACTGGCTGCTGTTTGTTTCCACCATAAAAATGGTAATATAGAATATAAATTAAATGAGGTTAGAACTGTGCCCTGGGTAAAATTTCTCAGGTCACACCGAAGCCTGTTGGGATGAAGAAGTCTGTGGCACATTTCTAGAATAGTTTATGCAAAGTGTAGCTCTAACTGTTCAAAAATGCGAAAGTGTTATATGCCTGATCCCTTTTTCTAGTATTAATTGGGCCAATGTGACAAGATAAAGAAGCCAACAAAATCATAGCTATCCATAGTTCATCAAAGCTAGAGATCAGTACTCAACAGTAAGGTAAGCAATGAATCAAGTAAGTCAAATAAATATTTTTAAAAAGTCCTACTAGGAAGCAATTATGGGAAATCAATCTTGGTACTACCTAATGGTAGTGAAGGACTAGAGTTAATTTCAAATATAGCACATATTTCCCAATATGACCTTGACTAAATAATATCACATTATTAAACCCTGTTCATTTCACCCTTTTCATGATTCAGTGCACCAAATTGCAATCTACTAGATCAATCCCAAGCTTTCTACAATTATGGCATATATAGTGTCTGGAAACACAAAGATTATTTTATTATTATTTTTATACTTCAGACCTCAAGGTGTCAAATCTACCACTCCATTCCTACTGAACCCAGTGATCTCCTTTCAGAAGCTGTTGTGTAACATCAACGGGTTTTGTTTAGCTTTGGCTTAGCATGTTATGTGACCCTAGACATTGTGGTTCTGCAAATCATGTACTTTCTGGCTTAAAGAAGTCCGAAATATGTGCAAACAAGCTTCGCTTAGCCCAAGGTGTCATTGTTTCATATGTACTTGGAAGGTTAAAGGTTTTTTTTTTTAATATCATGTTTTTAATATTATTTTGAAGGTTGTATTAGGAGTCTCTGTACGAAAGTAATGAATTTAGAAATAAATAAAAATATGCACGTGCATTGCTTTCTACTTGCCACCAGGTTCTCCCAGGCAATTAGAAAAGCTCAGGATGGTGGCCATGCCCATCCACCGTTTGACTTCTTAAAAATCTTTTCCTACAACATTCTTCACCACCTCTTAGGAAAAACGCTGGTGGACTAGAGAGGCTTCGTGAATATATTGGACAGAGCACAGGAAGACAATGGGAAAAAGAGCACAAATTTGCACTTTCCAGCAGCCTGTATGACATCAATGGATTTCTACGTTCACAGGCTCTTCTCGGTCAAACTTTCTGCCGCAATAAAACAGGTCATTTTTTTTGACAAGCTACTTACAGTACAGTACTTTGTTGATTTGCTGCAACCCAGTACTGATCTAAAATCGGATCACTCAGTCAAATTCTGTAAAGGAACAAAAAATAATGGATTTTTCCTATGTAAAACTATTACGGTTTTAGTAATAGCAATTAAATCAATTTGCTACTAATATCAAATCATCAGATGTTCTATAGCATTTCAACTAAGCTATTATAAGTTACCTGCCAGTATTGATACTAATAATACTAATAATAGTATTGTTGCCATTATTAACTCTATGATCATTTGATACTTTTGTTATCACTGCTCTTAAATTCTAGACGATTTTTAAAATAGCAGTCTCATTCCCAAAAAATTAAGTCTTACTACCTTTCCAAGCGAATGTATCTTCCATATCTGCAACTTTCTCTGAAATTTCTGGCAGTATGGACTGCAGTATGGTTAGCATTTTGGCATCAAGTTAAAACTTATTTATTGGTCAAACATTTTGTTTCCTTTTGTTTTCTGATCATTTGTTTTTAGTGAAGAAGGTGGAAGGTAGAAAAAAATGCAAAAAAATCCAAAACTGACTACGTTTGTCGTCATCGTCGTCGTCCTCCTCCTCCTTCTCCTCCTCCCTTTTTACACCTTGCTTTTTAGATAATCATTGTTGCCTAATCTGTTTATGTATGTAGTACAGGAAAAATAGATCCTGCTTTCTGGTTTAGAACTAAAAAGAAAAGACATACAGGGGAAGAGGAGTAGAGGAAAGAAATAGCTTTCCAAGTCCTGGATGGCTAAGTGAGCTCTAAGATCATGTTCACATCTTATTCACAGTGGACTTATCTTCCTATCTTTTTGCAGTTGAAAGACCAAAGGATGGACCAGGATACACTGCTCTTTACCTCTCTAGTCCCAGAGACATGCAAGTAGAAGCAATGTTCTACCAGCAGGAAGTTCTAAAGGAAGCTCCGTACAATCTTTCAGGGCCCAATGAAAGCATTGGGTCGTGAAAGATTTTGCCTTTATTGGGTTATTCTTCCTAGTAGAAGAATATCAATGCTTGGAAGCCCCAAACAAATTTGTCACTACATGATTTCTTTTTAACACAAATAAAAAATTAGTTAGGCTAGCTTAAGCAGATCCTATCCAATAAGTTATTTCCAAAGTTTTCTTTAGCTTTCTGGAAATAAGGATATTGCAGTGTAGCTGGTAGAACATAGGTGAGCAAGATATGAGATGACATGCAATACTCTATTCAGTCTTCACTTCTAGGTTCACAATCAGTGTATTGTCTCTAATACTCCTGACATATCTGGTGCCATTTTTTTCTTCACTGTTTGACAGCAGCTCTCCAGACAGAAGTCTTCCCATACCTTAACTGGATATACCAGGATTTAACCTACTGCCCTTGACATACACACACAAACAAAATATATACATACACACACAAACATGGATACACACACACACACACACACACACACACATTGTGTATACATATGCCTGACATCCCAAGATGGCAAATATAATTTTATCTCTCATTTACTATAATAGCTCACAAACGGATCTGAATAGAAATAATTTGTTGTTAAGTCATGTCCAACTCTTCATGACCCCATGAACCATATTGCTCCAGACCTTCCTGTCCTTCACTGCCTCCCTGAGTTTGCTCAGTTTCATGCTCATTGCTTCAGTGATGCTATCTAACCATTTCATCCTCTGCCGTCCCCTTCTCCTTTTGCCTTCAATCTTTCCCCGCATCAGGGTCTTTTCCAAAGAGTCCTCTCTTTGCATTAGGTGACCAAAGTATCTGAGCTTGAGCTTCATTATCAATCCTTCCAATGAGCAATCAGGGTTGATTTCCTTTAAGATTGACTGGTTTGACCTCCTAGCAGTCCAGGGGACTCTTAAGAGTCTTCTCCAGCACCACAGTTCAAAGGCATCAATTCTTTGGCGCTCAGCCTTCTTTATGGTCCAGATCTCACAGCCATACATTACTACTGGAAAAACCATAGCTTTGATTATGCGGATCTTTGTTGGCAAGGTGATGTCTCTGCTTTTTAATATGCTATCTAGGTTTGCCATAGCTTTTCTCCCAAGGAGCAAGCTTATTTTAATTTCATGGCTGCAGTCTCCATCTGCGGTAATCTCGGAGCCCAAATAAATGAAGTCTGTTACTGCTTCCATTTCTACCCCTTCTATTTGCCAGGAATTGATGGGTCCAGATGCCATGATCTTAGTTTTTTTAATGTTGAGTTTCAAGCCAGCTTTTGCGCTCTCCTCTTTCACCCTCATCAAAAGGCTCTTTAGTTCTTCTTTACTTTCTGCCATTAGGATGGTATCATCTGCATATCTGAGGTTGTTGATGTTTCTCCCTGCAGTCTTAATTCCGGCTTGTGATTCTTCCAGCCTGGCATTTCTCATGATGTACTCTGCATATAAGTTAAATAAGCAATAATTTAAATAAATTTAAATAAATTGAATAAGAAATAATTACATTTATTTATTTATTGGGGAAGGATAGGCATCTTTCTTTCTCTCTTTCTCTCTCTCTCTCTCTCTCTCTCTTTCTTTCTTTCTTTCTTTCTGCTTTTGATTTCATGCAAATCTTTTCTTGCTTATCTTATATTTGCATCCAAAATTATAAGCCACTATCACGCAGGTGCATAAATGCCTCAAACTTCAGCTTTTTTCACTTTCAATATAAGTGCCGAATGGCACAGAATAAATCATAGAGTTGGAGGGGGCCATTTAACTCATTGAGCCCCATCCTTTGCTCACTGAAGGAGTATGAATTAAAACATCCCAGACAGATGTTTATCTTCCACATGAATACATCTAGTAAGGGGAGCCCACAACTTATCTGGGTAGTTGGTTTCACTGTCATACAGCTCTTTCAATATTCAATTGGAGTCTGCCTTCCTGTAACCTAAATTCATTGTTATATATCCTGCATTTTGGAACAAGACAACACAGGTCTTGACCTTCGGTTTTGTGACATTCTTTGAACAGTCTTATCCTTTTTCTCAAGTCTTGTCTTCCCAAGGCTAAATATTGCTGATTATTTCATTCTCCTGACAAAGTTTTGCATTTGTCTTCTGGTTCCTGCATGAACAATTTTCCATTTGTCTCTTTTTTTTTCTTTCTTTCTGCTACATTAGACTTTCAAGAACCTATCAGGATGGTATTGAATTTTATTTCTGTCTTCTTTAATATTAGATTGGTTGGTTGGTTGGTTGGTTGGTTGATTGATTGATTGATTATGTGCCATCAAGTTTTTGTTGACTCCTAGTGACCACATAGACAGATTTTATCTGTGACGGTTTGTCCCTAACCTGGTCATCTTGCAACTGTGCACCCATCACCACTGTAACTGAGTCCATCCATCTTGTTGCTGGTTGTCCACTTTTTCTCTTTCCTTTCACCTTTCCCAGCATTAGAGCTTTCTCCAAAGAGCTAGGTCTTCGCATAATATGTCCAGAGTAGGATAATTGTAATATTAGATTGGCCACCCAAATTTGTGTCACCCTCAAATGTAACTTCTTCATCCAAGACAATAATAAAAATGTTGAAGAATATTTTAGGATTGAACCTTGTAGCACCCTACTTGATATTTCATTTGGAAACACTGATGAGCACTCTTTGAATGGAATATCACCTGTGAAGAATTTAACATGTTTCAAGCCATAGACATATGATGCTCCCTTATGTCAGATTTACTTCCAGACAGACCTTTTTAATGAACAATCTGCACAGTAAATTGGGATAATTTTATGAAGCATCCAGATGACATTATCACTTAGTCATCAGATTTCTTTTTATTTTTCTTTTGTTTATTTTTGCCCCCACTTAATGGGAATAAATAATTTGCTTAGTCAGAAAGACCTGCAACAGAAGCACGCACTTCTGAATTTGTGAATTCAGTGTTCTTTAGAAGAAGACATCAATAGGCTTATCCCCCTCTTTGCTCCCTTTTTTCCTTTCATGTGAACACCTGAATTATGTCCCCAAGAGTATTATGTAGTTCCAATAAAATGCTTAACAGAAATGGATGGCCTGAATTTATTTATTTATTCATTTATTTACAAGACTTATATGGCCACCTGTCTCATACAATGACTCTAGGCAGCTCACAACAATCCATAAAACATAGTTAAAAACAAAGGTACCCTTCCCCCCAGGCACCAGACCAAATGTTCTCACAGCTCAACCCCCATCCTAGCCGAATGCTTGAGGGAACAGCCAGGTCTTCACAGCCATCTAGAAGGCTTACAGGGTAGGGATCCCTCTGATCTTAGGTGGGAGATTGTTCCAAAGGACTGGCATGGCCACTGAGAAGGTACACCTCCGAGGTCCCATCAGATGACATTTAAGGGAAGTGACCTGAGGAACACCCACCCTATCTTACCTAGGCGGATGGGCAGATACCCTCAGGGAGAGGTGGTCCTGCAAGTAACCTGAATGTATCTTTGCAAATTTACAAGCAATAATAATAATAATTTTTAAAAAAACAGAAAGAAAGAAAGAAAGAAAGAAAGAAAGAAAGAAAGAAAGAAAGAGAGAGAGAGAGAGAGAGAGAGAGGGAGGGAGGGAGGGAGGGAGGGAGGGAGGAAGGAAGGGAGGGAGGAAGGAAAAGAAAGAAAGGAAAAGAAAGAAAGAAAGAAAGAAAGAAAGAAAGAAAGAGAGAAAGAGAGAAAGAGAGAAAGAGAGAAAGAGAGAAAGAAAAAGAAAAAGAAAAGCAATGGAAAATTGGAAAAGAAAACCATTTTGACTGGCACTGGGTTTCCTATAACTTTTCATATTAGGTGCTGGGCTTTCTGTATAAAGAGCACAGATCATTAAAATGTCCTCTTTTACATAGCAGTACAAGGTTTACAAGTAAACACATATGTTTGTATTTCTTTAACGTAAAATGGAAGCTTGAGGTAGGAAGTTTATAGACTGAAAATAGTCAAGAACCTACACTTATATGGCAGAGTCTTAGTTTTAGTGTGGTATGGCAGTGCCCCAGGACATCTGGTGGGCTGTTCCCATGTCTAAAGGAATGAGTGCATGGAACTCAGCTTTAGTTTCCAAAGAAATGCTTTGTCAAATCCTTTTAATGCAGTGGCACAACTAGTGAAAACTAAATTACACCTTTATTATTCTACCAATGGTTGTTAGACGGGTGGATCCAACTACTGGATAATTTCTATTTTTGCTAGGTGGAAACAGAGTTTCGGATATGAAACAATTTGCTTAACTGTACAAAGCATCAGCCAGTCACTTAAAAGAACATGGCTTTATCTTATCCTCTACATTTTATAAACTGAGGATAGTTTAGGAAGAGGAAGGAAAGAGGAAATAAAGTATAAGGAGAGACTGCCTAACAACATCCAAACAGGAAGTCAGTATCATCTGTTGCCAGTCGTTCTCTTCCTATTGAATTTTGAACCCATACTGAAATCCAAGCGATATGTATATTCACAAGGCTGACCGTATATATTTTATATGAAATTCTCTGTGTGTGGCTATTGCATTCCCTTGTTTTTCCTGTATTCCCATAGATTGTTCCTATATTCCTTTTCTCAATAAACTGCCTTTAATATCTAGAGATGTGGCTACATTGGTTTCATACGCTTTTTCATTAGAAGCTTCCCCACATTGAAGACTGCAGGATTATACAGCTACCTTTTCTGTTTCAGGACTTTTGTATTTCTAGGTTTCAAGAAGGAAGTTCCACAGTACATTCCTTTCTTTTCTCCCTAGGTCTGGGCTGAAAGAAGATATTCTTTATAGAAGACCCAAAACCTTGTTAGTTGTGCAGACTAGAGTGTGGCAGGAGATTCAGCCCTACTAGTTGCAGTCTATCATAATTAGCATTTACTGGGGAACTCTTGGAAGAAAGGGCTTACCAGAGATTTTTTAAATTACTATCCTTTTTCAGTTCGAAAACAGTGTACCTAATGCTTTTACAGGTGAAATAAAGATCCAATATTTTAACTTGAGAAACAAGTAATACATTCTGCTTAAAGAGTCAGAATCTTCCCCTTTTTAAATCAGTTTATGGGTAGATCTCCATCTAGTAAAATGGAGGTGCTGAATTGGTAATAATAAAGATCCAAGAGAATAGTGGAAGTTAAAAGTCATCACTATTGGAACAATTTTTGGACATTCTTGCCTTAATAAAGGAATGGGGTAGATGGAGCTAATACGTGATTGTAAAAAGATGTATAGGCCTATATCAATAAGGAGAACAGGTTTCTGGGCATTTTAAAGTCAATAAACTCACTCAATTTGTTAATAAAAGCATACAGGATGTTTTTCTGTATTAATCTTGCTCACTGCCATAACAATAAACCAACATAGGCTATTTTTATTCTCATTTTACAGATAGGGTCCTGAGACCAAGATTTGTCAGTCGGTAAAGCTGGGGACAGAGATGAGAATTTTCACAAGGTTCAAAACCAGCACTTTTTCTTCTGAATAACAGGAGATGGACAGATGACAGCTTTCAGTTCAGGATTTGCAAGAAAATGTATTTTTTTCCCAGGAAGTGTGTAGAGAAGGGGGCAACGTGTTCCTGTTACTTCTGTCTTGTTTATAGCAGAGTTCTTTTGAGGAGAGGAGTGTGTAAACGGAGGGTGTGTACATTGTTTGGACTGCTGGCTCTTCAGGGAAAGGGGAAAGTTTACTCCTTCTTTGTGACCCTATGCTTCGGTCTTTAAGTGAAATCTTTCCCCTCTCTTCCCATTAATAATAAGAGTCTTCAAAGGAATGTCTCAGACAGATATTTCTGTTCCCCAAGTCTGCGTGTGTCGAGTCGTGGATTTTCATTTTGTTTCTGGTTAGCATGCAGGGAAGTACTTCCCCCTGGAGGATACAAGTGGCAGGCTCTGTCCAGTATTTTAAGCTGCAGCACGCTGGTGAAAGAAATGGAGGGGGAAAAGAAGGGAGGGAGGGGGAGGGAGGGAGGGAGAGACTGCAGTGACACTGCTTTCCCAGGGCTGGCTGAAGCATCTCACTGGTGACAGGCCTGGGAGCACGTGGCTACGTCATGAAAAGCCAGTCTCTCAATGCAAATTTCAACTCCTCCTACTCCGGTTGAATGCCTGGAACTCATATCCAAGGCTCAGGAGCAAAATCCAGTTTGTGTGAGTGTGTGTGTGAGTGTGAGTGTGTGCGTGTGTCTTTCTCTCCCTCTCTCTCTCTCTCTGCATGTGAAGGGAAGATAGAAAAATTCCTAATGCAAGCCGGTGTTGGGCGAAGCAGAGAGAGAGAGAGAGAAGGAAAGGGAAGAGATCTGCCTCTGTTGTGTGTATGTTTGCCTGCATGCTAAGGGCTAAGCTTTGCATCTGTTGTGCAGGCTGACTGGGAACTGCAGGTGCCACACAATTGCATACATCACTGAGATGAATTGTTGGTAAAATCAGCACTTTCAGAGTGGAGCATCTGCCTTCATCCATCAGACTTGAGGTAGATGGTGGTGGAGGTGGTGGTACTGGCTGCGTGTTCTCTCTTCCAGGGGCTGCACCATGGCTATCTTTCAGTAGGATGCATCCTGCCTTGGCTTTGTTCTGCAGATCCACCCATCCTCCTAGCCATCAAGTAACAGGCAATGGTGTCTTCTTTGGGGATCTTCTCTTCTTTACTGTTGTCTCGGGTTAGTTTTTGGCCTTGGCTGGAATCTCATCGCCTAATATCTTGGTTGGCTACGATCTGAAAGGAAGGAAACAGACAGAAAAGAAAGGATCTATGTCTTTTTTTTCCTTCCACAGTTTTGGGTGACAATCCACCGTCATTCTGGAGGGGAAATAACCGTTCACCCTGGCTGAAAAACGCATCCGTTGAGAAGTCTGAAAGAAAGAAACCACGTGAGGGAAAAGGGGGGAAAACCCTGGGAGATCAGGATTTATTATTATTTTTTTCCTTTGTTGTGGTCTATGACAAAACTGGTGCACCTTTTGAGGAGAACTGATCTCAATTTATTATTATGCAACAACCACAAGGGTCTCATCTATCTCAGGGTGTATAAGCGCTGGATTGCTTTTCGCCCAAATCAATGTGGTTTCTTTGGAACATTTTCAGCAAAGGATCGCATATGCTGCAGTGTCTTTGTGGCAAGAGTCTTAAGAAAAACAAGAACCCAACTGGTAAGCAATACATTACATCACGTTGTTTTTCCTTTGTGTTACTGTCTGTTGCTCGCCGAAGGCAGGTCTGCAGTCCTGTTGAGAGGAGACTGGGGGAAATGGAGTTAGGCCAGTGCCGACCTGCATGTGTATGCCACTGTATACGAACAAGCAAGGGTCAGACTGGACAAGATTAGACAGATCTGCTTTGGCTGTGTTGGAGCCAGAAAATGAGAAACTTAGATCCCTGTAAGGTGAAATTGTAGCATGCTGCTGAATCAAAAATCCTCCACCTCCATCTCTCCCCCCGCCCCCATGGGTGCAGTTAGTTTTCAGAAGAGATCTCAAGGCCTTGCTGCTGTACTCACGCGAGCCTGTGGCTGGTAGGTGCGTCCAAGGGCTTTATGACACTTTTGGTACAACTTTCAAACAGGGTTTGTGTTTCAAAAGTATGTGAAGTGATGCTTGCAAATCCAGCTGTGCGCTCTTCAACAGCCCTTCTCCATCCCCAGCTGGTGGCAGGGTGAAAGGAGATACTTTCAGTGAGCTTGTGCCTGTAGAAGGAACTATGGAAAAGTCCACCCGATCAACAAGAGTGTAGCAGAGGGGTGTGTGTCTGCATGCGTGTATGTGCCCTGACAGGTTTCCTCTCTGCCTTGTAGCTCGGATGAAATGGCCCTTTTGAATGCCAGCCGGTCTCTCTGTTTTCCGTGTAACAATCGTGCATTCAATCCAAGGCGATTCCAACAGGGAACTTGCAGAACATTATAAAGGGAAATGCTGGTGCCCTGCAGCTCACTTTCTCTTCCGGCCCTTCCTCCCTCTTCCTTTTTTTCTGTGCTGTCAACAGAGGAGACGGAAAGGAAGGGAACAGCACTGACAAATGAAGAAGGCTGGTGCTGGTGGGGAAGCAGGCCCCGAGTCACACTTCTCAGTTGTGGGATGGGGTGCCACTCTGGGATGGCAGTTGGGGTGTCTGCAGTCACTTGCGTACTTTGGAGACAAGAGCCTCCAAGGCATGTGGTGCGCCTGCGAAATCAGGGAGGAGGGGAGTGCGGAAGTAGAAAGGCTGTTGGAGGCATGCATGCCTTTGCATGTGTCTTGTATCTGTCTACGGTGTGTGTGTTTGTCGTATTGTCTGCCCTGCAGTGGAAGCTTTTAAGCAGGAGGCTCCTGATGCTGGCACTGCAGTGTAGTACATCACTGGCATGCGTTGTCACCCACCACCAACAAGCTGCAGCAGGACTGGCAAAGCTGGGGTCTACCAGGGCTTGGGACAGTCACGCTGGGGCCGTCTAGGTGCCTTCTCAGGCCAGGGTGATGCAAAAGGGACAAATTCTGCTTCCCAAGAAAGCATTTCCTCCCTTTGTCCCCTCCCTCCCTCCCTCCCCCTCCTCCAGTAGTTTCACTACTGCTGCAGCAAAGAAGCTCCTTCTCAGCAAAACAGAGAGGCCAGAATGCCCCATCCCCATGAGAGGAACCCGGGAGCTTGATGCATGAAAAGCTTCCCTGCAGGACCGTCAGTGGTGGGGTGGAGTCAGGGCTTGGGGGGTGGTGCTTCCCAGGACCGGAAGGCACCCTCGCCTTCCCCCACTGCCAAGCACTGCGGTCTGAGGGACACATGCTGGTGGTGGGCAACTTTGCCAAAGGCGCAGTGCTACTTCATGGAGAAGATTCTCTCTCTGGTGGAAAACAAAGCCCTCCAAAACCTTGTGCCCTCACCAGCTCACCTCTGGAGTGAGGAGGCCAGGCTGTCCCAAATCCCACACGAATAAACTTTTTTGGTCTTCCTTGGTTATGTCTGAAACAAAAATCTTGCATGTTTAGGAGACAGGAAAGGGGCAAAGCATCCAAGACTTTCCTCTTTCCTTTTTCCAAGAGAAGCACAAGAAAAGCATAGTCCAGAGAAAATAAACCGTGGACGCATGACTCCTTTCCTGCTCCTTAAACTCCCCCTCCAGGCACATCTTAGAGATTCCTTCATGGGGACTGTAGTCTGGATCACTTTGGGGCTCCCCCCAAGAACAATGCTCTTGTTCTTGGCTTGTTTCTGAGACTTCAGTGATGGTTGGAGGTTGCTTTTGAGCTGCTGTTGCACCTTCCCTGTCGTGACAGACAGCCTGAAGAAGTAAGATGGAACTGTCGGTCAGAGGCCTTCAGGGTGCCTAACTCTGCCCTCTCATCTGCATCCCCACATTCACAGTCTGCTTCATCTCCCCTGAGGGAAATGTAAACCTGGTTTGAGCAGTGCCTCATGTATACCATTACAAAGCATGTTTGGTAATGCTGTCTGCTAGAGGAGATGGTGGAGATGCAGATTGCTTTGAATTAAGTCTGGCCAAGGACCTGGGTGGCAGCTGGGTGTCTTTCAGCCCCACAGAGTTTTAGCAAGGCAATAAAGTGGAGGATGGATATTTTCAGGCTACTGGCTCTCCAAAAGTTGAGTTTCTCCCTCTCTCTTCTACACAAAACTTTTGCCCCCCCCCCCCCCCCCCCATGTTCAGCGCTTTCTTGTGATAATGTGGTTTCTCTCGGACTTCCACCTTCTGCCTCAATAACAACTTTTCAGGTATAGTGCAATTGATCTATGGTCCTGAGGGATATGGGTCAATTAATGTGGAATATATAGTCAAGCTATTCCAAAATATAAAGTCGCTTCGAGGAGTAGCTTGAATGTGATTTATCATACTTGACTGATTATGTCTCAGAGGGATCTAAATAGGTTATAATTTTAAGGTGGAAAGGCTTGGCATTACTGTATATGGAATGGCTACATAGATAGACACTTTGATCCTGGTAGCTCTGTAGCATACCAAAAGACTGGCCGTGTTGTAAAGTTTGTGAGATGCAACAACTCCTGAGAAAAATCAAACCATATAGGAAAAATACCATATTTAGGAATCAATTAGAATGTTTCCCAGAGTCAGAATGCAATCATTGTTGATGATGACTAAAACATGTTTGAAAGAAGCACTTTCTTTTTGCTCAATTTTCTTTTGCTGTGTTATGATCTGATTGGCTATAAAACTGAGGGCTGAAGTGGTCGCTTGCTTTTTCAAAAGGAATTTTGGGTAAATGCTAAGCAGTTCTGTGAAACAGTAACTGCAACAGAATTCAGTGGGGTTTCCTCAATTTGCAGTGAACCATGGATCCATCATCACTTCTTTTTCAGAGGGATACATATTATTGCATCTAGCTGTAAGATTCTGAATATTAATTTTCAGCTGTACTTTCTCTTTGCTCCATTGTATGGTTATTGTGTATTCAATTTCCTTCACTTGTATATTACAAGCAGATTTTTTGTTACTTGAGGCACTTACTTTATGAAGGCAAAATGGTTTTATGGCTTCTAAGCTTTTGGTCCATCATGAAAAATGAATATTCTTGTCTGCCTAGAAAAATGAAGTCTATCTAATATCTGGAATGATGGGCAAATTTTAAATATGATTGAAAGTGTATTCTAAAGGGATGTTGAACAATTTGTGCTTGGAGTTGTTCTAATATTGATATGGCATATGATTTATATGTAGGTTTTCGTCCAACGTTTCTCTTTTACATCTGTTCCCCCCCCTTACTTCACGAGTTTCCTTTAATTTCTTATTCAAACCTCTTTGTAATACTTCAAATAACTGACATGAGACACTGATTTAATTTTAGAATAGGAGAGAATAACTAATGGTACACTTTGCACCAAAATAATAATAGAAATGTTCAGTTTGTCTCTTTCTAATTTTGACTTTCAGATTTGGGTCTTGGGGAAAAGGTATTTTGATTCTTAGCATTTTACTAATGTATATTTAAGGGAAAGGTCTTTGGAATTTGTTCCTTAGTACTTTTAAAAAAAGTAGAACACCAAGTTTGTATGTCATTATTGTATGTCCTTATCAAAGTTGTTTGCCTCAGTCCTTCAATTTCTGCCATCATATTATGCAGTGTTGTTTTTTCACTTAAGCATTTTCAGAGAAAATGGAAAACTGTGATTTGACATTCAGTCAGGCCAATCCTAGGTATCCTATCTTATTAAGGAACTGACTGCATGATGCTCCTGAATGTCTAGAAATACTGCAGGGATCTAACTCACAGAATACATGTATTTGTGCCCAATCCCAATTGTTGCATCTTCTGATAAAACACCAAAGTGTGTTGAAATTTGCCACTGCAAATTTGCTGCCTGATCTTGCTAATGCATTGTTTCTGCCTTGGATATAGAAATGAATCTGGACTGCATGAAGTTCTACATGATTGCAAATATAAGTCTTACTTTTCAGTTGTTACAAGTTCAGAAATGCCTCAGTGCAGACAGTACAGTACTGGATTTTGTCTAGAAAGGGTACATTTTTGCCTTCTAAAGCATGTACACAAGCCGTAGACCTGGAACAGAGAGAAAGATAACTTGAAGTGGAAACAGGAAACAGGACTAACTTCTGACTAGATTTATCATCAAGAGACCAAAAGCTAAGAAAGGCTATCCTCTGTAATGGCCTGTATATTATAGTAAATTTTCTATAACTTTGCCTATATATACTTTTACATATAGCATAGTCACAATGCAGATTTTTAAGTTTTATCCTTCACATTTAATATACTTTTAATCCGTATATAGTTAGAATAGATAATATAGGCTACATCCTAGACCTCATTTGTTGAGTTGAATAGGTAACAAGTGTTTTTTAATATATAAGCCTGCTACTACAAGTTGTCAATATTTTAAGTATGACTATGTTTGTTTTATAAACTTATGTCTCTGTACTGGTCTATGACTGTAATAAAGAAGATTTATTGATTGATTGACTAGATTTAGTGATTGTGGAGGTACCTCTGATGCTTCATCACTGCATTTCCTTCTGCACTATATTTGAGGATGGCGCTGGAAGGCAGTTTTCTTCCATGGTTACTACAAAGGAGAAGGCAGGTATGGACTACCCAATTTGTTGTGGAGGGAAGAATGATGTCATGGTGAGAGGCAATGTTATTATTGCTGGCTAGCTAACTTACAAAGAATAGATTCTGCTGGAAACAATCACTTGTATTGTAAGGCTCCATAACTCCAACTGGCCAAGGAAATTAACTTATCTTGTGTTGGCAAGGTGTGCATTCTTGGCTCCTGTCCCCTTATTAGAAGTCAGCAGTCATATGAACAAATCTAATAAATTAAATTTCTTGAACTTCTTGTTTCACCCAAATGGGAAAATAAAATGTGTTGCGTGGGTGAGGGAAGAGAAGTTAGAAATGATACTAGCATTTCTAAGTTACAGTGGACTTGTTTACGCATGGTTCTGTACATAGGAATTTGCTGCAGCTGTGTTCTCATCCATCCCTTTGCATTCCTTCAGATATCATCAGAAATTGACTTGACAAAGGCTACAGATGTCCTATGTCCAAATCCAACACCACGAGTCTTAACCAACTCTTGTGCATGTTCTTCTTTAATGTATGGATTACAAAATATATCCACAATCTCGATATAAGGACCCAAATGTATTTTGGACCCAAATATATTTTTGCATTAGCATTTGTACAGCATGAGTTTAAACTGCTGGCTATTGGAAGCTCCTTTGTAGGACTGTGGCACACATAGAGAAAGAACCATGTAATGCTTATAAATTACTTATTTATTTATTCCTTATATTCAAAAGCTGCTATTTTCCCCAGGAGTGAAGCAGACATAGGTTTGCAGTTTGCTTTCTGGGGCAAATATTTGATTTGGGTAGGGGAGGAGAGACTTGGCAAAGGTATAACCTTTCTCTCTTGAGTCATAGCAGAGGCTGGATGTCATTTAACTATAATTTAAAATGCAAATATGAAGATACACACAATATATTGTGCATTTTGGATAAACACACGCCTTCTGCAAGCCATTTTGAGTTCCAGTCAGCCAACTGGGATTTTTTAGCATTTCTTGCTAATTAAACATTAATGGAGCAATAGACAAATAATGGAATAGTTATGAATGGCTTTGAACAACTGGCATTGAGGCAACAATGCAACCCGTTTGATTTTTCAGATCATCCCCAGTGTGATTTATTTCTGTCTTGCCTTTCCCTAGCTTTGTTCTTATCTTGTGCAACTCCTAAATGTGTGTAGGGATCCTCTTTGGAATGTGGTATAAAATGAAAGCTGGAGGCAAGCAGTGCCTTGATAAAAAATGCCCACAAACCTACAGGAAAGTCTAATTAGAGAAAGGGATAAACAAACAACCTTTTTCCTGAGGGGGAGGGGGGGGCAGGGCCCAGAATTTTCTGTAATTTATGATATGCTGGCTACTTTTTTGGATACCAGGGTATATCCAAAAGACAAGGAATATGATCAATAATTTACCCAAAATTCTTATTTCAACTGTAATTCAAGAAAATTGATGATCATTGTTATTTTACTCAGTAAAGGAGGCAAAGTTGTGTGTACACATGTGAGTGATATGCCACTTGTAAAGTGGGTCACTGAGAGGAGTACAGCCTTGGAGTGGATGTTCCTCTGTTTCCAAATGAATAGATGACTTTACCGCAGAACCTGAAATATTGCCAGCTCAAGGTAGCCTCATTTTGGGTCTTGAAAGAAAGGTGAATGTTGCTGATTTCTGTTGCTCAAAGTTAGCAGATGAATGCTTTTAGTAATCTTACATTTGGCAATAATTTTGGGTTAAAAAAAAGAGCACTTATGTTATCTTCTCCTGTAATTAGGATCTTTTGGCATTTTGCTTGGGTCATATGATTCTGAGCGACAGTTCATCTGGGATCATTCTCTTGTATCATCCTACTGGGAATAGAGATTAGCCTTACTGTTACCAAACTTTCTGCCAGAAATATTGCATTTTGGAATAAGATTAAAACAGACAGGAGTCATGGTGGGACATATGACTTCATCCTCCCCTTGCTGCAAACAGGCTACTGCTGGGATTCCAAATGGCATTAAAAACAATCCGGATGTGTAAATCCCAGGGATTTATGTCTTTGTAAGGATTTTTAAAATTTATTTTATGGATGTATGTTTCATGTTCTTTCCCTTGCAATGAAAGGAAAGGATAATGAACATGAAAGGATAATGCATATAACAATCATGATTAAAGAACGGGTAAAATAATGAAATGCTGCAATGAAAACAAAATAGTACCAACTCACTTCAAAAAGATCAACTATCACAAGCTGCTGTTGGAAAACAGGGCAGTCTTTGAGCTTTTCTTCACCCCAGCCTTAAGTTGCTTGACTGCCATGTGGAAACCAGCTACAAATGAATCCACCTTAATAAATCTCTTTCTAGATTTCAATCCTTCCTCTGCTTCAGCCACAGTGAAGACCTGATGCTCTGTCCACACTGCATTTACCATCTTCCCTGATTGGTGGATCACTTTGCTTCTTTACTCTTCTCACCTGTGCCAGGAAATTAAGCATCACTCACTTTCTTTTCATGGATGAGACTGAGACTACAGTATGTGGTTCCCATTAATACACCTTTTCTATCAGCAGCTCCATTGACTCCCCCTTGTACCTGACACTTTCCCCACTGGTGTGATCACAGGGTGTAGAGACTAAGGAAAATAACCTTGATGGAGATATGCAGAAGCTGTTGCTTAGGCAAAAAGGGATGAAGCATTTTTTAAGTCCAGAATGTCAGATAACATTCTGGAAATGGCTCAGACAGACACTCTGTAATTCGCTGAACTATAAGAAGGAGGAAGAGGTACAACACAATCAGATCTGCAAAATTCAGTAGAGACAATCTCAATGAAAATTGCTTTAGCCTTCCTGTGGAGTTGATTTCCTGGTCTGCCCTGCCTAGGGAGGCTGACCCAGAGGAACCAAGAAAAAGAAAACATTACAATTTTACCATTCTTCCTGTCACTTGAACTAGAAGGGGAAAGTGGTAGAATGCTTGTCAGTTTCCCTTTTGTTAAAAAAGGCCCATTTGACTGAACTTGCAGCCTTTGCCATTTCACTAGTGAACTTGTTTAAAAAAAAAAGTGGAGGGCAGTGATCATGATCGGAGAGAGAAGACATTCTTGACATGGTGCATAGTAGCTAGCTGGAGTGGAGGGGCTTGTCCACAGTGAAATGAAGCACAGCAGGCAAACTGGACAGAATCACTCCCACTCACACAAGTCAGAAAACATTGCTTAGGACATACAGCAGGAATAGACAGGCAGAGGACCATTTCATGCATTCCAACCCTCAAAAGTGGTCAGTGGCCCACACACACACTAGGTCAGCTAGTTGTCCCAGATCAGCCCTTTGCCTTCCACCTAAGCATATGGAAGTTGCCTAGTGGTAAAGTTTTCCAGGGAGGATTTTGATGAATGGGTTATCTTGGCAGAAAAGTCCCTCCAAGTGTACCTCTAAAGAGAAGCATCTCTGGAAAAAAAAAATTGCCTGGCAGATTTATGTGAGGGAACACAGTCCGTCATACTTTTAAAGCTAGATTAAGTTAAAACATTTCAGTCCTTACTAAGTCTGAAGGGAAAGAATTTGGCTGAGTAGTACAGCATGGAAATCCCATTTTCAAGTTCCTGGAATCTCTAGTTAAAGTGATCAGATTGTACGGCATCTTTCCCTAACTTAATGCCCTTGAAACATAGTGGGATTTCAACCTGGTTAGAGCAAACAGATCTGGGCTACAAAAATCCGAACGAGAGTTCAGTTTTCCTGTATCTTTTTCCTGTCTTCTACTGTCGTCTGAATTTTTGCATCCCATATAGATAGTTTTATGTTGTCGACTATTGTTACATCGTATCAGGAGACCAGCAAATTAGGGAAATCTGTTTTAGATTTAAAAATGTTTTCTGATAAGGAGTTTCTATAAAGCAGAATCTTGTGTGAGAAGCAGAATCAGAATCCTGACCAGAATCAGAATCCTGCAGAGTAAACAAACTGCTACTTGAGAGGTCTACAATATTAAGAATCATGCAGAAAAGCACATTTTAGTACTTTTGGTTTCTTCCAACAATGTACTGTGCCACAAAAAAGACTCTCCGGGCAAAAGCCTGTTCTCCTATGTAATCATTAAAGCTACAGAAAATCTTTCAGAGTCGGGATTGGACAAAGTCCCCACTCAGGCAAAATACATCTCATACAGCTAAAAGAAGACAAAGAAATATAGCATTTATGTCAATTATATTTCATAAGAGCATCTGATACGTATGCCTGGTCATCACTATTTAAGTATGGCAGGCTATCTATTATAAAGTTAATAGATGTATGATGTTGGCATATTTCTCACAGGACCGAAATGAAAGTGTTCTATTTATATGGATCTCACTGTCAAGCTAACGTCTTGGCCTTCAGAAACCTGGATGACCACAACAAACCAACAGAGTTAGAGTTTTAAGTGTATCTTTGTTGCCTTTTTGTGATTGTCTGGATTCTTGCAACCCAGTTCGCATAGACCTTTCTTACCTAATGAAGCACCTGTCAAAATGTAATAGAATTTCTAAATTTCTATAAAGTATTGTTTTCTCCCTCATCAGATTAACCTATGTTGCAGTTCTGAACGGTTGCAGCCCTTTCGTGCTTATGATTCTGTCTGTGACACATCTACTGACAACTATCAGTGATTGTTGAATTTTGATACTTTGGACTGCAATTCTATACTCGCTTTCCTTGCAGGAATACTTAGTGGTTGAATTCCAAATAGCTGTGCATCAACTTATTGTGGAAGAGAATGATTGGCATTCGAGGGAAATTAAGGGTTTGCTTCTTTATAGTTTATATTTTCCAATGTTACCCTTTAATATAAATATTCTCAGAATAGCCCATCTAAATATATGATTAAAGCAGCAGATAAAATGTTTGCATTTTAAAAATACTGTTATTTTAATAAAGATATTAGATCTGAGGGCAATTAATTGCTGATTGGTACATTTCAATTTCTCTTTGGACATAAAAGCTAATGCACAAAATCAGAGATAGGTATACAATATATCTGTACACGTTTATCCAGAAGGAAGCCCCACTAACATTAGAATTATTTTCTGTACTGAAATTTCATTTAGGTTGCAATTTAACACTACTGTTGTAGGCATATTTGCACAGTCATTTCACTATGTTGGATTTCAATTTTCCTACATTTCTGAGGCTGATATCCCATGCATAATTAGCTGGAAGTAAGTCCTGTTAAATTAAATGGGACTAACTTTTGTAATTGTGCTGCATGTAATGAACTGGGAGGGAAAAGTCTGACATAATTTAAAGGAGATCAGAACCACTTTGTACAGATCAGAGCATCAGTCTCTTAATTGTTTATTGTCCACATTGAAAGACCACTCCAAATCTTTCAAGCGGTTCAGGAAACTGGATTTTTCCTCAAGTCTTTTGTGTCTAAGCACGTGCTTTGCTACTGAGATTTTCCTGAAAAGTTTGTTTCAAGAAGCAGTCAGATATACAAGAAAGCATTAAAATGCCTTGCAAATTCAGGTTGATAACCTTTGTACAATAGCATTGTCGTGATTCATTTCTCAGTGACAAAAACCTGATTCACGCTTGATTTCTACATGCTTCGGTAGTGCGCATTTGATGACGGGTAACTGAATATGGGAAATTACTTCGCTGAAAGGCATTGTGTGCAAAGGGCTGTCAGAAAATATGAAAGTTTTAATGTGGTATTATATCTGAAGGCAGAGTCACAATATAAGTCATGTATCTGTGAGCCAGCCTAGATGACAGTTTTCTGTGACCTGCCTAGATTGCTACTTTTACTAGAGGCCTTCAAATAGGGCTGGATGGTAATCTGTCAGAGATGCTGTAGTAGATCCTACACTAAGCAAAAGGTTATACTAGACATTCTTTAGGGTACCTCCCAATGCTATGATTCCATGATTCTATGGGGTGCAATTTTGCACCACAAGCATGTGGCTGATCCTGGTGCAGTACAGGTAGCTTGAGTCAAGCAAACACATTGCTGAAATACTGGCAATAAAATCCTACACATGGTTATTTAGAAGCCTTGCATTATTTCTAGGACGTAAGTAAAGCATTGTAGTCTGAATCTGGATCCAGATTGCAGGACAAGCTAAAACAGTGCAGGTGAATTCAATCTCTATTCTTAAGGATGTGAATAATAGGTGAAATCTTGTTGATGCAAATTTGGCTATATTTTCTCCATTTCATTATGTCATGACAATTCTGTATAATGTGTGGTTTAACTATATTGTGGAATTTAATGAGATGCCGTACTGAAGTGAAGAACAGGGATTTTGTAGTCCTCAGCAAATGAAACACATATTCATGACTTCTTCTCATCCAAATCCTCCTCATGGATCATCTCTTTTCACCATCTGGATTGTGTAAATCTGCCTTCCTTTCAATGTTGAACAGGCAAAAGATAACATTAATAAAGGGTTCTAACTTGGTGAAGCTGGGCAGATTATTGTATTAGCATTTCCTATACTGTGGCTCTCCCATTTTTGTTTTAATGAAAGGAAGTATTGCCTTGGCTTATTCATGGCAGTAAATAGGTTCCTGCAGTGCCTCTAGTTTCATTAGGATTTAGTGGGTTAATTCTGTAAGTACATACTTGTAGGGTCTTTATATATTGTCCATCTTCAAGAAGTTTCTAAAGGTGACTAATGCCATTAGTACTGAATCCCTACCAAATCCTTATTAAATATCTTGCCCCCGGAGGTGAGATTGGCCCCTTCACTCCTGGCCTTCCAGAGAGATCTGAAGACCTGGCTCTGCCACTTGGCCTGGGGTGGGGAGGGAAGTCACCAAGTGTGGGGATGGCTGGCCCCTTAGAGGCCTGTCCTCTGCAGCTCTGATAACCATCAGCCTCTTGTTTGGTAATTAATTTTTATGTTTTATATATTTATTGTTTTAATGGATTTTGTGAGCCACCCAGAGTCCCCCGTTAGGGGGACATGGGCGGAGATAAATTAAATAAATAAATAAAATTAAAATAAATAAATGAAATGTAGTTCCTTATTGGAATTCACTATATGATAAGCATTACCTTCCTTCCAGTCAAGTACATCAAATAGAGCCTCATTGCCAGATAATCACAAAAGTCATGCCAGCATGATGAATTGTTCATTTGTCATTACATTGACAGTTAAAATGGAAAGGAATCTGCATTAAAAGGGCAGTCCTAAAGAGGTGGAGTAAGATTTCTTTTATTTGCCTGTAAATAGCTTCTAATTCCTGTACTCCCTACTATGGAGCCACTTTGACTGTTGTTGGACTTCCCTCTCAGTAGATCATGCATAATTTTATATTTAATTGAATGATGCACACTTTACTGAAAGTCATCCACACGAATGCTTGTTCTAAGAAAAGCAGCCCCTTTCACAGTTCCAGTTGCATAAAACTTTAAATAGCTGCTATTTACCATTAATAGTTGGTACCACAGTAATATTACAGTGACACAGATATAGGAACCAATGTTTAGTAGACTGAGATATCAACTGTTCCATATCTATTCTGGCATTACAAAGGCCTAATAATGTCAAATATAACCTCAGGAGTTCATGCACCTGGTCATCATATTTTAACAGTGTCGTATTATACTTCACCTTGGACAAACTGATCAGTCTATTATGCAAAATAATGTACATTGGAAATGACAATATTCAAAAACCTGAAGGAGAAAAGGTCAGTTTTCCAGGGTACATGTCCTTTGACTCCTGAAGAGAGTCATCCCTAAGGCACAAAATAAAGATTGTATGCAAAAAAAGCTGAGGCAGACTTTGTTAAGACAATATTTTCATGTGGTTTAAACAGACATTAACAGAGATTAAGATTTCTTTTTTAAAAATTATATTTATTGAAAAATTCATATAATAACAACAAACCAAAAGAAAAAAGAAAAAACAGAAAAGAAAAAGAAAACCAAAGTTAAGAAACATATAGATGACTTTTGACCTTCTTTGCAAGAGATACATTCTTATTGTCCTTCCTCCCTCTTAATGGGACTCTTATTTCACAAGCCCCTTCACCCCTTCATTTAGTCCTCATCTTTCTTAGTCTTTAAATCCAGAGATTTTCTTATCACATGATCACAGTGACACTGTGTTAATGTGATAAGATTACATTATCTTATCACATGAACACAGTTAAGTCCTGATACACATATAAACTAAACCAATGGGTGGATATACGCAACATACTAATTCAAACCAAACCACATCATATTATGCATGAACTTGACCAATATCTGTTAACCATCTCAACAGTACAGGATTGTTTGGAAACAAGCATTGTTGCTGAGAGCCCTCCTCCAGGACCTGAAAAGGTGTCCCAAGAAGATGACTCTGATCACTGTGGAATGCAAGACATGCCATAAGTGACAGACAATCAGATTATAGTTGAATGTTAAAGGAAAACTTCTTAATGCTAATGTTAGTTCAACGGTAGAACCAAGGAGGCACTGAATTCTCTTTTGCTGAATATGTTCAAGCAAAGGCTGGACAGCCATCTGTTATGAATGCTTTAATTCGGATTCCTGAATTGAATAGAAGCTTGGATTTGGTGGCCTTTCCTATTCTATTATTCTGCTATTTTTGTGATACGTAGGGCAAATTCAGTTTTCATATTCCTCCTGTGAGGGCTGGAGTTGCCATGGCTGAAACAAAGAGCCTGAGACAATATTAAAATATGGTGCAGGTATCCTCTGCATTTGAGCCTGAGAGATGAGTGGCAATAAATCTATTACCATATAATGGCAGAAAGGCATGTAGGAATAAACCCTTGGGCTGTTATATATTGCTGGCTGGACTGCTAGAGTGTATAGTACCAGATCTTTGTTATAAGGGCTTCTTGTATCTGCAACAAAAGCAATCCATCTGAGTCTTGTCCTTGATAGCTCCTGAGTGCTTGTTGAGTTTCTAGGCACATTTACTACTATGCCCTGGGGGAAGCTATGCCTATACCCAACTTCACAGAAGGAGAACATGCAATCTAGACTGCAGGATTAAATCATACCTGCCAACCTTTTGCCAATCCATTGCCAACATCTTGTATCAGAACCACATAGTAACCCAGATGACGAATCTGCAGTAATTGGATAGAAATTACCCCTACTGGTGGTTCCCCTACCCTTCTCCTAGGACCCAGCAATCAGAGCAGCAACAACATTCTGATGCTGAACACCTACTTCCTTGCCCAACAAATACAACGAGAATCCTAACAAATTCACTGCTTTCATTATTTAGTGTGACTAATATATCTCTCTACGTTTCCCATAGATTAACTATGTGTAGGATTTATTATTGGCCTCTTTATAGAAACCTGAAAAATGGGCATTCTGTCTCCTACAGAACACTAAAACTTGGATTACTGCACCAATTTCATGAGACTGTCAAGGGCTAATTTTGACAATCCCATCACACAGGTCAATGCCAAGTGCTTGTAAGTTCTATGTTCAGAAGTATTTTGTTGATTTTAAGTTGTTAGCTCAGAATGTGGGCTGGAATAAAAGAGTTTTGGATAAATAGTTTAAAGAAGGGGATCTCAGATGAAATACAGAATGAGCTCATTCATTGTAGCTTGGAAACTGAATCAGCAGCTGGGATCTAGCAGGGCTTTCTGCCTGGAAGAAATTATACCAAGCCACAAAAGGTCAATGTTTTTATTTTGGAGTGCCTACCAAGACTTCTCTTCTTCTGAAGCACCAAAAAAAGGAGCCATACTTGTGGGGTAGAGGTGCATTTTACAAGCAGATGCCCTACATTCTCCAGATGTGACTAGCTGATTCATTTTTTTCAATTCAAAGGGCTCAGAGACAAGAAAGTCAAACAATTAAGCAGAATCCAGACATTCAACAGATCACATCAACATTTAGTCAGCCCTATGGTGTTTCAGGCCCTACAATACAGCTGCAGGCCTTGGTGGATTCTGGTGCCACTGACAATTTCACAGAATCTTGCATCAGATGCAAATATGGCCACTCAGCCTGCCACTACCACCACCCAAACTATTGATGGCAGACTCCTACACTTGGGACCCATCTCATACTTCACAGACTCTCTCCTACTCACCACCTGTAACTAACAAAACTGGTGTAGATGGCTTCAGAGTACATTCAAAGATCTAAACAAATAAACTGTGGGTTTAGAATCTTCCAAAAATCTTTCCAATAATAATAGCTAAGAGGAAAAAAAAACAAACACCTCTTAACTCTTTCCTACCACCTAGTGATCATCTGGATTTCTGCAAGGCAGTCATGGTAGCCATACTACACTATGCATTTCGGGGTCTTAAAGGCATAGGGAAAGGAGGGAGGCAAGAGAGAGCCCAGCAAGTAGTGGGTCTATGGGGTCCAAGCTGGTTGTCTCTTCTGCCTTTCCTATGTTTCACCACTGGATATATCTGGCCATTATTTTCTATACTTGACTGCAATGCAGTAATTTACAGTATATCCATCTTTAATTCTGCAACTGAAATCAATAAGTTTTACACTGTTTATATTTGAGGGCATCGTATTACATATTTCATATTACTTTTGCTATCCTTTATCTAAATCTTAGGTAAACACCATTTTAATTTGTATTTAAACTCATGGTATTATGATGTCAGAAGATAAATTTCTTCTAATGCACTACTTCAGACTGTTAAAGACCAATATAATACATTTTTTTAAATGAAAAACCTAGAATGAAATACTGCTTTTGGGATCAAAAAGAAATGCAAATCAGAAAACTCTAGTAATCGCTGAATATATTTGAAATACTGCCATTCCCAAGTTGGGGGAACAGAGTGAAAGATTTGTATGGCATTTTAAACTGAGAATTAAATAGTTCCCACTTAATAAAAAAGATGTACTGATGTAAAAAAAAAAAATGGAAGTTTTAATTCATGATAGAGATGATTGTGTTATATTATAGAAAGACACAGGTTGAATGCTGCCCTATAAGAAAAAACAGTTAATTTAAAATGATTCCAAAAAGATTGTGTGTGCATACATCTAAAGGATATTATTAATGTTACTTATACCCCAAATTCCTTCCATCATAGAACAATGTAAGGATTAACCAGGGTTCCTAGATAGTCACACATATAGGCAGTAAGGCAGACTGGGACCAGTATTATAATAAAATCAATTACCCATTTAATAGTCTTCTCCTGTTTCAAGTCCATTTGTCTTCATCTTTTCCCCTGTGTTTATTTCTGGATCGAAGTTCCCTTATAATTATATTATTAATGTTGGTTGCACAGCCAGATGTTTAGACTGGATTTGGCCTTTTTATCCACCTACTGAGTCCTTCCCAAGGACCTGGGATAGGCAGATGCTGTTGTTTGATGGTGTTAAAGGTACTGTTGCAGGATATAAGCTATTCCAAGTAAAGCTGACAGATGGTGATTTTGTCAATGCCGATGGTCTTCAAGTGGTGCTTCAGATGTTTTGGACCTAAGGCGCCTATTACTATTAGTACTATCTTTGCTTTGCTTTTTGCCATAATCGTTCTACTTCTATTTGCAGGTCTTATATTTTGTCTCCAGATATTGCAGTGTCCACTATCCAGATTTTTTTATCTTTCTTATCAACAGTTGTTAAGTCTGGAGTGTTGTGTGGCAGGTGCTTGTCTGTTTGAAGCCTAAAGTCCCAGAGCACTGTAGCTTCTTCATTACTTTGTCTGTTTTGTGGCCCCACCAGTTCTTGCTTGCAGGCAAATGGCATTTCTTGCAGATATTTCAATGTGCTATTGTTGCTACTTTGTCATGCTGTTGTTTGTAGTCAGTCTGTGCGATCTTCTTGCAGCAGCTAACTAGGTGGTCTACTGTTTCTTCAGCTTCTTTGTAGAGGTGGCATTTGCTGTCAAAATGTTTGAGACTTGCAAATGTTGAAATGGATAGTTTGAGCTACAATTTAGTACATACTTATCTATCTGAGAATTTGGTGGGAACCTATGTCTGGTTACCATGTCTTGGATTATGCTGCCAGTAGAATATTCCTTTTAGTGGAGTTTCAAAACAGAACATCCCAATATCTTTATTCCATCCTTTTTCGTGTTCCCTCTTCATAATAGGTTAACTTTATAAAATTCTACAGATTTTGGACCAAAAGAAAGATTCACTTGGAGTGTTTTATGTCTGATTGAGTTCTAGTGTGGCAATTTTTCCTGCATCAAACTCACTCTGTTCTTCACCTGGAAGCTTGGCATAGGGGCCGTGGTTGGTTGATTTAGTAGCAGAATGTGATTCCTGATGGGGTGCTAAAGAGTAGGCTTGTGCCCAGAATATTCTTTGAGTTCTTTGACAGATACTGACATATCTTTCAAAGGGGTCTCTGTTTCTAGTATTTATAGGCTTATTTGCATTAGTAGATTAACTATGGTTGTCCATACACTCAGAGTACTTGTAATTTCCAGGAGCATCCTGGCTTTGGACAACTGGTTCTTTCTGGCTTTGAAGGTGGTAAGGTATGGAAAATAGCACAACAGATCATCATTCTTATTCAGGTTCCACAGTTTAAAACTGATGGCTAATAACTTCATTAAAATGTATTAAGTTAATTTATAGTTCCTTGTATTCCATCTCATGGATGATCAGGCATGTTATGAATGCAAAATATGCATCGTCTTCCAAAACTATTACTTTTTGTATATTCATCAGGAAAAAAAAAATATTACGTGCAGTAGTTATTGCCTGTGGATATGAGGATCTCAGCTAAAATCAGGGTTGAGATATAATAATAGTCAATAGGCTTAGTTAATCAGTGTAGAAAATAATATTTTAAGGACATTATTTTTGAGTCCTGTTGGAGGGTTGGAATAACATTACTGGATGTGATTTGTTTCATAGTTCCCTCTTTTATTTCTGTTTACTTTTATGATTGCTCTATAGTGACTTATATTGTTGGATTAGAGAGTCTCAAATATTGCTGGGGGGCGGGGAAGTAATCACTTTATTGTGCTTGAAAATTCAGACAATTTTTTTGCTAAATAATATAATTTCCTCAATGCTATAGGGGAGCCTTTCTGATCCTCTTGTCATGCCAATGAAATTTAGCAAATTTGCTTCTTTGCATAAAATTAAACTGCACCCTAACCAGTAGTGTAACAATGTTTGTTCTTGTTTATGAAATGCCAAAGAATGTATTTTGATGTACAATTTTAAAAAATCTTAAAAACATTTAAAAACAGCACTGACTACTTGAGGAATGCATACAGATGTTTGTGTTATTTTGCAAATTTAGTAGAGAAACTAATGTTATTACTGAATTTAGTAAACTGTATTTGCTTAGTGGATACAGTGATCTCACTTTTGCTTCCTTATTAAATCAGAATTATGTTGGAAGTCAGAACCGAAAGACTCAGCTAAGCTTAGAAATTATAAGATCAAGTTTTGAAAGATCAAGTTTTGAAAGAGTTTGGAATCTGCAGCAGATGGTAGACACAATTTAACATAATACAAACACAGTTCAGGCCTTCACTTGCACTAACACACTCTCTCTCACACACACACACACACACACACATACACACTACTGGGTATTCTATTCATTTTATGTATTGAATAATGAAGCAGTCCCAGGTATGTAATATTGTAGCAAATACATTGGCTCTGCATAGATGCCCAGTAGTTTTAATTATACTTACATCTCCTGATTTTAGTGCTTTAATCTTGGATGTATAAATTTAACTTAACTTTGTGGGGGGGGAGGGTGTACAGAATCAGAGTCAAGCTGGTTTAAAGTCATGCCAGCGTAAATACAGGAGGAGCTTAAAGGGGAAATGTGGATATGTCCTGAATCAACTTTTCCCAGATGAGGTGCAATTTAATAATCACTCCTAACAAATGAATTCATGCACACTTCTATCTGTCGCTACGTACAGCAGGACCCCTAAACTGCATACCTGCTTCTTTAGGAAATCCATGGAAGACCAATAATAAACCTTTATTGAGGCAATAGATTTTTTCCAATAAATAGTACTGTCTTTCCTGGATGAAACTGCAGTTTGCAAATCAGGAAAGTTATCACATTTCACGATGATTTTCACACTTAATAAAGGAGTTCATTTGAGTCTAGTAACACAGGTTATTTTATGTTAAGCAACTGGATTATGTGATATGTGAAATTAATCTGATGCCTGTCCTTATCTCTTTTACTAACTGAAAAAAAACATGTACATACTGTGTTTCCTGGTTGATCCTGCAAGTTTTGGATGTCTCTTATTATTACATCGCAAAGAATTTTAGATAATAGGCTATTGCAATTGTGTTTTACGTAATTTCTAGTACAGAAGGTTCATGTTGACTGCCTAAACAATCTGTACTTTGCTTCTGTAGCTCTCATAATCATTATTTTGTGGCTTTGAAAATACATGTTTTATTTCAGTGGCTCTGACATCCAGACCGGCCTATGCAAATAGGGGTCATCTGCATCTGTCAAGAAAGAACAGAGATGCCCTAATTGCCCTAGAGCTGACACGTTCTTCCATTTGTTCTAGGTAGTCATTGCTGGTCTATGGTTAAATTTTAAACATATAAACCCAATACCTCTGCCATCTAACTATACTAATAAGATTTACAACAAAAGAGCCCTACTTTCTAACTTTACTAATCACCGTTCCCAGCATCTGTTCACAGCCACTTCCACCAATCAGTCTGTTTATTAAATAAGAAAGTTATCAAATCTTCTGAAATATTTCCAAAGATGTGTGGAGCCAGAGTACCAAATTTCATGATTGGAAACCCAGGTTCTCAAAGTACATAAAAAAGAAAGTCTTCAAATTTATTTATTTTTTATTAATCCAATTTGTATCCCACCACAATCAAAGGACTCTCAGCAGCTTACAAAGTGAGAAAAGATAATAAAAAATAGAAACATAAGAGATACAGCAAATAAAGCTCACAGTTACGGCACCAAGCCCCAAAAGCCCTCCAGAAAAGCTGTCTTCAGCTTTTTCTGGAACGTGGATAATATTGGAGACACTCCAGTCTCTAACAAGAGGTTATCCCAGAGCCCAATCACTGACAAACTATAAAAAGAAACTATTGAAATGAAATGTATAATCTATCAACTACAATGCAACAGTAAGAATATTTTAACAATTAAGTTTAGTACATGGAGTTTATTATCTAACAGTTACCTGGCAGGTAACTTCCCTTTTGATGACAGAGGGAAAGAAAGTTAAAGATTACTTATCCAGAATGGTTTGCACTCCTAGTTGTAGTCACTAGGACATAGTTTTGCAGAATTTGACCCCCCTTCTTTCCAACTGTGTAGTTTACAGATCCTTTTACTAAATTTGAAAATTTAGAAAAAATAGGTTCCTGTACTTCTTTGTTGGAAAGATATCAAGTTCCTATATTTCCTGATTGAATCTTTTTTCTATCAGGTAATGGTATTGTATAACAACATTCCTTAGGCAACTATATTTGTAATTTTTACTACAGACTCTGATAATCCAATTGAATGGAGAAGGGGTTAACTTGAGCATCTGATAATTGGTAGCTCAGATGCTTAAATTGGCATAAGAGATCTGCATAAAACTACCCTTGATATTGCTCCTAAAATTTTAAATATTAGTTGGTCTAATAAAAGGGATTCCCTTGCTCTGCTTTTGGAATAATAACAATAATTTATTAAACTTGTATGCCACCAAACCCTCAATGGCTCATAAACTCTGTGCAGCTCACAACAATCAATGAAATTGCAATAACATCAATAAAACATAAAAATAAAGATAAAAGATGGCAAGTGTGATGAAGTGAGGGGTCTCACTGTCTCTCACCAAAGACCTGGGGGAAGAGCCAGGTCTTCACGGCTCTTCTATACAACAGCACAGTGGGGGCCATCCGGATCTTGGGGGAACCTCATTCCAGAGGGCAGGCACTGCTACAGAGAAGGCACACTTCTGGGGTCCTAAGAGGTGGTATTGATTAATCAAAGGAACCTGGAGTGCACCAGCATTGCAGGATTGAATCAGCCAGGCAGATGTTACAGGAGACAGGCAGTCCCTCAAGTAACCAGGCCCTATGTCATGTATAATAGTTTTAATATGTATGTTAAACACCATTGCAAGAAAGGGAAATCAAGGGGCACCATCCATTAATTGTATGTAAGCCCCCATGAAATGAATGGAAGCTGGAACAATTATCATGACATTGCATGCATTTATTTTATGATAGTTCACGTCCTATATTCAAAAAACTTTTAATAGAAGGAATAAAAGGAAACAGACCACCTATACAACATCTTTCAACAAAATAGATACCCACACAACTTTATCAAAAAGTAACTGATCACTCAACCCACTATAGCACAACCAACACAAGCTGCAAAAGGATAACACTGCCGTACCTCAGAAACATCTGAAAAGCAACCAACAGAATATTACAACCACATGGCACACAAACCAACTAAAGCCCTCTAAAACATCTTAAGTAAACCAAAAGACCCAGTAGCCGAAGAAGAAAAAAACAGGAGTCATCTACAACATACAGTGTAAGGACTGTAACAACCACTATGTAGGACAGACAGGCCAAAGACTAGCACAGCACATCCATGAACACCAACTAGCAGTTAGAAGAAACAATGAAAACTCCTTAATCTCACAACACTTGGACAAACTTACCCATAGTTTCAACTGGGAAACTCTCAGCATCTTAGACCAAGCTAAATCCAAAAATGCGAGGGAATTCCTGGAAGCTTGGTATTCAGACAAGACACCCATCAACAGACACATAAACTACATTTACACACCATTCAAAAGAGACAAAAAAAAGCTAAGAAGGAAACAAAAAGACTAGAACACCTCCTCACCAGCAATCAACACCCAGATAAGCAGGGATTAACACCAGACATACAATCAAGCACTAAACAATACCCTAATCAAGAAACTACCAACTCAGATAAACAATCAAGCAGTAAACAACAGCCTAATCAAGGAAATACCAAGAAGAAAACAGCTCCCCCACCAACACGGACAAGGGAAACTGTTGTGTATAAACAGAGAGCAAACCCCACTCCCTTCTAGCACTGAAGATGTTACCTAGTCGGGTAACAAAATGTCTGTAAGAAAACAACCAAGCTCAGAGAACCCCAAGGACTCCATGGATAAACTATTTGTTTGATATTTCTGGTGGCCCCTAACAGACTTTTTGCTGAACCAGGATTGAAGAGATGATGATTTCTGGATTGCATATAGATAAAAGTTAGGCTGTGGGGAGAATGTTGTATTTGTAACTTTAATATAGGGTGAAAAGTTACTATATTAGCTTATGCTCAGTGTGATGAAGGTTGGAAGCCAATTCTTCATTGTTGCCTTTTTCTTTTCTCTCCAACTATTTTTCTTTTTCTTTTCTTTCTTTTTTCTGAACTTTCCCTTTTTTCTTCTACTTTAGTTTGTATTAGTTTTTACTATGTTTATTAAAAACTTCAATAAAATTATTTAAAAAAACTCTTAATAGAGATGTGACAATATTAAGTTTGTTTTATTTCTGATATTAAAGATAACTAGTTATGGAAATCATGAAATGGAGCTCTTCCTCCTGGATTCAACATCAATATTCAAAGTCAATATTCAAAATTCCTTTTTTATTCTCATCCTGATGCCTTCCAGGTATTGAACTACAACTTCCATCTACTGTTGGGACAGGGGTATTCCCTGGCTGGCTAAAAAGGTCAAGATGGCAGTTATGACCATACAATTGAAGCATTGTCGCCTTTAATATGCGTGCAATGCATTCCAATATGTTAAAAACAGGCAAGGCTTTGGTTCCGTGATCAGAATCACTATCCTGATTTCTTTAATGCCCCCCTGCAGATGGCTCTTAGTTGGGGGTTGTAATCTAATACATTGGAAGACACTGGTTGAGGGAAGATTACTTACTGTAGATATTTAAGAAAATAAGAAATGTCTTCTCCTATACAATGCTTTTTAAAGTAATTGAGACTTCCTGTTTATTGCAATCAGCCTTGTCCTTCAGTAACTGCAATATTCCCATGTTTTGTTCTGATATGTACACATCTGACCTCATAGGAAGTTTTCCTTTGTGTTTGAGATGCACAGAATGTTCCTTTTTATTAAATAAAAGGGCTATAGAAATGCTGGGTAAGCTATAAAAGCAGTAGCACTAAATTTTTCATTGAATGTGAATTCAATGTGGCGCATGATCTCTTTGGAAATTTCTTGCTTAAAAAAAAAAGCAAATAACCATTGGAATCATGTTGCAGTTAGTAGAAAATTGGTATTTCCTGTAGTCATTGCATCTGCCCATAGCCGGAAAGCCAGCTGCTTTTTACCCTAATCAATAGCAGACAAGGTTGTAGAAACATGTCTTCTGTGCTAGCTTTGTAGTTCCTTGGTATTATTTGCATAATTTCATCATTTATATTAAAAAGCAATATTAAATATGTGTGCAGGGCACCCCCAGCTTTTGATTAAAGGTACCCACATTACCTGATGCTCATTAATTTTAAACCTGGCCAGCTCAGTTGTCATATCAAGGGATAGATAACATTTGTCCTTATGTTACATTAGAAACAGCAGCTTTTAAAATTTGCATCCTGTTGTGTTCATAAATGCAGTAACAGTAGACTTCTTAAAGACACGAAACCTACCTAAAACCTGAATTAAGCTGCTGCATTTAGGAATGATCTAATATCAGGACTTAAGTAGACATTTGGCTAAAAATGCTAAAGTAGTTATATTGCCATGATTTAGCTGGGGCTCTGCAGCCTGGCTCACATAATATGATTTGTTTGATTTTGGCTCAGGGTGATACATAAACTGAGCTACCAACTTTATAATTTAGTGTGTTCTGTGAATATAGCCACTTGCAACTTTATTTATAGCCACTATTTAATGAACCATGTCCATGTAGTTTAGTGTGCTGTGTTAACCCTATTTGTAAATGAGAAATGAGCTTTCCCATGATTTGGGTTGATTATTATTCAAAGTCAGGTATGCTACCAGCCACTTCAGCTAAAACCTAGTAAAGAGGGTAGCTAAAAGATTATGAGCTATGAATCAGAAAAATCCCAGCTCAGATTATTATTCAAGTTCATGAATAGTTTAATCCTATACCATTACACTACAAGTGTATTCCTATACATATTTCGCATGCCCTGCACTAGACTTAATTCTGGCTGGATTTACAAACATTAATTAATAATGCTTCTTCTGCAGCTTTGCTATAAGGATTATTGGGATAAAGGATGAAAATTCTGAAGTGCAAAGTAATTACTTTATATACAAGAAATATCTAAAGAAAAGATAGTGGATAAATTCATTTCAGTCATGATGGCCGTTGTGTTTAATGCCTTTCTTACATCATTCTGATAATACAAATATGTAGCAAAGATTTCTTCTGCTTCTATTTCTCATGAAATAGGAGTGCAAATAGAAGTGCAATAGAAGTGAAAATAGGACCTGAGGGAAAGTGAGAAGGAAGGTGTGCATCAGACTCTTAAAGTGGCCATGTCAGTTGAATTTGAAGAAAGGAAAAAAAAACCAAATCAGAATCTAATAGGTGTGAAAAAACAAGCGATTAAAACTATAAGAGCTAACACATTTTATTTCACACTGCTGGGGACAAGCTTTTATTAATTATAGACCAGAAATTAGGTTAATGTTGTTTGGAAAACTGGTCAGTGGGGACATAGTATCTCCTTGCTTTAAATGGGAAGAAAGTCTGGTGAGACTCGTGAGCAGGGGATAGAAATTGCTTCTGCGCTTGACTGAAGTAGCCATGACCAACCCTTGGACTTTCACAACAGTGTGGTTTGAAAGAGACTTTATTCACGTATTTCATTAAGCGACAAGATGATTTATTTGACTTTAGCCTAAAATGTTTAAAATGTTCTAAAATGGCACCCCCCTGTCTACAGTATGAAATGATATATTTCTGGACTCTGTTACTACATACTAATATGTCCGCCCATGTTTCTACTTGTGTTGCATCTCCTCCTTTGACAGAATACTATTTCTTTTTGTTTTACTACAGATTGACAGCCATAAATGAGTAGAGTTTATTGCTTGTTCCTATTTCCTTAAATCTTGACGTATTCAAGGAAGTCTGGCAGACCTAATCTTTTCCTTAGGTTTACAGTATTTAACTTTACTATCAAATGCTCTCTACGTGATATAACCCAAAACACAAGATTTGTTGCTTAAAGTATTATTCCCTGGGTGTGAAAGCTTTTACATATTAATTTTAGCAACAGATGTCACTTCCCACTTTGAGTAAAAATGAGAACCCCCTCCATCCAACCGGCTGGTTGTAACCACAAGATGTCAAAATAAATACCATGAACAGCTCTACAGCTTTATACTTATTTTAGTCAGTGCGTACTGCCCATGTAAAGAAGCATGGTGAAATAGGAATTAAAAAAAATAGTTTTGAATATAGGATACAAATAATAGTAATCTTAGCAAAATTACTATATTCTCTTTTGGAGAACTTCTTATCCTTTTCTGGGCAGAACAGAATTATGGTTGTCCAGAAAACTAGTTGTCAATGATGCAAAGAACTATGTCCCCTGGTGTACACAATAAACCTGGGCAAGGAACATCTGGACCTCAAATATTATTGGACTATAGCTCTTCAGAAGCCCACTCAGATGACCAGTTGTGAGAGCTGCTTAGAGTTGTACTATAGCAACATCTGAGGAGCCTTGCTTTAAGCCTTGCTCACAGATACAGAAAGATTTGGGGGAGAAATAGGAAAGGGATTGAGTAATTTGGAAATTATCCCATGTATTTATTTACATAGTAGAATCATTTATCTAGATGCATGTATATAAGGGCATGAAGATTTCTCAGATACAGAGCTATGTTAGGTGTTAATAAGAATGTATACACAAAGTGGAGAATATTTATGGTAAAATCCTATAAAGGCCTTTCAGTACAATTGAGTTCAATAGGACTTCTCTCAAATAAGTATGTGCAGAATTGTGTCTTCCATTTCCAAAGTGAATGGATACATTCTTTTATTTCCTTGGAATCTGGAGCCTGGCTCTTACGTGGTCCACACGATTGCCTTCCCTATTATGTGAAATGCAGTGACATGGAGAAATCGCAGCATGGGGTTTCACTATCCAGTGATGAAATGTTGTATGATTATCAGCCAGTTTTGTAAATATAGCCAGTGCCCCATACGCATGGAATTGTTGGCCACTGTATCTAGGGACAATCTGATCTGACGCTGATGTGAACTAAGTAGGTGATTATCTCTCTTCCTCTCTCTCTCACTTACTTAGAGCTCAAATATGCCAACAAAACATTTGATACAGGAGAGTGCTATGTTCTGAAAAAGACCATCTGCCAGATTTCCCTTTAGTTCAAATTACTGATGTTGTCCTTCCCTGCCTCCCCTCCCCCCCTTTTAATATGAATGGAAGCTGAGATGTTTGCTATAAATAGGGTAATATTAAACTGTGTATTTATGGCAATTAATCTGGTGGAGTTAGAGATAAACACATGGAACAGATAGATAGCTGGATAGCTGTTATATTGAACATTACTTTAAGATAGGTTTTAAAAGTTATGGATGTGTGTCTGCATTTAAGTGTTTATTTCTACTTCTACAGTTGTATGCATGTTTTCCCAAAAAAGTCTGAGCAGTTGGTAGAAGGAAATAAAGACTGCTTAGCTGTCCCCAGATCAGTTTTTCATTGCTTTGCAAGTGGGTTTTCATTCCTTCCATCATAGGAACTTAATTTTTACTGATTTAAAGTATGTTGCAAGGCCAATGTGTCTCTACCATTTCTCTGTTCCCTTCCTTTGTTTTCTGTTTTTTTTTTAAAGGGAAGCAGGAAAAATAAATATAATTGTTTTATATAGTTATATGCTTGTGGGGGGGGGGGGGTTGGTAAAACATGCTTTCCAAACTATTGAAATGTTCTGAAAATACAGGTATTCAGCATCTATCTGTCTATCTGTCTGTCTGTCTGTCTGTCTGTCTGTCTATCTATCTATCTATCTATCTATCTATCTATCTGTCAATCAATCATATATTATTTATCTGTCTACAGCTCAGCATCTATTTCCAGTGATGTAGTATGTGATGATATTCAGACATCGTATCTTGTATATAAACCCTGGACTAGAAGGGTTCTTATCAAACACACTATAGTAGCACAATGTATTCTTTCAGGTCTGTCAGTGCTACAGGCTATACTTATTGTTCACATTATTATACTTTGGTTCACATTATTATACAGGCTATACTTATTGTTCATATTTCAGGTGCCTATTATATGCTGTAGGCCAGGGTTCCTCAATCTCAGCAACATTACGATGGGCAGATTTCAACTCCCAGAATTCTGGGAGTTGAAGTCCACCACCCATCTTAAAGTTACCGAGGCTGAGGAACCCTGCTGTAGGCTATATTCCTCTGTACCTTTACCTGGGTTTAAGTGTATTTACAATTTTTTTTTCTTGCTCTCCTATCCTGCCTTTCCTCTGGAAGCTCAAGGAGAAGAAAGGAGAAATCAGCTTCTCTGATAATTCTAATTATATAATAAAAGCCTTTTGAGGGATGCAGGGCAGTGTGTGTGTGGGGAGGGGTGGGGGGGGTTAGCACAGTGAACTCCATGGTGGTATGGAGACTTGAACCTGGGGTTTCTGGTCCCATTCCAATAATCTAACTGCTTCACTATACTGACTTTCCGTCAGACTAAGTATAAGTTAATGAACAGCAGCAGTAATGTGTACAGGGCTTTTGAATTTGGTGATCCCCTTCCAAAAGTTTCCTGGGATAAACTCTTTTTTATGGAACTATCGAGAACACATTACAGTATCATAATAAATATTTGAGTTTAAAGCCAGTTCATGTTATATTTAGCTCAAAGGATTTGACTTCAGATAGTGTAAAGTCTTCTTCCTGCAACTGTGCGAAGTCGAAGGCTCTAGAGTAGACAGATGAGACAATTAGAAAAAGGGAGGCAAACTCCTTAGAGTATAAATAGTATTTTGCTTAATTTTCAGATCCTAGGAAATTCTACAGATTTTATTTTATTTCATTTTATTTATGTCTCTGAGCAGGAGGGAGGATGGATTGGGTTAGGCTACTCTATTTGTTCATAGAGCTTAAAACTGAAAGAAAACATACTGTTTATATGAAGCTTTTTGTATGTTTGGATTTTTAGGAGTTATTTGAGCCAGCCTATTTGAATCAGAATTGATGAGTTACACTGATTCAGCCAAGCAAAGAAAAATCATGATTCATAGACTCTATCAAATTAGCTGAAATCGTGACTTATTGAAAATGACACTCTTAGATGGCAGTGATTATGTCATGATTTCCATCTGGATACAATATGTTGGTTAGTAAAAGTTAGAATAATGAATTGCAATACAATCCTATGTCTGCCTTACTTAACAGTATGTCCCACTGAGTTTATTGGCCATACTCCCAACTAAGCATCCATTGGATTGAACTCTAAATTTAATTTATTCAAAAGAAAGGCTCAGTTTAATAGTTCTATCAAATTAGCCCATGCACAAACACCTGAGAATAATTTAAATAGTTTAAATAATTATTTAAAAAAAAACCCTGAAGACTTCCAAGTCTGAACCATGCATGAGGTGTTTGCTCTAGAGTTAGTAGATAATTAACTTTGGTAGTTCCTAAATTGTTTTGGTGCCATATTCTGTATGTGTAAATAAATAATAATAGTCTAATGGAGCAATCAAATTCTACCTCCATAGGTTACATGCTGTCCATGCTGTAAAAAGGAATCTGAATTAAACAGATACATCATACCTCCATTGGATTTAGTGTCTCTTCTGTGGAAGAGGAAAATTCCTGTCATCACTGTATTCTAGATACTTTCATTCACCATAAGATTATTGTTCACTTCATGAACAATGAGAAATTCCCTTGTTTCAGCAGCTACACGTAAAAGCTTACCTTTCCCCATCATAACACAGCAGAGGTACATCATTTTTTGAGCACTGAGGATTGAAGAGAACATTTGTGAAGGACCAAAAAGCTTTAAAAATAGAATGAAGGCAAAAAGTTGATGAGGAGAAAGCAGAGTTGAAAGCAGTTCCTTGGAGAGAAAAGTTTTTTTCTGGTGTAAAAATAGTCATGCAAAATATTTTTTGAAAGCTTTTGTGACAGCTAGTTCACCCAATAATTTATTTCCTTAATGATAATTATTCTTTGGAGGAATAATCAAATTACATGAATTTGTCTATTCATACCATTAAAGCTCCAGTAGTAATGTATGGCTGTGAGAGCTGGACCATAAAGAAGGCTGAACGTCGAAGAATTGATGCCTTTGAACTGTGGTGCTGGAGAAGACTCTTAAGAGTCCCCTGGACTGCTAGGAGGTCAAACCAGTCAATCTTAAAGGAAATCAACTCCGATTGCTCATTGGAAGGATTGATAATGAAGCTCAAGCTCAGATACTTTGGTCACCTAATGCGAAGAGAGGACTCTTTGGAAAAGACCCTGATGCTGGGAAAGATGGAAGGCAAAAGGAGAAGAGGACAGCAGAGGATGAGATGGCTAGATAGCATCACTGAAGCAATGAGCATGAAATTGAGCAAACTCAGGGAGGCAGTGAAAGATAGGAAGGCCTGGCGCAATATGGTTCATGGGGTCATGAAGAGTCGGACACGACTTAACGACTAAACAACAACAACAACAACCATTAAAGCTAAGGACAAGAACCGGGAGAATTTGAAAGCTTTTCACTGTTTTGTGATATTTTAACCTGTTCTAAAAATGACAAATATAGACTCATTCAGACTAGATTCTTCAAGTGTGGATTGAATATATCACATCCCAAACATTTCAAAGAAAGCTGTATGGGATCTTCGTACATTAGTGTTCAAACCATGATTTGACATAGTTCAGATCTCTCTGTCTGGCAGACACCATATGCAGATGTGGTGATGTCATCTCTCAATATGCTTGAGCTATCACAACTACAGTATATACATTTATCTGAAAGGGTGAATGGCCTTTGATCGCTGCCATGTAATTTGGTATCGATTCTGCGAGTTTGGTTCATTGGATTTACACCAAGTCAGAAAACAGCATGTTTTGAACAAACCCGTAAGTAACTGCAAAAATTTCATGAGGGAAAATATTTTGAACCACCTGTTTGGTTTCATGTGTATTCTGTGGCTTTCACTGCAGTCACTATCTATAATGTACTTGACTATCTTTGATAGGGTAATTAGTGCAGTGTTTAGGTTGATTTCATGTTTAGCATTTATGGCTCTTGAGACTAATAAAATAATCTGTGAGATTTCTGTTAAGTATACATAAGATAAATCTATCTGTTGATTTTTATTGACACAACTTTCGCCGACCAAGACAAGTGATTCACGTTTATTAAACCATTTTTGCTCCTTTTATGTATGTTACAGGCCAGTTCTATAGGGCAGTATTCTTTCCAACTAGTTAAAACCATATTTTGTGAACTCCAGATTGTGTCCTTGCTTCACTACTGGTAAACCATGTTATTTCCTAGGTCTGCTTGTGACTTGATTTCACTTGTGCCATGCTCAGCTTTGCTGGGATTTGCATCCCAACACCTATGTAATAGTGGAGCTGTCCAGCAGAGTCAGCAAGTAGCAGGCTCAGGATTGAGCTACAAAGGGACCATCCAGAAAGTTCACCAAGCTGGGGGGGGGGGGGGGGGGGCTGTAAAAACAATAACATTAGCAAGTCCCAGCCAGAATTTGAAGTTTTAAGTATTTGACTTAGCCGCCTTATCCTTTGTGGAGTAGATGTAGGGCCTTCATCCTGAGTGTACCTGTGATAGTAATACTTTTCTCCTATTGGGATTCTGATGTATTGCCAAGTAAATGATACTTCATTAAAACTGAACTTCAGTTTGGCCTTATTATTGTCACGGTTCTTGAGAACTTTATTGTGTTGTGAAAGAACCAAGATTGGGAAATGATTTGAGTTGGAAACTATATGGCCTGGATTATCTTTATGTATAATTTCATCTCAGAGATGCTTTCTGCTTCTTTATCCTAAATTTGAATGTATCACTGGGCCAATGTTTGGGGTCTGTATTATTGAGGCCTTGATGAGGATAATTGAGAATCCCCAGAAATAGATAAAACTGAGCTAGCTAGTGCATTCAAGGCAGTTAACTAAATTTCCAAAGGTAATACTAGACATTTTAGTTAACAAATATCATTTTTAGCTGGTGGCAAAATTTGGTTTAGGGTTTGTTTGTTTTTCCCTTTGGGCTACTTTCAATAACAAAGTTTAAGATACTATTTGGCTTTTGAGGCGTAATGGTGAACAAATTTCTTCCCAAACTTTCCTTCACACTCTGGTGGATTTGATTTGTTTGAAACAGCTGTGAAATAAGTTATAGCTGAAAACCTTGTTTGTTGTTAGAAGAGGAAACCACAAAGCCACTGAGATTTCAAAGCAGTGTTTCCCACTTTTGTGAAATATTGATAAGATATAATTCTGTAATCTAACATATAGGACAAAACAGAACAGATGTCAGAGTAACACTGGAAGCTTGCTGTCACATAAGGCTTAAACAGAAGGGGCATGTTGCGGTTTCCTTCCCCTAGAGAGTGTCACCAAGAGAAGAGCCTTTTCTGCCAGTCACCCACCCTCTGGAACATCATTCCCCCTGAGGACAGGTTGGGCCCGACCTTGATGGCCTTCTACATGGCTTTGCCATCTGGCCTGGGGATCAGATAGTGGTGTTCAGGAGCCTATAAAATGGTTGTACTGTTCCTGAATTGACTGTGTTCTCCTGTTGACTGTATTGTATGGTTTTTTCCTTTTAAAAATGTTTTAATGTTTTAATGCCTGTATGGTTATTTCACTTTCTGGTGTTTTTGGTATCGCTTACGTTTTAATTTTGTAAGCCGCCCAGAATCATATAGGTGAGATGGGCACCTATATAAATCAAATAAATAAATCAAATAAAGGAATAAACATTGTCATCCACATGTCAAATCAAAACTGAGAATTATTGTTCTCATTTTGAAATAAAATATGGCCCCCCAACCATAATCTCATTTTTAATGAGAGTAATTTATAAATGTCATGGTAATCCCTGATAGAATTAAATTACCTTCTCTACGCTTTGTTTACAGAGAGGAGAAATTGCAGCCAGAGGACTATACATTTTATTTCTATTAATGCCTTTTATTCCACTTGGTTATATTCTAAGGCACACAGCCTTTATAAAATAATTAGAATACCAGGCTGAAAGCTGATGTGTCTGTATTGATTTGTATCTATTGGAAAAACTCCCAGCTTTGCTTTTACCCAATTTGTTTTCAAAACTCAGCATGATTTATGCAGTGTTTTGTAGATCATGCAGTTGGAAAATGTCCAAGACTGCCCTGCTGATCCAAGATATGACCATGTAAATACTTACCAGTTTTCCATTAATCAGCTTACATCATCCAGATCCCACTGTGCTAACAGAAAGCAACAAAATTACCTTCAGGTAGCTCAAACAAACGAGCCAAACTGTATACTAGATCTGAATATTTGTTTTCTTTTTAAATGAGGAGAGGTGACATTTTCACATATGTATGTATGTCTGCCCAGTAGTAATGTATGGCTGTGAGAGCTGGACCATAAAGAAGGCTGAGCACCGAAGAATTGATGCCTTTGAACTGTGGTGCTGGAGAAGACTCTTAAGAGTCCCCTGGACTGCTAGGAGGTCAGGCCAGTCAATCTTAAAGGAAATCAACCCTGACTGCTCATTGGAAGGATTGATAATGAAGCTCAAGCTCAAATACTTTGGTCACCTAATGCGAAGAGAGGACTCCTTGGAAAAGACCCTGATGCCGGGAAAGATTGGAGGCAAAAGAAGAAAGGGACAGCAGAGGATGAGATGGTTAGATAGCATCACTGAAGCAATGAGCATGAAACTGAGCAAACTCAGGGAGGCAGTGAAGGACAGGAAGGCCTGGCACGATACGGTTCATGGGGTCACGAAGAGTCAGACACAACTTAACGACTGAACAACAAAAATGTATGTCTGAGTTTTCTTTTAATTCAGAGGAAGTTCTTCAAACTTTAAAATGCCCTTCTCAGCACATCAGGAAGGTTGTTCATAGTTCTATCTGGCATAGTTCTATCTGGCATAGTTCTATCTTTATCTACTATGATAGCAAGCTCCCTGACCAATGAATCATAGAATTGTGGAGCTGGAAGGCTCATCTAATCTGACTCTCTGGAATGTGCAGAAAAACCAGCTAAACCATCCTCAAGAGCTAGCTGTCCAATCTGTTTAAAAAACTTCCAGACATGGAGAACTCCCAACCTTTGTAGGTGGTCTCCATTGTTTTATAGATATGATTGTCCCAAAGCATTGACAAGCTACAGAGGAGATGTTTCAGAAAAGAGACACCCTTCCAGACCAGGCAGAATTCCAAATCGAAAGTCTGTCTTGCTATTGACCAACAGCACTTTCATCATGTTCAAATTAATCTCCATTTGTTCAGATCCAGGCACTATTTTTGGAAAGATATTGACTGCTTTATTGGAGTTAAATGACAGCAAATTACAGAGTTAGTGCATATCAATGGCAGCTCACTCAAAAACTCAGGAAGATTTCTTACAACGATTTCATGTTCATTTTGACTAATGTAAGAGACAATATAGAACTTCTGAGGAGACTCTGTGCCAGTGACTAGGGTGCCAAATAGTCCCGCAGCCTTAGCTTTTGGATCTACAAGAAGGTCTAGAACAAACTGAAGTGTAGTGACCCCAAGGCTCAGCTTTGCCAGCCTCTTAGGATTACAGAATTCAAGGACAAAAAAGGGCACATTTAGATATTAATTTGCATATTCATTTATGTATCATTACATATTATTTTTGTAACACGTTTAGTCACTTGTATAGCATATTTAGTCACTTATTTAGTCACTTGTGTAACAACTCACCATATATCTTTGATAGGGATAACATTGTGATTTCAAGTTACCCCATAGAAAATCCCAGATTCTCTCCATTGCATTTCTATCCTTTTTATCATTCACTGGTTCCCAAAAGAACTTAAGGCAAACTAGAGACACTCATTTTCCTCCAGATCTTCAAGGCTTGGTGACCCCCAATTTCAGCACCAATGATTATTTCTTTCTCATTTCAACCACTGCAAAGAGAAATGGGACCCCCTGCCATGGCTGTGCTCACAGGAGTGACTCTGAGGCATAATTTACCATATGGACTAAATGTCCCTTATATGTGTGCATACCTCCTCATGGCCCTCATATCTGGGACAATAAGAACGTACTAGATGATCCTTCCCATGTCCTAAAATCATACTTCTTAGGCAGCCCTGAATAATCTAGCATGGGTGCAAAAGCCCTTCCTCCACTTATTCTAATTGCTGTCCTGTCCTTGTCCTGCTGATCCCTGATCATGCTTTGTATATATCCCTTTGCCATCCAAACCCTTCCATCCACTTTGAGCCAGCAGTCCCAGAAACAGCAACAATTGCCTTTGACTTTCTGTATCAGTAGAACAAAGCCAGCGCTCCTGAATCCAGAGGCTTTCATTTGTTAAACCAGGCCATGGGAACTACCTGTAGCTTTTTATTGACAAGGATCATAGTTGCCTTGTAATTAATTCCCACACATTGTCAATGCCTGCTTTCAGTGCTCAGTTGTAAATCATGACCAAGTGACTGCTAATTACTTGGCTGGTTTATGCTGCGTGTGTGAGTGGAAGCAAAAAGCAGAACCAGAGGCCTCCAAAAGCCATATGATCAGCTTGATTCTGAAGTCTCTCCCTGCACCCCTAATGCTTTGGGGATTTCTGGGTATCTGGTAGTCCTACAAGAAAAAGTGTGATGGAGAATAAGTTACCATTCTGAATGTACCCAGTGAGGGGTATAAAAGAATTAGCAAAGCTGCATCAATTGAATTTCCAGCTTAAGTAATCTATAAAGGTGATTAAAGTTTTTTTACATTAGGAACCAAAACTTCCAGAACACGGCCACACAGCCCGGAAGACCCACATCAGCCATTTTTTTACATTCCTTTTCCTCTGCCAAAGAACTGATCTGAAATGAATCCAGATGGTCAGTCCTGATCATTGATCCTCTGTATAACCATAAGACTAAAATAGACAATGAACGTCAACATTTACCTTCTGCACCCAACAAAACGTTCATTATCCTTTTCCCTATAGTTTTAAAAGTTCCCCGAAACTTTTCCCTTAGAAATTCTAGTGTTTCAGAATGTTTGCTTAATAGAAAGCTGTGAAGTAGGTGATTTATGCCTACATGTTTTGAAGTTATAATATGATCTTTGCCCAAAATGCAAAATTATTGGCATATTTTGGAAAGAAACTATATTCATTTTGACATTTAACTGAATGTGTTCTAGGGTACGCATGTTAAAAAAGTCTTACAACCTCTAGCCTGCTGTTGCTGGTGCTGTTTGTTTTACTTTTTTTATCAGTATCATTTTACTGAAATCTAAACTTTGCCACCAGCTGCTCTGATTTCTGCTCATCCAGTTACTTATAAATAGCCTCTCCTGCCAAAATTTGGTATTCATATAGGCTACGATCTCATTTTCCTTAAGCACACCTTAATTTTTGTAACTGCTTTTCTGCAGCCTTGCCTGTTTCGTGTGAGAATAGGCCAATTTTCTCTCTTAGGGTTAGAAATGCATCAGAGTGCAAGTATTCAGACAATTATTTCTGGATACCTGGCAAGTAAGTGAGCCAATTCTAATTATTTCTGGTGAGAAAATGAGCAAATTCTAATATGATGCTAATTTGCTTGCACAGCATAACAATTAAAATGCAAATTAACGACTAATGTTACATTAAAGGTAAGCAGTATAAATCACAACTAGAAAACACAAAGATGACCACGGAGGTGAATACATTTGACTGTTGATTAAGAGCTCCAACAGTGATCACATGAGTCTGATTATGTTCATTAGCTAATCGAGCAAGGGTTACTCAGAAGTCTGGTTTTCAGCAAACTATGGTGCTAGGAATTTGGAAAAGTAAAGAACTAGATCTAACAGAATTGTTATTAGGAAAGAGAAGAATACTTTGGAATGCACAGGAACTTTGCACATAAAAAGCAACTCTATTCCAATCAAAGCAATCACATCTTCTTCAAGGCTTGCAAGGCCTTGAAGTTTTTCCCAGTGGTCTCCAGACCAGAGAGTGCACAAAGTGAGTTTATAAGGCAAAAATAAGGTTCCAGTATGGAGAAGGTATTTCTTCTAAATATAGCAAGTTGCCTCAAAGGCTAATTCTGGGTTGTCTAGTGTGTTGGCATGCATTAATTCAAAACAGGAGAGAAGGCAGCTCTTGAGAGTCAGTTAGGAAGTTGCAGGCTGTTTAAATGGGTTTGCTGAGAAATAGCATGTGGTTGGCTCTTCCTCCCTCCTTCTCCTTCTCCTTCTCCTCTGTTCCGGTGCTTCTTTAAGCTGATACCTGACCATGTTAAGGAGCTGTTAAGGAGCTCAACTTTGGGCTTCTGTTAGTTAAAGTATGGTTCACAAGCCCAGGCTCTAAGCAGCTAGCTCAAGTCCTTTCAGTACAGGGTTCTAGGTCCCAGACACCCAGCTGGGCCAGTCAAGAAGAGGTATTCTGAACACAAGGACAAAGGGTGAAGTGGGAACTAAAGGATAGTTTTAAATAGGAATTTTCTCCCTGGGTGGCAGAAAATTTCAGTCTGAGCAGCAGCAGTCACTGCTTGTCCTTCTCTGGAAGATAAAGGACAGATGGGGAGGACTTTAGATAGCACTGGCCAACTGCCAGGCTGGGTTTAGGTAGCAGAGACCAACAGTGGTTCTGGACAGTCTTACTGAGGAAACTAATAAAGAGGACGCAAAACCGAAGGCCAAATTGCCCTTCCGCATCCTGCTTGTGAATCAGATTTTGGAGCAGTTGAGAGGAAGAAGCCTCCACAAAAAGATCAGTTTGGAATTCTACAATATTTTTATGATTAACAACTTCAGCAAATACATCTTCTATGAGACTGTTGTTGTCCAGGCCACTGATTGGTAAAAACTCATTTGTTTTTCCCTATTTGGCTTTTTCTTTCAATGAGAGATCTAGCCACGATTCTGTTTTGTGTGATTTCTGTTTTCTAAATGGTAGGGTTGTACTTCAGAAATGATTCAGTAGGAGAGCTTTAAACCTTGGACAAGCATGGCACATTTCTCTGACTAAAATAAGCAAAAATGTCAAAACTGTTTCACATAAACTAGGAAATAAGTGTGTGCCAGATGCCTATGAAGGCATCTCTAGATAGGTTAGATTTTAAACCCCTAAAGGTTTACTGAAGATGTCTTCTTCACTAAACAAATGAAAGCTTGTTTAATCTAAATCTAATTTAAAGTTAATGAAAAGGGCCCTCGATTTTGGCTGGCAAATGTTAGTATGTGGACAGCCAACTGAACGATTCCTAGATCACTGGGTTATATTCTTCCCCTCCACAGTGAGATGCATTTTCTTTCAATTAAATTATAATAAGTGTATATATCTGTAAGTATATACAATGGAATGGGGGTTCCATTCCAGCCAAAAGTCACAGGTAACAAAACTGAAGATAAAGAGATCATGAACAAATCTTACACATGCACAAAAGCTGATCTGCCAAGCAACTGCAGTTATGTGAACTATTTACCATGGTCACCAAGGTCACCAAGGTTTTATGTAACCATGTTTATTTTCTAAACATGGTTACATAAGGTAGGTAGGAGGCTGTGGATAACTTGCATTTCATAAGCGTTTCATTTAAAAGGATAATAAATATGATTTTGAAACCCTTTTAAAAAATGAAAGCTGGTAGAAAAGTCATCACTGAGAAAGCTCCTTCTTTGGTTCTGTAACCTTTACTAGCACTTGAGTAAATAAGGAATTATTTACTCATTATCTGAACACATGAACAGATCCTTTAGATTGTTGGTTATCCTTCAAATCTTTTTTTTTTTTGACTGTGCTTTCTTCAGCCTCCTGTAAGATTAGCAGGCTATATTCACAGCTTGAACGCAGGCCTGAAATAATAGCTTCAGTAATTAATAGGGATGTACAAACATCATTTATTTGTCATGAAAGGAGGCAGGGTAGTGTACGTATCCTAAATGAAGATGCTCAGAATGTTCAGGGCACCAGATCATCTAAATAAAGAGGAATTGGGCAACGGAAGAGCTGAAGACAATTTGCAGAAACTAGGCTGATCGAGCCTTCTTCATCCTGGTCAAAGTCTGCTGCAGCAAGGCTGAAAATCCTTCAGTCCTGCTTAAGGGCCTTTGAAGAATGTTTATCAGTGCCTGATACTGAGTGCTAGCAATATCCCCAGTTACTTCATGTAATTTCAAACCAACTTGCTAAAGCTAGTTTTGAAATGTAAGAAAATGAGCCCTTCAGTGCATTGTGGTTTTACAAGAAGCATCTGTGGAAGAATAGTTGTTTGAATACAAAGCCACACACTTAAGCTCTTTCTCCTCTTTGCACAGCTGAGATTTCATTGCAATGTTAACATAAATTTCTGTTGCTTATTCATATGAGGGGATACTAAATAGAATGTCCAGGACAATACTTTCTTTCCTCCGTTGTTTTCTCTTCCCCTACATATACTTGCTTTCAACATTTCGACACATACATTCCATCTCCATTGCACAAGAAGTGGGGGGAAACTTTATTCACCTTCCCTTCAAAAGTATAGAATGATTGATCTGTGCCTGTATGAAATTTTGAATAAGCAAATTTAAATTTTCATCCAGAGCTTTAAAATGTTAAGTAATCACTATTCAAAGAGTATTACAGGGAAAGTTGGAAGTACAGTAAATGAGCCCTTAAGCTAAGTGAAGAACAATATTTGTCTTTGTAACCCACCCAGAGTCCCCTATGGTAGGGGAGATGGGCGGGAGAGAAATCCAATAAATAAAAAAAATAAATAAATACAAATATTTGACGGATGTCCATGAAAATTTAACCTTCTTTCTCAGCACTTATTAAAATGTTTCTCATTTTTCCCTTTCTCCCTCTCCATCTTCTTCTCTAACTTAAGTGCTTGCTAGTAAAAGCACTTTTGCAGAAAGTTCTAAAAATACTCTCTGGTAACTGCTGTGTAAGTAATTCATATCAGTGAAATAAAAGGACATTGTGCTAAATGAGCTGGTGGCATGACATAAAATGGTGTGTCAACTGTAGAGGGTGTTCTTCGGTGTGGAACAGACACTTGAGCAAGGCGTTTGCTTTCTGCCATTTGGGGATCGTGGAAATGGGTTGCAGATTGTTTAAAATGAAAGCAGTGAGTTAGCCACTCAGAAGATGTTGAAGTGTTGAAAAAAAGGTAACTACTGAGAAGATTGTCCTATTCTTAGTTTGCCTTCCAAATCACAAGGAACTGTTAAGGATGCTGACATCATCATCATCATCTGAATTCATCATCTATTAAAACATGTAAAAAAAATCTAAATCTTAAAAACTTAAATAAAACAATTAATTTAACCATAAACATTTCCATTCAATAATAATTACGGGGATGCCCAGAGGAAAGTCGCATTGAGTTTATTGGAACTGATTCTGTCAAATATTTATGCATTGAAATGCAAACTTTAGTCCAGCCCTGTGCATCTCCTATTGTCCTATGTCATTCATTTACTATAAAAAAAAATCCCCTCTCACCCCTATGGGTGGTATGCGTCTTCCTCAATCTCGGGTCCTCTACCAGAGGCCTGGGAGTTTGAGGGTTCTGCGCAGGATCTGAGCTGTTCCTAGCACTGCACTCTTCTGCACAGAGAGCTCTGATGTTGCTCCTGGGATCTGCTGGAGCCACTCTCCCAGCTTAGGAGTCACGGCCCCGAGTGCTCCTACCACCACTGGGACCACTTTGGCCTTGACTTTCCACATCCTCTCTATTTCCTCCTTCAAGCCCTGGTACTTCTCCAGCTTCTCATACTCCTTCTTCCTGATGTTGCTGTCACACACACACACACACACTCTCTCACACACACACACACACACACACACACACATATATATATATATATATATATATATATATATATATATGATAAAAACTTATACAAACTAATATAAAGTGAATAAGAGAAAAAGAAAGAAAGCAAAGAGAAAGAAAAAAGTGCAAGAAAAGAAAAAAAGTTAAAGAAAAATAAAAAGGAAAGAAAAAAGATACAAAGCAGTGGCTTCCAATATCTTCACAGCAGTTATAAGTACAATTATATTTTAACCTCTCTCTCTAAAGTTACATCATGACTCTTTTCTTTCTATAATCTATCCTGTCTAATCATCAAAACCATAAATCACAAGTTCATTTTTTTCCCATTTATACGCAAAAATTCCATTAAAGGTTTCCAGTTATTCATGTACTTATTTGATTGTTCGATATATATCTTATTTTTTATGCAAGGGCTTAGGCAGGGTACATAGCATTTCCTCCTCCAAAACACACTTGGTTTTCCAATATATACATGCTAAAAGAAAAGTTAGTTCTTTTATCAAGGGTAAGGAGACCCTCACTGCATTAGACCCAATTTCCATCTAATCTACCATTTTGTTTTTCAGAAAGATCAGCCAAATGCCCCAGGAAGCCCATAAGCAAGGCATGAATCTCCTTTTGTTGGCAACAGTTGGTATTCAAAGACATACGTATTGACTATCATGGGTTGATTAGTCTGCTGGAAAAACGAAAGTAAAAAAAACTAGGAAAATAAGGTATTAGGTATTAATAATGGAAGAAATGCTTTGCTGACAGGTGTCCTTTCATTCATATCTGGGTTTTAAATCTGATTGCGCTATATAAGCTTCTTATAGGAACTTTAGATATCAGGAATTATTTTTCTATCACAAACCATAAAACTAGCTGATTCAACTCATTCTTGGCTACTGAAGACTATAATTTGTATTGAAAGGGAGGACAGTAGAAAGCTATAACAGATTTTATTATCAATATCATCAGTGGTTTGCAATGCGCTGTCCAAGTTCATTGCTTGACTTTCTCACTGAAGGCTGAGAACCTAGGACAAAACAAAAGTAGTCATTCATGTGAAGTGAAGACACTTGTTACATGTTCTATAATTACTAAGTAGGCCATTGCATCTGGCCTCCTTAACCAATATAATTTTCCCAAGAGATTCTCTTCAAGGAATCAAGAACAAGGCCAGATGAGTACTAACTTATTGAACTACTTCTATTTGTGAACAGACTGAGAAAGTTTGGAAGACAATTATTTTAAGGAGGTTCAAGTGCAATAAGGATTTGGTCACTCTACAAATGCGACTTTGACTCTCAATGAACTGTTTGAATAATTCATAGAAGTTTAATAATCACCACGAGCAACAGTTTGGGGTCCTGCCTTTCACATCTTCTGCAGGTTCTAGTAATAACTTCTTTAATACTCAGTTCCCTTGGTCTTCCCTCCTGAATCCCTTGTACCTTGGAATGCGTCATTCTGGCATATATTACTTCTTTCTTCTAGATGTCTTTATCAGTCTGCCTGTTAAGCAAAGTGGCAGAGGGGCGGGTCGGAGGACAAACGTTTCTGGCAATCATGTTTAGTATAAACATTTATCTCAACCATTTCCTTCCTGATCCTGAAGCTGAACCGCAGTTATTCATAATCAATTTAATGTGATTACTCTTGTGTGCAGGTTTTATGAAAATAATATTATAAGTTTTAGAATAGATACAAGGAAATTGGCTAGTTGGGGAGAAAATGCACTTCCCTAAATGCATTCCCTAATGATGTTACAATGGTCAGTGAAAAAATCGAATTATATGTAAACTGAAAAATCAGATGACTCAGTCAATGACTGAAAATAAATTATATTCCCTTCCCTCAAAAAATAGCAATTATATGTACATTTTATTTCATTATTTATTTATTCATTTACTATATAATATTGCATCCTGTCTTTTCTCCACAAACATAGGGTAATATATATTGTACTCCCTTCTTCCAGTTTCTTCTTACAAAAACAAACCTGTGGGGCAGGATGGACCGAAAGAGGGTGATTGACTCCAGATCACCCAGTGAACTTCTATGGCTGAAAGGAGAATCTTAGTCTCCCTGATCCCAGTCTGATACCTTCACCACTGTACCATGCTGGACCATTTCTTCATAGTAATTAAAATACATTACATTTCAGTCTTGGTAATATTTATTCAAGGGAATGCAATAGCATTTTTTTTTTGAACATGAGATTTTCTTATGAACAAATATATGGGTATACCATGGGTTGTCAATCACAGTTAAATCACCTCATTTACAAATCCGAGTTTGTATGTTTGAAGTAAATGTAATTCCTTTACAAAATATATGTTACTTGGTTGAGATGGGCGGCTATAGGAATTGAATGAATGAATGAATGAATGAATGAACAAAATTCCATTGGGTGGTATTTAAATAAAGAGGAAACCATACTGTATTCTTCTTCTGAATCTTGAAACAACTGTGCATAAACAGAAGGATTGTGTGCTTCAGGAAAGATTGGGTCAACTTCGATTCATGTATGGATTAGATGAAACATAGTTTGACCAGGGGTGCCTAAACCTTTATATGCAACAGTGTCTAGTGTCCAGCTTAGTGGTGTAGAAAGCTTATTCTCATTCAGTGTCAGCATTTAGTAGCAGAGATTCAACATAATGGAAGGGGAGTGTACTAAGAGGCAACCCCAAGAGTTGTTGATTTGATAGGATTTTAATTGCTTAAAACTCCCTGTGCTTCAGCCTAAAGACTGCTGACACTACACAAGGCAAAATGTTTTTGCTTTTGCTTTTTTTCTTTTTGTGGTGAATAAAAGAGCTTCAGCTTGCTGGATTATTTGTTGTATATGGTTTGTAATGATGTTTGTTGTTAATATAAACACTTTCTTGATGTGGCAGGCCTCTTCTACTCTACAAAACATGTATTATGGCAAATCCATTTTTTTTAAGACACGCACAGTGTACCACCTCTAAATCCTTCATAACTCCTTCCATAGGATGAATGTGTTGCTACCTATTTATGTACTGCATACTGTATAGCTATTGTGCAAACACAGAGTACAAAGCAACATTCCAACTGGCAGAAGGCAGTAAGAAGCAAATGGGTTGCCAGCACAGAGGGTTGAAATAATATTGCGTGTATGTGAATTGTGGCTAATAGTTGCTATAGTTGTTGAATGTGATGTACTTTACACACCAGAAAGCTCCACTCTTCCCAGCTTTATGTGCAATGTTATTGCAAACATTGCTGAAATGTTTATTCTGGAACAGAACCTTGATAGCTTTACCAGGACAGGCAGGGGCAGAGAGGTACAGTTCAGTATTATCAGCAGACCGATGATGATACTGCACCCCATGCTGGTGAATGACCGTTCCCAGCAGCTTCATGTAAATAGATGAGAGGGGAGAGTACAGAGCCCTCCGGCAAAGCCATCAACACCAACTGGAACCAACCATGGAGACAGGAGGAGAACTATCACAAAACAGTGCCCCCAGCTCCTCATCCCCTAAGCCGGTCCAGAAGGATATCACGGTCAGTAGTATTGAAGGCCATTGGACAGTCAAGGAGGGCCAGGACCTGCCAATGGTCATTCACCAGAGTGGCAAAACCCATCTCAGTGTATGTCATGGCCTGAAACCTGACCTAAGGAGGTCTGGATAATGCACTTACTCCAGAATCCTCTAGAGCTGTACGGTGACCATATTCTCAAAAAATGCTCCCTAAAAAAGGTAGCTTGGAGACTGGACATAAGCTGTCCAGATCAGTAGGATCTAGTGAAGGTTTCTTGAGGAGAGGGCAGATATGATGTTAGCCATGAAGCCAGAAATGGATTACTTGTGTTACTCATTACCGGCACTGCCATTCCCTTGAAGCATTAATGAAAGACAAAGCTTGCTCATTATCATTACATCCTGCTTCACCCCACATAATCTGTCGGCTGGCTATTTTTGAACATGTGTTTAGCACTCTTTCAGAGGAACACTAGATCCATGTTTAGAAATAGCCTGACTGGTAGGGTGCAGGTGAGGAGGAAGGGTTGCATCAAGCAGAAGCATAGCATCCTCCTGCTTTGCCTCTTGTACCACTTGACACCTGCAGCCTGTTTTGTTATATTTATATATAACAAACACACACACACACATATCCATTCATTCATTCATTCATTCAACTTGTACATTGCCTCAATCACTGGAATGACTCTAGGTGATTTTTAGGCAACTTGATAGGTAGCTAAGCCCACTGTTTTAAAACTCTTTGGCTACAAGGCCACCCCACCCTTACAGAAAGTGATTGGTGATTGTTCTCCTGCCCCCCCTAGTGGGACGGGAAATGAAATTGGGGGAATCCATAAATCCCTTTCTTTAAATCCCTTCTTTAGCTCACGACAGGCTAGAAGGATAGCACTTTTTTCACCAGGATAGGCAATGGAGATAACACAATTTATGAAGGAGAGCTGGATAGTTTTTTTAACATAGCCATTTGGAAGAGCCCTTAGTGATGATGTGAACAAGGCAGATTGGTCTTTGAAGTGTTATTTGCCAAATCTAGCCACTTTTGACCATTCCTCTCTTTTCAAAGTTATTTTGTTAGAAGAAAAAGCAGCATACTTCTTTTCCCCTTCTTTGAACTGCGTAAGTAAAATGTGGGCAGTTTTCATAGCCAGACTTTGGAGATCACCTCAATGTCAATGTTTTATGGGATCAGATAAGGATTCATTAAGGAAAATAGGAGGTAGATAATTTTTCTATTTTGAACTGGTGTAATTTCATTGCTCCTGAAAAGGTGACATGATTCAAAAGGCATGAAAGAAGAGTGGTTTTGTTGTTTGGTTCCTTCTCAAACCCAAGCACTGAACTGATTATCTATTAGAGTAGACCACTGCTACTCCACTAGGTGCAAAGGAATAAGTAAGTAACAGGAACAAAACTATAGATGTTTTAGAAACACTGATACTAGGAAAAAGGGCATTTTTTCTTTCTTCTTTTCTGGAAAACTGAAATTCTTTGATACTCTGTTAGAAATGTGCAATATGTAATTTGGTTTGTTCTTAGATTCATCATATTGGATATTTAAAGGTATAGCTGAATAAGTACATGTTTCCCACAAAACATCAAATTAGTAAAAATTCAGTTACAATTTATGAGAGTTATGAAATCTATACTAGATTTAGGTTCTGCAGGTTAGATGGTAAAACCAAGTAATGTATAGTTCTAAAAAGGTTCTGCTCTTTTTCACTGAGAAGCAGTGGGAAGATATTCAGATTGGGAGAGGTAGCTAAAAGTCAGTGTTGGGTGCAGGTCCTTAGAGTAGCAAGGAACAGATTTTCTGAGTGGACTTGGGACTCAAGCCATCTGTTGAAAAATCCTGGGTTAACAGGAATCGGTAGGGAAAGTTTAAGCCAAAACGTGAGAAGTGTTTTATTTCTTTTCATTGTACTCAGTTGTGTAGTTTCAGTTTTGCCTGCATTACCTGGTCTTCTGTTTCTCTGTTTGTACTGCTTAATGATGGCTCATTTTTGTCTGTGATTCTAAGCCTCCTTTATTTTATATATATTAACATCAAAACCTTTTGCTGTTAGTCTAGCAAAATCCCCTTCCATTAAATGGGAAGCCCTTTGTAAAAGGGCCAGTCCTGGGGATTCCAGAGAAATGGGGTTGGACACTTCCCCATTCAAAAAAAGTAGTGGCAGTTTAATTATGTGTACCAAGTGGAACAGAAGTCAGGGAAAGTGTAAATATAGATATTAGGTGGCCGGTTTTTTTATGTTTACATGCATTTAGAAAGGAGATTAATGTGCTCGATTTAGAACTCCTTTCCATAAAAACCATATAATACTTTTTTTTTCAGCTCCTTTGTGGTACTATATTCTTTTGTGGATCTTAAGAGCAAATTCACACACTGATAGCAGTGCCATCCAGCTTTCAAACTTTCAGCCTTTCTTAAACCTGAATAAGGATGGTTCCTTTTTTCTTTTTTAATATCTTCAGAAATAAATGAGCTGCTGTCCACTCCATTGAATGATCCATCTTTGTGGTCTTCTCAAGTGGAGACTTGCACATTCATCAACCTCTACAAAAGTCAGTAAAAGGCCCACAAGTGAAGAAGGCACTGAAGTCTTTCTTTTTTTTTCTCTGTTTCTCTTGTCCCTTGGAAACAGAAATGCAAGTCCTTCTCGCCTTCAACATAGACATTATTATGTACCTACATGAATTTTTTTCCCCAATGCATAATTATAGGAATAATTTTGAGGAGTAAGCGCATTTTGATATATGAATACTTTATCTTAAACACTGGATTTATAATTCTAACTCTAAAAAAAGAACTTGGGAAGAAGGAATGACCCCATTTTTTTACACTTCTCTCTGTTAAATTTCATCCTGTCTCTTTGGCCTGCAGTTCAAGTCTGTGTAGATCTTTCTGAATCTTTTCTTTTTCTTCTAAAACATTAGCCAGTTTCAGTGCTTCTAGTTTTGTGTTATCCGCATATTTAATAATCATCTTCTCAGCTCCTTTATCCAAGCCGTTAATAAAAATGCTGAACAACACAGGGCCCAGAAAACTGTGACAATCCACTCAATATTATTCTCCAAGGTGATGCGAAGCCATTTATGAGTATTTTCTTGATATATCCAATCAGCCAATTATGATTTCATCTAATGGTTATATCATCCTGCACATAATTTGCATTTTTATTAGTGTAGATATGGGAATGTGGACCAAGGTTTGCTGGACCAAAGTACACTATATCCAGGGGGTTTCCACAACCTGTGAATCTGTCATTAAAGGAAATAATGTTAGATAATGGACAAATGAGATAAAAGTCAGAATTAAAGTTTAACAATTGAGTCGGCTGTCAGAGGGGTAGATTACTTTGATCAATATGTCATGGATATCCAGTCACCAATATCTCTTATTAGGGATCAGATTGGTGAGATACAGGAAACCCCAAGAAATGAGTAATCTGTTTATTCAGATGGAAGGCCCATTAAAGCTCAAGGGAATTATTTACAAATATTTGTGCTGTCTTAATTTATCCTGTATGTGAACAACTCTAAAGAGATGTAATACACTTCAGTAGAATGAGATGTTCATTGTAACAATGTCTGTCTAGATGCTTTGTTTACACCTGCAAGTGACAAGTCATCCTCTAGCCTTCATTACTATTAGTAGATGTGTGTGTGTATTCTCACCCTACTCCTTTTCTCTTGTCTAATTTTGTCTCAGAATGACCTGTTCTTTGCTTAAGGGGCAATGTCCTGCTTTGTTGCAGCATTTCTAAGTAAATATTCTTAGTAGCTTCTGCAGAAATCACTTTTGACAAAAGGCTTTTCATTTGCTTGTTTATAAATGGGAAAACTGAACTGGTTCGGTGACAAAAGCATCATATTTTTTCTCCTCCATGAGACAGCAAGAAAGTAGAGAAAAGTATCCTACATTATCCTATATTTCTTTCTGTTTCGTTTCTTACACACACCCCACCTTTTTGATCTACTTGGGGTGGGGGGGTGGGGTGGGAAAGCTATGTAAATAAAGACCTCCATTAAAACTTTCTCCTGCATTTTATGATGGGTGTGAAGCCAATACAAGATTGTAGTTGTCAGTTAGAATGCAGTATCCTATAGTTGCTGATATGGGGATCAAGTTGTAATTACACAACTGTAGTCATATAACACAAGCTTTGCATTTCAGAATTAACTTTGTAGCTCTGCAGATATGACCAGATTTGTTTCAGTGGAATTTTTAATATTATCAAAAGCGTTTTTCCTGTTTTTCCATTCATCTATTAACTTGCTGCTTCCTGTACTGTTTTTACCATCTAAGAAACAATCAGAATGTATTTATTGTTGACTGCCAGCCAGATTCAATTTGGCAATTGGATAGCTTAGAGTTACACAATTATCAGGCGCCCTGTTTAAAAAAAAAAAAATATCAGCCATTTATTTGTACCCTATCCTTCTGCTTGATAGATTCGCGTGGCAATTTCCAAGAATAAAGTTGTGCAGTCAGTAATATCATTGTGTAATGTTATTTAAACCTATATTGCTTCAACTATGTAGAAATGTCAGAAGAACCAGCATAATGAAAAGAGAATCTCTGTCTCAATCCTAAAGAATTCAAAGATCTGACAGGCATATCCCAGATTGTTTCTTAAAATACTTGCGAGTTGCTCTATTGTTAATCCTTTTCTCTATGCAATAATACGATCTTGATTATGGGAGAATTCAGGAATCCCACAGGTCTTTAAAAATAGGATAAGGCTCTACATAGCTGGTGTTATACAAGTGACTTTCCCTTGCTCTCTTCCACCCTGCAAGCAAATCTTAATTGATTGAAATAGTATGTAATGTAATTGACAGTATTGCTTTTCTTTGTCATCACTGTATCTCCTTAACTTTGAAAACAGTTATCTATTTTATGTGGATTTCACTGTATTTTATATTCTGCCTTCAAAGAATCTTGAATTTTGAAACCTGGCTAATACATTTCTACAAAGTGTACAGTGAAGTATGCAAAGTACATGGTAACACAAATACACAGTAGTTCACTTAATATCAGCTGCCAGAAACTAGTGTCTTACATGTCAACCTCCCAGTGGCATCTGGTATCTGCTGTGAAGCAGCATACTGAACTAGATGGACCTTTTAAGCCTATCCGGCATACATACAAATACACACACACAGCACACGCATTTTATTCTGTGGGTGCCTTATGCTTGTAACTTTCAACTGGATACAAAGGAAGGACCTGATCTGCAGATAACCTAGACTCCAACACTCTTTCTGGCTTTCAGTGTTCTTCCCATGGAATCTTGCTGCCATATTTGACGGGTTGATATCCCATAGAAAGTGAACTAGAAAAAAAAAATTACAGTGTTCTAATTGGTGTCAGAAATTTGGGAAAAGTGAAATCTCAGGATAAAGGCAATACTTGATGAGAAAGTATACAGAGATATTACCTGCTAATTGGCTTGTATGGAAACTTAGTCCCAGCCATATCTTGGTCTCTTGAAGAAACAACAGCATTGGTGCTTCCTGAACCAGAGGGCCTGACAGGTGTAGTACCTGTGAATTTTTGAAACAATCACTGCTTTCTCTAAAAATGAGCCTCTGCCCATGTGGGGGATGTTATCACATCACTGTCTTGACCCTATGGCCCCTGGCCACTTAAAATGATATATCAAAAGTGTGGCTTTTCTCCCAGGCCTGAGATTGTCAAGACTACATCTAGTTGGGTTTTTCTCCTAGTGCATTGGGTGTGAGTTCTTTCCTGGACATACATGCCTTATTTATTTTATTGTTTCTTGCTTTTGAGATGTAAGCTACCTATCTCAGCTGGGGGGCCAGGCAGACTCTAAATTCAAAATGAAAATTTAAAATTACCTTGAATTTAGAGGATCTTTGGCACTTCTCTCCCAAATAAGATCATGAAGGAAAACTGTCTCTAGTGAATCTAAGCAGAAAAAGAAAAAGATTCAAAACAAATCTCAGTGAATCTAAGGCAGTTCTCCAGTTGTAAATTATTTGAGGGGAAATAAACATAGCCTCTTAAACAATAAATATAATACAGATATCATTTTCTGCATTCATTAGATAATGTAACAATCTTTCAAAACAGATCTATTTGGCCAGATCTTAAAGTTTACAGTTATCTCCATCTATCCAGTTGAAGTTTATTTCTTTCTAAGAAGGCTAATTAATTTCATCAACTCTCTCCTCATTCTTCAATGTTTCTTCTAGGTCAAATTGAAGGTAAACTGTAGAGATGGTAAATAGTCCTGTCATAAAATATTATTTAATATGACATTTCAAATCTGTTTTGAAATGTTATGCAGAGGTAGACCACAGGAGAAAGTATGTGGGAAGTAGACATGACCAAACATAGGATTAACACTTTTTTGCTGGAAGTACAGTGACCGTTCTGCATAGCATAAACCTGATAAAGATGGAGTTTAATAAATTGCATTATGGTTTCTCTCCTATATCTCTTTCTGTTTCTGTATGCTTCTTTCCTCTGGCACGTTGTTTGACTCTTTTATTCCCATTTCTTGGTTTCATATTTAGTTTAATTCTCAATATGGGCATTCGTCAGTCCTCCCTCCCTCCCACGGCAATCTACTTTGTGATCAATAATTTTCTTGCTTTTCCTCAGCAGCAGTATCATGCTATTAAAAAAGAAATTTCTAAATTGCTCTTGGTTTCATGTTCTATCAAAGCTGTATTTTATCAGAAAGAAGCCAATTGTACTGGCATTATATCATCAAACCTTTCTACAGCACAATAAAATTGATGGTAAAATTGTAGTGTTTATTCCTCTTCCCCCACTAAATTTCCTTGCCTCTGTTTTCTGAAGTGGATAACTGAGAAAGCGTGGTGTGTATTCTAGGACTGTCTTCATACCATTGCATTTTGTCTCCGTTTAAAAATTACTTTTGTTGTTAATTTATTACTTTGGCTCATCTCTCATTTTTGCCTTCTTTTATATGGTTCTGCATTTTTGCCAAACAGATGCAGAGATACATATATTTCTCTGCCTTTATTGTGTCTGCTGATAGCCACCCTGTTTAAGGTGATTCATTCATTGCTGGGGAGGGATCAGTGACAGGAACATCTGTTGGGTATTGTAAAGACTATTCTTGCTATCTTGCAGAATAAGTAGGTAGATTCATTCATAGTGAATGAATGTGGCAGAGAAGTCCATCTGGAGCAAGTCTGTGGCTGTGACTCCTAAGGAAGTGGATCTGTGAGTAAGGTTGTTGAGAAGGGTTTCAGCTCCATATGATCCTGGATTTCGTTCTGTTGGGTCTTAACCCAAGTTATAGTATGGACACAGCATTGGTCATGCCTATTGATGTTCTGTGTTGGAGCCAGTATGGGACTAGTGCATCCATCTTTGTGCTGCTTAATTTCTCAGCAGCATTTGATATGGTTGATCATGGTATCCTTCTGCACCAGCCATGAGATTTAGGAGTGGGGGGCATCTAGTGCATCATTTGTACATTATCCTGGACTGCCCCTTCAGACAGTCACTCATATCCTAGTCACTTCACAAATGGATCATTGCAATGTGTTCTACATGGGGCTGCCCTTAAGGACCACTTGGAAGCTACAGCTGGTACAGAATGTGGCTGCACAGTATGCCCATATGACCATGCCACTGTTCTGTGAACTGTACTGGTTATTGATTGGCTATATATTAATTGGTTATTGCCTATAAAGTCCTTCATGGTATACAGGTAGTCCTTGTTTAGCAACCAAAATTGGGACTGGCAACTTGGTTGTTAAGTGAAGTGGTCACTAAGTGAAACCATGACAGTGCTTATGATCTTACTTCAGCTTTCCTTTGCTTTACAGACCTGCAAAGGTTGTAAATGTGAGGACTGGTCATAAAGTTACTTTTTTTATCACTGTCATAACTGTGAATGTTCACCCCATTATAGATCTGTGTAAAATATATGGGTAGTAGTTCAGGAACTTCCAGAATCCAATAATAGAATGAAAATAATTGCTAAATGAGGCAGTCACTAAACAGGGACTACCTGTAGAGTGTGGTCATTTGAAGGATTGCCTGTCTCCAGTTCTTCCTTTTCTTCTGGTAAGATCATACAGAGTGGGTACACTTTGGGTCCCATATCATCTAGTGGAACCCAGGAGGCCTGCTTTCTCTGTTGCAACACCTACCCTCTGAAACGATATCCTCCCAGAAATCTGGATGACTCCTACCCTGTTGACATTCAGGAAGCTATTAAAATCCTGGCTATTCTCCCAGGCCTTGGGGCAGAGAGAAGTTTGAGCCCTTGCTGGATATGTTTTTTGGTGTACATGTTGTCTTTAAGCCACTTATGATCTCTTTTTCATCTTTTGTATTTTTTTACTTTCTAATAGTAAGCTGCCCAGAGTCATCAAGAATCAGGAAGCCTATAAATTGCATCTATCATAAAGGGGCAAGAGGCAGATGTATTAGGGCCGTACACCACTTCAGATTTGATCCAAAAAGAGTGATTTGGCTGCTGTGGAATGTTGGGGAAAGATACAGCTGCCTTAAAAAGTTGTAGACATATACCCTAAAGCACCTTTTCAGAATCAAATCAGAAGTACTGCACAATTTAATACAGTGTCCATGGTCCAACTGTAAATCAGTTGATTTAGCTTTATAGGTCTATAAAGCTAATTCACAATTCTTTGTTAGTCTACAGTTTAAAAAAATGTTCACCCCATTATAGATCTGTGTAAAATATATGGGTAGTAGTTCAGGAACTTCCAGAATCCAATAATAGAATGAAAATAATTAGTGAGTTGGAGTCTCATCTATAAAATTCTTCTCATATTTATTTATTTATTTATTAAATTTATATGGCTGCTCATATCAAGTACAACACTCTGGGGGGATTAAAAACAGAGTAAAAACAGTACAACAAAATTATGAATAACATAAATAGCAGCTAAGAAAAACAGTCACAATGACACTGATAATCATCACAGTTAACACAACCAAGAAATGGGCTCACCCATACCATCAGGGCCCCAGGCTCAACAACAAAACCAAGTCTTTGATGGTCCAGAGCGTAGGCATCACGAGAGAGAAGGCGGTCTTGTTGGATCCCACCAGATGGCACTTCCTCATGGACAGGGTCTGGAGCATGTCTCTCCTGCCAGATCTAACAGGATGGGTAGATACCACTGGGGAGAGACAGTCCTGTAAGTAACGTGGCCCCAAGTCATGTAGGGCTTTAAAGGTAACTGCCAGCATCATGAACTGTACCTGGAAGCATACTGGTAACCAATGCAGCTCATGGAGCAGAAGTGCATAACTGCCATGCCTTGCATTTTGTACCAGCTGAAGCTTCTGAACCCTCTTCAAGGGCAGCCCCATGTAGTGTGCATTGCAGTAATCAAATCCGGAGGTGACTAAGGCATGAGTGACTTTGAGAAGGGCCTCCCAGTCCAACAACAGCTGAAACTGCACACAACATGAAGCTATGCAAGGGCTCCCTGGACATGTTTGTCACCTGTTCGTCAAGCAAGAGCCATGAGTCTAGGAAGACCCCCAAATCTAGAACAAGAGACGGAAGGTCCCCAGAAGCAGGGGATCCTAAAACTCAGAGCTACTTAGTCTTACTAGGGTTGAGCTAAAGGCTGCTATTCCCCATCCAGACTCTCATAGCCTCCATACACCAAGACAGGACCTCCATGTCATGACTCAAATGGCCCGGGGTGAAGATATATAACTGGGTATCATCTGCATATTGATGATGCCTCACCCCGAACTTTGGATGACCTCACTAGTGGCTTGATGTAGCTGTTAAAGAGGAGAAGCAAGGGTACCAAGCCCTGCAACACTCCACAAAGTAGGGGCCATGGACCGGACTACTCCTACCCTATCAATACTGCCTGGAACTGGCCCTAGAGGATGGAACAGAACCAGCACAACGTGGTGCTGCCCACCCCAACCCCCAAAGTTGGTCTGGAAGGCTACCATGATAGATTGTATCACAAGCAGCTGAGAGGTCAAGAAGAGCAAGGCAGATGCGTCACCCCTCCTGCTCCTGCCAGAGGTCATCCAACAGTATGATCAATGTTGTCTTGGTCCAATACCCAGGCCTGAATTATGACTGGAAGGGATCCAAATAATCTGCCTCTTCCAGTTTTTTGAAGCTGCTCTGCAACCACTTTCTCCACAACCTTCCCCAGAAAGTTCTTAATGTGAGATGGTTTCTGACCTATGGTAACATGCACAAAGTGGCAGGGCCTGCACAATGAACCACCTGCTCAAGCAGCCATTCACACCAAATATCCACCCTATTGCTACTGGATTGTATGAAATACTCCAAACATCTCAATTATCCCTGCTCCCATTGCTTCCCAGATGGTTTTTCTTTTGCACCACCCTTCTTTAAACTGTCTCAGCCTGTTCTGTTTGAATATTTTGGTTAAAAGCAATGCTAGAGCTTCTCCTAGAAGATTTCTTTTAAAAGTAAGCCATTGTCTCCAAAGCAGCATTTTAGGTTGCATTTTAAGTTACCTTACTGAATCTGGATCTGAATCTGAATAAATGTTTGCAAAGCCAACTCAACCCTATCTCTTGTTCTGCAATACAGCCATGGCCAAATGCCCAGTACAGTATCCCTCATGAGTTGGGGAGAGTCACACAATTGGATGATCAGCAGGATTCAGTGAAGGTAGTATGTGAACGCACCGATGGCTTTCATTGGTGAGATTCTGCTTGGGTGAAAGTATTAAAATAGTGCTTGCTGGCATCATGCATCAAGTAAACAAAGTTATTTGTCTAACAGTATGTCATAACATAATAAATTACACCTTTTTAAGGTGCCATCGGATTGCTTGTTTTTTTCTGTTTTTCTTGGTGCAGATTAATATGATTCTTCTTTCAAAAAATGAACACAGAACAATGTTTCTCTGTAGAAATAAGAACCTAAGAAGGATTTTATAGACACAGTTAGAGATAACACCAAAAATTCTTTTGGCACAAGTATATTGGTTAGGTCATGGCCCACATCCTATTTCTGGCATATATCTGATCCTGGCTAATCCTACTGCCCCAAGCAGAGATGATCTGGTAAAGCACCTGCTCTAGCACTTAAATCTAAAATAATAATAATAACAACAACAACAACAACTTTATTACATTTTTAATAAAAAACAGTGAAAACTAACACAAACTTATATTAGATAAAGCATAAGAAAAAGAAAATTGAAACAAAGATGATAGTAAAGATCAGAAGTGTGGAAAGGAAAAGAAAAAGAGAGAATCAACAAAAGAAAAAAAATGGACTTCCAACTCTCCTTGCAACAGATATAAGTAACAATATAATCAACCTCTTGCTCTAAGTTAACTCCAATTATTTCTATTAACCCATGCTATTTCTAATCATCAAATCCATATAACCTAATTTCATTTTTTGTCTGTTTCTCACAAAAATTCCCCAAAAAGCTTTCCACTTTGCATTAAAATTACACAATATCTTTTCTTGAATCAAAGCCATCGATTTTGCCATCTTCACCAACTCCATAATGTCATACTTTTCCATTCTTATATATATAGGAACATGACTGCTGTTATCATATATAAAAATAAAAATTCCTAAAATTTAATAACAATTTTTTTAACTTAATCCCTGTATGCAGATCCTTAAAACCTTGTCATTCAGTCCTGGTTTAAAAAAAAAAAAAGTTCCCATTAATAACTACCAAAAGACCTTGGTAGGTATTACCATATACATAAATAACATATATATTAACCATAATCAAGTAAGTTCATTTTGTAAACCTTAATCTTTAACCCTTTCAAATAATGTCCCACAAGTTGATTCTCCATCATTCTCTCCTTATTTTCTCCCAAAAACAGCCCCAGGAGTTTCTTTTTGTCTCTTCCCAGGAACAGCCTCACTGATTCAACACAATCCTTTTACAAATCCAAGATAAAAAGTCATTCGAAGTAGCTCTTTTTTTCCATTATTTGTATGTCCTCTTTAATCATTATAACATCAGTTAATTCCACTTGTAAATCCATTCTGGCATCCTTTTCCACATCACTCTTGTCCTTTGGCATTTTTTAATCCATTTTCAAATCCACAGCATCTTTGTTTATATCACCTTCATAATCCTGCATTTTTTTGAACTCCAAATCCACTTTCAAGTCAGTCCCCACCTCCATTTCAAAATTAATCATCATCCAACCTTTGCTCTGTCTTTTTTCCAAGGGACTTAAATTTAGCTCCTAATTCATCAAACATTGAGGAATCTTTTTATCTTCTAACAGCTGCTTCAAGGAACCTCTTCTAGCCATTTTCTTATTATTTTCCCCCCAAAATAAGCAACCATAGGTATTATATTAGTGAAAGTAAGCAGACAGTTCATGCCCTCTGGTGCCTTTCGTGCAGTAATTGCAGGCACTCGCCTTTCAAGCTGAAATTGGAGGCACATGTCAGAGGAAACACATAAGGATCAAATTACAATCTTCTTCTGTTTTAAGAACTCAGCCAGTTAACAGGCACCGTCTACCAAAACAAGAAACTTTCCCATGGAAAAGGCAAACCTTGTTACTGCAAATGGAGTTACGTGGAAAAATAAACTTCTAACAAATAAATCATCCCTTTTCATAATAAGTAACTTTTAAGTCTCTTTTAAATTCCAATTTCCCCCCTGCTTTTTTGCAAATTAATCAAATTCAAATTAAAGCTCTATTTCTTCTTTCAAAAATACAGTCACAAAAATAAGGATAAGCCCCAACAGAATTATTTGTCTGTTGTAAAGGAAGGTCTCAAATTAAAAAATAGTTACAACCTGCAGTGTTTAGAAATGAAGTTTGGTTGGCTCTAGTGTCCATAAAGGCCCTCCTGGCCACTCAGTTCGAAAGCTGTTCACTGAAGCTGCTGTTTCAGCAATTAGCATTCAAGGAATGGCCATCTGGAGACCGTATGGGTCAATTTCCTTGCTTCCTCCTTAATCCGGAGCAAGTTGGGTGGCCAGCACTTACTGCCGGCCACCAAACCAGCTATGGTGCCATCTCCCCTCTCACGGAGAGATGACTAAGCTGCCATTGTCCCCACCGGAAGTCCCACACTGAAATGACAGACTTGCTGGCTGAAGAAGAAAGGTGGCTTCTAGTAGAACTGTATGATCCACATTATCCACTCTCAGGTATTTTATGAATTCTGCTGCATTTAGAGTAATTATGATGATGATTTTTCTTCATTTATTTGTGTTTTTCTCAGGATGGATGTGCAGAGAAATTACCTTCAAGTAAAATATGTCTCAGGAATAAATGAATCAATGTTCTTATCAAAATTTTGTATATTACTATTGAAAATACAAGAGCTCTGTCTTCCTTTTATCTTAATTGCTCTTATCAAATTAGTAGAAGGGCTATAGCTCAAAGTTTCTGGTTAATGTCATTTCCTGTCAGCCTTGCGAGGTAGTTCAGACAAGAAGCACACCCAGAAGTGTTAGCTCTAACTTTATTGTAAGGTTACATTAACAGAATCTTGCAAGTCTGAAAGTACATCTCTACCCCTTCGCCTTTATACACCAAGAAACATGGAGGGTCCCTTCTGAGATGTTTGCCATGCTTCCATTCCTTCTGTGGCCTTAGCTGCCGCTTGTCTGACCATTGTCTAAGTCGCAGCTCTTCCTCCTGTCTGCCAAGGTCATTCCCACTAAGCATTACCTTTCCTCATTAGTGATTGGTAGGGTCTTCTAGTGTCAGCAGTCATTTTGAACCCCAAACATAACAAAGCTCACAGGTTTTATATCCCTTCAGTGTTGGCTGAGTGATGCAGTGAAGATACTATATCTCTCTAGTGGACAAATGGCCTAAGTGCAGCTGGGAAAGGCTCTTGTTTCATACTCTGGAAACAATCTGGGTTAGATAAAACCGAGGCATTTTCCTATTTTCCTGTGCTGCTGGAGAAGCAAGGGGTATGTTTCCTCTCATTTAACCGCAATTGTCCATTTGGTCATTCCATGAACAGCTTTCCAGTAACAGCATCCAATCTAATATTGTTCCAAACAAAGCCTTACATGTTTCTACTGAAATTGCATTTTTACCTGAAGTATGGAGAATCATTTGATCTGTTAATTAATTAATTAATTAATTAATTAATTGTTTAGTAAACTTGTCCCCGCCCATCTCCCCACAATGGGGGACTCTGGGTGGCTTACATCAAATTAAAATCATAAATACATGATTAAAAGGTATAAAAAAACCCACACTTACAGAGATAAAAGAGATTAAAAGATCCAAAAGGCCAATAGAGGCCACACCAGGCCGCTAAGGGGCTAGCCAACCCCATTTCTGACATCCTTCCTCCCCGCCCCAGGCCAGATGGCAGAGCCAAGTCTTCAAATCCCTCTGAAAGGCCTGGAGTGAGGGGGCCTGTCTCACCTCCGGGGGCAAGATGTTCCAAAGGGCGGGGGCTACAGCAGAGAAGGCCCGCCTTCTGGACCCCGCTAATCAGAGTTCTTTTACTGAGGAGGTCCGGAGCATGCCCTCTCTGTGAGATCGGGTGGGACGGGTTGAAATCATGGGGGCGAGGTGGTCCTTCAGGTCCTTCAGGTCCAATTTAAAATGACTTCATTCATTTTTTCCCCTTATTTCTACTGTCCTTGCTCCAGTCAAGCATCAGGCTAATTATAGTACTGTTTATTAAGATCATATTTATATGTATCCTTCCTTTTTCCTATTGTTCTAATTAACGGTAGCTATACTAGATGCTTTGTCTGGTGATATAAATAACTATATTTATTGTCAGTGTCAGACCGTTTGAAAAACTTAGAGGAGCGCAGACGTTTGTCCACGTTTAACTGGTATATAAACTGTTTATCTGAAGAATTATAAATAATTATTAAGGGATTTTCAGTGCCATGGAAATGTACTTCACCTGCCATCCGATTGTTAATACACTGCACCATTTAAAAGTGACTGTATAACAGCATCATTTCTAGCTTTGCTTAACTTTTTGGGTTCTTTTAATTGTTAGGCTACTTCTACAGGGAGCATAGCAGTGTTCTCAGTAGTGCAATGTGTTCAGTCAGTTTGCTGCACTGCAGCAGGGTTGTATAATATTAGTGTTTCCTTCAAGCAAGATTTGGATCTTAGCACCACTTGAAGAGATGGAAAAAATCCAGGATTTCACTAATGCTGTTAAAAGCTGCATTAATTACTAAGATTCTAAAGCATGGTTATTGGCTAGTAGCTTCCTGCACTGGAAAACAGTTTTTGCCAGCTACCTGCAAAATAATAATTGATGATACTTTGTACAAATTCTTGAAATGTATCCATGTTAGGTGGCATTTCAAGAAATGAATTGGTCATATGCTTATTTAGGAAAAGCGAACCATAAGGTTATTCACTACAGACGGGACTTTCAAATCAGGGCCAGTCCTACTCTTAGGTGTAGTGAGGAGCCTAACTCAGCTAGATAATTCTTGTTTAAACTTTCTTGATGTGAAGGATGTCATGCGCCTTCTGTTGTATTGCAGGGGGTCCTGTCTTAGCCCTGGTGTTGCACCATGCTGGCTTATATAAACACGTGTGTATAAACACATCAGTGGTGGCTTTGTTGTCATCTGCCCATTTGTAAAAGCACAGGACAAGCTGCCTGGTTAGCATGCAAAGTTAACGACACATTCACAAATACTACTCATAAAGTCTATCAGGTTTAGCAGCTTTTTAATGAATGTAAGATGGATATAGCTATTCCCTTTGCATGGCTCTTTCATAAGGTTTATATTACAGGATATGCAGTGTGACCAAACAACATGCAGATGAGAACACTGGCAAATGTAATTAGTAAATGTGTGTACAATCATTTTGTGGAAGTCCTTGATTACTGTCAAAGCTCTCACAAGCAATGGCACTTGGATGATTATTAAAGGTCTTGAAGAATAGAACATAAACTTGTATTCAGTATTGTATGCCAGGAACAAACATGTATCGCCTCCCTGGCGAAGGCTGCCATAGGGTGTTTCCAGATGGCCTTCTAGCACAATCAGTCAAAAGACATTGTACGATTGTTCCATCTTTTCTTCTTTAATGGAATTTTTGGCTGTGGAAGGAAAAAGATGGGAGTAGCAATAAGAAAAGGTGGGAAGACTCCAACTGGAAGATGATGTCACCAAGATATTCACTACATTTTAAAAAGGGGATCATTGAGTGCATGACAAATACTTCATTGGACAAGTTTAGGATGAATGCCTAAGATGGGGGAATGCTTAGAATTAGGAGAAATTTAGCTTTTAGGGCCACTGAGAAATACCATGCACACCTGACACGCAGGGCTAGGGCCAAATGAGATATGAAATTTTATATATATGATTACCAAACAAATCTATGTTTTTACAAAATAGTAGTTACATGGAGGAAGCCTGATTTTAACAGCAATCATGACATGTGAAAAGTAGAGATGTAAACATTTTTTTCCAACTACTGTCCTAATGAAAATTCCCTCCAAAGATGTTATTTGCTACAGAAAGAAATTTTCCATTATTATAGGTACCAGATCTGGGTGGCAAAAAAATCAGATATTAGAGTTTTCTGTAACTCTGTGCACTATTTAGTGGCCATCTGGATATTGGCAGTCCATACCTTGTAGCACTACCATTGATGGCAATGGGAATTTTCTTTCCAAGTCTAATAGTGAGATTTGAATACTATGGAGTCTACTAAAATTGTCCTCCATGTCTACTATTAATTGAGAAGGTATAGATACGGATGCTACTGTCACATGTACCTTGATATTAAGATATTTAAGATGAGAGGCAATTAAATGATCATGGACCTCAATAACAAAGAAACCCTATCGCTGTTTGTTGCCTGCAGAATGGTGGCTTAGCAAAAGATCAGAGAAACTGAACAAGTGGATCACCTGCACCATAATCTAGTGTCATAAGTGTTGTGTGTGTGTGTGTGTGTGTGTGTATACCAACAGAACCCACAGCTACAGTATTTCTAAACCAAACTGATTTGAGGGTGCTGCATATCCCAAAGGGATATAATATATACAATTTTGACTTGGCAAACAGAGTTTTTATTAATATTACACTAATCTCTGCTATTCAGTTAAAAAAAAGATAAACTAAGACTCAAAAAAATCACCATTGGATTTGATATAGTTGTTTACTTATCAAACAACTATACTTGTTCACTATACTTATTACTTTACTTGTTCACAATAATGAATAAAAAATGCCCAGGTTTCAGAGGAATTTCTCTTCCATTGCATTTTATGCTACCTTATATGATGAGTTACATAGATATTAACATAACTGAACTTTGCCTTTTATTATTGATGCATTTTAATACTTATATTAAATTCTCAGCCTAAATGTATTTACACTTGAAGTTATAATAAAACTATCCTCACTATTTTTTATCAGTTCACCCTTCACCAAGATGAAATTGTATACTTTTAATAATAGAATGAATAATTGCACAAACAGTTCTACTGGGAATTATACACAGACTTTAATTACAGTCAATTTCCAGTTCATATCTCTTACAAATGGAGAGTACAGAGAAAATTGGAACTATTCTTTTGTTCTGAGCAATTCCTCTGTTAAATAATTAGAGTGTTAACATTGGACTGTGGCAAATGAATATGTATCTAATGCAACATTAGATACTGTCTTAACTTTGATGTTAGTTTGTGAATTTGGCATGGAAAACATACATGAATTTATCAAAGTAATTTTATCACTACATATTAACGTGTTCTGTCACTTTCTCTCTAGGTTAATTAGTTTGGGCTTCTGCCAAGAATTCAAAAATGTGCTTTATAAATAGGTCTCAGTTTCTGCCTCTTTTATCTAAATATACTATAGATGGGAAAGGTGTGCAACATGTATATTTAACCTGATCAATCTATATGTTAATATGCTGTTGCCCAACTGACAAAGATTCTCATTACAAATCAGTGATATCCAAATTGAAAACACTTTTGTACACTATCTATTAATTTCAGTATATGAGTAGTTCTATTTATATAGAAGATCTCCCATTATATATTATTCTTCACTCCTTTTTCTCAAGGTTAAATGTGCTCAACTCCTTCAATCTCTTCATAGGACTTAGATTTTAGTCCCCTGTTCATTGTTGTTGCCTTCACTGAACCTGTTCCAATTTCTCCAAATTATTCTTAAACTAAGAATATACAGTATACAGTGCCAATAACCTGATACAGTATTTGGACTGTTTGACCAAAACAGAATAGAGCAGAATTACTCTAAACAAAAAGAACAATTCAAACAGATTACTTTCTGGAATTTGGAAATTATAATTCTTGATGCATCTTAAAATTGCATTTGCATTCTTTGAAGCCACATCATATTGCTGGCTTATATTCAGGTTGCAATCAACTATTATTCCAAGATCTTTTTTGCAAATACTATTACCAAGCCAGATCCTATAACTGTCCCATCCTATAACTATTTCTATTTCCTAAGTGAAGAACTTTCACTTATCTCTATTAAATTTCATTCTATTACTTTCAGCCCATTTGTCTAGTTTATCATTTCAAATGTTTCTTCTAGAGTATTAAGTATCCAACCCAATTTTTTGTCCTCTGCAGATTTGATAAGCAATCTTTCCATTTCTTCATCTAAGTCATTAATCAAAAAATTAAACTGTAGAGGATCCAGAACAGAATCTTGTGATACCTTACTCAGTAGCTCTTCTTCATTTGACAAAGAACCATTGATGAGCACTCTTGGAGTACAATATGCCTCTACTTAATGATCATGTCACTCATCCCACACTTAACTAACATGCTAATTAGCCTGTCATGGATACTTTGTCAAATGCTGGAATTATATCTATCACATTCCTTAATCTGTTAAGGAGGTTAATCTGTCAAGTTCTCTGTATCCATCAAAGTTTCATGTTTCATGACCCATAGGTTCAAAGTTTCATGCTCCCTAGAACTGGCTATCTAAATCAATCTTAAGATCAACTTACACATTTATTTGATTTATATTCTAGCTTTCTTCTCAATCAAGTACTCAGGGCACAGTTGTGATATACAGTAATATTTCTCAAACATTCTAAATTAAAACAAGTACAACCAAAATGTTGTCAGAAGGATACCAGTGTCAGTTAGGAGGCATATACTGATACCTATTGGAGCAATTAAACCTTCAGGGCTTGCTACACCTATCAAGCTGAATTTCCCAGTTTTACTTCCCATCCCCACTTGGCACCTCACCAGTCTTTCTAGGAGCTGGGAGCAGAGAAACCACATGACAGTAGCATCTTCCAACAGCAGCCTGACATTTCTGTACCAAGATAATATTCTATTTATAGATTGTTTTCTTTACTTTCTATTTACTGTGTCAATGGATTAATGATTTCTTTATGCAATTTTCATCTAAAGAGGGTTGCTGCTAATTTTCATCCTGTAGCAGTACTGTTTAATTAGGCAATCACACATATGTCTACATGCTGGTAGGAAGAAAAGCGACAGAAATTACACAATGCGTTCATTTAAAACTTTGCAAAAGATATTCTTTAACTATAAATTAAACTGGGGGAGGGGATTAAGAAAACACAGAGGAAAGTATTAAAGAGCCAGAAGTAAGTGGATGCTGTTTAGCATACTCTATTTTAAAAAGATATTTTCATAAACCACATTTACTTGTACCATGATGGCATATTCACATACAGTCACGTGAAAAAGAAAGTACACCCTCTTTGAGTTCTATGGTTTTACATATCAGGACATAATAAAAATCATCTGGTCCTTAGCAGTTCTCAAAAGTAGGTAAATACAACCTCAGATGAGCAACAACACATGACATATTACACCATGTCGTCATTTATTTTACAAAAAGAAAGCTAAATTGGAGGAGCCCTGTGTGAAAACGTAAGTACACCCTTACTGTTTCCATAGGTGTGAAGAGGCTAAGTAGCAGCCAGGTGCTGCTAATCAAACGCTCTTGATCAATTGATCATCAGCAAGTGGGACTACCTGTATAAAAGCCAAAGTTTTAGGAGTTTGCTGGTCTCAAGCATTGAGGTGTGTGTGAACACAATGCCAAAGAGTCAAGACATCAGCAATGGTCTTAGAGAAGCAATGGTTGCTGCCCATCAATCTGAGAAGGGTTATAAGGCCATTTCCAAACAATTTAAAATCCATCATTCTACTGTGAGAAAGATGATTCACAAGTGGAAAACATTCAAGACAGTTGCCAATCTTCCCAGGAGTGGACGTCCCAGCAAATTCACCCCAAGGTCAGACAGTGCAATGCCCAGAGAAATTGCAAAAAATCCGAGTTACATTTCAGACTCTACAGGCCTCAGTTAGCATGTGAAATGTTAAAGTTCATGACAGTACAATTAGAAAAAGACTGAACAAGTATGGTTTGTTTGGAAGAGTTGCCAGGAGAAAGCCTCTTCTCTCTAAAAAGAGCATGGCAGCACGGCTTAGGTTTGCAAAGTTGCATCTGAACAAATCACAAGACCTCTGGAACACTGTCCTTTGGACTGATGAGACCAAAGTGGAGATGTTTGGCCATAATGCACAGTTCCATGTTTGGTGAAAACCAAACACAGCATATCAGCACAAACATCTCATACCAGCTGTCAAGCACAGTGGTGGAGGGGTGATGATTTGGGCTTGTTTTGCAGCCACAGGACCTGGGCACCTTGCAGTCATTGAGTCGACCATGAACTCCTCTGTATACCAAAGTATTCTAGAGTCAAATGTGAGGCCATCTGTCCGACAGCTAAAGCTTGGCTGACATTGGATCATGCAACAGGACAATGATCCCAAGCACACAGAATGGCTGAAAAAGAAAAGAATCAAGGTGTTGCAACAGCCCAGTCAAAGTCCAGACCTCAACCTGATCAAAATACTGTGGTGGAACCTCAAGAGAGCTATGCATAAACAAATGCCCGCAAACCTCCATGAACTGAAGCAATGTTGTAAAGAAGAGTGGGCCAAAATTTCTCCACAACGATGTGAGAGACTGATAAAGTCATACCGAAAATGATTACTTCAAGTGATTGCTGCTAAAGGTAGTTCTACAAGCTATTGAATCATAAGGTGTACTTACTGTAGTTTTTCACACATGGCTTCTCCATCTTGGCTTTCTTTTTGTAAAATAAATGACGACATGGTGTAATAGGTCATGTGTTGTTGTTCATCTGAGGTTGTATTTACCTACTTTTGAGAACTGCCAAGGACCAGATGGTTTTTATTATGTCCTGATACGTAAAACCATAGAACTCAAAGAGCGTGTGCTTTCTTTTTCCCACGGCTGTATTAATATAATCTGGATTGTTGCTTTTACCCCTTTTGAGCTTTAATGCTATTTTCCACAAATTATTTGCTTTACTTTTCAAAAGTTTTAATTCGCATGAATAAATCTCACATAGCATCTGTAGTTATAAGAGTGAGAACAAAAAACTCCCTCATATTCCACAGGTAGCACCACATACACTTTTGTTTCTGCAAATGTTCAGAACTAGGCTTTCTGTAAATCTGACATTACTCAAAAATTGATAGTAGAAAAATGATGAAACATAATCTTTTCTAACAGGAGTAAAGGATCAAGACTGCTTGTCACTATTTAGAGATGATTCAGTACCAGTGTGTTCAAGTGTTATTTAAACATGGCTCTTCCACTCAAAAGTGTTTTGATTAATGGGCAAAGTTTACACAGGATTAGATAAATTCCTACCATTCATAATGCCGAAAATATTAAAATACAGTCATAAGTGTAATAAAGAAAAAGAGAGTGCAGTGTTAGAAAAATCACAACGTTAAAAGAATCAGGAGAATAATGTATTGCAGTATCTATTTTGTCATCAGAATTATTAGCATTTCTAAGAAATTTTGGGTTAGGGAGGGGATTTAGTCAAGTGCAGTTGCCCCTTCCTTTTATGAAAAGATTTCAGTATCTTCTATAAAAATCCTGTTATACTTGCAGAATTGTCCTGGAAGGTGAAAGTATTTGGAAAGAACTTCACACGTATCAGAAGCCTGTCAGATTGAATTCCCTTGGATGTTATATGAGATTGGACTACAAACCTGATCTTAAAGACATCCCTGATTCAAAATCATACAAAAGCCACACAGTAGTTAGATTTAAGCAAACTGCTGTTATCATCAGCTCCTATCTGTAAAATGAACATAATAATGCTGGAGTACTTTCTTTATAATGATCTATATTTCTAAGTGCTCGTAGCCGCTCATAGCAATTTATTAATATATTGATTTTGGTTTCTTCAAATGTTTCTGCTGACATACCCAGTCTCACTTCTGTATAAACAAATGGGCAAAACCATTCGCTTACACACAGAGCCATATCTATCTATCTATCTATCTATCTATCTATCTATCTATCTATCAAAATTCTATTTATTCATTTGTTTATTTATTTATTTATTTCAATTTATATAACCATCCATCTCACATATGTGACTCTGGGCAGCTCACACAAATAACAGAAAACAATAAATAATTACAAATAAACAGCTAGAATAAAAAACATTAAATATCAATTAAAACCATAAAACATAATCTGCAGGAAAGTGCAATCCATACATTACTAACAGTATAACCAACTCACAGACTCCATACCTCCACCAGATCCCCAGGCACAAAGACGAAACCATGTCTTCAAAGCTTTCCAAATGGCCAGCGGGGTCAGGGCCAGTCTCACCTCTGGGGAAATGATGTTCCAAAGGGTGGGTGTCATGGCAAAAAAGACTCTCCTCCTGGGTCCCGTCAGATGACATTCCTTAATAGATGGAGCCTGGCATGACTCTCCTACCAGACATGATGGGATGGTAGATATGATTGAGGAGAGGCTGTCCCTCAAATAACCCAATCTCATGCCATGTAGGGCTTTATAAATCATTACCAGCACCTTGAATTGAACCGGGCAGCAAACTGCCAACCAATTTAGCTTGTGAAGCAGAGATCTTACATGCCTGATTGAGGAACGCACATAACGGCCTGCGCTGCTACATTTTACACCAGCTGTAGCATCCGGATGCCCTTCAAGAGCAGCCCTATATAGAGTGTGTTACAGAGGAGAGTGTCAGTTTAAAGCTTCCAGTTGGATATTTTGACCTTGTTTGGAAAGAAGAATCCACAGGATGCTTGGTCTGAGTTGGCTGGAGGTGGTGGCTTGTGGTACTTCACTGTATTAGACCTTTACTTTTGTTGCTACAAGTTTTATGTGTGCTAATTATTTTATTGATTAGTCTTCAATCTAGCCTGACAGTATATGTCAAAATGTTAGATTTGGAACAATTTGGCAAGACAATTTATTGTGCAGTTGCAGGAGAACAACCATAATACATGGAGCTTCTGGGTGAGGCGTTATGGCTGGTTAGACATCTCTGCAAGTGGCTCTGCAAGCAGAGATAGTACAGCAGTGGAATTGCCAGCCAGGAGATAGTTCTTGCTGATAGAAATTTCTCTGGAGGAAGGAAAAATTGGGAGATTACCCACTCGTGCTCTGGAAGAGCTTCTCCTTGTGAAGAGGCTGCAGGAATTTAGTTTCTTGTGGTCGATTGTAGGTCAAATGGCTTGGGAGTCGGATTTACAACATGCCCTAAATTGCTCTGCAGCCTTTATGGACATTTGACTGGCAAAAGCCTCATCTTCTTAATCACTTTACAATTTAATTGATTTACAACCTAAGAGAGATATTCCAAATGGCAGTGAAGATCCAAAACTCTTGGTGAATGCCATCTTTTTGAAATTAAGAAGAAGAGGGGGAAAAAAACCCTCTATCTTAAAGGATTTTAATTTGAAAGAAAAAAGCTTAACAAGATTGTAATATAAGAAAGTTTCAAGCGGACAAGGGGGACAGTGATTTTAAAAATTGGAAGAAATAATTTTTTTCTGATGAAAGTGCCTTTGAAAATAGTAAAATTAATCAGATTAACAGACTGGACTCTCACGGTCTGTTAACCACATTGTGGTCACCAATATTATCACATAGACAACTATGAGATAATATTAGAAATGTTTGAATATTCTGGAATACTTGGAGCAACATTGAAAAACAAGCTACATTGATATTCTTAGATGCAGAGAAGGCCTTTGACAATTTGAATTGGATTTTTTTGTTTAGAGTTCTGAAACATATAAACCTTGGAGATAATTTTATTAAATGGGTAAGGTTGATTTATACTTCTCAGAAAGCACAAATAATTGTTAATGGATTCAAAAAGGGACAATTCAAGGATGTCCACTGTCTCCATTTTTGTTCATTTTGGTTCTTGAGGTATTGTATAAAGGCAGACAAGATCAGAGAATTATAGGAGTTAAGATTAAAAAAGAAATTTATAAGCTAAGGGCATTTGTGGATGAACTGGTATTAATTTTAGAAGATCCACTAAAGGGAGTAGAAGCATTAATGGGAAAATTAAAGGACTTTGGTATATTAGCAGGTTTCAAGATTAATAATCATAGGACAAAGATGTTAACAAAAATATGAAGTTAGAAGATCAAATAAACTGATGGAGAAAACTGGTTTTAAGATTGAGAAAAAAGTAAAATACTTGGGCATTACTATGACAAATATGAATTGTATGTTATTTCAAAATAATTAAGTTAAGGCATGGACTGAAATTAAGAAGGACATGTTAAGATGGGAGAAATTAAAATTGTCACTATTGGGGAGAATTTCTGTGATAAAAATGAATGTTTTGCCAATAATGATGTTTTTGTTTCAGACAATACTTGTTTTGACAATGGATATACCATTTAAACAATGGCAAAAAGGCATATCTAAATTTATATGGCAAGAAAAAACACGAGTGAAATATAAAGATGCAAAGGAAAGAGGAGGACTGGGTTTACAAGATTTGAAATTGTATTTTGCAGCTTGGTGTTTGTTCTGGATGAAAAAATGGGTGTTTTTGGAAACAAGAGACTTTTATAGTTAGAAGGTCATGATCTGAGGCTTTGATGGCATGGATATTTATGGTATGATAAAGTTAAAATTAATGTGGACTTTAAAAATCATTTTATTAGACATGCCATATTGAGAATGTGGAATAGATATAAACCTAGATTGTGCCCAAAAACACCTTGATGGATCTCAGCTCAAGAAGCATATTATAGAAGAGAAATGGCAGATAAAGATAAATGGTTGACGTACCGGGACTTATTGGAATACTCTCAAGGGAAATTTTAAATCAAATCAAGAGAACAATTAATATAAGAAGGATATATTTATCAATGGTTTTCTCATTTACAGTTATTTGGAAGATTTAAACTGAATAAAAAGACATGGTATGGAGCAAAGTCAGTCAGAATTTTATATACAATTGGGTACTGATGAACATGTAATTGCTAAAATGTAAAAACTTTTGTTGATATTTGAAACAGAGGAAGAACAGGTTAAAGAAGGTATGATAAAGTGGGCTAAGAATTTTGGTTGTAATATACAGATGGATGAATGGGAAAATATGCAGTTAAAAGGGTTGAAATTTACATTGTATTATGATGTCAAAGAGAATTTTTATAAAATGATGTATTGTTGGTACACGATGCCAGAGAAATTATCTAGAATGTATAAAGGCACTTCAAATGTATGTTGGAAATGTGAACAGCATGAAGGGACATTTTATCATGCTTGGTGGATGTGTAAAAAAGCTAAAAAAAATTGGATTCATATACATACTTTAATACAGAGGATTTTAAAGATCAATATTCAATTGAAGTTGGAACTTTTCCCTTTTAGGATTAATGGATAAACAGAAAAAATCCATGGAAGATTATTTCAATATATGATTACTGCAGCAAGATTTCTACATGCACAAAGATGTAAAGATTCAATACTACCCACTATGGAGGAATGGTTGGTGAAGGTGACAGATTTTGCTGAAATGAATAAATTGACTTTGTTGATTAGAGAAGACACTATCTATGTTTATTGGTGACTGGAAGCCTCTTACAGACTTTTTGCGTAAAAATGAAAAAAATGAGCTCGTGATTTATGGTTTTGATGATTAGACAGGATAAATTATAGGAAGAAGAGTAATGTTCTAATGTTAATGATATAACTTTAGAGAAAGAGATTAAAATATATTTGTACTTATAACTGCTGTGAAGAATATTGGAAGCGACTTCTTTATATCTTTTTTCTTTTCTTTTTTCAACTTTTCTTTTCTTTTCTTGCACTTTTTTCTTTTCCTTTGATTTTTTTCTTCCTTATTTTATATTAATTTGTTAGTTTTTATCTTCCTGTTTAAAAGTTTTAATAAAATTAAATATATAAAAAGAGAATAACCATAATACATGATATTATCAACTGTAACAGCAAAATAATAATAATAATAATAATAATAATAATAATAATAATAATAATTAGTTTTTAATAAAAAAAATTAAATAAGCAGGTAACATATCAACAGGTCAGTTAAGAGTGTCACAATGCCATGCTGCCATTTGCAGGTTTTAACCCCTATAGCCGACATCATGATAGCTTGTGATTCCAGTGTTACTAGACCTACATTCACAAATTTTAGGGGGAGCTTCTGTACTGAAGATATGTTATTGCTATAATTGCATCTAGATTAAAGTGGATAATTTGTAGTTTAATCTATTAGGATCAATAAGGCTTTATTTCCCATAGACAAACCTCTAATCCATTAAGGAAATGAAGGAATATTATCTGACTCTGTCAAAAGTTTGATTTATTACTAACTTTATGTAGTTTGAATATTCTTAAAGCTTTTGATAATGTAAATTGGCCTTTTCTTTTTTCAAAAATAAGGTTTTTAGCCTATGAGGAATTTGGTTCTAAACTTGAAAATGTAATTAATAAATAATATCAAATGTCACAGGCAACACAACAAATAATTTGAATTCACAGTGGATCAATATAAGAAAGGAAACAAAAGAACAGTCTTCTTTTTCACTGCACTGTAATAGAAATATTTGCTCAACACATTCATCAAAATAAATGTATACAAGGTATACTTTGAGTGATAAGGAATGTAAGAGGATTCCTTCTGCAAATGACATTATATTTTCAATTACTAACTCCTATAATGTAGCAATGGAGTTAAACAAAGTATGCTAACATTTTCAACTTCAGGTGGTTTAAAAGTTAATAATAAGAAATCTGAATGTGTGCTATATCTGCCGTCTAAGGAACAATATGGTTTTTAAAATATGTTACTGGTATAACAATAAAATATGAACAAATTAAATATTTGGGAATTAATGTTGTTAAAAATTTCAGAGGGCTTTTATTGCAAATTATAAAGGCATATGTAGTTCTATAAGGAGTTTGTTCATAACATGGAGTGCTTTACAATGCTTTTTTATTGGATAAAATTAGTGTTTTTAAAATAAATGTTATTCCCAAACTTAAATGTTTCAGATACTTCCTGTTTAGGTACTATTATCCAATATATCAAGATGATAACATATTTTTAGTCATTTTAATTTTGGCAACAAGTTGAGAACTAGAAATCTGGGGGTTGGGATACATGGTGTACAAGTTTAATATGAAACATTGCAAGTATGTGATTCATGTTAATAACAATGATCTTAATACAGACTGGATACTCATGGAAAATTTTATTAATCTGGATTTATTTATTTATTTATAGTCAAAGAACAAATTATTCATTATAGATATCCCTTTAAGGTTATGTTTTGAACTCATGAATCTGCTACCCAACTTCTGTTAGCTGAAAATCCTTTCTTACAAGCAATGTTACAACTCTAGAAGAAAAGATAAACTTGTCCATAGTCTCTTTTCTATGATTTCTTCAATGAACTTATCAAAATGTCTATTAAAGAGTAGTATTTTATTATTTATACTTCCAAAAAAAAAAAACAACCTTTATTTTACTCTACAAGATTTTCAACAAAATGCCCTAGGTTTGGGGAGGATACTTTTCAGTACCATCAACCAGAGAATATCTTAGTTTCAAAACAGTCAATTGGAATATTTTATGAAGCAACCAGAGAAATAACACAAATTGAGATTTTGATCTGAGATGGAAAATTCTCTATTAAAGGCATCATCATTTCTAAAATTTAACAACAGATAGCAAATAATATATGTGATTTAACATTTTTGTAGAGTCTGGGAAACTGTTCTGAAAGGAAATAGGTATAACAATGGAAAAGCTTAATTGTAACATAATTGATCCTTGTCAAAGGCAAAAAATATTTGGATAATCAGCTATTTATTGGAGAGAGAGGATTTGGACTACTGCATTAATGGGAAAATTAATATTTAACATTTACATGGATAATGGTTTAATTAATAAAATAATTCCTTTTCTGAATATTGTTATTGTTATGTTAACAAATATAGAGTCCCCCCCCCCCCCCCATATATCTAGTTGGTTATTATTTTCTGGATAATTACAGTTTGGTTTATTTAGTTTGTGATATTAGAACAGAGTAATTGAGGGATAATGAGTCTGAAATACTGCTGTTGATGGTGGGTTGCTGCTGTTGGATTTCAATTTACTTGGAGTTTTTCTAATTAAAATAAATATTAATTTTAATTTCAAAAACAACATGACCCCTCCGAAATTAGGAATTGAAAACTGCAATGGTTTTCTTTTGAACAGTATAACAAAAATGTCAAAACCGGGTCAAATGTTGATTTGATTTATTACACTTTAAGGATTTGTTTTCTATTTCCTTATGTTTGTCTAAAAATGGGATTGTTCTGGCACTTGTTTTCTTTCCTTTTATTATTTTCTTTTTTCTCAGTTTGGGTATCATGATATCACATGGCATGTTCAATCAAAGGCTGTGAGAATTGAATTGTTAAGTAAGTAAGTAAGTAAATAAATAAATAAATAAGGTCTGTAGAACGCCTTCAAGCATGCAAGGAGATACTTCAAAGCAGACACTGAAGCTTTTTAGGTATTGTTCTGTATTCCTCAAAGATTTCACAGCTTTTTCCTGAACTCCTGCAGCTGGTGAAACAAAAGGCACATGTATTGGCAAATGAAGATGATTGGGTAGTGGGGGTGGGAGTAGGGAAGCTATTCATTGCATACATGTATGGCAAAGATTTAAAGAAATCACTGCAATGCAGCTAGTAATGTATAAAGGGTTTTTTTTAAAAAAAATAAGCACAGTTCTTTGCTCATTTTAGGGTATTACAGTATGTAAAAAAAAAAACTGGAGAATCTGTACACAGGGCACTGTGGTCCTTTCTGTTGGGAAGGTTATAGCAAAAACATGTAGTAGCCATCAGCTAACGCCACATAGTTTTCCTCCTTCTGCATGAAAAACGGATTCCTGTTTCTGCTTCGACGATTACTCTTTGAAAGCACAGATAACTCCTTTATTCTGGAAGCGTGGGGATGGGTGGAAAAGAGGACAGTCTTTAAGAGGCTGTCTGCAGGGTGATGTGTTTGTCTACAGCTGTATTAAATTATTCCAATATCTGCAGTGCAGCCCATTTCCTGTTCTGCATCCCTTTGGAACAACAGTGAAAAGTATAGATACTAAACTGACCTACAAAAGCTGAGTTTATGCAGACTCTCTCACAGATTTATCTGAGCTCTGCATTTATCTATGTAATACCAGCTATGTTTTACACAAATTAGCTCAGAACCTAAATAGATAGAAGCCAGATACTAGTTGTACTAAAATTGAAAGTAATTGCTAAAAGGGAGAGGGAGAAGCCACCTCCTTGAGGTCTCATATTTTCATGAACTAAAATCAATCTCCAGAGCCCAAATGTCGTTCAACAGAGTGAAGCAATCAGAAGGTATCACAAACAGGAAATAAAATGTAATGTTACCATAGTGCACCATTAGAGGTCTCTCTGTATGTCTGTCTGTCTGCTTATTGATTGATTGATTGATTGATTGATTGATTGACTGATTGATTGATTGTATAGGCCACCCCAATCTGTATGAGATGGGTGGCTTACAGAATGCAACCATTAAAAAAAATTACCCATAGAAAGACAGAATATATAATCAGAAAGAAAGTCTGGAGAAAAACAGCAATCAGTTAAACAACTGGAACATCCCACAAGGGGCCTACCACTGATTCTGACCCAGGGCCTAAGGATAAAGCCAGGTTTCAAAGGCTTGTTTAAAGAGGGCCAGGTGGGGGTTGTGTGACTCTTGGATGGAATGGGGTTCCAAAGGGCAGGGGCCATGACAGAGAAGACCCGCTTCTGGGTCCCACCAGGTGACATTGTTTTAATCAATGCATGCTACCTCTGTCAGACCATATGACAATCCAGTTATAATGTACTGTATTCGTATAAAGTTCTTATTCTCTAGACAGTGTAGATGTATTCAGACAGTCAGGGAAAATTCAAGTAGGCTTTACTTATTACAATCTGTTTGAATAAAACCAGGTGTCTTGAACATCTCTGTATGTTTTTTAATCCCAGAAGAAAATATGTTCAGTGGTGGGAAAATAACATTAAAATAACATTAAATTTATGTTATTTTAATATTATTAAAACATTAAATATTAAAACATTAAAACAAATAAGTGGTGATCAACATCATTTGATCACCACTTGTTATGATTTCTGGGTAATTACATGTTTCATTTAACATTTTCAAAATCAGAAACATTACAGATTGTTGATATTGATTTGACTCCTTTGGGTGCTACTACCTGTAAGAAAACTAATTGAAGTCCACGCATCTTAAAGTTGATAAGGTTGAGAAACACTACTCTAGAGGCTGCAGATTTCCTCTCCATGTTTTAAGAGAAATGATTTCTCAGAAGGGTGATTTCCAACATGAAGAAGTGAACAGGGTATATTCATTGACAGAAAAGTCCTATGCTGATATCTGTGATTTAAAAAAAAAATAGTTAATTAAAAAACTAGGCTACTTTAAAAAGTATATTGGTGGTTAGCTGGAGACCAGCATTTGGTTTGAAGCATTTATAGCTGTACAAAAACAACAGACCCATTGTCATTGCATGTTAATGTTAACTGGGGTATAGGCATTTGGAGAGGGAGGTCAGTTCCACATTAGGAATGTGTAGCATCTTCTAGAGTCATCCAACCATCATTGTGCCAAAAGAATAGTAACAAGGACAGGCTTTATGTCATTTCAATGATGGCTGAGTGATGCCACAAAGATGTTGTATGTTGCTGGTGTGGAAATAACTGAAGAGGGAGACAGTCAAACTCCTACTTAGTTATCAGATGTGGGCAACCTATGGATGAGTCAAGATGTTACTGAACTATAAACGCTGTAGAAATTGTGGCCAATAGTGGGGGATTCTGGGAGTCATAATTTGGAAACACCTGGATTGCTACACATTGCCTTTCCCTGACTGATTGTCATCATAAAACTGATCACAGCCTTTTTTTGAATATCACATATGATCAGTATATTTTTTTCTTGAATAAGTATTTTATTTCTGTTATATGAACCTCATGAGGTTTCCTCAAATCAGTACTGTGAGAGAGGGGGAATCGTCCCACAAAACTCATAACATACAAACCCCAATCAAATCCAGAACAAAAGCTCAAGTGCAGGCTGTAATTGAATCTGATCTGCTTAACTGGGCATGGGTGCATTTTTGAAGGAGATCAGACAAAAAGTGGTTTTTGATTCATTGCACTCTGGATGTTTCCATGACTGGAGAAAAAAACAGAACCAGAGTGCGGTGACACAAAAATCAGTACTTCAACCGATAAAATAACTAAGTAACTAAAAAAGAAGCAACACAGGAAGAAGAAATTTGGAATATAAGACATAGATCAGACCAGGGTTTTTCCAACTGGTCTTAGGATTCCACAAGAACTCGATGGGATTTGGTGAGATATGAAAGGCATAAAAAAAAAAGTTCACTCCAGCTCAGCCAATCTTGTGTCACTAGAGCTTTCTCTCGTTTCCAGTTCTAAGATTTTTGTTTTAAAAAAACTATCAGGTCCTGCAACCTAAAAAATTTTTGAAAACCACTGGATTAGACAATGTGGGAAGATAAAGCAAATAGAACAACTTGCCAACAGCAACATGTACTGTATGTAGAGTGCATTACTACTGGCTAAATCTCCTGTCTACGCTAATGAATTGCCTGTCTCCTATATTTTTTTTCCCCATGCCAACAGAAGCCCTAGTGAGGATTCAAAGAGAAATGTAGATGCATGTTGTTGACAGGAATGGCTGGAATAGAGTCTATAAAGACGTTCGATGGTGGTTGCCTTGGGCCATGTAATATGGAAACTGCATCAGGTTCTTCCCTGCTAAAACCACATTCAGTTTCATATGGTTAGAGCCTCTCTTCAGACTTTCCCATCAATAGAGGGCAATCAGGTGTGGCTAGAGAAAACTATAGCATGTTCTTCATCACTCTGCCTTTCTTAGGAATAGGCCTATAGTCCCCTTGCGAACAACAAATGGTTAAATAGAAGTCTGTGCAATTCCATTTCACATCACATAACGTCAGCCGTTGTAGCAGATCTATTCTGTGCATAATCAAGAATGCCAAGTTTAGACTGGAGTTTTTATTATACAAAGTCACGTTCCTTGCATGTGGTTTGAAATGAGTTCTTTGCTGGCAAGAGGCAAAGCTGGCCCAAAATTATACCATCACTTGGCTATTTATTTTCCTTAGCTGATTTTTTGGAAGTTGTGATAAATGGACGCTGCAATTTATTATGCTATGGCTATGCAAAAACCTAGGTTGCAACACTGCACACATTTTCCCAGTAACAAAGCATCTTGTTATTTGATTTTCAATCTTTCACTTGCAGTCGCTTCCAAGACATTATGAAGGTCCAATACAAGATATTGGTGTTTATGAAAACACATTTTCAGTTAACTGTATGAAATAAAATGTTGACTGGCTTAATATACTGAAATGCCATAAACCTTCAGTTTATTGTTGCTTTAATAATAATGCTGTGGCTAACTTTAGAGCATTCAAAGCCCTTCCAATATAGCAAGCTTTACAACAGTTATATAAATCAGGCCAGGTTGGTTAATTTGTATAGATTAATTTTTCTTCAGCTGTTTTATATAATAAAAAATGATTTAAAATTTGAACTGCAATTCAAAATGGAGGCATAGTGAAACGAATTAGAACGATAATATGAAAAAGAAAACTGATAATTTGTTAGGGGAAAAGAAACAAACAAATTAAAACATCCTTAAAAGAATGAAGACATGGAGGAATTGGGGAAAGCTCCTTAACCACCACCAAGAGGTATCTCTTCCAATTTATTCTTTGATTCAGTGAAGAGTTAATCTGTATAGTTCAGAAGCTAAGTATAAATTCTCAATTTAATAGGATACTTTGACTAAGGGCTTTTTCCTAAATTGTTGAGAGCTTTTGCTAAAAGTCTCATAAAGGATTATGAAGTCTATGTCTTCCCTCAATGATCCTTGGAACCGTAGTTTGGGGAGAAAGTTCTGAATTCCCTTTATATCTTCCTGATGCCACTAGGATTCCCCCATGACTGAGAAAACATTAAACCAATAAATATGACATAGACATGTTTCATATGATTGCAGGTAAGTGCTTAAAATGAGACTGTAACTGACTGTTATTGACTCATATTCAGAAATTACGAACATCCAGAAATGAATGCATATCACCATACTCAAACCAGGGAAGATATCTAGCCACTTTGGACCAATTCATGAAAACTGGTTATTAAATTGCCACACAAAGCCCAAACCTCACATTTTTCTGTTCTGTCTGGAACATTTGGCTTCTCCAGACAGAGTAGGAAGACAAGCCTGGAGTGTGTTAGACATGGATAGGACTTTGAATGGACCAGGAAAATCAAACTCCTGATGGGGCTCCCTCCGGGCTTTGTGGACAGCTGGCTTATCGAGACCGAGGCAGGGCTGGAGGTGGTGGTGGGGATTATGAGCTTATATCTTAGCTCTGATTGAAAATACTGGCACTTAGGCAGCTTGATATGCATATCAGAGATTTATAGATGAAAATGTATCATACATTTTTATAAGTACAGATGCCTCAGCACAAAACTGTATTACCTGACCCCAATTCTAAGCAGAAGTGTGGCCACTAAGTTTAGAGTTGCTGCTCGTGCCTCTAACCTAGTACCACCTTTAAAATCATTAGAATTATCTGCATGCCATTTCATCAATATTAAAAAGAGGGAGAAAGAGTTAAATAAGGAGAAAAATCTATGACATTCACCATCCATGCTCAAAAGAAGTATCAAGCTGTTTCTCCTTAAGTTTTCAGTTTTCTGAGTAAAAGAATCAGGCCAAAATAAATGTCACCTTCCTCACAGGAAATTCTTTCTATGGAAGATTTATTCTGTCTGTCTTACATTCCCAAACCAGTGCATTTCTCAAGAGTTTCAATTTCACTTTAGTTAAATAGTATTATCTAGAACAGATGCCTGAATTTGTGGTGGTATCAAGGTGATAAGAAAGGTTGATTGCACTTGATATTTCAGGGGTTCATGGCATCACCAAGCTTGACAATACCTGTCTTAGAGCAATTCTACATGGCAACCTAAGCTACTTGTCTTCTGTGTTACTCCCAGGTGTAGCTGAAGCCAACTTAAAAAAAAATCCAGTCGGGCTTGCAGTAGCTTGGCAAGAGGAACAGGTTCAGATTATCATCATCATCATCATCATCATCATCATCATCATCATCATCATCACATTAAACTCCAGATTATTGGTACCGCAGATCCTGATTGGTTGTTCTGCCTTTTTCTCTTCCCATTTTGATTGGGAAGGCAAGCCTCTTTGGCTGGCTCCTGCAGAGCTAATTCTACCAGTACCTACCCTTCTCCTTTTAGAAACTGCTCCATCTTCACTAGTCCATGTTCATTTCCTTTGCTTTCCCAGAAGTTTGCACACATGGATGTCTCAGAGCTTTCTTTTATCCCATCCTTATTGTAGCTTGGATGCTTCAGTGATTAAAACAAAGGGGACACGTTGTTCCTTTGTTTAACCGCAGATCCATCAAAACTTGGTGACAATAAAGAACTGAGGGTTCAGGTTCATAGAAGCAAAGAAGTAGCATTGGCTGAAGTTTATGTTCCAACATGCCTATAATGCAACTTAAAGATCTGGCGAGGGAAGGAGGGAGGGAGGGAGGGAAGGAAAGGGAACCTTTGCAATGCAGTGAATACAGCAGAAATCAAAAGAATACCTCCTGAGAGATGGAAGAGCAGAATGGAGAATGGTGGCAGAGGTGGTGACAATATAAAGGACAAGACACTTTACTGGACTCGGTGGTCCTTACGGGCCATTGTGGGATCAACTGGAAGAGCAAAAGAAGCTGCTGGCCAGCTCAGAGTCCAGAGTGAAATGGCCATATAGGGCAGTGAGCAGTGCCCAAAGAGGAAGGAGTGTTGGAGCTGGTCGTGTCACTAGACTGGAATGAAGGGCAGAAAAGCTTAGGGTTACTTAAAATGGAAAGCAATATTTCTGAAGCTGATCTCAGGAATTCAGCCAGGGAGCGCATTTGTGGTGGGCTGGGACTGGCTGGAGGTCATCAGCATTCGTTCCCACAAACAAGAAATGCTGGAGGACCCATATGGGCAACGTAACAAGGGGAAAGTCCAGATCTGGCCTTAACGGCATTAATCTGACTGTATTTTTTATCTTTGTTGAAATAATACAATTTTGGAAAGATGAGTTGATATGCCCTGGTTATCAACTGCTTTCTATTTTGAAGGGCTAACACAGTGTTTCTCAACCTTGACAATTTGACAATGTGTGGATTTCAACTCCCAGAATTCCCAGCCAGCATGGCTGGCTGGGGAATTCTAAGAGTTGAAGTCCACATATCTTTATGTTGCCAAGGTTGAGAAACACTGGGCTAACATAACAACTTACTGGCAGAATCCATTGTTGCCTTATTGCGATAAAACTCCTAAAACAAATACTTGGCAACAGTGCTGATCAACAAGAACAGAGGACTGATGCTTCCTTCTCTTCTCTCTCCTGAACTACCAATGGCATTTTTTGCTGGTATTCCATGGACAACAGTATTATCTCATTTTTTTTTCAGAGGAGACAGTTCACAGATTCTTCTGCCATTCATTTTGAATATATAAGCAATTCTTTTACTTCTCCACCCTCTCTGCTGTTTTGCTAGGAACAGCAATCCCAGGACTGTTCATTATTTGCCTCATTTCTTGTCATCATCTAAACATCACAGGATAAATGAAACACATCACTCACTAGGTGTAGTTGTCTGTATTAAGGCTTCTTTAGCTTTGTAGTTTTCTGTAAGATGTAAGTAGCAAAACTATTTTTCCTAAGACATATAATCCATACTCAGTATGTAAACCTGCAATAAATATTATTTGCATTTCTCCTTTGAACCCACACTAGTTTCAGAAGAGGAATTTATCAAAGTCAAAATCCCACTCATTTAGCAACCTAATTCTAATTAACATTAAAAATGTTGTAAGAATTTCATCAACTCAGTTTTCTGCTGGGAATATTTCACCATTACAGTTGTGAAACAACGGAAAGGGGGAGATATTCTTATAGGATAGTTAGATTGGGAATTGGGGAAGGATTTAAAAAATTAAGATAAATGGATATGTAAATCCAACGGTTAACAGTGTGTTTTTTGTTCAACCAAGGAATTATTTATGCATTCTTGAAGACTGAAGGGTCTCTTTTTGTACTGTTTCTCTACATCAAAATCCAGGAAATTGGAGGATTGTGGGAAAGAAGGCAACAGAAGCCTTCTCTTTCCTTGATATGTTGTACCTATTCCAGTGATGATCCACTGTTGCTCAGACTTGATAAATAAAATAATTTCTACAGATAATTTGTTAATGTTTTTCTTTCTCCCCAATCCTATAATAATACCTCCCCCTTTACTTGTACTATTATAAAGGATTTCTCTTTGGAAATGTCTCTTTTGCTTAATCTGTTTGAACATAATCAGCTTTTAAGGATTTTTATACTACGGTTGTCTTTAACTTTGTGTTGTGTTATGATCAGTTAAAAATGAACATATATAGGAAAAGCAGATTCAGCAGCACTACTGCCCTTGCTTCTGACCTCCAAATATTTAATGGGATGGATACATAGAACCTTTGTACAATCCATATCCTGGAAAAGCAGTATACCATAAAAAATACATACATACTAGAAATTTATAGAGATCTGTATCAGGCTGTGCAACTGTAATCTGTTTTTCCAACCTGGATTTTGAGCTCTGGTAGGTGACCTGAATTCCCATTGGGAATTGAATTGAATTCCCTGAATGGAAGTATCACAATCAAATTGTGGGCTGGTGCTGTAATTCCCAATTTATAGTAGATTCCAGACCTGTTGAAACCTCTATCATTCTACAAAATTAGCTTTTACAATAGTAGCTATGTAAACAATCCATGGATCTACTATATTAGTTACTACTACATTAGTTTGCATCTCTTGAACTTTCCCCATTTGAGCTTTGACAGCAATCGCCTGGTATTAGACCTTAACTGAGTTCTTTGTGTTTCTGTGTCAATCCGTGTGTGTGTGTGTGTGCACGTGTGCATGTGTGTGCAAGCACTTCAATATACAGAACTTGGTGTCAAAGTAGAAGTCAAATACACCTAAGGAAAGAGAAATCTTATTGTATCTTAACTACTTCAAGAAATTCTTGTGGATGGAATTAATCCTAGTTATATTTTTGCTTATATGGCAAAAGGTAGCTTCACTTAGCCTTCACATTTACGGCACATATTATATGGGGCGGGGCTTTGATTGCATGGTTGCTGCTGCCGTCTTGAATTCATTTAGACCAGTGTTGTCCAAACTTGGCCACTTTAAGATGAGTGGACTTCAACTCCCAGAATTCCCCATGGCTGGCTGGGGAATTCTGGGAGTTGAAGTCCACTCATCTTAAAGTGGCCAAGTTTGGACAACACTGTTTTAGACCCTGTCTGCATGGATGACCCTGCCTGAATAGGCTTTCACAGTCATTGGTTATTTTTTAATAATGAAGTGCAGCCTAAATCATAGGGTGGTATTTCCCATCATATGGAGTGAATCATAATCCAGTGGCTAAATCTAAGAGTTTATTAAGAACCAAAAACATAACTGGAAAGCACTAAGGGGATGTGACTAATTCATTAATGGTTGGGGAGTATGGTGGATAAAGCAATTTGGTGTTAGTAAAAAAAAGAAAAAAAATGTTAAAAGAGCTGCTGTGATTCACCACAATTCCATTAACGTGGAAGAGCTTCTATTAAGGAATGGGCTGGTTTCTTGTTTTGTTTTTTTAAATACAGATTACTTCCTACCCCTCAACTCACAACCTGTAACTTTAAAAAATTAAGTATTCACGCTCTTAGCATAGTAAGAATACAAGCATAGTCAGAATACAGTCACAAGCAATTTTGAAAAACAAATTGAGACATTTGCTTTACAAGTATTTTCATCACCAGCTTGTCTGAATCACTGAATATTTGGAGATCAATATGCATATGTAATACTGTTCAGTTATATTATTATTTCCCAAAAGAGGAGTGGCAAGAATGATATAATATAATACGATCTTATACACAAGTCTTCATGTTCTCTTCCTTTTTAGTATATTTTGGCTTACAACAAGGATCTTGAACAGTTTAATTGAATATGTAGTAAGGAGGATAATGCATATGGCTACTTCACACTGTCAGGTTGCTAAAATACTTGCTGGGCAATGCTTTAATAGAACTTGGTCTATCTCAATCAGTCGATTGAAATCTGGCTCTTATGATGCCACCACTGATTGAATTATGAAGAGGAAATAACCTTCAACTAATATTACAGCCTTGTCCATTTCTGGATAAGAATGAGTTGAAAAGAGAATATTTACTTCCAAGGTTGATTTTTGTAGTATGTGTTATATAGGTCTAGTCTTGGTGTGACTTGGAAACTTCAACTGTTATGAAATATTGCACCAAGCTGCTCTTTGCTGCAAGTATGTGGAATGAAGATTTATTAGAATATCATCTTCTATGAGCCTTGTTGGAAAGCTATTATTTATAAAAATATATACTATCTATTTATAGTCATTGGTGTTCTATTTCCAGGAGTGCATGCCGCAAGACGTTTTTGGGCTTTATTGGGGCATAGATTGGATTTTGATATCGAGGCTCATGAATCCTTTGGAAGAATCTTACACTAAAAAAGGTGGAAGCTGGAATAGTGATTTTAAATCAGTTATTATGTAAGGATTACTTAAGGATTTTTCTTGGCTTCAGACTGAATTTGGTTTCCCTAGTTCACAACAGTGGCAGTTCGTTCAACTTAAGCATGCTTTGATAGCCCAATATGGCCTAGACACTTTGGCCACTTCAGAAGTACCTGAGGTGCTTTCTTGTCTGATAGAATCTAAGATGGAACTTAAATCCACAATATATCTTTACCAAAAGTTAAGGAACATTTTTAAAGTATACACTAATAGGATTTATCAAGAGCCAGTCTGATGTAGTGGTTAAGGCATCAGGCTAGAAACTAGGAAACCATGAGTTCTAGTCCTGCATTGGGCACTAAGCCAACTGGGTGACCTTGGGCCAGTCCCTCTCTCTCAGCCCTAGGAAGGAGGCAAGGGCAAGCCACTTCTGAAAAACCTTGCCAAGAAAATTGCAGGGACTTGTCCAGGCAGTTATCAGGAGTCAACAATGTCTGGAAGGCACCAAAAAAAAAAAAAAAGTGGGGAGGGACTATCAATCATGAACTAAAGAATTAAATTTTTTTGGTTGTTTTGTTCCTAGCAGGTGCAGGTCTGCTTTTTTTTCGGATCAACTGAACATTGATCCATTGGTTGCAACAGGAATTGACTGACCAGCTTGTCGCCCAAGCCTGATGTGGGCTGAGAGAGAGTGACTCACCAAAAGTCACCCAGCTGGTTTGCATGCCTAAGGCAGGACTAGAACTCTCAGTCTCCTGGTTTCCAGCCTGATGCTTTAACCATTACACCAAACTGCTCTCAAACTAAAGAATTGGAATAATTGGTTGGAAGTCCTTAGAAACATTAAAATGGTATCTACAGATTTAAAAATAAAATTGAGTCATCAAAAAATGATATTTTGAGTCTACTGGACTCCCCAAAGAATATATTTGAAATGATAGACCTCAGATTTCTTTTTTGAAGGTGTAAAAAATTTGAGGGATCACGGACCCATATTTGGTTTTGTGGACTGTCAGTATCTTTTTGCAATAGCATTTTAATGTACATAAATAGACTGATGGGAAAATCCCTAAATGTTAATGATGTTAATAAGAGCTAAATTATATCCCAAAATCTGACTGTCTTTAAAGAAGTATGGTTGTACGAGGCATGGGGAGTTGCTAAAATAAATGTTTAATTTGTTAAATAGAAGTGAATTCAATTTTATTGTGGGAGGCTTTTGTAAAAAAAACGCTTCAGTTTTGTACACCACCCAAATGCTTTAGGATTTCCATGGGTCCTGTACATTGGGCGCAGCAAACATTTTCTGGCCTTTATTAACTCTTACCAGACAAATACATTCATTTCAGTTCATATCCTCAATGGATGCCGGCAGATCACCATGGCATTGCAAGGAACAATGAGCAACCAAAGATTTCCTTAATAACCTTTTTTAGACAAAACGGCTAAAAATAAAGCAAGGGGGAAGGGATGGCACCATTTCCTCTCTACCTTATAAGAGTTTGTTATAATTTGGATAAACTGTGCAATGTAGAGATCTTTGTTTGTTTGGGTTGTCCTAATTAAACATAGTTAATATTTTGACAGTTACATCAATATATCATTCTATGTGTTGAAACACGCAGAAGAATAATTATGTCTAAGACCCCAAAGAGCTCAATTTTTCTACAATAAAACTTGAAGAAAAATAGTAATCTGGATTTCTAAATAATATTAAATCATGGGGGCCCTGTACAAAATCTCTGATCGTTTTTTAAACAAAAGCCTCCTTGCCTTTCTCACAGCTTCTGCTGAAAAATTTGGTGGCTAGGGCCATTCAACCTGGCCCTTCATCCCATTAGTTTGAAAACTAGCCACTAACCAGAATTTTGAGCTGGGCTGCTATGTGCAGTTACTTGGAAATCATTCCCATTGAACATCATTGCCATTACTTCAGAGTAAATATGCCTAAAACACAACCAAATCAGAGAAAGAGCCAATGCCATTTATATTCTGGAGAGTGAGTGGGCATATTGTCAAAAAAAACAACTATGAAGTCCCTCTCATAAGTGACACTTTCTGAGAGTGACAATTCCTATTTCAAAGGACAATGAAGCAGTCAAGTTAAATCAACATCTGAGCATGTCTGGAGAAAGCAAGGCATGACAGTCTTTCAAACACTTTCATTGTCACTTAAGGATACTGTGGCTATTGTTATCCTAGAGGTGTAATCACAACATTTGTAGGTTTTTGTATGCAATGAAACTTCCTAAGCTAGGAAAAATGTCGAATTTTAGTAAGAGATCAACTTTGAAAAGGGTGAAGAAATAGGATATTCTGAGTGCTTCATATCCTTTGGGGTTCTTAAACATCTGTGCAATCACAATAAAAGAGAGAGAAAATATTCATGACTATGTAGACAAGATGCATAGAAGTAGTTCATCATGAGATCATAACAATGTAAGAGCAAATATAGTTCAGTGATTGAAGTGCTTAATCTGGGTTTCTACTGTAGGTTTCCACTTCACCATGGAATTCACTGAGTGACTTTAAGCCAGTCACTTTTTTTCTGACCAGTCCACTTTACAGGATTGTCATGAGGAGAGACCTCCTATGTAAGCTGTCCTGTATGCTTAGAGAAAAGAGAGGATATATATTCCATGAATTTATAATTTTAAGTGATAATAAGGGGCTGATGAATTAGAGAACATCCCCTCATTGACCACATGCGGAGGTCAATGAAGGACTGCTGGGAGTTCAAAGAAGGGCATCAGGACTACGTAATAGCCAGTTCCTGATTTTTTTTCTCCAGCAGCTCCTAACCATTTGTATTTCAGATATGTTCCCTGCCATTCTAATACTATCAAACAACCACAAAGGCTAATAGTCAATCCTCCACAAATTTTTGCAGTTGCCTGAATCATCCTAATTATTGTCTGTCATCATATCAGGTGCCAGCACTTTTCATAATTTAACTATATATTATCAAAATGAAACATTTCCTACATTGGGCCTAATTTTCCAATATTAGCATATGCTTTACCAATAGCTTTCTAAGTGAAAAGGCCATATATTATTTAATAAGAGCACTGCTCTAATCAATTTGGTGGTTCTCTCCATCCTTTTCCTGCATCTGATGTGTCTTGACCAGAATCACATATGGTATTTCCAAGATTCCATATCATATCACAGATTTGTGTTAAGGTACCACAGTCTTTTATCCAGGAGAAGGTCTATGTGGTTGCTAATGATTGACATCTTGATGGCACATAATCAATCAATCAATCACTGCAATCTTACCCAATTTGTATATTTTGTAACCATGATTTAATTCATTTATCATTCACTGATAAAAACAACTTTCTGACAACATCCAAGGTTAAAAATCAGAAACCTAGCACATTATAAAGTCAGTAAAAGAGCAATTAGAATAACTATGGGCACTACACTGCCACCATTTCACTCCCTAAATCCTCAAAAGAAGTTGAAGGTGATTCATGTGATCTTTGCTTTTACCACTCAAAAATACTGACAACAAGGAGTGAAAAATCACTGTCCTGCTCTGGGCTGTGGCAAGCCTTGCAGCAATAAAAATATTGGCACTCCGCACAAGAAGAAAGAAAATGGAGTAAAAAGAAGAAATGCAATATCCTGGCATTTTCAGAGAAGGAGGTGATGTCAGCCCTCCAAGACTAGGAAACCAATGTCATATACAACATTACTACTTTGTTGTAAAACTACAGGAACAGAATCTTGTAAGTCTGAATGTGCTTCCCCCCTTCTCCCTTTATCTTCATGAGAACTTAGGGAGGGAATTATCTGAGATGTTTTCTCATACTATATTCTTGCTCTGGACTCAGTTTCTTTTATCTGACCATTGCCTTAGAAGTGGTTTTCCTCCTGTCCCTCAAGGCCAGTCTACAGATAACTGGGGGAAAAAAACCCCTGAAAACAAGAGTTTATTTTCTGTTCAGTGCTATTAACCACATCCCCACTCTGCATAAAATAAATAAATAAATCTGAAGATTAAGCAATTGGGTAATTAAAAAATGTTAAGGTCATCAAATAGTATCATTAGTATAGAGAAGCAGACTGCTTCTATCCTTCAGGCTAATGCTGTGCTAGAGCACCAATAAGGTCATTATACTGTTTTCCCTTACCCGTAGAACAGATTTCCATTAGATAGATGATGAGTGCTTTTGAAATAACTACATTTCAGGGAGTCATTTGCTTTCTGCAAATTGTTTTGGTCTCTCTCTGTCACACGCACACACACGTGCACACACATATCCACATGCACACATAAATACATAAACACAGAGATAAAGGGGAAGGGCTAATAACTTTGAGCAGAATGCACCTTATTTAGCAATACTATGCTGAGGATATCTCCCTGACTTTGGGAGATAAATTGGAACTATAATTATTGTATATCTTCCAAATTGAAGTAATGAAAGGTGACAGGGTGTGTGTGTGTTTTTTTCTTTTTAACTTCATAGACAGGGCTGGACAGCTGCTCAGTTGGAGCACTGGTACTCATTTGCATATCATAATTTAAAGAATAAAATATTATCATTCAGAATTTGCATATCATTTGCATTTAGATGACAGACCCTGAGATCTATTGCTGTTCTATTGACACCATTTATATAAATCTTGGTTTAATATGAAAATGTTTTGGAGCTGATCACAGGTTAATTGAAATCACTATTTTTGTCTACGCTTATTCATCAAAGAATGAATGGAGTGCACCAGAATCAGGATATTTGTTTTGCATGAATAAGATTTCAAATAAAAAGCTTGGGCTAGAAAAACCTCTTCATCCAAGATTCAAAGGGCTCATGCTGATGTGGAAAAATAAACCTGGCATGGTAGAATTGCTCATGATTTAGGGGTAGATTCAATCTGCTTTAGGACTTTCAGTAGTCAAACCAAGTAAGCATCTATAAATGTTTTATTGATATGAAACTTTAACATGAACTAACAGAGGGAGAAGAAGAAGCAAATTCTATGCTACTACCTGTCCCTGCCAACAATAGTTCCTGTAATGTCACACTTTACAAGGAGATTACTGTATATCAATAGTTGACACTGTGGAAGAAAATTATCTTTTGACTAACACCATAGGGTTTAATATAGTCAACGATAGGAAGAAGGGGATTGATTGTTAAAAAAAAATAGACACTGAAATTAAGATGGGAAAATCTGTTGTATTTACAGAGGAGATTTGCATCTGTTAAATACCCAAAAGGAACACAGATCAGTCCTGTTTTAAAATCTGCAGTTGTTGCAGTTTGATCTCTATTCTTGGCTCTTCCAGATAAATCTATGCCAGTGTACTCTTGCTAGAGAGATGATTGAGAGATGATTTCTTTCCCAAGGGCATATTGCCATGGGCCTACCTGGTCCAAGGTCATACAAGGCACCTATATCTAGAAGAGTTCTAAAACTTGGGAAGTTTAGTTTCCCAAGGAACAAAATTGCAACAGTTTTTTCACTAAAGGAGTTTTACTTGAGTTTAGGTGACTTGGATATCCCAAGGACTTAATAAATGGTTTTAACACCTACCTGCAGATTCAGCACATGAAATAAAGACAAAAGAAATATGTTGCATTAATTCCAGTAAAATGTTGGTCTGAATTTATTATTTCCTAGTATTGTTAGCTTATGTCATTACATCTTATTTATGTTGTTATTATGCTATAGACAATGGTCTATTTTCCCAGGGAGTTCCCTTAATTAATTGTATACAGCTATTTAAATTGCAGGGAGGCTTGAAGAACATAAGAATACAAAATTGCTTGCTTATTGAAATTGCTTTAGTGCTTTCCCCCACAGAATCACTGGGTTTATCAATATGTCTTTGTAAGTCAATATTGTTTGTTTTAATTTGAATGACACCGTGACATTAATCTAACTCCTTCAATTGGAATTCCTCAATCATTTTAGGTTGGTTATCACATTTGGAAATTGGTGAGCGTGTTGTCAAGAGGGGCACCTGACCTTGTTAAAATGACTGGGTGGGAACATAAATCAGTCACAAAGTATTAACACAGACAGATATTAAGATCTTAGGAGGTTAAGAAAAGAGTAAATTGATAGAATGTTAATATATAATTAGCAGAGGTGGCAAGCAAATCTCCTTGAGAAATGAATTTTGTAAATAGAAAGATCGTGTCAAATGTAATGATCATTTGCTTATTCGAGTTAATTAAAAATTGCTTATTTGAGTTAAAATGAAAGGTGGTCTGACTGTGAACGAGCTGTATGAAATTCACAAGAGGTACAGTATATCGGATTTTGCTATGGTTTTCTTATAGGATGGAATTGTGGGAGTAGATAGCCCAAAATATCTGCATGTTAAAGAGGGTTGGATTAAGAACTTAATTTAATTTAAGCTCCAAAATCTTTTTTCAAGGCCAGTATGTAGATAGGAGCCTGCTGTTGTTTTAGATGAGAAAAAATAAGTACTGATTATATTTAATATATTAAATGCTCTTTATTTCCAATGTACATTGCACAGAACTGCTTTAAGGCATAGTTAACTATAGGATGGTCCTGATTTTAGAATCTGTATTTGTCAGCATCCTATAAGATGTTGATTCCACTGCAAATTAATGTTTACTTAACAATGGAAAAGGTAAATCAGACCAAGAAAGCTTTCTTCTCTTTTTTTTAATCTAATAAGAAATTTAATCCTCTTTTATTGATTTGCCATAAATGTATTTTTTCTTACTGTTATGCTGCAATTAAAGTGGGGATTGACAGTTTTGATAAGCTGAAGTCTAAATACTAATCAATAAAGTCTTTCATATATTGATCAATGATTACTGATTTTAATTAGTCAGAGAAAATTATAACTGATCAGGGGGCAAGTTAAGGGCATGGCTGTTTTCTACAGATACATGAGCTTTTGGTTTATTATTTTAGAAGAAAATGGGGAGATAAAATACTGTATTTAAAATGTTTGTGCCATATAGCATTGGTTTTGTGTAAGTTACTTCCCATGTTCTTCAGTGTCTTGACAAGTTTGTAATACTGTAAAGGTTTGCATTTATGTTCATCTATATTTTACTCCCCTTCATGGATCACTGCCTTGTCATGGTGAAGGGGCTTGTGTAACTCAGTAAAGCCATGAGCTATACCGTGCAGGGCCACCCAAGACGGACAGGTCATGACAGAGAGTTCTGACAAAATGTGGTCCACTGGAGAAGGAAATGGCAACCCACTCCAGTATCCTTGCCAAGAAAACCCCATGGACAATGTTAAAAGGCTAAAAGATATGACGCCGGAAGATGAGCCCCTCAGGTCAGAAGGTGTCCAATATGCTACTGGGGAAGAGCGGAGGGCAATTCCAAGTAGCTCCAGAAAGAGTGAAGCGGCTGGGCCAAAGCCGAAAGGACGTTCAGCTGTGGATGTATCTGGAAGCGAAAAGAAGGTCCGATGCTGTAAAGAACAATATTGTATAGGTACGTGGAATGTAAGATCCATGAACCAAGGCAAGCTGGATGTGGTCAGACATGAGATGACAAGATTGAATGTCGACATCTTGGGAATCAGCGAATTGAAATGGATGGGAATGGGTGAATTTAATTCAGGTGACCATTATATCTACTACTGTGGGCAAGAAACCCTTAGAAGAAATGGAGTTGCACTCATAGTCAATAAGAGAGTGGGAAAGGCAGTAATGGGGTACAACCTCAAAAACGACAGAATGATCTCAGTGCGTATCCAAGGAAAACCATTCAACATCACGGTAATCCAAGTCTATGCCCAACCACTGATGCCGAAGAAGCTGAAGTTGACCGGTTCTATGAAGACCTACAACACCTTCTAGAACTAGCACCAAAAAAAGATGTCCTTTTCATCATAGGGGATTGGAATGCTAAAGTAGGAAGTCAAGGAGTAATCGGAATAACAGGCAAGTTTGGCCTTGGAGTACAAAATGAAGCAGGGCAAAGGCTAATAGAGTTCTGTCAAGAGAACAAGCTAGTCATAGCAAACACTCTTTTCCAACAACACAAGAGACGACTCTACACATGGACATCACCAGATGGTCAATACCGAAACCAGATTGATTACATACTTTGCAGCCAAAGATGGAGGAGCTCTATACAGACAGCAAAAACAAGACCAGGAGCTGACTGTGGCTCAGAACATGAGCTTCTTACTGCAAAATTTAGGCTTAAATTGAAGAATGTAGGGAAAACCACTAGACCACTCAGGTATGACTTAGATCATATTCCATGTGAGTACACAGTGAAGGTGATGAATAGATTTAGAGGATTAGATTTGGTAGACAGAGTGCCTGAAGAACTATGGACGGAGGTCTGTAACATTGTACAAGAGGCAGCAACTAAAACCATCCCAAAGAAAAAGAAATGCAAGAAAGCAAAATGGCTGTCTGATGAGGCTTTACAAATAGCTGTGGAAAAAAGGAATGCGAAAAGCAAGGGTGAAAGGGAAAGATATAAGAAACTGAATGCAGATTTCCAGAGAATAGCAAGGAGAGATAAGAAGGCCTTCTTAAATGAACAATGCAAAGAAATTGAGGAAAACAATAGAATGGGTAAGACTAGAGATCTCTTCAAGAAAATTGGAGATATCAAAGGAATGTTTAGTGCAAAGATGGGCATGATAAAGGACAAAAAAGGCAGGGACCTAACCGAAGCAGAAGAGATTAAGAAGAGGTGGCAAGAATACACAGAAGAACTATACAAGAAAGATCTTAATGTCCCTGATGTCCATGCTGGTGTGGTCACTGACCCTGAGCCAGACATCCTAGAGAGTGAAGTCAAGTGGGCCTTAGGAAGCATTGCTAACAACAAAGCTAGTGGAGATGACAGTATTCCAGCTGAGTTATTTAAAATACTAAAAGACGATGCTGTTAAAGTGCTGCACTCAATATGCCAGCAAGTTTGGAAAACGCAACAGTGGCCACGGGATTGGAAAAGGTCAGTTTACGTTCCAATTCCAAAGAAGGGCAATGCCAAAGAATGCTCAAACTATCGCACAATTGCACTCATTTCACATGCTAGCAAGGTTATGCTCAAAATCCTACAAGCTAGGCTTCAGCAGTACGTGAACCGAGAACTACCGGATGTACAAGCTGGGTTTCAAAGAGGCAGAGGAACTAGAGATCAAATTGCCAACATTCGCTGGATCATAGAGAAAGCATGAGAGTTCCAGAAAAGCATCTACTTCTGCTTCATTGACTATGCAAAAGCCTTTGATTGTGTGGATCACAACAAACTGTGGCAAATTCTTAAAGAGATGGGGATACCAGACCACCTTACCTGTCTCCTGAGAAATCTGTATGCGGGCCAAGAAGCAACAGTTAGAACCGGTCATGGAACAACCGATTGATTCAAAATAGGGAAAGGAGTACGACAAGGCTGTATACTGTCACCCTGCTTATTTAACCTATATGCAGAGTACATCATGAGAAATGCCAGGCTGGAAGAATCACAAACCAGAATTAAGATTACAGGGAGAAACATCAATAACCTCAGATATGCAGACAATACCACCCTAATGGCAGAAAGTGAAGAAGAACTAAAGAGCCTCTTGATGAGGGTGAAAGAGGAGAGTGCAAAAGCTGGCTTGAAACTCAACATTAAAAAAACTAAGATCATGGCATCTGGACCCATCAATCCCTGGCAAATAGAAGGGGTAGAAATGGAAGCAGTAACAGACTTCATTGATTTGGGCTCCAAGATCACTGCAGACGGAGACTGCAGCCATGAAATTAAAAGACGCTTGCTCCTTGGGAGGAAAGCTATGGCAAACCTAGATAGCATATTAAAAAGCAGAGACGTCACCTTGCCGACAAAGATCTGCATAGTCAAAGCTATGGTTTTTCCAGTAGTAATGTATGGCTGTGAGAGCTGGACCATAAAGAAGGCTGAACGCCGAAGAATTGATGCCTTTGAACTGTGGTGCTGGAGAAGACTCTTAAGAGTCCCCTGGACTGCTAGGAGGTCAAACCAGTCAATCTTAAAGGAAATCAACTCCGATTGCTCATTGGAAGGATTGATCATGAAGCTCAAGCTCAGATACTTTGGTCACCTAATGCGAAGAGAGGACTCTTTGGAAAAGACCCTGATGCTGGGAAAGATGGAAGGCAAAAGGAGAAGAGGACGGCAGAGGATGAGATGGCTAGATAGCATCACTGAAGCAATGAGCATGAAATTGAGCAAACTCAGGGAGACAGTGAAAGATAGGAAGGCCTGGCGCAATATGGTTCATGGGCTCACGAAGAGTCGGACACGACTTAACGACTGAACAACAACAATATTTTACTCTAAACTTCATTAGCAAAATGTCTCTTAATTGTTCAAAGTTGCCACTGAAAACTCAGAAAGGAAAATCCCAAGAAAGAGTTAATTGTTCTGATCGGGTATAATCGCATATTGTTTCTGTTAGGCCCAGGAAGTCTTATGCAACAGAGATGAAGAGTGGGGATTGGCAGTCAGAGGTTGGAAGACAGTTATATAGTCTACCCTGTGCTTTCCTAAGCTGTCATGCTGGAAGAACCGATTGTTCAAGCAATAGGGCTGGGTTTTATACACGGAAGGACAGAATTCCATCTTCACCTGAAACTTGAGGCAGTAATTGTCATGTGCCCAGCTTGGTTATTGCTGGCTTTTAATGTTTCTCTTGTACCTATCAAAACTTCAAGTTTAGTAGACTCTTCATCAGATATAGAATTTTTTTTAATGTATTTATTTAAATTAAATTTAGATGCTGTCCAACTCTGGGAAGCTTCCAATTAAACATAAAAAATAAATAAATAAATAGAAAAAGAACCATGCATGCTGGAAAACAGTATACAATATAACGTAAACAACCACAAGAGCTTTACTCCCACCCTAACCCCAGGCCTGGGAGAATAGCTGGGTCTTCAAAGACTTCCAGAATGTCATTAGGGTGGGAGCTCTATGGATCTCTGTTCCAGAAAGCAGATGCTGCAACAGAGAAGGTGCATTTCCTATGTCCCAATAAATGGCACTGCTTGACTGAGGGTACCTGGAGTACACCCACTCTGCCTGACCCCACTGGATGGGCAGAAAATGTTGGAGATGGGCGGCTCCTCACGTAAGTAGACACTATGTCATGGAGGACTTTGTTGATGATAACCAGCACTATGAATTATGCCTGGAAGCAAACAGGCAACCAGTGCAGCTTGCAGAGCAGTGGTGACACATGGCCATACTGTGGCATGCTCATCACTGCTCATGCAGCCACATTCTGTACCAGCTGTAGCTTCCAAATGGTGTTCAAGGGCAGCCTCATGTAGAGCACATTGCAATGGTCCATTTGTGAGGTGACTGTGGCATGAGTGACTGTCTGAAGCATCTCCCAATCTAGGAGCAGACACAGCTAGCCCATCAGATACCTCTGTGCAAAGGCCTGCAGTTGCCACCTGCTCCTTAAGCAGGAGCTGAGAATCCAGGATGACCTCCAGATTGGGGACCACTGTCAGATGGGGAAGGGCCCCATCCAAGACTGAAGATGAAAAGTCCCCAGATCTTGGGGGGGCAGGGCAAATATCCATAACCACTTGGTCTTGTCAGGATTGAGTCTGAGCCTGCTCCATCTTGTCCAGACTCAAATCACTACTGCAGCCCTGGGCTTTTGACAGTCCAAATGTGATTGTATATACTGCAGATAAGTGCTCATTGCTATTTGCAGATCAAAACTGTCCCCCTCTCAAAATGAAAGTTCTATGTGTAGGTAAATCCCATTGGGATTCCATGTCTATTCAACCTTGTGAAATGTAGATGGGGAAGAGAATAACTTGAGCTGGTAAGTTGCTTGCAAACAAAATAGGTTTACATGTGGCAATGGTGGCAGCCATCTACTGGGTTCTTTATCCCAGAGATACTCCAATTGTGATGGTTTTGCACAAGCTAAAAGTCATCATATATATGATTATCTATCTATCTATCTATCTATCTATCTATCTATCTATCTATCATTTTTCAATGTAGTAAAATATATAAAACAAACAAGAACAAAGATAGAAAATAAGAAATAAAGAAACAAGAAAGATTTAAAAAGCATACAATTGTGCCTTCCACCCTTCTTTCTACCAAGTAATTACCATCTTAAATTTTCCCCCAAGCTTTTCATCTCATTTTTAATCCCCAAATCCTGAAATCATCAACTCATTTTTTTCTTCTTTCAACAAAAAGTTCATATAAGGTTTCCAGTCTTTCAAAAAAAGTCTTTATTGTATTTCCTCTGACCAAACTGGTCAGCTTCACCATTTATGCAAGTTCAGTTAATTTTATAATTCAGTCTTCTACTGTAAGCATTTAATTGCTTTTTCCAACCTTTTGCATACAATAATGTTGCTGCAGTTACCATATACAATATTAATTTCCCATATTTCTTTTCTAATTCCTTGTCCATAAAACCCAGTAAGAATAATTCTGGTTTCATCATGATAATAGTCTGTAACATCTTTGCATGGATTTGTACCAAAAAACTAAAAGTTATCTTGATCCACTGTTTGGTTCATACCGTCATATATGTGAACAGAATTCTCAGCTAGAAAGAGAGCCCATGTCATCTAGGAAAATGTGAGATAAAAATGCAAAAGCTCTAGAAATGCCTACACTAAACTATTAATAGACATACTTTTAGGCCAAACCTCCCCCTCCCATTAGCAAACATATATTTCATGTAGCTTGATAAACATCTTTCTCTGATAGCAAAATAATTATGACAATACTGATCAACCATTTGTCTCAACGTGCAACTCCATAGATTCATCACTGTGCTATTGTAATCTAATAATAGGCACTTATGCATTCTGATCTGACATTATAAATAGATCCAAGAGTGTAGGGGGAGAATGATGGTTTAGAACAGTCACACTTTTTAAAAAACAGCCAAAGGCTTGGCTTGTGGCAGAAGGTATTTCAGGACTGCTGAAGTGGAAAATTTGTTGTAGGCATGATAGATGAGATAGCATAGGATACAGGAGAATGCTGTAATATTGTATCACGTACTTGTAATCTAAAAGAGATGTGGGCAGGTGGAGTCAAAGGATGCCTTTTAGAAGTATATTTATCCAAATGTTTGAAATGGATTCCATGTGATTGCATGATGTCTTTAAAAAAAAAAAAAGGAAAGGTGCTTATCATTGAAACTTCATGTTTTTAGTATAGGGCTTGGTTTAGAATAGTTTTTAGAATATAAACAAAGACCTAACAGACATCTTTTTGTTACTTCAGAAGGGAGGGGCCAGTACCAATGAGTGGAAACCACACTATGTATATTGTTCGCAACATCCATTTCAGAAAACAGTCAAAGTTTCCAAAGAAGATTTTACAATTTATAGCAAGGTTTGGTGGTGTCGCAGTGGCGTACTGTGTTTAGGTGGCTTCTTAAATACAGAAAGCTCTCAGGCTTCACTTGAACACAGCTGGCCGTTGCCTCAGACTTTGGGAAGTCGCTTTCCAGAACTAGGTTATTTGTGATATACTGTATATCTACCCCAAGTTGACCTGCTTGTGTCAGATTCTTCCCCAGATAACAGTATACTCCTTTGTCTTCTACTGTCTGGCTCTCTACACAGAAACATTCCTGTGGACTTGGTGGACAGCTCTCTGGTTCCTCATCTGACTCATCAGAAGCAAAGACAGGGGCAGTGTGATTTTATTTTTTATTATTTGATTTGACTTGATTTGATTTGATTTGCCGCCTATATCACCAAAGTGACTCTGGGTGGCTTACAACAGTTACATTAAATACAATTCTGCCTTACCGGAGCTTGGCTCAGCTGTCTGAGCCCTATCCAGACAATCATCAGATGGTAGCAAAGTTATACATAAAATGCCATTTGCTGCCATCTAATGGGTATCCAGATTTTTCAGCTTACACATGCTAGGTCTACTCTGTCTACCAGCTGTCTCATCTTCTTCTTCCTCTTCACCATGGATTCATAGACCAGGGGCAGGAGAGCAGAATTGCAAATGCAAAGACAATATAATGAATGTCAGAGGCCAAGAAAGTCAGTACATCTTTATGGTGTGTCAGGATTCAAGGGGCAAGGATAGCTAATCCCGGAAGGTCAAAAGCAGTATATGTTTCTACTATCTCTGACCTGCTGTCAAACAGAAAGCTTTATACTGTAAGCTGAGAGTAGCCAATTCTCACTCAGCTGATCTTGCCAAAAGGTTTCCCATTAACAGTCTTAATATGGGATCTTCCCAGCACCCATAGGACTGTATGAAAAGCAAAGAACAATTTTCTCTGTACTAAAATTAATATGATTAGGAATGATGATGCAGATAATGCAAGAATTCTGGCAAATAGCACTGATTTCCATTGCTATTTATAGGCAATTTAAAGCAGTCAGTTTCTGGCTTTCTTTCTCCTGTACTTCTGAAATGTCAGGCCAATCTTCCCTTTGCTTTTGTTTATGTAAGCTTACCAGCCGCATGATCAGTCCGAAAATACTGTCTTATACTTAACAACACTAGAACTTGTCAAGCCCTATCTTGAGCAGGTCTGCCTTCATACGCTCTCTCCCTTGCAAATAAGCATATTGCTGCATATTTACCTTCTGGTATTTCAAGTACAGGTAGTCCTTGTTTAGTGACCACAATTGGGACCAGCAACTCGGTCAAGTGAAGCAGTCATTAAGTGAAACTGCAACTGGGCTTATGATCTCACTTCAGCTTTCCTTTGATTTTCAGACCTGCGGAGGTCATAAACTTGAGGGAGTGGCCTCAAAGTTTCTTTTTCATCACCATCATAACTGCAAATGTTCGCTAAATAAGTCAGTTGCTAAATGAGGACTACCTGGAGTACATTTTAATACTAGAGGAGGACTAGAGAAACTGATTGTGTCTAAATCCTTGATCAACCCATGTAGAGGTCTCAATGAATTTGCCTAATACATCAGTTGTACCCAGATGAGATCATGGCAGTATATTAGAAATATGCTTCTCACAATATTCAGCTTATTATTGTTATTGTTCTTGAAGATTTTGCTGTAAAATTGAGTGTGGCAGTTTTTAAGGAGAAATCTAACTGTCAAGCCCCATATAGTTGGCAAGCCACATAGATTTCAAAAAGGCATCTTTAATGCAACTCAGACATAAAAATAATAATTTTGAACATTGGAAGAGTAAATCTGCAGGCAGCCTTAGAGTAAACCAATTAAGGTAAAGTTGCTTTGAAAACTTTCCTTCCCATGGTTCCCATATCAGGCTGGGCTGCTGCTTCTCAGACCAACTGTACTCCTCCTTCCACTACCTGCTTCCCACAATCTCTCACACCACTGTACAGTACGCAGCACTCCAGCTACTCCTGACAGCATGTCTTCATTTTTAATATGAATTCAGTTAAATTAATAGACCAATGAATCAATGGATAAACATGCCAAAATATGAATATGAATTCATTTAAATTAATAGACCAATGAATCAATGGATAAACATGCCAGAAAAAATCTGCTTATGGCATGGGCAGGGGGAGAAGGGTAGAATTGCTGACCCCACAATCAATTTACCAATGTGATATCTAGCATTTCAGTGAAAGTTGAGAGAAAAGGCAGATCTGCAAGGCAGTCTGTGAATTCTTTTGTGAAATTCACATTTTGTTGGCTTTTACCTATATAGGAATAATATTTCCTCCTCAACAGGTTTTACTGTTATTTTCTGGATTTGGGGGTGGGAAGGTACTTCTTTGGTCTTTTAAAAAGAAATACTAAAACAGTTAGCAAAGCATTTTAAAATAATCGACCACCTGATAATGGTAGATCATTTTAAAATCCTTTGCTAACTGCTTTGGATTTGGATGTCCCACAATGGAAGATTAGCCTAACCAGTAGAGATCCTCTGGATGAAGGCACTGGTCTTACGATGGAAGGGCTCGTGCTTAAAGCTATAAGGGAGAAGGATGAGCCATAAGGAAGGCAATCCAATGCCATCAACTGGCATAATCTTTTATGAGTAGAGCAATCTTCTATGTTTTGATTGAACATTTGAAGGGATGATTGAATGGAACTAAGCCAGATTGTGGGTGTGTGTTTCCCTTTGTGTGAAATCTCTGTATATTGGCTGACAGAGAAATCAAAGGAGGATGATTCACCCCTGGTAATAATCCTTGGGTTGAGGTAGTGATGGGAGGAAGAAGGAGAGTTGAAGCAGGCATAAAAGTTGTGACTCAGTATATGTTCTCAACAGTGGATAAGGCAGCAAGTGAGAGCAAGAAAAAATAGTGAACAGTTGTTAAAGAATGCTGTAATAAAACTGGACACTTGTACCCCAAAATTAAAAATATGATTAGTAATGAATATATGTTCCTTGTCTACTCTACTCTATCCAAATAAATACAAATGATGGATTTAAATGTATCCTCCCACTAATTAAGAGAGTCTTCTATTCAAACAAATGCTGCAGAAGACTCAACACTGCCCCCATTTTTTCTGGGTAGAAAGCAGTAAAACAAAATTAAATATGCTTGATTAAAATCAGTGAGATTTTACTTGACATCAATTTTCTAAAAGATAAATGATTGACTATATTGATAAAAGGAGAAAATGTGACTTCTTTTTGAACTTAGTGGAAGGAAGCTTGCATAGAAAAGTTTGGGAGAGGTGAACTTCTTGCCATTAACTCTGTAGAAGAGTATGGATGTAAAAGGCTGGGAAAGAGCACTCCCTTCCCCTTCCACCTCTTTGTTTGTTATGAAAAGCCAACACTGAGCAGGTTCCTCTCTCTCAAGTAGATGCAGGTATTTCTAAAAGCAACAGGAATCTCTGTACTTTCTACTTTCTCTGCCTCCCTGTCAGTCAGCTAATTAAATAAAAAGAACTCCTAAAGAAGCAGGATGAGTAAGAAATGTTGCTGGAATGTGCCTGAATTTGAAGACTGCAGTTTCATTGGAAGGAAGAAGGATAACCCAATTCCAAGAGAGAAGGTGACATGGATCAGCAACGGGGAATCACTGGAGTATGGGGGGGACTGGGAAGACAATCAGAAGCTGCTCTGAGCAAAAACAGTCATGCAACCAAATCCACAGTGAGCAAAATCTGATAAAGAGTAGAAGCCTGTGGTGAAATGGCTCCTCCAGCAGACAGCCAAGACAGAAATCTGCAAACAGTGAAGCAGAGCAAGGGTAGAGAGCTGTACAATAAAAGATTGTTGGGAACAGGAGCTGAGTGAAATTTAAGACAATGACTGGAGTAAATGCAGCAGCACATAAAGAACCAGTCACCAAGTTTAATGGAGACTGTATAATAGCTTGATTTATAGGCAGCCAGAAAAAGAAAGAAGTGTATGAGACTCAGTACATGAGACTAAAGAAACGTTCTGGAGCACTCCATAAATAGATAGGAATAACAGGAGTAAACCTAGGAAGCCTAGGAATAAACAGAAATATCAGGAGTAAACCTAGGAATTAGAGTAATAGGAATACACCTAGGGATTAGGAAATAGGATAATGTGGGCATAAGAACAGGAAATACTTAGGTTTGGACTTTATGTTAGTAAAACTGAAGTTCTGCAATCACATGAAAATGTCAGTTGGTAAGCATGCATCTGGAAAACCATGGTTTCCCTTTCTTGCCCTCAAGAATGAACTCCGAGTGAAGTTAGAACAGCTTTTTCATCCCTGCTTCTAAGTTTGAAAAGCATGTGTTAGATTCAGACAATCCACGGTCTGTTCTGTGCTTATCATTACTGCTCTAAAATTAATAATTCAATGATATGTAGAGTTATTAGAAATTTAAGCAGGTATGTCAATTAAAAATCTCTTGGGCTCATGCCAATAAACATCTTCTTAGCTAGCAGAGAGAAGAGTTTACCCATATTCATTGTCAAGTGAACCATGTTCCCTTCCCTTTGACAGATGGGTGTGGGATAATTTGTCTCACATAAATGGAGTCAGTGACTCATGACAGGCTTGGAGCTACACTTTCGTAAGGGTTCGTGAGCTTTCACATTGCCTGCTTAACTGCCTTGCACCACTGCAGCCTCAGGGTTTGGTGTAGGTGTTGGTATATTCTAGAAAGGTAGTTTGGGGAATAGAATTATAAATCAGAAAGGAGAAACACTTTTGGATAGTAGACTAAGTGATACTTAGAAGTAAGTTGATTAAAATGATTTTTAATTGCAAATTCCTGTTGTTTATGGTATTGAATTAATATTATCAGTTGGTTTGACAAGGCCTAATGCATATTTTAACTGATAGAACTTTTGTACCTCCAATAACATAGGCAAGGATGGTGATGAGACTCTTCCTTAGCCATATGTGTATTACCTTCTGCTTTGTTTTATGCAATGATATGAACAGAAGAACAAGAAAGTTTCTGTCATATTTGAGCTTAGACTTGTAAGTGGGACTCCAAAACCTCCACACTGGCAATGACTTTAAGGAGTCTTTGCACCTAGACATTACAGCCACATATCTGGAAGTTTTTGTACTGATTTCCTTGGGTTCTTGAAATCCTTTCTTCAGAGGATCCAGAGGCTTCCAAAATTCAATCAATTAATTTCATAACAAACAAAAAGTGAACATCTCAGAGATTTTGAGATTTTTGGCATTCCCACTTGAACTCTTATAAAATATTGAGAGCCACAGATTTTTTTTTTAATTATTCTTTTGCAGAGAGGGGGTTGTGCCTGTACCAGCTGCTGTGCCCTCATTGACCAGAGGTTGGACAATAATGATGTCAGATACCCTGGGGAATACATTTTTTAAGATCCTGCTGAAGGATCTTATGTTTGGGCAACACAAGGGAGAAATCCTCAATGGGAATTTGAAGTTGGTGAGATTTATATACATCTTTGAGATGTCAAATCAAATCAAACCTTTATTATGGTCAAAGACTAGCATAAGGAGGGTGGGGTACAGTCAGTTTAAAAAGCATAGAAAATACCTCAGGAAAATAATAATAATAATAATAAAAAGCTAAAAGATATAAAATAGAAAAGATATATCTAAAAGGGATTTAAAAGAAAAAGTATGAAAAGCTAGAAGATAGTCTAAACAAAAATCCTAAAAGGAGGGATAGGAGCATTAGATGGGTGTAGGGGCATAAAGGTTAGTATGTGGCAGACTGTATCTATCAAATGAGACAGAACTCTAGTATGATTAACTAGATGCTCATTATGTCTAGTTTATGGCACAGGTCATCATCTGACAAATTTTAATCGCTGCTGCGCAGAACCTGGCAACATTATACCTTGTAGCAGGGTTGGTATCTGAAAGCAGCAGGGAAGTGTAGAATTGTCCTGTGCACACTGGGTATTTATGCAGTAATGGTGAGATGAGTTTAGTACAAAAATCTTTGAGATGAACAGGTGTTATCCTTTGCAGTAAATTTAAGGTAAAATGTCTTTATTAGATATATTAAAATAACAACAGCTACAATAACCCTTTAATACTGGTTTCTTTACAGATAATAATTTATTCATGACAGTGATTTTATGGTATTTAAGTTGCAAGAAAAAAAAATAGAATGCTCTTATTAAAACTTTATTTTCAGTTCAACAATTAAAAGCTTCAGAAAGCTAAGAATAACATATCTTATCATGGCAAATAAGTTTTAAAAGGAACCAAAAGTGTCACATTTCTAAATCTTCTATAGTTTTCTAGTTCTTAGATTGTCCTAGGTTGATGTTTGTAGACTTATGTACTTGAAAATACTATATTTACACTTATAATACTTCAGTGGAGGTCTGCAATCTCTCTTTTTTTCTGAATGTGATGCAGAATAAGCAAGGGATATAGAGCAAGAAACAATAAAACCCAACAAACACAGCCATAAAAATTAGTCCTTAGAAGTTCTGTATAGTTATGATAGCTCTGAGCTAGGCTGTAGATAAACAGTGATACTGTTTCCCCATGTTTTATACATCTTTTTATCTTTCCCCTTGGGACAATAACATTGTCAAACATGTTTTTTCAGACATGAAAGGACAACAAAAATCTATAATAAAAAATGGTGATGGAAAGAATTAAACTACATGGGAAAGCAGTTGACTTCAGCATCGGACACATGTAGGCTTTCAAGTTCAATCTCATTATCTCAAGGACAGCTGGAAAGGACCCTGTCCAGGAAGCCCCTGGCAGTTAGTACAGATAACCCTGAGCTAATGGATCAATAATCTGTATTGGGATAAGGCAGCTTCCTGTTCTGGCCCTCATGTTCCGGTTATGTACAGTGATCTTAACTTGTACAATCTATTCCACAATGTTTTGCAAAAGGATGGGGGAATGAGGTGATTCTTTCAAAGTCTGTATGATTTGGAGTTCTTGTACTGGAGCAAATTTAAGTCTAAAATTAGTTGTTACCAAACTCTTTTTTTAGAGCCATTCTCAAATTTGAACTTTACAGAAGAGTACAATAAGCCTATTATTAGGGATTTACTCTTTTCCCAAGAGGAAGACTAAAGAGTCCTTGTTATTTAAGCTCATCTTTTTTCTTTTTGTGGGGATGAGAGAAAGAAACAAGGTATATTGTGAGTATATCAACATCCTTGAAAGCATGCACTTTGCTACCATTGGAACTCAGTCAGATGTCATTGCTATTTAAGCTTTCTCCTCCTGGTATCTCTCTCCATCAGCTATAGCTGTGCTTGTTAGAGACTCCAGTACTGGTCAGTTAGAAATGGCAAGGCCAGTATTAGACCATCACAGAAGATGGGACTCTAATCACCAGATAAGAAAGGGGCTTGAAGAGGTACTGTATGGTTCTGATATTTGCCTACCAAACTCAATAGTCTGAAACTGCACTCAGAAGCATATGTAGTTTAAATAGAATTTTACTGAAATACATACAGCCAAGAATGCTATTGTATAATGAGCTACCAGTATGATAAGGCAATAGCTAGATACCTTTATTCCACAATTACCATTTGAACCAGTTATTCCTTGGATTTTCCAAAAGTATTCTCTTACTTAATAAGATATCTTAATATGAATGTGCAAGTAAATCCTTAAGATAGTATTTTAAGGAATATATCTGGAAACAGTTAATGAAAACTTTCCTTTTTCTTGTCTGTCTGTCTGTCTGTCTGTCTGTCTGTCTGTCTGTCTGTCTATCTATCTATCTATCTATCTATCTATCTATCTATCTTTGAAGCTTATAACATATTGATATGTATAAAAAAAAAAAACCAGAACATGCTGATCACTTGTGTGTTAATAACCTGATTCATATGGCATGTTAATGCCAAAGCTTAGTCATACAAAGACCATGATTGTGATTGTGGTTAAGGAAGAAAGAAAGCCTTAGTAACAGTTTCTATTAGTTATCCTAGCTATAGGGGTCTGTCAGGGTGTTGTCTAGCCTGGTTGGCCTAGTTCTTTTGAACTGGTTGTTAGTGTGTATGTTTCCCCCCTATGTTCTAAGCATCAGAAGACAGATATCTGGTATCTTTCACAGCCTGTGAATGGGAATTGGTTGTGTCCACTCAGGCTGTCTGCAAGGGGCAGGGGACAACCCCACTTGATATTCAGCAGAATGTGGCAGAGTGGTGTGCTTAGAAAGGTACAGGGGCAATAACACAGCCTCACTGAAGGTGACACCAGCCCAAAAGCATTGAGGAGTTAACCCAAGGCAGAGCAGGAGGTGCAGAAGTGAGCAGGAGGAGCAGCAAGCCCACTACCACTGCAGGAAGTTGTCTCTGAGCATATGGATCCACCATCTGTCCTCCCTCTATACTGTTCATTAGCCGTCTAATTTCAATCACATTTTTGCTTCCTGTGATATCCAAACCAGGATTAATAACTAGATTCTGGTTAGGCACTCATAAAGTTAAATCATGAGAGAAGGGGAAAGAATTGTTACCCTGGTATTCATTCTGCCATCACCTGAGTTATATAAATTTGAGTGTGTGCTAAATATGAGCACATCAAGCTCTGTGGCTCGGAATCTGTTTTTCTATTACATTACATCAGGCGCTGATATGGGAAAAGAGAAGAAAAGTCTACAAAACTATTGGCTATTAGATTTAGAGTTGTTATATTCATGGGAAATAGGGATGTGCTAAACTCACTAATTCAGGACCAGAACATTACTGAGAATCCTAGAATGGTCCTTTGCCCCTCTGAATCATGCCAAACTCTTCTGGACCATGCCATCTGTAAATCTATCTTCCTCTAGGTCTTAGATTGTCTGCTAGGTTAGAATTTGTAGTGGTAGATATCACTGAAGTCATCCAGTTGAACAAACACAGCCACAATAATTAGTCCTTAGAAGTATAGTAATGAAGCTCTGAAGCTGAAGACAAACACTAAGAATGTTGAAAGTACTGTGATTCTTTACTTTACACATTTATTTTGTTCCATTGTTTCCAGAATTAAGTCTAAACTAGAAGCAGTTCAAGGTGTCCAGGATAAAACAGTCCTGTTTTGTGGCCAGGCCATCTTGGATTACCTCAAACTACTTTTGAGTAAGAGAATTAACTTCTAGAAACTGTCAAACTGCTATTGGAGCAGCACAATCCAGATAAGGTTTGACATGGTCCAGAAAATTCTCCAAAACGTTCCATTCCTGGATTGGTGAGTTTTCATATACATAATAGGAAAGTGTATTCAGATTCTAGATCTATTAATCAACAAGCTTTTTTAAAAAAAATGTATTTCAAATTGTATAATTCTAATTCATCATCAACAGATTATGAGAGAGTTTTCAGCAGAAAACAAGACTCTCTCCTCAATTACAGCAGTAATGGCTATGCTATCGGAAGACTTGAAGGTTAGGCTGGAACAGATCATACTGTGGAGAAGGTCTATCTATGAAGTTGCTAAGACTGATTGATAGTGCACAATCAATCAATCAATCAATCAATCAATCAACAAGACTCCCACAGAACCAGGTTATTAAAGTTACTGAAATTAGGATTACAATTAAATTTATCAAATTAGGAGAAGCTAATAAACACCTAATAATTTCCCAGAGGTTTGGTATAAAAAGTATTGTGGGTTTTAATCTCTCTTTTATTAGGAGTATATGCTGAAGCTTCCTTAAATAAACTCCAATCTCCCAGTTTTAGCAAGGCAAATATTAACAGTCCTTTCCAAACCAGGTGAGGATTCTACTGTGTGTTCCAATTATAAACCTATTTTCTTGATAAATGCAGATGCCAAAATTTTAATAGCTACCTTGGCCTACAGATTACAGCTTGTTCTTTCAACTATTGTGCACTGAGCTCATGGTGGATTTCTACAAGCCAACAGGGTTCAGATAATATTAGACTGGTGAATTATGTACTTGCTTTAACTCAGTGTCGAATCCAGCAGCTATTATTTCTTAAGATGCTGAAAAAGCTTTTGATATGCTAGGTTTTGAAGTGGGATTTGCTTTACTTTAGATATCCTTAATGTTTTATATTTTGGAGTGACATATTTTATCTGACCCCTAGGCCACAATATGGCTACTAATGTTGTATCTTTTCTCCCTAGTTGAATTTATACTGTGATACACATCAAGGATATCCTTTTTATCCTTTTCATTTTAAAGTAGTTTTGGAACTTTTCCTCTGTATTTTTAGAAATTCTTAAAATACTAAAGGAAATACAGCAGGGCGAGGCAAATATATTTTATATTTAAGACTGAAAATTCCATTCTTAATCTCATTTTTACTATATGAGTTTGATATTCTGACTAGTTGCCATTTAAAATAGGTTAATTAGACTTGATGCGATTGGTCTTAGTTATAATTTTGTGTTTTAGGTTGTTTTCTATTTCTTGTGTTTATCATTGTATAAAGATTCTGTAGAGGGTGGAGGGAATGGCCTTGAAGAACAGCAGGAAGAACTGCTACCATGGCAATAATCACATAAAAAGGGCCTGAGCCCAGATCTAACTTGAGAAAATGATTCAGACAACCCCCTCCCTAGTTCACATGAAGATGAAGGGAGGGAAGGGGAAACACCTCCAAACTTGTGAGATTCTGTTTTTATTTATTTATTTTATTTTATTTATATTTCAGATTTGGTCACTGCCCATCTCACTAGGAAGTGATATAGCTTTTCCAATAAAAGTAGTACTGAGCTACATGGTATTGATTTCTTAGTCTGGTCTACCTTGCAAGGCTGACAGATTCTTGTGAAGCTTTCTCAAATGATAAATTTGAATGTATCCCTCATTATATAAAAATGAAAGAAAAATGGTCTAGAATCTGTTTGATTCTGTTCCTTATCTAAGGTAAGATAAATATGAAAAAGATGAATTTGAGGTTGGTTTACAGTTTAAGAAATCTCCCTAATTTTATGCACACTATTCTTATTCATACTATTTATAAATTAATTCAAGATTTTCACTATGTAATAACAATTTACCTTTTATGACTAGCTTGGAAATATGATTGGTGCAAAATGTAGTTGCCTGCATGCTGGTCAGCATGAGCTATTATAGTACATCGATGTGACCTAACCTTTGGTGGGCTTGGGATGGGGAAGTGCTGAATATGAGGGTGATCTAGTTGTGACTCCATTGATCACCAGGGTTGATTCGGCTGATGTGGCTGGCTAGGCGGATGTCCTCTTTCTCCCTCAATGCTCCATAAGTGTCCCTACCAAAACTGCATGGTGGAAGAGGATGAACATCCCAGATAGGAGTATACTTCCCAGATAGGAGTATACTGATTTTTAGTCAAGGGTAAATGATAGCTGTTCTAGCTCTTCTGCTAGAACATCCAAAGAAGCTAGCCCTCCTTAATCTCTCTGTGGCCTTCAATATTAACCAGGCTTAGAGGGTTGGGAGTGGAGGGCCCTGTTTTACAGTTTTATTCTCCTCTACCCAGGACCAATTCTAATCAGTGTTGGTGGGGTGGAGAGCAGTCCAGCCTAAGAACTCTGCTTTGTGGGTGCTTCAGGGCTCCTCTCTCTCCCCTCTCCTTTTTAACATCTACACAAAGTGGCTGTAGGATGTCAATTGTTGGCATCAGTTGCAACATCATCAGTAGGCTGATGATATTAAATTGTATACTGTATCTCTTTCCCAAGCCGTCCAAGTGAAGCTGTTGAGGTCCTATCCCAATATCTTGAGGCTGTGGGGGACTGGATGGAGAAGAACAGGCTTCAGATCAACCCAACCAAGACTGAATGGCTGTGGGTTTGGGGCCCCACTGATCCTGGAACTGAAGAGATGTCATCTTTAAATCTGAGTGATGTTACTCTGCCTTGCTGGGATTCCCTGTGCAATCTAGGGGTCCTCTTGGACTTGCAAATCCTGCTTAAAGAGGAGATTTTTTTCACCAGTTGTGCTCATTCCTGAATTAGGGAGCCCCGCTCTCAGTCATTTATGCCTTAGTGGGGCTGTCCTTGAAGACCATTCAGAAGGTTCAGTTCATCCAGAATGTGGTGGCACAGGGAATTACTGGTGTCTCTCATTATGTTCACATAACCCTCTACTGTGCAAGCTGCACTGACTCCCAATATGCTTCCTAGTACAATTCAACATGCTGGTTATCACTTATAAAGTCCTACATGGCATAGGACCAGGTGATCTATGGGACCATCTAATCCTGAGGATATATGCCCATCCCACATGTTCCAACAGGGGGAGTACCCTCTGTGTCCCTTCACTGAAACAATGCCATCTTATGGGATCCAGGGGGCATGCCTTCTCTGTGGTGGCCCCTGCCCTTTGGAACAATCTTCCCCTGGACATGCAGATAAGACTCTTTGCCTGGACTTTGGGATCAGGTTATGCTGAGTACTGTAATGGTATGTGGGAATGACCTTGGGAAACAGGGGGAAGAGCTGCAGACTAGACAACCATAATGCAAAAGGTATCTCAGCCCACAGAAACGGGGGGAGTGGGAAGCATTTCAGAAGGGACCTTCCCTAGTTTTCTGGACAGTAAAAGTGAAGGAGGGGAGAAATACTTTCAGACTTGCAAGATTGATGATAGCCCTTTGAGGTAGTCCAGACAAGAAGCACAAACTAGGATTACTAACACTAACTTTATTGAAGGTTACATTATCTTGCAAGTAAAATAATACACTAAAATAGTTAATGCTTTTTATCTGGAAAGAATGTGTATGTTCAGAAAACTCCAACTGCTTTCTAAATATGTGTCATCTCACCTTTCCTTGTTTTCTCTTATCTAGTGCAGAGTTTAAAGTCTCAAAATAAATGTTTATGAAATGTAATCCATTTGGATTACTGTAATACACTCTACAAGGAACTGGCCTTGAAAAGCATTGGGAAGCTACGGCTGGTACAGAATGAGGTAGCCTGAGCAGTGATGTTTGTGTCCTAATATAGTTGGGTGACTCTACTGCTTTGAGAGCAGTCTTGGTTGCCAATTGGTTTCCAGGTGCAATTCAAAGTGTTGGCTGTCATCTCTAAAGCCCTACTTGGCTATGGACCCGGTTACCTGAGGAACCACCTTCTTCTGCATTTATCTACCTGTCCAACCAGATCAAATAGGATTAATTCCCACCAGGACCTTGATGAGGTCTCAGAAATAGGCATTTTGAAGAACCCTTATTGGTAGAGATCTGGTCAGCTTTATCCCTCTTGTTTTTAAGAAAACCATGAAGATCCATCTGCTCCATATTGCACAGAAAAAGGATGTGTTATAACTAAAGGTGGAGTTCACGGATGCATGTTTATCCTTTTTTTAAAATTTGTATAATTTTTATATGTACTTTGGGGTTATTATTTTATGTTGGCATTGTTAGCCATCCAGAAGATCTGCAAATAGGTGGCATTTAAGCTAAATAAATAATAAATAGATAAATAAATAAATAAAAGAGATGCATGTTTATTCTTTTTTTTTAATTTGTATAATTTTTAAATGTACTTTGAGATTTTCAAGATATTATCTTGAACGTTCTCACCTTTTAAAGATCATTTCTCAAATGAAGAAAAGTAAGGAACTTTGGCTTGACTTGATCCAACACAAATGTGGGAAAAGACCTAGGGAAAAAGCAATAAGCAGAATTAACAAGTCACTGATCCTTTTGCACTACCTAGATGGTATGTGTCAAAATTATTCTATTGCTAGGATTACTGAATAAATTGCATTTAACCTGAAAAAATCCAGTTTGAATAGGAATATTGGGATTCAATATTCCCAATAGGAACTATGGATTCAAATTCCATTTGCATTTGAATTGCATTTGCAATTCAAATGCAAATTTCATAGTTTGATCTGGTCACATCTTTGATCCAACACAGTTTGACAAACAAGAGTCAGAACAAACAGTTAGCTGAGGCATTCACTGTTCCACTTGGAAGAGTTTCCCCATGCGATTTATTTATCTATTTATTTCTAAATTTATATGCCACCCACTCCAGTCTCTCTAGGCAGCTTACAAAAATACACATTGAAAATTCTAAAAAAGTGCTTATGGCATATAAGATGACTTTGCTAAAAAGCTGGGGCTGCTCATTGTCCAAAGGATACAATTACTTTTTGCAGCTGTGTTTTAAAATCCATAACTTTTTATACGAGTCCCTTACATTATTTTTCCTTTGTTGTAGAATTCTATCCAAAACCTCATTATTCCAGCAGTGAGATACTGTTCCCCATGAGACTTATATATCTGTGTTAAGCTTTAATATATTGCTACAGATGCTTTAAAATAACATTTATGCAGTCTTTACGGAATTAAGGGCATCTTCCCATCTGTGAACACATGCAATGGAATAGAATCTGCTTGTAGTGGACTGGTGCATGGATCTGATGATTAATATTTAACGGATGTTGGTCTTTTATGTAGGTCAAAAAGAGAAGATAAATAGAGGTGCTGTAGCATTTTCGCAGGCACCCTCTTTCTGCTTCCTGATTTCTCTGAATTATTAATCAAAGGAAACTGTTCTGTCCAGCCCATAATGTGCACCCTGAGAAAACTCCCCAATGATGATGATGCCTCCAGGAGAGCAGCGAATTGTTTCAACAAGTCCTGATTTCATGTGCTTTTCTGAAAGATAATCCAAATTGTACTTGTAGCCTCTAAAAATATTGTAAACTGATGCAGCTTTAGCTTCATTTGCCTCGCATTTTCTTTTTCTTGCGAATGTTTTTTTCCTTTCTGCTAAAATAGAGGCAGCTGTTTGCTATGAAAACAAATCCCTCTCCTTCCCCTTTTCTTCCCAGCCTACTGTTTCTGCACTGCAGTAGGACGCTCACAGTTGGTTGTAAATGTTCATTCACAGTTTTTGAGTCTCCCTGTTAGCTATTCCAGAAGACATGGGGAAAATAGAACATTTTAAGGCATTTTGTTTTCATAAATCTGTTTTATTTCAGTAATGCCACTGAAGTTTTATATTCAATTTCTTTATATCTCCCTAGTTATGAACTTAGGCAAAGGGTATGTAAAACATTTCCTCTTTTGGGAGAAGAAAAGGATGGAAAAAGAGATAATAGGAGTCACTTGTTTCTCCAGTCTTAGACTATCCTGCTGCATTGTTAATATAAAAGTGACTAACAGAAAGGATTGTGGAGAACAGAGATACTGGAATAAATAAAAGAGAAACAAGATTCTTTTCAGTAATTCAACAAGGTGATGAAAAGAAAATGAATAGAGCCACTTGAACTGGAAGGCCAAGGAGGGGGAAAAACTCTTCTCTCTTTCAATACTAACATATATAGCTCTGAAGTTTAGAAATTTCATATATTTCAAAGAATGACTGCAATAGTTAGAAGGATTTTTCAATATTGCAGTTTTCTCTGGGACCAAAAGATGCATAGACAACTCACTTGGCAGTACGCAGCTTTGTGAAACAACAAACATTTAAGAAATTCTTTTAATTAAAGAAAAAATGCTTTGCAAAACAAATCCTCAGCCATCAGTTTTGGTACTATACCATTTCTTCGGCACACACATGGCCATGTGAACATGCCTGAGACCTTTTTATTCTTTCCAACGTAACAATCTTTGAATGAATTTATGCAAAGGAGTTCAGAAGTTTGCTGTTTGTGTGTTTATTAGCAGTTCCAAAAACTGGAAGAAAAAAATGACCAAATATGGTATGGGGCAGAAACCGGCAAAAAAAAGATCAAGTTAGAAAGTAGCCAGCTCTGCCAAGGAGCTAGAGAAGGAGGGAAAAATTCCAACGCATTCCTATGGGAAGATAGTTGGCCATCGGCTTGAAATGTTTCCACTCCTCTGTTCGTTCATTCTTTCTTTCTTTCTTTCTTTCTTTCTTTCTTTCTTTCTTTCTTTCTTTCTTTCTTTCTTTCTTTCTTTCTCTCTTTCTTTCTTTCTTTCTTTCTTTCTTTCTTTCTTTCTTTCTTTCTTTCTTTCTTTCTATTAGAATGTTTAAATACAATAAAAAGTACAAAAAATTAAAGGAAAAATAAGAAAAAGATAAGACAGAAAATAAGAACAAAGAAAGGAAAAGAAGTGAAAGAAAAAAATATAGAATTATGACTTCTTCCCTTCTTTCTATCAAGTAGCCATCTTATTCTTTCCCTTCTTCTTTCCCCTTTTAATCCTCAGATCCATAAATCATCAATGCAGTCTTTTCTTCTTTCAACAAAAAGTCCATAAAAGGTTTCCAGTCTTTCAAGAAAGCCTTTATTGTTTTTTCTCTGACCAAACTGGTCAGCTTTGCCCCCTAAAATAGGTGGCATGGATGAAATAAATACATTCCTTTACTATTATGGTTTTGGTTTTTCAATTATTATTATTATGCTTGCATTGCATTTTGGGTGTGACCTTTTTTTTTTTTTTTACAGGAATGGGGAAAACTAGTAAACATTGTAAACATTTTTAAATGATAAAACTTAACGGTTGCTTCCTAGAATATACTAATAGAAGTTAGTGCAATCATAATCCCAAGAGTCCACAACCAGGCTCAGGACAGGCTGACCTCCACTTGAGCACATTCTGGGAAAAGAAGTTCACCACCTCTCTGAATAAATGGTTCTGCTCTCAAACTGTTCTTACTGTTATGTAATTTTTTTCTTACTTTGGAATCTGCCTTCCTGCAACTTAAATCTCTATTTTTCCATGTTTTGAACTCTGGAATGAGGGAGGACAGATCTTGACTTTCTTCTGTGTGACATCCTTTCAGGTATTTGAAGAGTGTTATATCAACCTTCAGTCATCTCTTCTCAACGCTAAACATACCCATTTCCTTCAGTCTTTCTCCACAGGGCTTAGTTTTTAGTGCTGTGATTATTTCTATTGCCCTTCTCTGAACTTCTTTCAGTTTCTCTGAATCCTTCTTAAAGTGTGTTGCCCAGAACTGGACACAATTGATGGCATCTGACCAAAGCAGATAGAATGTGGAATAATTACTTTCCATGATTTAGAAATTATACTTCTGTTGATACAATCTAAACTTGAATTTGTCTTCTTTGCAGCTACACTTCTGGCTCATATTCAAATACTATTCCCAAATATTTTTCACAAGTACCGTTACTAATCCATGTATCCCATATTCCAAGTGATATAGAAATTTTAATGAGCTAGATACCTATCCTCCACATTGTGATGCTCAATGTAATTTCAGGTCTAGAAACTCAGTATATTTAAATGAAGAAAACCTAGCTGGTTGAAGCATTATAAAGGCTCCCTGTAGGCTTCCATAAAGAGCAAATGCTAGCAGAGCCGATGAAAGGAATATGTTTTCTTTCCATTCTTTTTGGCTTCTTTCTAAGGTTAAAGCATTGGGCAAAACTGAAGTGGCTCAAAGTCAATTGAGGAGGTCAATTGGAATGATTTTTTTTAAAAAAGGAAGAGAAACAGCCAGTGAAAAAGCTGGGAGGTTAAGATGCCATTAAAGCAGAACATTGGTTATTTTAGGTTAAGTTATTAGAACCATTATTGGTCACTGTGCTTTAAATTATTACTTATGCTGATTGCAATTTTCATTAAAGAAATCATATTTACTAATTTCAGCTGGTGAACATGCTGTGGTCTGAAAGTTCCTACAGTATCTTATTTCCTCATGTTAGTTTATCTGAATGTACACATTCAGCCATATCAAAGCAAAGTCTTACTCTTCTCTTTACACAATGGATTGTGATAGCAATTTATTTTGGAAGTGGCAGGGGAAAGATTTAGGAAGTCTGGACTCAATGAACTGGCTACACAATTATTTGGTGACGAGGACAAGGAGCTTATGTGGGCCTCCAAAAGCTCAAGTGAAAAATAAGAAAAAGCTGTTACCACTACCTAATCCTTGCCAAGTTAGGAAAACAAGCTGGGCAAGAACTATTTCAGAACTCCTGCCACGATGGAAAGCTAGCATCAAGTGAGATAGTCAGTGGCACCCAAAAATGAGATTCTCGCTGGCTTCTTTAACTTGATTTATTGAAAGGAGAAAGGGATTCGATTACAGAGATACCAATAACAGGATTGTTTTCGTGTTCAGAAGCCATTTTATCTCCCAGCCTGCTAAGGCAGGAACTTTCTCAGTCTCTTAACCACAGCATCTGTATGAACTAGCAAAAAGGTTGTTCTTTTAACTGATAAGAGAGGAGTGTTCACATGTCCAGAATGGGAATCTCTTTCAGGCGCTGAATTTACCATTTCGATTACACAGTAAATGGCGCTCTCAGCCCCATTTTACCTCCAAAAGCATCTTTGTCAGTATAAAAATAAGCATGAATGTTGCTTCATTCTTCTACATAAGGAAAAACAGTAATATTAATTTGAGGGGAGATAACATGAGCATTAATCTTAAGGTAAAACCAGTAAATATATTTATTAATTTTTAATGTGTGTTAATAGTTGTGAGCACAGAAATATAATGTAAATGCTGATTTGGATAATTTATTCCAAGGCCATGGATATAATTTTGCATATTAGGACATCAAATGTATTTTGCTGATGTCCCCCACCATGATTCATGACATGTGAATATAAGAATACAGTTCCCGACTGCATTTAAAAATGCAGTTTGTGCATGTTAAATTTCCTGAACAATGAAGAAAGGGGCTCATGTATTAAAGTATTCTGCAAGCCTATAATTTTACTGTAAGGGCTATTATTACTTCATAAACTGCAAGAATAAAGCTCAAACAGGGTTGTGTATTGAATTCAAAAGGTTAAATTACAGGTTCTGCAGTAAATTGGCATGAGGTTTGATATATATTTTTATTGCTGACACAAGCTAAAGCCACTATATGGCTGCAGTTTTTGCCAGCTCCTGGACATAAATGTGCTGCATTTTCATTGTTTAGGAGAAGAAATGCTCAACTGCAGACCACTGGCTTTATTAGCTAGTTGATTTTGATCCCTCTAAAAAAGTGTATAGAGAGTCATAGGAATAGACTGGCACTGAAAACAGAGAGAAAGAAATTAAGTCCTAAAACTAAGTAGAAAATCCTGTAGATTGGGTATAATTCTAGAGAAAAACAACTATGAATAACTTAGGTGTTTCCAGTTGCATGTATCACCTCTTAGAAATGATGAGGAACAGGAGAAGACAATGTATAAGGTATTTGTCTTTTTTATATTAAAAGAGGCTACTTGAATTTGTATTTTTCTGGAGGACAATAAGAAAATAAGTAGGAGTATTTTGGTATGTTTTTTATCTTGGCTGAAAAGCAGACTGATGAAACACTTCTTGAAGACTGAACAGTGCCCAGATGCAAACTAAGAAAGTACATTACTTAATTATAGAAACACTGAAATTCAAAGACAGAAAAATATTTTCTGGAGAAGTAGACTTTGATTTATGCAAAGTATATACAACACCATGATTACTCATGACTGGGTTCCTTCAGGTGCTAAAAAAAATATTTTTCCTTTTCCCCAAAATATGAGAAGTGGTATCAGTTCAGCATATTGCATGTTAGTTTAGCATAGTCCATACGTGCGTGCTTCTCCCTCAATGGTTCCATGTAGGAATGCAATCGAATACCACAGAACTTTCAGTCAGCATTTTTTTCTAAATTGCAGTTTTCTGGGTTCATTTCACCCTTTCAATATCCAAAATGCACAGATCAATTGTTCCCTTTACCACTTCCCTTTAGTGAACTGTCAACTAAAACCTATGTTAGGAACATTTGTTATGAATTATATGCTGTCATATGGATTAATATGCTGAAGATGTAATCCCCCATTTTTCTATTCTTTAAAATGAGGGTGGGTAATATTTTAACTCCTGTGACCCCTTTAGAGTACATAGAGGAGTTTGATCCTGAGTCAGCCAGCTTTCTCTTTAAAGAATGAAGTAGTAGCCATGGCACCAGCAATTATAACACCATTTTTAGTTAGCTTCCTGACTGATAATTTCAACCTTATGGGTATAGAAAAATGATATGAAGGGAATGATTTAGGTTGCCTGGATTTTAATGCATACATCTCAAGATATGGGTACTCCTCTGAGAAGCTAAACACATGGAAAGAAGACTAGCTTCTCTTTTTCAGATATTGATGACTTCCGAGAGGTTTTTTTTGTTTTGCTATGTGTTGGAAATCATATATAAACCCCTTCCACTGTACACTGTATATTATATTGCTAAAGCAAAATGCTCATCTCATTTTTTTTCCAAGTATCATTTACTGTAAGTCATTAATATATTTTAAAAGTCATATGAGATACAACCCTCCAACTCCTTCCAACAAAATTAGCATGTTTTTGTTCAGGAGTGCAGATGAAGATCTGACTCAGAAAATGACACATCTGACAAGTCTCACAGAATGAGATTATTTCTTGTCTAAATTGCCTTTAAAGACTGAGCTGTGAATGGATTTTTTTTTCCTGTCAAAAACTGTAATTTAGTTCCCTGTGCTGTACTTGCTCTTTTGGTATGTACCAAAGTAGGACAAGGAGCATCTCAAGTATATTTTTGGCCATGTAGCAGTGAAGGACTAGAAAGTGAGAATAAAATAAAGTCAGAAACAGGGGTGAGAATAAAGTTTTCAAGGTAACAGTTCAGGGACCACTTGAGACAATCTCAGCCAGATGGAAAAATGTATGACAGGAGTCCTCTTGATGTTTGAACATGGCATTGTTGTTATACTGGTCTGTAGTATATTGAAATATTTAATATGTAGAGCCATACCTTTTCTTTTCTGTTGTTTTTTCTGTTGTTTTTGCTTCTTTCCTTCTCCTTTCCTTCTTTCCTTCTCTGTTCTTTCTTCTTCTCTCCTCCTCCTCCTCCTCCAGAGAGCTGAGGGTACTCTTTCAGTGCAAAGTTGCTTCACTATTACATTAAAGTGAATACTCTCTCCTTCAAAAAACCAAAGGATGCCAAATACCTTTTGTATGCTTTCTGAGAAACTTTCCAGTCTGAAACATTTTCCATTAATGCCGTGAACCATTCCTTACTGGCAAAACTTCTAACTCAAAAGCCTCAAGGCAAGGCCTCTGAAATATCAAATAGGAAAGCCTTCAAACACTTTCTCTCAAAAATGTGCACAACAACCTATTGCCAGCCTGTGGTTTACTATTCTATCTGGATAAGATTGTGGGTTTTTAGGCTAACATCCTCCAATCCTGAAAAAAAAGTTTAGTTCCTGGGGAAATTTCAACTTCTCCATTGTCGGTTAATAAAAGATGGCTAGTAAGAATAGCATTTGATGTGTGTGTGTGTGTAGACAGATAGACAGAGATAGAGATATATAGATATATACAATAGATATATAGATATAGATGATATAGATATTGCTTTGGAGCATAGGTTGCAGATGTTTTGGTTTGATTACAAATTGTTTTGCTTTGTGTTGGGAGGAATGGAAAACTACCGTATTTTTCTGACAATAAGACGCCCCCATGTACAAGATGACCCCCATTTTTCCAACCCCAAATTAAGAAATCAATATTTTAAAGATAGTGCAGAACACATTTTTATTTAGTAATTAGTTAACATTGACCTGATACACTCGGTGGGAGGAGGTCCAAACCGTCTCTCTGCAGCTCTATTTCCATGCTGTTTTGCATAACTGATTACATTCAAGCACGGGTGAAACTGCCAATAGCTTCTCTCTGCAGACAGCCTTCCTCTAATTGGTTTGTTCAGCATCAGCTGACGTCAGTTACATCAGGCTCGTGATTGGAGGAAGTCTGTTTGGGAGACAAGCTATTTCACTCGTGATTGGAGGCTAGCAACAGGAGGAAGCCTGCCTGCAGAGACAAAGTATGGGCAGTTTTGCCACCGCGTGGTTCTCTCCCCGGCTGACTTCCTTGAATAAGACGCCCTTCAATTTTTAAGGTAAGGATTTTAGAAAAAAGTATCGTCTTATAGTCGGAAAAATACGGTAAGCCAACCCTCCTTGGCTGAATAGCAAGAAAAGGAGAGAGGCAGAAGTGACCCAGAAGCACTGCTGAATGCAGAAAGGAAAAACGGCAGACGTTACAACATGGCAATAACTAACAGCAGGGGGAAATGTTCAACAGGGCTACAGATGGTGCAGCCTACAGCATTCCAGTAACCTTCCTGTTGGGACAGAGACTCTTAGAACTGTGATCCACTGCACAGATTTATGATGGTTGGGGATTTAGGGAGTTCCTGACTGCACCAGGTTGAGAAGGTTGCCATATACTGCCTGTAGTAAGTTAAAATCATTGAGGAAGTATTTAGTTTAGATGGAGAAGGAGTTTTGTATCAGCAAGAAAACTACAATAAAGCAGAAGCCATTTCCCTGAGTCTCAAAATAACAAGAATGGAACCACCATTCTTGCCAGGGCTGATTGTACAAATCACAACCAGAGCTGTTATGAGACGATTGTTGTTACTTACAATCCCTCACCACAGAAATGTGGCCATCTCCTTATCCTTAGCCCATATACTGTCAGAGAATGATAAAAATAGTGATTTAAAGTTTAAAAAGCACCAACAGTGTTGTCATTAATAGGCAGCCTGGGTGGGAATTAAAGAATGTGGGAGCTTCATTTGTAAAATAACATGAAAAACCTGAGGAACAGATTAAGAAGAAAAAGCAAGGGTAAACCCCTTGAAACAGTAGTATTTTTCGATGTTCTGTGAGTGACTCTTAATATGGCAAGGAAATGGGCCAGTTCTGTCATCAGTTTAATAAATTTGTTAGCAAATTGTTGCTAATAAAAATGATTGGCAGTACATTCAGGGCTGATGAGAAATAACATACTGCTTTCTGTAATGTATAATTCACTGCAGAAGTGTGGGCAGTTCTAGACTGCTCATGTTATACATCTATTCCACAAGCTGCATTGGTTGCCAATATGATTTTAGGTTCATTTCAAGGTGCTGCTGGTTACCTGTATGTAAAGCTCTCCATGGAATGGGATCAATTTATTTGCAGGACTGACCCTCTCTGATCATGTCTACTTATTCCATCCACATCTGGCAGGAAAGGCATGTTATGGGTCCCAACCATTAAAGAGTGCTACCTGGTGGGACCCAGGAAGATAGCCTTTTCTCTTTGCTGCTCCTGGCCTATGGAACATCATTCCCCCTGGAGATCAAGTTGGCCTCAACCTTGTTAGCTTTTCACAAGGTCCTGAAGACATGGCTATGTTCCCAGGCCTGGAGGTTGGAGTGTCTGTTGAAGCCTGTGAATTAATTTTGTTGAAATACTTGCATTGTATCTGTAATGATTAAAAAAAACTCTGATTGTCTATTTATTTTGTATTGATGTTGTTCCACCATATATACAGTATATATATATAGCCATCTAGAGTCACTTGTTTGAGATGGGTGGCCATATAAATGGAATGAATGAACAAAAAGCATAGAGATAGAGATGAAGCTTTCATTTAATAAATGAAAAATTAATTAACGTCACTTGGGAGAACTGTGATACAAGAGTTTAGAGATTCCTCAAATCCAGATGTTCAGGAAATGAGTTCATTTAGTTAAAATTTAAATATTTCAGATTGGATTATGGAAAATTCACTCGTGCCCAGAGCAAACTCTACTATCTCCTTTGCTTGGCACTCTTTTTTAATAGTCAATGCTGCTGCTACAGCAGAAATATTGCTGTTACAGCTATTCTGTGGAATAACAAATAAATCTAATATAATGAACTATATTACTTTCAGAAAAGACTTTCATGTCTGAAGAAATCTGGTACCAAAGGCTGGTGATAATATACTTCACAGCAATTAACAAGAGCACCTACCTATGAAAAATCAGATAATTTAAGAAGTCTATGCTTGCACTTATAAAACTGCTAAATTCTTAGGATCCTTACTTTAAAAAAAATATTCTTCAAGGTGGTGTCACTGATTTACAACTGAGATACACAAGCAGGTCAAATCTGCATATCAGATCAGGTATTTAGAATTTCTGTAATATAACTACCTTAAAATGCATTCAAATATAACACTTCTGTAATTACATGGGGAAATAGTATATAAAAATAAAGATGTTTAAGCTTTGCTGATTAAGTTTTCAACAGGAACATGGCATTTGTACAGTTCTTTCATGGGAAGAGAGAAAGCAGATATTCTGGCTCACCTGTATAATGTAAAACATTTAGTTGGGTCATGAACATTATTAAAAATACAGCATCCAAGCATGGAGATGGAGTAACTCCAGTTTCAAGAATCAATCTCTTAAAAATGGAAAAGAAACCAATCCAAAATGATGACTTTTGGATGGAGGCAACCATTTTTTTTTTCTTTTCATCTAAGCCAGACAGCTGTTTTCCTACTCATTTTAGCAAGGCTTTGGATTTCAGTACAATATATTCCTTACAATTCATAGATTCATCTATACATACCCACATGCTTTGTGGTATGTAACATTATGCAGAGTGCCAAAAAGGAGTTAGAAACAGAACAAGAAAACAAGACAGACTAGTTTGATCAGAGGGGACTGTCGATGTCACTTCCCTACCCATGGCTTTTGTCAAGCGAGCCTTTCCCATAACTCTTAAAGCAACAGCAGAAGATTAGGTCATCAGACTTAGTCACATACATGCAGCAACTAGAGACACTTATTCTATGTAAAGTAGGATCTCTAATCTAAACTCTCATTTGCAAACCAGTATACCGTTACCCAAATCCCACTTGAAGCTTTATGCAGTGTTGCTCTTCAAGATAACAAGATTCCTTCAGGAAAAATGATAGGGGAGGGAAATTCTCTACAGGGAACAACTGAGATTCTGACCAGGCTACATAGAACAAAAAGTAAGTCTACAAGGTCTGGATGGGAAAACTCTGAATAGCACTAGATGGAACCAGAAAGCTGGTGTTTTCTATACCTGTTTGTTGCCATCTAGTGGCCATACCATGGTAGCCCTTTTACGAGGGGGACAAGACCCCCATGGTATCCATATCATAGTATACTATCAAAATTCCAAATATGCTCGCTGGGCCGCCAAAATTGGAAAACCCTGAATCAAAAAGATACATTTTGTAGCTCATAGTGGGAAAGTCTATAGTCATTTCCACAGAACCACCATCAGAAATAATTTTAAGTCTCTTAATCTCCTACTAACACCAAAATGCTAAGATCACCATCAATCAGCCAATGCTCCTTCCAGCTGATCAGCAGGAGAATATACTGTCATTCAATCAGTATCCTGCCTTGATCAACCAGTAGTTCTAGAACAAAAATAACTCTTATTGAACACAAAGGAATATATAGCTATTGCACCCAATTCCTGTTTTTGGTCCATGTTGTGTGCTTTTATCTGGACTAGTGTACAGAAATGTGAGCAACTGCTATGAGGGGAAACTTCTTGGCTGCAAACCTGATTCCCCTTTTATTTAAGACTCTTGCCAGATGCAAAGGTGAAATAATAGCATATTGGCAATTTTTGCTAACCAACACAGCCAACGTTAAGCAAATGTTTGCAGGTTTTCGATTTAGTATCCCTACTTAAAACCCTCCTGAAGTTTCTTTCTTTGACCCAGTGCTTTCCACTGCAGATGTTTCATCAAGTTTTTTATCAAAGGAAAACTAACAGCAACTCTGGGAACTTAATTAATGTTGCTACACAAAAGTCATACAATTAAAGAATCCAAATGGAGGGGAAAGAGTGCGTAAGAAAATAAACAGGTAAAAAGAAAGCAAGGACTTTATATACTGTATTTCAAAATAAATGTACAATAGACTCAATACTGTCCACACCGCATACTGATTTTGATAAAGCAACAAGATCCTGCAAATTCTGAAGGGGTAGAACTTTCTTGACCGCATTTGAGCCAATATAGTTGTTGAGATAAAATGATAAAAAAGCATTTACCTGATTATTATCATAAATGCATCTTATCTTTGTGAGTCCCTGTATAAGAAACCCCAACAACAGATATGATAAAATGAAGGGGGGGGGAAGGATACTCAAAAAGAGAATTGGGAAGCAACTGACAAAGGGTGAATCTGGTATCCATATCCATCTATCATATAAATTTATATATGGTATCTAAGCTGCATCTCCCATCCACCAGAAGCCAAAACCAAAATTTTAACTCCAGGGAATGAAAGGGATAGTGGGAAGAGCAGAAAAAGTCCTCATTCACATAAAATGACATGTTCCACATCTACTAACTACAGTAGCTGGATTCACACAACATGTGTACCAAGTTAAAAGTGTGGATCTCTCCTTTACTTCAACATTAAACTCATAGAACTTACAGTTCATTTGCAAGGTGGTGAACACAAAGGAATATATAGCTGTTGCACCTTGTTACAGCCTGTATCTCTGCCTGCTTACTTAGAAACCAGTCCAGGTTGAACAATGCTTATTCTTCAGTAAACTTAGATTTCATCCCTATCTTAAAACATTTAATTGAAATCAGGGTTCCTATATCTGTGCTGCCACAGTAGATGGTAACAAAGAGATAAAGTTTCTTATCTCTAACTCTTCTAACACTTATTGCCAACTCTATTTTTGCAATTCAGATATAGGAGCCCTGGTTGAAACATTCTAAGTAAAACAGGATCCATTGTATTTAAAGTAATTTCCTAGTAAGTATTAGGATGGCTGTCTTATGGGTCGTTATCCCCTGTGTAGTTTGCTTAGAGGTAAGTCCTATAAAATGAACAGAATTTAACTCGAAGGAAGATTATACAGGATGCCAGCAATTTTATTTTATTGTACAACAATCTTATTCTGACTTTGAGAATGTTGTTTATTTTGTCTTTGATTTAATGAAGAAGAAACACCCCTTGCTGCAAATGTCCATGTTCGGCCTACCTCTCATTTGTGGAAGAAAAAGACAAATTGCTTCTGGTTAATTATTTATATCCCCAGAGAAAAGTTGACTTTTGCACAAGTTAAAAAAAAAACTTGACCTTTGTTTACACTTTCCATTAGATGTGCTGCTCGGCACGCTGTGCTAGGTAAGGAGGGGCCACAGGTGTAGTCATTACAGAGGAAAGAAGCCGCGAGAGAATAAAAGGGATACAGCTGGGAACAATTATTTTTCAGACAGAAGAGAAAGCACCTGGTTAGAGACCTGCACTTTCCTGAAAGGTGAATATTATAGGAGACAGGATTTGAAATGCAGCAGGGAAGATATTAGGAGCATGAACTGAAGACAGCATTGTTGGACTGCCATTTTTGCAGAGAAGCAACTGGGAAATACCAATGTAGCTTGAGTTTTTATGACAGTATAACACTATTGCCCACTCCAGTCTGTCTAGAATAAGGGTGGGGAAATAGTAGCTTGAGATATTTGCTGAACTACACATCTCAGTCCACTTGGCCAATGGTGAGGGATGCTGGGCATTGTAGTACACCACCATTTGGAGGACTCCTATTCCCCCCTTCTTTGCTAAAAGGAATGCAAGAAATTGAAGTTTAATGATGGTCCTAAGAATACTTTTAATATTTTTTGTTTCTGTGTCCCATCACTTTCATGTTTATTTCTGGGATTCCAGGAATAATAGTGAAACTGGTCTGTGGTGTATATACATCTTCCATTTTTTCATGTAGTTTGAGTATCTCTTAGTCTCTTACATTTATCACAAAATGGTCTACTGTAAGCATATTTACAATAATTCTTGTCAAGGATTTATGATTGGTAATCTGAGAAGGACAGAGTATTGCCAAGCAGCCGTAGGCAAAAAACATAGGTTAAATTCTCACTAGATCATTTAAGTTTTGAAATGCGTTTTTGTAAATAACAGCGCTGTGTATTCAAGAATATTGCATTTTTATTACTGTTTGGGTAGTTCCAAAGTGTTCAGCCTTCCAGAAAGGAACTGTTTGAGAACATTGAAGGCAGACTAAAATTTTACTCTCAACCCTATAAGTTTCCCAAGCATTTGAAAACTAAAATGATTTTTCATGCATCCTCCTCCTCCTCCTTCAGGGTAAGGTCAGCAGTAAGGTATGTTCCATCTGAATAAGAAAAACAAAGTCATCGTACCAACTTGTGTGTCATACAAATATATACCTATTTGAGACTAGATAAGGAAACAGCTAAAATGATACAGATCAATCTTCAGCATAAGATTAGCACTGCTGTTAGGGGTTTGATGCATGCCATTAATATGCTATTAATATGCTCTTCCCACCAAGACTTCCCATACATCTCACTTGCTGCAGCCCCTCTTACATCTTCTTCCTTCTATAAATGTTGTGCCTTCAGTCTCAAATCCTAAAGTTGTGCCAATGGCTTCCCCTAACCCAGTGTTGTCCAAACCTGGCCACTTTAAGATGAGTGGACTTCAATTTCCAGAATTCCCCAGCCAGCCATGCTGGCTGGGGAATTCTGGGTGTTGAAGTTCACTCATCTTAAAGTGGCCAAGTTTGGACAACACTGCCCTAACCCTATCTTCACTAGGTGAGCCCAAGAGTTAGAGCTTATGCCTCAGGAATCAGACCCAGTGCTGGAACCGAGCTACATAAATTAGTGTACATAATTTAGGGTCTTTTAGAAGTTGTGCTTTTACTCCACTGAGCAATTTTATTGAAGAAGAATGCAACTGTCCCAACTCAACAACTTTCTAAAAATGGTTTTAAAATATAATTCCTCTTTATGTGGAAGAAACTGTGCACTTCCTAACATATAAGGAAAGACAATCTGCTCATCGGCTGTATGTATGTATTTTTGTCCAAGGGCCTAGACTTTCAAAATGAGTTTAGGTTTTTCAAGATATTGAACTATTTTTTTTCAAAAAATTGAGTTTCAGTGGTTGGATCATTCCTACTTTTGGCAACTACATCAGAATTTTGCATTGTTCATAAACTCCCCATTTCTTGGAAACTTGGGGGCTTTGTCCTAGGGAATTTGCGTTACATGTTGTTTCTTTCATTATAAAGAAATTTCAGTAGCATTGCACTAAATGTGTTTGAGTTTTTACTGATGCAAGCATATGATTACTTGAACATGGAATTACAATCATGTGAATTCATGAATGCACTACAAGCAAGCTTCAATCTGATTAATTAGGTGATGCTGTGTTCAGCAAATCATGCATGCAAATAATCCTCATTTACTTCTCTTCATCCTAACATTTTCATAAATGAGTCATAACTTTTATGTATTAAATATACTGTACATGAGGATTTCCATCTCATATAACTTACCTAGGAACAAGTCTCACTGAATTCAGTGGAACTTTCTTCTGAATGGACCTTCCTTGGATTGCCCTTTGTAAGCCCTAGTTAACCAGTGGAGCAGTTAATGTCAGTTTTGGTGCAATCAGTAAGATTTAATTACATGGATGCATATCTGATTAGACACACATTCTTCTGAAAATGTGTACCTGGATCAGGTAAAACATCAGATAAGATAGACCTGCTTTTTCCAAGGCAGGTCTACCTTATCTGCTGCTCCCAGATGTTTTTGATTTCAACTCTCCTAAGGTCCAGACAGAACGTTCAACGCATATAAAGGAAAACAGGTTGAGGAACGCTGAGAATTAAGGAATGGCAGATTCTTGAATTACTTGGGGTGTTATAGTTAAGTATTTCTAAATTGGAAGGGATGGCAAGGTAGATAGTTGAGGTCTTATAAGTGGCCACTGTGAAAAATCGAACAAATTATTATCATGACTTATCAGTTATCAGGTAACAAATGTTTAATTCATTTGTCTCAAACTAGTTGCGCAATGTTACAGTATATGCTTTAAAATATTTGCTGCGTTTATGCTGCATATGGCTTCAGCAGTCTGTGGTCCTTGGAGCTGATAGGAATATACCTGTTTTGTTTCAGCAGAAGAACAGCATTGTGATCTGACAGAGAAGAGATTGTATTACTTGATTGCATATTGTGATTGTTTAATGTGATTGTTCTGGCCTTGTGGTAGTGCTTTATTTAAATTTATTGAAATAATATTCCATGCAGAAAGTGGCTTGCAAACTGTTTAAGGGGGTGGGAATGAATGGAAATAGCTACGATATGCTGTTAAATTTTCCTATTTGCAATGAACAGATTTCTCTTTAGGACCAAGCTGATAACTTTGCTAATATGCTTCAGTTAGCATCTTTTAAGATATATTTAGCTATTTTCTGCAAATGGACTGAAGTGGTGAATCACACAGTGCCTCAGAATGCTTTTAATGAGGTGTGGGGCGGGGGGGGGAGAGAGATCATGAATTAATTTTCACAAAGAAGTAATTTTTTTTCCCTTTGGCAGAAATTGACTTTCTGCGTATTAGAGTTGCTTTACTGCCCTCTAGGGTTTCACACAGGCAATACATCCAAGCTCAAAAGAGCTGCAGTACAGATTTTTTTTTCACCCCAGTATTTTTTTTTTAATCGTTCACTATCTCTGCAAGTGTAAAGGTATGGTGGGGTTATAGTCTATAATCTTTCTTCAACAATAAGATGAAGTTTCTGTATGTAAAATGGAGATGTTTGCCAAAAACAAACTCCAATTTGGACAATGTTCTTGATAGTAAAGTTGACATTGGCTCCTGTTTCCGAAATGTTGTAAACAGCTTGTACACACACATTTAAACAGAAAGTACTCTACAGCAGGGTTCCTCAACCTTGGCAGCCTGAAGATGTGTGGACTCCAACTCCAGAATTCCCCAAGCCAGCATGCTGGCTGGGGAATTCTGAGAGTTGAAGTCCACGCATCTTCAAATTGCCATGGTTGAGAAACACTGCTCTACAGCATATCCAGCATTCATCTGAATATATTGTGGAGCTCATATCTGAGGCACTTTAAGTTGTGTTACCGGAGCCTGGACTTGAGATTGCGGTTTATAGGAGGCATTTGCCCTTAGTGTTTGGCACTGGGGGACCGAAAGAAGAGATGCGGTGTAATATTAGACTTTAGAGTTTAACTATAATGATGAAAGGGCTAACAATAATGCTCAGAGGCAGGACCTAATTTCTGAACATACTTTGCATTGTGTCTGGAATGGGTAGGAGTGGGGAAAAGAGGAAATTATCACACCCTTATTTTTACCCTCCTCTTCCAGGTCCCTGATGCAAATTTCTTGTGGCAGAATCTCTGGTGAAAATTTATTTTCATTTACTGGTTAAATACAACCAAATCAAAACATGAAGCAAATAAAAAAGAAGAAAATGCATATCAGTACAAACAACCCCCCCCCCCCATGAAAAGACATAATGCATTTGTACAAAATGTTGTACAAGTATACAAATAGTAATCTAATTTAATCTAGTAATGCTGATGTTGGATCATCATGCCTGGTTATGTCCATTAGGGTAAAGGAACTACGCTCCAGCAAGAGGTGCAGCTGGATCCTGCATAAGGGATGCTAGGTAGAAGAATGCTTGAGGAAGACCCAAACAAGGGTGGGCTCTTCCATTGCTACTTGATAATATTAATCACTCATCTCTACTAACTTAGTTGCAGTTGGACAACAGCAAAAAGAAAATGGGAGAACCAAGTTGTCTTTGTATCGTTTGTCTCCCTGCCTTCCACCACCTGTGACTGAAGAACCAACAACGTAGTCATGGAGCTTTGGTAGGATGGAGCAAGTCCTTTGGCAGCAATCCCCTCTCTGGAGTAGGTCACCACAAAGGGTTAATTTCCTTCCCTTTGGCAGGAAGGAGGAACCAAAATGTTTCTAGCAAAAAGCAGTGTTGGTCTTGGAAGAAGGATTAGAATTCATAAGTACAAACTGAGAGGTGATCTGTCAGCCATTCTGGTTCTTGTTCTTGCACAGTCTTGTAGGAATTGTGGTAACTGCTACGGTGAAGGAGCAGCATTCATAGCTGGTTGGTTCTTCAGGTATCCTGCAGTAGAAATACTTTGGAAGCAGTTGCAATTACAGAGTACCTTCTTGTATATTGCTCCTTCAAACAATGGTTAGCATCCTTTTGCTTGCACCCAGAATTTGGTTTGTGTGTGTATGTGTGCTCGTGCACACACGCCTCTGAGTCATGGTGCCTGCCTGGACAGGTCTCTGCAGTTTTCTTGCCAAGATTTGCCAAGTGGTTTGCCATCCTAGGGCTGAGAGGGAGGGACTGACCCAAGGTCTCCCAGCTGGCTTCATGTCGAAGAAAGGACTAGAATTCATGGTCTCATGGTTTCTAGCCTAATGCCCTAACCACTACACCAAACTGGCTCTTAGAATTTGGTTTAGGCCTCTCCAAAACAACTGGGAGGGGGGGCATTCTCATCAAGTTCTCCTATAGACTATACTATGATTGAGCTATGATAGCAATTTTTTTTCTTTTGCTAATTCCACCTGGGGTTGCCAAGGTAGTAGAGCTGGTGTAGTAATACTGTTTCAGAGGTATAAATGTTCACTGGGAGAAGGAAAAGCCTCAGTACAGAGATGCTGAGTTTTCCAACTTTGCCTATTGCCTAGTTTCAATTACATTTTGCCTTGTAATGTAGGGAACATCTGTTCCAGAAATAGTACTCCAAATCTCCTTTGGGAGTTTGGACTTAGTTGCTTTGTTGCTGTATTTGCCACACCCATATGTTTACATGGGATTTATTTGCACAATTGAACTGGAGGATTATCTCTGGGTGAGCAGAGCTAAAAGAGAAAAGTCCATATGGACCATTTAAATCATTTTGTGACACTGAAACAGGTGCTGTTCTCATCGGTAGTAAGAGGTTTAAAAATGCAATATTCTATGATGCTAATTTGTGGCTGATCTGATTATGATATAATGGTGCTACTGAACAATTATATAAATCCTGCTGTTGTAATGTAAATGTTCGCAGAGAGACCAGCCAGATTTTATTTTCTCTTGCAACCAGTTCTTTAATGTAATTTAATGTAGTTGTCCAGAACCATTATAATTAATTGAGCACATAAGAATTATGTTTTCAGAATATACTTTTGATTCCATTTAAATTCCTACTACTTTGCTTCATTACATTAACTGCAGGGATTCTTGTCACAGCATATTGTGATCATGTCAGTGTCACTGACTAAGGTTAGATAGTAATTCTGTTTTATGCTTGATCGCATTCCAAGTTTCTTAGTTAATTTCTGAGAAATTAACATACAATAGTAATTTTTCCTAGAATTAACCTGATGGATTGCTGCCTAATGTATACTGACATAAATCTTATTATTCTAAACAGTTCCTACTATTTATGCAGCCAGAAATTCAACAGATCCATAATAACTTTCAAGAGACATATCTGTTGGTTTTCTTACTGGTGCATGCTAACAGAACCCATAGTATTGTAAAACTGTATTTCTACAACTATAAAGTATCTATCTGTCTGTCTGTCTGTCTGTCTGTCTGTCTGTCTATCTATCTATCTATCTATCTATCTATCTATCTATCTATCTATCTATCCTTAACAGTGTAGATTCAGAATATAGTATACATAAGTCACACTGGTATCCTTGCACAGATGACTTGATTAATATACCTACTGTCATTAAGAATTTTTTGACTCCCCCTTTATTGTTATTTCATTGAAAAATAGCATTTGAAAATCCTTGAGTATTTAAGAAGCTCATGCAAGAAATGCTATTGAATATCAGCTATTCACCTATTTATTTAATTTATTTACCCCATCCCAAGATTCTGGACAGTCTACAATATTAATGTTTGGTTATGCCGTTCTGTAGACATTAGACAAAAGGTAACCAGAAGGATCTCTATGAACTGATTGGGATAGTAGCACCTTTCCAACCTCTTCATCCACGCATCCCTCCCTCCCCAGCCCAAGCTTGACCTGAAATACCATGGCAAACCCATTAGGGGTTGTCACTTTTAAATTCATAATACCATGCAAGGTTCAGAATGTTTTTGTACATTTTTTGTTGCACAATTATTAAGCACTTAGCTTCCAGTTTACTATACATGATACACATCTGATGGCTGAGACTGAAAAAATGGGGTCATGCCAAAACTATGGAGACGTCACCTGCAGTATTGTAAACATTGTTCAAAATACAGTGGTACCTCGGGTTACGAACTTAATCAGTTCCGTGACTCTGATCGCAACTTGAGTTGGTCACACCACGAGGCAAATTTCCCCATAAGGTTCAATGTAAATACGGCTAATCCGCCCTCCGAATTTGGTCGCACCACGAGGCAAATTTCCCCATAAGGTTCAGTGTAAATACGGCTAATCCGCCCTCCGAATTTGGTCACACCACGAGGCAAATTTCCCCATAAGGTTCAATGTAAATACATACGGCTCTGCATTTTCTTTGGAGCCATGCTGACAAGCACACCAAAAACCTTCCAAACGCCACAAAACACACCACAAGCCTCACCGAACGTCTCCTTGCTACCGCGATCTCGCTCACAGGAAGCCGCGACCGCGTGGCAGCAGGGCAAATGGCCGTGGATCCGGTTCATAGCTCGAGGCGGAGTTCGCATGTCGAGGTAAATTTTTGGGGCCGGAGCTGATCGTATCGCGAAAAATTCGTAAGGAGGGGCGTTCATAACCCAAGGTACCACTGTAATAGGTTGGGCTGGGAATTACAACATACAAAAGAAAAGCATGCCCTAGATAAAGACTTTATATTTGCAGAAAGAGTTTTACAATACTATAATCGATCAACATACAACATGGAAAAAGAAAAAAAAAATGACTAAAAATCCAAAATTCTTAAAAACGGATGAGAAGTCAGATAAACTTCTTGTAGCTTTAGAACCACTGCTTTCAATAGAGATCAAAAACATCCCTTGTGGCTGAGCCTTTAATAATCTCAAGTGGACATGTAATTCTCTGTGCAAGAACTATATTCCACACCTTAGCATGCCAAAGAGTCTTCAAAGGTCTTTCCAGCATCTAGCCAGAGTCTGTTGCACAGCCAGCAGAAAAAAGAGTACAGGGTTTTTTTGAGTTTAATATTTCTATTGCAGTCCTTATGCATAGCCAGCAAACATAATCCAGGTCAAAATAGAAGTGGTTCTAGCATTATAACAGCAGTATCATTTTGGATTGCATGCCAAAACCTAGCAAACATTTCCACCATGCATGCTTATACATGCCAACAGATTGGCAGCTGTTCCATCAGGTAGGTCGTGTATTCTTGATAATATGGCAAATTGCAAGGGAATTCTTTACCACTTATATCACACTTTCAAAGGCTTTACTACAGGCTTAGCAGAGGAGTGTGTTACCTCCTGTTGGAGCTCCAATCCAGATCCGAGGAAGAAAAACCCAAATCATCCTTCCAGCTTTGTTATAACCCATTCAATGGGCTGTTTCCATTATCAGTTAAAACTGAATATATCTTAGACACAATATCTTTCCTTGCCAAAGCCCCAGTAGCAAAGAGTGACTTAAATTAATATTTGGAGCACATAGAGTATTTTTAAAAAATGGATTCTTATAATTTTACATTTAGCCTGTTAGAATTTGTTGATATGGAAAACAAGTGCTGTTAAACCCTAACCAGATTTGACCAGGCTCAGCCGCAGAATTTAATGTGCTGTGTAAGGAGTTCTCTTCCTTCAGGAAACAGATAGAAACCTTAAAGCAATAGTGGGCAAAAAGAATAGAATCAGAAGGAAAACCATATGGAGATGTATAGATTTTTGTTTCCCCATTATATGGAAAAACAGTACAGGTAGTCCTTGAGTTATGACAGCAATAGGGACTGGGAACTCTGTCACTAAGTGATGCAGTCATAAAGGGCAATGTCATGTGACCGTATCACTTAGTGACAGCAATTCTGGCAGTCCTGGTTGCCATCGTTAAATGAGGACCACACAGGTTGTTAAGAGAGGCCCTCAAGTCACTGCAACTTCTGACTTCCTGGTGGCTTCCCTGTTGATTCTGCTTGTAGGAAGCTGGCAGGAAATGTTGGAAGTTGTGATCATGTGATTGCAACTTGCTGCAATGTCATAAATGCGAGTCAGGCACCAAATGCCTGGATCACGATCACATGACCACAGGCTTGCTGCAATGGCCAGAATTCTGAGGACCCATCATAAGTCCCCCTCGTTCAGCGCTGTCGTAACTTTGAACGGTCACTGGTTCAAATGGTTGTAACCCAAGGACTACCTGTAAAGTTCTACCAAAAGCATAACTAAACAGATTATTCTTAAGAATTATTTGACCTGCATCCTTTTCTGAAGTATATTTTTTAAAAATCCCGTAACATTACTTTATGCTAAGTTTGTTGCTTGCTTCCTTGTTTTTGGCAATTTACAATACAATCTTTTACATTTTTATTCAGAATCAAAAATTATTGTTAGAATCAATAGGACTTACTTTCAGGTAAATGTGCATAGGAGTTTCAGCTTTGGGCCTATGTCCAATATCCCACGGAATGATAGCTCGACTTTAATGTCATACCATAGAAAAGATACCCTTTTAAATAATTGTCCATCAGTGGTATAAATTAGGCCTTGATTTCAAGCTTAACTTGTTGAAGCTGGTGGAAACTTAGTATCCAAAATAAATTTTGGTATGGAAAGCCAGGCAAAGGAAATAAATAAGTAGTTAAACTCAGTTATATGATTTCTATTCATTGAAACAACTGATAATCTGTTCTGTTCAAATATAATCAACATTTGAATTCAGTAGTCTTAATAACAGGATCTGATTCCTCCCTATGGTGCATCTTGCTTAAATATTGAATGTACTATATAGAGCGGATATGCAATAGTCAGTTTGTGGTCCAAATACTGTTGAGCAATTTATTCTAGATATTTGTTAGATAAGCTTGAAACATGGATTAGTTGCTGGTTTGGTTACATTTGTTAACCAAATAAAAACCTTGATTAAAATACCAAAGCAATGTTTGTTGCCTCCTAATCTTATGTTAACACAGCCTCATTGTTTGCCAGCTTGCACAGAAGTAATTTCAATGGGCAGGTGATTTCCAAGCAAGACATCTGCATTTGCGTAAAAAGGAAGGAAATCATCAGGCCAGCTGAAGTTGTTCTTGCTGCTGTTGCAATTTAACACAGTGTTCCAAAAGCAAAGTAACAATATTCAATTTTCACTGATTTCCCCAAGCTTTTCATGGGTCAACCACAGTGAACTTATTTCAGTTTGCTTACATCAAACAAAATATTGTTTAGGTAGGGCTCTTATAGTGCACAAGTTGGAAATAATGGTGACAAAGTACACACACAAATATTGGGCAGCCACTTGGTAGCCTGCCAAAACATTGTTATTTTTATTCCAAAACAGCCATAACTCTTGAGCTTCATCTTTCCTTGCAAAATGCATGTATACAAAAATAGGTATCAGCATGAGGAAAATGTATTAAACCGTAGGTAGCTTTCTCCACTATTATTGTTTATCCTTTTAAAATTATATCAAAATTGGTCTCAGCATCTTCTTTCCTTTTCCATTTTTAAAAGTAAGGTTGTTATTGCCTTTGAAAGGTGGTACCTCTTTGTTTTTCAACATGGCAGATTAGACCTGTCCTGATTTGAGGCTACAGGCCTCAGAATTTGGATAAAATATATTGAGCTGCGGTGGGTAATGGTATGTGGGAATGATCTTGGGAGACAGGAGGAAGATCCGCAGACTGGACAATGGTCACAAAGTGGCTGCTGAGTCCACAGAAGTAGTGGAGACCTGGCAAACATCTCAGAAGGGACCCTCCCTAGTTTAGACTGTAAAAGTGAGAGGGGAGAGATGTGCTTTCAGACTTGTAAGTGTCTGTTATGTAAAGTTGGAGCTAGTACTTCTGGGTGTGCTTCTTGTCTGGACTACCTCGCAAGGCTGACACCATGCTTATGATAGAGAGTTAATATGCTGGCATGGTTTATCTTGTATTTATGTGTTCACAATCACAACAAAAATATCAGAGGATGAATTAAGACTGCCAAAGGTATCCATTGTTTTGTTGTTGGTTACATTATTCTATCAAACAATTTTACATGTAGTCAGGGATGTGTTTATATTCTCTTGGGCCATTTAGATCATGGTATTTTTTATTTGGCTGAGTTCCTGTTTTTGCCTCAAACGTAAACAATTGGATGGGTCATACTGCCTTCTCTTCTGAACCCTTTCAGAACCCATTCTGAGCCCATTCCCAACATGAACTCAGAGAGAACTGCAGCTGTTCAATTAAATATTACCTCAAATGTAAGTTGAATGTGATATGCTCATTTAACTCAGGGCATAGAGAACTGGATTTACTGGTAGAACTCTGCTTTATGGCAACAGATTGCATATTTCTGCTTTCCAGATGTTTAACAACTACATATACCCTTTTTCTTCACCTAAATTAGGCTGCAAAAATGAAGGAACTTTGGACTAACTGGGTATGGGCTTCTGTATAAAAGTCTGTGAACTCAGTCCAGATCTGATATGGAAAACAAATGTGGGGGATTAGATTCAAAATGTGCTTAAAGATACCACATTCTTCACTTAACCATTTTATTACTGTTGCACCCAAGGTTGGTTGATGGCTCTTGAGTTTCTAAGTTAAACAAAACAAAACAAAACAAAAACTGACAGACCTATGGCCTACCGACCACTAATTTAATTCACCACTTATTTATCCTGCTAACCAGACATCTATGCCTATGGAGTGATTTAGACTTACAGATCACTAGACCAGAGATGGGAAATTATTTAAGATTTCAGTTTGTACTCTTTGTAAGACTTGCACATGGCTGTGACAGGAACCAGTACATTTAATTTCTTATTTACATCAATTCCTTAACAATTTAATTTGGAAAAATTTATAAAGCAACAAATTGCATAAATGTTTGAATGGAAATAAGAATAATGAACTGTTTATTCTACAAATAGAGGTGTTGCTATCTTTGGAACCACCTTCAGCCGTATGCCTCTGTTTCAGTGTTCCACGTATTGAAATATATGTTGATATACATTGTATGCTGTACTGCTCCAGAAATACTTTTGAGGGATCACTGCAATGTTGCAAAATTCTTTCATCAAGCAGCATGAAACAGGGTGGGATGTGGGGAAGGTGATATTGACCCTTCTAAAATCAAACAGGGAAAGAATTGCAGACATTCAAATAGGGAAAAAATCTCAGCAGAGGGAGATATGGTGGAGACATGGGTAGGCCACTCTCAGGGAAGGTGGTTTCAATATTCGGGTGATATTGAATCACCTTCCAGCCCCCTAGGCTTTGCTGCAAGATATGGTAATCAGAGCTCAAGCAGGCCTGGCTTCCAGGTTTTGCTTGTTAATGCAGAGTCAGTCTGTAATGTAGCTTCCCTTGTTCACAATTTAATTGTGGATGAAAGGGCTGACTGTTAATGAAACCTGGTTGGGTGCAGTGGGAGGGTCGCCTCTCAGAGACTTGCCTAGCCAGCTTTCATGTATGGCATCAGCAATGAACTCAGGGCCAGGAAGAGTGGGTAGTTATTGTTATCTGAGAATCCCTGATGGCCGCTGGAATGCTTATGGCCACCATGGCAACCATGGATCTAATTGAAGTTATCTCTGCCCCAACTCACATGTTTAACCTGCTTTTTTATCTCAGGATAGTGTTGACATGATCTAGCTTTTTTGTTATGATTATCTGCCATCAAGTTGGTATCAACTCTTAGTTGACATTTTCTCCATGATGATCTCTCTTAACCTGGTCCCCCAGATCTTCCAACAGTGCACCCATTCCCAGTATAACTGAGTCCGTCCACCTTACTGCTGGTCATAACCTTCTTTTTTTTTTCCTTCCACCTTTACCAAAATTTGAGTTTTCTCCAGAGAGAGAAGTCTTTGCACAGTGTGTCCAAAGTAGGATAATTTGAGCCTGGTCATTTGTGCCTTGAGTGAAAATGTGTCTGGAATTGGGGGTATTACCATCAGTACATTGACTTTGGAGTTCTCTGGGGCTGCACCTCACCATGAGGAGGCTGGATCAATTTGAATAGCCTGCTTGAGGTTGTTCCTGGAGCTCCTGTTCATGATTTAACGAAGGCCTTAATTGCTACTTGGAATGAGAAGACAATGGATTGGATCACATCTGAATGAACTTTCTATGCATGTGGATCCCACAAGGATCCTTGGTTTTCAGAGGAACTCCTGGTGATAAATTAGAATAAGAGATGCTACAATGTCACTGGAAAAAAATGAAAAGTAAATCTGATCAACCACTGGTAAGAGCCTTTCTTAAGGATTACCTTGTGATGATAAGGCTGGTAAAATGTTATTTTTGCACCCTTATCACATCCACGGAGAGCCAGGTAGTAGTTCTGTTTGAGATGATTCAGTCTTTCCTGGGTAAGGAGAAGCAGCAGAAACATTTACAGAGGCTATGCAAGAACCCTGCTAGGCACCTCTCAGAAAAACGTTGTTTGGATTCACTTGGAATTGGACTCTAACTGTAAAGTCCTATGAAGCTTCCTGATTAAGTGGACAGGGTCCTGGAGTTTGGTCACCTATGTTTTAGACCCATGTCTCCTCTAGCTGATTAAAGGCCAACCAGAAGGTGACATATAGTTGGGTCCCTGCGATGGTTAATGCTTTTTTACAAGAAGGGGTGTTTCCATTGGCCTTGAGAGAGGTGGTGGTCTGACAGGACAGCATGCTTTGGGCCCCTTCTATTAAGCAGTGTCATCTTGTGCAATGACATTGTTGTGGCTTCCCTGTCTCAGCAGTTGCCCTGTGGAACACTATTCTCCTGGAGATCCAGATGGCCCCAAACTTATACAAGGTATTAAAGATCTGGTTGTTCCCTCGGGCATTTGGGCCAGTCTCACTGTTAAGTAGGTTGGGGGTTGTTTTTTTATTAATTGCCATGACATGTTTCTAGAATTTGGGCATATGTTATATTGATCATTTCTGGTCATTTATTTTACACATTGTGTTATACTGTCTCTTGGTTTTTAATCTTCTATTTGCCACTAGAGTCACTGTTGTGAGATGAGCAGCTCTATAAATCATACAAATAAATTAGTCTGTACTTAGTGCTCCAATGATTTCCGGTTGCACCTACAACTTTATCTGGAATTACTGAAGTGAATAATAGTAAGTTTTAAAATATAAAATATTTATCTAAATATATGTAACAAATTGAATACAATTTATTCAGATTATAAATATTCAATTTATAAATATTCATATAATAAAATGAATCTGTCTCCCTGCTTAAGTGTAATGTGAAGACTCCTTCAGAAACAAAAAACAGAAATAGAAAGAAACTAGGTAGTTTTTATATTGAGAAAGCTGGAGATATTTTTAGACATTTGTCCTTGAACCATTAGAAAATAAATTTTCAATAGGTAATATTAAATCTTTTTCTAGGGAAATCTTTTTCCTGCTGTTGAATATCCAATTTCAGTCCTCTGCAAAATTGATAATAAAGAAGAGAAATGGGCTCAAAGATTTGGTGTTTGTTTGTTTGTTTTTTCTTAGCAGTAGGACTACATTTACTATAAAAACAATGCAATCCATTGCTGGGTTTATTAAAGTCACCCATAGCATGTTGAAATAAAACAGTTATAGCTCAGAACTGCTAAGACTACAAACATTACAGTAGATGCACCATCAACCAGAATATATGTTCAGTATATTTAAAATTGTTTTCTTTTTCTGCTTTTCGTAATAAAAATAATTTACCAAATTATCCCAGAGGATTCCAGCATTCTTGAAAAAGGTCACGAAGCATCAAATCCTCATGCCCACGAGAAATCATATTTAAAATGGAAAGAAGAAAATTGAATTGAGCAAAGGACACTAAATTTCATTAGAGTGTCTGCCTATAACTGAAGAATCCCAACTCCCATCCTTTTTGTTGGATATGTTATCTAAATCCACCAAATTGTTTCCATCATGGGAGGAGGGATCACCTTGAATGGGACCCTTTCCATTTCTATTCTGCTGCCATTATGCATATAAAAGGATTAAGTCTGGGATAAGGAAAGGCCACCACCTTTGGGACTGTCCATGCTAATTACTCATAATACTACCACCTATGACTCTAGAAAGTTATGTGCCTTTTGACAGATAAATATATAGACATGGGAACTAGCAACTGAGTTGCTATGGGAAGAAATATTTTTTTCTTGTTTCTCATAAATAGCTTGAGGGATCAAAATGCAGGTAGTTCCCAGTTTAAGAACAAGTTCCGTTTCCAAGGTCTGTCCTTAAGTCAAATTTGTGTGTAAGTTGTAACAGTATTATTTATAATACTGTGTAAGGAGTAGTGTGTAATTAACTCAAACCATTGGGTATTTAACTCAAATCATTGTGTATTAAACTCGAATTTTGCTATAATAGGTTCCGTTCTTAACTATGGGCTGTCTGTAACCCAAGTGTTCTTAACCCGGGGACTACCCGCACTTCAAATGTGCTAACATCTTGTTTTCCTTTTAGCTCTCTTGCTTTGCTACATTTTAAACTCTTCTCTCATTACTATTGTTGTTGGTTGCTATTATTATTATTATTATTATTATTATTATTATTATTATTATTCAGTTTTAATATCAGGCTGATGTGCTATCTGATACAATACTGTCTGCCATCAGAGTATCCAAAATGAGCATGAAACTAGTTCCAGAAATTGACTGCTTCCTATGAAAATGAGATTTAGTATTGGTTAATGTTTGATCTGAACATTCAGGGTGTTCAAGGTGCTGAATATTACTTTTGGCTGCATATTGCTTTTAGATTGCTAAAGGTATCAAGATTTGCAGGGTTCTGGGAACCTTACATTTAAATTTAGCAAGGAGAAGAGTTGTTAAGAGTTTGGTTTGCCCCATGATCCATTATGATGTTACTTTGTTGTACGCCACCCAGAGTCGCCTGTGGTGAGATGGGTGGCTATATAAATTGATTTAATAAATAAATAATAAATAAATGATCCCTTTGCATTTTCAGAGTGTTCTTCTGGAGTGGTGCAATGGAATGAATCTTTTTGCTTTATTTAAGATGCAAGCCATGTATACGTATGTTTGTAGCGGTGCAATAAATAGGTCATTATATAGTCAAAGAGGTAAACTGCAATTTGTAAAGGAATGGATACCTTTTCTAATGATGTTTTGGGATATATTAGTTTTATGATATATCAGGGTTTGGGGTTTTTTTTGCTTATCCAACCATATTTCTCTATCTGCACCTGATTTTCTTATTTGTACTACCTATTCTTTATATTCTTTCAAAATATATAATAAAGTAATGAAGGACAAAAAAAGGAATAGACACCTGCCTGAGTGGACTTAGTACTGTTTATTTAACATGTGGTTTCAAAATACTGTATATGAAGTATAGACTTGACAGTATGATTAATATATTGTGTTTGTTTTCATTGCCTTGCTTTTGTGGGATAACAATAATATTTAAACTGGTTTTAAACAGAAAAGAAAACTTCTCTCCCCCAAAGTTTTGATGTTTGCCAAAATTAAGAAGCCATAAAGTGATAAAATTACATTGTATATTTAATTGGAAATGGTTCCCAGCCATGAATATTAATTGTCCAAACCCATGTAAAATGCTAATCCAGTGCAATCCAGTTCCCAGACAGCAAACTTAATGGGATGAAAATGACAAAGAGATGTCAGTTCTTATTCTGTAGAAACTTGATGGGCTTTATGAAAACTTGTCAGAAAGTCTGCTGCTTAATTGTTAATTTTGCATTACGAATGAGCTGAATTAATCGCACAGAAAGTATCAATGCTAATTATGTTTATAATATGAGGGTGAGAGTCTTCATCAAATGAGGCTCCATGAAGCACATGCTGAAAGTGGAGGACAGGTGGATCAATCTTACAGGCACATATTCCATTCCTCCCAATCACATGGTTTGCCTCCCCCTTCCTCATTTTAGAGTCACTAGATCAAAGTCCTGGGTGTGACATTTGACTTGATTTGGAATTGCCAAATCCAGATTATAAAGGGAAGTATTGCTTCTGGCTAAAGGTCATTTCAGGCCAGGCAACTGCTCTCTGGAGTCCCGACACATCTAGGAATTTATGGGTATAAAATTCATGACTGTATCACAATTTGCCATTTGTTGAAAGCTTTAATGTGTTGATTAAATTAAGTGGTAGTTCTTATGACAATCGTTTATTATGATAGTTGGTCCCAGTGGGAGAGATTGGAGGAGGGCAAGAGGGAAAAAGAAAGTGCAGCTGGAAACCAAGTTTGAATTCCTGAGTCACAGATGCATCTCTAAGTCATTATGCCAGAATTTCCCAATCTGATGCCTTCCAGATGTTTTGGGGCTGTGGTCAGTTGCAAGCTAGTATGGCCTTTGGCTGAAACTTTTGGAGAGGACAACCCTAACACATCTGGAGAGCACCAGGTTAAGGAAGGCTTCATTAAATGATATATACATTGACATATGCATCTGCTGAAGTAGCAGACAATCTATAAAACACTGTAAATAAAACTACATTTATAGGACTCATATACTCAAGGTAGCTAACAGTGTTTAAAATACAGAATGCAAAATAATAATTAAAAGCCTGGGGAAAGAGATGCCTCTTAGTTACTCTTTTGAAGGCAGGAATGGTTGAGACCAAACTCATTTCCCAAAGGACTGCATTTCACAGCATGGAAGTACTATAGGGAAGACTCCCTGAGAACAGAGTTGGTCCTACATCTGGACTGATTCATAATGAAGGGACAGACCCATTAAGATTTAAGCTGCTTCTGGCATTAAACATTAACAGGAACTTCTTAAGCTGTGCCTAAAAAGTGGAGCTTTCAACAGGAGCATCATGTGATCCTTGTATCTTCTGCCACTGTAAATAGGTTAAGGTTAGCCTTTAAGGTCCCTCAAGCTTTTTTGTTGTTTTTGCTATGACCTAATTCAGCTACCTCTTGAAAGACTTATATGTATTATCATATTTTAAAATGACCCATACACAGCTTTCTCTTTGATTGCAGAAAACAAATGCCAACCTGTTCATTGTATTGCCTCTACTTTCTATGTTTTTCTCTTCTTCTGTCATTCTGCAAAGTTCCATTCTCATATTGTTGACCCTTGATATAATAGAACAATGAAAGATGGCATCAGAAAGCACTAAGCAGTAGAAGTTTTAGTACTGAGGTGTGAATGAGATATGTAGAAAATGCCTGGAAACAGTGAATTGATTTTTGCAGCACGAAATACTTCTGGGATGCTGGTATGAAAGACTTGGCTATGCTCTGTCCCAGCTCTTCATCCGCAGAGTAATCCAGTCCATCACTGAGATTCCATTTAACTATTGTTGTGTCTTTTTTCTGCTTCCCATATTAGTCTATGCTAGCTAGCATATGTGTTTATGTCTCTGTGTGTGAATTGTGTGTATGTGTGTGAATACATCTGTACACTTTGCACATGATTTTATTTCCCACCCTGAGATGTCAATAGAAGTCGGTCCTATCTTATTTTCAGAAATAGATCTAGATATTTACTAAGCACCACAGTAATAATAATTAAAGCAAAAGATAGAACAACTGTCAAACCCATTGTAAAATATACTAATACCATTACTGAGTCTTCAGAAGGGAAGAGGCAAAAAGCTTGGAAATTCTCCACCAGAAGGAACTTCACAAAGAATATTGCAAAAAATACTCCTCTATTTAAAAAAAAGAGAATATTGAATTGGAAGAGTCAGTCCCTATGATAGTTGTATTGAAGAGTGGATCCTATTCATCAAACTGCAGAATTTGTTACTGATTACTCAATTTTTAGCAGCTACACGACAGACTGCTTTGGATTAGATAAGAGACTAGTAGGTCTGGGGCCTCTTCTGTAAAGACCCTCTGCTTGTTGCTCTACCCAAATGAATATACATGGCACATGTTTTAATTTTCTTTAGGTGCCTTATTGACTAAAACCACTGGTTGTTTATTGTGTGTTTGGTGCTTCTATTTTTTAAAAATACACACACACACACACACACACACACACACATATATATATATATACTGGATGTTTTAAATTTTTGATAGTATTATATTGATTTGGTTCAAAAGCTGGGTAGAGGAAGTTGGATTTTTCTGAAAGTATCCTACCTAGAGGGTTAATATAGGTTACTTTGTGACCTAAAAATTGCACTCTTGCACAATAACAATAAGAGTAAGAGAATCCTTTAGCAATCTGATGATTGTGTGTATATGTATGTGTGAGGGAGGAGAAGAAAAGGGAAAAAGAGAGAATGGAAGAGGATGGATTTTAAAACAAGAAGAATCCTAAATACATGCATGCATGCATGCACACATACATGCATACATACATACAAAGCTGATCTGAAAAACTGAGAGTGGGTGGCTATGTTAAAAAAGGCAAAGTTGTTCAAAGGTCTGAAATTCCCTAGACACAGCAGCAAATGGCAGCTGGCTTCTAGTTCAGATGAACGGTGCTTCAAGCTATTTTGGAGCCTGAGCCAGAAAAACTCCACCAGCATCTTTTCTTTCTCCCTGCTCCTGGAAATGAAATACCTAACACTTTGCTGCCCTTTCATGAAACCCCAAATCAATTATCTTAAGTCTGACTCTATCCTGGCTGAGTGCTGGCTCCTTGTGGGTGTAAAAGAGTGTAAGAAGACTTCCTGTCTCATTGGAACGTCATCTGATGACCAGATTCTGGCATCATTTGCATTTTGGATCTTGTTCTCTGTTCCTGCTTGCTGTGGATTTGCTTGCTGTCTTGCATCCCATTTGCTCACCGATCTTGATTCTTCTTCCATCCGAACTCACAGTTCTTGGCTCAGGAATCATTCCAGAATGCTATCCATGGCCCAGCCTAAGATTAAATGAATTAAGGTGGACATTAGTCTTGGAGACAGGGAACAGTATGTGAAGAACGTTTTTTTCAGCACGTTTGTTTATCCACTTTACTGATGTTTCCTATAAATACAAATCAGGCAGACAGAAATGTAAAGAGATTAAACAAAATTAAATGAAGCCAAAGGACACCAATCAGGGTTTTAATTTTCAAAACTAACAAGAGGTGACTGGTGTGGGAAGAAAATGTTGTGTGTATTGCATGTTTGTTTGGAGCCACAGAAATTATGCTGAGAAACTGATCTTAAAAAAAAAAGAAAGAAAAAGATTGTTGCAATAGTCTAAGAACTTATTCAGGAAATTTTTTCCTTAACTTTCTCACGGAAGAGTCGGTTACTTAGTAATGGTAAAGAAGAAACAAAGTAAATCAAAGGTGACATAGAGGCTGAAATTATGGAAGCCTACCCTGAAGTGATATTACATTTTTTATAATGTCCAGTCTACTTGTACTGTTCATTGTAATATTCTAGCCTACATTTATTCTGAAAATGTGTGATATTTCCTGTATGAGGAAAGAAAGGCCATTAATAGTAAAATAACATGACATATAAAAATATTGAGAGTGCATACACACCCTATTTATTTTAGTGGCCTTGGCCCTTCTATGAGATTTACTTTGCAACTGTCCTGTCTCTAACATGCATTATGAACATGTTGGGATCAATCAATACAACTTTGGGAAACAAATTAATGGAAGAGATGCTGGTTACAGTTTAGTCCAGGAGTTTAGTCAGCATTTGAAGCATCAGTGCACAGTATACTGGGAGTGTATAATGAAAGTTTTAAGTGTGCTTCTCATCTCCAAACTCATCTTAACTTTATTCAAAGTAAAGTTTGTAGCCTTCTGTAGCCTTCTAGAACATTTCTAGGGATCCCTCACTAGGTGAAAAGGGTTCAAATTCTGCCCTTTGCAATTCGATGAGTAACCCAGTGCAGGACCCATTTGCAGGACGGCCATAGATCCTTTTATAGATTTGGTCATGAGAGTTGGAATACCTGTGTTGCTATAGGCAGTCTGCAGCAAAATGGCTTCCACTCCTGTCTGAATACTGTAGGGAGACCAGGGATCTTAGTCAAATACTAGCCAATCATAGGTTCCCAGCACTGGAAAGAAGTTGGGATATTTATTTATTTAGTGTTAGATTTATATCCTGTCTCCTCCAGGAATTCAAAGCTGCTTATGTGAGGATTACCTTTCATTTCCTGCCCCCGTGATCATAGGCATGTGGTAGAAACTGCAACAATGTGAAGGATAGAAAACATGCCTCATGATGTCAAGAGGCAAACCACAACCTTTCATATTTTCATCCCAATGTTGGATGCAAGCCTGTAAGTAATGTGATTTGTATCATGATGTTATACTCATATTTTCTCATTCTAATCCCCAGGAGATGCTGATCCCTGTGAGGTACTGTAACTAGGTGGGGAGAGAATTTTTGGCCCCATATCATGTAGGGAGTGTCCTTATCTTGAACCACGATCTCCTCAGTCTGGTCTAATACCTTTACCATTACACCACACTGGATCTTTAGTTTGCATCTTTCCCACCAGAACAACAACAACACACTTCCTGAAGCAGGCAGATGGCACAAACCACACGTAGCAGCTATGCAGCATTTTATAATTTCTCACATATCACATGTCTAACGTGTTAGCTAGCAAGCTGTTTGAAACTTTGTGGTCATTCTGTTGCCAATAAAAGTCCAAATTTGGTGTGATTTTAAAGTGGATATTTGTATCCTCCATTTTGACATACAGGTGAAACTCGAAAAATTAGAATATCGTGCAAATGTTCATTTATGTCAGTATGGCAACTCAAAAGGTGAAACCAATATATGAGATAGACGCATTATATGCAAAGCGAGATATGTCAAGCCTTACTTTGGTATATTTGTGATGATTATGGCATACAGCTTATGAAAACCCCAAATTCACAATCTCAGAAAATTAGAATAGTGTGAAAAGGTTCAATATTCTAGGCTCAAAGTGTCCCACTCTAATCAGCTAATGAATCCATAACACCTGCAAAGGGTTCCTGAGCCTTTCAATGGTCTCTCAGGCTGGTTCAGTAGGAATCACAAGCATGGGAAAGACTGCTGAGCTGACAGTTGTGCAGAAAACCATCATTGACACCCTCCATAAGGAGGGAAAGCCCAAAAGGTAATTGCAAAAGAAGTTGGATGTTCCCAAAGTGCTGTATCAAAGCACATCAATAGAAGGTTATGTGGAAGGGAAAAGTGTGGTAGAAAAAGGTGCACAAGCAGCAGGGAGGACCGCAGCCTGGAGAGGATTGTCAGGAAAAGGCCATTCAAAAGTGTTGGGGACTTTCAGAAGGAGTGGACTGAGGCTGGAGTTAGTGCATCAAGAGCTACCACACGCAGACGGATCCTGGACATGGGCTTCAAATGTCGTATTCCTCTTGTCAAGCCGCTCCTGAACAACAAACAATGTCAGAAGTGTCTTACCTGGGCTACAGAAAAAAAGAACTGGTCTGTTGCCCAGTGGTCCAAAGTCCTCTTTTCTGATGAGAGCAACTTTTACATCTCATTTGGGAACCAAGGACCCAGAGTCTGGAGGAAGAATGGAGAGGCACACAGTGCACGATGCTTGAAGTCCAGTGTGAAGTTTCCACAGTCTGTGTTGATTTGGGGAGCCATGTCATCTGCTGGTGTTGGTCCACTGTGCTTCATTAAGACCAGGGTCAACACAGCCGTCTACCAGGAGATTTTGGAGCACTTCATGCTTCCTTCTGCAGACGAGCTTTATGGGGATGCTGACTTCATTTTCCAGCAGGACTTGGAACCTGCCCACACTGCCAAAAGTACCAAAACCTGGTTCAATGACCATGGGATTACTGTGCTTGATTGGCCAGCAAACTCTCCTGACCTGAACCCCATAGAGAATCTATGGGGCATTGCCAAGAGAAAGATGAGGGACATGAGACCGAACAATGCAGCGGAGCTGAAGGCCGCTATTGAAGCATCCTAGTCTTCCATAACACCTCAGCAGTGCCACAGGCTGATAGCATCCATGCCACGCCGCATTGCAGCAGTCATTGCTGCAAAAGGGGCCCAAACCAAGTACTGAGTACATATGCATGCTTATACTTTGCAGAGGTCCAATATTGTTCTATTTCCAATCCTTGTGTTATTGATGTCATGTAATATTCTAATTTTCTGAGATTGTGAATTTGGGGTTTTCATCAGCTGTACGCCATAATCATCACAATTATACCAAAGTAAGGCTTAACATATCTCGCTTTGCGTGTAATGCGTCTATCTCATATATTGGTTTCACCTTTTGAGTTGCCATACTGGCATAAATGAAATTTGCACGATATTCTAATTTTTCGAGTTTCACCTGTAAATTCAACTATTTAAGATTCAACACTGATGGCTTTGACTGAGAATCTATAGAGCAATGATCATGTGGGCGCCTCCAGCCTATCCTTTAATAGCTACATTTACAGTGGCTGGCAATGAACAGGCTCCATTATTGACAGTGAACTGCATAAACATTTCCAAGATCGAATTATCAAACCTTTGTTTGGCCTTTTCAAATGTACAACCTATTGTTTTTCCTAACTTTGAAAGCAGCATTCCATACAGCAAGGCTTCAAATATTCATAGCATATATTCCTCTTAAGAAAGAAGGCCAAATGCTTTAAGTGTATGTGTATGTGTGTGAGTGTGCATGCACACACAGATATACGGCTACCAGTTTTCCTAATTCCAATTTTATGCATTTGTATTCCTGTTGCTCTACCTATCAGTCTTCTGAAGAAATACCACCCTTCAAATAAATAGACATTTATTTATGCATGCCATATTTGCCCAAATTTAAGACAACTCCCCAGAAAGAAAGAGTATATTTTAAAATAAAAGCAAAATAGGCTATTGAAAATGCATAATGTGTAATGTAGTATTATAGTATATTCAATATGTAATCGAATGTAACATAATGTAACATAAATATCAAGGAATATGGTAAGATGCTATTTTGTTATAGTCACACTGTAAATGGTATGCATGGATATTTGTATGTGTAGTATGTGTAGTATATAAACAGGTATGCATACATTACACATAGACACAGTTCCCTCCTCCCTGCACATTGTAATTACCTGAAAAATGAGAACCCTGAATTTAAGATAACCACCCAGGAAAAAAAAATTCTTATATTCTCTGATAAATATAGAAGATGAGAGAGCTAATGATTGCAGACACTGCTGCTGATTAGTTTTTGAGAAGCCTGATTGTCATGTGACTTTTATTCTTTTTGCAAGGCAGCTCAAAGCAGACCATACATGTACAAGTGAGAGTGATAAAAGAAAGGCTGATGGTTATCAGAGCACGGAATAGATAGGAGGCTGCCCCCTCTTCTCAGAAGAGACAGGCTTTGAAAGCTTTCCCCAGTTTTGCTGGCCTAAAATTGACCACAAATGGATGTCTCACTTGAAAACATCTTGGGATATAACTTTAACCTTCCTTCTAATTGATCAGAACTTTTAGATTCTCATTCCTTGGATTAACTCTTTCCATTCTACACTGCAAGGAGGGAAGTCCAGCAGTTTACTCACAAAAGTAAAAAAAACAACAGTGTGCAACGTCTAGCCAACCCAATGTTCCAACCTAGGCTAGTCAAGCTCAGCTCCAGTAATCCTGGAGCCTACCTCCTCTCAAAACATGCGTACAACAGACACGGCAGACCAAAAGGGACAGAGATGCACACACCCAAGTTGTATGGGTGTGTGTATCTCTGTCTCTTTTGATGAGAAGCCATGCTCTGGGAATAAGCAAAATCAAGAATATTAAATTAAAAACTCCTGATTAAAAGTATTGACTATATAGCGTGGTATTCCATTTATAAACTTCCATCTGCATATACTAAGCATTCTGTCTCACACATATGCAATCTGTCCTCATTCACTAGGAAGCACACTTGTGGTCCTCTTCTTCCTTCCAGCAGAAACACAAGAAAGGAAAGAGGAGGAGGAGAAGGAGATGAAGAAAAACTAGAAGATGGGGTGGGTATGGGGGAAGGTAACTGGGAAAGAAAGAGAGGGAATAAAATTGGATTAATGCAGATGAGGGGAAGAAGGAATTGGAGAGAGCAAAGGAAGGAAGAAAAAAATAGAAATCTAATTCTATGTTGCAAAAAGAGTAAAAATCACATGATAACCTATCATTGTGATAGGCCTTTCAAAAACCAGTCAAAAGCAATGTTTGCAGTCATTAGCTCTCTCATCTTCTTTATCAGAGAATATAAGACAAAAATCTATAATTTGATCTTTGGGGCACAGGATCTTTTTTCCCTCTCCCACTCTCTGTATTCTCTCTGTCTCTCTCCCTCTCCCTCTCCACCCCCACCCCTCTCTCTCTATATATAATTGCCAAGTATGAAAATACAGTATCTTATTTTTACCCACTGAGCCCTTCATGTGGCATTTATTCATGCCAGAAATCTTACACCCAACAGTACCAAGGACAGCTCATTATTTGAAGACATCCTCTATTTTGAGGACTGCATTGTTCAAATATAACAAAGTTAACAATAAGAAATAAAAAAAAGTTCACCCAAGATGAACAGCTAGGCATCATGGTGAAGGACTTTTTTTCTGTTAATCATAGCATTTTTTAAAAAAATTGCACCTAAACACACAGATTTGTATATGCTGATCTTTTTCTTTTCTTAAGACATGCATAACTGGCTTTCTTTTGTTCATACGCATCTGCTCGAACCATTTTAGCTCTTGTAGATCTCAATTACTATTTGACAGCATATGCTAAAAATTGTTATTACTTTTGACAGACTGAGTATTGGCCCTGAGGAGCTGAGGGAGTGCTCGGCCCTTGGCACCATAAGATGGCTTGGAAATGTAATTGGCACTTCAAGCTACCTGCTCATGTTGGGTGAACAAGTGGCTGGGGGATCGCTGACATAACAGAGAACATTTAGCCATGGGATAAATTAAAACCTGAGTATAAAAGAAAATATCCACACTGATTTGTTGTATACTATTTCTGATAGATTTAGAGTTAGCATTGTTAGAATTGTTAGAGTTAGATTCATTGCTAGACTAATTTTAAACTCTAGTATTCTTCTTCTCTGTGTACCATCCACCACCGGCTTGCTCATGATGCTATGGTATTTGGTTTGCATGGAAGGAGATGATAAATGTACACAAATGCAACATTAAAAATGCAGCATTCCTTGCTGAAGTCTTCCTCTTTCTCACCTTTCTTCAATCTCTACCTTTTAATTAGGACTTTAAAAAGTAATTGCTTATAATTCAATTCTATTGAATATTGCTATTTTCAGATATCATGTGCTGTTGATCAAGAATGGGAAAAAGGTGGAAACTCTGCTGAAATATATATTTATATACCTCCGATAAACTTTTTGCCACTCGCTTCATAGTAAGTAGAGCTAAACGCTTGCTGTATGGAATCTTGTTTTGTAGGGTGGAAGAAGAAGGAGGACTACAACAAACCCAAATAGTGGTATGTAATTCTTCAAGTTATTGATTTTTTCCTCATTTTTTTTTCTTTAAGCTCATGATGTATTGAATACATTTTGCTACTTTATTTTTATTCATACTTTTTTTTTCATACAGCAAAGAAAGGAAATCATAGCTAATATCCAGTACTTAGGTAAACACCACAACAAGAGAGAAACAGGGGAGAAACTGTTTTTGCTTTTTTTCCCCCAAATTGTTGCCACCAAAGTATGTTTAGTAATTAACAGATAATTTATAAATAATGATTTTTTTCATACAATTGCCTATATATTCATAATAATAATTTATTCAATTAACGATTTAATTCTTCAGTCATCCTGAAGCTGAAGTTTTCAATGCAATATATGGAGGACAAACTAAACAATAAAATCAGTACCAAACCAACATAATCAATATATATAGTCTTAGTGTAGCAGTAATAAGCAGTATATACACATACTATTATGATAATATGTAACAATGAAAATAGTAATAACAAATCAGTTTAAAAAAAAAGAAAAACACTGTATGATAAGCTTCAAAACTTCAAAAAATTGACTAGATCATTCAAGTCCTTTCCTTTTGAATCTCTTTGTTGAGGGGAGGGAGAAATAATCAAAATGTTAAAAAATGTTTAAAAATGACATATATCAAGAATCCATTGCTGCAGTCAATTATACATTTCTCCTTCCAATGTCATATAATAAATCTTTTGGCTGATCTCCATCATCCAAAAGTCCACAGTTCTTGATGCTTGATGACGTCCTATGTTGGGATATAATCATTTTAATTCCAAGAGGGCATTCTTGATATATACCATTACATAAATTTAACCAAGGAGAAGGCATGTGATTTAGGGGTTGAATAAGCCATACCCACAAATTATGAAATAACTTACAAAGAATGAAATAGCACCAAGCACATTTTAAAACCAAGAAGAAGATGGAAGTTGTCAAATCAGCTGTGAATGAGAGTTAAAAAAAAAAAAAAGTGGTAGACTAGATTCAGTCTGAATTTTAAATGTTGAAGTTTTAAAAGGCATGAGGGAACCAAAAAAAAAAAAAAAAATCTTTGAGACTGGAAATCAACATCAGCATTGTATATCTCTCTGGGGAAAGTATTCCATAAATTGGGGACCAACACCAGTCTGCTCATGAAAAACCACCTGTAATCTTAGCATAGGGTGGCATTCAGAACATGGCTTCAGGTGATGATCTTAAATCAAACTAGAACGTGGGAAGATGCGGCTCTTCAAATACTAAGCCTTCCCCATAATGGAGAGCCTTAAAGGGTACTACAGAGATTTTGCATTGGGCTTGGAGAAGTTACCAAAGAAGCATAACATGTGGACAGTAACTGCTGTTAATATTCTTAACCCTATATGCTTACTCCATTTTCTCTGAACTGGCAGCTTTCAGATATATTGGTCTAAAATAGCTGTAACTCCAAAGACATATAGCCTTTGGTGATGCCAGTGACTATTCTGGGCATTGCTAAATGACATCTCGTATGGAAGGTTGTTTTTAAGTGAAATGTTGAGAATATCTTCAAAGGTACCTCTCATAATATATAATGAACGTGTGCTTGTGTCTTTGTCCATGCAAATTCTGACTTGGAATGAATGAAGTGAATTTAATTTCATTGCTTTCAATGGACTTATTCTAAATTTGACTATAACTAGATGCAAATACAGAGTTGTGTGTATACACAAATATATATATCAGAAAGAACAAATCTTTCTGTAACTCCCTTGGGGTTTTAATTTTGTGAGTTCAGTGAGTTCAATATATGTGTGTATATGTGTGTTACACTATAAATATAATAATCTAAAATGTAAACAATATAGCAATACAACACCTGTTTTTATTGTTTTTGTTCTTTGTGTATTTAATTATATAATTAAAATTAGCATTTATTATGGTTGAAGAGAGACTTAAAGAGTCTTGTACAAGAATATGATATTGTTTTATATTGGATAAAGTAATCAGAAATATGAGTATTTTATGAATGCACCAGTTGCAAAATAATAATCTTAAATTAAATTAATTTGCATGGCAGTTGCATTCTTAGTGATTCCTTGTAACTTTATCAAGACAAAATGTGCATGTGCTTTTAAATGATAAAATTGTGCTTGGCAGGGTATGGATTGTATAGCATATTTCCAATGTATAGACTCACTGTTGGCTGAGGAAACATATCCCTAATTTATAACTGTTGCTGGCCCTCAATTATTTTTCATTTCCACTTCCAATTATTTCTGTTTTGATGCACTGTAGACTGGGTTCTTTGGCTAGTGGCAAATTAGCATAAAAGTGTGGTATGTTTTCAAAGCCAGGCTGATAGAGTTGGATGTGCTTTTCATAATTCTGAAGTTCAACTTCAGAGAACAGAATGTTTGAACATTCTTGTTTTAAATGAAATGATGAAGCTACGTCTGATGGTTTTATAGACACAGCAGTTTTCCAAGTGATTTTGAACCAACCACTGTCTCCTAGTTTAACTCACAGGAGGCTGTTCATGAGGATCCTTGGAAAAAGAATGGGCCACAGATATTAGTAGCTGTGTCTTTATTGTTGATGTTGATTATAACAGTAGTAGGCATAATAAAGAGGAGTCTGAAATTAAACAGTAGTCCTGCTGTTATTTCACACTTTGCATGAAGTAAGCAATAGTTGGTTCAGCAGAAGAATAGATTTCTTTCTGTGCTTCCTAAATTTAGAATGTAGGAATCAAAGGGCATAACTTACATTTCTAACCACTTTGGATATTACAAACTATCCATTAGTAGTCACAATATCCTTCATATTCAATATATTTTGGGGTAAGTGTCCCTTCCTCCATTTATATTAGGTAGGTATCTCCTATCCCTTTTTCCATATTATTATAAAATCATAGGTGGGGAGCTTTTACAATGGCTATATTCAGCTGATGTAAGGACAGATTCTGCTGCCGATCATGATTTTTTGTTTTAAATTGATTACAGATAGTTTTCGTATATTTATATACTGGTTTTTAACTTGTTTTTATTGGAACATTTTAACCTATTGTGAGCCGCACAAAGTCACTTAGATGAGATTGGCAGCCATACAAATCAAATAAATAATAAATAATTTTTGAAGATGAAAATTATATAGTGAAGATACAATATCAATGCTTAATTTACTATGTCAGTCAGGGACTCCAAAAAGCTAATCAGGGTTGGCTTAGCTGCATAGAAGACTACCAGTAAATCCCATGGTTGTAGACTAGATAAGGAGTTGAAAAACCAATAGAAGAAGGCAATGGAAATTACTTCCATATTATTGTCAAGAAAACGTCATGGACATGTCCAGGTACTTACCAGGCGTCAAGTTTGACTCAAGAGCAATGTTTACCTTACCTTTATATGATCATAGTTTTTAAGTTCCAGCAACACGCATGTGACATCTCAACCAGGTCTTGCATTTGGGCAGAATGCAGTATATGCTAAAGTCCTGGTGAACATAACAGTTTGGATATCACTTTGGAGGGCGGCATAATGAAACCGCAGCTAGTTTGTCTTCACATGAAATAAAATGACATCCAAATTTTGTACAAGGCTATGCTGCAATAGAGAAAAGCATTTCTGAAATCAACTGTAAAAATGTGGGCGTGCATGGCACGGCATGACCAGCATTCGCGATTTGTAAGTCATAAAGCCCTTAAAATATAGTTACATAAACAACAGGCTTCTTTCTGCACCACAGTATTATATATCTGGTTTGAACAAGATCAACAAAATTTCTCACCTTAAACACATACAACTGTAATGTAGCAAATGTTAATGAAAATATCTGATAAAATAGAAGTAATTAATGAAGTAAGATCATTATTAATGTCATCAGTTTGATCTGATACATAGTAGGGACATTGCCATATTTTATGCTGCTACTGAGTAGCTAAATTAGTATAAGCAATAATTCATTTCTTAAAGCCAGAGTCCTTTGGAATGGGCAGCTATAATAAATCTAATAAATAATAATTATAATTGTAATTATAATTATAACAACTCATACGTTTTTACTTTAAGGCCTTGTTTTCATCTCTTCCAACACATAATTTTTTAGTTTTGGTCATATGGAATAGCAGGGAAGAAAAGTAATTATGAATTATAACTTTATTGCAGTAATATCCAAAACTTAATTTAATGAAGTGTGATCTCTACTCGTGGCAATATGAAGAGGCCAGTGTTTTTTTCCCAACCATGTTGTTGCATTTGATTTTTGTTGTAGCTCTAAAAATTATTAGAAACAATAACAATTGACTGCCTGTGTAGTCCTTGAAAATCTGGATGTCACATAAATGATAAATTGACAGATGAACGAGCCTTTAAAAATAACATAGCAACAAAAACCAAACGCTTGTTGAAATGTTTGACGCCCTTCGTATTTTCAATAAATAGTTCACATAAATTATTTTACACAAAGGTGAAATCAGTAAAAGTTACTGTTTTTAACAGATACCTTTTTCACTGGCATTAACCATACCTGAGGTATCTTAATCTAAAAGGAACAGCAGATGTTAGCTCTCCTGGCCATCCCAAAAAACCTATTTTTTTATTTCTCAGCAGAAATTCTGCTTGAAGTAACAGACGTTCCAGAGCCAGATGGTGATTGGAAGCTAACATACACTGAAATATGGATTGAAGAATACAAACTGTGTTTCTATGGTAATGGGAAGCTAACCATCTCAATGTGCATTATGTTCACATTTACTATAAATATATGCAGCGCTTATTAAAATGATGATCTCATAACATTTTAAATCCCTATGTTCATGTCGTCCTCTTCCTTTATGAGAGAAAAATTTCCTGAGATGCATTTCTGGAGCCTAGGGATATTGGCTAGACTTGGCTCTGCCAATTAGCATTTAAAAAAAATAATAAAGTGCATTACAGTAGTTATTCTGGTGCTAAGGAAGTTACATTTCAGCAGATAACTTGATAACTTACTTGGTTTTGGACCTTCTAATAAGAATGTGGCATAATATTCATGATTTTCTGCACTTGAAGAAAACCTCACGTATACTGTTGCAGAAGTGTTACGGTCAGGCAGCATAGTTGAGAATGGGAAAATATGATTGAAGCATAAACTCAGAATTCAAATGAGAGCTAAACTACTCCATTTGCTTTTGAGTGGCAGAAGCGATATGGAAGAAGTCAAAAATAAATATTCTTGCCAGTCATGATGACCGAAGAGCACTATACTGCGTTTGTAATTTAGTGCTTTTAAGATGCACTCCCAGGATGTGGGAGGATAGAAATTGTTAAAGAGAATAAAGAATAAATTGCCTGCTCTTGCTTTATATCTTTAAATTAACAACTTGGGAAAAATCCTCATGAAGCAGAAATATCCAGGCATACAAATGAATATTTTGGCTCAGTCAAAAATAATGCTTAGCCTTGCAATTTAGTACAACTTTATTTTCTCTGCCTTTTCTATAATCTGGCTCAGATTATGAGTTCAGTTTCTCTTCACTATGCATTATGGTTGGATATGACATTGTCGGAATGCTACTTACATTAGCAAAGTAGTTTTCTGGTTTAATCAGGAAGTCAATTATGACTCTTTGATGATATGTGTTAAAGCGATCTCTAGATTTAGCCTTGATCTATATTTAAAATGCTGTAAATGTTCAGGCTTGGTATATAGCTACTGTGCTATTCATAGACTCTGCAATATCATTATAAATATATAACTTACATTTGAAATGAAAATGACATTAGAATTCCAGCTAAATAGTTTCCCAAGGACTGAATTAAATAATGTGTAAGAGATCTTGTTTGTTTGAGTTTAACCATAATAATAATAATAATAATAATAATAATAATAATAATAATAATAATAAAAAAAAAAATAAAAAAACCCTAAAACTGTCAATTTATTTGAACTGGATAGTGAGATATGAATTGGTGTGGGTGGGTGTGAGCATCTCGGCATGAATGTATACTTGGTATAAACATGTAATTATTCTAGAGAATGGATCTATCTCCAAGGATCTGCAGTTCTTAAGGAGAATGTGGAAGCTTTTCCATAGGAAGCTTCTATCGTGATTGTGTGATGTATGGCTGCTGGAAGCCCATACTATGATTATCACTAAATCAAGCCAAAGCATGGTAGATTAATAGAAAGAAAATAAATAGACAGAAAGACAGTTTTATGTTCTTGCAATTGTTCTTCAGCATAATAGTTTAGTTAAAATGGCTCAGGGGGTAAACTCTACCATTCTTCCTATTTTCTAAGATAATGAAATGCTACCTATTCATTGAGTGATGAGGGGAATGAGAGGCAGAACTGAAACAGAATGTTACTTCTTCTGTTTTATATTTTTCTTTAAATTAATGACTTATATACAGGTGAAACTCAAAAAATTAGAATATCGTGCAAATGTTCATTTATGTCAGTATGGCAACTCAAAAGGTGAAACCAATATATGAGATAGACGCATTACATGCAAAGCGAGATATGTCAAGCCTTACTTTGGTATAATTGTGATGGTTATGGCGTACAGCTTATGAAAACCCCAAATTCACAATCTCAGAAAATTAGAATAGTGTGAAAAGGTTCAATATTCTAGGCGCAAAGTGTCCCACTCTAATCAGCTAATGAATCCATAACACCTGCAAAGGGTTCCTGAGCCTTTCAATGGTCTCTCAGGCTGGTTCAGTAGGAATCACAAGCATGGGAAAGACTGCTGACCTGACAGGTGTGCAGAAAACCATCATTGACACCCTCCATAAGGAGAGAAAGCCCCAAAAGGTAATTGCAAAAGAAGTTGGATGTTCCCAAAGTGCTGTATCAAAGCACATCAACAGAAGGTTATGTGGAAGGGAAAAGTGTGGGAGAAAAAGGTGCACAAGCAGCAGGGATGACCGCAGCCTGGAGAAGATTGTCAGGAAAAGACCATTCAAAAGTGTTGGGGACTTTCAGAAGGAGTGGACTGAGGCTGGAGTTAGTGCACCAAGAGCCACCACACACAGACGGATCCTGGACATGGGCTTCAAATGCCGTATTCCTCTTGTTAAGCCGCTCCTGAACAACAAACAATGTCAGAAGCATCTTACCTGGGCTACAGAAAAAAAGAACTGGTCTGTTGCCCAGTGGTCCAAAGTCCTCTTTTCTGATGAGAGCAACTTTTGCATCTCATTTGGGAACCAAGGACCCAGAGTCTGGAGGAAGAATGGAGAGGCACACAATGCATGATGCTTGAAGTCCAGTGTGAAGTTTCCACAGTCTGTGTTGATTTGGGGAGCCATGTCATCTGCTGGTGTTGGTCCACTGTGCTTCATTAAGTCCAGGGTCAACGCAGCCGTCTACCAGGAGATTTTGGAGCACTTCATGCTTCCTTCCGCAGACGAGCTTTATGGGGATGCTGACTTCATTTTCCAGCAGGACTTGGCACCTGCCCACACTGCCAAAAGTACCAAAACCTGGTTCAATGACCATGGGATTACTGTGCTTGATTGGCCAGCAAACTCGCCTGACCTGAACCCCATACAGAATCTATGGGGCATTGCCAAGAGAAAGATGAGGGACATGAGACCGAACAATGCAGTGGAGCTGAAGGCCGCTATTGAAGCATCCTGGTCTTCCATAACACCTCAGCAGTGCCACAGGCTGATAGCATCCATGCCACGCCGCATTGCGGCAGTCATTGCTGCAAAAGGGGCCCAAACCAAGTACTGAGTACATATGCATGCTTATACTTTGCAGAGGTCCGATATTGTTCTATTTCCAATCCTTGTGTTATTGATGTCATGTAATATTCTAATTTTCTGAGATTGTGAATTTGGGGTTTTCATAAGCTGTACACCATAATCATCACAATTATACCAAAGTAAGGCTTGACATATCTCGCTTTGCATGTAATGCGTCTATCTCATATATTGGTTTCACCTTTTGAGTTGCCATACTGACATAAATGAACATTTGCACGATATTCTAATTTTTCGAGTTTCACCTGTACACGTAAGGATTTCCAAGCCAGCATTTCAACCTATTTCATGAAGACATACATATCTACAGGCACACACATGGAGTGAATAATTTTAATTATAATTTGGGTTTATCCAATATGTTTTGTAACAAGCTCTGGAAAAAAGTGTTTATATGAGCCAACTATAGGAAGCTGAGATTTGAGTATTCAAACACTGGGTATTAATTCCATGGCAAAACAGTAAAACAATCAACCCAGAAAGAAAATTAAAATGAATCTTGGAAATTAACACTTCTTGCCAGAAATAACAGCCGGATGAAAAATCAAAGAGCAGGGGATTTTTTGATAAATGTGGAGAATGATTGAAATGACTCACATGGCTTTTAAGCAGATAGCATTGTAAGAAAAATGTACTCTGCTTCAAATTAATTTATAGCTATTGGCATTATGAGCTGTTAAAAATAGGATGAAGATTTGAATTTTTGTGAATTTAAAATAGTCGCATTCTATTCATTTGTCACCTGAAAAATAGGTTGTAATCTACTGTACCCTATCTGAGAAGATGCACATGTGTCAATAAATTTCTGTATAACCCATAAGAAAGAGGATGTGCAGAATCTATTTCTATCACTGATAAATGATCTCCTCTCTTACTGTTTAAAGCAGAGGTACTGAAAGCTGGATCCAGTGGTAATTTAGCTGAATTAAAAATAAAAATGGGCAAGCTGGTATTTTCTCCAAACTTCTTGTATCCACAAGTACTTCTGAAATTCTTCTATTTGATTGTAATGAGAATTGAATAATAAGTATTTGCTGTGGTGATTGGGAACATATAAGCATGCTTCAACTGACTTGTTTTTGTCCTGATTGCCAGATCCTGTAGTTTGTTCAGTATGAAGAGCACACTTTGATATCAAATCTCAAGGGAGTCTGCAAACACAAATAATGTGATTTATCTACATTACAAGTCAATCACATTCCCTTAATAATTCAAGAACAAAATAAATGAAAATCGTTAGTATCTGTGGGAGAGAAGAGAATTAAATGAACTCCAACTCTGGTTGATGGTCCGTAACTTGTTTTCTTCATTTTCATTCCAGTCTCTGGTGTCTTCCTCTCATAAATACAAAAACATTGTTCCAATCTTTGCAAATAAGATGATGGTGGCTAGTCAACTATTCACTCAATACATGAATAAAGAATTGCCTAATCAAATCATATGGGTTTTCATACCCCAATAAGTCATCTTCTTTTTTAGCTGCATACTCGGAAAGCTCAACAAAATCATCGTTCATTGCCATTTATTTATCAATTTAATTTATATAGCCACCCTTCTCACATATGTGACTCTTTGGCTGGCTGATTTTAAATCTTGGATTGATAAAATGTGTTTCTTCTTCAACTCTGAGCCTTTTTTGTACCAACATAGGGGAACATCTAATGATTAACTCTCCATATAGTCAGGGTTTAATATGCTGTTTAAAAACTGATAGATTTAGCCATTTGGATTTATTCTTTTTCCCTTGTTTGTTTCTTTGTTTAACAGTGTTTGTAGGCAACCTCAATCTGTGCAGATTTTGAGTACCAAACAATGTAATTCCATCATGCGATACAACTAAAAGCAGTCAATCACAGACTCCCTGTAATGAACAGTCATACACAATCAGGAGCCAAAAGCATCCTGTAATAGTACCATTTTAAGTTGCTTATGAAATCTAACGAGGGTTGAGGTGTATTTAGTTTCTGTTTTAGTTTTGTTTCCTTTGGTTATATTATATGTAATTAAAAGAGAACATGGTTTACATAAAGACGGTAGGTACAGTTAATTGTATCCACAGTTTACCCTTATAAATCTTGAAAAAAATAAAATAAAATAAAATATGCTTTAGGTATCAGTATTGGAAAAATAATTGCCTGGGATTCTGGAATAAGTGTATACTGTATGCTTGGCAGTATGGATATGATTAATTAAAAATCAGTTTTGTCTATATCTCTAAATTGAAAATATATAGTTTGCATTCTTAAAGGGGGTAGTTTTATAGATCAGAAAGATGACTTCCATGGTGTGGGCTTTGATCTTGCCTAGCTTCCCACCTTCACTTTTCCCATTCTTTTGCATAGGTAACTAAAATCTGAAAACTGATGGAGTGTTAGTAAGTATTGCCTATTTGAATTAACCTGTAGACCTTAATTATCTAAATGTAGCAGATAATGAACTGTTGAGGTATATAACAAACCCTCTTGTCAGTGACTCTGAATACCTACACATTTAAAATATCGTTCTTTCTATTCAGTATTTTATTGCTCCAATATGCACCAACTGCCTAGGATAGTTGGTAATCAAAATGCTGGCTTCTAGAATATTATGTTCCTTCCTTTTTTGACATGTCAGTATTGTGCAACAAAGGTAATAAAGAAAGGCATGAAATAATGTATATTGGAAGAGACATTCACTCACTTGAGAAAAATGACTGCCGCCTTAGCAACTGGTCTTGACTTATACCTTAATGTAGAGTTCTCAGCAGAAATAATGAATATTCATAGCTTTTTAGGGTAGCAGGCTGCAATTGCTGTGCATAATTTTTTAATCAGCAATCATTTTTCTACATTTATCTGCATTTCATATACATACCTATTTTTATTAAACAATTAAAGCTAGTTGGAATATCTAAAAGAAAATGAAGCGTACTACTCTAACCCCAACCCCAACCCCAACCCTAACCCTAACCCTAACCCTAACCCTAACCCTAACCCTAACCCTAACTATCATATCTGAACCAAGCTTGCATGGAGTTTTAATGCTTCCTCCAGATATCTATTTTTTATTTATATATTTATTTTATATATCAAATTTGTCACCACCCATTTTGTTGAAGTATGTTGAAACCCCCCTTGCAACAGACAGATTAGCTTTTCCTTTGCTCTTTCATTCCTCTGTACTGCTAAAGTTTCATTTCCTAGGCATGGGTACGTGGACATTCCTAAGAAGTATGAGTTGGGTTGGAGGAAGCAGAAGTGATAGCAGGATGGGAAGGAACATGGATATTGGCAGAATCAGGCCTAAGGGTATATCATATTTGAAAAGCTAGAACTTAAACAAGAACGAGTGACTGATGTACTTCTAAGAAAGGATTTGATCCTATGGCACATTTACCATATTGTATTATGTGCACGGGTATGTGTGTGTGTGTGTGTGTGTGTGTGTGTGTATGTCTGTGCATTAATTCAATACAACTTACTTCAGATAAATAATCATAGGATTTACAAGTTTAGTCAATCATGAAAATGATATTTTTTGTGATGGCTTCCTATCAAATTCATTTGACCAGAGTCCCATGCCTACAGTAGATGTACATGGCCTAAGTCATGTTAGGGTCCCCCTTCATGTCCGCTGCCACCAGTAAGCTTTCCTCTCTCCTGGTTTGACTGCTACCATCTAATCAGCAGAAACAGAAAAGGAGTTGGTAGTGATAGCAGCAGGTTTTCTTTCCCTCCCTCCATGTATTCTTTTGTTGCGGCTTCTCCTGGGGCCCAGAGTCCAGGCTGGACAACCACTAAACATGGCAGCAAAGAAATATAGAAAACTCTCTCCCTTTGGTGTCATCTAGTGGCAGTCCAGATTTGTGTACCTCAGGTATGATGGCCCAGGTTTATTGAAGGCCACTGCCTCATTATACATTATTTATGACACTGCAAACCCTAACTCCAAGCCCTTAGTGTCATTAGTCTTTGCCAAACAAGAGCCTGATATGTATTCTGTCATTCTGAGCTTTGTGTTGAATGAGAAAGCTTAAGAAATCACTGCTTCCTACAATCATCTGAGTCAGATGCTGTTGCTGGTAGACACAGGAGATTCATTTAGCTCTCCTTCGAATGTAAAACTATGTACCTTAAAATTTTTGAACCAGTATTTGAATCAAAGCTTATGTATCCTGCTTTCCAAATCTAGTTCACCAAATTAAAAAAAAAAAAAGTTTATTAGGAAAAACCATTTCCAAAAACTATGTCAACTGGACAGAATGACAAATATACCCAGATGGATTATTTGGAGAAAAGCATATGAGACAAACTGAACCTTTGAATGGAACAATGAGAATCTGTGAGAGAGCAAAACTGAGGATGGTTTAAGTATTGCAACTTGTCCAGAATCCAACCACATAGATAGCAAGGGGCACTTTGAGGAGGTGCCATATACCTGTGTGGAAACAGCCCATTGCTTTCTGACCCCAATTCAAGGTGTTCACTTTGCTGTATGGCCAAATAACCTCTAGGTCTTCCATTTTGGTACAGTGCACTCCACGTTATTTGATCTTCAACAGCTAATTTGGTTTTTACCATGCAGTGTGTTCTGGAATAAATAGGTTGAGGCAAGCCGCCTCCTCATTGCAATTTAGGAGGGTGAAAATGGTGCATTTTCTCTATATCACTGCAATACTACAGTGTGGAAAAAAAAGTCACGTACACAGTGCTTTGTGCAAATGGCATTGTAAACTTACCAGTTTCTGAAGGATGGCTTGTTCTTGTGGAACTCTGTGAGAAAATATGATGTTATGAGACTCTCGATTACCTTTCCTACAAGAAACAAACAAGATGTCTTTTCTTGCAGATAATGTCAGGCAAGCTACCATTTTTGTGTGCTGTATGATATACCTCAGAAAGAAGCAATGCAGTGTTGTAAAAAGTATAAAAAGTCTAGATAAAGGCAATCTGACAACAGCTTAAGTTGAGCTACCTCACTTCCAAGTATTCCTCTCTGGCTGTGAATGTGCAAGCCCTAAAAAATCCATGAGGCCCAGAAGTACAATGGTACCTCAAGATACGAACGCCCCACCTTACGAAAATTTCGAGATACAACCAGCTCCGGCCGCAAAAATTTACCTCGACATGCGAACTCCGCCTCAAGCTATGAACCGGATCCGCGGCCATTTGCCCTGCTGCCATGTGGTCGTGGCTTCCTGTGGGCGAGATCGCGGTAGCAAGGAGGCTTGCTCCACGAGGCAAATTTCCCCATAAGGTTCAATGTGTCAGCCAGCTTGCGTGGCTAGGAAATTCCCCAGGCGTGCTTTAGTCAGTTTCACTGCTCAAGCGCTAGCACAGAAAGAGGAAGTGCTAATAAAAGGGCCACCTGGCGCCTCTTCACTAATCTGTTAACCCCAGAGGGCCACCAGCGCTATGGACAAAAGAAAAAGCTGTGGAATTGAGCAATTAGCGCGCGTGCGCGTGCAAAGCTCCCGCTCCCGGCTGTGTGCACGACAAAAGCCCAAGGAAAGCAATGACTACGCCAAGGGCTATGGACAAAGGAAAGAGCTGGGAATTGAAGAAGAGCAATCCGCGCGCGCGCGTGGGAAAGCTCCCACTTCCGGCTGTGTGCACGACAAAAGCCCAAGGAAAGCAATGACTACACCAAGGGCTATGGACAAAGGAAAGAGCTGGGAATTGAAGAAGAGCAATCCACGCGCGTGCGCGCAGGAAAGTTCCCACTCCCGGCTGTGCGCACGCGACAAAAGCCTTTCCCCTGCGCGCTCAGATTTCATTAGCACTTCCTCTTTCTGCGCTAGGGCTTGAGTGGTGAAACTGACTAAAGCGCGCCTGGGGAATTTCCTAGCTGTGCAACGCTGACACATTGAACCTTATGGGGAAATTTGCCTCGTGGAGCGACCAAATTCGGAGGGCGGAACGGATTAACCGTATTTACATTGAACCCTATGGGAAAATTTGCTTCAGGATGTGACCAATTCGACTTGCGATCAGAGTCACGGAACGGATTAAATTCGTATCTTGAGGTGCCACTGTATTGAAGAGATGGTTCATTAAAACCTGGACTATAATGCATGTACAGGTAGTCCCCAGTTTAAGAACAAGTTCTGTTCCCAAGGTCTGTCCTAAAGTCAAATTTGTATGTAAGCCAGAAGAGTATTATTGTATAATACTGCGTAAATAATATTGTGTAATGAAATTGAACCATTGTGTATTTAACTTGAATTTTGCTACAATAGGCTCCATTCTTAATTATGGGTCATCTGTAACCTGGGTTTTCTTAACCCAGGAACTACTAATCTTTAAAGTTTATTTTTGATACGTTATTCCCTGTTCTATACTATTACACAAAACTATTTGTTTCCTTTCCCCAAGTAGACATCAAAAAAGTTCTTAAATATTTGACCTGATCTTTTTTATATTCTTCAGCATTGTTCTACATAGTTATCTCAGGCTTATCATTCCAGTATACATTTAACTAAATTTTGCTTTAGTAACCCCATTTCTCTGCTAGCATCTACTAGAATGTACTGTAAAAATAAATCGGAATTATAGCCCTAAGTGTTTAAAAATTGATATGATCCTGAATTTGTATGCAAAGATGAGAGAACTATTTTCAAAAGGTTTCACTGTAATGCTGGAAAACCAGTTGGAATTGGTTAATATAAAATAACAGCAGTAAATGCAACATGGGAGGATAAAATGCTTTGACTTTATAAGCTAATTTTATGTTCTCAAATTGCCTGACTTCTTTCTTTTCCTCCCTCAGGGGTTTGGAAAAGTTGAAGATAATTCTTTACCTGATATCCTTCAAATCCCCCAAGATTTAAGAAGTGCATTTTTGTACACAATAATATTTTTTAAGGATGATTATAAAGAAAAAACATTAACTCATTTCTGCCTTGCATACTGTTTTGGAGTATGCTCGATTTGCATAATTAGATTATAAAAAATAAATGAGTTGAGGCTAATTTGTGTGACAAATTGCTCAGCCAACATGTCCTTTTTAAATAGTTCTTAAGCAATGTTTATTTGGCTATTTTTAGCACATAGTTTTTGTGGATAGCAAGGGTTTTTTTTCTATAACTCTTGTTATTAGAGCTGTTATTTTAAAAGTAATTGCCATAGGGAGACTAAACCTGGTAAAAATATCCTGGAATGGATGGTTCCTCAGAAAATATGATAACCCTTTATTCTCCAATTTATGTTGACCATCAGGAGGCAGCAAGCAACTAGTTTCAGACTATATGGGAACTTGTTAGATGTACATAGCTAGATCTTCCAGTGGGGTTCAAACTCTCCTGGTGGTCAGTGTTAAGTAAAATACCACCCAGGATATATACTATGTAAAAATAGATACATTTCCTCACTCCAAGAGGAGACGATGGAAGTCATATTAAACTTAAGATGTGGGGGCATGACATAATGTTACATTCATATCTCTCTCTTCTAAGAGCTTAAGAGAAGGTGGACTGTATGTACCATTCCAATAGATCCTTAGTGTTTAGTTGAACAAAAGGCAGATGGACTGCTAAGTCACACAGAATGATTTATGAAGTTATTTTGAAAACATTTGGACAGGGATTATCTATATAAGCAGTCTTATATCAAATCTATATATAAAAAAGAAATATAGGGTGGGCAATTTGTACAATGAAAGAGAGTTATATGCAACATACATCTTTCCCTAGTGTTGCCTTGCCACACTCTAGAAAGAACTCAATAACTTGGAGAAGAAAAGTAAGGGTTGAAAATGTTTGCTGACCTTACACAAATTGCATTTTCTTAGCCTAATCGCACAGAATTTTTGTGAGGATTAACACTCTGATTGGAAAACCTTGAAATCAAAAATGAAAAGAACCAGAGGTCAGTGAGAGAGCAAAGACTGTATATATAGAAGACAACAGATTTGGTCCCAGACCTCTGATGTGAAACCAGCAAGCTAATCTGGACTTCTTTTGGGAAAGTCCTGTCAGAATAGATAGGACAAGGCTAAGCTTTCATCAGTTGAAGATAGATTCTTTTATTTTATTTTTCAGGCTTGTATGCTGCCCATCTCCCCCAATGGGTGACTCTGGGTGGCTCACAATAATAAAAAAGAAGAAAAAACACAGGTCTCTCCGAACATGGCTAAAATCTATAAATAATTAAAAAAACATATATTAAAAATGCCCTAAAAACCTCCTATGATTTTAGCCCTAAAAAACCTGTAAGATGCTGGGGGGGGGGGGGGGAACAACCCACCATCCCACCAGCCATCTCCACAGGTGCAGGCCCCCCTCTGGCCCCCAAGCCTTCTGGCAGAGCCAGGATTTGAGCTCTTTCCTGAAGGCCATGAGGGAGGGGGCACACCGTACCTCAGGAGGCAGGATGTTCCATAGGGCGGGCGCTGCAGCAGAAAAGGCTCTCTGCCTAGACCCCACCAATCGAAATTCCTTGACTGGTGGGGTCTGCAACCTGCCCCTTCTGCTGGACTGAGTGGGGCGGGCTGAAATGACCAGGGCGAGGTGGTTCCTCAGATAACCTGGTCCCGTGCCATGAAGGGCTTTAAAGGTAATGACCAACACCTTGAATTGTACCCGGAAACAAACTGGTAACCAATGCAGCTCACGCAACAGCGGTGTTATACGTGCCCTCCTAGGGGCATTAAGAACTGTCCGTGCTGCTGCATTCTGCACCAGCTGTAGTTTCCGGATACTCTTCAAGGGTAGCCCCATGTAGAGCGCATTACAGTAGTCCAACCCGGAGGTGACCTAAAGATACCTTTACCTGGTATCTTTCAAATCCCCCAAGACTGAAAAAGTGAGTTTTTCTACCCAATAATATTTTTTGATCATAAAGAACATTAGTTCATTTCTGCTTGCATACGATTTTCAATCTTGCTTTATTTGCATAATTAGATTATAAAAATTAAGTAGATGGTAGAAGGCTATATAAACCAACAATCTCCAATCTGTAAAAACAAATAGTTTCCTTCAAGGCAAGGCAACTTCATAGACACATCCATGTAATTATAACAATATAGAAGTAATTTGACATTGCCTTCTTGTGGGATTTTGTAGAGTTTTTTTATTTCTCAATCTAGCCTATAAACCTAGTTCCTTGGAAGTCTCTAGTCCAAGTAATAATCAGGCTCCTTAACTTCCAAGCCAAAGTTAGAAATAATGAAACCAAAGCAAAGAAATAATATTATTCATCCTGGTATTCATAGATATATTTTACTCAAGACTCATCTTAAGATAGTGACCATTTGTGCCTCAAAGATTTTTTAAAATTAGATTTGTTTGACATCAAATTATCCTGTACATTATTTATATCAATTTATTTTTCTGCAAGTGTATTTTTCTGCAGAAACAGAAGCAGGGCAGATCATTGTAATAATACAGGAGAAACACATTAGCACCAAATGTGTTGCACAGAGAGGGCTGCAGTTCATATCTTCATGATATCCAAAGGTTAAGCAGTGGGTCAGAAATGACACAGCATATGTCTACATTCAGGGGGCAAACAATTTAAACCTAGAACATAGGAAGCAAAGCAAATAAATATACTATTTGTCTGTGGTGTCTGTGCATTATAAAATATATTTTTATTTAAAAGAAAAAACATTAATTATGTTCTCTGAAGCCAAGTGATGGATGGTAGGAAGTTCCAATTTTTCTATATCTTTTTGTCCATTCTTGCTAGCTTGGCTGGTTTATATGAATATCTTCATAGCAAATGAATGCATATTGGAAATGGGTACCCACGTGACTTTGTACTTTATTAGCTTGGCAGTGGCAATAATACTAGGCAATTTACTGGGGGCCTGCTTAAAGTAAGCATTCAATTTTCATTGAATGACATTTTGATATAAAATCACAAGTCAAATGTAGACTAGCACTTGGTAGAGTAGCCACGAAGGCCTTGGAAAAAAATACTCCGTGATGTGTCTATACCTACAAAGATCAGAATCATGCAAGCCATGTTATTCCCTGTTACACTCTGTGGAAGTGAAAGTTGGACTTTGAAGAAGCAGGATAGGAAGAATATTGATGCTTTGAACTTTGGTGTTGGAGAAGACTGCTGAGAATACCATGGACAGCCAATAAATCAAGCAAATGGATTATTTAATAAATCAACCCAAAATTCTCACTTGAGGCACAAATGACCAGGCTCAAATTATCTTACTTCAAACACATTATGCAAAGACCAACTCTCTGGAGAATGCTTGGAAAGATGGAAGGAAAGAGAAGAAGAGGATGACCATCAGCAAAGTGTATGGACTCAGGTACAGTGATGATGAGTGCAATGTTGGAAGACTTGAAAGACCAGACTAGGGACAGACTGTCATGGAGAAAATCAATCTATGTTGTCACTAGGAGTAAAAACAACTTGATGGCACATCACCAATCAATGTACAGCAAATGTTAATAGACTTTACTTTTGTGTAAAGATATGGATCATAACAACCTGAGACTTTCAAGTCAATAATTGACAAAAGATGACAATGTTGTCATCTTTTGCACCAAACTGATATTGGAGAAATATGTCCTTGTAAACCATGTAAACAGCAACAAAACAGCAACAAATTTAGACATACAATCTTTGTTGCAATCAATGATCCATACACATTAATATATAAAAGCATATAAAAACAAATAAATATACAGTACAACAGTAGGTGAATGGTAGTTTTGATTTCTCCTGAACTGCATGGACAAGTCCATTCAAGTAAGGGTCTTTTGATGTCTGCCCAGCAAGAAAGCAGATGACTAGATGTTTTGCCGTGTCTGAAAGAAATCTTTCCTCAACCTAGATAAAGTGAGAGATGTCAGATATTTGGTTGGCATGCCACGTCCCCTTGGAATCCAGGTTCTGCTGTTGTATGGAATCCTACTGACCTCCAGCTGATATTCCATTATCGTTTATCCTCTGAAGAGTATGTTTCTGGCCTTACTGTAATTCAAATTAAGGAAGAACTTAGCTGAAAGACCATAAGAAGCTATTTTGGATTATAAAACTACCCCAGCTTGAATTATGTTTCTCTGTCAACTTTTTAACCAGTAGCTAGTCATTGGATTCCAGGCCAACACCTCAATTTTGGCATCCCAATTTCAAGTCTGAGGAGACTATTAGATATACATCTTTGAGCAGCCAAAATTGGTCTTAAGAATTTTAATTACATCTCTTCCATTGTGGTTTTTTGTGGCATAGATGCCCACCTGTACTCCATATAAAATCTGAGCTAATTTTTTAGCTCTGAAAAGCTTGAGGGCAGCAGGAATTAGTGCCCCCACTTTGGTGAAGATTTGCTTGATGGCAGCAGGAGATTGTAGCACTGCCTGAGAAAGGTAATTATGAAGTCCCTTCCATAAAGCCTTGATATCAAAAAAATACTCCTAGATATTTAAATATATGGACCTGCTTAATCTTGTTATCCTCTAGGATCCAAGTTCTTGGTTTAGTACTTTTCTCAAAAACCATAGTTTTTTATTTATTATAGTTAACCCTGAGCTTGCTTTGCTTGTTGTAGAGGATAATATCTTTCACTGTTTTTTTTTTTAATCCTGTTGGGGCTTGGGATGCAATGGCAGCAGCATCTGCGTACAAGAGGATGTCTATCCTGCACCTTCCCAATTTAGGAACATGAAAATCCTAAAAGTTTTTAAGGGAAAAGTTGTTAAGGGATAAGACCATAGAATTAATATACAGTTTGAACAGGGACGGTGCCAGGATGTATCTTGGAGTTTGGGGTTTAAGCGTTTAGCATATACTTTACTGATCACACTCAGTAGACTAACTGGTCTGTAATTCACTGGATCTTGTCTGTTATCCTTCTTATATATAGATAGAAGTATTGCTGTCACCACCACCACCATCACCACCACTACTCCTTTGATATAGGGCAGGTTTGATCAACTGCTGTGAACAAAGGGCTTAGCACTGGTGCCCATCAATTAGAATTCAGTTCTATTGCTCCTCGTAAAATTTGGTCAATACCTGGAGCTATGCTATCAGTTCTGTGATTTCTGACACTGATACAGATGGTCATATTTCAAGTTCTTCAGTCTCTGTTACAGGGTTGTAGGATGTATATGCAGAGTCAGCATAAAGGGTTCTATAACATATTTCCCATGCTGATAGTGGTACTTGATTGAGTGGCTTAAAAGTTGTATTACAAAGACAAATAGAGTTCAGAATCTAGACTGATAAGGGTAGAAAAGATGTTACCCACATATCATTCTGGCCTTCTACTGCTGTATGAATGGGACTTTGCCAAGCATCCAGTTTTCTAACCATTAATGAACACTGCCATGTTTGATTTGATCTGATATTGAATGTGAAAGTTTTATCTAAAATAAAATAATATAAAAGTCTAGTGTTTTTTCCCCTTCTGCTTCCTGCTTGACAAAGAAGCTTTGTACTTCGAAAGAGCCATTGTTCCCGTGCAAAATCTAATTTGTCTTCTGAAAAATCCTCCTTATTTACCTCTTAAAAATGAAACAACTCCTGTGCTCTAGAGCAAAAATGTCTTTTTGTCAATTGCCTATACATCTGCCATTATGCAACATTGACTTCTATGCAACTCAGTACAATGACACGTTCAGAATCTTCCCTGATCCTCATAAAAGAATGAAAGCTGTCCCTCCGTATCGTTTTAGTGATGATAACAGGTCTCTTTTCTTTACCCAGATTCCTGGGCCACTGCATGCAGCAAATGCGATAAAGGTGTGCAGCTGTTGTAGTTGCCTTTTGGTTTTCTGAGCAGATAACTAGTGTAACAGTGTCCACTGCTGGCAAATCAGGCAATTGCACTGTACATTATAGAAAAGGCTGTTAAAACTGGGGTGACAAATGATAATGAAACAAGATTCTTTTAAAATTAACAGCGGTGGATTGGTGTGACGAAGCAACAACTAATTATTCTAAGAGCATTGCTAATAATGCAAGTGGACATTTGAATTAATGATCTGTGGCAGTGCAATAACTCCAGCTTTGCGCTGTCTGATTTAAAACTCCTAGAGGGTGCTTTAGAAGAAAATAATTTAGCATTAGCCAGGATTAATGGTTTCCTTTATAGCTAAGTCTCCCACAGATAATGAGATCTGATCTGATCTATCAGTGTTTAAAATACAGATTTTAATATTTTTGCAGAGCAGGATGCCATTTAAATTTTCTGTGTATTGAAAACCTCAAAGAAAACGCTGTTTTATGAAATCCTATCTATTCATAGGTCACACTGAGCTTCCTATGGCTTACTTTGAGCAATTGCAGCCTCTTGTTCATAGAACTGTAGAATTGAAAAGGGCTTCACAGACCACAGAAAATAATCTCAACTGATGGTCCACCGCATTTTAAAGCCATGGATTCCTGAATTGACCAAAGGCTCAGCGCTACGTCTTCCATTAATTAGCAGTGGCAGAATTTCAATTTATGTTTTCTGTGTCTGCGTGCTATAGGCTACAAAAGGTATCATTATAAATCATAAGTTGAGTTTGCATTTTAGAGGTCTATCCTAGATTAAGGTACATGAGGAAAATATGAAAGACAAATTACACTGGAAATGTGTAATGAAATGTTTTTGCATTATGACGTGTACTTAAATTAGCTTCTGTTGAGGGTGGATCTGCATTCAGTTTGGGGGCAAAATAGGGGATGGTTGGCAGCATTATCCTTAGTTTTGGTGATTTGGGGAGTTGTCCTCTCCCTTGCTGCTCCTCCTGCCCAGGTCCCTCAACAAAAACTCTGGTGGTGATAGTGGTGAAACTACCACCTTAATATTGTTCCACTTTTTCCCCCAAATCACAGTAAGTGTTGTATGCTATAAAAACATTACACAGTGTCTCAGGTACAATGAAGTCACACTTCTTGTAGCCCTGTCCACAATCTACCCATCTGTTATTCTATATTCCCAGTTCTCAAATATATATAAAAAATAAATACCAAGCCTGGAGCCTCTGCAGAACTTAAGATTCAGAACAAACGTGTTAAGCACTATTCTGCCCAGTCATTTTGTGAAAAGCGAAAGAATGAAATCACTTTTCATTCTGTACTCAATGAGGTCACAGCATTTGTGAATGCCCTAACCCAGTGTTTTTCAAACTTTCCCAGTGCTGGCTGGGGAATTCTGGGAGTTGAAGTCCACCTTAAAGTTGCCAAGTTTGAAAATCACGGTCCTAACCAAAGATACAAAGGGGAATGATCATCTGTAGAAAGAAGGTCATCCCAGCTGATTTTGAAGTAAAAAAATATTGGTCTAATCTTCTGGAGCAATGATTATCTTCTGGAGCAATGAAGGGTATCTAGCACATCATTAATAGCAATGATTACAATTCTTGCCTTCTCTGAGGAAAGGGCATTGTGGTGGTTGAGAATTTTAGGACTCTGCAGCAACCAGAAGAAAGGGATGAGCAGGGAAGACGAGATGGAGAGATTTAGGCCAGTGGCTGGTGTGGGTCTTCCGGGCTGTGTGGCCGTGTTCTGGAAGTTTTGTTTCCTAACATTTCACCAGCATCTGTGACCAACATCTTCAGGGGGCAGGAGCACAGACAGGAGCAGTTCTCTCTGTGCCCAGGATGATGTGACCCTTTTGTGGGTATTTATAGAGATCAGCGAGGGTGCCTGAAGGGGGTGGGGGTGGGGGTGGGGGGTGGGGGGTTTTGGGTTAATGAGTGGCTGCTTGTTTTGGTGTCAGAATATGTGTGTATCTTCCTGGGGGTTTAGGCAGGGTTTTTTCTTCTATTGAGTTGTTAATGAGTGGCTGCTGAGAGTGATTAGCATGTTCATTGTGTGAATTGTTCATGCATCCTGGTGGTTGAGCTGAGTTCGTTGACCTTTTGCAGGCTGTATTTTTCAGGACTGGTAGCCAGGTTTTGTTGATTTTTAGACTTTCCTCTTTTTTATTGAAACTCTGCTGGTGTTTGTGAATCTCAGTGGCTTCCCAGTATAGCCTGGTATAGTGGCTGTTGGTGTTGTCCAGTATCTCTGTGTTTTCAAATAGGATTTTGTGTCCAGTGTGCTTGACAGCATGTTCAGCTACTGCAGATTTTTATGGTTGCTGTAGTCTTCAGTGTCTTTCGTGTTCTTTTATCCTGGTATGGATGCTGCATTTTGTGGTCCCGATGTATACTTGTCCGCAGCTGCATGGTATGCGGTATACTCCTGCGGCGGTGAGGGGATCCCTTTTGTCTTTTACTGATTTTAGCATTTGTTGTATTTTTCTGGTGGGTCTGAAGATTGTTTGGAAGTTGTGTTTTTGAAGATGCCGGTCACAGATGCTGGCGAAACGTTAGGAAACAAAACTTCCAGAACACGGCCACACAGCCCGGAAGACCCACACCAGCCATCATATTCCAGCCATGAAAGCCTTCGACAATACAGATTTAGGCCAACTTTCAAATATAGGATTAGTCTAAAAGTTGCAACCCTATACAGCATTCATTATATGCTGTAAACCACCCAGAGTTATTTCATGAGATGAGTGGTGACAAATTTGATAAGTAAATAAATAAATAAGCAAGCAAGCATACTTACAGTATGTAAGATTAAACTCCACTGAATTTACTTCTGTACAGATACGCATAGGGTTGGTGTAGTTTATAGAAGATGAAAGATATATATGGTGAAATGAGAAGCAATGGAATATCTGTTCCCATTTTTAATTTTTAGTATGAATAATAGGAAATGGTGATAGTCTTCAGGATTTAGGTTTTCTTGGAATCTAGAATATAAATTTCTCAGTGGATTTTAGACGCAACTTTTATATTGATAGCTGATAGTTATTTTATCATTCATCATTCATGATTTTTATGTAAACAAGTGTGCATAGTAAAGCACTGTGCAATTTTTGTTGATCCTGAGTGGGCAGTACCTCTTTATAAATATGCATCTTTAGCCCTGATAATGTTTCACTGGTGGGTTGGAGACAGTTAGTTAATATGTATTTCATTTCATAAAATAGTTAATATTCAAAATTCATACTTGGGTTGTTGTTGTTTTTTTACTAGAATCAACCAAAATGACTCAAAAGAGAACTACAGAACTCATCATTAAGCAAGATGATACCAAAAATAGCCAACCAGACAATGACTGATGTTTATGGGAACAGTATATCTCTTTCCTGTGCCAGTATGCTATACGTAGGGATTGAGTCGGCAAACCAAACCTGGGGAAATCATCAAATAACTTCTAATAGCACTTAAGGATTATTCCATCCCAATACATGGTTATTCACTGGGTTATTTCTACTTGCAGAAAACTAGCCTCAATAACGGATTTTTCAGATCATGCTGCATCTAGAAAACATAGGCTCCTTGCCTGAAGAAAAGGAACATGAACCTGATTATAGTAGTTTAGTCTTGTCATCCTTTGTTGATATTAGTATCAGCCTCATAGGCAGACTTCTCTCACTTGGCCCTGTTTCTGGAAGTTCATGTAATTGTGAGAACAGTTGTTTCTCTGAACCTAGCTGCAGTTCTCCTGATTATGTTCCTCCTGATTATGCCTCTATCAGTTTTGACAATATAGGGTCAAAGTGAAACCTTATGAAAAAGGACTCTCAATTTCTCTCATCTTTATTTCCTTACATTTGGGGAGCCAAGGGATGACATGGAAACTAATGTTCATGAACCTTCACACATTTCTCTCATTTCTGTTATCATTGAAAGACATTGGGCAGACATCCTGTCTCCTTAAGTGTCGAGGCCATAAAGATATGAGAGGAAGTGACCCCAATCTGATAGCCTTCAGAACACCCTTTAGCTGCTCTGGTGATACCTCTGCATTTCATGAAACAATAAATATCAGAAGATCAAAGGGGGTGCCCTGAACTTTGATTAGCAACCAATAGGTCATCAGGAAGATACGTTTCCCCCAATAATAAGGAGGATCCCAAATTTATGCCAACCTTAGCCAATCAATCTGTTAATTGCTGTATCTCTGTGTAAGAAATCTGTATAAAATCATCATCTTTGGGTGTGATCGGGGTTCTTCTCTGCCTTAAGGGGAGACCCCCACTGACTCTATTGGCCTGCTTCCAATAAAACTTTAAAAATCTCAGCTGGTGTTTTCGTGTCTGATCTTCTGCTGGACTGACTCCTAATTGGGAGAGTCAGAAACTCTCAGATTTTGCTAACAAAAGCATCTCACATTGTTCCTGTATTGATAATAGTTAGTTTTTAACCATTGCTTTAATTTGCACTTGGGGCCCAGGATGCAACTGTAGCAAAACATCCCCTTCACGACAGTTATCCTATTAGGATTTTCAGAGTGATTTTGCTGATTGCTTTGAACTCAATCCAGTAAAGTTGCAAGTTGGTTTCCAACATTAGAATTGAGGTTATAGCTGCCAACACATGGATAGTCCTTCTCTTGTAAGGAAGAGACTTGTATTATATTTGGTTCTTACAAATAATTTTACATGACTGCTTGGCAAAACCAATACTTTAAATCAGGGTTCCTCAATCTCAGCAACTTTAAGATGGGTGGACTTCAACTCCCAGAATTCTGGGAGTTGAAGCCCACCCATCTTAAAGTTGCTGAAGTTGAGGAACCCTGCTTTAAATGAAATATAAACATGATAACATTCCTGCAATGAATTGTCCATGCTGGTAACCATAGCATGAGGTAGTAGATCTGTTTAGCTAGCCTCAATAGGTATTGCCAGTATGTTTTACAGATTTAAAATATCAAATATTAGTTTTTTAAAAATATTATATATCATACAGGTATTCCTTTGAAACATTTGTATAATGTGTTAATGTTGCTTGCTACAAAAGTAATGCTGTAGGTTTAGCAGCAGAACACTTATTGTTTTTCTTTACTTTGGGGCATTTTATTTCTGTAACAATATGTCTTGGTTCTCATCAGATTAAGAGTTTTGTTCAAGGTGTAGTCCCTGAGGGAGTAATCTTGCATTCTGTCTCCCACCACCCGTCTGGCTTCCAAGGAAGCTAGTTTTTTTTAATTTTTCCTGAGGGTACCCAAGAGGTTGGTGGGACAGCAGAACAGAACATTTCCCAGACCTCAACATCTCCCCAGCCCTTTATCATATTCTTTAACTACTATTATTTTCCAGACTCTTTTCAGCATGCTTGTTCTTCACTCCTTGCTGAAGAAAACATGCTCAAGTTCCAGTTTAGGTCCCTGCTTCCTTTTTCATCTGAAGTCATTGAGAGAGTCGCCATCTTACAACTGAGTTTTCGTCTGTCTTCTAATAGCCTTCTTGATCTATATCACCTAGGATTTCAGACAGGGCACTCAAAGGAGATGGTACTTTATCAAATTTTGAATGATATTCTGGTGACCAGTCCCAGTGCCTTATATTGGAATTGGTCTTTTGGGGTCTGATAGCAGCATGTATACTATTGATCGTTAGATATTGCTGTACATGTTACAGTATTTGGACATCATTGGTAGTGCCTTTGACTGGCTTTGATTTCTTGTTATTTTGCAGAATTGCATGATTGGTTTCAGTCCAAGGAATTTCCCCTTGTAGTGGGTATCTCTCTCAGGGATCAATTACAGGTCCTATTTTGTTTACTCTTCCTTCGGGTACTCTGATTCATGATCAGGGTTTCCAATAACATTGTTATATTGAAGATACTCAAGTCTACTGGTCCCTTGATCAACTGTGATGGAATGTCTTATAAGCATTGCCCTCCCACTGCCTTAAGCTCAATACGGACAAGACTGAGATTGCTTATTTTTTCATTCTTTATTTCATTTCAAGCCTACCACATTCCAAGTGAATCTCAGCAGCTGAATTCCATCCTGTACTGGGTCTTCCCCCATTTGTCTTCAGGGCTCCCAGATTGCTCCAATTTCTTCCAGTTGCATCCTCTGGGTCTTCACTGATGACCAGCTGTGTCTATTTATTGCTTCTATAGCTAGAGTTCTTAATTTTCATTAGGTGAATATTTGTAGGGTCCAGGGGTGTCTGATGGAGGAGACCACACATTGCCAGTCTGTGCTTTGGTTGTCATTGTTTTGGATACAGTCCAAAAGTCTGCTAAAATGTGTCAGTTCTATCAATGATTTACTATATTGAAATAATTCCTGCAACTTATGAAGCAATAGGAATGACTGATGTGGATATGAAAGAAAAGACAAATTAAGGAACTTGCATCCATTCTTTCATCCTGTTAGGGGAGAAAGGGATGAACTTCTGAAGAAGGCTAAAGTGCCCATCCTATGTATACCACTCATTTTTGTATTTTTTCTGTCTGATTCTTCAAACTGATACCTCCATTTAATGATATAAACTATTCTATTTGAGTAGATAAGAATTCATTTAACAAAATACATTTTCTCCTTTTTTTGTGCCTACTTCTGCTTCTCATAGTACCTCTAAGATATAACGTTGTGGTTAGCAATGCTAAATACATTTATTTTTCTTGTTGATTGCTATTGATTATATGTAACATTCTTCTATGTTGAAAACTATTAATTTGAGTGTCTGTAAATTAGGATTTTAAAACGGCACCATTTTATTTGTTCATTTGCACTGGAAGTCCTTGAGTCCAGAAAACCATTTCTTTCTTATCTCCAGTATATTTAGTATTTTGTCACAGTACACAGGCAAAACATGTAATTATATTGTTCAATCCAAGGAGAACATCTGACGGTTTAACAAAACTCAGAAAGCACAACATAAGTTTTCTTGGCTGTGCAAAAACTCTGCTGAGAGGAACAATGTCCTTAACAGGATAAATTAATGAAAGCAGATTAATCAGTATTTAGCCACCATCAAACTCACTTAGGCAAGATCACACTGTACGTTATGAACTAATTTAATGAGGATAACAGCTACCACCTAGTTCTCTAGTTATTGTCATCAGTGCAGATTAGACTGTTCATTCATGAACATACCCTGAGTGTTAATCTCCTATTTTTGTCACTTATTAACTACTCTGCTTGTAAATACAAAAGAGTCACTAACATCTCTTAAGTCTTTAATACAATTTTTCAGTGCCCTCTAGCCTGGAAACACATAAGCTATCAATACCAATGTAGAGGGATTACCAAAAGTGGATGTTTAAATTTGTCATAATTTTCTTCCTTTTTGATTAGCAAGTGAAGAAGGAGAGAGCAGAGCTAAAGAATAACAGAAGAGAATACAGAAGATTATTGGGGAGGTCTTTGATATAGACCAGCAATCCATCATGCCTGTATTTTAATAATGTCATATCAATTAATACTGAATGTAAATTCTTCAGTTTATAAAAGATAACCATATGGAGAATAGGTGTCATTGTTCAAATCAAATCAAATATCTTTATTACAGTCTTTGACTAGCCGTTGTAAAATTGAACAACACAACAATTTGTTATCGGGGAAGAGGAAAATAATAAAATAGTAAAACAACATAACTAATTAAAAGTTTTGTGCAATTGAACATAATAAAGATATTTGGCCACCTGGTATGTGAGTGTCGAGTCAGCATCCCTTAAAAAGTAATAAGCATAAAATTTATCAGTACGGCCCTCAAATTTAGAGATGAATGGAGAGATCAGAGCACTTCTTGGGGCATAATAAAAAGGACACCATAAAAGGACATGAGCAAGAGTTTCTACCTCGCTGGATCCAAAAGGGCAAATTCTCTGTAAACAAGGAATCCCATGAAATCTTCCTGCCAGCAGTGCTGAAGGGAGGGCATCAAAGTGGGCTCTGGAAAAGGCCCATATATATTTGCTTAGAGTTAGACTGTATAGATACCCTACAGTGGAGGGCTTGCGGCTATATAACAATTGGCGGTAGAATTTAGGAGCGCTGGTGATATCATTTTGGTGATCAATGTCCCTAATTCTTTCTTTTGCTATTGATTTGGCCTTTTCTGGGGTTAATTGGCCTAAATATTCTGGAGAGAGGCCAAGGCTGCAAAGTTCTTCTGTACAAGTATGGTGCCAATGAGATTGGTAGCTGTCTGACAACAGCAGAGACATCAGGCCAGTAGGGTCAAACATGACTCTGAGACCTAAGATTAGAATCCTGGTCCAAGTGTCATTGTTGTGAACTGGCCCCCTTGATTTCACTAAATCCTCCTGTACCCATTTACACAGAAACTTCAGAAGTAGCTACTAGGACTTCTGAAATTTAATGAAATATCATTAATATTCCTTAAAAGCTGGACATTTTTTTGTCTTGCACCCGGATACTTCTTTTATTAATTTATTTTTTTGAATTTGCAGAGGAAGTTTGAATTTATGCAGGCAAGGGAAATTTGATGAGTATTTTTAGAATTTTTAGAATTAAAATTCTGCATTTTGGGGATGCAATTATTCCATCTGCTAGTAGGAGATTGGTTGCTTCTGGTAGGGCCTAGTGTATGGTTGTAAATAAACAGGAAAGAAGATGTCACAGGGGATTGTTTTGTTCATTTACTGCATATATGAAGGATTCAGGTCATTTCCCCATGCCTTATACCCCAACATAACCACTAGCAATTTCTCTCAGCAGGTGATAAACGGAGACACCTCGGACATCTGGAGTATATCTTACTAGTGCTGTATGTCAGTTGATTGGGTGAGTTAGTGAGAAAAGAGACAAATTAGATGATTTAGAAGCTCCTGTTAATATTTATCAAAAGTAGTTGCCTGGTCATTCTCAGGACAAAGCGGGATGAATCTGTATATAAGTAGAGAGCCACTCCCCTCTGTAGAAAAGTCTCCAGCTTCACTAAAGATAGTAGCCTTCTATTCATGGGGACAAAACCTAGGTGCAAGGCTTACCCTCGGTTGCCTAGTGAGGAATACCTCAGATAAAAGGGCGATAGAAGTTGAAAAGACGAGTGAGTTACTTCAGCTTTGGCTATCAAATATAACTCATCTTTCTTATTCTTTTCCAAATAAGTATTTGTTCTGGATGATAAGTTGCATAAGCAATATATGCTTATTGATTTAATTACAATATATCTACTCTTGTTTGTCAGGCTGTTTTCCTGTTGCCTCAAGCCGAAAGTAAGATTTACTGAGATTAAACAGATGGGGTTACAAGAATATCAGCAACTGAACTCTTTCCTATTTAGATGCAATTTTTCCTATAATACATTAGGTTATCATCCTTTTTAGTTTCTTTCTAACAGCCTTCCTGTGAGGAGATGTTTTTTCACTGTTAATGGAAAAACTTGCAGGTGGTTATGTTATATAACTGTCTCTTGAATCTTTATCAGTCTGGGAACTCACATTTACACTGTTTAAATGATTCCAGAGTTAATGTATTTCACCTCATACACTGGAATTAAAACAAAAAGTCCAGATTATAATAGTAGCAGTCCAGCTCTCTGTAAATCTGTGGGTCATGGAGGTAACAAGCTATTTCACAGCATATTAAGGGAAGTCTAGACTCAGTAGACAGGTTGAGTGATTTGCTCAATAACCTCAGGCAACCAGGACCTTAGGGGACTTTTGGAATATCACACCATATTATTTCCTTTGCGTTTCAGTTGGGTGAAGTTGATTAATGTAAGCCCTGTTGATGGTACAAAGACCTTTATGCCAAGCAGTCTTGGTGTCTTAGCCTATAACTTAGCCTCTTTCCTAACATGCTACATTTGCTTGTGTACCAAGTATTGTTTTAATTGAGTATCACTTAGTCTTAGGAGCACACATACTGAAGTAATGCACATAAAGTTATTCTATGTTGAGAAATGGGCCAGAATTTCTGGGAAAAAAGAACAAAATAGACAGGAAGGTAAGAAGGACCATAAAAGAAGAAAAGCTGGAAAGAGTGAGGAGACTGAGTGAAATAGAAAGAATGAGGATAGATAGTAATGACTCTGCATTCTTGGTGGGAAAAATAGCAGAGTTAAGCTGGTGGGACACATGAGCAATAAATTAGGAAGCAAAGATATGAACAGCAGGAAAAAAGAACAAGTATTTGTGAAAAGGCCTTAGACTTCTTTAGACTACTAGCTGATTATGTGTATTAAACCTGTGAGAAGGAGCTGTTACTTACTAGGACAATCTGAGGGTCATAGACAGTATGTAATGGTTTCGCCAGGACATGTGGCTGTCTACTTTTTCCTTCTAATAAATTATTCCAAGGTAACAATCTGCATTTTTGCTTTCTTCTTTTGAATGAGCATTGTGTGTATATTCTGAGAAGTGTACATTCTGAAGTCATGAATCTTGTCCAATAAAAGTGAACAGCATAGTTGCATCCTAGACTTGGCTGTAAAATGGATATTGTGTTATATTTTAAGTGGAATCTGGAAGCATTCATCTTGTATATAAATTAAAATTGAAAATACAGCAAGTCTAGAGCCAGATTACTCAGAAATCTTATAAGGAAAGCACTATTATTCCTGAAACTTCCTATTAACCACATGCCGACAACAATGGAAAACTATCATCTGAAATTGATATTTTTCAATTAATTTGTTCTCCAATTTAAAAGGTAGAAATGTTGCACTACAATTATAATGTCACACAGATTATCAGTGTATTGTATGCTTCATCTTCTGCAAGTCTGTAAAGAGATCTTTGGCCTAACTAAGAGTTATCAGGAATTTGTTCTTCCTAGAAGTTTGTATTTTATCGCAGATTTAAGTCAGCAGATGGCTCTCTTGAGTTTCCCTTGGAACACCTAACATTGTAAACAACTACTCTGCATTTTCAACTTATAAGAGAATTTGCTTTTCTTCTCCATGATTTTAAAAAGAAAACCTTCCACAATTTCACTGATCGTTTTGTTTTGCATCATTTTCTATGCGTCATTTTCTCATTAATATACATCCTCAATTTTTCATATAGTATCAGATATACAAACTGAATTTATGTGACTGCAGCAAAATATTTCCAAAATAGAATAATATAGAATAAATAAAATGAGCAAGAAGTGGAGAGGAAGCTTACCAATAGCAACTAATATATATCACAAATGGTATTTGCCTCATTAAATAAGAAAATATAGCCTCCTAGCACAGAGATTAGATTTTAAATTGTAGTTTATACAGGTGAAATCCACAGAGACACCAACCCACACACCCACTGAATTAGTTGCTTGGTGAAAAACACATTACAAATCCTTGAAGTTTCATTTTATTCTCTGTCTTGCATGAATATTCCACAAGAAGTAAAGAACTGCAATATCCCTACAATTTCTTCTTCCTCTTCTTCTTTGACCAGAAAATTACTGGTATAACATTATACATATGTATATGTATACATATAGGACAAAGTATCCAGTAATAATTATGTCTCCATTATTGTAATTCTGTGTTTTTGGTGGTTTTTACAAAGTCTTTTAAGGAGTGAATGTCTGCAAGTATGCACTTAATTCCTAGATCCAAGGCAACTGTGATTTTTTCCTGCTCCTGACATTATTAGACTGTATAGGCTAATTTTCTGTTCTTTGTCTTAATCTGAGGAACTAGAGTCAATTCTTTAAATAGTCCTCATTATGTTTTGCAAACTGAAGATTATTTTCCTCCTCTTTGCTCTGCTCTGTCCAAGGTCCTGATCAAAGTGAATAGTCTTTCAAAAAGAGAAGAGTGCTGAAAATTCCTTCAAAACCACCACTAGCAAATAGTATCTCTTGTATGCATCCTATTTAAGCAGAGAAAATTCATCTTAAGAAATTAATATATTATGCTGCAGTTTGATGAATATATTCCTAAGTAAAGTACAGGTTTGACAAGCACTGTGGAGTGTCAGTAATGTCAGTAAATTGTTTTCTTCAAATTAAAGTTATTGTGAGTAATCCCTTGGCCTGAAAGTATTTCTAGAATAAACTCCCAATATAAGTAGTTGCACTGAATTTATTTAGCACCATTTTGAAATTTAAAGGGATAAATTTATTTTTTTCCATGTTGACCTTAGAGAAAGCAAGCAAGCAAGCAAATCTGGAGAACAAGAATTAGAATCAAGCCATTTGTTTGTTTGTTTGTTTGTTTGTTTGTTTGTTTGTTTGTTTATTTATTTAAACAGTTAATATTGCTGTTCATCTTATAGCAATGACTCTGGGGTAGCAGACAGAAGGTTAAATTATCAATGAAATGATTAATCAATAATCCACAAACAACGTTCTAGGTCAATAACAACAACAACAAATCCTAATTTACCACAAAAAACAAATTGCTAATGCTCTATTTTGTGCATTAAAGAATTTTGGAGAATACTGACTAAAGTCCAAAAACATTTAGCTGGAATAATTAGAAAATGCACTGTAATTCATACCTCTTATCTCCTTTTTGTTCAATATTAGCAGTTTTTGTTCAATATTTTGTTCAATGTTAGCAGTTAGGATGTTCACACACAGAAAAGTTCATGAGTGATTCTTCCAGGTGACCATCCTTACAATTAACACATAACTTCAAATCTGCTTTGTTCAGTGTGGCCACCTTTACTAGCAGCTGATTTAATTAGTGTTATCTATGTGTAACACCAAACAATTTTGTGCACTGATTCTCAAAGGACATATCTTTCTAATCCTGATGACGCATTAATAGTGGGTAATCTGTATTTCGTTTGCAATCAGGTCAGTTAGGGATGTGCAGATGTTGTCAGGGTTTTCTGTACTTTCAATGTTGAGTGTCAAAGTGCCAAAAGAAGTGGGAGGGGGGAGGGGAAAAAAACCAATGATCAACCACACTATGTTCATGGATAAACTAACACCGGTCCTTTTTGTTTTGATGACTTGATGATCTGTAGCAAACAGGCTATTTCACTAGAGTGTGAACTAATTAAAATTACATGCTTCAGCACTTGTCACAAATAATCACAGAATGTTTAAAAAAAAAATCCAGCCTTATAAAATCCAGAATGGAATTAGATTCATTTAGCTCATATAACAGTGATCAATAAAATGCATTGGCTGCCAGCTGTATAGCTGAACCTACAGATGTTTGTAAGTTTAGTAGTAAACGTTTGAACATTATCACAATGGACTTCTTTCTACCTTTATTTTGTCTGTCTAGAGAGATTATAGCTTTTGTATGCTCTGTGTGTGTGTGGGCAGGTACATGTGGCTTTTTGAAACTGTAACTGTGCATATTTGTTTCTGTACTTAAAATTTCATTTTTTTTTCCTTATTCTTTTCTCCCAATCTAAATGTTTTCCTTCCAAATGATTAGCATGTGCCTGAGGGTTTTCTTTCCCTGTGTTCCCCCACCCCATACATATTTCTCCCTCTTCTAACCACAACCAAACCCTCCCAGGGAGATCAGGTGCCAAGGTTCAGTTTGTGGTCACCAGACTGTATCCAGTCTAGGAAAATAGAATCGAAAGCAGTTGTGATCTGGAGCAAAAGAAAGTGACTCCCTCCTTTTTCTTTTCTTTTCCTTCTCGTCCTGCTTGACTGGAAGGTAATTCACATTCCCTTAAAGTAGCAGCGTGTCCAAGTAAAATGAAGACAGAATGCAGAGAGAATCGGGCGAAATTGATGTTAAATTGGGCGGTTGGGTCTGGGTGGGAGGATCACATCCCTCCCAAACCCAACCGCCCAGATTTAGATTGAGTGGCCTCTACCACAGCCTGGCACGGCGGCGCAGGGCACCTGGGTATCCGAAGTCTGCCCCAAGGCTGCCAGCCCTGCGGCCCCTGGGACTGCTGTTAACCCTGCAGGGTAGCCCTGCCAGCTGGAGGGAGCGAAGCCGCCCTGCGGGACAACCAGGAGGCCGACGCGGCCGCGTAAGAAGCGAAGCCACGAGGGCGTTTTGCTCATGCTACCGCCACGCACCGCTCTTTGTTGTTACTGCTGCTGCTGCTCCCTTCCACATGAGTCACCCTTCCCGTCCGGAAGGTCAAACCTGGGTCCGATCGTGCCCACGTTCAGCTTCACGGGATGCACGAGAAAGGGAGGGTTGTGACTACAGTGGCGGGGGGGGGTGGGGGTGGGAGACGAGGGAGACGCTGGGGTCTGGAGCAGTCGATGCAAAAGGCGTTAGTCCCAGCGCGGAGACTTTCCGGAACAGGGAGGAAGACATAGACGGCATGTTACAACTTCTCTTTCCTCCCGCCGCCGCCGCCGCCGCCGCCGCCGCCGCCGCGCGCTCCAGTCTCTCTTCCCCGCACCTCATTTCTCCCCTCAACAGCTGGAGCTCTCTCGTCTCTCCCCTCGCTTAGCCACCCCAGCAACCACAAGACCTCGCTCTCTCACACCCACATTTGGCGCGCTCTCCTCTCCCTCCCGGGCACCTTCTCTCTCTCTCTCTCCCCCCCCCCCCCCACGCGCTTCCCGATTCGCGCGCGCGCCGAACAGCGGCCACAAAAGCCCCGCTGGAAGCCGAGGGGCGGCCGCTCGTGGCCCCCTTGGCGACTGGCAGTTGCCATTGGGCCGAGCCTTTTCAGCCCCCCTCGCTGGCTGGTCCTCGCCTCCTTCCTTTTCCAAATCGCTGCCGTGGCTGTTGTGTTGGGTGGAATCGCCCCGCTCAACTCCCCACCCACACCCCAAGGACAAATCCCCTCCCTCGGTTGTCTCGGGAAGGGAGAGGGAGGGTGTGTGGCGGGGTGTCGGCTAGGGTGGGACTGAAGTGCCGTGATTAAGTCTCTCCCTCTCAGGAGCCGAAGCGCGCACTTCCAGATGCTGCTTTCTGAGGCACTCGCGGCAGCCCTGAGGAGGAGGACGCGGCGGTGACCGGGGCTATGGAAGCGGCAGTCGCCGCCGCCGCCATGGAGAAGCGGGCATGAGCCGAGCGCCGCGGAGGCAGGATCGCGATCTAGACGAGCTGCTTGTCGCCGCGCCTCGTCCGGTCCGAAGCCCAGCGGCTTCATGTGGTGACCTCGCGACTTTTTCGTCCTTGCCCTCGGCCGCGCGGCGATGGGTTCCCGCCTAGGCTGAGCCGAGCCCAGCGCCCTCTTCGCTGAGCTTGAGCCGGGCGCGCAGGACGGAGCGGCCATGGCTGCGGCCATCGCCAGCGGTTTGATCCGGCAGAAGCGCCAAGCGCGCGACTTGCAGCACTGGGACCGGCCCTCGGCCAACAGGAGGCGCAACAGCCCCAGCAAGAACCGCGGGCTTTGCAATGGCAACCTGGTGGATATCTTCTCCAAGGTCCGCATCTTTGGGCTCAAGAAGAGGAGGTTGCGGCGCCAAGGTGTGTGTGCCTGTGTGCTTTCTGTCTGTTTATCCGTTTGTGTGCGCCTGCGAGTGCCTTTCAGCGAAAGTCCTGCATTGTGGCCGCTCAAGTTGGGGCTATACCACACCGGTAAAGGACAGAGAGAGAACAAATAAATAAATAAATAAATAAATAAGGGTAAAAAAAAACCCCATTTCTTCTTCTTGATGCTTCCAATAGGGTTGGAAAAAAAGAAGGCTTCCCCCATTCCATTTTCTCTTTGGTTCTCTTGCCTTTCATAGGCACTAATCTAAAACAGAAGTTTTCCACTATAAGCATGCATGTGAACGAATGTCTAAACTCCCCTACCTATTAATTCATGTTTGGTCTGTAAATGGTATAGTTATAGAGTGTTAAGAGACAAGAAGTCCATTTAATCATAATGAATAATGAGGCTTACCACTGAAGTTGCTGATATTATTTATAATAAATGAGAGAACAACAATCCACTAAGTCTGTGTTTTGATTACAGGGATTCAAGTAATATGATCCAAACTCTGCAATATTTGGTGAAGTTATTGGGAAAGGTGCTATCCATAAATCCATTTATTTTTGATGCAGTCAAGAGTATTATAAAAAAAGGCTGGACTTGTGTCCCAGCCTTTTGATGTGCTCATCCATGCTATTGATGCTTAAGACAGGTGTGGTAAAATTACCAGTGTTTCAGATTAATTAATGCAGAGGACAGGGATGTGATATTGTGTAAATGGGATCCCTTATGCCAATTCATTTTCATGGAGAACAAAATGCTTAAAAAAGCATTTGTCCAAATGTTTTAGTTGAGCTGGATGACATCTCAGTGTGCTTAAAGTACAACTGAAAATATTGCTCTTTAAGATCTGTGAACAGTATTCTAACTTGTGTCCAATCCAATCATGTGAAAATGGATAAGAAACCTTAAAGCCCCATAGAGATAACAAGGAGAAAAATAGTTTACGTATTGTAAGGCAAAATCAGTCCTGGAAGGACCATATGCTGTGAAAGTAAATCTGCAAAACCATTGTTTGATTCCCTCTTCATTTGCATTTCCCTTAGAAGATTATTTTTTAAATAAATATAACACAATGCCAATGGAAGGCAGTTCTTCTAATATAAGAGATAATTCATAATTCTTCCAGTACTAACAATTTAAATGGAGTGAAGGAAGGTATCTTTTAGGAAAATAAGGCTGATCAGAGAACAAACAGAGGCCAATCTACGATAAGCTAATGTTTCCAGAAGGTGCACATGAAAAAAATGTGAGAATTTTGAGAGAGATAATAAATGTAGCATACAGCGCATTCTGGCTGATTTTAAAAAAATAATAAATGAGCAAGGTAAGATGTGTTAAACATTTGATGGCACTGTATCTTTAAGTATTCAGAGCTATTGAAGCGGAGAACCCTCAGTGAGTAAATGTAGGGAAATTCCAATTCCATAACAACCAGTCTTTGCATGCTGTAGCTGGCTCACTCTTGTTGACTTTTAGTAATTGCATTCTGGGATACACTACCAGCTTTGGGATACCCCCCCCCCCCCCCCAACACTTGCCTCCTCCTCTTCAGCTTTTACATTCATTTTATTCCATCTCTTCCCTTTCTGTGAACAATCTGGCACTATGTGCGGCCCACCTCACCTTCATTTTATTAGTTTGTATTTCTTTTCACCTGTGTAATCATCAAGAAAGCGACCCTCCCTGGGCCTTTCCTGCTATAATTTAGGGAATCTTTGGGCAAGCTAATATACCAGACGTTGTATATTTCTGTTTTTCTTTCGTGCTCTCTCTGTGTTCACTTCAATGGACACTGAGGGAGGGGCACAGATGATGGTTTATTCTCTATCTACAAATGGATTTGACCAAAGCATAAACATACCATACAAAAAAGGTGTAATAGGAAAGCTGCTGTCATGGTGCTAAAAGATTTCCTATTCTGGGTACAGTTTATATTTGTAAAGTGACAAAGTTCCTATCATTCATGTCCATAGTAAAACTAGGTTTGCCTTCTCCCAAGGTGTTTTCTCCCTTTTAGGTGTAAGTTTTTCTACATGTTTCTTATTTTTTCCTTCGTGCGTCTTTGGTCAAATTATCAAATGTACTAGTGAACAATATTAAAATGTTTACCTTGGCTAAGAAAGCTACCCATGCTTCTTCATAGGGTGTAACTTATACTTAAGAAGTTTCACTAGTGTAAGGAAGACTAAAAGAACATCTTAAGGTGAATGGATCAAGAATAAAAAGAGTTTTAAAGCCTTACTTTGTCATTAAAAGTGTGACTTAGCAATAGCATAGCTAAAATGTTGGTGTGAATTTCTGGCAATAGAAGCTACTGGAAATATAATACTAATCATAACATACTGATTGCTACAGATTATTGAAATAAAGTACAGACAGTAAAATGATGTTATTAAATTCCATGCCTGCTTAATAGCAATTTTGTCAGCAAAGCAATATTAATGGACCCATTTGTAACCATGTTTCTTAGTTTATAGCAAAGGCATTGGAAGGCTTAGCAATTCTGGATAATTTGTATTTTGAAAGTTGTAAGAAAGAGAATTCTCACTTGTTATTTTAAAACAGTTTTTAAATATTATTTTATATTATCAAATGTGATATTTGCGTATGTGTGTGTTTGTGTATGACATGCAACCTAATAATACAATATTCTGCATTTTTATTAATAAATTAAAAATACATATATTGTGAATGCATATAGGGAAAAATGACACTAATAAGTAATATACACTTTCAGTGTTTAGGTACGGACATGAGGTATGCATGATATCCATTTATATTTGCTTAAGATTATTCAATGAAAGAGGAATTGTATTCAATTATATATATATATAAATTAAAATTAATGAATTGCTAGCCTTAAACCATAATGTTTATTATATCAATAATGGTTTTAAATAAAGATAACTTAAAATGGACAGTGACTCTGTTAGGAAGCAGGAAATCCAACAAGTCCAAGTCATAATGCTGATTAATTCTCTATTAGGAAATGCTTCTTCAGCCATGTACTGCCATTTCAGAAGATAAGGAATATACAAACATCCAAGCTACATTTATGTGATATTGTATTTATTCACTTCACCTTCATTCAAGGCATTCCCTTTTTTGTATTTCATTATTCATATATAGAATATTTATAGAGAATGTTCCCAGAAATCATTTGTAAAATGTTTGGTTCTTTTTCTGTTTAACTCTTTTCTTTTAAATAACAATAAGACTAGGAGATATGACATCCCTTAATTTATACAATATAAAAGAATATTTGCTACCTCGGTATGATGACTTAAAAATGGTATAACTTTATAAACAAAAATTACTAATTTCCAAAACATGTATTTTAAAAATAGAAAAATCTTGACTTTGGTGAATCTTGCCTTTGACCATTTATCATAAGCAATTATATAAATAACTGTGCACATTTTTACTGCTTGTAAGAAATAAGGGTTAGGTTTTGTCAGATGTGTTAGGGTCATCACAAACCAGACTGATTTCCAAGTCCACAAACTGTGGGACCATTTGTACTGGTCATCCAGGCTCAGGACTTCTTTCAAGTAATGCACCTTGTGAAAGAGCAAACCAGTTCAATTGAATTTAGTTATTAGATCCTGACTGATAAAAGGTCTGATCTGGCATAATGAATTGAATCACATTTAGAGATTAAATATTACTTAAGTTATTAATGATTGATTTAATTTCCACTGATTCCAGTGGATATACTTCAAGCATGTTTAGGTATCTTGTGTGCTGAAGCTTTTCATACTGCGTCTTGGGATGTTCACACTATGTCAGGATTAGGTTGAAATTCCAGGAATCAGTTCTGCACAACAGTGAAGGAAAGACCATAGTAATATAGTAATAGTAATAATAATATTTATTACTTTATTTATTTATTTATTTATTACTAATATTTATTTATTAATGAAAGCCTTCGACAATACACAGTAATAATAATATTTTACAATTTGTTTTTGGGTGAGATATATTCAGAGGAGGATATGCCTTACTTTTTGTTATTGTTTCTGTTGACCATTTATAAAATCAAGTCATCGCAGTTGCAATCATTATTAAAATGTAAAACTTTCTCAACCATACTGCTAAGGTTCCCTCAGAAAACATTTACCTGTAGGGTAAATCTGAAGTACCAGGGATTTACTCAAGTTGTTAAATAGTTTTCAATCAAGTTTTATTTGTGTTTGTTAATGCCTTTCAATATGATTAATTTTTTTACCATTACTTTAAAATGTAGTAACTAAAGACAATAAAAGAAAATGTTGTGTAGTTCTCTTGCATCTATTTTGAAGTAAGTTCCAATGACTTAAATGGGGATTGTTCCTAGGTAGGTAGGTATACTTTTCATTTTAGGTTGGTTGACACAGGAGCTTTCTCCCAGATATGTGTGCAAGATTACAGCTTTAAATCATTTAATGTTCTCATCTGGTTCTAGGATAAAAATTAAGTAGCTAATTATGTTAGAATGTTACAGTTAGGACACTGAAATGAGAATATTTCACTAGTTTCATTTGCATCTTTCTTCAATGACCAATTGATAATTAAAATTTTTCTTAAACAAGATTAAGATCACTGAAAGTACCATCTTGTTGAAAAAAAAATTAACTGGCATCTGGTTTCATGTTTGCAATAGCAAAGTTTTCTTGAATGTCGTGTGTGCCCCCTCTGGAACCTACATTTCAAATAAAATATCTAGTTGCTGATTCAGAATTCCTCGTGTGCCATAAGAAGTTTCATACAGAGTAAGACATATGAAGGAAAAAATGACTGGCCCTCCAGGGAACTGATTACTTCTGGTGAAAATCAGTCAGGAATCAGATTCCTTTTTTAACCACACTCCACAAAAATCACTTGGTATATGACAATGCATAGCTGTTGAGTAATCACATAACGCAATATAATCTATTTTTTTCAATTAATTTTAATAAGAATTATAAATGAAAAGAGTAAAAGTCAATACAAACTACAAACAATACAAACAGAAAAAAAGGAGGGGGGGGGGAGAGTGTAGAAAAGGAAAAAAAGGGAAAAAGAAAAAGTAACTTCCCCCTTCATCCCAGCAGGTAAAAACAGTTTTAATAGCTTACCACTGACTCTAAATAAAACATAGTCTCTCTTCTCCCCATAAGTCAACCCTTAAGTAACAAAAAAAAAATAAAATCCAAATGCTTCATCAATCATTCTTTGTCAGCAAAAGTCCAGTAAGGGCAGCCAGATATAATTATTATCCTCTTTTAGCCCTGATCAAACAAGCCAACCTTATAAACCTTCCCCAAATTTTTAAAATTATTCTTTAACCCCTTCAACAAAAGGCCCAGAGGTAATTTGCTGGTTATCTGAGTATCCAAACAAAAATCCTTCAGAACTTTAACAGGTTTCTTTCGCATGTCCATTAAATAAAATTTATCCTTTTGTTTGTGACTTCTAAAAAAGTCTTTCCAAACCTTAGTAGAGCTCTTTTGTATATCCAGAAGAAAAAAATATATATACAAATCAATTTCCTGGTTTGATATCTATTCATCTCCTTTAGGGGATAAATCATCCATTGGATCCATTTGCATTACATTTAAGTCCTCCTTCAAATTAATTTCATAAACATGTTTTACAACTTCATTAAAGCATGTTCTGTCCAGTTTCTCAAGCAATTGATCCATTCTACCCAGTAACTTGGCTGAGAGGTGTTCAAAAGTTTGCACTAAGGATTTCTGCTCCATTTTCTTTGTCCTATGGCTCCCTGTAATGTCCAACCTTCAAGGTCTCTCAATCATAAAGAAATAAAAGCAATCGTCATTTTCCCATGAGAAGATATATTTTAATAAATTCAAAACTATAATTCCAAATTTCTCTGGCCCCTTAATCCATTATTAACTTCCCAAAATCCATACACTAAGCACCCTTTTACTGCATAGTCCAAAAAAAAAAAAAATCATATATTTTCAAAACATTTAAGATCAAATTTACACCATTGTCTTTTAAGGAGGCAAAGACTCACCCAATGAATATAGTTAAACCTTGTTGGTCCAAAGTGTCTTAATCTTTCTGACATACAACACATAAAAAATTAATCCAAAAATGTGATTAAGATATAAGGCTCGGTAGAGATTAGTGTCCATAAGGCTGCTTTGCAAGTGTGAGCTTTATGTAATCCTGATTCCCAGCCACTCCGCTCATAAACCAACCATAAAATGGCGGTTTCCATGGTCTACTCCTGAGTAGTGGCTGTCTGGAGTCACTTGGATCATCTCAATGATCTCGCCTTTGACCCAGAGAGATTTTGCCAACCTGGATCCAACATCCAGCTACTAGCCATCAAGCCAAGCCAGTAAGATATCAGCTCACCATGGCACTTACAGGAAGTCCATAATGCAATATAATCTACATCCTCTGGGAATATATTGTTTTACTGACACACACATACACCTCTGTACATAATTAATAACCTAAAACCATCAAACAAATGATGCTCATAACTTTTTTCTGCCTTATCTCTTGAAAGAAATTCTTGCTTGCTACAACTACACAATCTTACACGTATAAATTACCCTTTGCTATCATTTTTTTTTTAAGTAAGTATGTTATTCTAGCAATTTGTTAATTCATGTCTTGGTTTAATGAAGCTATATGGGGTTCCTATAAAATGGTTCATAATTGAAGAATGTGTTCTTCAATGAATGCTTTCTGTCACAGTAAATTCTCCACAAGTTGAGCTCAACTCCTAGTGATTTCGTGGATTTATTTATTTAAAGAAACTCTATGACCACCTACCTCACATAGTGATCCTAGGTGGCTCAGGACAACCAATAAAAACAATAGGATAAAAACAACAGAACCCTTTCCACCAGGGGCCAGACAACAAACTATGAATCTCCAAACCCCTTACATCTATGCTGTTCTCCTGGCAGCATCACTGAAGGGTTTTTTTTCTTCCTCTAGGATGTTTGTAGACTTCCCAGTCTAGCCTACAGCATTAAAATTCCTAACTGGTATCTTACCAAATATTAATCAGAGCCAACCAGCTTAGTTTTCTGAGATTAACTGAGGTCAGCTGGATGCATTTATCTCTATCCTGTATCGTAATTTTTATTTTCCTCACCTTTATGTTAGTGATGAGATTTGATTTAATGAGAAATACAGACTTTGGGATTTTTTCTGAAATTGACTAAGGATAGTTCAGAAGGCACTGCTGCAGCAGAAAGCATTGCATATTTTCTAGGAGGTTGCATTACTTCAAAGAAGCATACAGTGTAAACTTTAAAACAAATCAGTCTTCTGTAGCCTCTGGAATTCTTTCTGAATATAGGATTTCATTGCCAGACTAATTAATTTGGAAAGAATTCTTAAAGAATGAAGTAGAACATGGTCAATTATTAGAAAATGGTTTTATATAGAATGGAGCATACACACACACACACACACACACATGTATATGATTTTCGTTGTTGATGTTAATCTTCACTCACATTCTATTTTTATGTGGTGATTAATTTTTAAAATCTCCTTATACTGTATACTGCAAAGTCAACTTTATGACTGGGCTCTTTGATTCGGATGTAATTGGCTGTGAAATTGAGCATATCAGCACATAAGACCACCAGAAAGATATGAAAGCACAGATGATATGACTCTGTTGAAAATACTTCTGAATAATAGTAGTGTCATCAAGTCTAATAAAATAGCATTTCTAAAATTAGAGCTTTGAGAATGAACAAAAGATATGTTTTTAGGTACTGTCTCCTTGTACAAGCCATGGCTGCTATTTGGGACATTGTTTCTCATTATTAAACTCCATTTGAAGCTAACGGTGCTTTAATGCACATAAATGCAAGGAACTGTCAATTTAATTCTTAAACATTGTCTCAATGAGAAATATACAGGCCCTAACCCTATCAGAATTATGCATAATAAAGTATTCTGAATGGCTAGTATCATGGGAAATAGATATGGGTCTGTATTAATCTCTTCTCTGCAAGACAGGAACAAGCATAATTACCTACATTTATCTGATATTCCAGGTAGGGACTATATCAGGTAACTGACATCCAAAGATCAAATATACAGTATATTGCCATGCAGGTATATTGCACATTCTGCCTATTGTTCTTGTGTATGGCTGTCTTGTACTAGATCGGGGTATTATTTCAAAGAGACCCCCAAAATGGAAATGTACAGTATACAGATATTTCTATGTTTATTTTTGTATACAAATAGTGAACAGATGATCTGTGGGAAATTATATAAAACACTTGTATTTTCTGTGGGAAACCCTGTTTAAGGACTAATTAATCAAAAATTCTATATCTATAATCTATATCTGCACCGTTAATAGCAGTTTGCAATTCGAAGTGAAACTGTGTTCTTCATTCCTCCTGTCCTAATTGAAGAGGAAAAGATTGTATTCAGATTTGTTATTTGGCTAGATTGGTAATCAAAATACTTGGTAGAGTCATCAAAATTAATCTCATTGTAATAAATCTTGATTCTCCTTTCTGATAATTTCCATAAATTGAGTACATATCAGAAACTACTTTGGTTTTTACCTATGTTTTTTATGGATTGTTGTGAGCTGCCTAGAGATAGGCGGCCGTATAAGTCTTGTAAATAAATAAATAAATGTTTTTTTTTATCATAGTAGTTCATGGAATAACTAGACATTTCAGTTTAGCTCTTCTTAATGAATTAGAAACAACAGGAAATCGTGTTTATTAGAATATATCATTTATTTATTTTATAGTACTTATAACACACTGTAATCCCAAAGAAGTCTGGTTTACAACATCAGACTAAAAACATAATAATAAATAAATAAATCTGAATTGATATAAAAGGATATAATTAACCACAAAAGCAGAGATGGAACCCAATATAAAACCAAAAGTCAGTCAGCTGAGAGGAAAAACGAACAGGAATAAAACAGGTAAGCAAACTGCAACAAGGTAGAGTTGCAGACACTTTTGCAGGGAGAGTATTCCATAAGGTGGGGAGTATTAGAGAAGGCCTGCCATCTCACTTATGGCCTGTGTGTCTGAAAAGGGGAAGAGACCTTCTGCAATCCTTTCAACTGGATCAGAAAGACAGACTCAATTCTAGCATGGGGTTGGCTAATGTGTCCTGTTGCTGCACTGTTTAGAACTTTAAATATAACTAGACAATGTGTGATCCCCTGGGTCATCATTTCAGAGATATTTCCTTACCTAAACAGAGAAATAGAATGACCAAGGGCAAAAAAAAGCAGTAGGAGTGTGAGCAACTTAAGACTTGTTGCTGGCTTCCCCATTGACTTTGTGGGAAACTGGCAGGGAGCATCAGAAATCCTTCCTTCCCTCCTTCTTTCCTCCCTTCCTCTCTCCCTCCCTCCCTCAACACTCACTGCTGTCAAAAGATTTAAAATTTCTGCCTAGCTTCCAAACCAGCCAATCACCTCCCACCTGTTGGATCTTGCTCCCAGCTGATTGGGCACAGGGTACAGAGGGAGGTGGGAAAGAGGTTGGGGATATGACCATGATGATCATGTGACCTGGGCTGACCACGATGCATGGCAGCACACCAGTGCTGAAGTGGTCACCAATTTCCAAAATTTCAATCCCACGGGAGTATTGGGGCCCGGATTTTGGACGCATTCTCTAAATTAGCCCATTTGAGGTACCATGGTTGAAAAATTCTTGCCCTATGACACACCATTTTGCCCAGTTGAAGGTTACAGACACAAGATTTTTAGTGTTATACTGTATAGATGATGAGCACTTTGAAATGGAGTTGGAACACTTTTGATAACCAACACAACCTAGTTTCATAGTTCTATATTGGCAGGGCAGCCTTGCCAGTAATCTTGCCACCATATTTTATACTAGCTGCAGCTTCTGGGTCTTCTCCAAAAGCATCTCAATGTAAAGCACATTGTAGTAGTCCAATCAAGCAGTGCTCAAAGTATGAATCACTAAATTACTGAGGTTGGAACATCCTGGACCAAGTAGGTTTGTAAATGGTGAACTAGCCAGTTATATATAGCAGCAAATGATACTTTACTGACTCTTCTCATATTTTATGCAAAACAGAATTCTGAAATCTTCCATTTTCATTATGCCCAAACCAAGGGAGCTGTGGGTAACAACTGTGATCCAGAACAAGGTTTGCTTCTGGTTTGTTTTAATTTATGACCAAAAAAAAAAAAACCCTCTACATTTGGATTAAATGGAGAAGGTAATTTTGTTGAAAATTAAAACTGAAAATTTCAGTCTTGTCCTGCAATATACTGTACATAGCTCCAGGAATCCCCCAAATATATATTTTTAATTAGAAATAATAAATGGTTTATTAAGTTCATTCTTGAACTTTCAATAGCTCTGAATCCAAGATTCCTTCAAGTGTCTGACAAAAGTAATAGTTATTAATGGTTGCATTTCTGTTAATGCTGAATAATTCTTTTTGACACTTGATCATTCCCAATGAGCAGCATAAATTGTTTTTAGGGATACTATATAGAAATATCAGGATGAACTGTTACTACGCAAATATAGCAAACCTTATCCAACAACTATTTCCTTGATTACAGCAGTACAAGTGAATATTGCTCCAGTTTCATAATCCTGTAATCTGATCCATGCTTCTAATTTCTTCATATAATGGTGCCATAAACATCTGGCCAAGTCAATGCTATTCATGTATAGGATCATCTTTACAAATCATATATTTAGGTTTGCATATATTATTACATGTAGTAACATAATAGCATATTGCTAGATTGTATTTATTTCTGAATCCTCACACAACTTTCAAGCTTGTAAAAGATGCAACAAGTGTCTGCAATCATGGGATCCCTCTCAATTAAGTAATGTGTTGAAAAAATATATAAATAATGACACTTAAAAATTACATAAATAATGACAACAGCAGATACAACTGTTACAAAAAACACTTCAGATCACTGTTATTTATGAAAAGCTGCGAAGACCTGGCTGTTCTCTCAGGTGCTGGGTGGGATGTTAGTTGAGTCCAATGTAGGTGTAGTTGTGTTGGGAATTTGTTATGGGACCTTGGCTATTGTATTATGGTTATTTTTAACTTTGTATCTGTGTTTCGAGGTTTTATTATTGTTGTTAGCCTCCCAGGATTATGTATTTAAGATAAATGATCATATGCATTCAATAAATAATTAAATTCTTAAATGATTATAAATATTCCTAGTGTATTTTTGATCCCAGTGGGCTCAGTAGTATTGTCCTCTTGAAACTTCCTAAATAAGTGATAAATGTCCCAATTGTTTTTTGCCCTGATTAAGCATGGCAGGGTTCCTCAACCTTGGCAACTTTAAGACGGGTGGACTTCAACTTCCAGAATTCCCCAGCCGGCAAGGCTAGCTGGGGAATTCTGGGAGTTGAAGTCCACCCGTCTTAAAGTTGCCAAGGTTGAGCAACCCTGTAGTAAGGAATAGGCTGAAAAAAGAAGGGAAAAGAGTAGTTGGATTACTTCTGAATATGAACTGAAAAAAACTGAAGAGGAGGAAACCATGAGCAAAGAACCAGAAGCGGAGAAAAAGTTGTTAGACAGATGTCTGTAGAACATAATTTGCTTCTGGCATAATTTCCAGAGTGTTCAAGATGTGATTGTTTTTTGTGTTTTCATCTTCTGTTTTTATGACTTTTCAGGTGTTCACTAAGATTTTATTTTTTCCTTTCTTCTGAGAGAATGAAATAAACTACTTATGCTCATTTATCTTAATTATCAAGGATGGAAGATGATAGCACACTCTGAATTCCAGTCATGCTGTTTTTGCAGAATTGAGAAGAAGAGAGTTGTGTCTCCCAGTTTGACACATCATTCTCTGGAATGGTGAGGTCACAGTTTGGTTATATAATTAGCACGTGTTTTCTAAATTGCTCATTATCAGATAGGAAAGGGAAAGCATACATGTACTTATAATTTTAATTTTAATATTACTTATTAAAATTGTAAGTACATGTGTGCTTTCCCTTTCCTATCTAATATACCACTTTTCCAACATAATTTATAATATTAATATTAATTGTTATAAATGATATTGGTGAAAATGGTATACTCAGGAGGAATATGGATTCTGCCTATAATTCTCATTATCATGTTTTAGATGCCACCTTATTCTCTATGTCAATATTAGATGTGAAAATATAGCAGAAGTGGCTTTATCATTTTGTACAATCTTCGATGACATTTCTATGCATTTTTTTCAGTTTCCTTTTTAATCTCATTACCATGACAATGATAAACAAAATAATGGAAATGCTCCAGCAAAAGCTAATCATGCTCAAAATCAATGGCCTTTGCTGCGATTAACTCATCTTCACTGGGAATGAACAGTAACTAAATTTAGCTAGATGAGACTCTAGGAGTTCTGTAAATCTTACTATACAAGATGCTTAATAGTGCCCATAAGCCTATTTCCCTTTATGTCACAATTGACTGGGTTTGCACAGCACACTCACCAAGGTCAGCTAAAGTCATAATAGTTGCATTTCTGCATCATGCTAAGATGGGTTAGTGTTAGCCTTAGATTTTTGGGGTTTTTTGCTAGTTTACTGTTATGCAAATCCAGCCTGCTTGGTTAGTTTATGATTCAATGGATATATGAACAAATAACATTTGGTTAATTCGATGTATTATGTCAGGGAAAGGAAACCCTCTAAACTGTGTGGCACTCAGTGGGCAAAAGAAATTATTAATTACATAGAATGTGCCCTGAACCCTTAACAAAGAGGTTTAGAGTACTTTGTGCTGCACAAAAAGATCCCCTCTAGTTTGAGAAATTCCAAGATTACAATCGCTCTGAAATGAGCTGAAAAGGAGTACAGGTAGTCCTCATTTAGCAACCACAACTGGGACCAGTAACTCAGTCATTAAATGAAGTGGTCACTAAGTGAAACCACCACTGTGCTTATGATCTTACTTCAGCTCTCCTTTGCTTTACAGACCTGTGAAGGTTGTAAATGCGAGGATTAGTTGTAATGTTACTATTTCATCACTGTTGTAATTGTTTACAGTCACTAAATGAGGCAATCGCTAAACAAGGACTACCTGTTGTTTTACTGGATGTTATATTAGCTATTAATATGCAAGGGAAGACCTAAGTTTATCTTGCAATGGAGGCTACTCCTGGGCAAGTTACATTTGCCATGGACCTGTTAGATGAGTTCCATGTCCCATACACTGAAGTAGAGTTTTATAAGTTAATGATATAAATTGTACATGACCCTAAATCATGCTTCTTACTGGCAATCCCAATTTTCAAGCTATAATTACATAGCATAATAAACACATGGTGATTCTGTGATGGCTATGCCTTTTTTGTGCTGGAGATGTAAATATTTTGTTTCTAATCATCCTGGAAACAGGCATATCTTTCTCCTAATGGTGGGACAAGTGTCTTTTAGGCAAACTTTTAATCCTAAATGACCCATACAGAATCACTAGTTAATGTTTACATGATATGGATAGAATTATTGAATTTCAATATTTATTTATGAAAAAAATGTAGTAAACTCAAACTGAAGTTGTAGAATGAAGGAACATTAATAAGTAGGACACACATGAAGAATGTTACTAGAATATCAAGAAAGAAAAATGAAATGAGATAGGCATACAGGTTCTAATGCGGCTTTGGTGATATTTTATAAAATATTAAGATAATAAACTTCAGTGATCTGAAGAATAGGTTTAATCCCTTATAGTGAATTCTTGTATATGAATTTACTCCAATAACAAAAGAAAGTCTCCTATCTCGATATGACAGGGATCAATCACCATCTTTCTTGCTCTCTTTTTAAAGTTAAGATTAAACTGTCTGCCACGGATCCTGCCGAGAGTGCATCTGAGTGTTTCGTTTCCAGAGACTCAATGGTGGGACTAATACTAGCACGAACAAACTCCAACCATTCTTTGTCCTTTTCCAAAAAAGCAATTTGCAGTGCAGGCAGATGGAACAGAGTTGTAAGTCCTTTCTAAAATGTACATACGGCAGAGGAGTTTCTTACATCATTAACTTTTAAAAAACTAGTGTGATTAAAGCAAGAGCAGACTTTTTGCACACTGAGTGCTTATTCATTTTAAAAAAATTGATCTAGTGTACAGAATACTTTATAGCTTTTTAAAAAATATATAGGTAAGAAAGTACGCCTGACTAGGAATCAGTTTTGGTCTGCTCATCCCAACTTAAAAAAAAAAAAAAAATCCCCATTGAATATTAACAAATACAATTGTTTTGGAGAATCTGCTTTATCTTAAAATAGTAGCCAATGCAGACTTTATGGTTTTAATACCAAAACAATTTTTCTTCTCTCTTCTATATTACTAGCTGCTTAATATCCAATTTAATGAAGATTTCTGAACAAATCAAAAGCATAGTTAGTGTTTCATGACATGTTATTTGGCCAGTAAAGGTATCAGCTGACTGAGGGCTTTTTTCCCCTTGCCCTTGCTATATATAATGTGTTCAGGGAAAAGGACTAGGGAGAACTCCTGGTCTGGATGCCATTTTCACTGGCTGTGGTAAAAGTGACCAAATAATAATAAATAATCATGATGATATGTTCTAAAAAGAACAATTCAGGATACAAAGGAATAACATGGGAAGATATTTTTCTGAGATTTTGTAAGGTAGAAACATAGTTCATTCCTTCCAAAGTCACTAGAACAAGATTGGGAAAACAGAAACAAAAAACCCTGAGTTTATGATTTAAGGCATTTTTTTTACAGTTTTGTGTCAAAATGAATAACCCTATATTTTTGTTTGATATATTCTTCTTTTTAATATGCTATAGTCTCTCACAAATAAGCCCAATTATTTAGTTTTTAGGAAATGCATTTTTGATTATACTGTGCTTTATGGACAAACAGGAGCTTTTGAAATAGGTGCATAGAAGCAACTGATCAATTTTGCATTTAATTCATAAAAGAGGATTATGGTTATCATTATAAATCTGTTCCTTCCATTGGTTTTATTGTTAATTTATGACTTGATATGTTGTTGTTTTTCTTCCATAAGAGTTAATCTCTTGTCTATATATGTACCGTATTTACCTAGAAGGAAGATGAATTTAAGATGAAAGGAAACAGATTAAAAAAAATAGGACAGACAAAAATATTGTTCAGTGCCCAGCTTTCCCACCTTGTCAACCTACTTATTTTACAGAATGTGTATGATAGACTTGCCTTCAGTTATTTGCACCTCCTTCTATCTGCTAACAGCCTTTTTTACTAAGCAAATGTAAGATACTATCCCATAAATTCATAGAAAATTGTTTAGGGAAACACTAATTTTCCTGTGGATAAATTCAAAGAAGTCAAAAGAAAATCAACAAGTATCAGGGAGGAGGAGGAGGAGGAGGAGGAGGAGGAGAGGATAATTACAGTTATAGTAATAAATATATAGTGATTTACAGTCCAAAAAAGCCTATTTTAAGGTATCATCTTTCCAATGTGTGAACTTCATCTCCCAGAATTTCCCCAAAATAGCCCTTGCAGAGAATTCTGAGAGTTGACACACATCTAGAAGACAGCAGTGTTAGGAAAGGCTGGTATATAGACTAATGGTGTGATGAACTAAGAAGAAAAGATAGTACAGAAGAATTTAAGCAACAGTATACATTTTATAGAGATGAAGAAAGGGGAGCTAAGAGATATGGAAGAAAAAAAGAGTCATCTTATGGATGGGATGATGGGGAAATGGGCAGGCTATTTAGGATTCACATAAATAATAGGATTATACAATGCTTTGGGTTCAATTCTGAAAAGATGTTACAAAACATCTGGGGAGAGCAAATGTAACACTTGTCTACAACCCTTTTAAAACAGTCACATCTTTTTCCAGGATCACATGACACATACAGCCATACACTCCTTTAAAAAGATAAAAGTTGCTTTAAAGAGTAGGAAGCAGGTGCTATGTTTGCATTGCCCTCCAAGCATTTTTCAGAATCACATCCTAAGCACAACAGACAATGAAAACACTATCTGATTCTGAAGTTCATAGCTATGAACAATGATAGATAGACAGACAGACAGACAAACAGACGTTGTAGACCAAGAGAGGCAGGCGTTGAGGCTAGATTACATTACTTTTATTAGATATTCATTTCCAAATTGTGAACTATCCAAACAGCTTACTGTTCACTGATGTGCACAGCAGGGAACTTTGAAAGATCTTAGAATCGTCAACTTTAAGCTTAAGAATAGTTATCAGAATAGCAATTTGAGCATAACAAAGGAGCACCTGGGTAGTGCTATATTTATCTGCTACAGTTATTTGTGTCCCTGGTGATGGTCACTGATATTTTAAACAGGGTGATGAAAAGAACCCACTTACTTATTTTACTGGAAAATGACTGTTCTGTTTTCTAAATTTGAATGCACAGGATTTATTTATTTACATGTGGCCTATTCAGATTCCAAGTCAACTGTATCAGATCAGCTTATCAAACTGAGTACGTGGCATTAAGTATGCCAACTCATAAAACAGTTCCTTACTATTCTTTTTTTCATAAATAAATTCTACTATAATTAACTAATATCATATGAGATCAATAAATAGCAATTATTATTATTCTCGCCTATTTTAACTCATGTTGCGTTTTAAACAGCTAAGCAAATCTGAAAGGCAAACATGCTTCTTCATCTTAATACTGATTTTGAATCTATGTAGAAGGAAAGCTAATTTACTTGCACTGTAATGCCTGAAGATGAACGTAGAGCAGGACTAAACTTTCTATTGTTACCTATTAGAAAATTAGTTTTATATATCACTTCTTACGAAGAAGCAGAAACCACAGGCTTAATTAAAATGTAATAAAAAGAGTACCCATAGTTCCTTGTTTTGGGTGTTACCATATTGGTGTCAATATTACCAGGTACACTTATTGTCTATTAAAAAAGAACAATAATAAAAGTACAATGTTGGCTTTTTGGGTCCAAAGAGAAAATAATTGTCAGAATGGGCTGAAGGTAGAATTCTAGATGTGGTCATATTTTCAGATATCATCTCAGCTTATTGCTATTTCGGTTTTCTATTTTCAATTATCTTTGGAAATTTTCATTAGATGTACTTTTCTAAGGCAATCTTATTAAGGTGGAGTACATATCTGTTTTAAACTTTCTGAATTTGGATAGATACTGTATATAACATTGTGAGAGCTGGCTAAATACATATAAAGGGTACAGTCAGTACAAGTGAAATGTGAGAGGAGAATATTATGATTGATCCATGTCTACACCAAGGACTCCTTGCCTAGAGCAGCATACCCCTTTTCTTCTCTAACATAGAGAACCCTTTAATGTTATGTACATTTGCTAGCATAAACAAAGAAACAAATAGGTATAGCCATAGCTGTACTAGTAACTGCAATGTTTCCTAACAAGAGCTTTTGTTTGCTATGGACTTCTGCCTTATAATCAAGTTTTCTACTGTTTTACAAAATCTTCACACTAAGTACACCTGGTAGTCCCCAGGTTAAGAACTCCTGGGTTACAGACGACCCATATTTAAGAACGGAACCTATTGTAGCAAAATTCGAGCTAAATACACAATGATTTGGTTAAATACACAATGGTTTGAGTTCATTCCACAAATCTATTTATACAATATTATACATTAATACTGCTCTGGCTTACATATAAATTCAACTTAAGGACAGACCTTGGGAATGGAGCTTGTTCTTAAACTGGGGACTACCTGCAGGTCCTTTATTCCCAGTTCAATTACTGTCGCATATGTCTATAGAAAAAATTCTGTACAGTTGCTTTTGAATTGTGTGTGTAGCATTCAAAGGAGGAAAAGTGCTGAAAAATAAGATCAAAGGGTAGGCAGTAATATTTATAATAAGCATTGTGCTTTCAAGTACGTGAATCAGGATGTTATTGTTTAACCATTTGTTCACAGTGCAAATATTTCTAAGATTCACTTTCTCTGCACCTTGGAAACGCTCAGCTCAAGCAATAACTCTATCTATATTCAAAATGGCAACATTGAGATGTTAGCGAGAACTAGTAAATTAAATTACCATTACATTCATTTTTCCTTACAAGTTATAATTACTTGATTTTAAGCATGATGTTTCTGTGATACATAATTTCTTATATGTCCATAAAATGAATGCTATGGTGGCGTGGCAGGAAAAAAAAAATCAGATGGGCCTTGGAGCCTACAGTAATGGAGGCATAATGGAGAAGTCTGAAATGCATAGGTCCCCATGAGCAGCATGTTAAGATTCCCAGTTATGCATCATTAGGTTTTAGGTTATTGTATGTGGGGCAGAGGATATTTTGTGTTCACTTGCCTTTGAAGGAAATACTGTAGAATTCATGTACATTGCATAATATTCTCAAGCATATCCTATAGTGCATATTCACATTTCGGGGGCGGGGGGGACGGTCAGCTTTAGAATCAGTTTGATAAATGAAAATTGTAATTGATGTTGTTGTTTTTCTCTACATTTGTCCTGCACTGAATGGTCCATTTGTTTTTGTGCTGTACTCAGTTTTTACAGTGAACCTATCGATATGTGATGCAACAAGTGGGTTTGTTTATCAGGCAGCTTGTCATAGAGCTTAATGTTGATTTGAGCTGATAAGGTATGACTGGCACAAGTTCACCCAGGAGGCTTCCATGTGTAAAGAGGAGTAGAACCGGGTTCTTCCCACTCCTAGTTAATCCCCTTAATCAGTACACTACATTAGCTCTCTTGTTGGTTTGAATGGAGAATATACTGTAGAATATACCACACTTCCCCTGTGAAAACATAGACAGATGTATACTCATACAGCATTTAACTTTATTCACATTCATATCAGATAGTAAAAAGCAACAAGAGGACTTGCTGAGTCAGGCTCTACAGCTGACTATTTCCCCTGTAGCTCTGGAATGTGACCCTAGCAACATATTATGTCCTTCAAGCCCACAAAAATGACAATAGCTCTAGGTTCAGAGTTAAAGAGCAGAGAGATGGAGAAGTGTTAGTCTTCAAGAAGGAACTACATAAGAATAATGGTCTACTTGGGAGTCAGGATTATTTCTGAAGTACCCATACATCCTGTTTCAGATGATTTGCACTGGCTAGGCTTGGGTAAGGCCGAGGAAGCTTTCTATATACTGAGACCTGTCACATACTCGAATGAAGCCTACAACAATCTTGTATGATATCCTCTTAGCCATGAATCTGAACCTGAGCCTTCATGGATAATTGATCTTGGTTTTGACTAGACCATGTCTTCTGCTCAACTGTTGGAATTTCCTACTTGTACTTTGCTAGTGTATATTTAACTTGACCCTGTGTTTTCTTGCTAATCCTACTGTGACATTATCTTGGATAATTCAACCCCAAGCTCTTTGCCTAAACTTTACCCTGGAAATTTGTTGATTAAGCTAAAGACAGGACAATGCCTATCTTGGCACTTGCCAAGGTCCTTCTTCCTGACTTAAATTAAAAATAAATAAATAAATAATGGAGGGGCATGCTGCACAGCGAAGTGACAGCCATCAGTACAATTTTTTCCAAGACATTGAAGATTGGTACCCAAATTATTTCCATTATGAACTATTTTTTTTTTAATCTACTGGAAAGATTGATCAAGATTATTAGATTTGGTGAAGGTTTAATGCTGTGTTTAAAAACTATTTTTTAAAGATTTATTTCATATGTATATATTTTTATAATCTTTTCCCTTTTTTTATCTCTCCCTTTCCTATTTCTTTTTGGTTTTCTTTATCATTCTTATCTATTTCTTTACTTCTATATAAGAAAGCAATTTAATAAATAAATAAGTTTGTGGCTTCTCTTCTACTGTCTTAGCTATTATATATAAGAGAAAATTGTTGTTTGCAATTTTGGCTATGTCTCATCTACAGGTTGGGAAGCACTCTGTTAAGCTATATCATGATTGGAGTACAGCAGATTGAAATACAGTGTGATCACATCCTAGGGCATTTATGTCTTTTGAAGTGAATTTCATAAAATGTCCAGATTGTGAAAGGTCTAGTCTAACACACACACACACTCACGGAGGTTAGATTGGCCCAGACCTTGCCTTGCCTTTCAAAAGGTTAAAAAGACATGGTTGTGTCAACATGACTAGGAACAAGGTTATAGTTTGGATCCTGCCAGATAGCTATACTGATTGATCCATGACTTTTACTTGCCTACTTTTTATGTTTCTTGGTTTTACTTTTGGTTTTTAATTGGGTTTTTAATTTGGTTTTAAAAGGGGTTATTGTGCTATCGATTTCGTATTTTGTTTACTGGTGTGCTATTTGGTTGCTTTTAATTATGTGAACCGCCCAGAGTCACAAGTGTGCCTATCTCAATAGGCAGCTATACAAATTGATTACATAAAATAAAATAAAATTTTCCACTCTGGACAGATATTAAACAACATTTAGACCGATGGGAAAAGTTACAATTGTCATTATTAGGAAGAATATCGGTGATCAAAATGAATATTTTGCCACGAATTTTATATCTTTTCCAGACAATTCCAATATTGACTTCAGAAACACCCTTTAAACAATGGCAATGCGACATTTCTAAGTTTATATGGCAAGGGAAAAAACCAAGAATAAAATATAAAGTTTTGCAAGATGTGAAAGAAAGAGGCGGTTTGGGTCTTCCTGATTTGAAATTGTACTATGTAGCTTGCTGTTTAGTATGGCTTAAAGAATGGATTACCTTGAGAAATGAAAAATTATTAAATTTCGAAGGTTATAATTTGAGATTTGGATGGCACAGATATTTGTGGTATGATAAAGTTAAAGTTAATGTGGACTTTAAAAACCACTATATCAGAAGATCTTTATTAAAAGTTTGGACTAAATACAGACCACTTTTATGCCTTAAGATGCCGATGTGGACCTCTATACAAGAAGCTTTCTATAGAACTGAAACAAGAGATAAAAATAAATGGATGAGATACAAAGACTTATTAGAAAAAGAACAAGGAGAATATAAAATCAAATCAAAAGAGCAATTGGTTTTAGAAGGACATACTTTTCAATTGCTTTCTTATATGCAATATAAAGAAAACTTTAAAATCGATAAAAAAGAATTTGGATTTGAACAGAATAAATCGGAATTTGAAATTCAGTTATGTGAAACAGATGAACACTTAATAGCAAAAATGTATAAATTATTGTTGAGAGAAGAAATGGTTGAAGAACAAGTTAAAGAATGTATGATTAAATGTGCAAAAAATATTGGACATAATATACATATGCAGCAATGGGAAAATAAGTGGTCTAAAGGATTAAAATTTACTTTATGTTATAATTTGAAAGAAAATTTTTAGAAAATGTTGTATCAATGGTACATGACACCCCAAAGACTATCAAAGATGTATGGGACAATTTCCAACGTTTGCTGGAAATGTAACCAACAAGACGGGTTGTTTTACCATATGTGGTGGACATGTAAAATTGCAAAGAAATTCTGGACTCAAATACAAACCTTGATGCAGAGCATACTACAAATACAGATTCCATTTAAACCAGAATTATTCCTGTTGGGGATAATGGATTTTTCAAATAGGAAAACATCTTATTAGAATTACTCAATACATGATTATCGCAGCAAGACTTTATGCACAATTTTGGAAAACCCAGACACTACCAACAATACAAGAATAGTTGTTAAAACTGATGGAAATGGCAGAAAATGATAAACTGACTTGTTTATTAAAAGAAAATTCAAATAATTATTACCTTAAAGAATGGAAACCATTGATGGACTATTTGCAAAATGCAGGTGGGGCGAAGCTTACATGGGGATTTGAAGATTAGATTATAAATGTAATGGGATATGTTTTGACAAAGAATTATTCCTACTTAATGCATTAAAAACTAGCACTTATGACACTCATATTATTCCTAAGACCAGAGATAGATTGGAAGCTGTCTATTTTTCATGTCTTTTTTCTTTTTCTTATACTTTATCTCACCTGTTCTATTCCTTTTCTTTATCATTTGTATTTTCAATTTTCTTTTTCATTTCTAACTTTTAATTTTGTAATCTTAAAATTTCAATAAAATACTATTAATTAATTAATTAATTAATTAATTAATAAAATTTGATCCATTGCAGGAACATTTAAAATGTGTTCTGCATGTTTACTGTTCTGGAATTCACTGCTTTATTAGTCACAGTTTGCATTATTTTGTTCCCTGGAATTTCATGGAGAAATTGTCAAAGTGACAATTCTTACATTCTGATTCTTGCATTATCAAATTTAGTGCATTAATACTATTTTATAATGTGACAGAGTTTTCTGTAAAATTATACATTTTTATAAATAGAAGTACAGTTGGGAGTTACTCTAGGTTTAAAAATGATGTAGTGTGGAAATATACTTTATAATAATACTTAATGTAAAATATGTTGGAATAATTTACTCTGAATGTGTTTGCTAAGAAATTATTCAAATCGAAGCTAATTCTACTGATAAAATAGCTATGCAAATATTACAATAATATAAGAATGTAAGATTGGGACCTATAATTTTAAATTAAGGCAATTTAAATCAGAGATTTCAATCAAGAAAAAAAACCTGTTTAAATAATTCATTTAAATTAAGATTTACATTTTGTAATTCATGCATTTTCTAAATAAAACAGTTGTACCATATAAATGGTTTGGTACAACAGCTAAAAGCTAAATAAAAGTGGAATAGAATCTAAAATCTTGCTTGTAGGTGAACATACACACATATCCATCACGGTGTTCCATTTGGGGCGTTAACAAAGTTATAAAAAGTGCAGAAAAGGAGTAAGAAATAGTAAGCAAAATAAATTAAAGACATATGATAATAAAAAAGAAAATATACTTAACTACTTGAAACAAATATCGTTCGCTATAACTTTCAAACCTTGAAAACTGTCCATATACTTACACCACTTCTTACATTGATTTTCACTCTTTACACCCTGTTTGAGGATATCATCAACTCCACCCATCCATAACTCTCTTGCTTTTTCCCTTCCTCTTGACCCATTCACTCTTTCTTCATGTATTTGTTTTGCAGTTCAGCCTGATTCATTCTCTCTTGATAAACACTTTTCTTACAGGTCACTCACTTTCATATTCAGTCCCCATTCATGGTACCCACTAATCTCTTCTTGTTCTACCACATAAGCTCTTAAGTAAACCTTTCCTGCCATATTGATTTTCATTTTTGCTGATGTCCCCTATTCTCATATCTGTATAATAAAGTTCACAGAAGGGCAGTCATATTCAATGCCACTTCTTTCAACATGCAATTCTTACAGGAAACCTCATACTATCTCCTAACTTTCTAACAGCCAGGTTGTTAGTAGAACCTGATATAGGCAAGTTTGGAGATTGGGATGTGTGTGATGCCACAACTTTTGTATTTTGTATTTACATTGTTAGCTTTCCAGAGTTATGTGCTTAAGATGGGTAGCCATATAAATTTTCCAAATAAAATAATATAAATAAGCATTTACACATCTTAAAATGTCTCCATCCATGACCCCATTATTAATAAACATTCTGCCAAGGTACGCAGTTTCATCTACTTGCTCTCTCTCTCTCTCTCTCTCTCTCTTTCTCTTTCTCTTTTTGCCACTGACATATAATTTGCAATAATTTTCCCTATGAAACACAGCTTTATCTTTGATATCATCCATTTTCAGATCCATTCTCCTTATTGCACCATACAATTTGCTTAACATTCACTGCAAATCATTTGGTTCTCTGCCAACAATATAGTGTAGTTTGCATGCCAAAGTATGCAGAGATTCACATCTCCAACCAATAAATCACCACAAGCATTTCCTTTACACTGATTCATAAATATATTAAACAACAAAGGGGGCATTACACATCCTTGTCTGACTCCATGTTGAATGTGAACCATTCATTAACACATTCCAGTTTTGTAGTCATCCTTGTTACTTTTTCCTTTGTAAAGAGAAATAATAATAGCTTTCTTCTAATTGTCAGGCAGAAATGCAGCCTTCACATACAGGTTAAACAAATCACACAGCCACTTCATAAGCAAATCACATCTATATTTTAACAGTTCTTCAGTTACCTTCTCTACCTCTGCAGCCTTACAATTTTTCCAGGATACTTACAACATTACAGATTTCATTTTCATCATTTTTTCTAGGACACTAACATTTATAGTATTCTGTTCAATTCCACTCCTCAGCGTATCACTATTATTTATTTATATATCACATTTATATAGCTGCCCATCTTACACAAAGCGACCTTGGGTAGCATACAACAATTGAATAAAATAACAAAAGGATAAAAACAATCATTATAAAAGATTTTAAAAAATGATTATTAAAATGCAAACATGATCAAAAACTTTAAAAAATTTAAAATTTTAAAATATACAAACACCACAGACAGAGCAGAATATCAGTCTTAGTGGAGCCACCTAAGAATGTCTCCAGTTCCCAAAGACCCCCAGGGCTGATGACATAACCAGGTCTTGAGGGACTTCCTAAATGACAGCTGGGAAGGGACAAGCCTAATTTCAGGGGAGAGAATGTTCCACAAGGACGGAGCCACGACAGAGAAGTCCCACCTCCTGGGACCCACTAAATGCAGGTCCCTGGCTGATGGAATGTGCAGCATACCTTTCCTGCCAAATCTAATGGGATGGGCTGATGTAATTGGGGAGAGGCGGTCCCTCACATAACCCACCTCCCACTATCATTCTCACAGAAATTTCTAAAATACTCCTTCCAGCATTCCCTTTTATTTTAGCTCAAATAATTTAATTAATTTTTCATTCCATTCACTTGGCTAGAGGCCCCTTGTTTAGCCCTTTTCACCCACTTCCGAAATAATTATCTGAAATTAACATCACTACATTTTCTCTGCTTTAACCATTCCTTACTTACTTTGATCCCATTCTTTGTAGTTATCTTTTTTTTCCTCTATATAAACGCTATACAATATATTTCTCTTGTCCTCATTTTTGCACCAATTATTCTCTCTCTCTTTTTCTCATCAGCAGCTTCTTTTCCCATTCCATCAAGTATCCTTTTTCAGGCTTCCTATTAGCATAACTTTACACACTTTGATGGCACTCTGTCGCAATTCTTTTCACTCCATTCCAAACAGCTTCCACTGTTCCCAAAATCCCATCAGCTAGAAGATCCATGCATATATTGACACAAACCCATGGATATTAATCAAAATATTGGAGTGCATGTATATAAATCCCTTTGTTTGAAAACAAAGGTGGGAAGCCAGTTATACATGTGCTGGATTATGAATCAAATGTCCAGAATATTAGGAAAGCCAGAGTATTTTTTACTGGGCAAAATGCCATTTCTATACTAGATAGTAATTAAATATTTGCATTTTTTCTAGTACTATGAATATTCATAAATGCAAATCATGCAATTTTACATATTTATAAATGTATTTATTAATAAATGCAAGCCATAAATTTTATTTTGATAGCTTTATAAAATTTAATATTTCTTTAAGTCAAATTATTTTTAAAAGGTGACAGTAACACTGAAGTATTACAGTTGGTCGCACAGTCAGCCAGATGTTTAGAGTGGATTTGGCATTTTTATCCACCTATAGAGTCCTTTCCAAGGGCCTGGCATAGGCAGATATTGTTGTTTGATGGTGTTAAAGGATATAAGCTGTTCCAAGTAAAGCTGCCTTTTGCAATTGACTGATAGTGATTTTGTCAGTGCCAACAGTCTTCAAGTGGAGCTCCAGATGTTTTGAGATTGCACCTAAGGCACCTATAACTATTGGTACTACCTTTGCTTTCTTTTGCCATAATCATTCTACTTCTATTTGCAGATCTTTATATTTTGTGATTTTCTCCAGTTCTTTCTCTTCTATTCTGCTGTCTCCAGGTTTTGCAATGTCCACTATCCAGACTTTTTTGTCTTTCTTATCAACAATTGTTAAGTCTGGGATGTTGTGTGGCAGGTGCTTATCTGTTTGAATTCTAAAGTCCCAGAGCACTTTAGCTTCTTCATTTTCTATTACGTTGTCTGTTTTGTGGTCCCACCAGTTCTTGCTTGCAGGCAAATGGTATTTCTTGCAGATATTCCAATGCATCAATGTTGCTACTTTGTCATGCCGTTGTTTGTAGTCAGTCTGTGCGATCTTCTTGCAGCAGGCAACTAGGTGGTCCACTGTTTCTTCTGCTTTTTTGCAGAGGCGCCATTTGCTGTCTTTTCAATTCTAGTTTTATATGCCTTTGTTCTTAATGCCTGGTCTTATGCAGCCAGAATTAGCCCTTCTGTCTCTTTCTTCAACTTTCCTGCTCTTAGCCATTGTCAGATCTTGTTCTTGTCTACTTTGCCTGCTAGCTTTTTTATGTACTGGCCATGTAATACTTCGCCTTGCCATGTTTCTTTTCTATTCTTCATTTGGTCTTTGGCCAGTTTGGTTTCTTTGTAAGCCTTCACTAAGCCTTCATGGTGTACTAGTTTCAGTGCATCTTCTTCACTGTTCTTCAGATATTCTTCCAATGCCCTTTTTTCTTCTTCACCTGTCTGGTGTACTTGCAACATTCCATGCCCACCTATGCTCTATGTAAGTAGAGTCTGTCAATGTTGCTGCGTGCATGAAGGGCATGATTCATTGTCATTATTTTTCTGGTCTTCCTATCCAAGGCTTTTAATTCAGCTTGAGTCCAGTCCACTATTCCAGCTGTGTATTGAATTACTGGAATTGCCCAGGTGTTAATTGCCTTTATAGTATTTCCACCACTGAGTTTGGACTTTAAGATCTTCTTCAGTCTTCTGATGTATTCACTACTAAAATTCTTCTTGACTTCAGTGTGCTTGATGTTGTAAGCCTGAAGGATGCCCAGGTATTTGTAGTAATCTTCTTCATCCAGACTCTTATTTCCATTGGGCATCTTGATGCCTTCAGTTTTCACTATTTTCCCCCCGTTGATGGTAAAGGTGGCACCTTTGTCCAGTCCACTCCTTTGCAATATCTTGGCTGTATATTTGGACAGTGTTGAGCAGCAATTCCATTTCAGATGATGTTTTTCCATACAGCTTCAGATTGTCCATGTAAAGGAGGTGGGATAATCTGGCAGAAGTTTCTGATGTTTGATAGCCATGGCCTGACTTGCTCAGTATTGTTGACAGAGGAATCAGTGCAAAGACAAACAGCAATGGTGACAGTGAGTCTCTTTGAAAGATTCTTCTCTTAATGTTAACCTCTTCCAGTCTATCACCATTGACCAGCAACTGTGTCTTCCATTGTTTTTCATTGTGCCATTGATCTTTGCACAAAGCTTCTGACGTTTCTACTGACTCCTCTTATGTCTAGGCACTTGATTATCCAGTCATGTGGCAGGGAGTTGAATGCCTTTTTGTAATCAATCCAAGCTACGTTCAAGTTGGTCTTCCTTCTCTTACAGTTTTCCCAGGTCATCTTGTCAATTAGAAGCTGATCTTTTGTCCCTCTGCTGTTTGGGTGGTTTCCTTTCTGCTCAGATGGAAAGAGGTTGTTTTCAGCTAGATGCTGTTGGACTACATCGGCTACCACACCAGTTAGCAATCTGAAAGTTGTTGGCAAGCAGGTAATTGGCCTGTAGTTACCTGATGCTGCCCCTTTCACTGGATCTTTCATTATCAGGTAGGATTTGCCAGATGTTAACCAATCTTCAATTTCACCTCCTTGTAATATGTTTGTTAAACTGCTTGGCAATGAGTGGGTACAGAGCAGTCAGATGTTTCAACCAAAAAATCATGCAGTTCATCTTCACCTGGTACTGACCAATTATTGATATTCCTTGCCCTTTTCTCCACCATTTCTGCTGTTATTACAAGTTCTTTCATTTCAGCTTCTTTTTATTCTTATCCACCTCCTTTATCCAAACTGTTCTTTTTGTATTTCTTTGGGTTGTCCCATAGCTGTGCTCAGAATTGCATTGTTTCTTCTTTGTCAGGTGTTGACTGGTTTATTGCAGTGTCTCCATTGATGGATTGGTAGAAATGTTTCTGATGTGACTGAAATTGGAGATTATGGCTGTAGTGTGCAATTTGAGCTTCATATCTGCTAATTTTCTTGGCTATGGCTGTTATTTGCTGCTTTATTATTTCCAGTGCTTCCATGATCTTCCTTGTTTCTAGGTGATATTTCTTGATTAGGTATTCGTTGGTCTTTTTGTTCTTCAGCTTCTTTTCTTTCATCTACTCTACCTTGCTTGCATCTGATCTTAGCATGCTGATTTTATTTTCCAACCTGATCTTCCACTTCAGTGGTGCACTGTTTGGCTTTTTTTTCTTGTTTGTTGATTTTCCATCCAAGGTATTCAGTTACAATTGCAGCCATGCTGTACACCAGTTGGTTTGTTTCTTGCAGTGAGCTGGTGTTTATATTTGATATTACAGTATTGGCATAATTTAATACTTGTGCTAGCTCTTTCTTTGTAACAAGCTTCAATGCAGGCAACCTTATTCTGTTGTTTTTGTGCTGTTCTAGATGCTAAATTATTCTTTGTTTCAATTCCTGTTGTTTTTTATTTAGGGGGCTTTGTTCTTTCTAAGAAGAAGACTCTACTGTTTGAGCTACTTCTGGCTTCAATTTCTTTGCCCTGGGTAGACTTTCGCAATTCTTTCAATTCTACTTCTGTGAATATTTTATTTTGTGTTATAAATCGACATTGATGTGCTAGCCTCTGTTCTGTTATTTCTGATTCTGGATGTTGTTCTTTCCAAAAGTGGTGCATTCTTTTCAGATATCCTCTTCTCGTTGGACTTGATTTGTAATAGTAGATCATTATTTCTTTGTTTTTAGTCTTTATATATTTGTGACAGGTAAACAACTTTTCTTCCAGTAGTTCTGCAGCTGCTGGCCCTGGTTGCTCAGCCAACAGTCTTGTAGCTCACTTCTCACCAGATGTCCAGGAACTAGAACACCTAGAGTGGTCCTTGTTGACCTGGGTGACGACCAATCCAGTATAGGTTTCTGTAAATTGTGTCTCACCATATTGTTTATAGGAGAGACACTCTTTGTCTGGCTCCTCTGAGGAGACCTTTCCAGTATGGTTGTACCACTGACATAGCTCTCATCCTCCTCAGAGCATGCAAGCCCCACAACCATGTCAAGGTAGTGCCTCACTGGGGGTGAAGGTAGTGTCTCATGGGGGACTGTATTATTATTATTATTATTATTATTATTATTATTATTATTATTATTTACCACTTTAGTCTCAATGACTCTAACAGGTATACAGGTAGAGCAACAATATACAATATACAATATATTGATACACAATATAAATATAAACAATACATTAAATATTACAATTTTACATAGAAATAAAATAAATTCAGTTCTCAAATCAGTATCTGTATCAGTATCCAAAGTAGCCAGTTCTACAAAATAAACAAATTGAATGTAAAATTTAAAATCCAGTTAAGTTGTAATCTTTTAATTTGCTTTCATTCATCTCAGAACTAATAGCACCAGCTTTGAGGAAGTTGAATCAATTCCTGTTAGTTTGTTGGTAGGGCCTCATCATGAGTTCTGCAGTATTTTCTGCAGTAAATCCCAGGAATATTTCAGTACCCTTGGATTCTGAAGGATGGGATCTCAATTAATCCAGAAAACTTTTTAAAAGTTTGAAAAAATTCAAATAGACGTTTCCATCCCTACCCTAGGATTTACTGCAGTGAAGATTGTAATTCCTTTAAAAACCTGATAAAGAGCCTGAAGGGTTTAGCATTAGGGTTAGGATTCTCTGGCCAAACTATACAGATCTTGGTCCTGACCTTGTAATCCTGAGTGTATCATCTGCTGTGAGGGCTCTGAAACAGTGTTTCCAGGCTTACTACTTACTAGTTTGTATGTCACCTTTCTGTTTGAAATGTGTACTTTATGTAGCTTACAGTTTAGAATTGCAAAAAAGGACAGAATACTTATAGAAATATGGATTTCTTTTTAAGCCATAATCCTTCAAATGTGCTTCATCACTTCTCACTTAAGTCACCATGGACTAAGTTGGTGGAAACTTTGATACAACAAGATGAGAATATAAATACTACGCTGGCTGAGGAAGACTATACCACTCTATTTCTTATGCCAGGTGCCTTGAAAGAAACCCTCCCACTACTTAACTGTAGGAATTAGCAGTCTATTTTCCTCTCTGACTACAGATGTGTGGATGTATTGTCCATAGGCAGCTTGGAAACTAACTTCTTAGCCCTGCCTTACAAAAAACAAATGACAACCTTTGAGCTAGCAACTTTGGGAATGTTATGGTTGGTTCTTAATAGAAGAACATTTCATTCAGTTTAAGTAGTGTCTGATAAAAACACTGGATCTCTTTGCAAGACAAAACCATAATGAATGCCAGTGGTTCTTGGAAGATATTCATAACTTTTTTTATTACATAAACTTATATAACCTTGCCACTCGGTTTCTGATATACTGGTTGGAGGTGGTAAGTGTAAACCTGAAATTAGTTAGAAATTCCCATCATCATAATTCCTAATAAAATATAGCCATTTTTAACAATTCATTGAATTTTTGTCTCAGATCCAACAGACCAGATGTCTTTTCTTCTGTAGAGAAATGTGGGTCACTCTGGATTTCAGTGTGTCAGATTAAAAGGTATAGCAGCAAGGAACTGGAACTTTTTGAGTTGCAGACCATGGGATGAAGTTAGAAAAAATAAATTCCACATCCTCTCTTTATGAGAAAGAAAGAAATTATTTAAGTGAGAGTATTGTTTAAAGTGAAAAACCTGAAGCTTTCATGATAATACAATTGTTATAATGAAAAGGACAAATATCTGGTATCTTTCTTAGGCATAAAAAGTCATGTGCTGAGCTGAAATTACTTAACCTGTATGTAGATGTAAAAACTTAACACAATATATTTGTTGAACTTGGCAAAGTTTTACCATTGCATTATTTGGAGTAATAGCAGAAGGAAATGAAGGATGGGTGTGCATTGCCAAAATATTGTGTACAGCAGACTGGAAAAGACTTATATTTTGGCACAGTCCACACATTAGAAATAAATATTGACCCTAGTTGTTGTATAATTATTGTGTAGGATATATATTGCAAACTCCTGGCTAAACAATTTGGAAGATAACTGGATTCTTTTTTTGCCAGCATATTAGCCATGTCAGTTTTGTTTTTTCTTTCTGTATGGCAGTTCTATTTCAGTCTGTCAATACATGCAAATGTTAAATGATATACAAGTAATCAAGTGGTTCATTTCCATATTTTGTGCAATTCACACATTAACAAGAAGAAGAAACACATGCAGTGTATGCTCTCTAACTATGCCAATAGCATTTTGGAGTGATGCTTTTGCATATCTAACCAGAAGGAATATATCACTTCATCTCATGCACTCTTATGCGTTCTGGCAATGAATAAATGAAGTTAATAGCAAGTTAAGGAACCCTGCCACTCTATATTATAGAAGCTGCTTCCTGTATATAACAATATAAAATTGTCTGTGTTTCAGAATATTGTACTTAGCTTTGCAAATTGGGCTGTTATCTACAACTGCACAGCCCCTTTTGAACTCTTCATGGATGAATGAGGAGATTTGATCTTCTATTGAATTTTCCCAGGTGTTTTACAAATTAAAATTCTAAAGGGACTTCTGAAAAAGTGTGGCTAAATGAATTGCATTCATTCCTGATATATAGGTAGGATTGCCAGATGGAAAAAAGTGCTAATGTTTTCTAGCTTGCAAACTGCAAGTCACTTTAACTCTCATATGAAGCTTTGGGATAAAACTTTGAGTTATGGGAACTTATGTAAAGCTGGTATAGAGATGAATGATATGCACAAAAAATATGTCAACCGATGAAATGATGACAACTCTAATATAAAGACTGAATATTCCAAATTATTTTTTCTTAGTTACAGAAACTACTGGATATGGGAATCCTTTAATATTTATTGTGCTATTTTAGTCCTTCTATTACAAAAGAAATGTAATCAACTGGTGTGTATATGCTTCTAAATTAGTAATCATATTAACGCAGATTGGTTAGATTCTGTAAAATTTATAAACAAGTTGATAAATGGATCTGTCATTCTCCTATGTCTTTGCCCTTTTGGAGGTGACAAAATTAAAATGGATTACATGGTTTGATTTTCATGGAAGTTTAGTCTATGCATGACAGTTTTAGAATCACATACCTCCATGACTGATGGAGCTTTTGAGTTACTTGTTGATTATGCCCTTGGTAGAATTCTACAGAATATTCTCTATTTCTTGTTAGAAGTGAAAAGAAAAAATGACACAGACAGTTCCATTGAGGTTGACATTAAACTACCAAATATATGCAATCATACCTCTTCTGTATCATTTTGTGCACACTCACACGCTTGCATATTTAATATAAGCCAAGATTTTCTCCCACTTTTTGAAATATCCCTTTTCTCTATTTCATGAAATCTCTGTCTCTATTTTTCTCACACCCACATGCAGACGCACACACAGACACGTACTGCTGTTATATATTGTAGACAGGTACACAGATAGCCATGAAAAAAAGTATGCATCAGCTGTTACAAAAGCATCAGCTTAGTCCAGAAAGACAGGAGGGGGTGAGAAAAAATTCAAAACTGCCCTGCCTTAACTCTCTTAAGTATAAGAGGGCAGGGGGAGATAAAACCCCAAACCTGTCAGGCTTTCAAGATTCTGTTTTTACAGCCTACATCAATCAAGTTCTAGTGTTAGCAACAAACAGTGTCTGACTGATGAGAAGAGCCATAATCTTGTTTCTACAGCATGAATTTTACCATAAATTTTGGTTTTAGCATATTTTAATTAATATTTATTTATTCATTTATTTATTTAAATTAATGTTTATTCTGTTTTTACTGTAAACTGCCCACAGTGAGATGGGCAGTGACAAATTTGAAAAACACATACATACATACATACTTGTAGTGTCTGTTTTCTGACTTGGTCTACCTCAAAGAGCTGGCATATATTAAGCATGGGGCAATGCACAGTGTATGACTGTTGAGAAGAGCCATAATCTTGTTTCTAGAGCATGAATTTTTTCATAATTTTTGTTAAATATTCCAAGATAGCTTAGAAGAGTTTAAAAATACAATATTGTTTAATCAATAATAAAAAGTAAAAACTTTTTTTAGAAAAACAATCAGCTTTGAAAACAAAAGTAATCTTTGTTCCAGGCCAATTCAAATGCCTTTTATTTGCTTTTGGCAATCTATATCCAGTAACATGGACCAGCAATCCTGTTAAAGATCAATTTATATAACGTTCTATGATAACTATGTTAAATTTCTTTTGAAGGTCATCATTTACAGTCTAGGTTGCAGAGAGAAAGAAATGATAGGACATAGTGGAACTGCACTGAATTTTGCTAAGTCTTGTTTATAACATTTGGGGGAAAATTGAATCATTATTAAGCTTACCCTCAAACAAGGATTTATATTTTCTGAATGAATTCTAATACCCCCTACAATTCAAAGGTAATATCATTATTATCTTTGATAAGGATGTTAGTGGTAAAGCACATGTTTTGCACACAGGAAGTGATGGCTTCATTCTCTGGCATCTGCAGGAAGGTCTAGGAAACACTGTTGTCTCTAATCTTAAAGAACGTTATCAGTCGGAATTGAATGAACTGGCCCAGATGGACCAATAGTCTGTCATGATAAGACAGCTTCATTTGTAACATAGAGTAATTATTCTGTCATATGTGCAAGACTATAATAGTATTTGAACCAAAATCTATAGAATATAAATCTGGCACGTTAGCTGGTAGGTCCTTCTAACCACTACTTAACCTCTGTGAGCAATCTATGCCACAAAAGTATTCTATTTCCAAATAGGAACCAAGGATTGATTCCAATATTATGTGTGAACTTTTACTATCACAACAGGATGTTTCCTACTGACTGTATAACCTGCATATACACCACATATATTCCAAAGTCCTAGCTCTTTCCCTGTTAACTGTGCACAAGCAGTCAGTTTTTAATATAAGCTTTTAACATATAAGCTGGTTTGCCTCCTGAGTTGGTAAGTGCTGTTTTATTGCACTCATAACTGTATTCATGATTGTGGGAGTTATTTTGAAATCTAGAGTTTATCAGGGCAGGAATGCCAGTTATGTCAACAAGCAATTGCCAATTAGCAGAAAGGCTGAGAGCAACAAGCATAAGGGTCCATTAAGTTGTGAGAACATTTGGAAAAAGAAACACCAGATTTTAACTGCAGTTAGTATAAGAGGTACTACATTCTTATATTGACAGAGAGAAAAGAACTGCTCAAAGTGACTTCATTCTAATACAAAAGATTCTTATCTAATTGTGCTATGTCAAGTGTCTGCATAGTTTTTGCCAAGTTTAAGCTGGAGTAAGCTGACCTTAATGGTGTTTTAAATATGAATGTGGGTTTAGTTTACTGTTATCTTTCTTGGACACCAATTTTGATGGAAAAGGGAGATGAAGTCATTTAATATTTAATGTTATTTGGTAAAAGTTGGCTCATTATTAACTAATCAAACTAAAAATGGTATCTTTGTTAATAAATTAAGCACATAGCTGGCGATGGTTGACCTTGAAAAACTAAGCAAAGTCAGACTTAATTAGTACTTGAATGGGAAACACCAGGAAATACCAGACTGTAGGCTAGAAAGAAAGGCAAACTATTTCCATATTGCTGTCAAGAAACTGACATGACTCTGTTCATGAAAACACCAGAAATCAGGCTTGTCTCAAAGGAGACTACATTTACTAATGAATAATGTAAACTAGAAAAAGAGAATTTTTTGTTCAGTAATTGCATGACCTTAATTATTAGCATAAGTCCAGCTTATGCTAACTGTTCTAGTACATTGTAATAAAGAGTCTCTATTAAGTTTAAATTTTTAGAAATATTTAAAGTACATTCTAGAGCAAGGGTAGGAACTTAAAAAAAATGTCCTCTTTAGGTAAAAGTTGACAGGATGCATTACATTTAGTTTAATATTGTTGCAAGAGTTTAAATACATAAATGGTGGGCCACTGCACATTTCCTACAAATAACAGGATTTAAACAATAGCATGTGAGCTTTAACAGCTGTTGTTAAAGGAAGAGTGAGAATTAACTTTGTACTGGGAAATGGAGACTAGTAATTGAGTAAAAAGCCTCTGTTTGAAAAAACAACATTTCTATTTTGATGTTCTTAAGATTTTTCCCCAGTATTTCTCTATTTCTACTTGAGGTTTTTTTTTATGTTCCCAAGTGTTACTCATCAGCATATCTCACAGGCCCAAGATCTAGCCAATGAACTCTATGTGCTCTCATTGTCTTACAAGTAAACATTTTCACTAAAATGAAGCTAATTTTCTTTTGAATCTGTGGGGCAGCACAAGTTAATACCTTATATTACTGTGATGTTTATTAGTACAAAGATGAATCAAATGTACAAAAACCTACAAAAATATATAAATGTGCAAAAACCTCAACATAAAAAAAAAAATAATGTCATGAAATTGATTTTTTTTTTTTCATCTGAATCCATTAACAACTCATGTGCTATTAGTTATCAGCTGATAGAAGACTGGGATAATGAACACCTATTTGTTAACTATTATTAGCTCATCTATAGTGGGAAAACATGTTTAATCTGGCTGTGAATAACTTTTCCTGATAAAACACTGTTTTCTCCCCACTTCATTGCTATTCTTTTGGAGCAACATGGCTACTAAAACTGTATTAGCAATTTGATTGTACTAGCTGAAAAGCAGACCTTAAGGATATCCATGTGTAGAGAGTAAGGAAGATAACCTTGTAAATATTCAGGAAGCACTACCCAGGGCTGATACATTTTTAAAATCCAGAATAACAAGATAACATTAAGAAGCAGCTCAGGCAGACACCTCCCAAATTTACTGAAGCACGAGAAGGAACAGCATAATCTGACTTGCAAGATTATAACCAATCCCAATAAAAGTAGTTTTAGCCTTCATGTGGTGTTGATTTCCTGGTCAGGTGTACCTAATGGGACTGACACCTGACACCTGGTTCTAATGTATTTTATTTCTGAAAGAGAGATATAGGGATATCTTATGTAAAGGCTTTGTGACCAGTGACAATATATGTTTGTCTTTTCAGATCCCCAGCTCAAGGGCATAGTGACCAGATTATATTGCAGGCAAGGCTACTACTTGCAAATGCACCCAGATGGAAGTCTCGATGGAACCAAGGATGACAGCACTAATTCTAGTAAGTGCTTTAAGAAACTATTCGTTACCTATGCACAGACACACAATGTAGAGGTAACCATTCCAAGATGAATATTCATCCATCATTTGTATGGCTTCCATGTTTTTTATGGTTCTTGATGTGCCATTTTATTTTAAAAATAATCTCTGTTTCATATCTGAAGAAGAAGCATCTCTTAAAGATAGTTACTGGAGGCCTACTCAGCTTAACAAAAATAGTTTCAGGTCTGTGTGAAACACCTGCTCTGTTGACTTGAAATTTATTTCTGCTACCTGGTTTTAGGAGAGTCCTCAGAAACTGAAAAGAGCCATCTCACCCTTTTACCATCCTTGAGTTAAACTAGTGAGTGCTCTATTCCTGTCTGCCAAAGACTGGAGAAAACTTGTAAGCAACACTCCAGAACACATTCCCTCAGTCTGAATTCTTTAAATACTGCTTTCTTGATCAGCAGTCTTTGCTAAAGTGTAATTCAGGGAGACTTTCATATAGTGGCCTGAAATCACTTAAAAAGAAAAAAAAAGTAGGTACTGACTAAGAACCACCATGAATAGAATGATCACACAGTGCTATCAACTTTTCTTTGAGGTTCTAGGTGTTTTTGGGGATGAGAGAGAAGGAGGGATATCATTTTTATTTTTTGTTTGTTTTTTTAATGTGTCAAGATTTAAAATTTCTATTTCATTTCTTCTGAAATGACATGATTTGTTGTGTCTTTGGAGACCAGAAATAAAGGGGAAGAGGGTCAATCCACCATTGCTCTTAAGTTCTGCACATCTATGCCATTATAACTGCAACAAAAAAGAATCTGTGCTATTAGAATTTTATCAATTTTTTTCTAGTTCTTTTCGTATATATTATAAAATCGTTGGTTACTAGCTCAACACTTTAGGTCTTAGGTAAAGAATTCTCATATAACCGCAATCCTTCTAGCTGTAACATGGGGATTATAATACTGATTGTATTATGGAATGGTTGTAAAGATTACTGGGTTATTTTTTTTCTTTGAACTTCCTGAAGCTGTTATATAAATGCTAAGTATTGTGATGGCATGTCTGTAAAAGACATTCTTCCCTTATTTCTAAAGTTTCAGGCCCCTTTCCTCAGGTTTTCTCTTGCTTAATGTACAATATTTGTGAATTTGGCATTTCTGAATACTAAGTTTGATATTCCCCTCAAAATGTAGCATATTCAGCACAGGCAAATTTACCTATTGATTGATTGATTTATGTAGCCACCCATCTTGTAAAAATGTGACTCTGGGTGGCATACAATAGTAAAAACAATATTACAATATCCTCAGCAACAAAACAACACAAAATCAATGAAGATAACAAACACAAAGTCAGGGCACATCAATATATCCTTCACCTCCCAAGATGCTTTATCTAACATCCTGGCCCAAATCCTGAGGGAACAGACAGGTCTTCAGAGCCTTCCTGAAGACTAACAGGGTCAGGATCAAATTTCTGAGGGGAGATAATTCCACAGGGCAGCTGCCACAACTGAAAAGGTACCTCTCCTAGATCTCATCAGATGGCATTGATTTAAGAAAAAGATCTGCAGTATGCCCATTCTGCTGGAGCATATAGGACAGGCAGAAAGACAGTCCCACAAATAACCTGATTGTAAGTCATGAAGGACTTTATAGGTAATAACTGGCACCTTGAATTGCAGTTGGAGAACAAGTTCACCAAGTAGAGATGCCACACAGGTGAACCATGGTGGAGACATTCTTTTGTCTATGTAGTTCAACAACCATATTGTTGGCTTGCTGTACTATTTTCATACATGATGCTAGAAGTGACTGAACCAGGATATGACCAAAAGAAAATACAAATGTATTTATGGTTTCCAAATCTGTCTGGCATTAATTGAAGAGTTTCTGAGCTAATTTAAAGTTCCTTCTGCACTAGTTTAAGAGTCTGGTTGAACTTGGTCACTTTATTGTTGTCCTATAATATATTCAGAGTTAAAATCTGAGCACATGACTGGGTTTGCAAGTCAATATACTGTAAATGGCTATGGTGTGGTTCAGTGAATGGGTGGACCTCATGAATGTAGATTCAGTAAGCCATGGCTTAGTGCAAGAAAGGACTTTTTTTTTTTTTTGCAGTCTGTGGGAGAGAAAGTTTGGGTTTTCTTTTTAAGAGTGCTAAGGTTTTCTCTTAACCTCTCCCCAAACCTTCCTTTCCAAGAAAACAGAAAAGTCCAAACATTTCAGCGTCACAGACCCTGGGAGGGCTTTGATTACCACAAAGGGGCTGCAAAGGGAACACATTCAGTTCAGAGGCCAAGAGCTGCCTCCAGCAGGTTCTATGAACACCACCTTCATAACTGTGAATGGGATTTCAGTTATTACCTATTTTTTTCTATCATGATAAATTGTGTGTATAAAATGCTATAAGCTCTGTTTATTATATCAACAATATTATTTTATTCATGTCTTGGATGTCTTTATTTTGCTTCCTTGTGATAGGTCTTCTTTATTTTTACAGCATTGTTCAACCTCATACCAGTGGGACTTCGAGTTGTTGCTATCCAAGGTGTAAAAACAGGCTTGTATATAGCCCTAAATGGAGAAGGATTCCTTTATACATCAGTAAGTAGTATACCATAGCAATTGGTTGTAAGTGGCAGTAAAGCCAATCCACTCATAAAAAATTATCTTGGGATTCTCACAGAAAAGACAAATTCAGATGATGTATTTTCATTTTAAAAGCTTGAAAATTCATATTTTATCCTTCTATATTATTGTATTCACATAAAAATGGAAGGTGATAGGTTTCTCCTAAGAAAATCTTTGTCAGGACTAGGATAAGAAAATTTGTTTGATAGGCAAATTCCAAACTATATTGGAATACCAGTGTTTTCAGTGAAAGGGATATAATCACATGCTTAACTCTTCTACTGAAATCAATAAGATTCTAATGTACCTCACTTACATAATATTGTTTCAATATTTTGAGCAGAATAAATGATTAATAATTGTATAGGTTACAATTTTAGGTTAATAATTGTATAGGTTACAATTTGGAAATACATTAAAGTGGTAATTTTTAAATATAAAACATGCACACTGTTTTACATGATTTATTATGTTTGTGTACCTATCACATGCATATTGCATACTATGCTTTTTTTTTCTCTTGGAAGCAAAATATGAGGTTTTATTTATTGTATTGACTGTTAAATTTACACTTCTCCTTTCTGTTCATATAAACATTTAAGGCTGCTTACAATAATAAAAATTTCAAAACATATACAGTATGGTTAATATAATTCAAATAATTCAAATCAATATAATTCAAATCAGTTAACCGTTTGAAGGTTGTCAGAACAGAAATATGTTTTTTCTAAATCCTGGGAAAGTTGGGAATGGCTTCCACAGCTGAGAAGCAACAGAGGAGAGGATCCTCTTCCACATATTAGATCAGTGATGGCAAACCTTTTTGGCTCTGCTCGTGTGTCATTCCCCCTTCCCCCTTCCCCCTGAACCAAAGAGAATTCTTTACATATTCATTTATTGTTTTTAAAAAAATACAGTCCAGTCATGTGTGGTGCTATGTATTATATGAAGAAACATCAAATAATTACAAAAATGAAATACAAGTAAAACAAACTCAGTTTCTTTGGTAACTCAAACAGGGAGAATTGTTGGGTGTTGGTGAACACTGGTGCATCGCCCAAAACATCGTGGTGTATCACCTTTGACATGCATGTCATAGGTTCGCCACCACGGTACTAGATAGATAAGAGTGGGGTCATCTTGTTCTGAGTTCATAGTGGGAAAGCAATCCCCTCAGATACTTAGACTCTTTTAAAAGTCAACATCAGAACCTTAAATTGTGCAGTTAGCAAATAACAGTTAGTGCAGATCTTTCAGTGCACCATATTCTTTCTCTTCCTCACACCATTTAGCAGCTTGACCACTGTAGCTGCCATTTCAGGGCACTTTTAAGGTAATCCTGAAATCAAGGCATGGATAATTATCATTAAGTCTGATTGGCTCAGGAAGGGTCACAGTTGGCACATTAGCCATATGTATGCAAAAGCACTCATTCCAGCTGTCGCTAGCAAATCTGGTGACAGCTGAAGGACAAGAGGCACTCATAAATTGCAAACCTGCTCTTTCTAGGGTGTGCAAGTCCATGCCAAACACAATTCACCTCAACCTCCAAGTCCAGTTTTCTGTTACCAATAACACCTCATCTTATCTGGATTTAATTTCAGCTTATCTTAATCTAGCCTCATTATCAAAAGTAAGCAACATGCAAGGGTACTAATTGCTGCCTTGGAGTTTGATGACAAAGAAGAGTAGAGCTGGTCTCATCAGTACTCTATTTGCAATTACTCTAAAGCTCTAGATGATGTCTCTTAGCAGTTTCATGCAGCAGTATACAGGGGCAAAATAGAGCCTTGAGGAACACTATAAATCAGCAATCAAGTTGTTGAACAATATTCTGGGTATATTTTGATAGAAAGGATCAGAACCATTGCAAAATAGTGCCCCCAAGACTCAAAAGCCACAGAGAGATCCAGGAGAACTAGCAGGGTTGTACCCTACTCCCAATTTCCAGTCTAGGTCATCCACTGAGATGACCAAAGTAGGCTCTCCTTGTCTCCTTTGGCCAGATTCTCTTATATGGTCTCAAATGAGAGAAAGCAGGAGGAAGACAGTTCTGTTCACCTCCTATTTCCATTTGGTCAACAGAAACCAATGACACTGCCTAGATTCCATCCTCCATTTCTGTTTAGTTATGTAGATATGTGTTAATCTCTACCACTGAACTAAAGCTGCTTAATTTTGAGATGAGGGTGTCTGTGGCCAATTATGAACATGGCACCATATAATTGTTAATCTAATTAAAGTTGTATCCCCACAGGAGTCTTCTGTTTAATGGGTTCCTGCACTGTGCACTGTGGATCCTTATACATGAAGGTCTTCTCTGTTTAATGATACAGACACAAAAGCCAGCTTCCAGCTGTGCCTGCCTTTTCCTAGTACATAATATATATTTTAAAGAATATATCCTATTAGAAGAGATGCATGATATTTCTTTATGCTTTCTACACGTCCTGCCTAAAAATATATGATGAGTTGCCACTGTGATGATTTATTTCCTTTAAAGGAATGTAAAAAATAGTATGAAGCTCCTGTTATCCTTAATAATAATTTGTTTGGCATCGATGAGGATGTTCCCAAAGTTAATTAGGAGGAAATGTTCTAATGACTTACATCTCATCAGGGTAAAAATTAATTTCGTACAGCATCTCTCTATTATACATTGAAGCATGACATATGGAGGGTCTATGTTTTCTGTACACCACTAGAAGAATGGCATAAAGGAAGCAAAACATAAAATATATACAGGTGAAACTCGAAAAATTAGAATATCGTGCAAATGTTCATTTATGTCCGTATGGCAACTCAAAAGCTGTACACCATAATCATCACAATTACACCAAAGTAAGGCTTGACATATCTCGCTTTGCATGTAATGCGTCTATCTCATATATTGGTTTCACCTTCTGAGTTGCCATACTGACATAAATGAACATTTGCACGATATTCTAATTTTTCGAGTTTCACCTGTATTATCTCAGATAAAGGCATGAAATGTTACTTCACTGTTGGTTTCTTTGTTTCATTCAATAGTATTTGCTGATCTAGATGTTGGTCAATACGTATACATGTGTGCATTTATATGTACTATTGTGATTATATATAGTCTTGGGCATTTTTAAGATGGACTGGACTGGCCTGCATTTCTTAAAAAGAACGACTCAATTATAATAGTAAGTTAAAGATAAATGAATACTCTTGTAAAGAAGAATTGGTTTGCTTTCAAGAATTGCACTGTAAATATAAAAATGTGTTGTGGCAAGGCCCAGCAATAAAACATGTCAAAACAGAGCTGAACATTGAACTGAGGGATGGAACACATGTTACAAACTAAGATGCTTTTTTATATCCATGTTCCATTGTTGCCATTTTGATTTTAAATGATATTATTTTAATATTTCAGATGTAGAGTTTGCTATTTAGAATTTAGTTTATGGAAAACATAGGTGAAGTAGCATATCTGTTGGCAGCTGCTATGTATTTGTTGGTGGCCATGTACTAAAGGGCTAGCATAGGAGGTCATCTGTCAGTTCTGAAGGTCATCTGGAGTGAGGTAGCATAAATAATAAATGTTTTTAAATGTTTTAAATAAATAATGCACTTTCCATGAGGCTGCCTTTGAAGACTACCTGAAACTGCAACTAGTCCAAAATGCAGCTACCTGATTGTTGATGGGCCAGTCCTGGTTCAGTAGCATCATACCCAACTTGTGGGAGCTATACTGGCTACTAGAAGGTTTCCAGGGAGAGCTCAAATTGTATAAAAGTCTATAAAAGCCTATCTGGCCCTGGTGCTTTACTCTTATGGGCCTGCCTCCTCCAAGTAGATTCTCCAATCCTCTGCATACTATGCAGGAAGCACTCTTGGTAAATTCCTTCTCCCCAGCAATATGGAGAAAGCCTTTCTCTATACTGGTGTCTAGCCTATGGAATTGTCTTCTCCAAGCTGAAAATGCCCTCATCTTTAATAGCATTCTTAAAGCAGGTGAAGTCCATCCTCGTTTTTGGAGCCTTTGGATGATAGAGGAACAATTATCATTATTTTTCCTGGGGGTTTAACTTATGTTTTTAGCAGTTAGATGACTGTGTGGCCCTATAGTTTATGATGATTTTAGTTTTTTAGATTTTATAGATGTGTTATTTTTGTGACCTACCCAGAGTCTGATGAAATGGATAGCATACAAGTGATGTAAAACAAATAACATAGATAGATAGATAGATAGATAGATAGATAGATAGATAGATAGATAGATCGACTACAGGAATTAAATACTATGATGAGACATAATTCATAAAATGATAGTAATCGTTGAAATGTTCCATAAATCTCCATGGATACTATAATCTTTTTGTGTAATGCCATTATGGTGCCTTTTACACAATTTCCTTCATCTTTTATTTCTCAACAGATAGATGTTTTTGTATTGAAATATCTCTCATTTTTAACCAAATGAAAATGAAAATCTTGCCACAAGAATAGCATCTGGTCTATGAAAGCTCAAGTCATGAAAAATGTGCGATCGTTGCTTAAGCCCTGAAAACATTTATTATTAGAGGCGATCAAAATCTTGATCTTCACGTTAATGACTGTATTTGTTTTATCTGCACACAGCTTAAAAGGGAAATATTCTGAAAGAGCACTGTCTTTTATTGTTCACACATGATTTCCCTTTTTCTCCTCAGGGATGGATGATCATGGTTTGAAGGAACTTTCATAGTGCTAGAAATGGTGAAATATTGCTCTTTGAGAAAAAAGTCATTTTTCATTATAACAGATCAATTAATGTAAGTTAGAATCTAGTCAATAATTTTTTTCTTTAGTGGTTATTTAATGTTTCTTTGCTTAAGCCTGGGTTTTCATTATTGTTCCAAGCACTTTCTTGAATTCAGGGCCAAGGTTCAAGGGAGTCTTAGTGAATTTTTATTATTGAATATGTTATATTCAGGAGTACAAGTCATCTTTAGCCATATTGGTGCTGGGCAAGCATTTAGTGACCAAGGGCAGCATTTAATATGAATGTATTTATTTAAAAGATTTATATAGCCACCCATGTTATGGACCATAACTCTAGATGGCTCACAGAACAATAAAAACATAAAAACCACAACAGAAACTCTTGGTGCCCCAAAGGCAACACCTCCCCACACATCCATATTCATCTATCCTGGGCTCCAGCGTCACTCTGGCATCAATGCTTGTGTGAAGAGTCAGCTCTTCAAGGCTCTTGGGAGCAGTATGTAAATTAGATGGGGCCACACCACACATGTAGCTGAGGTCAGCTTTTGATGGAGTTTGGAGGGGGTTCTTTAGTTTTTTCTTTCTTTTTGTTTTTGTTTTTTTTATGAAGTGCCTATTTTAGGTATATGCTTACATTACAGCTTTCATGTGGTTCCTGCCTCAAAATGGCAGGAAAGAGTAGCATAAGTTTTTAGCCATCATAATAATGTAATACGTATTTGTATTCATGGTCGGAGGGAGCTATGAAGGTCACAGAACAAGAGCCCATATTTGATCTATGCAATGTGTAGAAGCCATAGAATGAATTCTCATCACTTTCAGTGAATGAATAGGTAGTAAGGAGTGGGTTTCTCTTGTGCATCACTGCTCACTTGCTTACTCTTGGAGCTCTTAAATTCAGTTTCTGTACTGCTTGTTGGGAAAAAGAGCCCTTCCCAGTTTTTAGATCCCTAGCCCTCATTCTCCCACTGGCTCCATTTTGTCTAACACAAGCACTTATCTCTTCCTCTGATCTCTACATATTTACTCTGTCTCCAGAGGTTCCAGCAATGTTCACTGAGGAGTTGGGGCAGGGATATGTGTGTGTGTGTGTCAAAATCAGCAAGCTGGCAGACAGAGCATCATGATGGATGTCAAGGTTGGATGCACATTCAAGAGGGTGGATGCTGCTAAAAGATCCCTAGTTTCCCTAGATTCTACCTTTCTGCTACAGACTCAGACTTTTTCCAGCAAATTTTACTCTATCACACCTTCCTAAAATTCCTACCAGCTTGTATCAAATTCTGACATAATCCTCTTCCATCTAGAATGTTGCTGGGAAAATTTCATGGTTGTGTGATGTAGTCACACAAAGTCTAGTCTAACTCAAATGGAATCTTAATTTTTACCTGACATTGTTCTGGTTGTTGTCCCGATCAGATCACATATGGCTGTCCTTTCTTGTTCCTTTGGCAAGGAGCAGTAGAAAAACTAAGACCAGTGAGAATGGAAAAAATCAAATCATACTTCATGTCAGTTATGGCAGACAGGACTGAAAGCTAACTGCACAAAGTCTGCACGATGACTAATGAATATTTATAATGGTTTTGTTTTGGAGATATATTGTTTAAAATTGAATGGAAACTGAATTCCTAATCTATAAGAAAATGTCAATCAGCACAAAAGCTGAAATAAATATTTTGTAAATGTTTACAGCTTTTGTAAATGAATCTTCTCTTTTCAAAGACATTTAGAGCAGAAAAAACTGCACCCAATTCTCTGAACTCCAACTGAAGTATTTATTGCATGACAACAGTAAGCACAGTACACTATGTAAGAATTTCAGGTGATCAGTGGAGGGTAAATAGCTTCTTGAAGTCACATAGCTAAATGTGATTTATTTTATGATGCATTGTGTCCATTGCAATGGGTATGTGATTCTTGAATAGCTGAGAAGAGATCTCTTTTAAAACCCAAAGGAAATGTTGAAGCAGATGTAAGCAATATGGAATTGCATGGAAAATGTAAGGGGTTGCTCTGTGTGGGTGTGGGTGTGTGCGCGCACACACACTTGCAAATAATACATGAAGACTCTGTATTTCCTTTTTCTATTCCACTAGAAATATTCACTTAAGGAATATCAGGTCTTACTAGTATTGAGTTAGCAAATGATATTATATCATTGTCTGAATACTCCTGAATTGTGAGAATTTTAAGTATAGGAGATTTTTAATATCCTAGTATTTCCCTGTTGTCATATAGGGCATCAGTATTTAAAGCTTGTGTTTAAACTTATCTTGAAAAAAACAGCTTTCTCCCTGAGGGAAATTCATATGGCTGGAGACAATGCAGAAGGAAAAAAAATGAGACTAAAAGTAATCAATATTTTACAGGTGATGTTCTATTATATTTAAATCAAAGTCAGAGAACATTTCATCACATTGTGAATCTTTTATTTAAAGTTATGAATGCTCATCCTTTATTTAAAAAAATTAAAAAGTCCTTTTAGTCACAATTGAGAATGCCATGCAACTAGTTATTTTAACCCAGGAGGCTCTATTTCTCAAAACATAACCTTCTATCAACACCACCACTACCTATAAGTCAATCATTTTGGTTCATCTGTATAGAATCTTCTTGTCTGAAATCTAAGTTACTATTGAATGGTATTTGTGTTGATATCAAATTCATTGTTTATTATCTCAGAATGGTTTATCCCAGTTAATTAGGTATTGTTTATATTTTTAATTCAACACTGGCAATGCTGAGCAATCACTGTTTGGGACTAATGGCTCATGACTTGCATATAGAAATGCTCCAAATTAAGACCCTCAACATCTCCAGTTCAAAATAATCTCAAGCGGTAAGGCTGAAAATGACTCCTGCCTGAAATCTTGGAGAGTTGGTCTCATGATCAAACTAGAATCAAACACTTCCATTTGTTACTGCAGCTCTAGTAGTTTATAGGTGGAGGTGAGTGAATATTGGTAAGAGTGCCATGGATCTTCTCAGTTAACATAAACTGATCCTTCAAGAAAAACTGAAACACAGTTTATACAATTGTGATACAGTTTTAGGATGAAATTCTCCAATAATTTCCTATATTTTTGGTTTCTAAATGGAATTAGTCCTTGCATGGCTACAGTGAGCTATTTTAGTTAGCCAAGAGACAGGTTTTGCAAAAAAACCCCAAAAGGAACATTTTTTTGTTATGCAGGTTAAACTAATGGTAATCAGCTTTTAAAGGGATTGGGAAGCAACATTTTTACCAGTAAGCGGCATTTTATATTTCAGAAGGTACTTTATAGATTTGAAACTTTGAAATTTGACTGCCTCCAGGTTTTATTTTTTATTAATTTATTTTTTATTAATTTAATTTTATTAATTAAAACAAGCAACAAAAAAAAGGAAAATAAAGAAAAGGGAAAGAAATATATTTACATAAAAGAAACTTTACACTAGAATGAAGGTTGAAGTAAAAAATAATGAATATTAAAAAAACCTTAAAGGCAAAACAAACAAAAAAAAGGAAAAAGAAAAGAAATTACAGGAAAAAAAGCATTCTAGTAGCCCCCCTCTTCCGCCTTCTTTCCCTCGACTGTTAATTGCTACTTAAATATTTTTATACTATGCTTTGTTCATCTGCCATTATTGCTCATTTCTATTTGTTTAAATTATTTTTTAAATGGTTAGTCTTTTTCTTCAAAAACCATGTTCTAAGTGTTTTAGCTTGCCTTGCTGTGTAATATGTTGCATATATGAGAACCATTCCTGCTTCAATTTAGTTAGGCTTCTCCTGTGAGTGAATGAATGAATGAATGAATGAATGAATGAATGAATGAATTTATTTATTTATTTATTTATTTATCAAATTTATATATCGCCCATCCCACTATCAGTGACTCTAGGTGGCTCATAAATAAATATAGAAACATTTAAAAAACTACAAAACACAATTAAAAGACTACAGACAAAGTTAATATATGGAGAGAGGATCCTCAAGGCACCAGCCACACCCAGTGTTGGGATCCCCAAGCTAGTTACCAAAGCTAAGTCTTAAGGTACTTCTGGAAGGCCAGCAGAGTGGGGGCCAACCTGACCTCTGGGTGCAAGCTATTCCATGGGTTGGGGGCGATGGCAGAAAATCCATGCCCTTCTTGCCAGACCCGGTGGGATGGGCCGAAACTGGGACAAGGCAGTTCCTCAGGTTACCTGGGCCCATGCCATGAAGGGCTTTAAAGGTCATAACCAACACCTTGCATTGGACCTGGAACCAGACCAGCACCCAATGCAGTTAATTTTTGTAGTTACTTTTTATATTGCTGTGTATTATTCTTATTCTTACTATATTTTCATCCCACCTTTTTTATATATAACTCAAGGTGGTGAACGTGCCTAATACTCCTGCCTCCTATTTCCCCACACCAAGAACCCTGTGAGGTGGGTTGGCTGAGAATGAGTGACTGGCTAGCCAGCTTTCAAGCCTAAGGGAGGCCTAGAACTCAGTCTCCTGGTTTCTAGGCCAGAACATTAACCACTACACCAAACTGGCTATATATATCAACAGTTTCCCCTTTTTCCATTTCTGTAAAACTTGTTAAGAAATGACAATTGCCAATAATGAATAATAATAAATAAATAAAACGGAAAGATAGGTCTTTTATTTATGAATACTTTTCTTATTTTTCAGATTCAAAATGTCTAACATAGACATTTTATTATCATTAGCTGATAATATATATACATTGATTCTTTCTTAGTATTGCAAACCATAGTACTGGGAACAGCAATTTAGCAAGGAAGTAGTATTTGACAGGATATCATAAAACATACTTTATGGGTTTATAACAAATACTAGTAATATTACTTTGGAACACTGTTTATCAAACGTAACATGAAGATCAGCTTCCTCTATCTCATTTACAACACAGCAATGTTATTTGAAGGATTTTTAAGAAATACAGATGAGTGGTTGTCTTCAGTGAATATATGGAAAATGGAAAGCTTTATAAATATAAATATTCTTGAACTGTGCATTAAAGGAAACGGTCCCTCAAGTTATTAAACACTTTCTTGTGGGCGACTTGTAATATTATTGGTGTACTTCATAAAAAAATAAGTAACATATGTAGGCCCAACAGGTAATAAACTTTACATATTAGGTTTTTACTATCTAATTGACCTACTCCAGTCAAATACATATAATGATAAGAAAATGAAACATGATTGACTGATCCTCTGGCCAGGTATAGATATCTTGGTAAAGAATGAGTAATGCTCTGGCACTGAAGCAATTAAACTTGTTCTTGTTATGTGTCCTTTGTTAATTGTCACATGAAGGTAGAGTGCTCTGCTGTGTAAATTAGGTTTATATATCTCTTTCAATTCATAAGGAACCATTTCCCAGTTTTATTATACAGTAGCTTAAACTAGATACTCGCATATGGAAGAACCCTACCAGCCCCAGGTTCCCCTTTGTGGAAGACCTTGTCACATTAAATGGTCCCCTTGGTTATAAAGAGTAATTATGGAGCAATTTGCATACAGATGATTTCAGTATGTGTACTCTTCCCTTATTATTGGCAGAATCTGGTCATTCAATCCTATGACATATTTATACAGACAATGATCAATGTAAACATCAGTAGCAGTCATTCAAATTAGATCATGTAGCTGCCAGAAAAGCTCTTATTATATGAGAGTTGGTTTTCACCGGGTAAGAAGTCTAACAGTTGAAACAAAAACAGTAAGCAGGTACAGACAAAACAGCAGACATATGGCTACCTCCACCATAAGTGCATGAAGACATGGAAGAGGTTTTGCCCTGACCCCCAATTGTCTGTCTATTGGTGTCATGTTTGAAAATTAGGAGCTGATTGGAGTTTTTGTGTTGCCTTCCTTCTAATAAATATTACTAATCAGTAACATCGGTTCTTTGCATTTAGTGTTTCCTATCCAGCTTGCTGGGAGGAAAGTCTGATATGCTGCAAGTTAGAAGGTAAATTAATAAATTAAATACATTCATAAGCATTATCGTATCCCTAAAGACTTCCACTCCTAAGGGCTTGCAAAAATTGTCCCCATTTTAACAGGGAAAGAAGGATGATCCTGCTAATTATAACCCTGTTAGTTTATTTAATACTATTAGTATGCAATGAAAAAGAAGTTAGTTTCCCAAATAGGAATATATTCTTATCTTTTACAGGCTGAAAAAGTTGCTCCTGGGACAAAAGCTTGGTTTTCCTTTTAATTTTTATAAAGCTTTTTCTGGGCAATTAGCTGATTTCTGGCAATTACTCAACCTGTAATCTTTAAAAACTGAAATAATCCTGCCCTAGCAGACATACAATCCTGATCAAATCACACTTGGAAGGGGTGAAGGCAGGTGTTCTAGCACGTTGGTAGGATACTGATAATGGCTGGATGGAACTTATGAGACCTTTCTTTGTGGCTGTGGCCTTTGCTGGATTTGAGGTTGATCATAAGTATTCCCAAAGCCAAGAGGACTCAACTGAAATTAGCGATAGTTGCCTGTGCCCGCTTTGTGATTCATTTAATCTTATGGCTAATTCTAGCTCCAACAGTGTTCTCATTTCTCTTGGCATTAAGGTACCAGGCTAGAAATCAGGAGATGGTGAGTTCTAGTCTCACCTTAGGCATGAAAGCCCACTGGGTGACTTTGGGCCAGTCTCTCTTTCTCAGCCCAACTCACCTCACAGGCTTGTTGTTGTGGGGAAAATAGGAGGCAGAAGGAGTATTAGGTATGTTTGCTGCCTTGAGTTATTTATAAAAATAATAAAGGCAGAATAAAAAAAAAAGTAGTACTAAGTAGTACTAGTACTTAGTAGTACTAGTACTTAGTAGTTCATAGTACTAAGTACTACTATTCTAGCAGAGGCTAGAATCCAGAAAAAGCAGTAAAGGGAGGTCTGGCTGTCAAAGCCAACTTTAAATGCAACTACTGTACTTTATTAAATAGATTGCATGAGATCAACACAAGATCAATTGGCTTGACTCTAAGGGCCCCCAGTATGTGAGTGAGTTTACCATCAGGATTGCTTTTTTCCACACCTTTTAATATACTGAGCTAGAAATTCTCGGCAACCTGCATTACGTGCCAGCCTGCCATATTGATTCTGGGGTCCCTGGAATGATGCAGTTTACTGTCAGATACCCTTTCTATGGGTAAAAATAACTGCCAATGTAGGAAAAAAGGACTGCATTATTGGGGCCAGTTCTGGCATTAAAATGACCCATGGCCCCATTTCAGTGACCCCAAATGAGCTTGGAGAGGTAATTTTCCAATTTATCCCAATGGATGTTGCTTGAGCAAAAAAGCTTGCAAGGGGGAAGATAGACCTTAACAATTAGAAGCTCTTTACCAGGCAAATTAATTATGGATGCTAAAGCTTACTTTTCATTAGATTCAACTTGGATGTTTGCGGTCTCAAAGTTGTTGAGTATGCAAAGGCTGGTTGGGAAAGCGCAACCCATTCAGGAGTAAAGATGGAAAAGTTACTGGATTGGCTGGGCCAGGAGAAATTCCTAGATGATGAGCAACAGGATTTAGGGAGGGCAGATTCATAATGGATCAGTATGCTATTTTATCATTTTTAATAGAGAACACACTTGGCCAACACCTCCCCTTACGTGTTGCCTACTTTGCTTTATCAACAACCTTTGATTCTGTTCCAAAGACCAGATTCTGGTGGAAGTATCTCTCACATCATTTGATCACTGGTTACTCTTTCTATTATTTATTTATTTATTTAAATGTATTGGCTGCCCAACTCCAGTGGACTGTATGAAAATAGAGTCACCCAAGTTAAATGTCATAGAGCTGGCCATCTTATTGTGGACATTCCAGTCTGCTGAGCAGTGAAATAGTTGTATTTTAGCTCCCTTGATAATCATCTAGGTGGATTCAGGGGTAGCTGCTTTAATCAAAAAGGAATTCCACACTCCTAAACTTAGTGACAGGCATGTAGCAGTAGCGCTTTATGCTGGTGATGCAGCAATTCTCTCATTTACACAGGCAAACCTCAGGAGACGTCTGTAAGGAGGAAGGGCTTCCAATCAAAATTATGGCCTAGTTGCTAAAAACATCCATGGCAAATTGGAAATAAGAAAACTAAGTTCCAGTTTTCAAATATCTTGATGTAATTTCTCAAGCCCTCGGAGCTTGTTCAGAATGAATTATAGCCCTATCTGTGAAAACTAGCAATAGTGCCAAGGCATTTCTGGGATTTTTTCATTCCAAAGGGGATAGATGCATAACTACCATCATTACGTTTTTAACGCTAAAGCTGTATAGTGCAAAGGTGTACATCTACAATGATTCAAAGCCCTTAGACATTGCTCAGTCAAGGTTTTTACAAGCACTCTTTTGTGTCCCTTGCTGTGTTTCAAATGTGTTATCCACATGGAAACTGGCATGATTCCACTGGAAATGAGAGTTTGCATTTGCCAACTCTCTTACTGGCTTAAAGTCCTGTTTTCCAATGACTCACTGCCCCTAGTAATTCTCCTTGGTGGTTTCATCAAAGTGGAAAGGAAAAAAAATTCAGCTGACCTGTACTATTATGGGCTTTCTATCTATTCTCTGCAGATGGATTTGGGTGATGTTGCCATCAAACCCAGTGATGGGTTGCAATTTGGAAATCTTTTATACCCGCAAACTACTTATTCAACTTCATTTGCCCAGCACACTGTAGAACCTTGGGGGGTTGGGGAGAAGATTCACTTCAATTCCTTAACTTCAGCTGTATTAGATGAGAGGTACAATAAGACTTCATGCACTGAAAAATGCTATCCTTGTGGTCAGAATGAATCTAGACTTTACCACATGTATTTTTTCCAAACTTCTTTCCATGCCAACTTATGTACCTTTGCCACCTTCTAATAAAAACAATCTGTTATGAGGAGAGGCAGTTAATTTCCTACTCAGAGACTGGAATCTTACTAACACCAGTAGAGTTGCTCACACTCTATTTGCAGCTATTTTCATTAGAAGGGATAAGATGTCCTAACCTTGCAGTGATAATTATGACTTTTTTCCCCTCTTTTTTATTGTATTTTTAAATTGTATATTATCTTATATTTTTTTTATTTCATTGTAATCATTGTTTCCTTTTCTCTGTTTTTTAAGTCTTAATTGTCAGATTTTATAGACCATTACACCCTCTCTGCTGTATTTGGTGGTTGTTTCTGTAACGATCATTGACTGTAATTAAATAAATTTGATTACTGAATGCTAGCTAGTCACATGTATTGAACAGAGAGCTTCTTCATGGGAAGTTTCAGGGAGAAAGATTTTGCTATAGATCAATGTTTTATCCTAGAGCATCCAATAAAAATATTCTACCTGCTCCATCAGAGGTCTGTAAGCAGCCTTTATCGGCTTTAAAACAGTATTTTATTCCATCTGTCACAAGATCTGTAATAATTTGTAGAAAGAACTGGAAGCTTCTACAACTGACTGATACTTGCGATTCTTAATACAAACTTTATATACATCACTGAAAATTAGATGCAACTGTGAGGGACATTTAGTAATCACTCTTAGTGTCCAAAAGAGCCAAGGAAGATTTCATTTTGACTCCACTATGATTTAACTACTTTATACATAATTTGATTGGACAATCAATTAACTTGGATTTCTACCCTCCTAAGATAAAGGAGAAATTTGTTAACAACTTATTGCATGCAAATGAGATAGCTCTTCTGCCCAGAGTCCCAATGGACTTAGAGAAGCCCTAAGGACACTTATACAGTTCTATAAGAAAAGTTAGGCATTAACTCTAAAAAACCTAAAATTATTAATTTTGCCAGAAGACCCAAAGCACACATCTGGCAAATTAATAAATGTCTAATTTGAACAAATAACATTCCTTAAGTATCTATGGGGCAGCATGCCATTCTTTCAGTAACAGAAATGCATATGCAATCTATTTTGCCCCAGAGAATAGCAGCTGCTATTTAAGATCTAAAGGCACAGCTATATTCCAGTTGCCTTAAGCTATTTTAAGGAAAAATGTTGGTGCAGATTCTTAATTAAATCCCTTCCTCAACTTCAAACCATTAGCATGCATCCATGACAGCACTCACAGTCCTGTGCTATGCCCCAATATTTAAGATCAGCACTCCAGGTCCTGTGACCTGCCCCAACACATCTTGCATCTTGAGGTGAGCATGGTGAAATTAGAGGCTAGAAAATGGCTGGCTATATTTAAATACTGACCAAGCTGACCTACGTTCCGAGGGGGCCAGCCTCCTCAACTTTTGAGGATGGTTTCAAAGTGACATGGGGAAAGCCTTATTACTGAAATTAACACTTTTAAAAGTCACAGCAGAAGATTTTGGAGTAATTGCTACGATGCCTGATCTATTATTCCCTGAAACTGGGGGTATGCAATAGTGCTGGAGGCATATCTCATACAACTGGATGTCTCAAAATACAGAAGAGTTTTTACATTAATGAGCCTAAATACTTTCCCTCTGCAGTTTCAGAGGAGGGGTATAAGAAAATAAGAAAGCATTTTTTTCTCCAATATCCACTACATAGAGATATGCATAATACTTTTATCTCCTCAATATTGTCAAGAATATTGTCAGATCAGACCAAGATATTATTAATGAAATAATCCTACAACAATATGCACAGTTGCTTCTTTTTGTACTGTAGTTATAAAACACACCAAGAATTAAGATCTAACACATTTTGTAAACTTTGAGACATTATATAATTTTATATTTTATAATGTAGAGCTAAAATGATAGTGAAATTTATACACATACACATAAATATATTTGTGCCTTCAAGTCAGTGTTGACTCCTGGCAACTGCCTGGACTAGCACTATTGATTTTACAATTTGTATTTTATCACTCAGATAGTTGAGCATTAGCATCGCTGCTTTATAGAATTTAAAACTATAATGTTTTATAATATATTTGTAATATTAAGCTACAATTACTGTTGAAATAGTTGTAATTTTTGTATCCTTGCAGTTTTATGTTATCTCATGCTGGTCTGTAAGTGAAATAAACATTGTGATATGCAAATTGAGTTTCCTGGTTTGTTTTTTTGCCCTCAAATCCTAGTTTCTATTTTTCATTTCCAATGACAGGAATACAGCAGAGTTCTTTATTTTTATGTGACAATAAAAATGAATGAATCAGCAGTGGAAAGGACCTCAACTATTGGTTTAGCTGCTTCTACTAGTAGAGTATACTGAGCAGGAAGTAGTGAGCAATGAACATCAGGAGTTATGTACACTGTGCATGAGGACAAGCAATGAGGACAAGCAATGGATATTAAAAACAGAACTAAACGTAGCAAAACATTATTAAACATTGAAGAGAGAGAGGGATGGTTGTACTTCGATATTCATATTTTCCCATAGAAATTTTGGCATGCATGTTAAATAGCTGAAATTTCTTTTTTAGTTCAAAAAAAAATGCATGATATCATTTTTGCAAAGCAAATTGATAAATATTGAAGTAGCACAATCCAGTCTGAGAACAGTTGTTTTGTTTTGTTTTACCTGTTTTGGCTCACAGCTTACTCCAATGCTGTGATGTTGGTTAAGTATGACCCCGTATTAGTTTTGCATTGATACATCAAGATCCAGGTCAGTGACCAAATTCATAGCATTAAGAAAAGAGAGCTAAAATAAAAAGATTTAATTCTGAAAGATGGTTGTAAATAAATAAGGTTTTAAACATTATTTCCTCTGTAGAAAATATTGGGGGAAAGGAGAACATTTATTCTCATATCTGGTAGAAATTATCACAGCAATCCTTGGTAGTTTTTCTCACGTCAAACAGTATTTAGTATAGCTTAGTACTTTTATAGTACGTGCTTGTTCCTAAGTGCAGAACAAGCAGACAGCAATAAGTCACAATATAGTATTAACAGATATATTGAGATATATAGATCTAGGTTCATAAAAAGAATGAATTAACATAATCTAATCCCAGCACTACCATAATTTCATTTGGTATTAGAAACTGCAACTGAAAAGACCAGTTGTTCCAGCTTCATAAAAGACCTGAATCAATCTTAGAAGGCAGGCCAATCTCCATTAATGAGAATGAAAATATGGGGTAGTTGAATGATAATTGAGTGAGATTTGGTCATGTGATCTTTCTTTTTATTAAAAAAGAAGCCAAATGTATGCTCAACACCATTTTAAAAAAATCAAAGTGCGTTACCAAATTAAACCTTTAAGTTAAATCTATTTTATAATCTGTCTAGTGGGTCTTATGTGATTTTGTTGTTATGTTAAATATCAGCCAATATTCAACCTTTTTTTTTTTTTTTTTTTGCTACTAGCCACAATGACTCCTTTCTTTATTCTTTCCATATATGTGGTTATGATATTTGTTTTTCAGTTTCCTGTTTGGAAAAAAAAAGTGGGTATTGAATGAGGAGTTAAAGAACAATATTCTTTTCTTCAGAATATATCTATTCAGGGCAGTAAAGAGACTTTTAAAAAATTGAAAACAATGAGTTTTTATGGTTGAAAGGGTGCCTATTAATAAAAATGTGCAGTTTCTCTCTCTCCCTTGATGAATTGGGATTAATAGTTCTATTTTGTCTTCCTTTGCCTGAGGCACACTAGAATAATGTCACACTGTAGGCTGAATCCAAAAGGTTCAACATTAATGGCTCACATCTTTTTATACTGAAATAATAAGGTATTTTAATTTTTAAAGGTAAGTCATTGGATAAATATGGTATTTAAACAATGACAGCTATGCCTATTCCTCTTTAGTCTGTGGCCTTTGAAACAAATGACAGAGGCTTTCAAAGCAAGGAGACTCTTCAGTTTGAAATCATAAGTAGAAGATATCAAAACATCTACTAAATGCACTCCAATATTGACAATGGCCACAGTCCAATACAGAATTAATGGTACTAGAGACCACAATAGTTTTTGCACAACTGGAGCTCCTAGTTAGATCAGAGAAGGGTTAGCAGAAATTACCCAAGAAATTAGTGGATATTTGGAGACCAATCTGATGCCAGTGACAAATATGAAGTCTTTCAAGTTTGCTGACTTCCTCTGCCTGTTGCTGTGGAAAACGTTCTTTCTCTATAAACTAGGTTGCAAGTCTTTAGCCAGTTTGTCAATGGCCTTTCTCCCTTGCACCAACTTTCCAATTAGCCTAAAAGCTGGCAGACTGTCTTTCTGACTTCAGACAGTCTCCTTTAGAATAAGGAGGGAAACAATGGAAAAGGTTCTATGCTGGGCTTTGTGTGTGTGTGTGCGCGTGCACACTTTCAAAGAGGATATAACCACACTCCCTACAGAGATTCAACCACTTCTGGCCCCTCTAGTGCATGTACAAGGGAAGCATGAAAATAGGCTGCCATCCTACTATATGTGTTACATCTCTGTATACATAGAATCATAGGGTTGGAAGGGACCTTGTAGGTTTTCTAGTCCAAATGGCTGTCCAATTTTTATTTGAAAGCCTTCAGCGATGGAGCATCTCCAACTCCAGGAAGCAGGTTGTTCTGCCACTTAATAGCTCTCACAGTCAGGAAATGCCTCCTTATTTCAACTTTGGATCTCTATGTAAAGCTTCCACCCGTTGGTTCCTGTCCTACTCTTAGGGCACTATGGAAAATAAATCCACATTCTCTTCCCTGTGATAGCCCTTCAAATACTGAAGACTGCTATCATGTCTACCCTTAGCCTTCTCTTCTGTAGGCTAAATATATCCAGTTCTTTCAACCATTCTTCATAGGATTTAGCCCCCAAGCCCCTCACCATCTTTGTTGCTCTTCTTTCCAGTTCCTCAGCATCCTTCTCTGTGCTCTTTCCAGCCAACTCACCTCTTCTCATACCTGAACAGTTTTATGTGTTAAGATAAATTGTTTGCAATCTCCTATTAATATTGCAATACCAAGAATATACAGTGAAGAATATGGCATAGCATATTGTTCTCTGCCTGCTCAATAGCAAAACCTTCACATTCATCACTTCCTTATGCACCACTTGGACTCAGAACTCTGTCAGCAGCTAATAGATGAACTGCGATGTAGTTGGTGACCTTATAAGGCTTATGGACCACTGTACCACTGAATTAACATTTGGCTTTTTAAACAATGCATTAAGTACAAGAGAAAGTTCTGGTCTATGGGAAACTGCTTATACCAAACAAATAGATGCAGTATCTATGTAAAAGGACCAATACTCAGAGGTGCTGCCTGACCTGCACCTCAAAAAAAAAAAAAAAGGTTTTCTCTGCCATCTCTGTTCCTTTACTTTGTGTTGTTTTGGTATGTTTTGTATTGTTTCTTGTTTTTAAGTATCTTTAACAATTTGTTGTTGACCCAGAGTCTCTGGGAGGTGGGTGGCATAAAAATATTAATAATCATAATCATGGGGAAAAAACAGCAAGGACATCTTTGCTATTATTGTGGAGATCTGACCTCTTTGCTTCTAATGGACTCCAATATAAGATGGGGAAAGGATGACAGTACCAGGCCTCAGGACAATAACTGGAGACTTTATACTACTATATGAGAGGGGATCCCTTCAACTGCAGATCCTTCTCACAATCAACTGATGAACAGTGACTGCTTTCTGATCATGGCAGGGTAAAACATTTAAACATTGAATTCCTAGACTGCTTCTTGTTGGCAGAACTAGTCAGCAGAGCAGTAGGAGACACTAATAGGGGACTAGTCAAATCTTTGTGCAACCAGTTAAATCTGAGTGGAATTTTCCAACATCAAGGATAATTTCTCATTTTTCTCAGATAATAGTACCTCATTCATTCATTTATTCTTTTTTCTGTCTTTTGCATACACGGCACTCTATTTCCAAAGACTCCAAACAAATTACACAGAGAATTAAAAATGAAATAAATAACATAGCATAACATTTAATAACAAAACATAACCATAAAATTCTGAAGCACCACCTTTTGGGCATGGCACGATCTTCAAATATCTCCAGATGCCTTTCTGAAGAGCCACAGTTCTTTGAAAATGTACTAGGAAGTGGGTCATTCAGATATCTGAGTGTACGCTATTTCCAGAGGCAATGGTCCATTATTGACAAGGCTTGAAAAGGGTTTCTTACAAATGATATTGCTTCAGATGTGAGACCCTCAGCAAGCCCTCTCTGCTAGATCTCATGCATGGGCATGTTCAGCCTAGAAAAGTCAGTCTTGGAAATGTCCAGACCTTGAGCCATGTAACACTTGAAAGATGATGATCAAAACTTTGGATTGCACTCAGAAGGGAACTGACAGCCAATGCAGCTTCCATAGTGGTACATAGGTACACTCATAACTATTTGGACTGCTGCATGCTGGAGCAGCTGAAGCTTCTGCATGGTTTTCCAGGGCTGCCCCACATCAAACATGTTGTCCAGTTACAATGTGAAAAGGATGAAATGACAGAAAGCAAAGGCTTCTGTTCCAGGAATGCTTGCTACTGATACCCAAGCTGAAATTCTATGAAGGGCTTCCTGGCCACAGTCTTTACCTGTTTTCCTTCCTTCCTTCCTTCCTTCCTTCCTTCCTTCCTTCCTTCCTTCCTTCCTTCCTTCCTTCCTTCCTTCCTTCCTTCCTTCCTTCCCTCCTAACTTAAAAGATTTATATGGCTGTCCATCTTGTGAGACACAGCTCTGGATTGCCAACAGCAATAATAAAAACACGACAATAAAACAGTCCAACAAACAAGAAAAACCTGGCACCCCATCAACAACAACTATCCAATCATACAATCCTCCAGGCTCCGACCTTGCTATCCCAGTGCCTGTGGGAAAAGCCAGCTCTTAACGGCTTTCCAGAAAGCTAAGGGAACTAGTGGTGGTGGGGCTGCCAGATCTCAAGGGGGAGCATGTCCCATAGGGCAGGGGCCACTACACAGCACAGTTCCTAGGTCCCACTAGATGGCAACATTTGAGGGCAGAGACCTGGCGTGTGCTCACTCTACTAGTGGGACAGACAGATACTCTCAGGGAGAGGCCTCTGCATCATTTGCCCCTGTAATTGAAATGGTCAAGTCTAAATTACAATCAGCCAAGCTTTAATGCAATAACTCTTTCAATGAAGAGGGTTTTTTTTTTTTCCTATTTGAATTTAAAGATACTGAATTCTCACCATTACTGAAATGGCAAAGCTGATGTACTGTGCCTGATCTCCAGCTTTTGCAGTCCTTCACGTTTTCTAATAAAATCCTTCTGAGATAAGCCATTTCCATTTCATTAGGTATCAATATCATACCTGATCTAGTTCACCGCATGTAAACTAATTATTATCAATCTCCTATGCAACCATTTTATGACCACTTCTCCCTTTCCCCACTGTAAGACATAGGTTAAAAAGAGTATATGGTTCATAAAGTGCTGGGCTTTCTCATATGTAAGACTACTATGAGATGATCATAGATTTGAAAAACATTGAGGAAGCCATCTATATGTCCTTGAATAAGAGCACACTGCTTAAAGATAAGCTGTGCTCTTCAAGGTTCATCGTGGGTTACATCTGTCTTCCCCAAGGAAGAAGGTGAAGTACAGATAGTTGTGGCTAGAAGATTCATGTAATAGAAGTCACAAATGAAATAAAGGGCAAATCTGAAGCTACTAGCAAATATACAATCTCATACGCCTTGCATCTTCCTCAGTTTAAGCAGCTATTCATTGGGAACAATGAACTTATTTCTCACTCTGTGCAGAAGACTACTGACTTCACCCAGACAACTTTTGGCCTGCTTCTGTCACAGCCTTCTCTCCTCCAAGGTATTGGTCAAACCTGAAAATTAACACTCTGGGAAATGATTGTAGCATAAAAATGCCCTTGCTCTCATGAGTCTGAATTATTTAACAAGAAAGTAGATGTTAAAAAAACAAACAGAACTTAATGAAAGCATGAAGAGGGACTGTTAAATGATATTTTTTTATCCTATAAAAATACAGGATAAAACCACATAAACTGCATAGTTATATATGTATGTTGTACAGGTGAAACTCAAAAAATTAGAATATCATGCAAATGTTCATTTATGTCAGTATGGCAACTCAAAAGGTGAAACCAATATATGAGATAGACGCATTATATGCAAAGCGAGATATGTCAAGCCTTACTTTGGTATAATTGTGATGATTATGGCGTACAGTTTATGAAAACCCCAAATTCACAATCTCAGAAAATTAGAATAGTGTGAAAAGGTTCAATATTCTAGGCTCAAAGTGTCCCACTCTAAGCAGCTAATGAATCCATAACACCTGCAAAGGGTTCCTGAGCCTTTCAATGGTCTCTCAGGCTGGTTCAGTAGGAATCACAAGCATGGGAAAGACTGCTGACCTGACAGTTGTGCAGAAAACCATCATTGACACCCTCCATAAGGAGGGAAAGCCCCAAAAGGTAATTGCAAAAGATGTTGGATGTTCCCAAAGTGCTGTATCAAAGCACATCAATAGAAGGTTATGTGGAAGGGAAAAGTGTGGTAGAAAAAGGTGCACAAGCAGCAGGGATGACCGCAGCCTGGAGAGGATTGTCAGGAAAAGGCCATTCAAAAGTGTTGGGGACTTTCACAAGGAGTGGACTGAGGCTGGAGTTAGTGCATCAAGAGCCACCACACACAGACGGATCCTGCACATCGGCTTCAAATGTCGTATTCCTCTTGTCAAGCCACTCCTGAACAACAAACAACGTCAGAAGCGTCTTACCTGGGCTACAGAAAAAAAGAACTGGTCTGTTGCCCAGTGGTCCAAAGTCCCGTTTTCTGATGAGAGCAACTTTTGCATCTCATTTGGGAACCAAGGACCCAGAGTCTGGAGGAAGAATGGAGAGGCACACAATGCACGATGCTTGAAGTCCAGTGTGAAGTTTCCACAGTCTGTGTTGATTTGGGGAGCCATGTCATCTGCTGGTGTTGGTCCACTGTGCTTCATTAAGTCCAGGGTGAACGCAGCCGTCTACCAGGAGATTTTGGAGCACTTCATGCTTCCTTCCGCAGACGAGCTTTATGGGGATGCTGACTTCATTTTCCAGCAGGACATGGCACCTGCCCACACTGCCAAAAGTACCAAAACCTGGTTCAATGACCATGGGATTACTGTGCTTGATTGGCCAGCAAACTCGCCTGACCTGAACCCCATACAGAATCTATGGGGCATTGCCAAGAGAAAGATGAGGGACATGAGACCGAACAATGCAGCGGAGCTGAAGGCCGCTATTCAAGCATCCTGGTCTTCCATAACACCTCAGCAGTGCCACAGGCTGATAACATCCATGGCACACCGCATTGCAGCAGTCATTGCTGCAAAAGGGTCCCAAACCAAGTACTGAGTACATATGCATGCTTATACTTTGCAGATGTCCGATATTGTTCTATTTCCAATCCTTGTGTTATTGATGTCATATAATATTCTAATTTTCTGAGATTGTGAATTTGGGGTTTTCATAAGCTGTATGCCATAATCATCACAATTATACCAAAGTAAGGCTTGACATATCTCGCTTTGCATGTAATGCGTCTATCTCATATATTGGTTTCACCTTTTGAGTTGCCAAACTGACATAAATGAACATTTGCACGATATTCTAATTTTTCAAGTTTCACCTGTATTCTGAGATGAATGGAGCTTTGATATTGCAAACTAGCGTGGAGATAATTAGAAGGCTTTTCTTGGTTATCTTTTGATAAGTACAACTCCACATTAATTTTACCAGTGCTTTCCTGGATCTAACTGTGTACAAATACTGCCTTCTTGCAGCAAGAAAGGGACTGATTTGAAAAGGGCTTTAAAAAAAAGAAGTTTATACACCTGCGAATTACATGAGTCCACCAAATTACATGATTCAACCTCCAGAATACATACAGATCACCAGTGTTAGATAGAGCCAGCTCTGTCCATCCTCCCTCTCCTGAAACACGCAAAGATGTATCTATGCTTCATCATGCTCTCACCTTCCTTCTTCTTATTTAAACCTCTCTGTGTTAGTTTCTCTCTCCTCACCATGAAAGAAACTATTCAAACTCAAACTTGTCCTCATCCATCTTCTCATATCTCCTTCTCTCTTCCTGCTAAGATGGTACCCTTTGCTAGTTTCCCTTAAGTCCTTGGTGCTTTTACTTCCTTTTTCTTGAGAATGAAAACAAGGTATAAGCCAGAATCACTGTCAAAATCTCTGTATAATTTCCCAGATAATCGACGGGGCAGTTTGACTAAGATGTAGACTTATACTTATCAGATACAGAATATGGTACAGCTCGCTAAGAATCCTTACTGCAGACTAGAAATAAACCACTAAATCAGGCAACTTGGTGCAATTGCTTTCTTATTTTGCACTGCAGTTCAGTTCTTGTTTCTTCCTCCCATCCCTCTCAGTATTTAACCTAGTGTTTAATGGACTTTTGCTCTGTGCCTCTCAGCCTTGAAACTGAGTGACTGTTGATTATTGACAAAGCTGACATTTCTAGCCTGAAAAACTCTGGCTCTCAACTTTACTCCCACAACATCCATCTCAATATAGTCTGGTTTTCAACTTAGTTGTTAGTCATTTAGATATTCCTGCTACTGTTTCAGGTGACGATGAATGATTTCAGGGATGGGGAAAGGACAGATCATGTCTTCAAAATAATATTGTATATGGCAGGGAAATCCTGCTTTTCTATTCCAAAAAGATTAAGACTTGACAATAACTCCCCCCCCCTTTCCTTTGTGTTAACTTCATTTTTCACTTTGAATCCCAGCCTCACCCACTTTTGAAGTGCAGTTCTCAACATATCACTCAAAAACTGATATGACCTTACAGCTATCAGAAGCTGGTAGATTGTGTAAAATGTTTTTATTGCTAAGACAGTTTTGCTTTGAGGAAAATGGATTATGATTTTTTTTACTGCATGATGAAAATAACAATGATAACTAAGTTTGCTCATTAGGATATTACATATCTGTGAATAGATGTTGGAAAAAATGCTGAAATGTTATTAGCAGCCTTCCTGAATCCTCTGTGTCCTTGACCCAGTTACATTTCCCATTTAGCAGTAGGAACTCAGTATTTTATACTTGCCCAAATTATAATTTATATAGCAAAAGAATGCAATGAACATATCTCATAATGCTAAAAACGCTCAAGGTGTCTTCTTCATGGTTGTATAAGTAAAGCATCTGTTGCCTTGTTGTATAACCAATAAGTTCATATGCCCTTCAAACAAAATGGGATAAGATGTGATGGACATTCTTGATTTATCACACACAGTATTGTCACTCATGGACTATGGCCTTGATTTTAGAATATTTTGCATTTGAACTGTGAATGATTGCTCTAAATTCAATAATTTCCTAATGCTATTCAATTTTAGCCAAGACATTACTTTATAAATTACTGGACACATTCAGAGTTTTGGAAGTATACACTCAAATTTCCCTGGAACATATATCTCCTGGGATTTTATCATGTTTGCTTTTTTGTCATTCTCCATTTCTATATAATAGCTTATTTAAAAACTCTACTTACTATATCTATCTGAATTAGACAAATACAAAGGAATTTGAGCAGTCTTCTCTGGATTGCTGAAACGATTTGTGCATAAATTCCCTTTTGTAATTTTTCTAAATGGATCATTTGCTTAATCATTTATTTTTGTGTTTGACATGTAATGTACTGTCAGGCACTTCTATCATTGTACCCAATCTTGATGTACTGTAGATTAAGGAAGGTAAAGTCATCCTCAATTTTTTGAAATTTGACAACTTCTCTTACTTTCCAAAGGTTTGTTACTTTAAATACACACTGTGCCTCAGTAATTTTGACCCATTACATTTTATGGTCCTTCCTAGCTCTGCAGGCAAGGCATACAGAATGCTTTGTAATGAAGCTTTCCTATATTTTATTCAGCCAAATATGCTCAAGTGCTATTTCCTTGAAGATAGCATATGTTTAGTTCTTTAATATTCTATTCGAAATCAGACGGTCCTTTGTTACAGAACATTATCAAATGTCCATTCCTTCTCAGTGGCATAAATATGTTGTTATTGCTTGGATTAAGCTAATTTCATTTCCTACTGTTAATTCATTAATTAAATTTCATAGCAGCATACACGGAACCTTCCACACCACAACTCATTGGATTTACAAGGAGTTCCAATGAACTGTTAATCCAGCCTGCTTTTTCCTCCACTGTGTTCCTACCAAATGCAGATCATAATGCTTTCAGGAGATCATTACCCTAGTTGAGTAAGTAGGATGTACAAGTTGGGGGGCAGATGGACAAACAGTTTCTTCACTGAAAAAAAAAAAACCTTAAAGAAATATGCTAGAATGCACATTCTATTTGAAGTGGAGGTGGAGGGGGAAAAAAAAAGAAAAAGTTGCTTCTTGAGATTACAGAACAGCCAGAGGATGCAGATTTGGGAACTGGAGTGGGGAGAGAGGCTGCTTATAAATTACCAGCCCTGGTTTGAAGTTAATATGGTTCAGATGGTTGGGGGTATTCATGTCCTGAGGCAGATATTTGCAAGAAGGTGGAGTTCTTTATCTTTGTTTTACATAAAATTGTTTACTATTGTTTTTGTGGCTATTATAGGATTTCTAGACAAGTAATATTTATCGCAGATAAATCTTTGTGACTTGAATGGCCTGCATAATAAATATCTAAAAATTAGTTATTATTTTTGAAATGATCAGGAAAGCCATAATTCTCATAATTTTAGATGGAGCCTCACAGATACTGAGCATTCTGGAAAATGCTACCAATTAATAGATACTTTTAATCTAACCATGAATTTTCCTACCATCAAAAGGAAGTATTTATTAAGTATTGGTCATAATTGACAGTCTTTAAATACATGAATTTGACCTTGAACAACCCTATGTATTCAGGTTGGAACCCTACAACAACTTCCCTGAATGAAAGTTCTTTTGAATGTTCTTCTAAGTAGATAAACATTGAATTATCTACTTTCATCCATAATTCATATATAAGATGAGGGCTTTATATCATCATTCAATATTTCATCTAAACTTCATGTGCTGGAAGTAATTGGAACATTCAGTTGAAAAGTAGCGATCGCCTGGAAACAAGAAAAAAAATATATATGGGACTAATCAAATCAAATCCTTATTACAGTCATATACCATCACAGATATATGGGACTTAGGAACGGCTGACTGGTTTAAGGTACTTGGACTATCTTTAAAATATATACATAAGGATAGTTCAACATCAGGATGCTTCTGTTACCAGCTTTGAATAAATGCCTATCTGGATGTTTTGGCAACTGGCACAATGCAGCTTTCTTTCTTTTTTTAATCTGGGACTAGAGAGAGAGAGAGAGAGAGAGAGAGAGAAAGAGGGGGGAGAGAAAGAGAGTGCTTTTTCTTCTTCCCATTGCCCCTTCAGAGAGTTCTGTTCCAGTGTTATGTTGCTCTGTATTGGTGTCCATAAATATAGTAATTATTTTGAGTTCAGATTAATGGATTGCATAATAATGTGATTCTTAACATGATGATGATCATGATGATCATAATGATGATCATGATGATGATAAATGTCCCGCTCGATTCTTGTAAGACATTTCTAGGCACGTACACCTAGACACTAAATGAAACGTCTGGATTCATGGAGTTACACTCTCTCATCCTAAGCATATTTAGCCTTGTAACTTAACCCATAATCCTAAACACTGGTAGGTAAGACATATTGGACATAATGGGAGTCACTTCTAAATGCACATGTTTGTACTATTACCATGGAATCGTTATAATGTTCTGCATTTGAAAAGATATAACATAGGATAGAAATGATATAACATAGGATAGAAATATTTTATTTCACCTAAGGCAGCAAAAAACTGGAACTGGCTCTGGTCACAACCACTGCATACAAGATAATATTCTTCTGTTTGGATTATCACATTAAAGTATTATCTCCCCAAAGAAATGCTTAAGTAAAGTTTTACCTGTACACTGTAGTTTCTTGTTTCTGTAATCCATATGGGGGATCTTGGCTTCTGCTCCATTATCACTTGTAGAGTTATCTAAGACTGGTGTCAGTTTGGTTAAAAGAAATATTTTGTGAGAAGCACTCATGGATTTTGACATTATCAGAAACTTCATCAGGCTGATTGAACATGAAAATCAGCACAAGGCAAATAGTTAAATATTTAATGCTATAGATTCAGCAAAGTAGGGCTAGGTAGAGCAGTAGATACACAAAATGAGAAGTTTGTGATACACGATAGACTGGTGGAAGCTGAATAATTTGTCAAACTGTGAGAGGTTACTGTCTTTCTTAGAAAAACTATTATGCATATTGATAGATTCATGTATGAAGAAAAACAGGGGGGATTTAGCTGGAAAATAATTCTATCCAGAAACATCTGCCTGCTAGCTAAAAGGATCAACAGTTCTCCTTGAAACCTCCTTTTTATTGAGTTAGTATTACCAGGTTTTGAATGTAGTACTGATTGTAGTACTGCATGGATCCCATCATCCACCCTAATGCTTCACTTAGTGCCTGTTACATTTTGCTTTTCTTGGTGCAGTTAAATTTCTCAGTCTACAAGCTGGTTATTCTTATATAACTGCAAGGATGCAATATACACGTGCATTTCTCTTTGGATGGAAGGTTATAATTCAGAATCAGTATACATTGGAACAAATGAACAATACAGTTGTATAGTTGTCCTCAAGATGAAAAACTGAGCTACAACTTATATTCCAAACTTTAAAACTGATTCTATTCAGAATAATGTGCATAATTTATTTTATATTATTTTTCGTCAAAAATTAGGGAATGGTAACTCACTGCTGAAAACCAGATAAGAAATCATGATTTAAACTACCCTTTTATTCTCACCATCTCCTTTCTCTGTCTTCTTTTGCCTGTTCCCAGAATATTTATGGTTTTTATAAATAGTGCTCTGGGCATTTGTCTAGGAGTCATTTTCAATTATGAAGGAAGCAAGCAGAATTGGCAGCCAGAAAGCTTTGAAGCCTTGAAGCCTAAATGACAGCTCAAAATCGGCATAAGTATTATTCATGTCATATTTCAGAGCTTTTGCGTAAAAGGAAAGTTGAAGAGTATGCTTTCTTACAGTTGACTAAAGGCAACAAAAGATGGCAATTTTTTAAAGGCAAGGGCATGTAGAATAAAACCATATATTTCCATGCAGTCATACATTTTGCTTTTCTCTAGGGAAGGAAACAAAACAGTTTAAAAACCACTTCAATCACAATTAAGAAGGATATTAATAACCAAAAAACAATTATGAAGGCTCACACATTTTGAACTCTGGCTATGGTCTGTATGTATATTATGTTTAAATTAGGAATTTTGTTTTGCTTTTTCACTCAGTTGAAAATAATGACATATTTTAATTGAAAAGGAAAACAAGGGAAGCCACCAGTTTTATGCTATCACACCGTCCAAAGCTATTTATGGCATTAAGTATTTGGAGGTGGACTTATTATTAGATAAGCACATAATGCTCTAATTCAACTGCCAAACAAAAGATATTCATTCCTACCAGTTCCCTCACATTGTACAGAATATCAAATACATATTCATTATTTGTTCCAGATAATTGGAACAAACTATCAGTAAAAAAAATTACGGTATCATTGCGGTACTTGAATCAAATGGATATTAAGAGAACTATACATATGACATACTTGGCAGAAGTTAGTAATCATGTTTCCATTTTTAAGATAGAGACATTAGTTTTTTACCAGTGACGGTTTATCAGTGCCAGTCAGTAACTGGGCTTAATAGTACTACAGCCTAACATAAAAAACCCAACACCAGAGGCATGTAATTTACGAGAAAGGACCTCATGCAATGGATGTCATCTCAGAGACCACCCACAAATGGTCCCTAAATAATCATTTTTAATCTGGTACAACAGACAAAACACTAAATACATTAAGAGTAATGAGATGCACTGTATTTAATTAATTTATATTAAATTAAAACCACCTTAGTTTTTTTTTTTATCCTGACCTAACTCACTTTTTAAGGCCATTCCATTCACAGATGTCTAAAACCTCTCTATTCAAAGATAGCTGTACACCTCTGCCTACCATTAACAGTAAGTGGAACTTACCATATCCTACATTTTTAAACATAAAAATATGCTATTATTAGCATACATATAATTATAATAGTTGTACAGCTCTAACAGAACAACAATCATGAGTTTTCATATTTTACTACTTATGTGTAGGATGGATGAAATAGCTGCATATAGTAAAAGATGTTGCAATTTTCTGTCATCCTTGAAGGTGACCTTCATCTTCTTCTTGAAGCATTGGCAGGACCAGTTTAGGATGTTTCTCTTGACATCTTAGGTTATACCCTAGACTGAAATCAGGGTCAACTTACAATACATGACATATGTACTGCAGAGACAGGTGAGTGATCATCTAAAGGTCCTTGCTTGATAGTCTGGCTAACTACTGAGATAAGAGTACAGAATGTTTGCAAGTATTGAGGTGCGGTTGTCACAATGAACTTAAAAGACAGGTCACAACTTTTGCTAAAAAATCTGGTTTTGGGGATGGTGTTCGAAAGAAGATTCTAATTGGAAAAACATTTAAACAAGTCGAGTTGGTAAAGAAACTCTGAAAATCTATGGGTACTGTCGAGCCTAGATACTGTTTACATGATGTTAAGAAAAGTAACTTTTCATCTGTTACGAAATAAGTAATACATTAATTTTTCAGCCTTTTTACTCCTTTCGTACATGTTCTGTGCTAAGCATTGTAGACATTTATATAAGTAGTTGATATTTTTACATACCATTTTCCAAAGTGACTTTGTTTCTGAGCACAGTATGTAGGTGTGTGCGCTTCTGTTTCTGTGTGTGTATGTGTGTGGTCATTTAAGTAAGAAAAGAATTGATCCCCCAAGCCATGAGGAAAAAAATATTGCTGCTAGAGGGGCTAATTCAGTTCTAAGCTGCTTAGAAGAAACATCAAATCAAAGACATCTCAAGTCCTTATTCCCCTCTACTTTGCACCTGTGAAACCATACATGGACTTCTGGACACAGTTTGGGCACCATATTTCCAGAAGGGTATTAACAGGGTTAGACGAAGCCCAGGAGAGGACAACAAAATTTATATAGGGATTGGAGGACATGCCATTTTAGGTCAGACCAAAGGAACTTGGAATATTTAGTCTGGAAAAAAGAAGACCAATGGGAAACATGATGTGAGTGTTCATAAAAAGGTGCCATAGGAAGAAGGTGAGGAACTATTTTCCACTGCCACAGAAACTAAGACTAGAAATACGCTGCTACCTAGATTTCACTTAAACGTAAGAAGACAATTCCTGACTGTAAAATCTGTACAACAATGGAACAGTTTAACTCTGGAGCATGTGGGCTCTCCACTTTTGAAGGTTTTTAAGAAAAGGCTGGGCAGCCACCTCCTGAGGATAGTTTAATTAGTTTTCCAACACATTGCAGAGGGAAGATCCTTGTGGTTCTATCCTAGCCCACAAGTCTGTGATTCTATGAAATAATCTTATTGTTCATAAACTTTCTGCAGTCACTTCTAAGCTGCAGGTATTTGGGCTCCTTTAAAAAAAGAAAATGAAGATCTTCCTAAGGATAGCCACATGGACAGTTCCAGCCAATCAGTGATGGCATATTAAATTGATTGATGCCAGGACTCACTGGCAAAGCTGACCAATAATGCTAACATTATCATGGGCAATCAAAGCAGCCTTAAGAAAGCCTAACTTTGGCTTGAATGAGAGACTTTGGAATGCCCAAAAGTGATCAGATGAGCAATGTGAAGTTGCTACAAAGAGACAGTTCTTCTAACAACATAGTCTGTCAGTTTCTAATCATAAAATATAATTGAAATGTTTAAGAACCATCAGGGTATGTGTTTGCTGTGCACTCTGAATATGTGTTTGGATGTTAATTAATTGTGCTGACAAAATAACCTAGCTGCATGTTAAAACAATATAATACAAGAATAGATTTTGGCAGAAACCAGTATTGTAAACAGAGCTGTTGCAAGAATGACAAATTGTATAGAAGCTCAGTCTGTTCACAGGCAGTTCACATTAAGGACTCCATCAGCCCTTTCTGTTCTTGCATCTGACAAACTATATGTGAAAGCATTTCAAACTCAATAGGAACTTGTCCACTGCTATAACCATTTGCTCAGCAAATGGGGAAAAAGACCTAATCCAAAATGAAGTATTCTGAGAACTGTTCATAATAACTATAATGTTTTTACAGTTACTATAGCAAATTCTGTATGACAAATTCCACAACAAAAGTATGTTTTACCATGTTCCTTTAATTTCATTAATGCTTTGTCCCAAGATATTAGAGGATGTATATTTATATATAATTATACACACACATACATACACACATGCACATACATACATCACACTCATATATACATACACCTCCACACACTATATAAATAATTTTTAAATATATATTATACACAAATGCTTGGTTATCTGCTTGAATCTAGCTTTATTGTGATCTCTTTCTCTCTTGCCCCCCCCTCACACACACACAATGAAGCTAAGTTCAAATAGATAACTGAGGTTTTATAATTTACAGAAGACAGCATCTGTAAGAGAAAGAAGCAGCATTCATTTTTCTGTCTCTGCCTTTTTAAATCTGTGTTTCACTGTGCAGAAATTAAATACTGTAAGTTACAGGTGGGAAATATTAGGCCATAAAATGTTGTTTCTTTTATCTATGAAAAGTTTATGTTATGAGATAAAATAAAAATTAGTAAGTAAATCCGTGTTCTGAGTAAATGTCTTGTACGATTAGTTTTAGACCACTTTAGTTATAATTAAGCAGGGTTTTTTAATTATAGAATTTAAAACCAAGTTTGATATACACAGAGTTCAGCTTGGGAGTATATTCATCCTAAGCATTTTTTATTGGGACTATTTCATCTAGATGCTATTGCTAATTTTGAGTTCTACATCTATTGGATGTAGCAGAGGAATCATCTGAAGCTTCAAAGCTAGTAATCCATTTTTATAAGTCACTGTATAATTTTTTACGAATATTGAGCTTGAAAATCCTGCTCTTGTAAATCAGTGGAAAGCTGCTTTAAAGAAAATGAAATTAATCTCCTTTGATCTTAAATTGAAACAATTGTTTTGTAAATAATGTAAATATTGGACAATGATCAATAAGGGGTTCCATGCCATTGGAGATCCACACACAATGGAGCTAGAGAATTCAAGTGTTAAAATATTAACTCATATGGTCTGGATTTGTCTTAAAATTGAAACATACATATGTAAAACAGTCATGGTACAGGTAGTCCTCGTTTAACATCCACTAATTCAGCGACCTGTCAAAGTTACAATGGCACTGAATGAGGGGTACTTTTGATCAGTCCTTGTAGTTGTGGCCATCGCACCATCCCCGTGGTCATGTGATTGCAATTTGGGGACTCCGCAACCTGCTCACAATTATGACATTGCAGTGTCCCATGGTAATGTTATGACCATTTGCAATCTTCACTGCCAGATTCTGACAAGCATAAATCAATGAGGAAGCCAGAAGGAGGTCATAAATGGTGATCATGTTTATACAAACCACAGACAAGCACTAAGAAATAGCAAGCCATAAAGAAAATAAATAAGAAAGAAAAAAGGAAATACAGCTAAATCAGCTTTACACCATCACCATTCCCTATACTTCTTTATAGCTCCAAACCATTCTTGTTTCTACCATGTTCATACACTGCTTAGTACATTACATTTTGTCCTTTAAAGTTATCACTTCTCTCTTCTTCAGGATCTCATCAACTCTATCCAACCATTACTTTCACAACCTTCCCCTTCTTCTTGACCCTTTTGCTCTTCCTTCATATATTTGTTTTGCAATTGAATTCTCATTCATTCCATCTGTATGATTAAACAGTGTACTGGTCACTCACTTTTCTAATCAATCCACATTCATTCAGCAACTGTTCATTCTTTTTCCTATCTCTTGTTATTTTACCACACCCATTTCTTAAGTACACCATTCCCACTGTGGTTAATTTATGTTTCTCCTGACATACTGAACTCTCACTTCTGTATAACAAAGTGGGCAGAAGCATGCTTTTTTAGATAGCTGTGTTTTACTCTGTCAACAAGCATTCATTTCTTGCAATAAACCCCATACTATATACTGTTTTTCTACTACTGTGTTTTTAAAATTCTCCATCATTTCCTTACGTTTAACAAACATTGTATCAGGATATACAAATTCATATACTTGCTCTGGTTTTTGCCATTTCTGTAAAACTTTTTATGTAGTCCATTTTCCCTGTTAGACACAACTACCTTGATATTTGATACATTAATATTCAGATCTATGCTCCTTGTTGCATTATACAATATATATAATATTTACTGCAAATTATAGGGTTCTTAATCAACATCACATATCAACTACATCCAAAATCAGATGTATATTCATGTCCTCATCTAAGAAATGTCTAGCACCATGAAAAAGCATTCCTTATGCATTTATCTATAAATACATTAAAAAACAGGGAGACATCATACAGCTTTGTCTTATTCCCTGCTCATTGGTGAACCATTTGCTAAGCATTCTATTTATTCTCATAGCATATATTGCTATGAGAATAACAATATTAACAATTCTCAGAGTATATATTGGAAGTAGAATATTCTATTTCCAATATATGCTATTCTTTTCACATTCAGCAACCAGCCTTCAATTCTATAAGAATTGTGGACCTTCCATACATAGGAGATGGCCTAAACAATTATGGTACCACACTGAAAGATAAATCTACATCTGGTTTACAGCTACAGATAGTTGATATGTATTATTTGTCAACACATATGAAAGAAGAGGACCAGCATCCAACTTGACCAAAAAAAAAAAAAAGAAAAGGATTTTTTTTTATGATATAATTTTCCAGGCCTTTTTTCCCTTTTCCTTTTTATTTTTTAATTTTAATGTTGTACTACATCGTTAGTATAGTTTTTCTCTTTCTGTTTGATATAATAAAATATTTATTTTTAAAAAAAAATGGGTCAAAAGACACTTATTTAACAATGTAGTGCCCACAGGCACCAATGTACCTGTAAATATCTTGCTTGGCATAAGCCATAACTCTTACTTTTTCTTTTTAGATTTTTTTCTACTTGAAAATGATTAAATGGAAAACAAAGTGAAACTTCCAGCTATATCTTTAGTTAAAAGAATAAGTCTAGGCCCTGCATATGTCAGCTAAGCTTTCTTAGAATATAAAGAAGGAGGGGGACTGCAGCTAAGTTAGTGCACCAAAATGCTGAGAAAGAAAAGCAATCATTGGTAAGTTGGGAACCTCAGCATTATACCTTTTTCATAAATTGATTTTTTTTTTTTTTGCCTAGCCATGCCAACCATGACACCATTTTGTGAAGAGGGAAGCATCCCTAGAAATCGTAACACTCTCCTATTTCTCTTTCTCTTGTGCATAGAATCAGGCTAAATGGTTTCTACCTTTCTGTGCTGAGATTTCAGTTTCATTACTGACAGGTACAACACTGTATAGTCTTCCATGTTGCATTAACAGGTTCAGGATACCAGTGGGGTGGTTTGTCTTTTTCAAAAAGTGTTGAAAATATTTAAGTTTTCAAAAATGTACCTTGGCCTAGCTGGGGCAGGAATTACTGCCAACAGTTCTGGGGAAATTTGCCCATCTTTCCTTGTGACATCTCACGGGTACCCACTGGTCAACTGAAAATAGTCAGAGAAAGGAGTTCATAGAGAAGCCTCATTTTCTACCAAGTCATTCTAGAAACTTGTCCCAGGATACAAAAAATACATATCATCCACCAACACTTTTTGAATTCTACAAATTAACTGAATGATGAAAACATTGATCTTTTCAGTCAGTAATTCATATAATTTATTCTGGTGAAATAAAGTTTGTCCACTAACAGTATAAAACCGTAATACATGAACTGAAGTAATGCACAACTTCTTACTTTCCGTTAAGTAAAGAAAAAAACAACTTCAGCAAGATTACCAAAAAAAAAAAAAAAAAAAAAATCAGTCATATCCTTACCATTTCTCCTTGTAAGTTAGACTTTTAAAATCTCTAAATTAAACACAGTAGGAAGAGAAATAGGATATGGAAGAAATTGGCTTAAATCTATAGTTCACAGGAGTAGCTGCAGAGAAGTTATTAGGGCACTAATCTAAAAATCAATGTTTTGTGTGCACATGGAAAGCAATATGCTGGTAAAAGTTCAGATCTTCTAGTTGAAATCTTCATGATAACAATGATTAAGCAAACTTAGCAATCAGTGAATCCTGTCTCTCCTCTCATTCCCTAATTTAACTAGATACATAGTAAATTTGTTGAAATATTTGTTGAAATTGCTCAATAGTTTATATGTGCTCTAAGATGTAGGGAGCATGAAAACCCATTTTACCTGCTGTGGACAGATTCTTCAAGATGGCACTATAAAATGATAGTTCTCTACAGCCCCAGTTCCCTGGCTTGGCTGTTCTGTACAATCAATGAATCCATTTTCCTCAGCTCACAAAGAGAGAGGAACATTAAAGACATATACGTACACATAATTGAAAAAGATTTAAAGTTCACCATTCCTGAAATACCTTTATATTCATAGTCCAAGAAAGATTAAGCCTGTTTTTATCATTCTTCCTGATCCTGAATGCTGATGAAGAATAGCTGAGCAGGTCTAAATACAAATACAACTCTGTTCTGTGAAGAATTTTCAGCCCCCTTTCCTGTCCATGAAATACTGCCTGATAAGCTATTTGGCTGCTCACTTGTTACACCATTATTATGTTACTATTTTGAGTTGAGAAAATAGATATCAAATTTTAGCTTGCTTCTATCAAATAGTACTTATATTTGTATAGGACTAAGGGATAAGCAAGACATGATGTCAGAAAGTGGTGATGTTTCAGAAAAAAATAATAGCAGGTTTCTGTCTCCCTGTCTCCCTCCCTCCCTCCCTCCCTCCCTCCCTCCCTCCCTCCTCCCTCTTTCTTTCTTTCTTTCTTTCTTTCTTTCTTTCTTTCTTTCTTTCTTTCTTTCTTTCTTACTAGTGTGTGATATTTTTTAAATTTAATTTACAGTATTATTCATACAATCAAAGATAACAATAGCAGAGTAAAACAAGAAAAATAAAATTAATAAAATGTTTCCTGGCTGGAAATTTATCACTTTCGTACCAATTGTTGCCACATTTTACTGCAGCCATGAAAGATTTGGCTGTTGTATTAGTGATAATAATTGGAGTGTGAGAGGGGAAAAGTGGGATAATATTCTCTTGTCCTTCCTGGGGGATGTTGCAGCAAGGATAATATATAATCTTTGTGCAGAACCTTATAGAAATTTCAGTGAAGTAACACATGTTGTGCTGTTTCTCCAGAGTAAAGCACATAATCAGATATGTTCTATTAGTGGAATATTGGTGAATCTGCCCTGTGATAATGCCAGTGGTAGAACGTTGTCCCTGGCCTTAAAGAAAGGGAAGCTAAATGTGCAAATGTAGCTTGCAGATTGCCAAGTACCTTTGTCTATCATGGTTCTGCTGTTCCAGAAGATGGTACTGACCTTAGTTTGGTATTCAACATCATTCAGCCTTTGGAGGACAGTGTTTTTTGCCTGATTGAAACTGGAGGATAGTAGCAAATCCGTGGCAAGCCCAGCAGGCTGATAATCATGGTGAAGGGTAGGCATCTGTCAGAATCAGTGGTACTAGGCCACTGGGGAAGAATGTAATCCTCAACCAGTATTTCATGACTAACCTCCATGCCATTACATGTATTTTAGGTATTCCCATCTCAAGCCTCAGTACTGCATTGGGAACAATGTGACTAGTAGCTGAAGGGGAAAATCCAAACAAACTAGCCAAAAACAAATGTAGCTGACTTTATTATATCTCACCTTTGTTTTATACTATGCCATTTCATTATACTTTTCATCATGCAGCCATATTACGACTTACTTATTGAACATCACAACATGGGGGTGTAGAATATTCAGAATGAAACCTTCAGTTCAGTGACGTCTGTGTGCTTGTTGGTTATTTCTGGTCTGTGATTTTTTTTTTTTATGTTTACTCAATATAATTTTTTTCTAGTAAAGTTTGCTTTGCTTTACTTCTTTTTTGCACCCCATCCCTATGCAGTTGACTTACCACTGTTCCTTTTAATTAAGTCCTTATTAATTGCTATAGATATTATTGCTAATTCAGAGAGTAACTCCATGCAGTGTTTATTCATAATAGAAGTGCACAACTTCTGTGATTAGTCTTCTTGAACAGAAATCCAAATTGACATTTATAGCTGTACATATATGAAGATTACATTTTTTCCCATTATATTAACACTGAAAGGAATGAAAGGGATACCTAATCTATGTCTCTCACTCCAGAGTACCTTTGTTATTGAAACTTTCATGGAAGATTCCTATCTTCATTAATGTATTCAAGACTTTTTTTTTTAAATGGAGCTTCTTTTGTCCAGACATTTTGTACCTTTTGCCAATACATTAATGATGATTTGTAATAGCACATTATTTTCCTCACTAATCCTTATAATGCACACAAGTGCAATAAGTCACAGTGGGCAGAAACACTGTGTCCCTAGCAAGACTGGAACATGCATATTGAATCAGTAAAGTGTGAGTAAGAGTGGGGAATATAATAAAACTCTTTAAAATAGTCTTCTAAATGAAGCTCACAAAAGTTTCTAGCCTGCAATTTTTTTTACTGGCTTTATGAAGATTGCTTGTGTTTAATGACAGCAGAGAATGCACAAAGGTGTAACCTACTGGCTAACAACAACAGCAACAATAATTGAAAAGTAGCTCATAGAACATTTATTTATTACATTTATAACACATTTCCATCCAATAAACACGGAGATGTCTGAAATCTGTTATAAGCACTCTCAAGAGCGGAGGACCAGCACTAAAACAAAAGGGGTAAAATGGCTATTCATCATTCATAAGCTGGTGCTGAAGCCAAGACCTCAAAGGAATCAGGTCCAGAACATGACATTTAATGCAGAGTGATACCACCACAACAGAACCAACAAAGCTGCACATCTCATCTTTAGTACCTTTTATGATGTAACTATATATAAGTGTCAATACAGAAGGATAGAAGTGCCTAACTTCGTTTATGTAGGATACAGCTATAAGTATGTTGATGTGAGCATTTATTTTCTGAACTATATACTGTAGGTATGTTATTTGATTGTTTGCAAAGAGAGAGAGAGAGAGAAAGAAATTACATCAATATTCCTCTTTCCTATATACAGAGTGTACTGTACAATTAATTTGTTTATATTGAAATCAGATGACCTAACTATAAAAGAGAAAAAACAAATGAAGATTAAACATACAGAGTGTTTATACACAGCCCAAACTTCTAAGTAGAACTCCAGTAGAGATTTCTGCAAACAGAATGCTTATTCAAATAAGGAGGAAGAAGTGACTTCTTCAGGCCACTGATTATTGAAGAATGAGTTTCTTTATGTCCTTGCAGTTTTTGCAATTATAAGAGTATATAATGTCAATTTATGTTACTTTACCCACCATTCACTGTAATTCAAATTCAGCAGCTACTGAAACAAACTGATATGTGAGAGAACATCTAACTAAAAGGAGCCATTTCAGCACAAGGCACATCTTATGAAACAGTTGTAAATTTTGAGCATCCCTTTTCCAACAATTAGCTGTATCCCTCAGTACAGATTATTTGTATCTATAGTGTACAGTCTAAACTTATTATTTGTGCCCGTATTGGTTTCTTTCTCAGTTTCCCATTTTTATGAAAGCTGATTAAAAATGTAAGCCATTCTATGAATTTATGGAATTAGTTAAAAAAACAAGCAAACAACGCATGTGTGGCATTTATAATCCTGCTTGAACAACGCTTTCATATTTTATGGCTGCATTACTGAATGCAATATTTTATTGATACAATATGTTCTGCCAAGCTTCAGAAATGCTAGTTCACATTCTATTCTATTCTGATATATTGTTCCTGCTGTTTTTCTGACATATTATCCCATGAGGTGAATGAACAACTCATGCAAGCATGGCCCTTGCTACTTCAGATCAGTGCAATTAATTATTTTCTTAAACCCTTTCACATACGGTCAACTTTACAGTAGTAAAGGGAGAAAATCCAGAGACATGGAAGAATTGAAGATTGCACAGGTAATGTTTTTCACTCATCATTCTGTTAAAACTAGCAGCATTCTGGGTACAGTAAATCATAAACACAACACTCTATACTAAAAGTACCCTGCAACAAACCATCATTTAAATGGCACTTGAAAAACACCACTCATACTTCAGCCATTAAGATTCCTCAGTGGAAGATGCCTTCTTCTCTTCCTCAAAGATAAGATGTCTAGAAAAAGTAGAAAAGGATTTGTGATTATACATAAGTAGTCCTGAAATATTCTTGCCTAGTCTTTTGGTTCAAATATAGAATAGACCTTTGAAATCAATGAACAATGAATAATCCCATTGAAACCCTACTCTAAAACATTAAATTAAGCCATTCTATTTGCAGAAATAACTTGGATCTGGTAGGAATTGTTGCTCATTAAGAAGAAGAAGAAGAAGAAGAAGAAGAAGAAGAAGAAGAAGAAGAAGAAGAAGAAGAAGAAGAAGAAGAAGAAGAAGAAGAAGAAGAAGAAGAAGAAGAAGAAGAAGAAGAAGAAGAAGGTTAGAGAGAAATGTTTTGCAGAGAACACACTGAAATAGAGGCAGGTGCAACCTTTGAGGTATACTTTAACAGACAGGGATCAGTTTATAAGCCAAAATATCCTCTTCCTACATTTGAGTAGGACCAACTCTCATCTGAATCCAAGACTACTTTGTAAAAAGAAGTACACCATCCAACTCATTATCGTTCAATCAATGCATGTCTATTCCATTAAAATGGATTCACCTTTAACAAGTGTTTGTTGTGAGGATAATAAGGCATATAACTTATTGCATATAGTGCTCAAAACAGAAAATAGGCCAACTTCAAGACATATTCTGTCTTGAAGTTGAATATTTATTTCCCATAAATTATGAGCATTGTAGATCATAAAAAAACATGCAGGGGCTTTTTAATAATTAGCAGTATGCATCATGTCAAAAGCTCTGATTATGAAATGTCCAAGGCCACAACAAGACACTTGGATGACTTGTTATCACATAATGGGATGTGCTCTTAAAAGTGGAAATTGTTCATTAAAAATGTGGGAAAGCCATCCAAGAAAAATTTGGAAATGTTGCAACCACAGTCTGTGGGGTATAATATTCTCTAGCATCAGAGAGCTAGACTGGTTAGTTATTGTTGTCTTCTCTTTCTTTATTGCAAAATTAAATCTGGGACCTACTGTGCTTTCTGGCATTCCTTTAAAGAGCAAGAATAAAATGCATGTCAGTAAAGGACAATTTTAAAACTAAAATTGTAGATCAATTGATTTTAAAGACAGGGGAATGGTATTATGGAAATTGACTGCAGTTTATACACTGTTCAGAGTTTCTGGATGGAGTAGCACAAAAAACATATTTAAATAAATATATAAATTAGTATCTAAGAAACAAGCCATGATCTGCATTGCTTATTCTTCCAGTCCATTCAAATCCATCTTTAATAATTACTGTATTAGAATAACCTCATTGAATACTTACTCTAAGCATAACAAATAAAGCCCTACTATTTATGGAACTGATTTGAATCTGGTAGAGGTTCTTGCTCATAAAAACAGTTGCAGGGAGAGAAGGAGAGAAGAGGGGGGGCCCAGGAAATGGAAAAGCAGAAATCAATGAGAATTACCTACAGTAACCATCAATAAGGAGCCACTGGATACATGAAACATTCTTGCATTGAATGCATAATTATTAACAATATTTATAATAACCTATCAAATATCAATTCATATTAATTATTGTTAAAAATACATTGAATACAGAAGTAGTGTAAAGTAGTGTATAAAAAGCCTTGATCTTTAATTAATCCCTGAAAAAAAAATGTTAAATTTCATTTTCTGTCACTTCCTCTTTTACCATTTCCTACTCCTCTCTTTTCCTCCAGCACCCCATTCTCTGTGTTCCTTTCAGCTCTTTCCATTATTATTGCCTTTATTTATTTATTTAAACAGAACAAAGAGAAGAAAACCTTATTTTTGTTAGAAAAGTCTGAACACCCATGCCTCCAAAAACTGTGCATCTTGCCTACAAAATCTCTGCCTTTCCCTACAGAAGTAGTCTCATTAACTTTAAGGAAAGGCTTCCTTAAAGCAGCAACAACTTTTTCTTTTTTTGGATTCTGATGGAAGCCTGGAAAAAGTCAGTCTAGAGAGGGATGCTGTGCTGGAACAAGGTCTGAAATCTTTCTTCGGAAATGTTTTTTTCTAAGTATGCCTGGTCCTAATATTTATGGTACATATGACAAGTGCTGCACTAGTGTGTCAAAAAACAGAAACCAAAGCCAGCACCTGCTCAACCAGAGTTTCAGTCATAATGTATTTGCTGGTACATTGCATTTTCCCAGTTTAACATGATTTATCAGTTCTATTATTGTTATTTTCCTTTATTTAAATTTATTAATAATTAAAGCTACAGTGAAATATATGTAGAAGCAAAATAGATATAATCTTATTTAATTAGATGATATAGGAATCTGGAACTGGGTCCTGTTCCTTTTTTGCTGAGCAAAAACTTTTTGCCCACCAGTGATTTCATTCAGCAGTTGATTAGGTCTGCTTATTTTGCCTGGCTCGTGCCCCCACCCCAACTGGGTTAAGGTTAAGGTTAGAGTTATTGATTAATGGCTGACGGTTACCTCTGTGAATATATGTACCCATGCCATAATCACAACAATGTACAGTGGTACCTCAAGATATGAATTTAATCCGTTCCGTGACTCTGATCGCAAGTCGAATTGGTCGCATCCTGAAGCACGTTTTCCCATAGGGTTCAATGTAAATAGGTTAATCCGTTCCACCCTCTGAATTTGGTCGCATCCTGAAGCACATGTCCCCATAAGGTTCAATGTGTCAGCCGGCGTTGCACGGCTACGAAATTCCCCAGGCGTGCTTTAGTCAGCCCTAGCGCAGAAAAAGGAAGTGCTAATGAAATCTGAGAAAGGCTCCCGCGCGCACAGCCGGGAGCGGGAGCTTTCCCCCCACTCCCCGTGCTGATTCTTCTTAATTCCGCGCTCTTTCCTCTGTGCATAGCCCTTGGCGCGCGCGACAAAAGCACAGTGAAAGGAATGGGGGGGAAGGCTTATGTAGCACGCACAGCGGAGCGGGAGCTTCCCCACCCCCGTGCTGCTGCTTCTTAATTCCGCGTTCTTTCCTCTGTGTATAGCCCTTGGCGCGTGCGAGAAAAGCACAGTGAAAGGAATGGGGGGGAAGGCTTATGTCGCGCGCACAGCGGAGCGGGAGCTTCTCCACCCCCGTGCTGCTGCTTCTTAATTCCACGCTCTTTCCTCTGTGTATAGCCCTTGGCGCGCACGAGAAAAGCACAGTGAAAGGAATGGGGGGGAAGGCTTATGTCGCGCGCACGCACAGCCGGGAGCGGGAGCTTCCCCACCCCCCCCCCGATTCCTCCGCGCTCTTTCCTTTCTCCATAGCGACAAAAGCACAGTGAAAGCAATCACCAGGCCAAGGGCTATGGCCAAAGGAAAGAGCAAATTTCCCCATAAGGTTCAATGTAAATACAAACAGTTCTGAAACATATGCATTTTATTTTTAAACCACAAAAACATGAAAAAAAGCACAGTATGAAGAGGGAGAATGGGGTGGGGAGGCAGTTATTGTTTGGAGGGAGAGTCCCCCTGCAAAGGGACTTCGGGGAGATCTCCTTCAGGGGTTTCCTCTCTTCTTTGCCTCTTAGCTGCAAAGCCTTATTCTTGCCACGCCCGCTCTGCATTTTCTTTGGAGCCATGCTGACAAGCACACCAAAAACCTTCCAAACGCCACAAAACACACCACAAGCCTCACCGAAATTGCTACCGCGATCTCGCCCACAGGAAGCCGCGACCACGTGGCAGCAGGGCAAATGGCTTTTCCTTTTCCTTTTTCCTTTCTCCATAGCGACAAAAGCACAGTGAAAGCAATATCAGCGCGCACGCACAGCCGGGAGCGGGAGCTTCCCCCCCCCCCGCTCAGATTTCATTAGCACTTCCTCTTTCTGCATTGCTTTCCTTGGGCTTTTCTCCTCCCGCTCAGATTTCATTAGCACTTCCTCTTGGAAGCCGCGACCACGTGGCAGCAGGGCAAATGGCCGCGGATCCAGTTCGTAGCTTGAGGCGGAGTTCGCACGTTGAGGTATATTTTTGCGGCCGGAGCTGGTCGTATCTTGAAATTTTCGTAAGATGGGGCGTTCGTATCTTGAGGTACCACTGTATTAATCAATTACATCCACGGTAGGAAAAAAATTTTCACACTTGAGATTGTAATACTAGTAGTGGGCAAAAAGAAACAAGAGCCTAGAATTGAATAGTAGACCATCATTATGCCTTCGCTGCACATAATTAATATGTTTGAATCAGGCAAGTAAAAATAATCTTCTGTATTATCATGATACTGCTGTTCTTTTCGTCTACTTTTCCAGCATATTTGCCACCATATGGAAATACTCAAATCTTTTCCTGTTTTCCAGGATCTTGCTACTACTTGTCTGGCTGTAACCAATATGAAAAACTGTTACATTCCAAGGTGTTATTTGGATTATCAAAAACAAAAAAACAAAACCTTCTTAGGATCTAATATAATGGCCCGAGTTGTTAATATAGCACAATCAATATATAGGCTGCCATGTTCCCTACTTTATGAAGGCAAAACTGATTGGAAGACTCTTAAGGGACATCCTAATTTTGACTGCATCTTTCTCTCAGCAGCCATCCAAGTCTGGTTTAAAGGTAAAGACCTGCATAAATGGAATAGGAAAAACTCAGATTTTTCAATTGCCCATAAGCAGTTAGCACTGAATAGCAGGCAAAGCAAATTATACTGAGATGTGTTCTGTTTCTAATTAAAAGTTCACTCATTCTAAATATCGACGGGTGTGATTGCAAATTTTGTAAAATCCTTGTACTAGTTTGTTCTATTTTTGAGACAATGTACAACTGATCAGACCACCCTATCAATGTAGTTTGAGTTTTTGAGAATAATGAGACATGGACGGGTTAGCTGTCCTCTTTAGTTTATAATGTACACTATTCTATTGTAATTATGAATGAAGATCAGTCATGAACAGAGAGTTTTTAAGACCAGCTTCTAAAACCAGGTGCATAGTAATCATTTATGATCCAACATAAATTAGGGAGTGGACCATAACTCAAGCAGTTCATGATTGTCATGCAGGATGCTCCAGATTCAACTCCTGGTGTCTGCAAATTGTCAGAAAAATGTCTCTGAAACTCAGAGAGCCATTGCTAGTCAGCATGGGCAATAATGGGCTAGATGGAGCAATGAGATAAAACTTGTAGAATGACAATAACACAAAAACAAAAATCTCATCTGTACAAAAAAAAGAGGATGTGGTATTCAGGAAAAAAAACATGAAAATTATATTTGTGAAGTATTTAATATTCTTTTTCTAGTTATCTTTTTTTACTAAAGATGAAAATTAATTTCATTCCATTTTTATGTAAAAAAAAGGAGTAGTACACAAATACAAGGGTTGTACCTGATGATGTCTCTCTATTAGGAGAATTAAGTTCCCTATTTCTTCTGCACCTTCCTCTGCCTTCTTTCTAATCTGTTTCATAAGCCCAATTGAAGAGAATATACGTAGCTCAGGGTTGAACTGTGGAGTCCTTGGGGTTCTCTGAGCTTGGCTGTTTTCTTGCAAATGTTTCATTACCCAGCTAGGTAACATCTTCAGTGCTAGACTGGAGTAGGGAACTGACCAAAAAAAAAAAAAAACCTGACAAAAAAGCTTAGACATCTCACAGAGAGGAGTGAATATTCTATCACCTCCCCACTACAGTGCCTCCAGAAAATCAAAGATGTACACATAGATGAAGATGAAATTATGGTCTCATTTGATGTCACAGCACTCTTTACATCCATAAACCCAGAACTAGTGAAAGAATCCATGTCAGCAGTACTACACAACACACCCGACCTAACCAAATACACCAAGATTGAAACACCCAGAATTATGGACCTCATCAACCTCTGCTTCGCTACCTATTTTCAGTTTGATGGACAAATATACCAACAAATCAGAGGTATACCCATGGGATCACCACTCTCAGGACTCATATCAGGGATCGTAATGCAGCACCTTGAACTATAGCACTTCCATGCATACAATTAAAAGTATGGATCTGGCATGTAGATAGCACCTTTGTTATAATAAAAAAGGAACTAGAGAAGACACATGAAACTATCAACGTCTTCAAAGGAATAAAATTCACACAGAAGAAGAAAACAACAACACACTACCCTTCCTGGATATGCTCTCAGCAGAAGAAACAACAGCAAATTAGAAACTCAAGTCTATCTGAACCCACACTAACCAAGTACTCCATTACCAAAGCAACAACCCAACCTCCCATAAGAGGATCTGTGTAAGATTCAAACTCGTTCAAATGAGCGCAAACGCACTATAGCAACCCAGAACAGCAGAAAAAGGAAACTGACCACCCATACAACATCTTCCAACTAAATGGATATCCACGTAACTTTATCAAAAAGTGCCTGACCAGTCAACCTACTACAACACAACCAACACAAGCTATGAAAAGGATAACACTGCTATACATCAGAAATGTCTCAGAAACAACCAACAGACTATTACAACCACATGGCATGTCTGTAGCACACAAACCACCTAAAGCCCTCCAAAACATCTTAAGTAAAACAAAAGACCCAGTAGCCCAAGAAGAAAAAACAGGAGTCATCTACAACATACAGTGTAAGGACTGTAACAACCACTATGTAGGACAGACAGGCAGAAGGCTGGCAGAGCGCATCCATGAACACCAACTAGCAGTCAAAAAACATGATGAAAACTCCTTAATCTCACAACATATGGACAGACTTAACCATAGTTTCAACTGGGAAACTGTCAGCATCTTAGACCAAGCTAAATCCAAAAATTTGAGGGAATTCCTGGAAGCTTGGTATTCAGACAAGTCAGCCATCAACAGGCACATAGAGATAAACAACATCCACACACTAATCAAAAGAGACAATAAAAAGGAAAACAAAAAACTAATCATCACCCAGATAAACAGAGATTAACACCAAGATTATCACCAGACATACAATCAAGCAGTAGACAATACCCTAATCAAGGAACTACCAGAGGAACAAAACAAAACCCCCACCCCCGCTTGCCCCACTGGCAGGGCATGCCACAGTATATAAACAGAGCAAACCCCATTCCATTCTAGCACTGAAGTTGTTACCTAGCCGGGTAACAAAACGTTTGCAAGAAAACAGCCAGGCTCAGAGAACCTCAAGGACTCCACTGTTTCAGAAGGTCAGGGAAGTGTCAGAAGCAGATCTGTGGGGAGGTTATGCTGCAGCTCCAAGGGAGAGGAGAGCAAGGAAAATTCCATAGCATGAGTGGAAGTTTGCTTGCCCAACATTGGATTTAGTTCACTAAATAGGAAATACAGTATTTCAAACCTTCCTAATTTGTGAAAGAAGCATTGCATTGTTTCAATAGAAGGACTGTGCAGTTGATAATTGGATTTTAAGCTAATATCTCATATGCTTATTTGTTTGTTTATTTGTTTCATCTGCATAGTGCCCATTCTCAAAGGCTCTAAGCGACTAGCAGTCAAAAATCTGATTACATAGACTAAAACCACCCCCTCAAAAATAATACATAAACCAACAGGATTAACAACAATAATAGTCCTGGCACACACACACACACACACACACACACACACCCAACCATTAACTGCATTTCCCAGATATTAACTTGGAAAACAGCAGGCTTAGATAGCTTACTTGTCAGTTTGTTTTTCCATTGCTAATGCTGTTGCAAAGTAGTTGTCCCCTATTGATGAGCTTCACAGGAACCCTGCAGAGGAAAATGGGGTTTTAGGAAGACTTACATCAATGTCACACAGAGACCCCAATGTGAATAATCTGTCCTTTAGTCTTTCAAGCACCATGTAAACTAAATTTGGAGAGACATAAAGGCAGATTAAATGGAGAAAGAATTCTTCAGAATGAGCATGTTTAAATAGAGTCCTCAGAAGGTAAGGTAAATCCAGTTTTTCCTAAATTCCATTAGACATATTTAAAGGCAATTAATAAATTTGTGGGCCTAAATCTTTGTAATTATTTTCCTTAAAGATGTAAAAAAAATTCCTCATGAAGAAAGAAGAAAGGAATTCTGAGAATTGATAGTACTGCTCTCCTTTTGACTTTTTGGTGAACAACAACTACCTTATTAAGTAAAATTATTGAATTAGAAGTATCATTCTTGATATTTTTACATTTTCTATTCAATCTGAATTCCTTTTATATTCTGAAGACAGAAAACATTGTCTGCAAACAATGGGACATGAGGCTCAAGATTTGCTTTATTATGGTTTATTAAAGAAAAAAACACTTCAGTGCCAACATTTTTATAAGGCGGAGAACACGAGCATACTCATTCATGCAAAAGGAAATTAAAGGCCAGTGAATTCAAATGAGGTTTTATATAAAGTCTATCACAGCTATATGGCTTGATCTATATGAATACTTGACACTGAACAGAGCTAAAGAAAGCGTTGTGGGTAGCCAAGATTAGATAATCTTTTGGTCACTTTCAGTACAATTCTGTCCTCCAAATGCCTTTGGAGCGAATGAGAAGAAGGGAAAGAGAGATGTATTTATGTGTCTGTCTGTCTCCCCCGCCTGCCGCCCCCGCCCCCTCACTCAAGTGCTGCTTGATAGCTAGAGCTTATTTAAGGAAAGTTTTCTCTTACTCAGACACCTTCCTTTCACAGTAATGATGACCACTAAATTACAGCTAATCCTTTGACTCAAAATGAGATTAAACCAGTTCACTGAAGATAGGTCTGTCAGCATGTATTTTACAGAAGAGACACTCATATCTTCCGTATCCAAAAAAATGTGTACTTCTAAACCCCAGTGGCTGCTAGTACTCAAAGAATATTGCTTTCTTGTGTAATTTATGAGAATATCTGGGTAGCTGCTGGATGTTGTAATCTGGAACTTAATTGCTTTTGAATAATTTGTTTTACAATACAGTATGCTGTGTTGAGATATATTACTATAAGATATGTTACTCTCTCTCTCTCTCTCTCTCTCTCTCTCTATGAATCACTTTATGTTACTTACTAAAACGCTCTCTCTCTTTCTCTCTCTCTGAGATTTCTAGCATATATTCTTACACAACTCTATTCATGCCTTATGAAGAACCATTATCATGGTTTCCTTCTGGACTGGCTGAGGGGGCAGAAAGTCTGAGGCACATATCTTTGATGGTTCTCCTCCTTTCTCTGAGGCCAGTTCCAGTTATGCTGGTAAGGGGGAGAGGTCTAGCCCTAGGCTCCTGCAGCACTTTACAGAGCTCAATTTCTACCACCACCACCCCTATTTAACATCTACATGAAGCCACTGGGAAAGGTCATCCATCAACACAGGATTAAGTAACATCAGTGTGTTGATGATACTCAGTTGAAAATCTCTGCCCCAGGCCATTCAAGTGATGCTGTCCTTTCCTAGTGCCTGGAGGCTGTGCAGGTCTGGATGGGGAAGAACAGGCTTCTGTTCAATCCTAGCAAGACTGAATGGATATGAGTTTTAGGGCTCCCAGGATCTGGAGATCTTGCATAGTTAATTCTGGCTGGGGTAACACTCCCCCAAACAGAGTTGGTACACAATGTCTCCACAATGTCTCTTTGAAGAGCAGATGGCAGCTGTGTCCAGGAGGGCCTTTGCACAAATCTATCTTGTGTCCTGTTTCTAGATCAGGAGGTACTGCTAATGGCCATTCATGCCTTTGTCACTTTCTGTTGGACTAGTACAATGCACACTAAATGGGGATGCCCTTGAAAAGCATTCAGGAACTTCATCTCGTTCAGAATGCAGTGGCACGTGCAGTTCTGGGCACACCATGGTATGCTCATGTAGCACCACTATTATGTGAGCTGCACTGGTTCCCAGCAGGCTTCTGGGTGCAATGCAAGTGCTGTTTGTTACCTTTAAAGACATACAAGGCCAGGTTACTTGTAGCACCATCTGATTCTGTTTCTGGTAGTTTTGGCCCATCCCCACAGAACTGATAGGATGGGCATGTTCTGGATCCCTTCAGTGAAACAATCTCACTTGGCAGGACTCAGGAACAGAAGCAGGTTTTCTCTGTCATAGATGGCTCCTGCTTTATGGAACAGCCTCCCCCTTGAGATTCAGATGGTGGTGACCCTATTGGCCATTTGGAAGGCTCTGAAGACTTGGCTCTTCCCCCAGGTTTTGGACTGGGATAGAGCATGGCATGTTTTTCTTTATCTTTTAGCGAAATTTTTGAAGATGTATTGATTATGCTTTTATATTGGTTGTTTGGTCTTCTTATACTGTGCTTTTCATAGTGTGTTGTTGCCGTTAGCTGCTCAAATTTATCTGCTTCATGTAGGTTGCCATATACATTTGCTAGCAAAATAAAATAAAATCATGACAAGCCATCCTTTTTCAGGATACCTTACTGTTTTTTTTATTTTTTGAGGTTTCTGGAGTTCTCCATTTGTTAAACTGCAGTAGCTACTGGAACTAGGATATTTGGTTTCAGCCAGCTATGCCCTGGGTTAATTATTGCTTCCTGTTTTCTAAAGGGTGCTTAACTTGGTAGTTTATTATATGTACACTTCTCCACCGCTTCCTTTATTGGTGTAGAGCAACAGTGACATCCACTGGCTGGCTGCTTTAAACACTGCAAAGTTGCTTCATTGAACATTGAGTAGAATGCTTATCCTAAAAGTTCTGTTAGCTGGGGAAAATATTTTAAAAATATTACTCAAAGAAAATACAAGTCATTTTATTTTTAATGTGTCCTGTGCACACTCAAGTGTGCATGCATCCCCTTTTCAACTTCATTATGCTTAATTACTGTACATGAATAATTTCTCTCTCTCTTTGGGAACTCATTTGGCATGCTGTTGGAAAAGAAACAGTAGTAGGGAATTTATTTCAAGATAATTAGCAAATGCAAAACTGAGTTTATACTAGGGATTAGTAATATTAAAAAATTATCTTCAGGGAGACACACCTTCAAATATTGTGGGTTTAAATAACAGATACTATACATAACCAGTGAAGCTGTGTGACAAAGAACAAAATAAAATCCTAGGAATGAGGTAACCCATATTTTACAGAATGATCAGTAAAACCAACCATGTAATATTTGAGCTTTTTAGATTTTAAAATAAATTCTGACATAAGAAATTAAAAAAAAAAAAAAGGCTGAGGCATTATGCAGCTTTCTATATAAGGTCTGGAGTAAATGATCTCCCTACTATGGTTTTGCAAGCTAATAAGTATGGAGAGAATAAGTCTGATGTTATTCACTTCCTCCTGACCTTCTGATAAGCTGTGAAGAGTGATTTCATATACGGGAATAATAATAATAATAATGGGAAAGACGAATTAAGGCTCAAAATGACATCCAAGGTTCTTTGAATTCAGTGATGCCATGATTCCAACATGACTTCTCTCTATAGAGGTTTTTGGTATCCTGTATATAGTCTGATCATGTAGCATTTTATTTTTCCCATTTATGCTTATATATTTTCTCCTTTTCAATCATTTACCACTTTAATTTTCATACAAATTCCATTCCATCACCTTTAAACTTCTTGAAAGATGAAGACTGGGCCCTTAATTATTTTTAAAAATCTTATAAATTAGATGGTTTTCTCATCAATAGCCATCTTTGTCAATACATGTGTCATTTTTAACTTTAAAGTCTCACTGTTTCTTATAGGCTATAGTAGTTCAAGGACTAGATTATTGGCCAGTGAGCATTTCCAGGACACAGTAAACTGCCTCCTGTCCCATCCCTCCATAACTTGGATGAGATATTGTCTGTTTCGAATTTCAGCAACATGTTATTCAACTTTAGCTGGAGTTTACTACACTCTTTTTCTTCTATGTTCAATTTACCTCTGGCTAAGTCATAGACTATGACTTCAATATTAACATGATAAAGATATAAAGTGCAGGATGGTCCTGATTTAAAACAGATTATATAATCATCTAGACTTTATATGGTGGTTCTTGATTCTACTGTGGATAATTTTCCAGTCTTCCTTTCACTGTGATTTAAAATTCCTAATTTTTATACAACCTCTATTGGCCTTCTGATATTCTTATTGGTAGCACCATCTTAATCAAGTTTAGATGTCAATAGTCTGGGACTATAGTTTAACATGAGCTGTTAGAGTGTAGGGAATGGGAATGAACTTTGGAGACAGGGCAATGAGGGAATGGTCAGATAAAAGGCAGCTTAGCCCGCAGCAAGAACGTGGGCATGAAAAGAGACTCAGAAGAGACCCCCACACACACCCTAGTTTGTTGGACTGTAAAGGCGAGGGTGGAGAGAAGGAGTTGCAGACTTGCAAGATTCTGTTAATGTAACCTTACAATAAAGTAGAATTAGCTCATCTGGTCATGTTTCCTGTCTGGTCTACCTAGTAAGGCTGATATACAGCTACTTCAGAGTCCCCTCTGAATATGAATCAGTAATCACTGATAAGGGGTATGAAAATGTAGCATTGCCTGCACATCAGTAAAAATAGTTTCTACTTGAAGCAAAACCCATTTCTGAAATGATCTGATTGTTTTATTCTATATTTCATAGAATATTTAAGAACAGGAACTTGGGGCAAAACAGATCTCTGACTGGCTGAGCTCTGTATTGCTGAGACTAACTAACAGGTGTTTTCCCTGGGATTCAGGACATTTTCCTGTCTCTACCAGGAAGGTCAGTGTAAGCAAAGTAAAGCTAAACAAACCAATCATATTCTGTGCCAGTGAACCCCTCATCTTCTTTGACCAGGGTATGCTTGTACCACCTGAGTTCTGCAAATATAGACACATTTTGGTTATCCTTAGAAATTCATCTTCCCCAAAAGCATGAATAGTGCAAATATCCAGAAAGGAAAACAACGTATCCTTATTTTGCTCCAGGTGCTTTCCTGACCCAGACTAGACCCAGAAGGGGAAAGCATTGCCCTTGAGAATGGTCAGAGGCATGGCTCTGCTTGTTTGTTGAAAGAGTGCTTTTGATTTGGACTGAATCTATTTGTCAAGATGTGATAGTACAACCATAGCAACTTCTGCTGATGAGGATCTAAACATATTTATTTCTGCATGCATGGAGCCCCTCCTGAGGTGGCTATTGAATGAAATAGGCCCACAGATTGAGGATTTCTTTGGAAGGTCTGTTAAGTTGCCATTTTCAGGTTTGTTGAAAATTATCCTGCTTCTTTCTTTCTTTCTTTCTTTCTTTATTTAGGTATTAATGTAGTTATTTTTAACTTGGCTCATACCAAAATATTATGCTTCTGCTGTATGGAAATTATTTTACTACTCTGTGAGTGAAAGAATCAGTCAGTGAAGCTCAAATATATCTCTCTCCTTCTTCCTCTGTCTCAAAGAAGTTTACTGTAGATAATTAAAATTCACTGAGGTAGATTAACTTCTGTGGAAACACACTTGAAGGCATACTTTAAAACTGTTTTTCCAAACCAAAAGTAGAAAATAGGCAGCTGCTCGGTTGCTCAGTACTTTACTGAAGTCATCTGTTTAATAAAATTGTCTTGGTATAAAAACTGGTTGGATTTTTCATTGAAAAGTTCTTCACAATCCATGAGGCGTGCCAACCTTTTTTTTTTCTTAAAGAAAAAAACTCATAAACATTGTACTCTTGATCTAATCAGATGATTCCAACCCTAATCAATTGTAATGGTGATCAATCATTTGATCAATTTGTCTGCCGTTTTCTGTCTTTTTTTTTTTTTTTTGCTGGTCAGTGATCATAATAAAGATTATATCTTATCCTTCCTTTTCCCTGTGTCACAGTATCTTTTATAAAGTGCAGTGAACAGAAGTCTACACAATAAAGACTTCCACACTAGCAATTTATAGTGTCACCCAGCCATCACTGTGCCAATATAAAGCCTGTCTGCATTAGTAATATAGTGCCACAGTGATAGTTGATTGATACAATAAATTGCTAGTGTGGACATGTTAGTATTTCATACATGTTTGTACCTGTAACATATTGCAAAAAGAGCAATTTATTTTAGCTAACCACCACAATCCTAAGACGCCTGTTTTGGTTAGTCTCCATTAGATCAGGTTCCATCAGCATATAGGTAATGTTAGTAATCAGGAAATAAGAGGAGACACATTTCAATCACGTAGTACTAGCTAAAGATTGAAAAGCAGAGAATAGGGATAAATGGAATGGAATTATATAAACATATAAAGCATCTGTGTGTTTTGACTCATTCATAATGATTTGAAATTAGGAGTTAAAAGAGAGAGGACTAGGTCTGCAGTTAATACCTTATTATTTAGGACACTTAAAAGCAAATACTTCTGAAAGGATCATTCCAGATTCAAGAAAAGGATATTAAGTTGGGAAATCTTAATGATCTAATCCTAACCCATAAATACAATCAGATGAGAACTGCAGCGGTGAGCAGCTAGCTATCTACCCTGCAAAACTGGGAGCACACAGAGCACACTCTTTAATGAGAACCAAAATGACTGGGTAGACCAGCCATTTACATGAGTGGCAATTAAATTTAAATGCCAAACATGTTGCAGTTTAATTGCAAACCAAGCACTGTGACTCAGTCGCTAGATACCATTTCTTGAAAAAGGTATTTAAATATGAACTGGAGGGCATATAATCATAGAGTCAAGGAATCAAGTACCTTTACTGTAGTTAAAGGCCAGTAAAAAATAAAACTCAATAGTAAAAAACAGATAATGTATAAAAAAGATTGTAAAATTAACCTGACTTACCAATCAGTTGGCTGCACATTCTGCATATCACATAGCAGAATTTATCACAGGATTGGAAGGGACCTTAAAGAGCTTCTAGTCACCCCCAGCCCATTCCCAGGACAGGAAGTCTCAGACCAATTTTTGTTTGAAAACCTCCAGTAAGGGAGCACCCAGGACTCCAAGGGGCAGGCTGTTTCACTGCTTAATAGCTCTTATAGTCAGAAGATTCCTTCTTATTTCAGTTTGGATCTAACTCTGTAAAGCTTCACTCACTGTTTCTCATCCTACTCTGGTGCAGAATGGAGAACAAATCCACACTATAGTCCTTGTAACAGCTGTTCGAGTATTGGAAGACTGCTATCATGTCTCCCACAGTTTTCTCTTCTTTAGACCACAAACATTCCCAGCTTTTTAAAACTATTCTTTATAGGATTGGGCCTCCAAGTCCCCATCTTCTCTGTTGTTCTTCTCTGCACTCTTTCCAGTTCCTCATCATCCTTCTTTTATTGTGGCAACCAAAACAGGATACAATAAGCCAGGTGTGGTCTGATGAGTAGGGCATAGAGCAAAACTATCACTTCCCATGATCTCAACACTATAGCTCTGTTGATACAACCCAAGGTCACATTGGTTTTGGCAGCTGCAGCACACTTCTTGTTCATGCTTAATCTATAGTCTACCAGGACACTCATATCATTCTCACTGCTATTGACCTAGGTACCCCCTATCTTTTACCTGTGCATCTGATTTATCTGACTTAAGTGTGGGTAAAAAATTGAAATTTTCCGAAATCCTATTTACAGTACTACATGCCAGATGTAGAAATAATTGATCTTTGAGGAAGACAGGTTTAAAAATGAACATATTTATGAACCAGAATATCAAGAAAATAAGTGGCAAGTATCTTAAGCAGGAAATGTAAATGAAAGTGATCCATTGTGTGTGTTCCCTTAGCAGAAAACACATGTGGAAGAAAGGGACTAGCATCTGAAGAACTATTTGTGCCGAACATCCTTGGACATGTGTTTCTTAAGCAACAGCCTCCCATACCATATGGGAGCTTCATTTTGAAATTGAGGGGATTTTCAAAAGCAGTTTATGGTACATGTAAAGGTTACATAAAAGAAAACGCAAGATGCACTCCATCTCCTCTGGAAAATAGCTTAGCTGAATTGGCAAAGGACATCTCAGGTCCTTTGAAAGTGTGCGTGTTTGCATGTGCCTGCATATACTGTGGAGGTAGCTTTACATTTATGAATTGGATGCCAAGATAGGTGAGCGGAATAAGCTAACTCATTAACACTTTTCTGTGAACTGTTGTATGAGTCCTAGTAGAAGATATGGAATATAATACAGATGTAAAGAGACAGTGCGACTACAAGTCTGTCCTCGGAATGTTTGCATTACCCCTTCAGGAAGCAAATCCAAATTGCTGAAACAAGGGCCTTTAAAGAAGTGTCTTGCCATTATCACCACCACCACCACCAATCTGTAGGAGTCCTACTTCCCAGCTGTCCCACTTGAACCAAGGGAAGAGAAGTATGAGGTGGGAAATCAGAAACTTTTTTTTAATGGAGAACAAATTACTGAAAATACTAAGAAATTATAGCCATATACTGAAAAGCCTTGACTCAGTGGGAGCTCAGAAGCATCCTTAGAGTACAAAGAGCCAGTCTGGTGTAGTGGTTAAAGGTACCAGGCTAGAAACCAGGAGTCCAGGAGTTCTAGTCCTACCTTAGGCACAAAGCCAGCTGGGTGACTTTGGACCAGTCACTCTCTCTCACCCCTAGGAAGAAGAAGGCAAGGGAAAACCGCTTCTGAAAATCTTGCCCAGAAAGTTGCAGGGGCTAGCCCAGGAAGTTGCCAGGAGTCTATGCTGACTCAAAGTCACTAATGCAATGCAATGTAATAATAGGCAGCAGTTTAGAAGTAGGTGAAAGGCACTCTGCACATGTTCAAACATTCTTCCCCTGTTCCCAAACTAGAATATTGAAAATTGATTCCTGTAGTAATGAGGTCTTGTTACAAATGATGAAGCAAATTTAAGGAGAGAAAATAGGTAAGAATGTCACAAAATTATATATGTATAGGAGGGAAAAAGAGCTTTTTTTTTTTGAAGAATGGCAAGAAGGAGAAGATAAAGCAAATAAATGATTGGCTTTCTGAAAGAGAGTTGAATGATAATTTATTTTGTTGTGGTTTGTTGACAACTGAGATTACTTAAATGCTTAACTACCACAGATTGAGAAGCTGTACCTTTTTTCTGTGCAGGAGGCATGCTTCAAGGATCAGGGGAGATTACATTTTCAAAGGAACCATTTTCTCCTGTTAAAGGTGTCTGCTGATGAATGAATGATGTCACATTCCTCACTTGTAAAATCTCCTTCTACTTTCAAAGGGACAGGGAACCACTTTTTCTCAAGTGCCATGTCATCTGGCTGGGAAACCTGAAACCTGATCTATGGAAGGCCTCTTGCTGGCACGTTTTGGCAGATTAAAGCCAAAAGTGGTGGCTGATCCCTTTCTGACTTTTTGCCATTCCTTTCTTTACCTTTCTTTTCTTCTTTCTGCCATTCTCTTTTCCTTCTGTTGTCTGTTTCCCTGCCTAGTTATCTGCCAGATAAAGGCAGATTGCTCTAGTCAGAGGCCTGGTCTGATTGCTGATTGCAAAGAGATTTAGAAATTAGTCAAAAGGCAGCAGGAAATCTGCCCTTGCAGTTTAATATATAAAGTTATAAGAACTGGGCTGGATCAGATCAAAGACTTTTTTAGCCTGACTTTCTGTTCTCACTATGGACAACCAGATGCCTCTGAAAATTCTGTTAGCTGCGTGCAATAGTGTAGTCACACTAGTGGACATGCTCTTTCTGATACTATAGGTACTTATATAACCTTTATTTATTTATATTAGATTTTATCGTGCCTTTATTTTTGGTCAGCTCAGGTTGTCATAGATATTTAACGCTCTCACCTCTGATAGTTTTACCCTGTCTTTCATGAATACGTCTAATCTCATTTTAAAGCCATTCAAATTAATGGCTATCAGTGCATCTTGTGTTCGGGAATTCACAGTTTTGCGCAATTTATCACATGCCTCATTATTTTCATTACGTGAGGTCATCTGCTTCCATTCCATATTATTTTAATTCCCAATTCTTATATCTGGAACTTGGGTTGAATTATGTTGTCTCTTCACTGTCTGGTAGGACACTACTGGATGATCATTAATCCAGGATTGTCTCTGCTTTCATTAGAAAATATGGACATTGTGTAATAGCATTTGTTTGTTATACACAAAATGATAAGTGTTTGAACCCTCAGGGAAAATATTCTATAAATACTGAGAATCATTATGTTTGTATAAATATAGACTATTTCCTTAACCAGTTGTTTCTGCTTGGTACATAACACAAACATATATCTGACATTTGCATTTTTCAGCCCAGTAACATAGAATATAATAATGATTTTATACTACAGAAACAGAGGTACTTGTAGTGAAAAAGGGAATTATCTTTGTACATTAGAATTTGGCTCTTCTTATGAAAGGTTAGAGGGTTCCTTGAGAAGTTAATAGCCAGAAAATGGTTCTTCAGGTTGTAAATCAAAGTTAAAAAACACTTTCTGGAGTTATTACCATCAACCCTGGCATAGTGTAGATTACTATGAAAAGAAATTGATCCTCAAGGCATCCGAGCAAAATCCAAAAAGGAGGAGTATGAAACCTGGTTATTGAATATCTATCTATATGCTACTAAAACTCTTGTGTCTGTAACGTACAACTGGGCGAAACAGTGCATCACAGGGTGACAATTTTTGAACCAATGTACCTCAGATGGGCTAACCTATAGAATGTGTCCATAATCCAGGACCCATTACTCCTGTGGGATTGAAATTTGGCAAATTTGTGGCCTCTTCAGCACTGCTGCACTGCCAGGTTCAGCCCAGGTCATGTGAACATCATGGGCATATTCTCAACCTCTTTCCCACCTCCCTCTGTCCCTTGCACTCAATTGGCTGTGGCAAGGCCCAACAGGTGAGCAATGACTGGCTACTTTGAGAATGAGGCAGAAATTTGAAATCCCTTAACAGCGGAGGGGGTTGAGGGTAGGACAAGGGAGTGACTCAAAGTACTTTTGAATACTTTAACCATAAAGGCTAAGTAATTTCTAAAAAGTAATCGAAAAAAGAGGTATCCCAATTTAATTCTATCATTTGTAGTGATTAAACAAGCACGTTTAACATTTTCAGTTTTTAAACATTTTTTTAAAAACAGAGGAATATCTCTTCCAAAATGAGATTTAGCATTCCCCATATGGTGGCTTTAAAATCTGAAGGAGTTAGAAATAGAAGATTATCCAATGTATGTAAATATATAAATATTTAAATGTCTTAGGTTTGATTAAAAGATAGATCAATATCTGATGATGGTATAATTTTATCATAATACATATCGTTAATTCCTCTCTCACCTTAAAGATATCTTTTAACTCCACCACCTTCCCATGAAAATCCAACATGCTTCTCTTCTGGGAATCAGGACAACAGTTAAAACCTGGTTATTCCATTATTTGAATTTGACAGATACATGTTTTATACATTTTCTCTTTTTTGCATACTTCCGATACTGCATTTGATTAATTTTAGGGTAGGTTTATTTATTATTTTGAGACAGGTCTTTTTTTTTGAGACAGGTTATTGTTAGCAACCCAGAGCCCAGGAATGGGTTGCATACAATTAAAGTAAATAAATGAAAAAAGGGAAAAATCATTTTCTCTTTTAGGTGTCAGACTCTGCTAAACTGAATTAAAGATTGTAGTTGTAGGTTTAGCACAATGGCTGTTTGCTTGAATGCTTTGACTTGTAGACAAAAGCGCAGCTCAGACTGTCATAAAAAAAAGAAATAATAGCACACATTATTGAAATGTGTTGGATGTTCACTTATATTATAGTTACACCCAAATTGGTATACATCAGTCCTGCGATAGTGCAGAATTATTGGCAATCATCTGATCTATTATCATAATAAAATATTTTGATTTTTTTTATTTGAGTGCAGAATTATAGTCCAAGAAGGGCACCAGTTTGGGGGTGACTTCATTACCATACTAGTTTATTCCTTTGTTCATTTGAATCTATTTGTAGAAATACATTTTTAGACCTGCTTCTCACTTCATCTTCATGGTGTGCAATCTAGGCTCCTTGATGGACTAGACTCTGAACTAGACTTCTACTCCTCCTGGCAGAACTTTAAAAGCACTGTCTGGTCTAGCCTTCCTTAAGGACAGACTTGGGGTACTGAGACTAGAAGAAACAGAAATGTTGGTTTTCCCACTGCTTTTCTTTGCAATTATATCAGGTAGCCTGGCCAGCCAGGATTCTTACTATAATATAAACCAGGTTAACTTCAACTGTTAATGTGTCACAAAGGTGGCATCACAATAAACAAACACCACAACAAGTCCTGCCTAAGAATAAGACTTTCCTGGTAGTTGCACCAAATGTGGATGGAGGTAGCTGTGTCTTAATTGATACTACAGAATTAAATATATACTACAAAAAGGATCTTAGGAAGATGTTTTTCCTAGACTCAGAATTACATATAGTACATTCCCCTGATACCCGTTATATAAAAAAAGAAAGTCTAGAATTTAATTAGCATTTGATGTTGCCACTCAGAGTGCATTCAAATTATAAGCTCATCACATGAATAATTTTTTATCATCTGATTAGATGGAGCAATTCATGTGTCTAATGATACCTGCTAATCAATCAGAAGGAGGGAAGAAACCCTTCAAAACCAAATCTGTATGCAAAGAATTTGACTCTGAGGAGCATCAGCTCTGTTCTGCTTTAACCTAACACATATCCATGGAGATTTGAGTAAACAGCCTTTATCTGCTATTCTTATGATGCTCCATCAACACAAACTTTTTAGCTTTTGAAGTCATGAACCATTTAATGGTGGCTTCCCCCCCCCTCCTGTTAAAGTAAAAACTTCTAGCATGTATAGCTTTAAAAGCATAAGAGTTTTTACAGGCCATTCTTCCAAAATAATTGATGCAGACCAATCTCCCACAGCTTGAAATCTTTTAGATGATTTCAGACTGCATTCTTTCCCAGCTCTAGGCTGTAAAGGTTATGATAAGACTCTTTATTGGCACAGTCCATCAAAAAACAGTGGGCTTCATCCCTTTTCTTGGCAGGAGTGATGCTGAAAAACCCCGGCGCCAAATCTGGTGCATGTTTCTAGTTTTGTTGCAGTTTCATTGCCAGACAACTTATGGAAAGTGTTTGATGGATCTCTCTGGTTTCATATCCGCACAGATAGACCATCTTTGCTAGTGGGAGAAGCAGCCATCAATTAATCTCCTTAATGTGGAGTTCAGCAGGCTGGGGTGAGTGTAGATGGATGTTTTGAACAACTGGTTTAGCTACTCATCAAATTGTCCATCCCTTCAGACTATTCCTCTACAAAGTCTAGTGGTCATCTGAAAAAGAGCTAAACCTCAAATCTAATCAAACCTAAAAGAGCTAAAATCAATCTGGGTAATGGGTTACAGATACAGAGAAAAATTGCAAAGAGCATTGGAGATGCTCCTTCCCATTCAACCTGTGCCCCTCCTCCAAGCGTGTGATCTGTCAGTGGAGTTAATGGGCATGGAACAGGGGCACGGGGTGAAGTAGGAGGGAACAATCCATAATGACCAAGCTCCATCCTCAGCTATTGTTGCAAGGGCATGCCAGTGCTATGGTAAATGGTCATGTCCAACAGCACTCAGAAACAGCTGCTGAGCAGGCAAAATGGTGATGCTGTCCCCAGCCAGCACAATAAAAACAGCGAGCAGCATCACCATGTAAAATGTCCTTGCCAGCAAAAGCTATGGAAAACCTCTAATGGACTCACTGGTGACAAAATCAGTAGCATACAGCTGGTAGAATCTGGGTCTCTTTCCTAGTTTAAATCAACCTTCTGTGCAGTAGGACTAGCACTCTCTCAAGACAGCAAAAAGAACACTCTTGTAAAAGAATGCTAAGTCTATGTTTAAAAGTCTATGTTTGAAAAGAGCACTAAAACATTGTACATTGGGATCCTGTGTAAGATCTGATGCATGCTTCATACAGTGCTGGTCAGGCATTATGCAGAGAGCTGCCTCTATAAAAGGTCATGTTATATAAAAACAGTTGCTGGAGCATATTTGTACTAAAGGGGATATGAGGATGAGTCCATAAAGCTGGTCAGAAAAATTCCCTATAATGTACGCACTCGTATGATGATTCCAAACAGTATTTGAAAAATATGGGAATATATCATGCAGATTGATTTCAGACCCATATATTTAAATAGTTCAAGGGGACCATAATATTTGCACTATGTGAGCCAGTTTGGTGTAGTGGTTAAGCCATTAGGCTAGAAACCAGGAGACTGTGAGTTCTAGTCACACCTAGGCACAATGCCAGCTGGGTGACCTTGGGCCAGTCACTCTCTCTCTGCCCTAGAAAGGAGGCAATGGCAAGCCACTTCTGAAGAACCTTGCCAAGAAAACTGCAGGGACTTGTCCAGGCAGTCTTTGACAATTGGACACAATTGAATGGATTAAAAAAAAAAAGTTCAGCAAAATAATTGGTGTGTTTTATGTTGATGCTATTTCTGTGTTAAAGCTAAGAGAAAGTATCTATGATGTTCAGTAAGTTAAGTCATAACATTCCCAGCAATAATCAATGAAAATTTGAAATTTCAAATAACTTAGAAATAATGCCTTTTGTGTAGGAATTATAGCACACCTATTGTGATAGCTGGTTTTGCTCAACTAATTATGCTCCCCATAAAGTGATCCAGGCAATGGCTAGCACTGAGGATGAGCAGTTAAATTTTATGTTATGCTGATCCAACATGCCAGTCTATTGGTGGGGCATTCATCTTCAAAAGCACAATAACCCAGATCTGGAAGTATCTCTCATTTGCTCTTAATTTCTAATTTCAGAAATAATGGCAATAGTTGTAGTAAGAACTAACAGTGTCTCTCTTGAATATATTTATTGAATTTGTATACTTATTTCTGCCAGTGCCACCCAAAGGCTATATAGTAAATGGAATGGTGATATGCTGCATTATGTTGTTGCTAAAATGAAACTGCTTAGTACTTGATACTCTGGTATAGTGTAAATGTGCATCATTTAGAGAAGCAAACCACAGTATGTAACTGAAAATACAATCATCATCTTCATCATCATCATAATCCAAATGACATTTCTGTGTCATTTGTTTAAAATTTGCATATGTGTGAACACCTGAGCACATGAAATATAGATGAAATGTTTGTGTTTATAATTAAAATATTATAAGTACTCAAAATAAAGCATTAACTGGACCAAAAATGCTATATTTCTGAAATTCTAGTTGTTAAGGCAATAGTATGATGTATACAAACACTTTAATAAAGCATAAAGTTTGAACTTGCTACCGTCTTTGGCACATAGATCATTAGTGGATAATTTGTTCCTGTAGCACAGATATTCTGTGAATGGAGAACTTGGTGTGATAACAGGAGGTATATGAGTGATATTTGTTATATATCATCTGGAAAGTAAGAATTTCGAAATACAGGCTAAATACATCTTAAATTGTCATCTTCAGCGTGGTGTAGTGATAAAAATGTTGGACTGGCTCTGGGTCCAAATTCACCCTCCGCCATGGACGTTCATGGGTGATTTAAGCCGTATTACTCATTAACCCTGATCTACCTCATGGGGTTGTTGTGGGAAAAAAAGTGGGGGGGGAGGGAGTGATATGTATGGCTCATTGAGTTCCTAAATGAAAGGAGAATCTAAATCTAACAAATAAATTATGCTTCAGCTGTATCAGTCATATAACATGATCTTGACTGGTTTGGTGGAACACATATTTGTAAAAAAGAAGGACTGAAACCAAATATTTTTCCATTCAAGTCTGCACTGATGAGAGTGTGCATGCTCAGAGAAGCAGTAGAAGGAAGAGGTGTAATACTAGAATTAGTTGGAAATACTGAAATCCACAAGAGAATATAGAAGAGAACTATATAGAGATAAAAACATTAATAAACATAAAAGGCAAGGTAAGAAAAGGAAGAGATGACATGGCGTACAAACAATAACCGCAAGTTTATCAAATGTAGTACAACATCATATGACATATCAATATATTTGGGTGCTCCTGCTTTGCGTTGAAGCAATGAAAGGCCTGTCTTAATTTTTGTTAGGAGATTGAAGGTTTGTCTGAAGCTGCTGCAAACTCTTAACCAGCAGATTATGCACCGAAGGAAGGAAGGAAGGAAGGAAGGAAGGAAGGAAGGAAGGTCATCCCATGTCAGTTTGATTTCCAACACTTCAGGGACTATGGACACACTGATAACAGCAACTGATTCTCTAACTAGAAGATTTAGCATTTTTAAAGTTAAGTCCTAGATTTAAAAGGAATGAGAAAGAGAAAAGCTTTAGTCTCATCTTCATTGGCAGTATTTTAGGCAATACTAAATGCTTGACAAGGCATGACTTTGGCAAATCCCAAGGACCACCAGTTTGTCAAGCAGACAAGGAACAACAGGTTTAAGAGAAAGGCAATAAAGATTATAAGACTAGAAAATAAAACCTCCAAGGAAAGATTGAAGGGACAGAAAATGTATTGCTTTAAGAAGAAAAGAGGGGGAGGGAGCATGATAGTGCTCTTCAAATACAACAGATATCACAGAAAGCCAAGACCTCTTCATCCTTGGGGCAGGTAGGATGAGATTTAGACATGGTGAGACAGGAAGCTTAGAGAGACTATTTAATGCGCTAACATAGAATAAGGCTGTGTAGCAACTGAGTGTGGCTAGAATGTCACCCAGATGCACAACAAACCCATTATAGAGTGGGGAAGGGCCCTCTTTGAATAGAAGTTGGGAATGCCTGCAGAAACATTAAGTGCCTCTTAAACAGTTAATGATATGAGACATACAGAAAGCTTTATTTACTTCCATATATGTAACAAAAATGAAAAAAACCTGACATTTTGAGAGGTCCCTCTATGCTGTGAAGTTTAAGCTGTAGCTTGTTTAGTTTATGCCTAAATCCACGCTAGGTCTACTTGGTAAATTTGTTTCAGAGTTTGTACAACCAGCAGAAATGGATTAATTTGGTAGCCAGGTTTAGTGGATATATTCTTTTAGCATGTATATGTTGTTCAGAGATAGTCTGAACAGGGTGATTTAGACCATGGTGCATAAGGAGATTTTTCTTTTCACTTTTCCCAGCCTCAGTTGTGGTAATAATCCCTGTTTTGTCTGTTGTGTGACCTGCCTCTAGAAGACTACTCTACTTACTACTCTAGGTTAGTTCTCAGCAGCCAAACATGTTTCTTCATAAACCAGTATATACTTCTGAGTCATATCTAACTCTAAATCTTGGATAAGATTCATTGCTTTTGAGGAAATGGAATTACCATTCAATCAGTGTGTAGTTCAATGAGTGTGTAGTAAGAGCTGTCAACAAACTAAACTGATAAGTGAAAGTGCAAGTCTGTTTTAGTAGAGTGGCAGGCCAGATAGGAACTTCTAAATTAAGTCTAAAGTACCAGCACAGAAAGGTTTGAGTGTCAGGCTATGAAAACAGTTTAGCTGGCAGTTGGGGCCTAGAGGGAGCATATGGATCCATGACAACATTGTACAAGATTGGTCCATATATACTGAAGGCTTAGAACAATGTTTCATACAGCATGATACTTCATTTCCCTCAAACAAAACTTGTTGAATTAATCTAGGGCCAGAATTCTGCCTTATGGCCTTCTACAGAGTTTTACCTATCCAAATAAGCCACGTTAAGAAGTCTTTGCTGAATTAATGACGCTATAAATATATATATTTCAGTCAAGCCCTTGTACATGTAGAGCAATTTAGATTTCATTAGAATAATCAGCAGAAACCTGAACAGCAAGTAGTGGTGTACTTCAGACTGGTAGAATACTGCAGATGGGGAGACACCCTACACTGGCTCTGAAAAGCAACTGGATTATAGTCTCAGATGAAATAATTCAGAAGTGCCTCCTTGCACCAGCAACCTCGCTTTTAAAAAGTTTATAGAGGCACCTACTTCTATGGAGTCTTTACTCCTCCTCTCTCAGGAACTGCAAGCAATAGGGAACAACAAAAAATAAGATAAATATTGTCACTGTGGAAAACCAATGGTTAGCAACTTGATTGCTGATACTACAGTAAGAAGGGTCATATTTGTTTAGTGTATAAGCCATGCAAAATAAAACAAAGAATTCAAGACTCTTCAGTCAATAGAAACTATGCAGAGGATTTAGATACACTGAATTCTGCATTTATGGAAGTGTCTGGTATTAAAGATGGAGATAAGGAATTCTTATTTATAGCATCATTAGTAAAAGAAAAAAAGCTGAAGGTGGAACTAGCTATAAACTCATCTGTATCTGTCATTTCTCAGGATTTTTTTTTCAAAAAATGTACAGTTGAATAAAACTCTGATGATACTGAAAATATGCACAGAAGAAAAGTACCCTTTGGTGATTATGCACAGAGTAATGATCAAACTTATAATTCTGAGTTTTATATGGCATCAAGAAAAGTATCAGCATTATGTACAAAGAGCAGTGCTACAAAACATCCACTTTGATAATCTATTAAGATTCTCCAAATACAGTATGTTAGAAACTTACTTTTCAACAGCAGTTAGAAAGTCTTTCATGAAAAGCAGCACCTGTAATTTGAAGGGCCTTAGACATCTGAAGAATATCAAGATCAACATCATTTTGATAGATGGAGTAAAACCCAAGTTTGTGAAAGACCAGCTGGCACCACTGTATGCTTGAGAAGCAATATCTAAGAATTAGATAGATCAACTAGTAGAAACAGTCATACTTACAGTGGACTGCAGTGAATGACTAATGCCTATAATCTATATATTACTAAAACACTCATGTCTGTAACCTTCAACTGGGCAAAATGGTGTGTCATAGGCCAACAATTTTTGAAACAAGGTAGCTCAAATGGGCTAACTTACAGATTGCGTCCAAAATCCAGGACCTATTACTCCCATGGGATTGAAATCTGTGGCTGCTTTGGCACTCTTGCGCTGCTGTGCCACTGTGGTCAGCTGAGGTCATGTCATCATCATGGGCATATCCCTGTATTGCTCACACTCCCACTGCTTTTTTGCCCTTGGTCATTCTGTTTCTCTGTTTGGCTAAGGAAATATCTCTGAAACAATGACCCAACAGATCATTGGTTGTCTAGTACAGTAATACAGTTCAGGCAGAACTGAGGTCAAAGATATTTTATTTTTATTGAACAAAAGAAAGACGTTCAATCTTTTATATCTGGCATAGGCATATCTTCCAACAAAAGTAGAAGAGAACTCAAGGTAACTTCTTACTATCATCTGAGAGAAAAAGGATTGTCCCAATATAACTGATTAATATTTGGGTTGGCCATTATGCCAGCACTGGGAGAGAGGCCATGGATTAGGTCCTTTAAGCTGTAGATGTTACTTTGTTGATTCAGTGTTACAGGAACCAATGAAAAAACTACCTGAAATATCTGACACAACTTTTTAAATGTTGGCTTTCAAAAGCATTGGAGTCATAGCAAATAGTCTATGAGGCACAGAATAGACAAAATAAAAGTGATAAAGACAGCACCCTGACTACTGCATACAGCATATAATAAAATCGGTTGGTATTGCCCTACTTGTTTGCCTAATATAGCACTTGCATTGCACTCTCTCAATCAAATGTTATAGAAGGCAAAACAATATGAAAACTGAAAAATTATAATCTATAATGCAGGAGATAGGTTAATTGACTTTTGCAGTGAGAAATCTTTGTTTTTCTCAATACCTAAGCAACCTAAATTCTGACTTTACACATGGACAGTCCCAAATAAATATTTGGAATCAAACTGACTATATAATTGGAAACAGAAGGTAGAGAAGTGCAGTTCAGTCAGCCAGTTCAAGGAGCAGATTGTGGAACAGACTAGGCAATATTGGTATTAAATATATGGATTACATTAAACTTAGAAAATTAAAGAGACTATGTTAGACCTACAGCATATACAGTTAGAATATATTATCAATATAAGCAGCAGATTCAGTATATTGAACACATGCGAAGAAAAACCTGAGGAGCTACAGGAAGGAAAAAAGAGACACAGATACATATTCCCAAATTTTCAGAGAAGAAAAGATCCATGTGGCTTTCAGAAGAAACTATCGTGATAGCCCGGGAATGACGGAGGATGAAAATTCTGCACACTGAAAGCAGATTTTCAATACCAGTCAAAAAAATATGAAGCTATTTCAATCAAGAATGGCAACAAATGAAGGAAAGAATTTATTTATTTATTTAATTTATTTAATTTCTCCACCACCCATCTCCCCCCAGTGGGGGACCCTGGGGGACTCACACAAAACATTAAAACCATAAATACATATAAATACATAAGACATCAAAATTTAAAATCATTACTAAAAAAGAGGAAAAGGGGGGTCCAAGAAGATGAAGAATCTGGGGCTGAAGACAGCAGGCCTCTATGGGGCTAGCCATCCCCACACCTGAAGTATTCCCTTCCTACCCCAGGCCAAGTGACAGAAACAGGTCTTCAAAGAATAATGAGTGTTTTAAGAAGATCAGAGAAATTTCAGAAAAAATTATAGCTAAGGTATAAACTATTCAGGAGTAATCACAGAATATTTGAACTCTTCTGTGATTACTCCTGAATAGTTATACCTTAAGCTGTAAATTTTCCTGGACTTAGAAGTCAAATAAAGTTAAGTTTAAAGTAAAGTTCAGCTACACTGAAACCTTTATAAATTAGATTATAGAATGACACAAACATTTGTAGAATGAGTATATTCGGGAACCAGCTTGACTATGAGATACAAAAGGAAATTGATCCATTGCAATATAGGCACTGGGCATAGATGAAATACCCAGCAAACTGTCTGAAGCTGCAGGAGAAGAAGCAGTTATAGTGCTAATAGCTCTGGGTCAACCAAAATAGAAGAAGAAAATGTAGCCCAGAGAGTGGAAAAAATAATTTAGAAGAGAGGAAATGTCAGAAGATGTGGAAATTACCAAACCACCTGTGTTAATTCCTCATGCAAGCCCAGTTTTGCTTAAGTTCTTATAAAACAGAATAGAGAAGCATGCTAGATGAACAGGCCAGTTCCAGAAAGGATGAGGGACATTAGATCAGATAGATAATATAAGATGGATAATAGAGAAATTATCACAAGAGCCTGCAAAATGTTGAGCTCCTTTAATGAATAGCTCAAGCTTTTTTATTTATTTTTTTCAAAGCATGCTCAGCCCTCCAAGTCATATGTCTTGGGGTCTGACGTTCAGTTTCATTGCAAAATGAATGGGTCTTTTCATTGGTCATCAGCCTGCCATCATTCTCTCCCAAATCTAATTACTTGACAAAGAAGTTTTGGTAGTTCTTTTCTCTGAGTATTCCTTTCTTTTTTTGGATTCTTGGTAAGCATTATTATTGTGGCTGATAACTTACTTCCCTTTAAGGCAGCTTCCTTCTTGTTCCATTATCCTTCAATAAATATCCTTCAAATTTTGTGGAATTACAAATGAGGCATAGCTCCCAGGTAATTACCTCCCTTTCCTGTCAGCTGGCCATCAAGAAATATTTCCATTTTAATAACATAGTTTAGAAACAAATTCCCCAGCAATCAAGATCAGGAGTGGAAATGCATGACTCCTGAAAAAAAGTTGGTTTGTCTTTGGACTCATACGCATGTAATGCAGAGATGGGCAATCTTTGGTAGAATTGGGAGATAATTACAAAAGTTTGGAGAAGCCTGATAGCTGCAGTTTGTAGAAGTTTAAGAACATGCATGATGCTGAAGGTGGTTTAAGTATAAATGAAATCATGAGAGTGTAGAGCAGGCAGCTGGAACTGTGACCCAGGAAAGAAGACAGATAAAAACTTTTCATGGTGTGAAAGGAAGTAGTAGATGGGCACAATAAATGCCATCATTTATGGTAAATGGCATTAGTATCTCAAGTACGAGTAAAGTCCTTTTAGTTTAAAGGAATATAGGGACACCACAGTAAGTTCATCCCCTGAGTATTATCAAAGACATTCCAACTATAGAGGTCATAGTATGATTTAATATTTTCTTTATAATTTTTATGTAACAAACCAAAAGTATAGAACCCATAAACTTGCTTTGTCTGGGATTCTTCTGCATCCCTTCAATCAGAAGCCCAGTGATCACTGTAGTTGTGCATGCCAGTGAAGGATACTTTGCTTCACTATGGTTCCTTATTAAAGTGGACATATCAAAGAAGTGATGCAAAATAAGGGAGGGGGTTCACTGGGTCTTTGGGGGGTGGGGGCTTTGTTTAGTAAGCAATAGTAACATATTGTAGGGTTTACCATACAGTTTTGTGTGTTCGTTACCTCAGTTTGGTGGGGAATTGTGCCCCCAGTTTAGAACAGTCTGAGGAGGTTCTGCTGGCCACAAGAAGTTTACAAAAAATAAGGACTGCTTATAAATAGAAATATTATAAAACACTTGATTTATCTCCCACAGTTTTAAAGAGATTTAGCCTCACTTCATCTGAGAATGATAAGAAAGAAGGCCTTCTGTGTGTGAGTCAATTCCTTCATTTTGTTGTTCTTTTATTCTTAAAGAAATGTAAATAAATGCTATGTTAGCAGTATATCATGAATCATGAAACAAGATAATGAACCAAAGAACAGACTCCACAAAAGACCCTATCTCTCTTAGAGAAAAATCCAGAGAACAAGCAAATAATAAAAGCAAAATTATTTTTCTCCATATTTTCTTATTCTTTTGTTGTTGTTGTTGTCTTTTTTTTTTTAATCTATTTTCCTAGTTTTGAGCAATTGGGCTTATTGCTTATTCTAAGGATAAGTTTCATATTAACAATTAAACTGGAATCCCTCTCAAGGTCTATCAAGCTTTGGTTTGCTCCACAACATGGCTTCAATAGAATTTGCTCTCTTCAACCTCACAAGTTTGTTATGAAAAAAGTCAAAGTATCTCTGAGTTGGTATAATTCTTGATTTATTTTATTCCACTCATGCCAACTTCTGCTTGAGGTAGTGAGGTTATAAATCATGACTAGCTGGATTTGTGGGGTCACAACAGTTTGGTTTGACAAGATGAAGGATGTTACTTCATGGAAGTAGTTAAGTAGGAATACTTAACTCCTTCCCTGAAGTAACATCCTTCATCTTAAGTTAAGTAGGAATACTTAACTCGGTACTTAATCAGAAGCTGGTGTATACAGTAGCTACAGACGAAAGAGTAGCAGCGCCAGTTTCTAGGATGAGTTTACAGTATGTCAAAAAGAAGAACACAAGCAAAAAAATGAAATGTTGCAACCCAAAATTTACAAACAATGAAAATTCTGAGTTTTAGTACAAAAGGTCAAGAAGGTAGAGATCTAATTTGACTGGCAATAGCAATCCAAACTCTCAGGCAACGTTGTTGTTTTTTAATTTGCTCTGAAGGGTTAAACTAGTTGTTGTGTAATTGCACAGGATATATGCCAGCAGCTTTGCAACTGCAGAAAGTTGTAGTCTTAATTAAAATCATCCCTGCCCAAGGCTGATATTTTCTCAGGTGAAAGGGGTTCATTGCTCCTGTTTATTTTCTAACATATTGCATTTCATTCACATTGTTGATGCTACATGGAGTTTGGCCCTGAAACCTTTCAACTGGAAAAGTCATAAATATGTGATATGTCCATGCAAGCATGTGCTGTATCATTGATAGTCACAGACTCACATCCATTTGTTCTTAAGAAGTTGTACAGTAACCTATATGGTGCCTTTCAGAGGTGTTGGGCAAAGTTCCCAGAATCCCCAAGCAGCTGTATGAACATGATAGCAGTTATATTTTTAAGGGACATGGCAGTGAATGACTGACTTTAATATCTGAGATCTCATCTTCTCTTATTCTCATATCATTCCCTTTGAAGTTTAAAAAATCACAATATGTTTGGTTGGAGGAAAGGAGATACAACGTTACACGTTTCTGTCGCTGCAGTGGTATATTAATGGCCATAATTCAATCAAATATCCTTTCTTTGGGCACACTGCAATGCCCAGAATGCTACTGAAGTTCACTGATTGCAGTACAATTTGTAGTATCTGTTGCTTTGACTGCATCCTAAATCAATCTAGCATATTAATGTCAAGGAAAGCCCAGTGCACATATTGGTAATCAGAATTAAATTTATTTTGCTTCATTGACAGTAAGACGATTATCTTTAGCCCAGTTAAGCTAAATTGTTGAAATTTAAAGAGGTTTAGTCCTGAAGAATCAATTTAAACTAAATCAGCTTATATCACCATGCATCAGCTAAACCAAACTGTGAATCCACAAATAAGATTAGATTCAAGCCCTGTGGTTTAACAAATCTGTAATCAGTGTACTAAAATCAATGCTTTTAGTGTGGATAAAATATATTTATATCAAGAATATTTTCTTATTCAAATAGGTACTTTACTGAGCATCTTAGACAAGGGGAAGTAAGATAATCAGTTCACTAGCTATCAGTTCTTTCAACCATAATCCCATTCTATGTACATTATTTTATCCATAAAAATACAAAATATATGGTTTCATTATATAATATATATAATGTTAAATAATTAGCATTAGTTGTTATATAAGAGTATATAATGTAAATAAGTATATACAGGTGAAACTCGAAAAATTAGAATATCGTGCAAATGTTCATTTATGTCAGTATGGCAACTCAAAAGGTGAAACTCCAGTCCTTGTGAAAGTCCCCAACACTTTGGAATGGCCTTTTCCTGACAATCCTCTCCAGGCTGCGGTCATCCCTGCTGCTTGTGCACCTTTTTCTACCACACTTTTCCCTTCCACATAACCTTCTATTGATGTGCTTTGATACAGCACTTTGGGAACATCCAACTTCTTTTGCAATTCCCTTTTGGGGCTTTCCCTCCTTATGGAGGGTGTCAATGATGGTTTTCTGCACAACCGTCAGGTCAGCAGTCTTTCCCATGCTTGTGATTCCTACTGAACCAGCCTGAGAGACCATTTAAAGGCTCAGGAACCCTTTGCAGGTGTTATGGATTCATTAGCTGATTAGAGTGGGACACTTTGAGCCTAGAATATTGAACCTTTTCACACTATTCTAATTTTCTGAGATTGTGAATTTGGGGTTTTCATAAGCTGTACGCCATAATCATCACAATTATACCAAAGTAAGGCTTGACATATCTCGCTTTGCATGTAATGCGTCTATCTCATATATTGGTTTCACCTTTTGAGTTGCCATACTGACGTAAATGAACATTTGCACGATATTCTAATTTTTCGAGTTTCACCTGTATCATCCATGCAATAGTTTACGAAAATTTCCTTTAATTTGGGCTGAGGATGATGATACTGGTTTCTATTTCCATATTTTATTCCACTCTTGTTTCTTAATATCTTGTTGAAAATCTTTTTCCCAAGCCATTTGCAAACCAAATACAGCCTGGTATGTTTGTTCTGTGATAATATTATAGAGAGAGAAGTCCTTTAGATGAATGTGAAAGATTCAGTACTTCTGCTTCAAAGCTTGTCAATGGTCTGTTGCTTGAGCTTTTCTTTCTGAATTAAGAAGAAATTATCTAAACTGTAACTGAAATAGACAAGCACATTTTGGAGAAGTTAACACCTTAATTATCAATTCTAAATCAATAGGATTGCCAGGATGATGAAAATCCTTCAGTCTGTATAATTTCTGATTGATATTTGGTTTATAATGGTATAAGGAATTTAGGATAGCTAAAAATAGAAAAAAGAGGAGAACAAGGGGAAGCTAAAGTTTTTAGCCATTTTGCCCAGATTTTAAAATTAGCACTCCAAAAAGAATTGTCATCAGCTTTAAACTTTTTAACAGTATCTGGTAGAAATAAGTTTCTCATATCCCAGCAGCATTCTTCTGGGGCTTCCATTTTAAACCAGATTTCGGTTTCCACCTCTGCCAATAACCATACAATATTTCATAAATGGAAAGCCTCATAATAAAACACTTTTTGCTATTGTCTAAGAGTTAATGAAGATAAATGAATTGTTAAAACTTGAAATAAAAATAATAACTCAGGGAGTAAACCATCTTAGTGGCTGCAATTCTTCTAAGCCATCATAATTTTTTTTAGAGTTCATCTTTTTTTTTTAACAAACTTTAAGTATCTGTTGTGTACCATCTTTCCTACATAATTATATAGCAACGTAGAATTATCTCCCAGAATCATCTCGTACCTTAATACTCTGCTCTAAAAATAGTCTGATATTATACTGAAAGATAGGGTAGTTTCAGTGACATTAGGTACTTGTTATCATAATATGATATTATTTAATTTAAAAAATACTGAAGTACAAGTACATATACTTCAACAAATAAAAAGTCTTCAAATAACTAAAATAAACATGGATAAGAGCAAACAGCAAATGCAAAAGGAAATATTTCTTAAAAGCAGCTTACAAAGCAACCACTATCATAAGCGATAGCCCCAATAGCACGGGGAGAAATGAAATAAGGATGCATCTCAAACAACCATTTTTGGTAAAAGAGAAAAAGAGAAGCATCATTTGAAAGAAGTATTGTTCAGCCTGGATTCTTTTAACACTTCTTCTATGTGTTAATTTTTTAGACACTGCCAAAAAATTAAATCCTTGCAAATCAGTTTTGGACTGAATATCCAAAGGGGCTTTCCAATTAATTATTTCCTCCTTTCTAGCTACTCTAAAGAAGAATAAGAGACAGATCTTATGCAGCAAGTGTTCTTTATCCTTCTTCATATACTGAAAGAAGGATGAACCTCAGAACAGTTTCTATGGCCTGATGGATAATACTGAAATAATCCCCTAAACCTGATTCCAAAATATCTTAGCAACCTTAAAAATCCAAAATATCTGAATGAGAATCCATCTTTCTTTACTCTGGAAGGGGCATTCAATGCCTCCAGTACAAGAAAGGCATGCAGTCTGCATGTGAAATGAGAGGAAGGCTCAATCAGTGTAGATAAGATTAAGCTTAGATGGACCAAAAGTCTGTCTTAACTTATATTCTTATATCTTTCATGGGACTGGAAGTTATAGTGGGTACAAAATGTGTCAGTAAAATATTCCCACCAGTCTAGAATAATCCCACCATTTTGAAGTCCCTATTTTGATTACCAATAGGTTCCAGGCCCAACTTATGTGCTGGCTATGATTTATTTGTTTACTTATTCATTTATTTTTAAGATTTATAAGGCTGCCCAACTCAGTGTGACTCTGGGCAGTGTACAGCATAAGAAACAAACAGTAAATCAAAAAACAAAAAAACCCCACTATATAACAAGGTAGGTGGGGTGTTGGCCACTGGGCAGGCCTTCCTGGTAGTGGCCCTCACCCTTTGGAACACCTTCCCAGATGGTCCCAGTTCTTCTTATGTTTTGTAAGCAAATGAAATCTATACTATTGGCTGTTAAATGATTTGGCATCTAAGAAGGTAATTAAGTGACATTTGTTTTTTATACTATTGTTCATTGGGCTGTTCCCAGTTCAGAGTCTGTTTGAATTGGGCCAGGTTATAAATGTTGAAAATAAATAAATAGCATGGCAGGATCATTCATTTATTTTTACATATGTATGCACACATACAGATACACACACATACATACACACATATACACATATGATACACGAATACATCTCAGTAGTCACACTACTTCAGGAAGATTTAAAAGTCACTGGAATATATGATTTTGATTTTTCACAACACATTGTTTCCATATCCCATTTTCGTTCACTCTAGATCTCTGACAGTTACAAAGAACTATCAAACTATTGTATATCAATGAAATTGGGTAAGGGAATATGTTCTTTCCATAAACTTCAGCCCCTATGACATAAGGAAAATGGTTTGAATGAAAGAAATCAAAAATTCCAATAGCCCTTTGGAGAGTCAAAAGTATATTTATGATATTGGGTCTTGAATTCCATTGTGGTCTTGAACTCTTTGAATTTAAACAGCTGTTTTTCAGCATATTGGTTTGAACTACATGGAACTGAACGGCTGAATTATCATTGAGATAAACAATTTGGTCTACATTGTAATAATTTATTATAATCTTAAACAGTGGTGTACTGGTAAATGTCTAACAACTGGTTCCGCTGGCTCCATTACCATACCACGCCAGGCTGCTAGCCACTAGACAGGTGATCGGCACACTAGGAGTCAGCTCAGCTCTGCTCTGCTCTCAACAGTTTGTAAAATTCCAGATAATTTAACAATCAGTTCTTGTGAGTTGGTACAAGCTGGCTCCAGCACACCACTGCCTTCAAATGATTCAAAAGCAACATCTGAAGGTACCTTTAATAAGAACCTGTTGGTATTTAGTAATGGGCTACCAAACTTAAAAAGATAGTTATTCAAATCAATGCTAAAGAAATCAATTTGATGATCCTATTTCAAAATCAGATCTATTGGTCTTATAGGAGAAAATTGAAATAGCTTGTATTCAATAGAGGTCTAAATTACTTAATTTTTTAAATTAATAATTGGTAGGCAGACTGTGGGTGTTTCCAAAATGTTGTAAGTCTAAAAAGTGTTAGGCAAGAGGCAGACTATATGTGGGTAGATAACATTTCCTTAACATTTGTGCTTCTTTGTTATTGTTGACAGGAGCAGAAGATGAAAACTCTGCTTCAGAATGTGTCGTGTTCAATTTATTCTTAGGACTTTTACAGATGAAAGAGTAAAAAGAAAACAGAACCCAGAAACTGTATTATTAACAGTAAAGAATCACAACATAATAACATTTAGAGTTAAAAGAAACATAGACAGTACTCTTCTCTGTTCAGTGTGGGAATCTTATTGTTGGAAGTTAAAACTTTGTGTATGTGCACATAAGTGTTCCTGAGAGCAGAAATCTGACTATAAAATCATTAGTGAACCACATTTGTAGAACTATAACAGAAAGGAGATTTCTTTACAAGAAATATATTGCAGGGATAGTCAAGCCTAGCACCTAACTATATTCTACTAGGTAGACAGTCCAAAAGCGTGAGCTTTGTGTGTCGGTGTCTGGCAAGAAGGCAGAAAAAAGTAATTTGCCATCCCTTAGGCAACAATAGGCAGAATGTTAGACCATCTGAGCAAATCCTTAACTATCTACTGCTCCCTAGTGGTTATAGGTCCTGAAGCACTGAAGAGTCAGTGCCATTGGATTTGGACCTCCGAAACTTAAAACTACTGTATTCTTGACAGACGACTACCTAAATAGATAGGTAATGGTGCTTGGTTTGACCTTTAAAGCCCTTCAAAGCATGGGGCCAGGTTATCTGAGGAACCACCTCTCTCTGATCACAGAAGCCCATCCCATTAGATCTGGCAGGGAAGGTATGTGTTCCAATAGTCAGGGACCTGCATTTGGTGGGTCCCTGGAGGTGGGCCTTCTCTGCTGTGGCTCCCTCCTTGTCAAACACTCTCCCTTCTGGAGTGAAGCTCGCCCTTTCCCTGCTGACGTGCTGACATGGTTGTGTCATCAGGCCTGGGGGTCTTTGGGAACCAGAGACATTCTTAGGTGGCTCCGCTATGACTAATATTCTCTCTGTGGGGTTTGTATATTTTAAAATTTTAAATGTTTAAACTTTTTGAGGATGCTGTATTTTAATAATCACTGCTTATCTTTTATAATGATTCTTTTTTAATGTATTTGTTCTTTTATTTAATTATTATATGCCGTCCAAAGTCACTTTGTGTGAGATGGGCAGCTGTATAAATGTGATAAATAAATAAAAATAAATAAAATAGATGCTTTCAGCAAACGAATATCCCCAGGCTGAGAAATACCTATTTCTCAGTTGTGCAGTTCTTGTCATTATAATGTCACTATTAACCTCCAGCGGAAATCTACTTCCTTGAATCCTTCAACCATTCCTTTCCCGCTCATCCCTAGAGTAACAGAAACAGACCTCTTTCATCTTGTGTGTGACACCCATGCAGTATTTGAAGATAGCTATCATGCCTTTTCAGAGTGACCCTCTGAGGAGACTGCTATTGATCCCTATCAATCAGAGTTTTGGAATGGGTGGTGAAATCATGGAAACAGGACTTCTCATACATGGACTGTGCAATGCAGGGGATTAACAGAGATCTGTTTCATACAGAAGCAAGATCAAAATACAGTTTTGATAAATTATATGCTATGATGATGATGATGATGATGATGATGATGATGATGATGATGATGATGATGATGATAAGAAGAAGAAGAAGAAGAAGAAGAAGAAGAAGAAGAAGAAGAAGAAGAAGAAGAAGAAGAAGAAGAAGAAGAAGAAGAAGAAGAAGAAGAAGAAGAAGAAGAAGAAGTTGCAAAAGCAACTTAAATAATATACTGGCTCCATATTAGTCTAGGTGGATTTAGGTATTTATGAGGAATTATTACAAAGGAGTAGCACAGTTAAACAACCTTAACTGTGACCCTTTTCTGTAAAAGATAGAAACTGAATCTAAATAATGCAACATTTTTCTTTGCAATTACTCAAAGAATAGTTACAGTATAATTAGTAGAATTGGTTTTTCCTTAAAATCCTGATCCTGTTTCAAAAAGTTCCAATCCCCTTCTTTATTACATAGTTTTATACATGCAAAGAATAGTTTCTTCATCACTGATCTATAATCATAAAAATAGGCCATGAATCACATATACAGGTGAAACTCGAAAAATTAGAATATCGTGCAAATGTTCATTTATGTCAGTATGGCAACTCAAAAGGTGAAACCAATATATGAGATAGACACATTACATGCAAAGCGAGATATGTCAAGCCTTACTTTGGTATAATTGTGATGATTATGGTGTACAGCTTATGAATTTTCTGAGATTGTGAACCCCAAATTCACAATCTCAGAAAATTAGAATATTACATGACATCAATAACACAGGGATTGGAAATAGAACAATATTGGACCTCTGCAAAGTATAAGCATGCATATGTACTCAGTACTTGGTTTGGTCCCCTTCTGCAGCAATGACTGCCGCAATGCGGCGTGGCATGGATGCTATCAGCCTGTGGCACTGCTGAGGTGTTATGGAAGACCAGGATGCTTCAATAGCGGCCTTCAGCTCCGCTGCATTGTTCGGTCTCATGTCCCTCATCTTTCTCTTGGCAATGCCCCATAGATTCTCTATGGGGTTCAGTCAGGCGAGTTTGCTGGCCAATCAAGCACAGTAATCCCATGGTCATTGAACCAGGTTTTGGTACTTTTGGCAGTGTGGGCAGGTGCCAAGTCCTGCTGGAAAATGAAGTCAGCATCCCCATAAAGCTCGTCTGCGGAAGGAAGCATGAAGTGCTCCAAAATCTCCTGGTAGACGGCTGCGTTGACCCTGGACTTAATGAAGCACAGTGGACCAACACCAGCAGATGACATGGCTCCCCAAATCAACACAGACTGTGGAAACTTCACACTGGACTTCAAGCATCGTGCATTGTGTGCCTCTCCATTCTTCCTCCAGACTCTGGGTCCTTGGTTCCCAAATGAGATGCAAAAGTTGCTCTCATCAGAAAAGAGGACTTTGGACCACTGGGCAACAGACCAGTTCTTTTTTTCTGTAGCCCAGCTAAGACGCTTCTGACGTTGTTTGTTGTTCAGGAGCGGCTTGACAAGAGGAATACGACATTTGAAGCCCATGTCCAGGATCCGTCTGTGTGTGGTGGCTCTCGATGCACTAACTCCAGCCTCAGTCCACTCCTTGTGAAAGTCCCCAACACTTTGGAATGGCCTTTTCCTGATAATCCTCTCCAGGCTGCGGTCATCCCTGCTGCTTGTGCACCTTTTTCTACCACACTTTTCCCTTCCACATAACCTTCTATTGATGTGCTTTGATACAGCACTTTGGGAACATCCAACTTCTTTTGCAATTCCCTTTTGGGGCTTTCCCTCCTTATGGAGGGTGTCAATGATGGTTTTCTGCACAACTGTCAGGCCAGCAGTCTTTCCCATGCTTGTGATTCCTACTGAACCAACCTGAGAGACCATTGAAAGGCTCAGGAACCCTTTGCAGGTGTTATGGGTTCATTAGCTGATTAGAGTGGGACACTTTGAGCCTAGAATATTGAACCTTTTCACACTATTCTAATTTTCTGAGATTGTGAATTTGGGGTTTTCATCAGCTGTACGCCATAATCATCACAATTATACCAAAGTAAGGCTTGACATATCTCGCTTTGCATGTAATGCGTCTATCTCATATATTGGTTTCACCTTTTGAGTTGCCATACTGGCATAAATGAACATTTGCACGATATTCTAATTTTTCGAGTTTCACCTGTATTATTAGGAAAGTACAGTATAGACTTAGGCTTTGAAGGTTTCCAGTTAAAACAAGGATTAAAAACACATACTGTATATGATTTGACCAAATTGAGTTAGCATTGTGCATGCAGTCAGTTTGGGCTTTACCATTTGACTCCCATTTTAAGAAATGAATATATACCATTAAAACCCATGTTTTAAAAATGGTTTAGAATTTTGGAAAAGATGGAAACAATATCTGTTCCAGACAAAACTAGGAGAATACATGGCAATGGAAACATTAACTGTATCCATTCACAGCAGAAGTCTAACCAAATTCAAGCCAGAATATTCCAATACACCATATGAACATATTACACAGCAAGGCAAGATAAGTCACTTAGAACAGGGTTCCTCAACCTCAGCAACTTTAAGATGGGTGGAGTTCATCTCCCAGAATTCCCCAGCCAGCGTGGCTGGCTGGGGAATTCTGGGAGTTGAAGTCCACCCATCTTAAAGTTGCTGAGGTTGAGGAACCCTGACTTAGAATATGGTTTCTGAAGAAAAAGAGAAACCATTGAAAGAATAATTAAAACAATCTAAGCAGAAATTAGCAATCACAGATGACTAAAGCATAGCATAAAAATATTTAAGTAGTAATTAGCGGTTAGGGGAAAAAAGAGGAAGAAAAAGAGAAAGGGCTACTAGAATTCTTTTTCCTATGTTTTCCTTTTTTAAAATTTGTTTTGCCCTTTTTATTGTTTTATAAACATCATATTTTCATTTCAATCTTCACTTTAGTGCAAGGTCTATTAGTTGTAAGTAAATGTATTCCTTTCCCTTTCTTTGTTTTTGCCTTTTGTTGTTGTTCGTTTTGCCTAATCAATTAAAAATAAAAGCAGGGAAAAAGAAGAAACCATGTCTCTTTGCTGGTCCTTCCCTCATCTGGTTCTTCAATCACACAGCTGCCAGAGACATTGATGAAAATGTCCATTTTGAGGGAAGGAAAGCCAGATGACTTTATGGCAAGGGTTCTCAAATGTATTGTTGTCCTAAAATAATAAATGTTGTGACCCGAAGAATAAAGATACTGATAACCAGGGTAATATGAATTGAATTCTTTCCAGTTGCACACTTCCTTTTGCCTGACACTTGAGAAGCTCTAGATGCCAACTTCTATCAGATCCCCTTTCCTTTATATATGGAAGTATTTCCCCCAGTTGGGACAAAAACTTCTGGCTAAACATCACTCCCAGACAGGCCAGCCCACCTCTGATGACACAGAGGCTGGTCCAGAGAAGCAGCAGACTTTGCCTTCCCATCTCTTGCTGAGGGATGAGTGCCCAGGAGTTTGTCTTTCTGGGTGTGGTTCTCTCCTGCCAAGTTCCTGGTCAAGAACTCTGGCATCCTTGTAATAAGAGCCTTTGAATGGGGAAGTGGGGAAAGCAGAGAAAGAGGGAAAGATGAAGGGGAAAGTGGTTCAAAGGAATGAAGCAGCTGTGAAATCAAAGAAATTGCCACTGGCTCTGGTGATCTGGATTCCCTGGTCAATCTTTTCTTATACATTAAAGCCATAGTACCTCAGTGTTTGTGGCAGCCCTTCTAGGAGCCAAAGGATCATAGGAGAGCCCTTCTAGTCTCTAGAGGAACATTTGGGAGACCGTCTGGGGGGAAGTAAATATCTCCAGAAGCAGGGAAGGGGAATCTTTGCCAAGGAAGATAGTGTGACATCATTTTTAACAACAGCTACCCAAGACTTGCTGCACTCTGTCCCTAGCTCTTGAGGGGGGTCTGCACCCAACCTGAACCTTCTTTCCCATTGACTATACATCATGAGCAACACCAGGCAATTCCTGCTCTCCTTGGCAGTCAGAGCTGGGCAGATGCTGGACTCCCTGCCACCTGCCTTGCCTCCCTTCTGGCTGCCCAGAAGTTTCCTGATTACGCTCACTCCCCCAGAGGGTTATGAGTCCCTGCTTTATAGGCTTAAAGGCTTGATTATTGGTAGTAAATCTGTTTCTGTTGAATGTATCTTCCCAAAGAAATGGTCACAAGTCCAATCTGCTTTATGCTGAGACATATGCAATCAGGTCTTCTGAACTTTGATCTTACCAATCCAGAACTTCAACAATATTTGAAGCCTGGAGTAAAACCAAAAGAACCTTTTAATATGCAAAACCCATATATCAAACATGATAGGCTCTTCTGGAAGGCTTTATACAACTTGGGAAAAGGATTTGGCAATTGAATTTAATGAGTCATCTTGAAATTTTTTATGGTACAAAATGTCCTTCAAATCTATGTCAGTAAGTCATCAAGAATTGACATTAAAAATAATTCATAGATGCATTACACTTTTTAAAATGTGTATTGTATTTAATTAAAGTCTTTCTAGATTCTCTTAGAGAGTTTTATTCGAATTGGTACCTATTGTCATCTCTGTGGCAGTGTTCATGTGGTTACTCATTTTCGCTGAAAGTTTTGAGGAAATAGGAAAAGTTATCTATCAACCTTTGGTACTTAGTTCTAGTGTGGCTTTATTGTCTATTTTTCCAAAGATGTTTGTAATTATTTATGCACATGCATAGATAATAGAAGCAGAATTAAGCGTGTTGAAATCCTACTGATTTTGGCAATAGAAGTAAGCATATGGATAAATAACTTCCATTATTTTATTTTTTTTAACTTAAATGTACTCAATTCTAGTTGGACTTAATTCATGTTTCTTCATAGTAAATAAAGCATCCCAGTTTGCCAGAGATCTAGCCTTCTGAAATTTTGGACTCTCTCAGTAATTAAGAAAAATATTGTGGTATCAAATTTCTTATCCATTAATATTTGGGTAGCATTAATGAGGGGCACCACCTTATCCATAGCCTTTCTGAGTTGTCCCATAAGTGCAGAGAGGAGAAAGGTACCTTTATGTTTCCTTTCCCCCCCTCACTTTTCACAATCTTGAAGAAAAACAGATTTCTCCTTTAGCTTTTCCCTTGATATAGCTATGAAATTCCTTCTATTATACATTTGTAGTCTTACAGTATGGCAGCATTAAAGTCTGCTGTAAAGAGATAATTTACTCACTCCTTTTCAACGTGTACAATTGTCTTAGAAAATAATTCAGCGGAAGTTTTAAGTTTCGTTGAGCTACTTCCAGTTCCTTCATTTCAAGTGTAAGAACAGCCCATGGTTAATAAAAAATGATTTTAAGTGAATTGAACTGAAAAGTTTTAAATTGCATTTAATGTTCTTAAACGTAAATGCACAGGAGAGCTTTAGGCCCTGATGTTTTTGCTTTGCTGTAGATATAATTCTTCCTAGCTGGTTGCTGAGCAGCCAAATGCAGCTGAATGACAATGAATCACAGTTGTGAAGGATCCTTCTTAGCAAGTTTGCTCAAGTTCTTGTAGCTTTCAAAAATCTTTTGCTAGGAATGCTATATAGAAATATGCTCCTGATAGAGCACTTTTCATTTGTAACCTTCAGTGATTGTCCTTTTATAAATCAACCAGATGGTAACTCTTTTCTCTTAGAATGAAAAATGGACAGAAAGGTTTTTTGTTTTTTTTTAATGGACACCATTGCTTTCATAGTGCTTTTAATTGATATGTTTCAAATGTTGTTGGTCCCCAGGGCAGGGTTGTGGCTGGAGCCAAAATTCACCACCCCCTCCCTATTGGTGGGAGGAAGTAGCAAAAGCGTGACCTTTATGTCTGGCTAAAAAAAAAATTCAAACATTTTATAGTCATAGGGCAGCTATTTGCTCCGTATATGGCTTGAGGTGCAATTTCATTTTTACTTTAAATGCATGTTATCCGATTCTTCAATAAAATGTGCTTACTTTGAGTAAATGTGTTTAGCATCCAGGCAGCAGAAACAAACATCATTTCATTCCGGCTCTTGGTTCTGTCTTTGTGGATTTAACACTTCAGAAACGGGCACAGCGTTCAAAGATGGAACAGGGCTGGACAGGAGAAGGGAAATATAACTACTATGCATCACAGATGAAATAACTTACATAGCTACTTGGTGGATGAATATGGTTTAAGATCCTTAAGTCCAGAGTCTACAATGACCTAGTTGCACCACTATATAAGTTATTCATTGTTTCACTCTACAACTGATTTTCATTTCATTTAATGGATGTGTCCAATAAGTAAAAAATGGATTTAATTGCCAAGGTATCCCCAGTATTGTGGCCCTGGGCAAATGCCACATGGGTTAAACTTCACAAACAGGATACTAGCAACTAATACTAAGAACAACCATAGCCACTTGTTGGGATTTTCCTCTAACCTTTTTTCTTTCTCTCACAGGAACTTTTTACACCAGAATGTAAGTTTAAGGAGTCTGTTTTTGAAAATTATTATGTAATCTACTCATCGATGCTCTACAGACAGCAAGAGTCGGGTAGGGCCTGGTTCTTGGGGCTCAACAAAGAAGGGCAAGTCATGAAAGGCAATAGAGTGAAGAAAACAAAACCAGCAGCTCATTTTCTACCGAAGCCATTGGAAGGTAAGCTTTACTTTGACACAGCTTCATGTATCAAAACCTTGCAAAGAACTTTTCACTTTCAAGTTGACTTCCAAGTGATTACCACACCGATACTCTTGCATGCACTTCCTAACAGTCCTTCGTGACTCCTCCCTACTTTGTATTTTGTGTCTGATTTTATCCCATCTGAAAAGGACAGGTATGAAAAGCACTTTGGTGGCAATCTTTGAGCTGGGCATGAATACAGGAAGCTTTTCTGAAAGCAAATCCCGGCACCTCCAAAACAAAGTCTGAACATGAACAGGAGGCTCCCAGACGAAATGCCGTTCTTGTAAGAAACTCAGCAAGTGACGATAGATAAGCCAGCCTTCTTTTAGCCTCAGTCCTTTTGAGCACTATGGAGTGAGAAGAGTATTGGCCCCTCTTATAGAGTTGTATAGTACGTGAAGCACTTTGCTTGAAAGTCCAACATAAAATACTGTTATTCCAAAGGAAAAGTTAGAGGTCATGATGAAATGAAAAAAATATTATCACTTAGGGAAATCTGGTTTGCAATATGCTCTCTATTTCTAAATAATAATCATCATCATCATGATAATGATAATGATAATTGCAAATGGCAGCTTTACTTGGAACAGCTTACATCCTGCGACAATACCTTTAATACCATCAAACAACATCTGCCTATCCCAGGTCCTTGGGGAGGACTTGATAGGTGGATAAAAATGCCAAATCCAGTCTAAACATCTGGCTGACTGTGCTACTAACCATCATCATCATCATCATCATCATTTCATCATAAATGTGTCTGTGACAATTAGCACTTCATAGTAATCCATAATTTAGTTTCTTTGGCATAATATAAGTCCATTTCATTTAAAAAATTGCTTTTTTGTCAATTAACCACAAGTTGAAACACTGATTTACTGCTGGTTTACCAATCCTGGCTTATTCCTGGTTTGTTTTGTATTTTGCCCACTTTTCCTAGCAGTAATAATTGAGAAGGAATTGGTTAAACAAACTATGATTATGACTTGTTTGTTTCTTTACAATAAGCCATGGTTAAACACTAAATTCAGGTTTAACACCACCAGAAGCATCAGTACATTTACTGATAAATCTGATTTTTAATTTAAAATCTACAACAGCAAAAAATCCAAGCCTGATACCATGGTCACATGATACTTCCAGTAAGCAATTAGAGAAAACAGTAATATAAGATCTCTCAGCAAACTCATATATCTTAATCATGTTTAAAAATACTTGGTTGGTTTAAAAAACTACCAACATATTAAAAAGATCTAAAACAAGTCAAAATTCCAACAGCAAATTTTGTATATACTGAGTAAACAAGACTTATATATATCAACACCTCACATCTTTTGTACATCAATATTTCCATTACAACAATTTTCTACAGTTTTTCATACCAGAGATCTAGTGATGAAGCCTCTGGATTTTTCCGATATTGTACTATAGCCAGCCTTGAACTGAAAGGTTATCTTATTTTTAGTATTTTGAGTTGTCTCACTAAATAAATATACATTGGGATGGAAACTGAATTTTCCTGTATCCATACTATGAATCTTCCTAATCATTTCTGACCAGAATCTTTCTGCAACCTCACAGGTGCTCTTTGCCTCATCACACTTCCAACATTTATATGGGCCTTTCCCAGTAATTGTAGTTACTTGCATGGAGGTATAATAACACCTATGAATCACTTTTCCTTGATCTTTGCTGATATGGAAGATAATATAGGATTCTTCCAAAGTATAGCCCATTGTGTGTCTGAGATATTATACAGATAGTCCTTGTTTAGCGATTGCCTCATACAGTGACCTTTCGCAGTTACCATGGTGATGAAAAAGTAACTTTGTAATCAATCCTCACATTTACAACCTTTGCAGGTCTGTAAAACAAAGGAAAGCTGAAGTAAGATCACAAGGCCGGTCGTGGTTTCACTTAGTGACTGCTTTGCTTAACAACTGAGTTCCAGTACCAATTGTAGTCGCTAAACAAGGACTACCTGTATCTTAAATCTGATTCCTATATTTCTCTGAGCAATGGTAATCCCACTCCAACAATTTCTAACTGGATATTATATATTTTGGATATTAGACATTTAGAAAACTTTGAAAGTTCTAACATAACATTTTCAAAGCAGTCGCAATGCTGTCATCTTATGGATTATGTTTTTAACAAAATAACTCATTTTGTTAATTGGTAACCAATTAAAGTCCATATATGACAATTTCTACTTTAAAAAAATCTTCTGGCATTACTTGATTATTTGTAAAATAATCCCTCAGTCTAAACAAGTTTTGTTGCCTCCATATATTACTAAATAGCTCTGCTAAATTATTTGGAAAAGAATCATAACGCATAATTGACATTAAGGGGGAGGAAGATGGAACTCATTTTTCCCTCAGTACTTCCAAATCTTCAAAGCACAGTCAAGAAACCTGTTGATACGTGTTGAACTTATCCATTTTATATTTTTTGCTTTCAGAAAAGGTATCAGTGCTGTTCTTTGATTTGTCAACCACTTAGTCTCCGTTTGTGCCCATCTTCTATATTTTGAGTTTTCTACCCAAAACAAATATTGTCTGAGTTGAAATGATGTATGGTATGTATATATTTGGAAAGCCTCATCCTCCTTTTTAAGATTTCAAAAATAATAGGCGTTTATTATTCTCAGTCTTTTTTCTATTAAGCACTAATTGTATAAAATGTGTTGCCAGGAGTTCAAGACCTTAGAATTCAGATATATTGATATATTTTGGAAATAAGAAAACAACTTTGAAATACTGATAACAGAGTAGCTATTTTGCCCAAAACAGATAAATTAAGCAATTACCACTTTCTAAGTTTTTTTTTAATTGTTTTCAGCAGCAGGATATAGTTTAACACACTAAGATTGCTTGGAATATTATTTCCTAATATCTTTTGACAGATTTTAATGTCATATTGCGCTGCTGCTGCTGCTGCTGCTGCTGCTGCTGCTGCTGCTGCTGCTGCTGCTGCTGCTGCTGCTGCTGCTGCTTCTTCTTCTTCTTCTTCTTCTTCTTCTTCTTCTTCTTCTTCTTCTTCTTCTTCTTCTTCTTCTTCTTCTTCTTCTTCTTCTATATCTTTCAGCCTATATCCATGAAAAGAGCTTCCATTTTTTGATGGCTAATTTTCAAATCCTGCTAGTTTTCCATAGTTGATAATTTTTTGGATAATTATTGGCAGTTCTTTTATTGGTTCAGATAAAAAGAGTGCAGTGTCATTGGCACATACATTCACATTCTGTTCACGTAAGACTCTACTGTCTTACAAATGTTCATTATTTTGGATTCTCCATAATAGCAGCTCTACATCCCTGCCTTGTCATTTTAAAGATCTGGAACTTTTCTGACTCAAAATTATTAGCTCTTACTGTGGCATTTAAAGTATTATATAGTTTAGCTGAGCAAAAGTTATGACCCAAGTTGTATTTATTTAAGATTTTCCTAGGAAAGACAATTCTAACTGATCAAAGGCTTTGAATGCATCAAGAGTAAAAACAGTCAAAGGTGACTGGTATTTCTTGTTGCATTCAAGAAGATTTAGCATTGTCTAATAAAATCTGAGAGTTACTTTCCTTTCACAAAGCCATATTAGTCTAAATTAATGCATTATTTTATTAATTATTTCAGTCTCATGGCTAATATAGATGTAAAAATCTTTACATCGTTTTTTAAAGAAAATGAATCACAGACAGACTCACTTTTGTTCATACTGTTCACATTTGGTTTGGTTTGGATTTTTTGTTTTGTTGGTTTTTTGTGTATCTGTGTTAATCCCATGATAGCTGCCCAGAGTCACAATTGTGAGTTGGGTGACCATATAGACAAATATATGTTCATTCCAACAAGATCCATGAAATTCAATATGAAGATTTCAATAAAATCATTTATTTGACCCAATTATCCTTTACTTTTTAACAGTTTGCATATAATTATTCAATTCTCTGCTCCTTTCCATTATTGTCAGAATCCTATGAAATGCTAAAAGGTGTCTTCCTGTCAAGTGGGTGAAATTAAACAAATTGATGCATACTTTAAAGTTTTAGCTTTGCCATGGAGATAAAAGATTTGGTTATATCCACAGCATATGTTAAGCTGACTTTAGCTCGTTATCTATAAATAACCCTTGAGATCACATAATAAATAAAACTGAAACAAAGAAAATCAAGAAAAGTTAAAGCAATCAAAAATAGTGACAATTTATCACAATCCCAGTCATGGCTATTTCGAGGTAAAGCCTACTGAGTTCAGTACTGATAAGTGAGGATCAGATTGTGGTCTAATCATCCTGAATAAATTATTAGGATGGGCACCAAGGGCCCTGGTCTATACTAGGCAGCTACGTTACATATTAAGTAAGAGTATGGCAGTACTACTAGTGACTAATGCTTTAAATGGCTCTCTCTTCCCTTGGCAGACATTGTGCTATGCACAGAAATGGCATAGACCTTCTGCTCTCCTTTGCATGTTAAGGCCCTTCGAGCTTCCCCCCATTTACAGCTCATATTTTCTCTAACAAAAATACAGTCTTGTGCCACAATATAAGATAGTCACAATGTTGTTTTTGCTGCAACCAAATAATGCAGCTGCCCTTCTAGACTTTTCCACAAACAGTAACACAGATTTGGAAAACATGCAGACACACTCTCTAATTCAAATATGGCATCCATTTCAATCAGATGTACTTCCAAATTAGTTTGTTTTAGGCTGCACATATTTATGTTTTGCTTTTTACAGTGTATACATATGATGGAAGTCAATATGCAGCCAAAATAGGAATATGTATGCGTTGTATTAAATGGTGTTATTTAAAAAACAGCTCTGCATCAGGTCTGAGTTAAATGCCCTCAAGGAAGGGGCTTCTGATACCATACCTGAAAGAAGTACAGAAACAAACGTTGTTGGCATGTTTGACTCACACAGGCTCCTCTTTTCTCCTCTTTCCTCTAACAATACAGTTGCCATGTACCGAGAACCCTCTCTACATGATGTGGGAGAAACAGTGCCAAAGGCTGGGGTGACGCCAAGTAAAAGCACAAGTGCATCGGCAATAATGAATGGAGGCAAACCAGTGAACAAGAGTAAGACCACATAGCCAGAGCCTCGTGGGTGTGGTGACTTACTGAACTCTCTATGTACAGCTGAGCACTTTATCCTTGCGAGACTCTCCCACTCCGGTGTCTGTGGATTAGCTGGAAGCAAGCGACGGCTTGCTCTGTGCTCGTTCCAAATCTGTAACTCCTCCCACAGCAAAGACATTTGGATGACCAGCTGAACTCTGACCATAGAATGCCCTGCCAGTATGGAATGCCTTTTAATCTCTTTTCTGTGACTGTGACACCTCATGTGAATGGCATACTTCACAAGTACACTTGATATCTTGCCTGCTGACAGTTACCCATAACTCCCCCTTTGGAGCCCAGGAAACCCCCGTGTTTTAAGTTCAATTTTGTAGCCCACAGAATAATAACAAGTAATTTCTAGATAGATGCTGTAAAACCTGTGCTATTATGGATTTTCTCTTCCTCCCCTTTTTTACGAGGCTGCTTGCTCTGCTGTCTGTGTGACTCCTTTGCAGGGATTATGTTTCTCTCAGATTTAAGTGTTGCTGGTGGCTTAGTTCTGGAAAGTCATCAGGGAATTAGGGGAGCCTTCAAAACCCCATTAGGGATCATACCTGTAAAAGATGGGATTACTGCAAGTAAGGAGTCAGCCTGAATACACTCCAGTATGTTCCTGAGGAGGGAAAAGCATCGTGCGTGGCTAGTCAACAACCTTTCAAGGCCAATGTTTGATACCCCCTGTGTGTGTGTGTGTGTTTTATACATATCACAAACTTACTGGTAATGGTAACATTTGCCTTGCCCAGCAAGCAAGACCCACATATTTTTAAGAAAGTGGGTCCAAAGAACTCTGTAGGCCTTGTAGGCCTGAATTAAGGCTCATTTTTCATCTACTAGTACTCATTATCTGAAATTAAAAAAAAAATTAGAATGAATGGGAATTGTGCTACCTAAGCCTCTTTCAAAACAATAGATTTCTTCTCCTGTTTTTAAAGAATGGAACGTAATCCCATCTTTATTTATGGCTGTAGTTCACTCTTTTACTCAGCAAAGCATGGGCAAAGAAGTTGTGTTTTTCTCTGCAGCAACAATGCAAAAGGTAGTTACAGAACATACTTCAATATTTTCAGTGTTCAAAAGAGAGGGAAAATTTTAAACATATTTCAAGGGTTCCTTTCTGTTTATTTGATAGCTTAGCATGCAAAGTCAAGGCAATGTATTATTTTATCTGTACCACAGCACTATGTTTCCAGTCCAGCTTCTTAGGATATTATGGCCACTAAATTGCTAGGTTTTCAGTGCCTTGCATTTATCTAACTATTTTGGTTTTCACTGTATTCCACAAACCTAAGAAAATTCTGACAAAATAGCAAGGTCAAGAACTTTTCCCCTTTGATTACTAAATGAAATAAATACCACTAATATTTCTTGGTTAGAGAACACTGAGGCCAAAATGAAAGAATAGTAACAGGGAAGAAAAGGCTATTAAACAAATGGATAAATATTTTGAAAGTATATACTAGAAAGCTAGATTAAAAACAGAAAGCATGGACCAAAATGTATCTTAGTTCTGGAAAATCATGTATGAGACCTCTAAGCATTCACATTCCATTTCATTTTTGAAACTTTTTTTCAAAGTGGCTTTAAATATTGGTTTACTTTAATATTTATTATGGACTTTTCAAATTTCTTATTTGGGTTGATGGTAATAGATTACACTTTGAATTAACTCTTGAATCTTGATTCATATCAGCTGTATTTGAATTAGTAAGCCCTTAAGATATGTGTGAGAAGATTACAAATTGCTACTAGGTTATAAATATACAAAATGAGTATTTGATCATTCAATTTCTAGATTTCTCCATGCATGGTAAGAGGCTGTTTTAAGTCAGTTTCTTTCAGCCACATGAGTTGAAGCACATTTATTCAGTTTCCAGAATTTAGTCACATTTTTTAAAACAACAACAACAACAAAGATTTATTGAGGTACTTTAAAACAAAGGAAGAATCGGTGCACAAAAATGAACAGTAAACATCCTTTTGCTCCTTGGCTTCTAGAGAAGGAATATCTCAGAGGTTCCTCTTGGGAAGAAGGCCATTTTGATTTTGTCACCGCACAGGGGAGAAAGGAGTGATGTTGGTTCAGCACAAGTAGATCAGCAGGTGGCCTGGGTGATTCATGGAGGCATTCCATTTGCAGATGCACTTGGTGTCTGCCCAGGTCTGCCAACCCACCGTGTTTTATTCTGAATTGTGAAATGTTTTGTGTTTTTTTTCTAGAGCCCCTGCTATTAGAGACTGCTTACTTTGATTTTCAGTATATTTTCTGTACTGTGCAACTGAAAGCTCTGAAACAAGAATGCAAAATAAAAAGATGTTAAATGTATTCTTTTCCCTTCATTTTAATGATGTTGTATGAAGCTGGAGAGGGACAGGTTGGGGCTTGTGGATGACCTCAGGACTTGGAACCAAGCGTAAGGCACCAAGCGTAAGGTGAGGTAACATATTATCACTTTGTCAACTCATTTTATAATGCCAGCAAGAATTGGGTTTTTTTATATACCTGCTGTATGTTGCTCCAGACTTGCATTCATTGCAACATAACTCTTTGGGGGCATTCTGCTAGGGCAATTCTTTCTCTTTCCATGTACAAAGAAGCTTTGGGGCCACAGTCAAGGTTGGCTAAATGGGACTATTCTCTTTTGCCAGTTGCAATACCTTCACTTAATTTTTACATTCATGCCCATACTGCCATACCAACCAGCCATGTGGTTAATAATAAGACTGATTTCATGTTTGTAAATGATTGACACTGTGCTATAAGTAGGACACACGTATTCCCCTCTTTGTTGTAATGGGTATAGGTTGCCTTCACACCTTCCGTGACTGGGAGGAACTTAAATAAGCTTATTTGAGAATCTAAACCTATTTCAGCACAGAGGAGAGAATGTGTGGTTCCTTGTGCTTTGGTTACTCTTTTAAGTTTGTCTTTTGTCTCATCTGTTTGCATGGGAAAGGGATGGTAATAATGAATTGCATGTAGTAGGCTATATGTATCAGACCTGTTGGTATGTACTGCAAAACTGACATACATATAAGCAACGAGTTTGTCTGCATTGTACAGTTTGTGTTTATTACCATTTTGTTGTATACACAGATACAGCATATTGAATAAAATATTTATATGAAACACATATTAAAAAAATACCCTTTATATATTTTTTAAAAATGTGCAAAGTAGCACTGCAATGGTTGCAGTATAATGAGACATGTAAATAGTTTGGCAAAACTCAATTCTCTTTCCCCAGACCATGCCAAAGAAAATTTTAGCTCCTTGGTATATTACCTCTCTTGCTGTTTTCCAGGACAAGATGTCACATTTGGTTCCCTTTCAAAATAATGTTGCCGTCAAGTGAAACTTTCTTTTCAACTGCCTGTTACTTCCTAAAGAACTGTACAGTAAATCTGATGGAATCAATTTGTATTTACAGATTGTGTGTGTTATACTTCCATGTACACTCTATCTCTACGACTGAACCTTCTCCGTTAAGTTTCCCCATTTGGGGTCTTAATCCCCAAGTGAGTTGCAGAATGCCTAAAACAGAGGCAATATGACCAATAAAGTTGGTGATGACAGACCAGTCAAGTCATGCAGTTCTAACTTAAGTAAACACCCCATTTAGGCTGGCTTTTTGGTTCATATCTACAGAGAAAACACTTTCTACTGGTGTATATGAAAAGTCATTCTAACATAAAGGGCAAGGTGCAGAGATCAGAATCCGCACCCCATAATGAGTGGGGTCAAAAAGTTGGACCCTCTTTGTATGTGGGGAAGTTTCTGAGAGCCAAAATTGGTGCCTTAAGCTTTGAGATGTTTCAGGCTCCCATTTTGCTCCCCCAAACTTCTAAAATTCCCTCCCAAACAGGCCTTAGCCTCTGTTTAATGTTGGTCTTTAATAGGGAACATATCAACCTAAAAAGAAATCCCATTGAGCAAAATTAGGCTTATTTGCTAGTATTTGTGCTTACAGTTCAGTTTTCTTTGTTTAGCAGGCAAAATGAAAAAAAAAAAAAAGCAATTTTGTAAAATGTGAACTAACTGCATTTAAAAAACATCTCTGTTTCTTCCTAAAATGAGAAGTAGATCTTTCCCATTTTGGGTTTATACATTTTCCAGGTAGTCTTATTAGTCCAGCAACATTCATAAGCTCCATACCAAAGTATAGAGCTTGTGCCTAGATATTTATGAAATCTGATCCACTTGAATTAAGTCCATGTAGTAAAATAACCAAGCATAAAAATGGAACTGGAACTTTAGACATACCGAACAAAACCTACACAATGATTGTGTCACAACAGTACAACAGGCAATTTGGCTTATATATTGTCTAATTTACTGCCAAGAAATCTGGGACTAGGTCTAAACAATACAACACAAGGCCACAAATACCCAAACTTTAATATATAAACGTGCTTGCTTAACACAACATTTGCAGTATTCATAAAAAGCTTGAAGGTGACTGCTCAGGAGGTAGGTGCAGTATCTTTTTCTGACATCTTTTTAGTTCAGAGCGGCTTCTGCTGGGACTCATAATGCTAGCCTGATCAGCGTGTGGGAGTAAATGTGTAATAACTCTTTTTCACTGGATCTAAAATGGTTTCCTAAAGAAATTTTCAAAGTTGCAGAATGTGAAAAGCTAGTGTGTCTGTTTTCAGAATTAGCTAGCATCCTGATGTGGTAGCTTTCTATGTGGCAAGGGCTTAATTAAGAAGAAACATTCAGATCTGCACTTTTAAATAAGAATGCATCTTCTTCTAGTTGTTCCAATATTTTAATTGGCTTAAAGATCCTTGCTTTGAAATTGTTGATGTGTATCCCTGTAAAAGTAAAGAGAGACACTTAGATGTCAGGAGACATGTTATTAACAAAATAGGACAGCATCAAAGCATAAAGCCACACCAAAGGCTTTTGTTTGTTTGTTTGTTTGTTTGTTTTGTATGTATGGTATTGAAATATTTCGTTTAGATAATAAACATTGCTTGTTTACAAGCCTAAGTAAATGACACTGAAGCAGAAGTGTTACAAAAATGGTATGATTGCTTCTTTAAAATATGATTAGCAGTAATTGTGCATTGGAGTTCTGCTTAATAGCAAATTCTGTTATCTGCTCCCCAACATCTACAGATAAATGAGTTTAGGATGGTATACAAGTGATGTGTTGCCTTCAGACTCTTATTCTTTCCCAGCCTTCCCTAGGGATCAAAGGAATCACTTAGTTGACATGTGGCATGCTGTGTATTCCATTTCCCTGCATTAATTATAGGCAAGGAAAGGTATCTAATCTTACTTCAGATACACTATGGAGTGGGAGGTTTATACATTCCCTACCATCACCTAGAATCCTTAGGTGAAACGGCCCATTGGTACCATGGATTATTTAATTAGAAGCATGAACAGACAGCACTTGAACAAGCAACCAGCCACAAAGCTGCCAGATTTTTACTGTATTATAGCTGACTTTGTCTATCATGTTTCTACTGAAATCTGGGGAGGGAGAGTGCCAGGTTGATAATTTTGTGTTCTTTTTACAGTGTGTTACAGATGGAACCACTTGTTGATACTAAGAATGTTACTTCAAAAATTCACCACAGGAAACCCTTTTTGTATTTTGCTTTTTGGGCCATATTCAAGCATTTGTTCCTGATTGGTTAAAAACAACAACCACAACATGTTCCTGTTTTAATACATCATATTGCACAGCTGCAACCCATTCTACTGTGTAATCTGAATAATTCATTCCAGACTGATATTTGGAGGTAGTAGAATTAGAAGATGGCATAAAAAGGACAAAATAATAATCTCTGCTGTGCTGAAGAACAGGCTGTTTCATACCCATGCTGGAAAATGACTGACCGAATGAATGAATAAATGATTCATCATGGCCAGGGAGCAGAAAATTTAAGTAAAGCTGGCAATGAAGCAGTAAATAAAAGAGTTAAAGCTAACAGTAAGATAACTCACAGCAGTAAGATAACTTGCATCACTCATGCTTCATGCTACGCTCACTAAAACAATACTTTGTGACATTTCAAGAAATTAAGTCATTCTGGTCTGATCTGACAGTAACAAAGTGCTAGAAGAGTGGTGGGGTTTTGAGCAAGTGTCCCTACAAAGAATGTAAAGACCCACTTCATTCTATAAAGATGCAGACAATATGGTGCTAGTTGTTATTATACACTATCAGCTTCATTCTATAGAAAGGAAGCCCAATGTCACTGAAACCAATGAAATTAGAGGACTGGGCAATTTGTGGCTTGCAAACAACTATGCAACTTGGTATTTTGGTGGCGGAGTTGGCACAAATTGCTAGCACGGTTTTCCATCATTCTGGAAACTGAATAATGAAACTGTAAAATAGAGCTAATACTTTTCAAACCCCAAAAAACTTCCCATCCACCCCCAAACTGAAAAAAAGGTAATTCATGACCATGTCTACATGTAACATAGCTCTATTTACTATTGCCTTTTCCCCCACCCCAAAAATTAAGTGTATCCCCACCACTACTGAAAGATTTAGCAACCCTGATTTATAAATCAGTGTAAATTGCTAAACTTGATGGCTGAAGACTGTCTTGAATGAGCTATCAACTACTTCTCAAACAGTAACATATGACCAAGGCTTATAACCACCAATTTCAAGGCAATGCATGGATGATTAATTCTTGGCAGGTGATAGCATCTTGCTGCATTGTCTTGGCTTAGATGCTAAGTGGAATCAGGGCAGGTTAATATTTGGATGGGACACTACCAGGAAATTCCAGGGATGTAGGCTAGATAGGGAAGTTGGCAAATATCTCAGAACAAAGCAACAGCAAACCACTTCAGAACTGTTGCCAAGGTAAGTCTGTGAACAGAGACATAAAGGTATTCAGAGTTGAACTCTGAAGACTATAAAAAAGAAAAATGAAACTTGAGTACAAAGGATGTAGTGCTTTAAGAATTGGATTGTTTTTGCAAGTATCAAAACAAAAAAATGCATGATTTGCAGAAGGTGAGAAGGTTGTAACTGTCTTCCAGATGAAGTGCTTCCAGCCTTCATGAGAGAGCAGCACAGCAAAGCTTCTGCAGGAACCTGAAAGAAAGATAGTGCTGCTTTAAGGAGTCCAGACTTTGAAGTTAATGCCACTCTTAAAGCAACAGCATCTTTTCTCATACCTGCATTAAAGCCTGAAAAAAGTTGGGCTGCTCTAATGAATTTAGTAACTTCATAAAGAGGTGCTACACTGGCATGCATGCAAAATCCAAAATGCTTTTGAAGCATGCATAACCCTAGTGTCTCTCTGTGTGTATGTGCAGATACACATTTTGTTGCTGTTGTTGCTAGCCAAAATCAATCCACTGAAAGATGAAGGCCTCTGCATTGCAGGTTATGGGCTGTAATTGACCACCCTGGTCCAGCATGGGTTGGTAAGTGGTGTTTTTTGCTTTCCCAGTCTAGGGCTGAGAAAGTGTGTCTGGCCCAAAGTCACCCAGCCCTGATGTGTGCCCCTTTCTTGCCACTTTCTCCTTCATGGCAGGCATCTGAAAAAATTAACTGCTAAGAGAAAAGGGGCTGGAAAAGGACAAATTTCTGCCCAATGAACTTTTAATAAGCATATTTGGCAGAACAAATTTAAAAATGCACCAGTGAGGTTCTTTTCTGCCTAAGATGCTGGCCTGATGTTGAAGATACCGAATTTAGTGGTATTGACCATTGAGCCAAATCATTTGAATGGAGGTAAAAGATAAAATAATAGGAGACACTCCTCTTCAAGGGATCAGAGTGCTACTGCAAAGTAAGAGCCTAGGTTAGGTTAACTTTTCACATCAGGCTTTCTTTTCTCCTTCTTGTTTCTGTAAGTATTTTAGAGCTTGGAGTTTGTATGCTCAACCCTAAAGGTTCAGAGCATTCCAACATTCTTTTTGATTAGGCTTCTATTTCCTGCTCCAAGGAATTTCTATCACATTCTGTCCCCGTTTCTCAACCTTGGCAACTTTAAGATATGTAGATTTCAATGCCCAGAATTCTGGGTGTTGAAGTCCACCCATCTTAAAGTTGCCAAGATTGAGAAACGCTGTTCAGTCCCATGTAATATAAAGGCAAATACTCCATCTGTTGGTTTTGACACCATGATGGAATTCAATCCATGCAGAATGCAATTCACACTACCCCAACAGAATGCCTTTTTATAGATTAGTGGCAGAAGCCACAATGCATGTAACATTTTAGATCTCAGGCATCAAGTCATGGTTACCAATCAGAAATTGTATTTTATTTTCAGTCTCTTTTCAATTACCCACCTGTAGGAAGCCACAGTCCTCCTGATTATAGGTTTCACCAGGTTTCCCATTCATTTAAGTACTTCTCTGTGATTAAAGTGGGTTAGACTTAAGCATGGAGAAGCAATAACCATACTGCACCAGTAGCATATGTTTTTGGCTACAAAAATTGTCCCTGGCACAATATTAATACAGCCAACAAATGTTTAACCGATCCTTCTAGCTGCAGTTGGTTTGTAAAATTCCCTACTTCCCCTGTATAGAATAATTTCTTTTAGGACTATTAGTCAAAGCAGCATCTGAATTCTCGTTTCAACATCAATTATATAATAATATTGCATCAATATATTTTTGGAAATGCAAACTTTGCAAATGACATGCTGTAGCTCTAAGGACTATTTGCATGATGAAGTGTGTACATAACTCTTAATAGTGCATTATGCAAAGACATTTAGAGGTCACTGTACCTCACTGCCCTTGTGAACACAGGTTCAGGTCTGAAATAAGTATTCTGCTTTTAAAAAATCAAGATTCTTATGGCACACAGGTGGGGGGGGCAGAAAACTCTGGTGTCCTACTGCAATGTCACATTACATCCATTTATTTATTGTAGGGCTTTTTCCTGTTTCATTCATATCTGCTCTTTCTACAAAATACCTGCAAAATTTTTACAGTAATTATACATATATATGGAGTCCAGAATTCAAATATAGCCATCCAAATTGCTGCAGCAGAGTAATATATTAAAGATTTTATATTAAAATGCAGTGCTTTCCCAAACATGTAAGCAATTCAACTACTAAGGTTTTATCCTGATTTTACACAAAAGATAAGCACTTTGAAAAGAAGCTATTTTTTTTTTCCCTTGAGGAACTAAAGAACTGGCAAATTGTATAAGATTTGCTGGACACCCCCTCCCCAATTTTTTTTTTTTTAGTAACTCAATGTTAACTCCACAGTGAATAAAATTCATCCACTGAAATTATAAAAAATATTCCTGAGACTTCCCTGCTTGTATATGTAAACCATTCTTATGGCACGTAATAGTGCAGATGGATATAAAGCTGGCAGTGGCATCAGGTATCCTCGGATAGGCACCTGGACTCCAGAGCCCCAGCTGGACCCATCCTGTCCCTGCCATTGGTTCAATTTTTCCCCCCCAATCTGATCTGATCTGATCATAATCCCATTCTGGAAACTACTTCCCAGCTACTATTTGTTTGCCAAAGTGTCCAAGAGTGACAACACTTTAAAGGCTTTATGGAAAATAGAGGCTCCAACCAGCTGATCTCAGCACTGATACCCACCATTGCCAGGCTAGTATAGCAGTGACTACCGATAGAAGGTGAGCATGAAATTGAGCAAACTCAGGGAGGCAGTGAAAGATAGGAAGGCCTGGCGCAATATGGTTCATGGGGTCACGAAGAGTCAGACACGACTTAACGACTGAACAACAACAACAACCGATAGAAGGAGCCTACAAGGGCCATTTTTTCCCATTCAGCCTGGAGATTTTCCCCTAGGAGACCTTCAGGCTGTTTTTGTTTTCTTTTAGAAATGACATTTGATACATTCTCCATAGGACAATGTCTTTCTGCACTAAGACATTCTTTATACTGGGCATGTATAACAGCCATTCCTAAATAATTTGTATTTATCATCCAACACAGTTTCATTTATTTAAAATCAGAGACAAAGCAAAAAGGGGTTTTAAGATAATACAATAAGATCATCAATACATAAAAAATGTGTCAATGATTTGTCAACCACAGAGTTAACTTTAAAAAATCAACCTTCCCCCAGATGAATAGAGGTTACTACTTTGACAAGCCAAAGAGAACGCACCAGAGCTAAGGATAGTAGAGTAGGAGCTGCGGCACCAGCTGGGTTGCCTGGCTGGACTACAAAAACAAAAGGATGATCTAGCTGTGGCAACCTGCACTAGGTGGCTGATTATTTGATAGGGTTATAAATTTATCAGCTGCATTTTCCAGTTCAGGGCTTATTCATGCATCTACGAACCCAGGAGATATGAAGCAATAAGCCTACTCCTGCACAGGCCTATCTCACTTGACAGTAATGGATTTTCACATCTAGGAAAGTTTTTGCACATCATTAAGTCATCATATAATGACCCAACTGACTAGAGCTGAATATAGCAATGATACTTGGCTGTAACACCTCACCAGATGATGTTTTTGCAGAGATTGAAATAAATGATCTGAGTTTGCAACCATGCTTGCCGAAGATCAATATATATATTCCATTCCATTAATGCGAACAAGGAGGCTAACTTTTAGACAAGCTGGAGGAGCAAATACTATTGCATTTAAGGGCAAATGGAAATCCTCAGTAGAAGACCCAATACTCTCAATAGTGTAGCCCTTTCTCTTAGTTATGAGAACTCTATTGTATGTATCAAATGCTTTAGAGTTCCTGTAAAGTTAGGTACCTCAAGGCCAATAACCTCTGAGACATGTCTGTTCACACAAAGATGCCTTTTTGGTTTTTCGTTCTCTAAAAAGAATTGCTACCTTCAGCCATGAAGGAAGCTCCATCCCAATTGCACTGATTGTTGGATGTGCACCCTAGAGTCACTAAGTATTGAATGTGTTTTGTTATACACAGCAGGATTAAGCCTGGACATTCATTCTGGTGTACATCAGAGCATACTGAGAGCTGTGAAATATTATACAGGTAGTCCTCATTTAGTGACCATTCACAGTTACAACAGTGATAAAAACATAACTTTATGACCAATCCTCACATTTACAACCTTTGCAGGTCTGTAAAGCAAAGGAAAGCTGAAGTAAGTTCATAAGCCCAATCATGGTTTCACTTAGTGACCACTTTAACGACCAAGTTGCAGGTCCCAATTGTGGTCACTAAATGAGGAGTACCTGTATAAGATTATTTATACTAGGAGGTTATTGCAATATACTGAACTTTCAGATAAGAAACATACATAAAGCTACCAGTTTCAACCATTGTATGGTCACATAAATAAAATACATATGAAAACCCTTTTTCTTACAAGATGCAGTCAGATGCTGACTACCTCCCTCAACTTTTGAATATCCTAGGAGTACTCTGTAATAGTTATTTTTAATTATATTAAAGCAAAGTTCTGAAAACAATTTGAAACATCCTACAATGGTACAGAATATCTTGTTTTACATGACCTGACAAATAAGCAGTTGCATAACGGAGCTGGCAATGATTCATCATTACAAAATGAAGCATCTAGTGAATCATATGAGTTGTTAAATGATTTCCAGCCCGTTTGCCCCACAACCTTTGCTTTACCCAATGTGTTCTTGATAATTTCCATCACAAAAATACCTAAAGCAGAGGTTTTATAACCTAGATCTTTTTTGGGTCCAGTTTTTCTCTGCTTGTACAATCCAGTGGACTGAATGGGTGCATAGACCTGGTAAAAGTTGGACTAGATGGTTTTCTAAACCATTTTGGTGTTTCAACTGACTGAATCATATGGAGAAATGCCTGTCAAAGAGATGCCATATGGTATTTTCAGAATTGTTCTACTGGTGCCTGTGCCCAGGTAAAAGTCCTCTTTTTGTATCAGCTTGCCGCACGGAATGCACATTATCTTCTTTTGCTTTGCGGGTGGGATGGGAAAAAGTCATGTGTGTGTGTGTGTGTGTACATGCATGCATGCACACACACACACATACTGCTGATACTGACTGACTTTTGCATTCTGAGAACACTTTTCGGCAATCTGGATTTACAACATAAACACACACACACACACACACGCAAAGATACAGATATTCCAAGCAGAACTATCCAAATATATATTTGATATTTTAATCAAAAGGAGCATATCTGATGCAACCCAAAGGAGTGCTGAATCATATTCATCTGGCCAAGCATGAAGTATTTCTCTGCTGCTTAGTGCCCCACGGCATTGCTGGATCTGGTGCCGTTTCCCTCTTCTTCTCTTGCGGTCATCAACTTTGTTCCCGTTATTCTTGTAATCCACCTAGTTGTGGTTAAACATGCAAATGACCTCACAAATATTCCTGCAGGTCATTATACCAGATGAAACGTCATGACAAGATCAGCAAAATCATAAGGCTCACCGTAGGATTTCAGCAGCAGTTGGCAAAGGTGACAAAGCAATAGAAATAAAATTATGCTGAGAAAAACAAGCACAGAAGTAAACACTGTATGCTTGCAACGTGTGCTTAAATGACTGACATGGAATGTATTTTTCAAGATTCAGGTGTTTTATTTTTTCCCTTAAAAAAGGGGGGGGGGATGCATAAATCAAGATAAATGGTTTGATCTCATTGCTAACCCTGTAGAAGGAAGCAGTACTTTAATGCAGGGAACGGTGTCCTCAAATGCTCCTATTCTATCTAGCTTTTTTCCCCACAAGTCTTGCAAATAAATGAATGAAGATTGATAGTAAGTGGTAACCTAGACAGCAAGCAGCTTTTGTGGGGATCTATGAGAGCGTGCGAAAGTTTTCAGGAGAAAAACGAACTGATCTCCATAGTCAGAAGGATCCCCTCCATCACTGTCACCAACAATTCACTCATTTTGCATCATCCTAAACCATTTGGAATTATTGCACTTAAAACAGTTCTGACTTTACTAGGAAGCTGAAATTCAGTAATCCAAGTACATTACATAATAAATCTTGCCTCACTTATGGCACACATAAAAGCTATGGGAGAGAGAGAGAGAGAGACAGAGACAGAGAGAGAGACAGAGAGAGAAGGAAAATATACACAGAATTAGAACGATGAGCTACAGAGCAGTGCTTCTTATACTATATTTTAGGAAATATTTTGCTGAGCTTATTGATTAGGACGCATGGATTTCTTTGGCTGTGTCCATTTTACATTTATGTAGTCTAGCAGTCTCATTCTACACCACCAATCTGTCAGTCTTCAGTGTTTCATGGCAACGTTAGGGATATTCAGCCCCAAGCCAGATCTCACAGGCATTTCCGGTCCAACCTTCCCAGCACTCACAGTTTCCACAGTTACATATACCATTTCCTGGAACAAAACAACACAGGCTATCATGATCCATAATTGAAATTAAACATGAGATACTCTGTGAAAGTAACACACCATCAGAAAAGCAGCTTTTATTTTTCTCTCTACATGTTTTCCCCTTCTAGCCTGAACTGAAGCACTCACGAGGCTTAAGGCATCTCTTTTCCCCTTAGAACCCTCTAAACTACCCAAAATCAGGGCCCTGAGAGCCACAAGAGGGACCCTGGTGGATCACACATAAGCTCCAACATTTGTTTGTTTTTTTAGATTTTTTATCCCGTCTTTATTATCTTTATAAATAACTCAGGGTGACAAACATACCTAATACTCCTTCCTCTTCCTCTTTTCCCCACAACAACAACCTTGTGAGGTGGGTTGGGCTGAGAGGGCATGACTGGCCCAAAGTCACCCAACCGGCTTTCATGCCTAAGGCAGGACTAGAACTCACAGTCTCCTGCTTTCTAGGCTGGTGCCTTAGCCACCAGACCCCACTGGCTCTTTTCTGCATCTCTGTTCTAAGGAGATCAGATGGTGAGCAAAAACTGAGGTAGGATCCTCTAGGAGGTAGCAACTGCTTCAAAGTAACTCACCAAAGTTCATAGTTCAGATGGCATTTCAGCCCAGGTCTCCCCAGTCCAGTTCTAGCACTAACAACTTAATATCCTTTCCTGCCAGCTAAGGAATAGTCTTTCAGGGCATTCTGAGGAATCCCTGGGTCAGGTCAGGCTCCAAGTGGGCTGGACTTGTCTCAAAATGGTGCAGCTGTATTTAACTAGCGTTATATTCCTTCTCCTTCCCACTCATATGCACAAACACAATCACAATTTCACCGAATCTGTTGAGGGATTCCTCAACATGCCCTGAAAGATGATCCCTTAGCTGGCAGGAAACGATATTCTGTGTGTCATTTGCAGTTCTTGGGTGTAATGGAACAAGTTTACTCCTACCTCTTTTGTAAATCAGTTTTTTAACGGGAACTGGAAGGGAAGGAAATCAATCAATTCCAATTTGTCCCCTCCCCAAAAAAACATTCCTAAAGAATGCTTGAAATGACCACTACTTTTCAGGGAGACTCAAACAGGCTCACACGTCATCACCGTATGCAATATTGGACAGGTGCCCTGAGATGGTAGGGATAAGTTTAGCTTTCTGTCATAAAACAGAGATTGGCTGTTCTCTCCTTCTGTGTGTGTCTATGTGTGTGTGTGTGAGAGAGAGAGAGAGAGAGAGGCAGAGAGACAGAGAGACATTAATGCTTTCCTGTTGACCCTATAGCCTTTGCTTCATACCCATAGTCCTTTTCTTTTTTCAGGTCTACTTAGTAGGATTTTGCTCACTTCTTCATGAATGAAGACTATCTTTGAAAGTCAGGAAGGCATTTCTTCCCATTCAATTGGAATTATTTGTTTTGCAAAGCAATAACTTTTAAGGGTGCTTTGCCTCTTTGTTTATAGCACAACATGCTCTAAACCAAAGAGGCTGTTAGTTGGGTAAGAGCAGTTTAGACCAATTGCAGCTTCTCAGAGAGCAGATAGGTTGAATATAGAGATCATACAACACCTGTGCAAATAAGGCCATCATATTTGTCACAATCCCGGTCATCACATTCACAGAATTCTCCAGTAGTGTACCATTCCTGGGAAGAACAGATGCATTTTCCACAGTGACAGGATCCTGAAAGCACAGAAAAATGATAACTGGCACTTATAGAACAGTAGAATTTTTCAATCAGGCATGGGACATTTTAGGTAATCAGTGCCTATCAATAAATGATTGACTACAAGGAGATCATCAAGATAAAAGCCTATTGGTGAGAAGGATTTTCTATGGGGAGCTTTAACTTGAAGGGTTCTTCATAATGCCCTACAGTGATTTCCCTCCATTTTGATTTCATCAGGAGTTGCTTGGAAGAAGGACATTTTGTCTTTGTTCCAAAGCTCTAAAATCAAAGCTATTCTTCTCTGTGGGATTAAAGAAGAGTGGATGAAGGCACGTGAGAAGATTTAGCTAAGGTAAAGGGAAGAGAAAGGAGAAAACCCCAAGGTTACTGAAACTACAGAGATTCAATCAGGAATAAAAACCGGGTGAGGTAATACGAACAAATCTCATTGGACTGTATATTATCCTTTAGCTTTTTTTTTTTTTTTTGAGCACTTTTTTCCCAGACCAGAGTGCAAACGTTTGGGCATGAGTTCTATGAAAAGAACACCAGTCCTCTAGGGTTTCACTCTATTAGGTGTGTTTTACCTAATGCCACACCACACTGTACCAGGAAGTCCATCTTTTTAACAGTCATTTTTTTCTGCAAGGCAGAGTTAATTCTCTCCAGCAAGAATTGTCTTCAAACTAATAATCTCAACATGTGTGCAGATATGCTAAACTCCCCCTGAATAACAAACAGTGTGCAGAAATGCCAGATCATCCTTTGAATCAAGCTTGACTTCAAGTGACTTCACTAGTTTTCTTTGTGACAATCCAGATGTAGATTCCCATTGCCTTCTCCTAGTATGTTTCTTTCAACTTCTCCATCCAACATAAATCCCTAGTATTTCCTGAGTATTTCTTTATCCAAGCAGTAACCAGGTCCAATCCTACTTTGTTTCTATACCCAGACAAGTTGACAATTTAGCTTTTTCAAGGTCAGCCAAGTTCAGCTAGATGCTGTCACATAGCTGGCCTTATTCTGCAAAACCAACTAGCAGACAAGATTGTCATCCAAAAGTCAAGTTGTACTGCAGTTGTACGCTTGGTGTGTTTTTAAAATTTACCTATAAAATATATTACTTCGTTTTCATATTCAAGTGGAAGTTCAACTTAAAAACAGTACATTGTGGGTATACTTTCCCAATGGCTGAGTCTTTGGGAAAAGGTAGCTTTAAAAGTTTTGAAGAAGTCAAATTTATGTGAATTCAAGAAATCCAAGAATCTCCAGATTATATAGGATGACTCTGCCATAAATATGGCCCAAGCTAATTTGGAATTCAGGTAGAGAAAAACCATTGTAACTATTTTTAAGTTGCCAAAACAGGGCAGTGGATGAGAATCTGGGGTTATGCTATCATCTAAGTCAGTGTTTCTCAACCTCAACAACTTTAAGATGTGTGGACTTCAACTCCCAGAATTCTGGGAGTTGAAGTCCACACATCTTAAAGTGTTGAGGTTGAGAAACACTGCTCTAAGTCAGCTCACAACTGCACCATCTACATCTAACTCAGGCATTTCCAAGACTTCCAAGACTCTGAGTCTTTCAGCTCTGAAGATCTGAAGCAAATCATAGTCAGTTTGAAGCCAGGATGAATAACACTGCCCAAGGTTGGGATATGGGACAACAATGCTCCCTAATGCATCTGGAAAGCTGACTCACTGGTGAGAGGCTTGAATGCAAGGGGATCCACAGGATATGATTTTTAAAAAGTCAAGATAGCAGCCATGGTGTGATTGATGCTCCGCCCAATTTTGTGTGTGTTGCACATAAAAAACAAGTGAAACTTCAATCATATCATTATGGCCACCAGCTTAACTTCTTTTTACCATACCCTGTGGTCACCCTTGCCTATTCATCTTTGTTTCCCAAAAAGTCTGTGCCATATACTCCTATGACCCCATTGGTGAAAACTAGATGCAACCTTTAACTTTCCACCAAAGGTGCTTTGAAAGATGAGTTCAGCAATAGGCAATTTCTGATCTGCAGGCCAGACAAATGCAGTAAACATCAGCAAATGTCAAAAACAGTTAACTAGCACAATGGGACCAAAGACAGACAAAAATGGAGAGACAGAAAGAGAAAGGAGCAACAGGCAATAAATTACATTACCTCTCTCTATATATATATCAAAAAGATCAAGCTTTCTAGGGCCATTGGAAACCCTGCTATGGGTAATTAGCATGGACAGTTCCACAAGGAATGGCCTTTGGTTATTCCAGCTTTAACCCACTGATGTCCCTAATGACAGCAGAATAGAGATGGAAAGTAAGACACCATGTGATTCCTCCTCTGTTCTGCACTATGAAGGAAACAAGTTGCTAGATGAGGATGATGTACCCAACAATTTCTAGGCTCTCAGTAGGAAAATTCAAAAAACAAAGCAAAACAAAACAAAACATCACTCTCCCTTCTATTTGTTCTAGAGAGAGAAAAATGAAAATTCTTTGGCAGAAGGGTTAAAGAACTAGAGTGAATCAGGAGGTTCAGCCTAATGGGAGGCAGGCTATTTTAAGTATCTTTTATGAGAGAACCCTGGGGATTTTAAATTATTTCCCTTCCTGCTTTGTAACAGAGTCTCATCTCAATTCTGGAGAATCAGATTTGGTAAAAGGCTGTTATCTATATCGCTACTTAGAACCTGGACCTCTTTTCTGATAAACCATGTGAAAAAAAATTTAAAAATGTGATTGTGGCAAAAATAACATTACACACACACAATAGAACACATAAAACACAAAGGGATAGGTGTGCTGTAGCAGTGCATGATATTCATGCAAATTATAATCAAATCCTGCAATGCTGCTTTGCCTGCCCCAATTTCCCAAAATGTTTGAGGAAGACTGGATGCAGCCCTATATTCTTAGGTTAAGCATCTCCACTAAGTAAATGAAGTATTATGGGAGACTGGATTTATTCTACAAAAATAAAAATACCACATTCTACTTCATCTTAGATTCTGTTCTTCTCCCCTGGATTCACCATCAAGGCATTCTAACCTGAACCCTATTTGTTGCAAATGCCACTGATCTTAAAAGACTAGATTAAACTGCAATTTAGTTAGCGAAAGCTACATGTAATTTTAAAACCTCTAAAATAAAGGAACTAAGTGAACTTTGATGGATATGACTTGCATGGACAGTGCAAGAGAAGGAGTGTAGGTGGTGGAAGAGAACTTTCCCATTCTGTTCAACAGCAAATTTCCTTCTTACAAGTTTAGCAAATGTACAGCCACCCGCTGCTGGTGGCACTTAGAGCATAATGCATAATACATATCCCATAATACACAATGACCCCATATTGATATATACACCCACAAAGACACCGCCAAATGGAATTGCATATGGTTGGTAAACAGTTCCTGAGGGCAAAGCTTCTAAATACAATGTGGAATACTTCACAACAAGAGTTCTCTGTATTATAAACATATTTTGGAAAGCTCTTTAACAGCAAGGGGTTACCAAAGAAAGCACTACATATTGTACTCTTCACTCTTCAGGAACATGCCCATTCAAAGCATCACTCAGCTCCCCACATACTTACCCTTTCCTGAGCATAATATGCCATCGGCTGATTCACAAAAACTTCTGCTCTCGTCTTCTGCCATGTTGCATTTCCTTGGGTGTTGACACAATTTTCCAAACCACCCATCCTTACAAATGCAGTGACCGCAGGAACAGGTCCCATGATCTAGGTAGAAGGAGAATCCATGAGACAGGACTTTAATATGGAGAGGTGTTTATTCACCCTGTCCTTTCAGAGATGCTCATGAATCTGCACCTATTTCCACCTCTTACTAAGGCTGTGAGATTGGTTAGGCTAAGAAAAAGAATGATTTGCCTCATATTTGATACATTCCTGCTCTGTCCCAGCTCTGTTTTCCCTGTCATGAACTGAGGTTAGAAGAAAAGGCCTTTCTGCTAAATATCTGTAGAAGAGTCATGTCAGAAGTTTTGTTCAACACCCTAATGAAACTTTGTCTTTATTTTTTTATGTTTTATTGATTTTATTGTTATTTCTTTGATTGTTGTGAGCTGCCCAGAGTCACTTAGAGCTGGGCAGCATAGAAGTTTAATAAAATTATTATTATTATTATTATTATTATTATTATTATTATTATTATTATTATTATTATTATTATGGTGAATGCACCTGATGAAATTCTTCTTTATAACAAAGTTGCATGATCTTGTCATGGAAGATAACGTCTTATCTCCAAGTGAATGCTTGAGCCAAATCAAAATGGTTGCTATTGCATTGAAGTAACCGAGTTTGCAACGATCTGTAAAGAAAAAAGCTCCTGTCCCCCCTGTAGCTTTGAGAAAGGACAACATTCAGCAGATGCAATGGCCTCTATTCAAATGAAAAAGATGAGCCTGTTGGATCTTTGCCTATCTCAGAATGCATTTCTAATTCTTGCATTTTTCCCACGTGGAAGCTGGTCACAGCCTGGATTGGAGAATAATAGCCTGAGAAAGGAAAATCTGAAATCTCTTCTCTTGTCCCAGCCTGATCCCTTCCTACAGACATTTAGAATTGTCTTTCTCCCCGCAAGACACATTAAAATGGATACTGAAAAGATGGCAGAGATTTTGGTTTAGCCACAAGATGTTTCTGCTTTGGGACGTAAGGCCTTATTTTATTCCTTAGTCTCCATGCTACTTAAAATGAACTTGTTTAGTGAAAACATTTGGAGACAAAGGGCTCTTCCACGTGCAAGGATCAGTGCACCCTTGCATATCCCTATAATGCCATGTACCTCCCAGTGATCTTTGCACTTTGAGCTGATTAACTTCAGTCGTTCATTACCCCACCCACTGTTCCAAGGAGAATGCAGTGAAGATGGATTTGTGGTATTTTCTCCATAGCTGCGCAGTGCACAATTCTTCCTTAGAGGAAATTTCTACCATGCCACAGCTCCTAGTTCCAGGGATTTCCCTTCTATTCCTGAAGTGAAAACACCGTTGCTCCTTGCTACCATTCTTCTCTTGCAGGCAATCAGTAGAGGAATTTCTTGCAGTTATTTACTGTTTTCTCAGCCCAGAAAGCAAATGCAGTGAGGGAGGAACAAGCAAGGAAGCAGAATCTCATTAGCTGCCATTTTTAGACCATTCCCTCCTCTCCAACTCCTCTCTGGAGTTACATTGGCCAGTTTTAGCAAGAAGCAAGAAGAGAAAATACATGTGATGCAGCAATGCAAGGATGCTGCTGGTGTTGGGAGGCAAAATATCTGGGTGATTCTCAGTATTCTCTTTTTCTTTGCATCCCTATGAAGCTGCAGATATGCAGGACTCATTTTGCCTAGCCATATCAAAGGACTGGATGTGGCCAAGGACTTGACAATTATTTTAGATAAAGTACAGATACCGTTAAGTGGATGATTTGTTCATCAAGGTAAGTGGTGTTTAGCCTCTTCTGAAAGGTGCTATATTATCCCTAAAGCAGAGGTGGGCAACCTCTTCCAGCTGGGAGTTGCAATGTTAATTAATAATTTTTAGTTATGACCAACTACCTTTTGGAGACAGGGGTTTCTGTCCCTCCCAAAAATATTTGTTTTATACCAGAAGCCATTAAGAAATCACCTGGCTACAAAACATATCCTTGCAAATGTGCTGCCAGCTGTGGAATCCTAGGTGGACTTCAGAACTGGAGAAAAACAAGGTGGGGAAAGTCTGCAGATCATGATTTCTGAAAGTCTTTACAACCCTTTAATAGCACCTCCACTCTGGGTCATGTGGTCAGGAAAGAGGAGGTAGGGGGCTTAGGAATGGAGCAGGTGGCAGTACAGTAATACCTCGGTTCACGAACGCTTCTGTTCGCAAACAATTCAGTTCGCGAACAGCAGCATTCACAAAATTTTGCTTCCGTTTGCGAACTCCTCATCGGGTGACGAACACGGCCCGCGACCATCTTCCCTGCTCTGACACATGGTCGTGGCTTCCTCTAGGCAAGATCACGGTTGCAGGCAGACACTTGCTGTGAAGCTTTTTGGTGTCGCCTCAAGCAAGGTTAGTGTTCTCTCTCTTCATACTGTACTGTACTGTACTTTGTTTCATATTTTTGTGGTTAAAAAAAATACATATGGTTCAGAACGGATTAACCTTATTTACATTGAACCTTATGGGGAAATTTGATTCAGTTGGCGACCAATTAGGTTGGCGACCACGTTCGTAGGGGTCAGAACGGATTAACCTTATTTACACTGAATCTTATGGGGAAATTTGATTCGGTTCGCGACCAATTCAGCTCGCGACCAGAATCGTGGAACGAATTAAGTTCATGAACCGAGGTACCACTGTATTCTGAGTTGATGCTCAATTGCTTCTCTCATCTGGATGCAAAAATTCCTTAGATTTTTTTTCTCTAAAGCCACAGGCCAGATCCAACCCATTTTCAAACCTGACTTTTCTTTTGTCGCCTTCTCCCACTGTACCAAATTTGGTTCCACTCTGTTCTGTTTTCAGGGACTGGTCTGCTGACAGACAAATAGGCAGTCCTGAGCCATCTGTCTGGCTGTCCATCTTGGCCCATCTGTCTGTCTGTCCATCAGCAGGATAGCTTTCTGAAAACCAAACAGAACGGGCTTAAATCTGGTCTGTTGGGAGACACTGGCAAGAGAAGGGTCAGGTTCAAAAGTGGGCCAGATCCAGACAGGGGCTGTGGAGAAAAAAAAAATCCAGGAAAACATCCCATAGTGCTGCCCTGTTGGGAGAGGCAGTTGGGCAGCAGCTGGGAAGGTTGGCAACTGTTCTAAGCCCTGCCCCCTCCCTCCCTCCTGTATCTAGGGAGGAGCATGTGATTCTACCTTGTGCTTCCCAGGGTACCCATACATACAAATGTACCCAGTCACAATACAAGGGGAAACCAGAAACATACACACACATATCTCATTACACAGAAAAAAAATACATACACTTCCTATGGCCATTGCTGGTAAAAGGGTTGGGGGGAAAAATGGGAAGCCATGTTCTGCATGCTTTCACTAAGTTGTACCCATCTTAAACTAGTACATCAGCTACGATTCTATTTTGATTAAGATCTTCTGGCTTCAATGATTTATACCTTAGTAATTTCCTATTTAATTACTACAGGACATTGTTTCTGGGGCTGTCCTTGAGAATGTATTTAATAATAGCTAATTAAAAAAAAAAATCTAGTAATGATTTATTTCCTGACTTTTTTTCCATGAGCTCAGGGTGATATAGATGGAATTCCCTTCTCCAATTTTTCTCCCATTGTAACAACGAAGTAGGATGGAATTGAGAGCGACTGCTACCCAATGAGGTTGCCTTAAATTTGGGCCTCCCTGAGTCACTCTCCAGCATCTTATCAACTACATCACACCTATCTGTTCCTGAGATCATCATTCCTACATCTGCCCTGTTATAAGTTTCCTTTTATGCTTAGGTAAAGGTGGCTGTGCAAGATGAAGCTCAACTCCGGTCCCAGCTGTAGAATATGCTAAAAAGTCTACTTTGGTACTGTCTCAGTGCCAGGCAAAGATCTTTATATTCTTTCCCATCTTTTATCCCCTTTATATTTCTGCTGTGCTTTAGGGTATTATTAGATTTTCTTCTGCTACATCTTGTAGCATTTCCTTTTAATTGGTTATTGTTTTAAGTGGATCTAGTGGGTTGTTTTCCATTTGAATTACAAAGACTTTATTAGTGTTTCATTCTATGTCATCTTAAAAGTGATTAGCTAACTGGGCAATTACTAAATCTCAAAAAGTATTAAAAATATAAATGACAAGTCAACTCAGGTAAACATTCTAAATGCTGAAAGGGCAATTTACATTATCAAGTATATTATTTCACTCCCATATATTATTTCCTACCATGGCAAACTCTCTTTCCCACTGTGTCTTCTGCGACATTTTAATTCTATGAGGAATTTGAATACCAGTGCACTCTTTTCTGCATTCAGTGCATGAAAGAGAAAGCTACATGATGAAATAAGTTCCTCTCCAATCAAGGGCGCCAGTTTAAGTGAATAAAGCTTAGAATGTGATCAGAACAGAATGACACAGATAGGTCTTCAATTCCTTTCTCTTCTTAGAAAGGTGGCAGATCTGCTGAGAATGCTCAATTTTTTTCTTCATCCGATGATGGACAGTAGCATTTTTAAGCCCCTGTAACTCTGCAAGATCACAGGTGCTTATGTCCTCATCTATCATATGCTTCTCCTTATATTTACCTCAGCCTAGAGTTGGAAAAGTGAGCTATAAATCAATCTGTGCTAGTGAGAGAAGGCAGAAGACAATTCTTATTCAGATCACCTCCATCTCCATTTACATTTTCAATAGGCATTGAGTCTTGGACAGAATTCCTACCAGTTCTCTCTTTAACACATTCTGTTTCTTAAGGGGCTTTAAGCTTTCATTCTTCCCATGAAATCATCAGGAGTTGAACTCCACTAAAAGGCCACTTTCCTTGTAACCATTTTTCAGAAGATATTATGCTGATGTTAGCACCCAAGTTCTGAGTCCTTTCCTTGATGCTAAATGGCTAGAAGCAGCCTGAAAAAAATAGAGGTTTTTATGCCTGTGCACCTCAACATAATCAGTGGGATTTCCCATATCTTCTATATGGAAAAAGACATTCTTTCTTAACAGATTTTTTCCTATAAGTTTGTATTTTTGATGCCCAAGTATGTGAGGCATACTATAAGTGAGTAATAGATATTTTAAGAAATGTGATTGATGGTATAATAAATGTTTTTTGCTGGAATAGCACAAGCCCAATGTACAACAGCAAATCGAATATGGACACATAAAGCTATCCATGGGTATTTTCATGTGCAAAACTCCAGGTGCAGATCTACAATGAAGGTCTGAATTATTAGATGTGTAATGTTAAGCCACTGTTTAGCATTACAATGAACAAGGCTGAGTCTCTTTCTCTAACAAGTGTAGTGCTGATCTCAATCTCATACAGAATTTGTATCATTGTATTTCACATTTCTAATCTAGTACCCACTTTTTTTTCTCTAAACCATCACAGTACCAAGAGTCTAGCTTTCTGATTAGTAAATCTATTTGCAACGGAAGTGGAGGTTTTGCATCAGGAGCTGAAAATCATACAAATTTGTAATACCTGGCAAACAAGCTTCTTTTTAGGCCATTCTTGAACAATATACATTTGCTTAGTTTTTGGTGGCTTCCAAAGGAGTAAATAATTTTAAATAATAAAAATCCTAACCTTCTAGAAAGTTCTACGTGTTTATCGCCAAAATAGCAGGAAAAAATCCATCTACTTTTCAAATCAACCTATTCCTCTGGATGTTTTGAACCACAACTCCCATCACCCACAATCAGCATAACCATTGGCTGCTTGTCATTTTAGCTTCTTTGTTGATTTCATTTGTCATGCAATTACAACCGGAAGGATGGACTTATGGTTCTCCAAAGCTACTGAATTACAACTTCCACCAATCTCAATCAGATGAAAGACAAGGAAGAATGCTTGGAATTGTAACTCAGCAACAAGAGGCTTACAAGTTCCCCATCAATGAACTACAAAAAGGCACCTAATTAATGCTGCAGAGTTCTCTCTGCAAGGAAATCATACCACATTTTGTGCAGCTTTGATGTTCAGCTGCAGGTAATAACTCACAGGTATCCAATTTAAAGAGTCTGCATAAGCTCGACTCAGAGAATCACCTGAGCACAGCCTCGCAACCTACTTTCTCCACCAATATTCACCTCTGAAAACAAGAGGTGTTTTATAACATTCATTATAAAGAACAGAGTGCCTCTAAATATATGCAAAGTGTGTTTTCTCTTAATACACCTCACTGGTTTATCCGGGTTTAAGGCACCAGAGTAAGTACCATTTGGACAAGGGCCCTGGTACTGAGAAACATGGGAAGAACATGCATAGAAATCTTCATGTTTCCCATTGCCACATATGAATATGATGTTCAGACTAGAACTTATAGATAGCAAAACTTTTAATCTTGGGCAGGCTCCACATACTGCTTTTAGGGATGGGGAAATTTTGCTGAATTTCAATTTTAGCTTTTTAACTGCACAACACAAGCACTTGGATGCCCTCATCTTTCCTATTCCCTCTGCATCCCCAAGCCATGAATCATTGAGCATATGGTAACCCATTAATTTAATTCAGATGATAGATCCTGAGTCAATTCCTCCTGTTTCCTTCAAATAATTTTGCATTTTTAGACACAAAAAACCATGTGTTCCCATTGTTTATTTTACAAAACGTAGATATATGAGATCAGCTGTTTATTTCATTTAAGAAAAATGCATTATCCTAGACAGTTATCTATCTCCATACGTACATTCCTTCCTCTTAAAATGGTTACCTTCTTTATATTACCACCACAATAATTCCAAACCAGGGCTAAAATTTAGCATTATAACTGTAGCATTACATCATCTGAAACCCATATTTAAAATTGACCTACCATTGCAGACAGTGCCATCTTTGTCTTCACACTGCCGGTCATCACACTCACAAATTTTGCCGTATATTTTGGACTCTCCCGGAGGGAAACACATACACTGGCCGCATTCACATTTTCCTGTGAGAACAGTCATCTCCCATTAGTCAAATCCAGCAGCCAAGGTCAACTTGTTCTTGTCTGTGACTCAACTTAGCAAACTAGCAAAGAAATATACAGATCAGCCTGAAAGAGGAAGGCAGTATTGCTTGTAAAGGAAGCATTCTCAAAAGATAGCTGGGTAAGGGCTGTTTTGTGTTGCAGGAACACAGAAGTTCTCTTCACACATCAGGCTATTTGTTCCTTGAGTTGAGTGTTCCTGGCAATGGCTTGCCCCGTTTAGGACAGAGGTTCATCTCATCGCCTCCTGCCTCTTTTTTTCCCTTTGAGCTTCTAAGGAGTAGACCTGCATCTTCTATCTGGAAAATAGATTTTCCACCAGTGAGTAATTATCCTTCTGTTATCCATGTGGCTTGGATAACATTTCCCATGGTGTCTTTCCAGCCTATTGCTGTAAAATGGCCTGAAATATTCATCTTTACACCACCATCCCCCTATCTGGCTTTGGCCAAAAGGCAACCTCTACCAGTCCCACCTCCTCAACCGTCACTAGAATCTCACGGAAAGTGAGGGGAGTGGGGAAGGAACGTATCCAGCATGCTTAAACAAACCAGATAATACTAAGGAAGAGCTAAATCTGTGAGTTCGTGTGAAGTAGTGGTTTGATGGTTGGACTAGGATTTGAGTGACCCAATTTCAAGTCCATTCTCAGCCATGGACATTCACTAGGTGATTTGGGGCCAGGCCTTCTTTCTTAGCCTGACCTACCTCAAAGGGCTGCTGTGAGTTTGAAATCATCATCATCATCATCATCATCATCATCTCTATCACCTAATAAACTGTCAGTCCTATAAGGTAGACCAGATGAAGGAACAGACCCTGTCTGGGCCTAAAGCTACTTTTATTAGCACACCTATAGCAACAGAATCTTGCAAGTCTCAACGGGCTTCCCTCCCTTTCTCTTTTATCTTCATGTCAGTCTGGGGGAGGGCTGTCTGAGGCTTTTTCATAAATCTCCTTCTTGGCCTGGCTCAAGCCTCATTTATCTGATTGTTGCCTTAGTAACAGATCTTCCTTCTGTCCTTCAAAGCCATCCTCTATACTCTCTCCATTAACAAATAAATAAAACTAAGGGCAGTGGAACTAGGAGGAGCTTGTCAATCGAATAGGAAAGTTACATGGACTATATTAGGTGGTATAAGATTCCACATGTTTTATATCTATATATCTATAGTTCTGGCTATCGATTGTGTGTGTGTGTATCACTTCCACTTAAAGCAAAGGGGAAATGTATATTATTAAATATAATTACTGTAAGGGGAATCGACCTTACAGGAATTTACTTTTGATGTGTTGAAAGAAGAATCAAAGTTATAGAGTTGGACTAAACATTATTCACATAACACATCTTTTCTGGGCTGAGGGCTTTCCTTGGCTTGTCAGTACATGTTGGGGCAATGGTCAAAAATGGCACAGGCAGGTTTAAAAAATGGTGGGAAGAATACATGAGAAGAATTAAACAGGATATTTTTGACTTTAATGTTACTACCTTAAACCTGTTAATGCAATTACTCCCCTGGTATTCCTTTCTACCATATTAAAGATTACCATTTGGCACCCTACTGGAGAGGTTCTTGATCCCCCAGCCAAAGGCTTTGGACCAAGAGGTGTGCCCTCACCACTGGCCATCAGGTTGTGCACCCCTGAACTACACAGTATAGTAGCTTTTCAAATATGCCATAAATGCAACTCAGAAAATGCAAAGAGAAACTAAACCCAACCTACTGAACCTTTTTTTTTTCCTGCCGAAGTGGAAAGGATACTCTAATAAGCCCTGAAGTATTTTTCATCACCTTTTTTTCCCTCCTCCCAAGAAGCCAATTTGCTGGACAACACAGAAGAAGAATAGTCAGACAGTACAAAATTAAATTTCAGGTCACCGTATAAAAGAGGCTGGCATTCTGGGTCTAAGTAATCGAACAACAACAAAACAGGAGGGCAGATTTCCAGGACTCAAAGTAAGGTAATTTCGACAGCTTTACTATTTTATCAAATGTGTCTGGCTAGGCCATTCATGCTGGCTACATCATCTGGCTTCACAATGTTCAAGCCACTCTTTCAGTGCGGTCTTGATCATTTAAGTAATCAGAGGTTCACGGCAAGTTGAAAAAGGATCAGCACTTCACCAGTGTTTGCTTCTCTTTGCTGGAGTAATAGGTTTGCCATAGCAACCCTCTTACAGAGGAAGAAAGTGAGCAAGGGGAACTTCCTGGATTGGCTTTCAAAATACAAAGCACACACAAACAAATGCCCATTTGTATCAATCCAGGTCATTATTCTCAAATAGATCATTCTCTCTATTTCCAGAAACTAGATTTTTGTCTACTCAGTGTTGGCCAGGAATGCTCAAATTCTTATTTTATACTGGAAGTGAGAGAATTCCTGGGAAAGTGGTATTCAGATTCTGAAGAAACAGGAACTATAAAAAATAGGTTACAAAATGTTCACTGTTTTAATCAGCAAATGTCTTCTTCCACACTCTTCCTGCTTACACCAAGTTTTGCACCACCACCTTCTTCACAATAACACAGACCATCCCTATTCTTGTTTTGGAATCCCACACTCCTTAATGTTTCTGGTCTTCAAGTTTTGTTGTAATTCTTGTTGTTTGGGTAATTCTGCAAACTTTCAGGGATCCCTCTTGTATGCAGCATACAATTTTGGAAACATAAGTATCAGCACTTACAACTGGCATGTTGCAAATGGAAGGAACTGGACTAAATGAGCTGTGTTTTTATTGTGAGCCGCCCAGAGTCACCCGTTGGGGGAGATGGGCGGCATACAAGTTGAATAAATAAATAAATAAATAAATAAATAAATACAAATGTGCATTTTTTTTTAAAAAAGAAACTTTAGAGACATCCGTTTTATATATTATGACAGAAGGAAATCAATGGTTTTTCTGACTCGTGTGACTGAGAGATTATGGAACGATGGCTACAATGGAAGTTGATGAAAATTGATGAAGTGGTTTCTACAAAAAATTGTTTGGCAGATAGAGGGGGAATTTTATTCCTTATAGGAGGATTAATACCCCATATTCTTTTTGTTCAGAGGTTTTTGAAGAAAGCAGGGATATCCAAGTTGCTGTACTTGAATATCTATGGCAAGAACATGAGGAAAAAGAGAAAACTTTACATACACACACACACACACACACACATGTATAGTAATTCCATTTGTATTCCATCTTTCTTTTCATTCAATCATTCTAACCGTTAAAAATAAAACCTAATTGTTTAAACTCTGTGTAAAATAGTTAAATCACTGTTAATTAGAACTGAAAAGGCCAGCGTAAAAAGGAAGGTTTTAATTCCTTTCCAGCTGGAAAAATTTAGAGCTGAGCATTATTCCTGAGAGAGTATATTCCATCATTTGGGAACAAAACATGAGAGGGTCTTCTTCTGCGAGGTCAACCAAAGGATCTGGGAAAGTGAAGGCATCTTTAGAAGGCTTCCACGGACAATAGGCAGATTCATACTGAGATAGGGAGTCCCTGTACAGTAGTCTTAACATAAACACAATATGCTTCCAATATTGCACAGATTTCACATATCCTTTGGACTTAGCACTGTAAAACAATTTCTTTCTGCAAACCTAAGAAGATAATTAGGGATGTGACCTATTTGCAAAAGAAAGGCCTCCACACCTGAACTTCTGCACAAATGAATATCTACTGGAGGTCCTAATTTTGTTTGTTTGTTTTTCACTACAGTTGGTATGGTAAAGAAAACACCACTTTACTACTACCACACATATGCACACATAGGACATCATCTATTGATTCTACCTAGCCAGTGAAAAGTCCCCACACTGTAGTTTTAGGAACCAATTGCTTCCTGAAAACAATTGATATACATGATTGTATGGAACGTAGCATCAGAAACATCTCATTGAAAAGGCCTAGATCTTGCGCCTTTAAAAATGAGATAAACATTCTTGCTGTTTAATGCCAGTGACAATCACTGAAGCTGCAATCCCAAACACATTATAGGCCTTTTTGAACTCAATGGAATCTACATCTCCACAGAGACATGTAAGATTGTGTTGTTGGGAAGTAATCCTATGGCCAGATGTGGGCATTCCAGGAGCCATGAGACTATATGGATTTCCATCTCTACAAGCAGATTGCAATTAGAAGATGAAGCTCAATGGCCCTCCTCCTGAACAATTCCTGAAAACACCCATGATTCCATCACAATAGGGACTAAAAAAAGTAAGCCCTCTTACAGTTGCGAATCAAAGGAAGCTTGGATCTGCAAGAGCCAGAGACTCATTTCTCTGGCATTCTTCCAAACAGAAGCAAAGCTACCAATAGAGGTGAATATGTGTAGCTCAGGGTTGAACTGTGGAGTCCTTGGGGTTCTCTGAGCTTGGTTCTTTTCTTGCAAACTAGTTTTAACTGGGAAACTGTCAGCATTTTAGACCAAGCCAAATCCAAACATCCAAGAGAATTCTTGGAAGCTTGGTATTCAGACAAGGCAGCAATTAACAGACACATAAACCTCATCTATATACGATTCAAAAGAGACAAAAGATCAGAAGATCACCTCACCAGCAATCAATCACCAGCAATCATCACCCAGATAAGCAAAGGTCACCACCAGGCACACAATCAAGCAGCAAACATATGCTAATCAAAAAACTACCAGAGGAGCAAAACAAAATCCCCACCCTTACCAGCACTGGCAAGCCAGGCCACAGCACTTAAATAGAGAGTAACCCCATCCCATGTTAGCACTGAAGAAGTTACCTAGCTGGGTAATGAAACGTTTGCAAGAAAAGAACCAAGCTCAGAGAACCCCAAGGACTCCACAGAAGCAAAGCTTTTCCTGCTCAAGAGCTGGGATATGGATCTTTTTGCCTTCCATCTTGGCCAATGTGGGCATACAGTACTGGGGCTTCCAGGTCTTATTTCTGAACTACAGACTTTCTTCACCCAACCTCAGGCTGCTGGTCTGCCTTTTTGTCTAGTGCTGCAGAATGTCAATCAGTGCCGGAGACCACTGACAATATGCCAAGTTTCCTGCATCTCAGAATATAATGCATGAGATAGATGGTGGTATAGATTTGTATTTCTGGCATTTCAGGAGAATGGTATTAAATTATAACAGGCATTTATGAACTCTCAGGATGTTAACATTTCTGGGAAGAAAAAAATAGATCTCCCACTCACCCCACCTGCAAAGACAAAGTTTTCATTATTCCTACATGCAAATGTTCGCTTGATATTTAAGGACTAAGTAAGATGTAGCAATGGCTCTGGCATTTGGGGTCCTTTATTGTATGTACTACATGATACTATTATGCTGCCATTCTCTATTGTTGAGCTTTTTAAAACACACACACATATACAAATTGCTGGAAATGCCTGGTGATAAGAGAAACTTTGAATACAGTGCTTATGCAGGATCATTAATTATATGTATTTTGAACCAATTGCTAGATGGGTATAGAGGATAACAGAACCCCCTTTGTAAACTCTTAATTTTGATTTAAATACAGCATGCTTGAACCCTTCCTGTATAATTTACAAGAATTTCAGCCCCCTTACACTGCCTGTGTGTTGCCAAAGTTAAGTGACAGTAGGATGGACCCTCTAAGTATGCCATTATTTCTTTTACATTTCTAAAACACACACGCTTTCACAGCTCTTTTCATTCAACCTTCACCCCCACCCAGCTGTAACAACAAAGGGGAAATCTGGTTTTACATAAAGTATTGGAGGTCAAGTTATAGCACCTGCTATACAAATCTAAGCCTGTTTTCACATTAATAGAGTGCTTTGCATGTCCTCATGTCAGCCCAGTTGTGCAGATTGCGCAGGAATTGAGACAAAGGGTATAATCATTGTACCAGGGAATAACACATCCTGATCTGAATGCTCAGTGCTCTTTATAATGCCCCCTATCTCATTCCCATCAGTAGGGTTGATGACAATATTAAAAAAATATTTGGTTGGAAATAAACACCTGACTTGTAAAGACGTACTGAGCTAATCTATTATCCAATTTAAGTCTGTTGGAATATCAAATAATGAAGAAAATACAGGATAACTTTGTGTGTGTGTGTGTTTGTTTTTGCTTGTTTGTTTAGTAAATTGCCACCGAGAGCCACTCATTTGCTTTAGGGAACTTACCAAAATAAGCAAACAAACAATGGATCTAACAGTATAAACTATAAATTGTAAAAGGCCTGGATGAAAAGAAATGTTTGGAACATGTCCTTACACCCTAATAGTTGTGTGATCTTCTTGAGCAACTCCTTCTGCAAACAGAAAAAGCAGAATTAATTGGTGGTGTCTCTAGTGAGATCTGTGAAAATGCCCCATTGATTAAATGTGGGGCTGACTATGCCAGTCCTGCAAGTAATCAGAGCTGGGTGAGGTTTTGTACACTTACAGTAAGAACTTTGAATTGGGCTCTGAAAGCAAATGACAACAGTGAGTTACCATTGTTAGAAAAGAAGTTAAGCAAAAGGAAGTTGTATTGCCCATAAAACAAAACAAAAATTAAATTAAATTAAATTAAATTAAATAAGAATAGCTCAAATATCACAAAAATGGGTACACTTTAAAAAATCTCTAGATTATGGCTTTGTCAACCAAATGTTACAAAAGCCAAACTGGAGTTTGATGGGAGGAAAGGCTGAGCTGTGGTCGTGGCATCTCAAGGTGAAACGGGGAGTAAGCTACTGTACATTCACAGGAGGCTCTCCCTAGCCTCACAGCAGTTTCTGGTTATACCCAGAAACCAAAATAGCTTTTAAAAAACATGAATTCCTTACCTCCTAATTAAGCTTGCAATTATTTATTCTATGTATGTATGAACTAAGATGATTATGCACAACCTTTGGTCTCAGAGCTACATGCAGTCTTCTGAAAAAAACTTGGGTGCAGCTGAGTCCATGGAAAACTTGCTGTTGAATAGAAATGTTCTATGTGATAGAAGTGGGAAAGATATAAATACAGGATACCGTATTTTTCCGTCAATAAGACGCCCCCATGTACAAGACAACCCCCACTTTTCCAACCCAAAATTAAGAAATTTTTTAAAGATAGTGCAGAACACATTTTTATTTAGTAATTAGTTAACATTGACCTGATACACTCGGTGGGAGGAGGTCCAAACCGTCTCTCTGCAGCTCTATTTCCATGCTCTTTTGCATAACTGATTACATTCAATCACGAGTGAAACTGCCGATAGCTTGTCTCTGCAAACAGCCTTCCTCTAATTGGTTTGTTCAGCATCAGCTGATGTTAGTTACATAAGGCTCATGATTGGAGGAAGTCTGTTTGGGAGACAAGCTATTTCACTCGTGATTGGAGGCTAGCAATAGGAGGAAGCCTCTTTGCAGAAACAAAGTATGGGCAGTTTTGTAACAGCAAGGTTCTCTCCTCGGCTGACTTCCTTGAATAAGACGCCCTTCAATTTTTAGGGTAAGGATTTTAGAAAAAAGTATCGTGTTATAATCGGAAAAATACGGTAATTATCATATTAAATGCCATTAATTGAAGTAATCCCAACTTGGGGGGGGGGGGGAACTGTAACACTTAGTTTTGTCCTGGCCCTCCATGAATTGCAGAATAATAGTTGGGCCATTGAATCCAGTTCTCTATACAGTTCGGGAATGCAAGTTAAATCATTTGCGGCAGATGGATGTTTAGCCTTCTCTTACTGATAAGAAGTTTTTTCCCCAGCATTCCACTGGAATCTGCCTCCCTGTAACTTAAATCCATTATTCCATGTCATATATTTTAGAACAACGGAGAAGAGGTCTTAAGTTTTCTGTATACTGTAGCTTCCTTTCAGATATTTGAAGAATGCTATCATATCTCCCCTTAATCTCTCTTCATACTTAGTTTATACTTATAGTTACTTTAATTATAATAAATACACTAAGCTACTTCGCTTGGTTGTGGCAAGGATTGGGGTAGGCAGTGTGGTGCTTGGGACTACCAACATGTTTCAATGTCTTCTTTGGCACACTCTAGATATCTTACCCTACTGAATTTTATTTTGGCTTCGATTGTAAAATTAAATTAAAATAAATAATTGGTGGGAAAGTGGCACATTGAAGAGCAAAAGACCTCCCTTTAGTATTGCCTTTGTCTACCAGAATGTATAGCTATACTATATATAAAACTGTTATTTATTTTTATTTTTTTTGTCTGCGCTCAGTCATTACTGACCCTGCAGTGACTGCCTGGATGAATCCTTGCAGTTTTCAAGGCAATTGTTTTCGGAAGTCGTTTGCCAGAGCCTCCTTCCTAGAGCAGAGCCCAGCTGGCAAGCGCAGGAGGCGGGATTTCCGTTGCTTCGCGCCCTTTTCAGGCGAGCGCGGTTTCGCGCTTACCGGCAACTGGTCCTGTCTCTCTGTGCAAGGCGCTGCCAGCATGGTGGATGACATTAGTCTTTTGCTTTCTTTAGAAGTATGCCTAGCAAAAAGTGGGCATTATCCCGCTACTTGTGTCTGTGTCTTTCTTTTCTCCCTGAAAAAAAAGGCATTTTTCCCTATTTTTTCTCAGAAGGGAAAAAAAATCTCTGTCTCTTTTTCTCATACACACACACACACACACACACACAAATCAAGTGTAGGGGTGGGAGGACAGATGGGGAAGGTATATCACCTAACCTTTTTGAATTGTTCAATGGGGTTAAAAATGTCATTCTTTTTTTTTTTTCAAATAAGGGTCATTTGATGACACAGTATTTCACGGTCACCTGACTGTTGTGTCATGAGATGACCATTCTTTGGAAGAAAAGACAATAGATAAATGTGGCAGGGGCTGTGTGTGCATGTACATTGTGTTGACAGCTACTTTGTGATGAAGTAAGCTCCTCATCCTGGCTGTTTTGGGAGAATTCCCATAACATACTTCTGATACTTCAACTATACCCACTGGCAGGGCTAGCCTTAAGAAGGCAAGCTGAGGTGGCTGCTGCAGTGTGTGGAGGGAAATGTTTTAGGACCCAAAACATTGAAATCTGCATCTTCTGTGTTCTCTGTGCTCTCGTGAGAGAAGAGGAAGAACCTTCTAGGTGCCTCTTAAGTTCTCCAAGGAGCCTGGCCCGATTCATACCAGCTTCTCAGGGAGCTTCCTGTTTCTTGGTGCTTCCCTGAACTCTCATGAGGAAGACAAGCAGTCAACTGCTCAAGGGCAGAAAAGAAGACACTAATAAGAGCCAATTCGTCTAGTTCTTCATCCAGGCCAGCTACTGGCCTCCTTATTTGTTCCCTTAAACTGAGTGTTGAGAGCAGTCGGAGTAAAAGAATAAAATGCTTCTCATGGGCAACATTCAGAAAAGCAAAGAATACAACAGAGCTTTTTTATCTAAGCAGGAAGGAGTTCAGCTACACAGATGCAAAATTTCCTGCCTCAGGAAAGGTATATGTAGTGAGGATAAGCCTGATTTTCCAGATCATCATGAGCCAATCAGGCAGTGTTCCCTCCATCTGATCAACAGAGTACAAAAAAGTCATTATATCTGTGTTCCATCTCCTAAGATGGCATGGGTCCCTAAAAAAAGAAATACATTACTCTACCATCAAGTCTTGCTGTGATGGTAAACTAAACAAAGTATGGTGGTTTGCTTTAAAAAAAAAAAGAAAATCCTAGTCACCTTGCCACCATAACTTTATATTACATCACATCCGAAAGGACAACAATATCATATTGGCAGTTTCTCAGTATATTATGGCTGTGTCCATAAGCATCTGGGACAAGTTACATTGATGTCACGTGCATCGTGACCTCACTGTGCCAATGATGCCAATGTAATTTGTGTCAGTTGCATGATATCACTTGAGCAGTTGGAATAAGGGAGAGGGAGACAATCTCTAAGCAATTCAGACAAGGTCCTGGTAGTCCACATTAAAATGCAGCTGGAGTTCAGCTGTTTTGACACTTGGCAGATCCTTGCCACTCTTCCTGCATGCATAGTAGCCAAACTAAAGGTGACAAGACTTCTGTCTGATCTGCCTTCCTCTTGGGAAGGATTCAGCGGGCAATGCAAAGTGCCAAGTTGCTTCTTTGCTTGCTTGCTTGTTTGTTAGAACTCCCTTGAAACAGAATGACTTGTCTGAGCCCTGCAGCCAGGCAGCAGTGAGGATGAAGAGTTCTCATTCCCATCAGTGGAAAAATAGAACCATCTGCCCAGGGTCTCAATTATAAATAAATGATAAATAAATTGATGCCAAGTCAGAAAAAAGCCAGCTCAACATTCAGAATAAGGCAGCTTCAGCTAACAGGTGCCCATAGCTGATCTTGAACTGGTGCTAAGTCTTGGTATAATGGTGCCCTTAGGTAGTGTGATTTCCATTGCCAAATTGCCACCCTAGGAAGAAATGCAAGAATGCAGAACCACAATGATTCCTGAAAGCAGCCATTACCTTACCTACATTCTATATATGTCCAGGAGAGGTTTTCCTTTGAAATGTTCAGAAGGACTCAGATCTAAGTGCCAAGAAGTAGGAATCTTAAGCACAATCAATAAACGGTGGAGAGTATATATAATGAAGAATAGTGTATCCACAAAGCAGTGTCTTGTCATCAGATTTTTTCCCCTTTTTATTCAGAGCCAAACTAGAGGTGAGAACGTTGTGTACTGTTATTTACATCTCATCATTTGTTTTTAACAGAAAGTAAGTAAGTTTACTGATGTAACCACAGGTCATAATGATATAGCATAGCATAAAATACCATAAAATACCAATAAATAAATAGTTACTGTCGGATATCCTGAACCAAGTTGTGGCTGTAATAACCTTATAGAAAAGTTTAGGTTTAACCATTTCGCCTCCTACTGCACACTAAATGAAAATCTCTCTGGACCTGGAGTTTCCCCACCAAAAAAAAAAAAAAAAAGGTTATAAGAACCCAGATTAATTGGTTTAGGTACACCCAATTCTGTCCTAGCTTGGAGGCTGCCAAGAAGGAGCAAGTGCTGCTGGAACACACTTTTCCATGCAGAGCCCATGGCGTGCCATAGGTGAGCTCATAGGAATTAATTAAATTGAAATAGGGAAGCCTAATGAATCAACAAATGACTAGCCAACGAATTTATCATTTAAGTAATTGAATTAAATCAATTGCTTAATTGTTCTACAGTGGCAGCAAGAATCTGGTTATATTCTCTATAACCTGTGCAGCATTGTTTTTCTAATATGTTTTTATGTATTTATATTGCTCAACAAACTGCCTATTGGGTTTGTGTGGGTGTAACAAGCTCCTGGATCCCTAAGGAACAAGGTTGTTTCCTTGAAACCAGGCTGGCTGAGATGGAGATGCTTAGCGAGGCAGAGAGGGATACAGATGAGACTTGATGGGACAAAATAGCTTTGTCTCACTGTCAGGAGTATAGCTCCCTTTCTGGCAGGGAGAAACAATGTAAGGGAGACAGATGTCCCTTTTTGTTGTTGTTCAGTCGTTAAGTCATGTCCAACTCTTCATGACCCCATGAACCATATCGCGCCAGGCCTTCCTGTCCTTCACTGCCTCCCTGAGTTGGCTCAGTTTCATGCTCATTGCTTCAGTGATGCTATCTAACCATCTCATCCTCTGCTGTCCTCTTCTCCTTTTACCTTCAATCTTTCCCATCACCAGGGTCTTTTCTAAAGAGTCCTCTCTTCGCATTAGGTGACCAAAGAATCTGAGCTTGAGCTTCATTATCAATCCTTCCAATGAGCAATCAGGGTTGATTTCCTTTAAGATTGACTGGTTTGACCTCCTAGCAGTCCAGGAAGATCTCAATCCTTGGAAGGTAAACCCTATCCTCTCACATTAAATTCCAAAGCTTTAGTATATAATTCACATTACAATAACTTCTTTAACATTTAAAGATTTTCCCATAAACCTACTAATATACCTTAATACACTATCCCAAAAAGATACTAAATGATCACATGACCATATCATATGGGTCAGGGAACCCTTAAATTTCTTATACTGACAACATAAAAAATCTGATGTCTGTTCTTTCAAATACATTCTTTGGGAAATCCAATACACCCTAAATACAATTTTCTGATAAATCAATCTTACCCTCAAATCTGCAGATATCATTTTAACATTTTTAAGGACCTAAAGCCATTTTTATAGTAATTTTATTAAAAATTACAATTATAGTGGTAAAAACTATGCAAACTAAAAAAAGAAAAGAAAAAAAGAAAAAATAGAAGGTGCAAAAAAGAAAAAGAAAATAGAGAAAAAATAGAAAAGAAAAAAAATAAGAATAAAGAAAAATAAAAGAAATATATAAAGAAATTACTTCCTCCTTCATCACAAGTATAAACAATTTTAGTAACTTATCACCTTCTCTTAAAATAGAATAAATCATCTCTTCTTCCCATATCCCATATCCCATCTCATAAACAAATCCTTAGAACCTTGTCATTTCAGTCCTGATCAGCAAAAGTGTGTTTTTAACATATTTTAATTAATTAATATTTATCTATTTTAATCAATATTTATTCTATTTTTACTGTAAACCACCCAGAGTCACCCCACAGTGAGATGGGCAGTGACAAATTTGACATATAAATAAATATAAATAAATTTTTTAAAAGCCCACTAAAGGTTACCAGAGATAATAGCATATCTATTTTAACCTTGATCAAATAAACCAACTTTATATTCCTTTTATTTTTAACAATCTTGATCTTTATTCCCTGCAAATAATGTCCTAGAACTTGATTTCTTTTCATTTTTATTTTGTCCCTTCTCATAAAATTCTTCAAAGCTTTAACAAGCCTCTTTTGTAAATCCAGTATAGGAAAATTATCCAGCTTACTCTCTTAGTTCGTTATTTGTATACCCCTTTTAATTATTAAGACATCAGCTGATTTTTTTTTTCTGGTATGTTCAGTGTAGCATCTTTTTCCATATCATTCTTGTAACCTGTGATTTTTAAATCCACTTTCAGATCAGTCTCAGTCTTGTCTGGTAAAGCTTATTCCTCTTTCAAAACATCTTTCAAACATAGTCTACCTATAGAGGCAGAGACTCTTAAAATTAACTTCTGGGTTCATTGTTCAAAAATATCCTTCAATATGTCAAATGTTAAAATATTTTGCTCCATTCTGTATTATTAAGTCAAATTTAAGTGTTCTCCTTTAATTGTAATCTTTAGTTCCTTCTAGTTCCCTTTAGTGTCCAACCTTCAAAGTCCAATTCTATCTTTTTTTTTTAAGAATTCAAAACAAAAGCATTTTCCCACAGGAAAGATACTTAGAGTTAATTCCAAAATCTTATTTCGAATCCATCTGGACCCTTAGTCAATTTGTAACTTTCCAAAATCCAAGCTCTAATCATCCTTTTGCTGTTTATTCATATATATATATATGTGTGTGTGTGTGTGTGTGTGTGTGTGTGTATGTGTATGTATGTATATATATATATATATATATATATATATATATATATATATATATAATCCTTAAACTTGTATTTAAAACTTCTTTCACTAAGGATTGAAGAAAACTCACCCAGTGTTTTCAGATTTGTCGATCCAGAGGTTCCTAATAGCTGAAAAGCATTTAACAAGCAACTTCCAAAAGCGATTAGAAAAGGAAGTATGTGAACCCAATGTCCTTTTAAAGCACTGACCATGGTTTGAGCAAGATGGCTGTTCCCTCATCTTCCAGAGCATTAAACCTGCTGGAGACTGCCGCCTTGCAGTCTCCTCACAAGGAGCAACTGTATGGAGTACTTGTGGGCGATCTAAAGTCCTCTCCTTGTCCAGAACAAATGACAATTAGTGAGGGAAACAATTAAGACTTATATGGAAGAATTGGATTTAAAAGACCCTTGGTGTTTGATGTATCCAACTAAAAGAATGTATTCGATTAAAAGTATTCAAATGTGCACCAGAACCTTTTTAGGCTTGATTATTTTTTAATATCATTGATTTTTGTCATCAAATTTGAGAATGTAATATTGACATTTGTTATATATCAGACCATAGTGCAATTATTTCAAAATGTGTGTTTCATAAATATGAGTTAAGGTATCTAGAAATTGGTATTCCAATGTTTCCTTATTGAATCACAAAGAATTTGTACAAGAAATGCAGGCAGAGACTTTACAATATTTTGATTTGAATGCAAAAACATCAAGTACCTGGATTTTTGAATGGGAAGCATATAAAGCATATATTTGAGGTAGAATTATTGCTTATGCATCATATAAAAATAAGATTAAAAATAAAAGGGAAAATGTTTGAAAGATGAACTGAAACAGTTATAGGCTCAGATGCCCATTCAATATTCTATACAGAGAAATACAGAAAAAGAAATATGAACTGAATACCACAGTTTCACAGCAGACAGAATTTTTGCTAACATGTTTACGACAGAGATATTCGGAGCACAGTGAAAGACCTTGCAAGATTTTGGCTAATCGCTTAAAAGAAAAGAAAGACAGCACAATGATTCCAATTATTAGAGGTGAAAGAGATGAAATATATAAAACTTCAACGAATATAAATTGTTAGTTTTTAAAATTCTGTTCAGAACTATATAGTAAACCAGACTGTGTATTGAATGAAGATATGGAGGCCTTTCTAAATAAAATTAACTTAGCTCATTTAGATGATACAGAAAAGAAAAGAAAGAACTTAGCTCATTTAGATGTTACAGAAAAAGAACTTCTATTTGCTCCACTATCTGAGGCAGAGATTAAACAAATAATTTTAAAGATGGCAGGTGGTAAAACACCAGGATTGGCTGGATTTCCTATTAGAGTGGTATAAAACAATTATAAAATTTTTGGTGCCCGAACTTTGTCAATTGTATAATGAGATATTTGATAAAGGAATGTTATTGGTGGCATTTAATCAGGCTTATATCACAGTTATACCAAAAGGTAAAGATCACACTCAATGTGCTAATTATCATCCAATTTCATTGATTAATGTTGATACAAAGATCTTAACAGCAATGTTAGCAAATAGATTACAGCAAGTGATACCGTTCATTATTCAGAATGATCAAGCAAGGTTTATAAAAACTAGGCAAGCAGCAGATAATATTAAATTAGTTGTAGATGTAATAGATTTGAATAAAAACAAAGATCAGTTTGTAGTTTTATAATTAGATGCTGAAAAAGCCTTTGACAAAATATATAAACAGCATACGTTCGCTGTATTAAACAGGTTCGGATTTCCTTTGGAATTCATAAAATGGATTAAGAAATGGAAAACAATAAGAATTTCTTTCAATACATTGAGAGGAAAAAAAACAAGGGAAACAAGTGAGCCATCAGACAACAAAAAAGTTAAAGAAATACTCAAAGAGGATATGGCGATTGCAGAAAAACAAAATTGATGCTTTGCATCTGTCTTTACCACAGAAGGTAAAGGACAATTGCCTGATCTGCATTGACTTCTCAGGGAGGGAATCAGAGTTAAAGAAAATGGAAGGAAAGGAGAAGTTATTCTAGGACATCTTAAGAGACTACACAGTCGCAAATTGCTGGGTCCTGATGGTATCTTAATACTGGAAGACCAAATCCAGGAGCACTGACTCTTCAGCATTTCATGATGTATTGACCACAAGGTGACAGTAAGCTGTAGATAGAGAGTTAAGGATTGATTTGTGTCACCTCTGTCAGCCCTCCCAGCTAAACTAGACAGGAAAATGATTAGATGAGCTAATTCTACTTTATTGTAAGGCTACATTAACAATCTTGCAAGTCTAAAAGTACCAATCTCCTGCCCTCCATATTTACCACCTGAGTAGTTAGGGCAGGTCCTTCCTAAGTTTCTTTCTCCAGCTGTTACTCTGTCGCAGACTCCTTTCTCTTTTATCTGATCATTCCCTAGGCGGCATTGCTTCCCCCCATCTTCCAAGGTCACCCTCACTTTCCATCACATCTCTTTGTGTAGCACTTCGCTTGCTTTATGGCTGAGTGATGGCTCAACTGAGGTCACTTCCTTTTGCCTTTCTTTGAAACACACATGAAAAAACAGAAAACAAACATGCTCTTTGACTTTTCTCCTGATAGGCTGCAGTTAGCTAGGTGCTAGGCTTTGCCTCTATTTACTCTAAATTCCTGTCTTTTTTCTTCCAAAACCTGCTTCAGTAGGTTAAATTTCCTGCTCTCTGGAACATTCATATGGACATCGGGTTTTAACACTTAAAACAACTCAAATATGAAATTTCTGACAAAATATGTAGCAAAATATGTATCTTGTTCTTCAAATAGGCCTCATGTTGAGAGGACTAGAAGGTATCCAGTGTGATACCAATTTTTAAAAAGGATCCAGAGGAATTCTGGAAAATTATAAGATGGTCAGTTTAATGTGTATACTGGATAAATTGATAGAGGTGGGGAGGGAGGGAGGGAGGGAGGGAAGGAAGGAAGGAAGGAAGGAAGGAAGGAAGGAAGGAAGGAAGGAAGGAAGGAAGGAAGGAAGGAAGGAAGGAAGGAAGGAAGGAAGGAAGGAAGGAAGGAAGGACAAGGAACGAATTGTGATGAAGGAAAATCAGCATGGATTCTACCAGATAAATCCTGTCTCATAAACCTTCTAGAGTTTTGTAAGGATTTTAACAATTATCTTTATATGGATATGACCGTGTCAATAATATTGTACGTTACTGGATTTTCAAAAAGCTTGGACAAAGTTGCTCATAAAAAGTTCTTGAATAAACTTAATAATCATGGGATAAAAAGACCTCTCCTTTTAAGGAGTGCTAATTAGTTAAAAAAAAAAATAGGAGGAGGAAGACTAAATGGGCAAGATTGATTGATTTGATTTGATTTGATTTGATTCCAATACCACCCAACTCCAGACTGCCTCAGCATAGCTCACAATATAAGGAAAACTAAAGGTAAAAAAACAAAACAATGTAATAAATAAACAAGATGGCAAATCCTGACAACCAATACCAGAACACATGCAACATATGCTAGATAATCTGATAAGGGGTTTGTTTATTTATTTATCAAATTTATACGGCCATCCATCTCACAAGAAGTGACTCTGGGCGGCATACAACAAGAAAATAAATATAAAAATAAAACAATAAACATGTCAAACAGAGTAATATTTTAAAAAAAAAACCTACAAGTGATTAAGTCAGCAAGGGAGGCGTCTCAAGATCTCACTGGTCCCCTGAGGCCCCCAGGCCTGATGACATAGCCAGGTCTTGAGGGACTTCCAGAAGATAAGTAGGGATGGAGCTGACCTCATGTAAAGTGCATTACAGTAATCCAGTCCGGAGGTGGCTAGGGCATGAGTGACTGTGAGCAGAGCTCCCGATCCAGCAATGGGTGCAACTGTTGCACAACCCAAAGCTGTGCAAAGACCCTCCTAGCCACGACCACCACCTGCTCTTTGAGTCCAAGAGGACCCCCAGATTGTGCACTGGGTCTATCTGGGGCTGTACAACCCCATCCAGCACCAAAGATGGCATAGTCCTGGAACCAGCAGGCCCCAAAACCCAAAGCCATTCAGTCTTGCCAGGGTTCAGCTGAAGCCTGTTGTTCCCCATCCAGACCCTACAGCCTCCAGACCCTGGGATAAGACATCCATAGCATCGCTTAATTCGCCAGGGGCAGAGATGTATAAGTGGGTATCAACAGTGTACTGATACTTCACCCCATGGTGGTGGAAGATCTCCAGAAGCATCTCTTTAAACTGGATAAAAGTTTACCCAAACAGTTCAGTGTCACTAATTATAAAATGCTTCACAGTGGAAGTCAAATGCTAAGCATATATACACTGAGAGGGACATCATCTAATCTGTATTATGGCCATGAGGACATCTGAAAGTGTCTGATATATCAATAACTAATTAGGAAAAAGATCTTGGGGTCCTGGCAGGTAAGTCAATGAGGATGCTGAGTGAGGTTGGCAGCAGTGAGAAAGACAAAATCCATGCTGGGCATTGTGAAAGGGACCATCATATTTGAAAAAGGACATAATAAAGGTAGAAAAAAGTACAAAAAGGGAAACCAAAATAATCGAAGATATCAAATACCTTCCTTACAAGAAAATATTAGAATGTTTGGGCTACTGAAAGGGGATGTATGGCATGGAGAAAATGGACAAGGAGAATTTTTTTTCCCCTCTGTCAAAACTCTACCCCTGGGGTCATCCAATAAAGTTGACTGAAAGCAGATTTAGAACAGACAGAATAAAGTACTTCACACAGCATATAATCAATCTGTGGAATTCATTAGCAAGACATGTTGATGGCCACTAAATTGATGGCTTTAAAAAGGGATTGGATAAATTCTTAGCGTATAAGCGAATCACGGCCATCAGTCTTTGCAAGTCAGTGTTATTCTGGGTCGGGAGTAGCCTCCCTTCAGAGAACAATGCTGGGAGAGGGCACATCTCTATTTTCAGTTTGAGTGAGCCGCTAGCGACATCTTCTAGCTGCTATGAAAAATGAAGTGCTGGATTAAAATGGGCTCCAACAGGCCTGACATTTTCCTGTAGCTTGTGATATCTTGAATACTTATGTCTCCTAGGTTCATACATTTATTAAAATTACTTACTTCCTTGAGGGGCTATTAATTTATTTATGCATTACAAACAGATATAAATAATAAAAATCAACAATTAAAAAAACTGGTATATCAATTCACTTCACCCAAGGGCCAAACACCCATTAGAACAGAACCCCTTTCGCATGTGTCTGTATATGTATGAAGGCCTTTTCACTTAAACTTATAGACTGTAATCTACCATGCTGGTCCAATGTAAATTGGTAGATTTCAACTTCCCAGTCTAAGCCTGAGACAGAGTGATTGGCCCCAAATCACTCAGGTGGCATCCATGCCTAAGAATGACCTGGGTCACCCTCTGTTAGTCCAGCACCTTAGCTGTTACACCACACTGGCTCTCATGTCTATCTACTTATCATCTCAATATGTCTAATCTTTAATTAGGTTCTTCTGAACCATATCTTATACATGTGAATCTTTGAGGTACAGGCAAGGGACCAATCTTGTCTTGTTTCAGGATCTTTGATCTGAATGTTCCTTAGCTCTTACCCCTCCCTTTCCTTGTTCGTATCATCTGAATGCAGTGACTTAGCATACAATCTTATCCACATTCCACTGCACTCGGCGGAAGTAAAATTTGCTTCCATGGAAACAAGTCCCCACATCATTTATGAACATTTATTCTGACATAATCCCACAGTGTGAGAGTGAGAGTGGGATGAGAGTCACCAGGGAGAAAAATCCTGGGGGAATATAAGTGTGTGTGTGTAAAATAATGTCTTACACAGAATGGAGGGAGGTCACAAAAGGTTCTCAATAGTCACTGGGGAAATAAAATGTCACCATCTCCGGGATTCTATTTGCCAAGAAAGCATTAAAATCGTAATTGTTCAGAGTGTGCTAGACAATATAGCCCCCAAAGTATGCTTTGGGCATATTGTTCAGTACCCCTAACCGGAAAATGCCTAAATGAAGCTGAGCTGTCATGTAAACTTGCCAGAGTTTAAAATCCACTGGAGTCCTCCTTTGTGGCTAGCTTACTTACAGAGAGGGGATGATGAGTGCCAGTCCGGGAGAAGGCTTTTTGGTCCCTGGCATATCTCTTCTCTAGGCAGAACCAGTGGTCAGGTAGCACAAATACAATGATCGCTTAGACAATGGCTGGAGATGGAATCAAACATTGGGTTGGGTTGGGTTGGGTTGGGTTGGGCAGGAGGAAAAGTAGAGACAAAAGTGCTGGTGAACAAGGAAGAAATGATTTTGCAAAGTGAAAGTGTTTCACCTAGGGATGACTTCTTCATAAGATACCTCAGTCTTGTATATACTTATACAAGTATAAGTATTTACTAGGGGTAAACTCCTTTGAACCTAATTTGGCTTATATTGGCACAACTGCATATAGAATAGTAGCCTGTGTCACAGCTTGTAGCACAAAGGATCCTTTGAGTTGAGCTTGGTGCCTATGTGGGAATGTCTGTGTGCATTTATCAGCAGCAAAATAGTTTGCATTGCCTTCTTCCAGGATATTATTGTTCAGTGTCCCAATCTAGCCCACAGCTCTGGGATTTCCTCCCATCACTGTAGCACCTAGGTCCAATCCTGCCCAACATTTTTTGAGGGCAGCCAGATCTGCCAAGTGTTTTCCCCCTGACCTGGGCAGGCAATCTCTCCCAGAAGTCCCTTCAATGTAATGCTAATTCATATCATAGCCTTGTTCCACGTGATGTTGGTGCTAAAAAGAAAATAATAAAATCCATCACTATTGTTTCTGTACAGTAAGAGTGGAGGATGTTCCCTTAAAATTTTATGGAAAAAGTCATTCTCCTGAAAAATCAACAAAACATTTTCCAAAATATTCCAAAACTTCCACATATTCTCCCAGAATGTCATGAAAAGACAAGATATGATGATAGTGTTTTATTACTTTTTGGGACTGATCTGGGTGTAGATGCCATTGTATATTGTTTTATGGTGGTTATTATAACAATCTGCAGGGTTCTATAACCAGCATGGGATATTCTTCTACCAGGGAAGCACTATCCACACTTTAAAAGACGTTAATGTGCATTTGAGTTAAATCTGTAAAATGAAAACAACTTTGCACATTCCCTGGAAAGTCATGATTTCCCTTTACTGTAAGAAGCCTGCATGCCTTCTGGTGCATTGTAAAGTGTGAGGCTTTCCTCTTTGGCTGATGCGTCTTCATGAATGGTCTCCACTTCAGCAGGAAGACATCTCCAATGATTTGGCAGCACTGAACGTTTATGTCTCTAAATAGCTTTCGTCCTACACACAAGATGGATAGGCTTACATTTCTGTATTATGTCAGTTAGCCAAGATGGATCACACAGCCTGCACCAGCTGCTCAGAGAAGGAAGTTTCCAGATGCATGGAAAATGTGCTTTCTCTTTTGAGCTTAGGTAATTCATCATCATCATCATCATCATCATCATCATCATCATCATCATCCTTCTGCACTGAAGTACAGGAATTTCTCATCACTGAAAAACTCAGGGAATCAAATCTGCTTTGCCACTGCTGTAAAATGCTTGAATCTGGCCAGGCTTCAATGGCCACATGGAAGTAGAAAACATCGTATTCTCCTGTTTTTGATACATGAGCATATTATATAAATGCATCTGTGATAAATGCTATGAGAAATGAAAAAGGCTTACCCATCTTTCAAAGTAAGGATGCTGAGGAACTAGGAAATACTGGATTGGCAACAGAGTGAGAGGGCTCAAAGACTCACATTTGAGAAGGTGATGGCTGAAAAATGGGATCAGGCCTATAAAAGGAGCTGTCTTCTCCTAAATAGGATCAGCTGTCAATTGGTAGCAGTTCAAACCCACTGACTGACAGCTGAAGGAGGACAATTCATGCTAGTGTTCTATTCTCTATGGGCATACAGGAATTTCATTTTAAATGTGATTGACTGTCAGCCTGGCACATTAATATACTGGTAGGGAAAGAGGGCGGGGAGGGGGGAGAGACCAAAAGAGAAATTCTGGGTCTTTTCTTCTGAGCAGGCTATATTGTAATATGCTAATTGGTTGAACATTAACTAATTGGTTGTTTTGCTCTTCCACTTAAGATATGGCAAAGAAACCAGCTCTTTTTTCAGGAGGGACCCAGTTCCAGAGAGATCGGGGCAGTGTTCTTACTGGCCATTTCACCATGGGGCCTGGGTAGCATCAGAGTATCATCTGCTCATGCAGTGGGTTGATAAGACTTTCCAATGTATGTGGTGGGCAGGCAGGCAAATAACAGGGCCTTTTTTCTTGTAGCTCCAGACCTTGGGACATACTTCCATTAGCTTTCACTGATCTTTCCTTTGAATAATATTTGTGGAAGCAAATTTAAATCACTTTGCTTTTAAGAAACTGGTTCTTCTATGGTTATTTTTTTAATGATTTTATTTAGTTGTTTGTACCTTGGGGTTTAATGCTGACGTGTTAATTACTTGTATACTGCCTGAGGGACATGAACTGAAATGTAGTTCGTGCATCTTATAAATAATAATATTGGAAATTGAGAATGCTGGACTAACTGGCTCATAAATTGGACTTTTTAATGTTAGTGAATCTACAGTAGATACTTTATAAGCAGTTCTACTATGGAATCTGTTCATTTTTATCACTCCTTTAGGATGAATACAGTAGTCTGCTGCACTCCCAAATGAATCTTAATGTTGTCTAACTTTCCAAGTCAGATATGGAGACCCCACTGCTGTTTAATTGCTCTTTGAAAGTGAAGGAAATTATACATATAGCACTGGGGGAGAACACAGATAATCTTCCATCACTCCACTCTGGTTCTGTTTCTCTTGCACACTTCCAGTGTTACTGGCTCCTATTCTCCACTCCTTAGAACATTTATTAAAAATTCTGTGTCTTGACTCTGCTTGTTTAAATTCCTTTCCTTTCCTTTCCTTTCCTTTCCTTTCCTTTCCTTTCCTTTCCTTTCCTTTCCTTTCCTTTCCTTTCCTTTCCTTTCCTTTCCTTTCCTTTCCTACCCGTCATTCTTGGCAGTGGTCTCGTTGCTGGAGGGAAAAGCAGAACCACTTCCTCCAACTAAGTCTCATATGAAAACTCATTTTCTTTGCCCCATATTGTCCTCACATGAGAACACTTCCAGTCTGGATTGAATCTACTGGTTTGATGCTGGAATCTGTTAGAATCTCACAGCTAATTTAGATGAGTGCCTGAAGGGGAATATGAGTGAGCCCAGTTTCTCCTCTCCCATCATATTCATCTCCACAATTCCTACATATACAGAAAGGGATGTAAAGTCTGTATTCCACACAAAAACTGTTATGGTTAATATCTTAGCGAACTAGAAAAATCAGTTACAGAACTCTCACCTACCCACATTCAGTTTTAGGCATGAGACAGCATTCAGGTGGTACATCTTTGTGTGCAGACATAAGAACTGAGGAGATGAAGGCAGACCACTTAATGAGCAGGTTTACCGCCTCTCCTCAACACATTTGGTGTTGGAGGCTGAGGCCTAAACCATTTAGTCCATCTAAATACAAGTTGTTCTGTTCCAATTTGAGAACTGGAGATGTAAGCAAGCAAGTTTTAATGCTGTGCAATAGTAAATATTTAGGAAACAATTAAAAATGAAGGAAAATATTAATTCAATACAATTGTTATGTGGGTTGTGACTAACACCCTGCCACAGTTTATAGCCTAATTGCATCTCTGACATATGGCATCACTGACATTCTGATGGGGAAAAGTTACCTCTCTCTTCTAGAGAATCAGTTGTACACTGCTCCACAAACCCAACATTAGACAGCCTTTTGTAGCTCTTACCAAACATCACACCAATCTGAATTATTCTCTCATAGCTCCCCTCCCTCATCTCTTAAAAAAAACTGGCAAAAAGCTACTGTGGGGGCTTGCTTTTCAGACTGCTAACTTGTAGGCAGCTGCTTACACCCTCAAGATGTCAAGCTTGTTCCAACTGTATATCCTCAATTGCACCAGTTTGGGAGATGGCAATCTTTGTTGGCTAATATGTCTCAGAGAAGGGATTTTTTTTTGGTGGAATCCCATGGAAAGAACTTCTTCACAGTAAGTGAGAGAGATTATGGCCTCCCCCATATGTTTATTTTAACTCTTATTTTCTTATCACTTTTTCTAGAAATTATAGTATGGAATAAAATCCTTGAAATCTGTGCTACCATTATAATAGAATTGTTGCAGCAAATGCAATAGGGAATCTAGTGGAGCCTTAGAATAATTGAGTTAGTAGGACATGCAAAGACCGTCTAGTCCAACTTTCTGCTAATGAAGAAAATCCATTCGTACAGCACACTGAATATCCACCTTCTGCTTTAAAACTTCCAAGGAAGTCAATTCTTCCCAGGTCAGTCTGTTTCACCAGCAAAGAGCCAGTTTGGTCTAGTAGTTAAGGCACCAGGCTAGAAAGCAGGAGATTGTGACTTCTAGTCCCACCTTAGGCATGAAAGCTGGCTGGGTGACTTTGGGCCAGTCACTCTCCCTCAGCCCAACTCACCTCACAGGGTTGTTGTTGTGAGAAAAACAGGAGGAAGAGGTATTAGATATGTTCACCACCTTGAGTTATTTATAAAAATAATAAAGGCGGGATAAAAAAATCTAAAAACAAAAGGACCTTATGCCATCAGAAATTCTTAATAGTTAGAACAGGGCTAAACGTGAACTTCAGGTTGCCCATTTCCAAGGTTATTTTAATAGGTACTCATGCCAAATCAGTCAAATTCATCCTGTATTTGTGCAAATGATTCCTTCTAATAAAATGTAAGATTTTCCCATCAGTTCTGGCCTATTCTTTTAAGGTCACCCTGAAGTTTATTTCAGTCCTCTTAAATATTAGTTATCTCACCACTTTCAAGTTATCAGTAATTTCATGAGAACCTCTTGTATTACTTCATACAAGTCATTTATAAAGATGAGGCCATAGTAGTAATTAACAATAGTGGCAATGTGTTAGTCCAGTAATTCCCAACCACTGTCTTTTAAATGGCCTACTACATTTTCAGGGATTGACATGGTACCTGGTACGTGGTATATAGGCCTCCCCTACCCCAGATGGCACCTGCAGGACATTAATATTACATTTAAAAAATATTATGCTGATCTAAGACCATAATAAAGAGTTGATTAATTGAAAAATATTTTTTATTTATTTGTTTTCATTAAAATGGGGGGGAAATCTCACAGGATCACAAAGTCTCATAAGATTTTGATGTTTTTGTGACCTTTTGAGTAAGAATGCCAAAATCTTGTTACATCTGATGATCTCTTGAGTTGTGATTACTGAAAAGGTGATTTATTTATTTTTACTTGGACTCCTTCATAAAGGTCTACCTCCAGTATTTTCCTGGACTATTAGTGATCCTCAAACCAGGGGCTGTGATCCATTGTGTTAGAAATGCCACAATACTTTTTATAAAATTTTGTCAGTGGTGGAATGAACCTGCCTTCAGACAGCACCTGAGTGGCAGGAAGAAAGCTAAGGAGTTGGTATGCTGCCATATGAACGTGGGAATTCACTGTTTTTCTGAGCAATTGCTATAACACTAAGCTACTAAGACAAAGGAAAATCTTAAGGAGAATGCAAAAACACAGGTTCTGTCATTGATGATGGTAATAATAAGCTCCAGAAACCTGTGAAGAAACACTTTTACACTGAAATGATAGAACATTATTACTACTCTTGTTCACTCTGTCTCCCATCCCCACCCCCACCCCCACCCCCACCCCCACCCCTACCGCCCTTACATCCTGATAGCTGTCAATGAATGTCTTCCAATCCCTTTCTCCCCATGAAGATGCTGACATTCAAAAACAGGTAACCGTAGCAATGGAGCAAAATCACGTAATCCTGGGACAGGGATTAGATGTTTAAAACAGCAGATAGTTTTATGTCTGGCAAAGAAGGGCACAGTTGAAAATGTCTGTTGATGCTCTTGAATCCTCTGTAGTTTGATGCTCTTGGCTGCCTTTCCATAGACAAGACTGACTGCTTCTTTGTTTTGGGTGTTATTTTTTTAAAAACATGAGCTTCCATGTAATGAGTCATAGAATTAATTCCACAGAGAGGTATGTAATTTGCAGATTAATTTACTAGAAAATGTCAAATGCTCTGGAGAAGTTTAATCACCAAAAATGTTAACCTTGTTCATTTCCCATTTTAACTTTTTGTTCATTAGCAATAAATTTCCAAGAGATTCCCACCTCCACCTGCTTCCACGGCTGACAACACAAGTATAGCATGAGAGTTTCAACCACAAGGTACTCAGTTCTTTAAAACAGCAGTCAGCACGATAAAGAATATAATTGTCATTCAACAATATATATTTGTCTGCCCAGCAATATGAATATTGCCTAGTGATTACAGGCCTTTGAGTACTGAAACTATGGCAACAGTAGATAACACACTGTGTAGCTGAATTTTTGATGGAAAATACCATCCCCATGATTTTTGCCCTTGAAACATTCCTAGGTAGAATTCCATCTTCCCAAACTGGATTAGGCTTGTACCAGGTGAAGAAATAAAATGAACTCAGAAATAGTTGCTGGAATCACTAGTCAACACTCTCCCCAAGAAAACAGTGGTTAATAAAGCTTTCCTAGGCTACAGCATCTCTTGGAGGTTAACTTTTCCTTGATATGAAGCCTATGGCTATATATTAAATGTTTTCCCAAAGGAAGTATACAATTTGAAGCAGATTTGCTGAGAGGCTGTATGTAACATCTGTATCGTTCTCTCTCTGACAGCAAAAGGGAAGATGAAATGTATATTTTGATAGATGCTGAGAGCTGAAAAGCGTAGTCTCCCTCTTAGCATTTCTGCTCAGGCTTGGTGTTATTCTGTTTTAACATAGAGGGAAACCGTGAGGCTTGAGCTAAAGGAAAGAGAAAACAGCAAGACTTTCTTTTTGTCCTTGTAGCGAATCATTATACAGTGGTACCTCGGTTCATGAACGCTTCTGTTCACAAACAATTTGGTTCACGAACAGCTCCAAAATTTTGCCTCCATTCGCGAACTCCGCATTGGGTTACGAACAGGATCCGCGGCCATTTTCCCTCCCGTGACACGTGGTCGCGGCTTCCTGTAGGGAGGGGGACTCTCCCTCCAAGCAGTAACCACCTCCCCACCCGCCTTCCTGTCCTCCAAGCCAGAAGTCCCGTCGAGCAAGGTTAGCTTTCTCTCTCTTCATACTGTACTTTGTGTCGTATTTTTGCGGTTTAAAAAAAAACAACATATGGTTCAGAATGGATTAACCGTAATTACATTGAACCTTATAGGGAAATTTGATTCAGGACGCGATCAAAAATCGGTTGGCGACCAAATTCGTAGGGGTCAGAACGGATTAACCGTATTTACATTGAACCTTATGGGAAAATTTGATTCGGTTCACGACCAATTCGGTTTGCGACCAGAGTCGCGGAACGAATTGAGTTCGTGAACCGAGGTACCCCTGTACTACGATGGGCTACATCTGCTGTTAGCAACAGAATCCAGCAACTCATTCCTATCAGCCAGTTTATCACCTAGCTGGCAAAGAACTTGGCAAGTTGCTTGTTTACAGGTGATCAGCTGGCTGGTGGGAACAGGGGGTTGGCTTTTCACTAGTACTGAGAGTGAGAAATCAGCAATCTGTTTTGGGATTATGCCTGCCACTCTCAAATTGGAAATATCTCCAAGAGGGAAAAATAATTATTTGATCCTGGAACACTGTAAACAAGAGAGAAGTTCTGAACGTATGGTCTGAACTTTAACACACTATGTTCTTAATTTGGAAGATAACAAAGCTGAATTTATATGTGAAAAAAGGATGTTTTTTTACCCTTATGCAAAAAAAAAATAATCAATAACATTGATCTTATCTTTGTTTTACCAGGTTTCTTTGTTTCTGAAGATTCCTGAGTCTAATTCCATCCTCCTAAGGAGGCGACATTCCAACGTATATCTGTTTTTCAGATTGCCCATATGTTTGCCCTTGAACCTGACTACTAATTAACCATTATATCCACATGCAATGTGATAGTGGAGCTTTCTTTCAAAAGCTTTTCCTTCAGCTTTACCCACATTCTTATGTAATTATTTTGACTTTAAAAAAAAAAAATTGTTAAAACACAACTGCAAGATCTATTGCGTATGCCATTTTTGTAAGGATTCACGTTGTGCATTATATAGATGTTGCCATTAAAAAACAGCAACTTTCCTGTTTTTCCCTGGAAAGACCATTTCCAGGATCTGACTCAAACATCAGCCAGATGATTCACCCCCATTTAGGCAGCAGGAAAGTCAGAGGTTTCTCTCCTACCAGCAGAAGCAGCATACAAATATCAGGTCATTCTTACAGAAATGTTGGCTATAACTTGGTTGAAACAGCTATGGAGAAGTAGGTTTTATTATCTGAGGACTCAGATGTCTCTCAGGTACTTAAGATGATTCCTGAATTATATAGTTTTTGAGCAGCGGAAGCAGACGATGATGCAGACCAACTCCTATCTTCAGAAGTTGAGCAAGGTCAGTGTAGAGGACACTGAAACCCAAGAAAGCCTTGATAGGTAAAACCAAAGGCCTACTTAATCCAGCCCTTTATTTTCTATGGAAAGCCAGTCAGATATCTACAGGAAGAAGCACACTGATACTCTTTCCAGCTGTTCTTCCTCAGTCATGGCATTCAGAGATAGACTACTATTGCTTTGGGAATTACCCTACAATCATCACAGCTAATAAGCAGTAATTATTCTGTAGGAGTATCTTTATCCTCTAGGAATTTGTCAATAGTACATTATTTTACAGTCATCTTAAGGTCTTTAAATCTTCTTCCAAAGATTAAATGCACTGAAAAGGAGCAACAGGGCTGTCCGCAGGTGGGATCAAAAAAGTCAAGATGGCAGTTGTGACTGTGTGATTGTGGCCCTGCCTCTTTTTTTATGTGTGTTGCACATGCCACACATGTAAACAGTGGGTGAGGCTTTGATCACACATTTGTGGCTGCCATCCTGACTGTTTTGGCCTGCCTTTTCAGACATCCCTGCATGACCATGTACAAGATCTCTGCCCAGTGCAGTTGCTATGCAGCCTTGCTACACTCCATTGACTGGATCTTGTGAAGTGATCTGGGATCAGTTTGAATATCTGAATCCTGAGAAAGCAAATAGGAGTCTCTTTAGTGCCACCTCCCAGTTGGATCCTTCTCCCTCATAGTTCGTCAAGGCCTCCAATGAAGCATCAGAAGGTTGGATTTCAACAGTAATCAACACTTCCTTGAGTGAGGGGATGTTTCCATCACCTCTGAAAGAGGCTATGATGTACACCTGCTCAAAAATCTTTTGTTCAACCCAATTGTTTTGGATAACTTTAGACCTGTCCCCAACATTTCCTTTCTAGGAAAAGTTGTAGAGAAAGGGGTCATCCCACAATTCCAGAAAACCTTAGAGGAAATGGATTATTTGAACCCTTGACAGTCAGGTTTCAGGACAGGGTATAGCATGGAGTCTTCTACTCTGTGGAGTGCCCAGGGTCCTCTATTCTCTCTGCTTCCTGTTAACTTCTATATGAAAATACTGGGAGAAGTCATCCATTGGCATGTGGTTCAGTATCATCAATACACTGATGATAACCAGTTATGCATTTCATCCCTAGGCCCAATAGGCAACACAGTGAAAGTGGTGACCCAGTACCTAGATGTTGTCAGGGTCTGGATGGGGAGGAACAGATTTTGAGTGAATCCCTCTAAGAATAAGGGTTTGTGGACCTCATTATTCCAGGAAGATTCCATTTTTGACCCTGAATGGAATTGTACACCCCCAGTCAGAGGTGGTTCGCAATTTGAAGTCCACCTGGACTCATAGCTCCTGTTTGATGAACAGATGGCATCTGTGGCTAGGCGGGCTTTTGCACAGCTACATCTTGTGAGTCAATTGTGAGCATTTCTGGATTGTGAGGCCCTGTTCTTATAGTCACTTATGCTTTACTCAACTCCTAACTGGTTTATTGTAATGAGCTCTATGTGGGGCTGCCATTGCAGAGCATTTGGAAGGTAGATGTAGAGACCTTGACAGAGATAGGCCAGATCCATGACCAAAGCAACAAGGGGAAAAACATGGCTTAAATCCAAGCAGAAGGAATGGGGAAGCAGCTCAGGCAGACACCTCCCTAATGCATGTGATTATAAGGGGGAGGGAGGGAGTAAAGCACAATAAAAGTTGCAAAATTCCATTACTATAGCCAATCTTAATAAAAGTTGTTTTAGCCTTCCTCTGATTTCTTGGTCTGGTCTACATAGTGGACTGACACCACAGTTGGTACAAAATGCAGGAGCCTGGGGAATGAAGGGTATACTGCAATATACTGGAGGGACCCCACTGTTTCAGGAGCTGTATTGGTTATCAAATGGCTTCTAGGTGCAATTCAAGATACTGATTGTCATCTTCAAGGCACTACATGGCTCTGGACTGGGTTATCTGAGAGAGCTCCTTCTCCAGTATTAATCTGCCCATCTGATTAAATCAAACAAGCTCTCTCCTTTGGAAGCAAGCCTTTTTTATCACTGCTCCCATCCTTTGGAATTCCCTCCCCTCCCTCCTGCTCCTTCCGTCCTAGGCTTTAGGAGTTCAAGATCTGTTTTTTCCATCTAGCACAGGAGGAGGATATGTTGTGACTAAAAGTCGAAGTCCAGTGAATGCATCACTTCCTTATTTCTGGTTTTAAAATTTTGAGCCACTGTTTTCTTATTTGAGGGGTTTATGCATTATTTATGTGGGGCTGTTACTTTATGATTGTGATGACAATTTTGATTGTTGGCCATCCAGAGCCTTCCGGAATGGGTGGCATAAAAATAATGTAAAATAAAATAAAATAAAATTTGCTAAACCACAAGGAACTCTGCATATTAGTGTCCGGCCCAGCCCAAGAACAATGGTGAAACAGTCCAGTTAAGTAAAGTTCTTTTATTTGCTTACAACTTATAGACAGAATCTTGCCAAACTAAATCTACACTACAGCAACTAGTGGACATACCCTGTGAGATTCTAGGGAGTGGCTATCCTGAACCTCTTACTCTTCTCACACTCCCCCTGCGGACTGTGTTGTCTCTTGCCTCCTTTCCCCTCCTGGGATGCACCCCCTCCCTCCTGATAACCTTGATCTCTCACATCACCCTCCTCCCCATAGATACATTCCATTGCAATTAGTATCAATAGACAAAAATTGGACAAGGAATGTTTTTTCCTGAGAAAGTATCCCTCAACAGAGATGTGACTTAACCAGACTTGGTAGTTAGCAGCACTAACCCAACTTAGGTTTCTTGGTAGTCAGAATTGCTAAGATGAAGGGAGATTAACCATGTTTGTTTACCCACAGACCTAAACATTCCTCTCCAGCTACCTTAGAACTAACTTAGTTAAATGAAAATAGACAAACCATAGAATTAGAGGTAGTGATGTTCTTTTCTGTAAGTGCCTCACAAAAAAGGTACATCACAAAGGCATACATTATAATGGTCTTTAAAACCTCTTACTATATATGGTACAATCTGCTGTATTTACTAAGAGACAATGCTTTGAAATATTCTATCAGAAAATAACCCTAACCCTAACCCTAACCAGCTTTGTGTAAAGCAGGGGACAAGCTACCTCAGACTGATTTTGTGACAAAAGTAATTGATTAATTAATTTTATTAATGACTCATGAAAGAAATACTTCTCCTTACTGGGGAAAATATTTTCTCTTAATGTCATCTCTTATTACATCTTAAGATTTTTTCAATGTGCAAATGGAATACATCCATACACAATGGACAAACCCAGCTATTAATTATAGTTGATTGGTAAACATCCTCTTATATTTATTCCTTTCTTTTTCCATTAAATGCAAAAGGGTTTCTTCATTTATTGCAGAAGCAAATCTTAGTTCAGAAAATCCTTTGAGCTACCAATGTATATTTAGTGATACTTTCCATAGCCTCTTTACATTTTAAAAGCTCAGCCTGTCCTAAGAGATTTGTCAAATATTTTACCCTGGGGTTTGCTTTAGGAGAATCCAGCAAACTTGCTCATTGCTGTAGCATGAAGGGGAGCTTCACCAAAAACTGTAGCTGATGCGTGTTGACAGCAATTCTCCTGATAACAAGAAGAAAGACCTTGTGAACTTTATCTAGAGGGAACTTCGGTCATAACTGCCAGTGTCCATCTGAGATTTGGGCTGCTCTATGCTTGACAAATCAAGAGAGCTTTCAAGCCAGTCTCAAAAATGCCACAAGAATAAACCAGAATAGCCATAGCCTTAAATTGGGTACGTGGAAATCAGCCTGATTGTATTTACTTTGAAAGACACATCTATGACAGGTATTTATTTAAAACTAAAAAATGACACCACTTCTGTTAATTAAAAAAACATCCAAGATTGTAATTAGAGCAATACCAATAGTTAAAGCATGTTAACTGATCACATGGGAGTCTTTGTTTCAGTTAATGGATGTTATTATTGTTCACAAGGTATGCATTTTCCACTTTAAATGTAACCATACTTTCTCCCATTTGTATAGGAGAAACCTTGGCTTACTCCAGTGCGTGGACACAGATATAATGTCATTATAATATAATTGCAGTTTCTCAAACTGGGTTCTCATTTTCCTATACTGACATGTGACATTGCTTTTTCTTTATTACATTCCCATCTGTTTTTACTGCTTACTTGTCTCTGGTGAAATTGATGAACTTAGGAAAATACCCTGTACCATAAATGTCTTCAATGGGTATATGGAAAAGTTCAAAAGTTTGGTAAATGAACATCAGCAAAAAGCTGATCCATTACTGAAATTGGTGGGCTTCCCATGTGTGTATGTGTGTAGAAGGATAGAGGTTGGAAGAAACAGCAACAATCACTTGACAAACCTTTTTGTAATCCTTATCAGGATTTTTGGTGAATTGCAACATTAATGAGGTCCTAAACCGGCATCCATCACAAGGATCATAATGAACGTCTGCTAAACTTTGATATATTCATTGTTATACTAGCTTCCTTTGTTAACATCCTTGAAAAATGTGGAAGAATAGATTACAGTCATCTATGCCCATTGAGGTCATTTTGCTCTTTGTCCAAAGTCTGCAAGTAATCCAAAAAATGCAAAAGAAAATACAGGATGACAATAAATGGATGACATCTTCATGTGGACATCTTTCAAGCAGCAAATACATTACGACAATTCCTTCTGAAATAGCCGGCAGAGAACTCAAGATATGGAAGAAGAATCAGGTCAGAGAACTAATACAAACACTGGGGGAAATTATATATTGAAAACTACAAAACATACACTTATTCACAGGTGACACAAGCAATGCAGAATGTTTGAATTGTGTTCAGAAATTAACATTCCAGTATGACCACTGACTCTTAAAAACTTGATACCATTGCCTTTGAAGCTGTTTGTCAGCCTTTCTCAAAAGAAGGAAGTTTGAAAGTGCTTCAAGGGGCGTTCAATAAAGTCAGCCTGAAAACCGTTAACTCTGTACAATTCAGGAATGGTGATTCTTTGAATGACCATGCAGCCTAATCCAACACAAGTTTATTTTGAAACTTTTCTATTGAGTTCAACAGGGCTTAGAACTTTCAAGAACATTGGCATATAGAATACAGCCTAACTATTTAAAGCTCGGTGAAAATAGAAAGGTTTCATATCTCCTCCTAGTGGTAAGGAATGATGAGGGAGGGAATTTCATTGTAGCACAGAGCCCACAGTAATGTGTGTTGCCTTAGACTGAATCAGACCTAACGTTGTCTTAGCAAAGGTTTTCCAGGCTTCGCAGCAACATGCTAATCAATCAAGATCCTTGTTGTTCTGGATTTACCCTGACAGTAAAATCCTTTGCTCTCTTCCCTCTGCAGGCACACAGTGTTTGGAGGGAGAACTACAAGGAAAGAAAAATGTCCATTCCTACCAGCTCTTCCTTCTGCAATTCTCACCATGCACATGCTCTTATACTTCATTTTCCCCCAGAGTAAGAACATCCCGGCACAAAATCTTTGCTTTGCTACAGTTTTAGATCTGATGGCTTTCCCTGTCTCTTCTCTGAGGGTTCATCATCCTGTCCTGCTAACTGCAGCACAAATATACCCTGCTAATCAATTTGAAAGAACATGAGCACACGTGACACCCCCAGCCTATCACAGAGGCAGCTTACATTCACCTTTAGCTGTCCAGTTATAAAGTCACGTTTTCCCTCTTCTCTCAACATGCCTCTTGCACATGAACAATACATGGTGCCTCACAGCAATGCTGGGAGTGATGTATTCAGGGGCTGGAATCTATTGAGGTTGCTGGGACATGTGGCCTCCTTTCCAGCAGGGGGTGCTGCCCTCCACAGCCATTTTGGGCTCCAGGAGAGACCTGTTCCCTAGTGCCCACAGCAGCCATTCCCCGTGTAATGTCTGATGGGCCACCTATTCTGCCTCAGTGAAGAAGCTTTAATCCCATCTGTGTTGCTCTACCAGGTGCCTTATGCAGACATTCTACTTCCCAGATGTTGTCCACCAAATTATCCATGCTTGAGCTAATATTCTACCAGTAACTCACATTTTCAAAACACTCCTGGAACCCACACAAGTAGTTTGAAAATAGGTTAGCACCTCTTTGGTTCTCTCCCTGACCCCAGAGAATTTAAGGAGACAGAGATGGCATTGTCTCCCCCTTTTCACACCTGCACCTTGTTCTCCAGAGCATTGTTGAACACAACAATGGTAGTTAATGACAGCTGGTAAAAGATCAAGTTTCCTATGAGTTGAGCTTGATTCCTGGTAACTTAATTGATATGTTTATGTGTCCCATCTTGTTTTGTCTTGATACACTTATGCAGTATTCTTAGCAACAATGCAGAAATATCCATCTTCTGTTATATCTTTTTTTACTTCTAAATCTAGCTTTATAGCCCTGAACTATTCAAGTACTAACTAGATTCAACCATTTTTTAAAAGGAGATCCAAGTTAAGATCCTTCTTGGGAGGAACTGGACTTTCCATGGATCCAAAAGCAAAACAACAATGACCTAGATAGACAGGCTCCCTATTTTTCCCTTTGTTAATTTACCATAGAGCCAGCGTAGTTTGCTTCCTTTTATAAAAGTATTTGAACTTTTAAAAAAAATATTTGATTCCACAGAATCATGTTGACATGCATATAGCTTGAAGTTAGAACATAATACACATGCATGGAGAGATTTTTAAATCTCTCTGATTCAAACACAGCATCCTTTGACACCAAAGTACTTATTCATTGGTTACTTACATTTTATGAGGATTTCAAAATTTAATCTCATTCCCTCATCCCCCTGGATTGCCAAGGGAATATTGGATTGGTACAAAATAAAAACTATGCTGGCTTACCAAAGACAGCAAACCAATTTTAGCTGTTGCTATGCAAACATCATGGCTGGCTTACAGCTGAATATTCTGGAACATTTTCAGTATCATAAAGTGTCAAATGTACAACAGACATTTTGACTTAACATCTGAACCTTTACAATTCAGTTATTGTCACGAATCCAGGTCTCCAGGAAAGCTCAGTGACAAGACGCTGTAATCATGTGGGCGAGACTGAACTCTCTTTTTTCTCTTTTGGAGGGCAAGGAGGGGTTGGGAGGTTTAAGACTCAAAACAGATGCATTAAGCTGATGTAGCCATTCTACCTTTTACCTTAGTGAAAAAAATGCTAACAGGGAAGGTAAAAGGAATTCATTTTGCCACCACATGTAGCAGTATAATCTGGAGAAGCTCTCAGAGATGCAACTGGGGACTGGGGACAGTATATGGTACATGGACTGTCCACTCCTACAGTAATCTGTTCTAGTTTTAGGAAAACCAGAAATGAGACAAACAGCAATATCAGTGGTATCTGCAACACCCTACCAAGAATTGTGCATGGAAGCACGTCTTGTTTCAGCTTGTTGAAATAAATCACGGAATATGGCCTATAATGCAAGGGAAATTGAGTCTGGAGCCATTTTGTCTATCATTTTGCTTTGCAGTATTGGCATAAATTTCAGTAGCTTTATCTATGCGAGTAACACAAGAAGTAAAGCAATCTGAATCATCAGGTCCTACACAAGCAAAGTCTCGGAAAGATTAGATGCTTCATACAGGTTGGCATTGTCCCCGGGAGCTATGTAGAATCAAGGTGGATTGTAGCCTTTTTGAAGGAGCATAATATGGATTTCTCTTTTGTTCTATTAGTCACGATTCATTCCCTTCTATATACAGGAGTTTGGAAAATGTGACCAAAAGTGTGCTGGATAGAAGTTTTGAACAGGAGGAACCCCAGACTTAATCAGCAAGTTTTGAACAAAAGTAGGAACACAAATGGTTAATAGCACAATGAGACATTGTCACCTATAACAAATGGTTACCAGATTGCTTTCTATATATGCTGATCCCAAAGTTTAAAACCATACATGAAGAATATGAACAATTGGGAAATGATCTAATGTGATTTAGTTAACACAAAACTTTTCTCTCCCCCTTTCCCTCAAAGTTCAGTGCATATTTTTAGAGAAAATGAGATTCTATCATGATTATAGAAGTGTTTGAGAGTTGTTACCCTTGATTTATTGATGCTGGTGAATAAGTGTATTATCTTGGTATTTGGAAAATAAGTGAAATACAGAAATGATCCCGCACTTTGACTATGTGCGGTGCCAATACCATAAGAGATAGGAGATGCTTTTTCATCAGAGCAAAAAGGCATTCCTTCTTTTAGAGATAGAAATCAAATTATTTCAGACTGTGGACTCTTTATCTTTCAGATGAATAAGTATATGCTTGTCTTTATGTTCTACGTAATACATACTGTATTCTAAACCCACACCTGCACAAAACTAGCAAAACAGATATATTAAAATAGAAGTAGAAAAAAAATTCTGCTTCAATCATACTCATGTGCTTTGATATGAACAATAAATATATTCATAACACAGCTGAAATAAGCAAAGGCAATCCCCCATCCTCATCTTAACCACAGTCTCTTTTGCATTATCCATAGTGGCGTGGTATGGGGGCCAGCAAGGAAGATACGCTCCAGTACAGCAGTGGCCAGGAAGTAATCTCTGGGTTCCACCAGATTCTTCCACCCATCCTTCCCTTGGACTGTGGTTAACGCATCCTTTCCATTCCGTTCTGAATGCTTGGTAATGCATGCCAGTTTTTGCATGCTCAGGGAATTTTGTTACAATCTTGGGTCGCCATTTGGTGCCTTTCACTGGATCCATGCTAGCAAGAAGGCTGATGTTAGGTTGTGATCCAAGAGATGGAAATCCCAGGAAAGGAAGCTGATGGCCACCCTCCCCCACCCTGCCCTGGGTTTTATGAGAAATATACAATCAGCTGATACTGGTCTCTGCTGCCTTTGGAACTATTTAGCAGCAGGCTGGGAGGAGGTGGAGAAGATGCTACTTAGCCAAAGAGTACAGGTGAAACTCGAAAAATTAGAATATCGTGCAAATGTTCATTTATGTCAGTATGGCAACTCAAAAGGTGAAACCAATATATGAGATAGACGCATTACATGCAAAGCGAGATATGTCAAGCCTTACTTTGGCATAATTGTGATGATTATGGCGTACAGCTTATGAAAACCCCAAATTCACAATCTCAGAAAATTAGAATATTACATGACATCAATAACACAAGGATTGGAAATAGAACAATATCGGACCTCTGCAAAGTATAAGCATGCATATGTACTCAGTACTTGGTTTGGGCCCCTTTTGCAGCAATGACTGCTGCAATGCGGCGTGGCATGGATGCTATCAGCCTGTGGCACTGCTGAGGTGTTATGGAAGACCAGGACGCTTCAATAGCGGCCTTCGGCTCCGCTGCATTGTTCAGTCTCATGTCCCTCATCTTTCTCTTGGCAATGCCCCATAGATTCTCTATGGGGTTCAGGTCAGGCGAGTTTGCTGGCCAATCAAGCACAGTAATCCCATGGTCATTGAACCAGGTTTTGCTACTTTTGGCAGTGTGGGCAGGTGCCAGGTCCTGCTGGAAAATGAAGTCAGCATCCCCATAAAGCTCGTCTGCGGAAGGAAGCATGAAGTGCTCCAAAATCTCCTGGTAGACGGCTGCGTTGACCCTGGACTTAATGAAGCACAGTGGACCAACACCAGCAGATGACATGGCTCCCCAAATCAACACAGACTGTGGAAACTTCACACTGGACTTCAAGCATCGTGCATTGTGTGCCTCTCCATTCTTCCTCCAGACTCTGGGTCCTTGGTTCCCAAATGAGATGCAAAAGTTGCTCTCATCAGAAAAGAGGACTTTGGACCACTGGGCAACAGACCAGTTCTTTTTTTCTGTAGCCCAGGTAAGACGCTTCTGACGTTGTTTGTTGTTCAGGAGCGGCTTGACAAGAGGAATACGACATTTGAAGCCCATGTCCAGGACCCGTCTGTGTGTGGTGGCTCTTGATGCACTAACTCCAGCCTCAGTCCACTCCTTCTGAAAGTCCCCAACACTTTGGAATGGCCTTTTCCTGACAATCCTCTCCAGGCTGCGGTCATCCCTGCTGCTTGTGCACCTTTTTCTCCCACACTTTTCCCTTCCACATAACCTTCTATTGATGTGCTTTGATACAGCACTTTGGGAACATCCAACTTCTTTTGCAATTCCCTTTTGGGGCTTTCCCTCCTTATGGAGGGTGTCAGTGATGGTTTTCTGCACAACTGTCAGGTCAGCAGTCTTTCCCATGCTTGTGATTCCTACTGAACCAGCCTGAGAGACCATTTAAAGGCTCAGGAACCCTTTGTAGGTGTTATGGATTCATTAGCTGATTAGAGTGGGACACTTTGAGCCTAGAATATTGAACCTTTTCACACTATTCTAATTTTCTGAGATTGTGAATTTGGGGTTTTCATAAGCTGTATGCCATAATCATCACAATTATACCAAAGTAAGGTTTGACATATCTCACTTTGCATGTAATGCGTCTATCCCATATATTGGTTTCACCTTTTGAGTTGCCATACTGACATAAATGAACATTTGCACAATATTCTAATTTTTCGAGTTTCACCTGTACATTCAAGTTTTTTGCAGTGCCTTTCATACCTTTGTGGTAGCCAATAAAATCACAGCTTCTCTACCATCTTCTTAACCATGGAAAAATACAGGGCCACTCTTTTCTGGGCTTTTTCTGGGGTCTCTTTTCCCCCCATACTGAGGTTGTTGTCACAAGATGCTTTATTATTGTTGTTGTTGTTGTCGTAAAATCTTGATAGTTCTATTTCATTAAACACTGTTATGTAGCTAAGGTTAGGGTGATTAACTCGGTGTTACTGAGATCCAGTACCAACTTGCCTGAAGTGCTATTCCATTATTTAAAAACTGTGTCAGTTTTTGTTATGTAGGCATATATCATTATGTATTTTATCTACTTACACATTTTATGTACGATATCAGAAAAACAGTGTTCACATGTACATAATCACGCAGTCACATGCAGACACACACAGCTGTTTTACTAATGGAACAGCTTCTGCCAGAATCAAGGAAGTGGGCCCCTAAGTCCCCTTGCACATCTTCAAAGTAGTCACTGGAAGATTGTGGAGTGGCAACAGAAAACCAGCCATTGAGGGTGTGGCTTCACATGAAATTGGATTCTATCTATAGCAAGATGTTCCAATGCATACCACGTGTACAGAGGTATTTGTTTTCCCACATCTTTCTTTGTTTTACATCTGAAAACTAACTTTTACTTTGCACACGCTGAAAACCTATTTACACCTTGGCCGTATGCGTCTCTCAAAAGCAATTCCCAATGAGTTCCAATCAATAGGATACAAACAAGAGTGATTGTGATAAGGAGAAGCTCCAATCAATCTCCTTTTCTTTCTGAACATTACCCATCCAGTCATTATTTAAGCATATTTAGGAACCTAGGCCTGAATCTTCATCTTCCATTCCCAAACCTTTCCTTCCTGTAACATATCTTTTAGAGGGTAAGCTGGCAGGCAGTGTCAGTCTCTTGTTTTAATTGATTAAATACAAGCTGCCCTTGGAATCTTTTCAGATTTAAAAAAAATGATTTAAAATACTACAGACTGACAAACAAATAAGGGATTTACTCCAAGGTTAGTTAATTCTATATTCATGATTTTTAAAAAAAAAAAAAAAAAGCCAGATCAAGTGTTTGTCATGTGCAACAACCACACGCCTCATGCAGTACAGGGATGGAAGACGTACATTAGCAAATAAGATCAATCTTCCCAATGGATTTGGGAAGGCTGCTTCACAACCATAGAAAAGATGGGGGGGGGGGGTTCCCATGTCACAGCAGTTTTAATCCAAAGACACAGGTGGAGTCTTCAAAACAAAGTAAGCACAGCTGCAAACAGAAATGGCATGCAAAGATAACATCCTAGTGCATTTTTCAAAGACAGGGATATGAAACAAGTTGCTTCCACTTGGGGGAGAAACAAGCCAGCCACTTAAGTTCCTAGGCATAGTGCTTGTAGTGGGGAGATCAATTCTCTTCAACTTTCATAATATTGGTTTGGACTTCAGCAGACAGAAGAAAGGGGTCACCAATGTATCAAGCAACAGGATGGCTGGCCCAGCAGTGAAAAATAGAGAGATTGAGGATCCTCCCTACAGGACTCTGAGTAATTTGAGCACAGACAGAGCACATTGACAGAACTCATTTTTTTTTTCTTGAAGCTTTCATTACTAAAACTGGTATTGAAACAAATGTCCCTTTCATCTATGTTGCCTCCTAGGAGCACCACAATAAATCCATCACCAATTACAACTGTTATTTTCAGTGTCTTGTTTATGGCTAAAAAAGAAACCAATGTAGTTTTCCCCATGTGCTTCTTGGTACAAGATAAATGATGCACCTGAACATAACCAGACTGGCCAGTTTGCACACAGCAGCCCACTCCTTAGAAAGCACACCTCTTAGACTTAAACCAAGGGCAGAGGAAAACCCAAGAGTCAACCAAGAACTGATTTCTTCATGCACAGATCTTATTCAATTGTGCAGAGGTGCATAGGACAACTTATCTCAAATAAACTTCAGTGTGTGATGTATTTGTTTGCTTAAACTGAAGATGTAAGTTCTGGTGGCAGAAGAAGAGATCTAGGAAGTACAGAATAATTTCTATTTGTATTAGCAATACAGTACACATAGCGGCTGCATATACCTAGCAGTTAACTTGTGAGACCATGGTTTCCAGCACAAGGTCCCACATTGAGTCCTATGAATTTTCAGTGAAAAAAGTTAGGCTCAGATAATGGAAAAAGCATCTGACTGAGTACCTGGACAGTAATGGGCAAGATAGATAAATGCTCCCTGTTATAAGGAGATTCTACATGTCCATTCTAAAACAAGGGTGGGGAACCTGCATCCTTGAATCTTCTTTTTTGTCCTCTTCCAATCCAGCTATAATTGCTCTTGTAAAAATGTGGCATACAGTATTTATCTCAATAAAAGACAGAGAAAATTATCCTTTGCTTCTCAACAGTGACCTATTTTTACTGAGTACTTCTGTTCATATTTGAGATAGAGAGATACTTCCTGCACCAGGCTGTTAAACCTTGGGAATTATTGTTAGGATTCTGTTATAGAGCTAAAATTGCTACCAAAATTACTATACATTCAGATTATTTTCTCCATCTTGCTGAGACATGTAATGCCACAAATGTTGAAAGGCCATTATTGGTAGACTGCAGTTTCCCAATCTGATATAGTTTATTTTTCCTTCCTTCCCCTGCATAGTATATTGTTACTGTACTGATATATAACCACCTTTAATCAAGTTTATAACCATATTATTTATATAAGCACATCAAAACTTCATCCTATGCAGCAATATTCCTGTGATTTTAGTTTTCTTGTCACTGTGGTTTCTTTCTATCTCAGTCAATTTAACTCTGTTGGATTTTTTTTTCTTTTTGCCTTAACTTGGATGAATTGATGCCATCCATACATAGACATGGCATCTAGATGCCTTAGCATGTGGGATGTTGTTATTTATGTTAACACTTAGAGATCTAACTGGCATTCACTTTAATCAAGAGATTTCAAAATTATTCAGTTAGATACACATGTCCCAAACAGACAGACAGACAGAGGGCTTCTTTAAAAGAAAATCTAAATAACAAGATCCCTATAGCAGGAAAAATGCAGGAAAAGGCTTGACTGGTTATTTGGTTCCTATCAGAGGCATAACTCTTTGACTGCATCCAATCTCGAACCATCAGTGCATCTCCAACTTCAGAGACTGTTCTTATAACTATACAAACTGACTAGTTAAAAAACATTTGTAGGACATAAGCTATACAGCATTTTTCTTTTACCTCCTGAAATTGTCCAAGAAGATCCTGAAGTTTTTTTGCAACCTTTGCAATTTCAGTAAAAACCACCAGATTTTAAGATGAACTTGGCAAAAGTTGGAATCTAAGTTGATAGAAGCAGCCCAACAAAAACAAATTAGGCAGCAGTGAGTTATGAAAACTCAAATTGCACTAAAAAGGTTAGCTAGCAGAAAAATAAGAGATTTTTTTTTTAATAAAGTAAAGGGAGGGCTGTATCAGAAATATCCTATCTGAATCAATGCCATTGTTTATTATAGGTTACATTATCTGTACGGCAAAATACAGATTCTGCTTTTGAAATAAATTTTAATCTGGTGGGTGTTTCTATTTCTTAATTATTGATTTGTTTTTACTTGATGGTTTCTCAAATTTAGTTGTACCATCAAAATTTGATGGAGTTTTAATGTTATAATTAATATTCTGTTAATTCTGGAGGCTGGGAAGGACTGAATAGAACAATAACAGCAAACATCTGGAAGATCCACATTTCCCTCCCACCTGCACTAATTAAATGTTCTAGCCCCTGGAAAAATAGCAATGCTTGTTAATCTACTACAATCTGGAACTCAAAAGTGCAGTTTTGTTCTCAGTTTCTCTGCACTACTCTCCAACAAGAACGTGGAGCATTGCTTCCCAATATTGGAGTGGCTTCATGCACTCAAGTTTGCCATTGGCAATGGCAATGGCCATTGCCATTGGGCCTCTTAGTAACCAGGAAGAGCTCAGGGACAGCCAGATGGAAAGGCAAAAATCCAAGGATTGAGCAGATAATTACTGTATAGAAATCTCTGTTTTCAGTCCCTTGCATTTCAACAGAAGATGAAAAATTCAAACCTGAAACAACTGGGAGCTGCTGGCAGTCAGTGTTATAATACTCTGTTGGCTAGGCCAAGGATCTGATTCAATACAAGGTAGCTTTCAGCATTTCTAAAGTCTTTACTTTGCAGGGGAATAATAGTCTTCACTGGCTCTCATTTATTCCTCTAGTTTTATCTCTTCATTTTCTTGTGCTCAGTTTCTGGCTCCCCTTCAAAAACTGCCTATAACTTAACTCCAACAGTACATGATCCTTTTGGATTTTCTGCTATCCTGTATTTATTAATTTGTGTGTGTGTGTCCATGTGTGTGAAAAACAGCACAATATGAAAGCAGCTTTTATGTGTAATAATGGAGAGAAATATCAAAGCCAAAGAAATAATCAATTGAATTTGATGTGATCTTCTTTTATAGATAGATCCTTTCCTAGAATAGCATCTGTTTGTCTGTTTGACTCAGTAATTAACATACAAAGTTAATACTTGCATTTGTAAGCTTTCTTCCTAATGAAACATGTGAAGGAGGAAAGATTATAAGTTGTCAAGCATTCCCCAAACCCCCAGCAAAGGCAGAGTAAAAGATTCCCCCCCACCCATACTATATTTTAAACACAGCTGACTAGATAAAAATAGTGTTTAACTTTTGCCATCATCATGAATTACAATAATGCATTGAACCCTTCAATCAGCCGAAGGAACAAAAGATAGGGAATTGATGAGTGATTCATTTCAGCATATATGCACTATGTTGTATATACTGACATCCCCAAAGTCTAGATAATACAAATGCTAAATAAAACAGCACAAACATGCAGTAAAAATCAAATAAACAACTCCGGAAAAAAATGCTTACAATAATCAGAGAATCCACCCTGTGTCTAAATTGCAACTGTGACATAGCAGTTCGATCTAGAAATCAGAGTGCTCGGACAGCAGAGTGTTGCCATTTCTCTAAAGCTCTTTTAGAGGCAAACCAACACATGATGATGGATAACCATCTCTCTTCTTCTTGACAGTCCTAACTCTGATGGCAACATCCAGCCAATCTTAGTTGATCTCAAAAAAGCTAAACAGGGTAAGAACTGGTGAGTATTTGGAAGGGAGACCATCCAGGAAGTCCCCAGGACTGTGAGCTTCACAGCTAAAAATGTAGGTCTCCCACATCTGAGCCAACAGGCTCACTACTGCTGCATGCTGGTTTCGCTTTGAAAGGTGTGAAAAATGAAATCAAATCATGATTACACAGAAAAGATATAGCAGGACAGTATAAGGTTCCAGAGGGACGCGGTGGCGCAGCAGCTTAATGACACTGAAAGTTGCCGGCCAGAAATGGCTGACGCTTCGGCGGTTCGAGTCCAGCCTTCGCGTTAACAGGGTGAGCTCCTGTTTCCTCCCCAGCTCCTGTCAACCCAACAGGTTGAAAACTCACGTGAGTAGATAAATGGGTACTCTCACTCCGGTGGGAGGAAAAATGCTGGCTGCGCCTTGCACAGAGAGACGGGACCAGTTGCCGGTAAGCGCGAAACCGCGCTCGCCCGAAAAGGGCGCGAAGCAACGGAAATCCTGCCTCCTGCGCTCACCAGCTGGGCTTTGCTCTAGGAAGGAGGCTCTGGCAAACCACTTCCGAAAAAGAATTGCCTTGAAAACTGCAAGGATTCGTCCAGGCAGTCACTGCAGGGTCGGTAATGACTGAGCGCAGACAAAAAAAAAAAAAAAAAAAGTTCCAGTTCAGAAGATGGAGGGTACCAAATATTACAAAGGTTACAGCTCACAGCTACAGGTGCCTCCTTCAGACAAATAAATTTTAGAAAAATTGAACTGATATATACCATATACTGTACATGGCAATCAGAAATTTCTAATCTTATCCTGCTTATAAACCAGGAACCCTCCTATTCCCCGCCTCCTCTTGAATAAAGAAAAGGACAATAAAGCTTTTAAATGTTTCACAAGCCTGCTGTCTACATATTTTATCTCAACGTGGAAGTTTCCAAAGGTAGTCAGTGAGAAAAATCTGATTATTTTCTTTAAAAATGTGTTTATTATTCATATTATGTTATTATTTATTTGCTAGATTTGCACCCCACCTTTCCTCCAGAAGCTCAAAATGCTTACATGAGGAAGGCACTGTGTGTCCCCCTTCCTTTTAGGCCCACTACAACAACCCTATGCAGTCAGTGGTGTTGAGAAAGTGACTCTCTCAAAGTTACCCCACAGGCTTCTATGGCCGAGAATGGACCATAACCCAATCTTAATCCAACACTATACCACATTGGCTCCAGTAATACAGGGTGCAGCAAAGGAACAAATGGGAAGGACGTGATTGACACTATTATTAGCAAAGTTATCGAGTGATACATTTTTCACATCTAAATAAGCTAACTTCTTTCAGAAAGCAGATGTAAGTTTTGCTTTGCTTGAATGTAGATGTCATGTACATGCACAGCATTTGAAGGTATTGTTGTGTAGATAAGGAAAATGAGATTGTGTCTGCTGATGCTAATTTCTATGCAGTCATGTACATATACAGCCTGTATATATAATTTAGTGAGTTGATCCCATTCTTTCTGCCTTCCACATACAAACTGATGTTGATATTCCAACATTGCATGAACAGCAGAATTTTTAAAAATCTGCAATGACAAAGCAACAGATTGACATCTCTTTACATTATACCTTTTTGTGATGTTACGCAAAAGTAGAAAGAGGATAATAAAAACTAAGCCAAAGAAATGAAGAACAGGAACAGAAATATGACTAAATCCGGCTTATACCAGCCTCACTCAACAAACCTCTCCATACCTTTCTGTCCTTGCAAACTGTTTTTCCTTCCACCATATCCATCCATGACTTCCTACATTGTCCATTGCTCTTTAAGCTTTCCAACTGTTTCTTTCTGAGGACCTTATCCAAACTTAACTTTCTTGACCCTCCCCTTCCCCTTAATCCTTTCACTCTTCCTTCATAATTTGCTTTAAAATTTGATCCTTGATCATTTGATCCTTGATCATTCTACCAAATCACCTCAATGTCTTTCTTTGGTTTGATCACTCATTCATTCATCCAGCACTCATTCATACTTGACCTTTCTTGTTTTACCACATATGCTTCTTAAGCCCCCAATTCCCACAGCATTCAGCTATGCTCCTCCTGATAAATCCAAATTTAATTTCCATATAACAACATGGACAGAAGCACACTCATATATAGCTGTTTTTGCTTAACCATCTCCCGAATCTTCATCAGTCTGGAAACTAACCATTATATACAACTACATTAGACACAACTAACCATTAGATACAATTGGTCTTTAATGCATTCGTTTTCTCATTAATTAATTAATTAACTTTATTTATTAATTAATTTCTCATTAATTAATTAATTAACTCCTTGTTAGATCATACAATCTATTGAACGTTGGGCTGCATCTCATCATCTGCATCCAAAAGCACTTGCACATTCATGTCCCAAGCACACATTTATATTGTCACAAGAGTTCGTTATACAGTTTTCCAGAAATATATTAACCAATCAAGGGGATATCACTTAATCAACGAATCCCACTGTATTTTTAACCCAATCTTGCTATGTTTCCTTTTCTATAGAAGAACAATAATGGCATTCGTTCAATCATCAGGCACAGATGCAGCTTTAACACACTCATAAAACAAGTCACAGCACCAATCCATAAATGATCCACATCCGTATTTTAATATGTCTTCAATTACAACATTTATACCTTTAGCCTTATCATTTTCCAACATTCTGAAAAAAAAAAAAATGACATGCTTCTTGTACTGTACTTATAGCATTTGTTTCAATACTATTCTTTGATATATCATTTCAATTTCATTTGATTTCTGTACAAATCTTCATTTTTAATTTGATTCACTTGTTAAGGCTCCTTGTCTACCTATTTAAACACTTCCAAAAAATTATTTCTATGAAAATCACCCTGCCTTTTCTCTGCTTCTTTTAATCTTGTTACTTACTACATTCTTTGGAGATCTCTCTGTCTCACACACACACTCTCTCTCTCTCCACACACACACACACAGAACATCATTCTCTTATCCTAATCTTTTTCAGGAATCATTCTTTTATAGGCCTTTTTTTCTCAATTACAGCCACCTTCAGTTCTAGCATCCTTTTTTGTAGTCCCATTAGAGGACTTGAAAAACTTCTGTGGCCCTTTGTTACATTTTTATTCTGTTCCAAGGAGTTTCCATATCCTCTTTCTTTACAGCCAATTTCTCTTCATTCTATTGAGAGATTAATCCATCTTCAAACACTTTACTTGTACTTTCTCTTTCTGCAATCATTCTTCTTCCACTCTAGTTCTTCCAGTTTTTTTCCTTTTCTTCCATGTCTATTTTTCCCAAGATCCACTTTTGACACTACAAAAAAATGGTCTGACCTACATTCAGAATCTCTCATTACCATTATAGTTTTCCTAATTTCCTCAGTCTTTCATCATAAACAATCACATTTACATTTACATTCATTTGTTTGTTCTATAAATGGATAGATAGGCTAAAACCGTAGATCAGAATTTTTCTTAACTGATTCTCATCGGATACCATTTTAACTAATTCTTAGGTCTCCAAACAATCTAATCACTTTTTCTCTACTCTTTCATCTGATCTGACTTAGCAAGAGTACATAGGCTGTAGTCACTGTTGTAGGGCTTCTCCCTGAACTCTACCAGTAAGAATCACCAACTATGGAATCCTTGGGGTTCTCTGAGCTTGGTTCTTTTCTTGCAAACGTCTCATTACCCAGCTAGGTAATATCTTCAGTGCTAAAATGGGATGGGGTTTGCTCTTTATTTATATGCTGTGGCCTGTCTTGCCAGTGCTGGTGGGGGTGGGTTTTGTTTGTTACAGTGTAAGGACTGTAACAAACACTACATAGGACAGACAGGCAGAGGACTAGCAGAGCGCATCCACGAGTACCAACTAGCAGTCAGAAGACATGCTGAAAATTCCTTAATCTAACAACACATGGACAGACTCAACCATAGTTTTAACTGGGAAACTGTCAGCATTTTAGACCAAGCTAAGTCCAAATATGCAAGGGAATTCTTGGAAGCCTGGTATTCAGACAAGGCAGCAATCAACAGACACATAGAGATAAACAGCATCTACATACTATTCAAAAGAAACAAAAGATCAGAAGATCGCCTCACCAGCAATCATCACCCAGATAAGCAGAGGTTACCACCAGGCACACAATCAAGCAGTAAACATATGCTAATCAAAGAACTACCAGAGGAGCAAAACAAAACCCACCCCCACCACCACTGGCAAGGCAGGCCACAGCATATAAATAGATAGCAAACCCCATCCCATTTTAGCACTGAAGATATTACCTAGCTGGGTAATGAAACATTTGCAAGAAAAGAACCAAGCTCAGAGAACCCCAAGGATTCCATAGCTCAACTCAAGAAAAAGAAGAGTGGAACCCCTCTGAACATACGTTTCAAAGGAAACAAAAACTCATGTTTCACAAGCATGCTTGAAAAAGAATCCAGTCCTGGCTGGTCCAGCAACAGCTGACCTCTCGACACGTTCTCCTGCTGTCATGTGGCTACATAGCATGAGTGGCTTAACTAGATCAAGCAAGACTAGGATAGAAACAAAGCAAGCAGAGGTGCCAGCACTACTGGGGAAGGGGTAGAGGGAGGGATGAAGCTTGTTGGAAGCAAACTCAGTAAAAATAAGGAAGTTATAGGGAAGGTTGTGTCAACTGAGAAGCTCTTATAAAGGAGAGCCTTGTAATTTGGAGGAAGAAGGCTATGCAGAAGCTGAATAGTCTGTTTATAAACTAATCTCAAAGTGTAGAATCAACAAAGGAAAAATAATCTATCTACAACTCTTGTTGTAACATTGAGGAAAGGTTTTTGAAAACATGGGAAAATTAGATGAACATAATTATAGATAACGTGCTCTGGGATGAAGAAGGATCTGTGTTCCAGCTTCCAGTTCTATCAGCACAATAAATGTCATTATGTAGAAGAGATGCAGATCCAAAGCAGTAAAAAAGAAGCAGAATTATTCTATCACCTCTGCTGAATGTTGATCCCCAATGCTTTCCTTTGGCTTTCTTCAAGTGTTACATACTATGCAGCCATTTCACCAGCCTGACTGCACTGTGTCACAGAAACTGTCTTTTCCCAACCAAAATAAGGCACATCCCAAGAGAACTACTCTGCAGATTGATTCATTTGATCAAAGGTCAAACTGAACTTCTCACTACATGACAATGACTTAGTAAATTGTGACTCTTTTATAAAGTCACTAGTGGTAGTAGTAGGCTCTCGCCTACTTCATTAAGTATGCAGCCCATCCACACCGACCTCATTCAATGTGCTCCAGTAGCCTGATGATGTGAGTAGGTACACATGCCTATTCAGTCATGTAGCCATTCTTAGGAACTAGATCAGACCAGTTCTGATCCTTGGGGCTTGTTGCCAGAGGTAAGTTGAAAAGTTCAGAATAAACTAAAAAGTTATCTTGCATTGAACTTCCTTGCTCATTGAATGCAGTACTGTACTGTTTGTTTAATGCAGTGAGGTTTGCCTTAGTAATCAAAGGGAATGCTTAGTCAAAAAGAAAAATCTACATAAATATAAGGAGATTAGAGACAGAGATAGAGATTGAGATTGAGAACGAGAACAAAATATGACTGTATCTGCCACAACAACTGTTTGCATCCTACTCTGGAATATATGAAGTTCAACTTTAAATAGATATCTAAAGCTCCCTCCTCTTCCCTTTTTAATTTGGGTGAGGTCTTCTTTTTCATATATATTATTAAAATAAATATTGCAGTAGGAATTGTCTTAATAGTAAATATTGTAAGACACTTTGAGAGCTTTGGGAGAAGAGAGGGAAGAAGAATGGGCCATTGGGTTTGAACTTGAAAAAAGTCAGCAAATGTTTCCAACCTTTTCAGTCTTTATGCTATAAAAAACTGTGTCCTGAACCTCATACATTCAACATCTGGCTAAAAGAGATGCCAGCTTCAGATATTAAATTACTCGTTGTGATAAAGAATGAGATTTATTACCCTAAAAGATCAATATTCATTTTTGAAAGAGAAACACATAATTTGTTTTAAAATCATTATGCTGTGCAGAATATGTTTTGTTTGTATTGTAAAACATCTTGGATAAATAGTAAATGAGATTATTCCAATCCTTTTCTGAAAATGAAAAAAGCAGGAACACGCTGTACATATTGAATAACATTAATGTGGCGATGAAAGTGCCCTAAGTCAGCATCAAGGTGGCATTTCATTTTAGGAAACCTTGTCTTCAGACATCTGCTGCAACATTTGTAATGCATTGTTTGGCTTGATTGGTGGTGTGTTTTTTAGTTAGCACTCCTGGAAAACAAATCTGTTAAATTTGAAGATCTTTCTACAATATTTCAGTTTTTCCAGTACCACAGATTCCAAACCCAGTCCTTTAAATGCTTCACTAACAAATTCCAGTGCCCCAGTCATAATTATATTAATAGCTGAAAGTTTGAAGAACAGTTATGGATAAGAGTATCTTGTTGTCTATGTGTGAGTTTGTCATATCTTCAGTCTTATTCTAAATTGAACTGGACATGAGATTTTTTTATAACTACATCCAGAATCTATAGTGGGAAAGTAACATTTTGACAAGTTTTGGTGATTCCTGCTGTTGTAAAGACTGCTGAATAATTTGATGCCCCAAATAAACAAGATACTTTTAGCCAGTTTCTTTACATTTGTCATCTGCTACTTTGGATTGTTTAAAGGATGATTTCAGCCACAGATTCTTCAACAGTCTCCATTACTATTTGTATAACAGATATATACACACCCATCAGAGTAAACAACACTGTGCAAAACTCAGAACGAAAGTAAGAAATAATAGCCTCCTCCCAAAATAAAGGTATGAGATAAGGAAACATAGATAATTCTAGGTTGTAACAACACTGTTCATTATACCTTCCCATACCTTTCTATCTTTGAAAATTTTCCTTGTTTCCAACATGTCCACACACAGCTTCATACATTGTCTTTTGCTCTTTAAAGTATTCTCCTCTTGCTTTTAGAGTATCTCATCAACTTCATGGGTTTCTTAGTCTGTCTCTTCCTCTCAATCCAATCATGTTTTGTTTTGCAACTGAGTTCTCATGCTTACTATGATCAAGTCACCTCTATGTCCAACTTTAATAGTGGTCATGCACTTTTATATTTAGCCCACACTCATTCAGCACCTATCCATTCTTGACCCTATCTCTTCTTTTACCACACACACTTAAGTAACCCATGCCCTCTGCATTCAACAATTATGTTTCTCCTAAATATACTCAAACCTCATCTTCATTTTACAAAGTAGGCAGAAACAGGCTCTTCTACACAACCATTTTCACTTCTGTTGACAGGCATTCATGTTTGTCAGAGAATGTAACAGACCACAAACTACCTACTACTTTTTTACCAGCATTTGCACATCTTAAAATGTTTCCATTTCCCCATCTTTACTAAACATTTGACCAAGATATACAATTCCATCTATTTCACTAATATTTCTTAATTTATATATAATTTGCAATTGTTCAGGCCATTTTTTCCTGTCAAACATATTAATCTTTAATAATTAATGTTCAGATCCACACTCATACATCATATTTAATACTGACTGCACCCCATTTGGGTTCTCAGCCAACAACATGGCATCATCTGTGTATGAATGTATATGTATTTTCATGTCCCCACCCAACAAATCAGTACTGTCACTAGAGTTCAAAATACAGTTATTCACAAATACATTAAACAACCAAGGAGACATCACATTTCCTTGTTTTACTCCATTCTCAACACTGAACTATTCACTAAGCATCCATTTTTTCTTATAAATATTTTATTTCTATCATATGTTCCTCTTAAAACATTCAGAAACCAACCTTCATCTCTGATTCATGCAAAACGTTCCATAATTCAAGACTATTAAAAGTGTGTGAACCCTTTTGAATTTTCAATATTTCTGCATAAATATGACCTAAAATGTGATATGTTTCCACACAAGTCCTAAAACTAGATAAAGAAAACTCAATTAAACAAATGAGTCAAAAACCTTATACTTGTTCATTTATTTATTGAGGAAAATTATCCAAAGCTACATATTATTCAAATAAATAATGCTTTCAGATTTATATTTATTCCTTTGCTACATGTACATATGGACAGGCTTATGTTTAAACTACATATTCAAAAGAAATACACCTTTTTCTAAGCTGATAACATACTCCATTCTTATTCATTCTTGAGTCTCCAAATACTTTTTTTCCTTTATTCTCCAATCTTGTTTCCCCCATCAAGCCCTATGCAGCTTGGCAAGATCAAGGAAGCAAGAATTACAAAGATTTCAGTAAGGTAACTTCAGTGCTAGTCTGGGGTAAATACTGAAACTTGGAAATGATAAGAAATTCCCATCTATTAGTACTGCTAACCATAACATAGCATGCAACTATCACAAACTGATGGATTTCTATTTTCGTATTCCCCCCACAACAACCAAATCATATTTTCTGATATAAGGTATAGCCCTTTCATTTATAATTAAAGCTACCCCTCCTATTCTCCATACCTATTCTTACCTGTATGAAAGGCAGGATATAAATGCAATATAAATATAAACTGTACTACATAAATTCAGGCAACTTTCATTCAGAAGTATCACATCCTTCCTCTTTCTCTTAGTTTCAGAAACACACAACATATCTATTTTTATTTTCATTTCATTCATTAATCCGTGCACTTCCCTATGTATTCCTCTTACATTCCAAGTCTCAATCCTTCATATGTCATGTTGGGCACATGGATATTGATCCCCCGTATTCATCACAGCTTTAGTTAATCAAGGCATTCACATGACCCTTTTTAGTCATACAAACATAAGTAGAGTAGGGTACTTGTCTTAACTGTAAGCCATAAACAGCACTCCCTGGCAAGGTAAGAATAATACCAGTCACTATGGCCATTTTGGCCAGTATGTCATACGCTCAACCAAACCCAAGTTTATCCAGGACATGCTCACACTATTTTATACAAACTAGGATAGTTAATCTAGAGACTACCTTGCAACCAACATTGTTTCTAGATTTCCACAACTCAGAGGTACATGTACTGACACACATTCAATATGCTCACACTATAGAAAAACATCAAAGATTTGCAAGTCATATGTCTTATGTAAGATTGCATCTATTTATGCTATAAAAACTCTAATCCAAATGCTGACATGTATAAAATAAAGAATGCGTTAATGAGGGGGGAAAAAAAAAGACTGACTTCTGGTTTTACCAGTGTTTCTTGCTCATGCTCTGCTGAGTTGTCCTTAAACATTGGCGTGTATTTTTTTCCTTTTAAATTGGTTTCTGTTCTGGTTCATTTTTGCTCATCGTTTTGTACTTTTGAATAAAGAATGTGACTTAGAGCAATAGAAGAAGATTAAGGGCTTTAATACTCTAATTTTGCAACAACATTGAATAGCATTGTGTTGTGCTGTCATGAATGTTCTTTGAGCCCTGAAATATGCTGGAACTGAAGGCTGATTCATACATTATTATCTGAACAGCTTGAAGCTTCATAGTTACGTGCTGCACTCGTATCTTCTTCATTAACCTATGGAAACTTACCATCCCTAGGAAACTCATTTTTTAAAAAAACACAAAACAATAGATAATAATCAAGCCTTATGTTTTCAATCTCAGAAAATACAGAAAGAGAGTCCCTATCAAATTGTAAGGAAAGCATTTATGTAGCAGTGTAGATTTATACTTATTTCTCCACTGTTTTATTCAGACTTCCTTTTGCTTCCTAGCCCTCTTCAATGTGACTTTCTAAAGGAAGTATTTAACCCCCAAGTTAACCTTAAATAAAAATTAGATTTCTATACTATTTGTCTTCCCTAATTGAAACACGTAACATGGAATGAACTTTCATGATTTGGTCAATGGTCACATTGAATTTCATAAATATTCAGCTTTATCTTCAGGAAGGTGAGAAGAGCTCTATTTTTACTACCCAGTTTGCCATTTAAAACACCCCCTCCAAATTAGTCACCTGCACTAACAAAAGTAAGCTAGTTTGGAGACTGAGTCTATCACAGTAAGGACAACATGATGTCCAACAGCATTATTCACCAGACATTATAATCAATGACATTTCATGTTGTAATTAGTAATGAATCAGTTGCAGAGGTCAAAGACAGATAGGAACAAATTCTTGGTATCTGTGGTGTGCAATGCAGTAATAAAATCATGCCAATGTTAACTTTTAGAGAGTCCATTGTCAAAGCCACTTTGCTTTATTCAATACTCAGGAGTATCATGTAGAAAGGACTACATGAGTTGCCACAGAAATAGGCCCTAAATGGAGAAGCTCAGCTCAGAAATGAACAGGAGGTATTCTATTCTAAGATTTGCACAGAGAGAAGGGAGGGAGGGAGGGAGGGAGGGAGGGAGGGAGGGAGGGAGGGAGGAAGGAAGGAAGGAAGGAAGGAAGGAAGGAAGGAAGGAAGGAAGGAAGGAAGGAAGGAAGGAAGGAAGGAAGGAAGGAGCTTTACCTTTGAGGGGGATATTGGAGACCATAATTCTGGCAGAGCTTAACAAAGTAAATGAGTACAGATCATTTGCAAACAGTGCAAATAGGCAGATGAATTAGATGTAATTGACATTTACATAAATTTAACGAATTGCACTTATGATTGCACCCCATAATTTAAGAATTTCTCCATTCTGTCACACTTTGATTAGAACTGTAGGAGAGGTTCTTGAAGTTCTAAATGGCCAAAAGTCAGCCCTCTGCATGCCCCTCCCTCAAAAAAGCATCCCAGTGAGGACTGGGTATCCATAATAACTATAGAATGTTGAGAGTTAGTGGCTTAAAAAAAACACACACACACAGAGGAGGAGACCAGGAAGTGGAATATTGAAAGAATTCTGGACTGATTGCTCCTGTAAGGAGATAAGAATATATTCACTTTCCAAAAAACAATGTCACCTTGTACTGAGATATTGTGGCCTTTCAACTGCAGTTTTTCTTCTTTAATAAAAACTGATTAACTAAGAGACAGATTAATTTAGGAAGGCTCATGGAAGAAATCTTCTTACCTCTTACTTGCTCTCTGTACCTGGATCTTCCAGAGATATCTACTTAACAATGCAGCATGGATAATTGAGAATGAGAGAATGAACTAAAACTGGTCTGATAATAACTTCACGTAATTTGTGGAAGAAACCTCATCTCCTCCTTCTCTGCTTGTGACCCTAAGCTCTATCCTTCACTGTTTGGGAAGAACCAACAGCAATTCAAAGATGCTTTTTTCACAGTTGGGCAAAGGGAGAATCAAGAATGAGAACTTTTGTCCCCTGATCACTTGATTCTGGGATTCCAATCATCAATATGCAAATGACATAGAATTCTGTCATTAGTTGATATCGTTAACTAATCCCAGGGAAACTGTGGAAACTGTGACAACAATATGGAGGCAATTTGGGGTTGGATGAGGGTAAACAAGTTTAGTTTTAATCTAGGTAAAATAAGTGGATAAATATACTCAAAATTATTTTTCACCCATGTGGGAAAAAATGAGGGTGGGGGTAATATCTATGCTGACATGTATCACAGTTTTTGTAAATATTTGCCTTTAAAAAGTAACTTTTTAAAAACCTTCTGATTAACTAGATTCAAATTTTAATCAATTACACAGTCTGATACAGAAATAAGTCTTGATTTATTCCTCAGGTTGTAGCATAAAAGGCTGTAGAAGTTTTTCTCCTTATTCATATTTTGATTACTTTCCATATCTACCTATCCAAAATCATTCATACGCTTAGATGTATTCTAATGCTACAAAGTAGTTCATAAGAGATGTTTTGGAGACCATCAAGATATATCAGGTGATTTGGGATTTTAAAACACTGTAAAGCAAAAAGCAAAATGGTTTTCCTTTCTGTAATGAAAAAGCACAAAAACAAACAAACAAAAATGTTAAAAACAGTTTTGTAATCTGGGTAAATGAATTGGAAAAGGTGCATTGTGTCATCAGCTGCTCCTAAATCAAACAACAAAATCAAGTCCAATTCTTTATGAAAGCTGAAATTTCCCTTATTGATAGTCCCTTTATACATTGTCCCCATTCACCAAATTGTTTCCTTCATGGTGCAGAATGGAGAACAGATCACCTGGTGTCCTGCTTTCCATCTCTAGTCTGTTGCCATTATATGCAGTACATAAAAGGATTAAAACTAGAATAATCAAAGGCCACTCCCTTTGGGACTGTCTATACTAATTACCCACAGTATGGTTTCCAGAAGCTCTTTTGATAGATATAGATAGATACATAGGAAATGTAAATTCTTGTATGTTGTTCAGGTCTTTCCCTATTTTTTTACTGCCTTTTGTCTTGCTTTAGATGTTTAATAAATAAACATGAAGCTATATCTTTGTTAGCTGTACTGATTAACATTGTACTTGCTCTGACCCAAATGTAGGGATTAGCTAAACCGGAAATTTAATTTCCTCCCATATCCACAATTCTTATCGTATTTTAGTATGGAATATAGATTTTAAAATTTCAAAGGTATTTTAAATACATCTTAGGAAGAATTCTCTGTGGATTCTAACATTTCACTCCTATTCCTAGAACAGTTTCTGAAAAAGAAATGTCTTAAAAGAAGTCAATGCCCTTGACATGAAATAGTTGACTGTGATATATAAATTATTTTCTGCCCAACTGCAGGATCAAAATAATAGCAGATGCTTGTTGAGAAGTTTGTTAAATCAGGAACTAACAACACTTTTTGAAAAAAATATATATATTTCCATAGTTCTATTTGATTGCTACAAATTTGTGTAGTATAGTATGTGACTAACATGTACTTACTAGTGCAAATATTGCCAATGTGTATAATGCATAGAGTCAGAAATGGCAAAAATGTATACAATTGTATTGTTTTTCAATACTTTCTGGTATTTTTAATTATTTTATGAACTGTCATCATCACACAACTTGAGCTCTCTCTGTGTAGAAAGATGGGATATAAATTAAATTAGTAATGACAACTACAATTGATGGACATTATTATTTTTGCTATGCTAGTTGTTTTATCTTGTTGACTGGATTTGGTATCAGAAGACAGTTAATTCTGCACTCAGTCATATGTTTAAAGACCAGGATTCTGTATAAAACATTAAACAACAAAACATATAATAAAACTACAATATTAAAAACAGCTAATTGCTATCTAACGTGGAAACAATTCATATCAAAACTTAATTATACCCAGAGTTTGCTTATGGCTATCTTGACTGAACAATATTTTGCTATCTTTTTTGAGTTTCTAAGGATTTATTGGCTAATAAGAAAAACATATTCTCTGCCATAGAACAGCTGGAGCTATTTACAAGGAGGATGTGTTAATTTATGGTAGCCCCAAAACAGGAGGAATTTGGTAGCACCTTTTCCACCAAACAAATTTTATTAAAAGGCATAAGTTTTTGTGAGCTGCAGTTCACTTCATCAGATACATTCAGTGGTCTGACTGATGTAGGATTTAAATTGGGATGAGGCAGGGAAGGAGGGAGAGGAAGGCATCTTAGTTATGGCGATGCAGGGATATGTGAGACAGATTACATTATCCAATAATTGTTATAATGTGATAAAAACCTATTGTGTTTGTTGAGACCTTTTGAGATACCCTGAAATCTTTTGATGTGTGTAAGTTCAGCAATCTTTCACCCAATGGTGTTATTAAACTCATTTTTCCAAAATGCTCACTTTGAGATCTGCAACAGAGTGTCCTGGCAGGTTGAAATGCTCTGACATTACTTTGTCCTTGTTTTGAGTCCTGATGTCAAACTTATCTTCATTAATTCTTTTGCACAAAGTTTGTCCTGTTTGTCCTACATAGAATCCAGAAAGATATTGCTATGAGATGATGGCATATATCATATTAGAGGAAAAGCATGTGAAGGAGCTTCTGAACTTGTATGTGTACTGGTTGGGGCCTGTGATGGTGTTATTGGTGATGAGATGGGAGCAAAGTAAATAACTGGGTTAATTGCAGGGTCTGCGGCCCACAAAAGATGTGCCTTTTAATAACATTTGTCAGTCAGAAAAGCTCCTCCTGATTTTTAATTCATGTATGTTACAATAGAGGGCTCAGCACTACATGGTTCTGGTTTCTCTTCAGATCATATAAATCTTTGCCTTTTGCTAAAATTAATTCGGTATTCTTATTGTGTGGAACACTGCCCTAGGCTCCTTTGAGAGGCAAGGCAGCACATAAGAAAATCAACATTATCTCTCCCAGCCTCTGAAAATGATCACTGTGTATTAAATTCACAACATAAATGTTTTTTCCTTGTAAATATGCATGATCAGTTAGCTGGGTTGCTGAATTTTAATCCAAATCTAACAACAAAAATGATAATATTCACAAAACAGTGTGAGAATATTTGAATCTCTCAGGACATTTGACTGAGCTTGAAGTGCCCATTCAAAGAAAGAGTGCCTCGGAACACAGATCATCAAAAGTTCAACTTTACTATGTCTTGCATGTGGAGAAAATGCATTGTGAATGCCTACTGTTAATAAAGTAATAATTTCTGTTTGTATTTTCATCCCCTTTGAATCTCACTGTCTAAAAATTCCCCATCACTGTATGTATCCATAACTGCAACTCAGCATAACATTTATACTGGTCTATGACTGTAATAAATATTTGATTGATGTCCAACATAACATTATATGCATTTGATTCTAGTTTTAGTTATTTTGTTGCAGAGGTAGTTCACAGCTATCACCCTAAATATTATATTTATTATTCTATATGAATTATTATGTTAATCTATGAATTTATTCCATTATTATACTATATTATTATTATACTTAAATCACAACAAATGTGTCATATCATCTATACAAATGATTTTATCACATGAGATTTACATACATGTTATACAGTGAACTGTACTCCTACATTAATAAACAAAACTAAAATTACCGTATTTTTCCGACTATAAGATGATACTTTTTTCTAAAATCCTTACGCTAAAAATTGAAGGGCATCTTATGCAAGGAAGTAAGCCGAGGAGAGAACCGCGGGGTTGCAAAACTGCCCATACTTTGTCTCTGCAAACAGGCTTCCTCCTATTGCTAGCCTCCAATCACGAGTGAAATAGCTTGTCTCTGCAAACAGGCTTCCTCCAATCACAAGCCTCCAATCACAAGTGAAACTGCCCATACTGTCTCTGCAAACAGACTTCCTCCAATCACGAGCCTTATGTAACTGACATCAGCTGATGCTGAACAATCCAATTGGAGGAAGTCTGTTTGCAGAGACAAGCTATCGGCAGTTTCACTCGTGATTGAATGTAGTCAGTTATGCAAAAGAGCATGGAAATAGAGCTGCAGAGAGACGGTTTGGACCTCCTCCCACCGAGTGTATCAGGTAAATGTTACCTAATTACTAAATAAAAATGTGTTCTGCACCATCTTTAAAATATTGATTTCTTAATTTTGGGTTGGAAAAGTGGGGGTCGTCTTGTACATGGGGGCGTCTTATTGATGGAAAAATACAGTACTAATTATTCTTATCATTGGATAGTATGGCAAAACATTCATAATCTACCTGCCAAGATTAATTTACAATTACTAGCCGGTTTGCCTACAATTTAAGGATGTTGCACTCCCATTTCCAAATGCCCTCACTTCTGAATAATTTGTGGAGAGAAACCTTCTTAGCATGAGTATTCTTAGTATTCTTAGTTCATACTAAGTTATGAAATTATATCATCTTGATTTGTTAATGTAGAAACATGCAGATGAATCATTCTACCTGCAAACATTTGGCATGGCCTATAGTGGCTACTATGATGGAGTGGCTACTATAGTGGCTACCATGATGGAGGAGGCAGAAAAATTGTGACAAAGTTATACTGACCATAACAATTATACAGTCTAATTAGAATTCTCTTTTTCTTCAGTGGTGAGCAGAACACTCCATTTGCTGCAAACAAGGGGTGCATTTCTTGATGTGATAAGAATGGTAGTAATTGTGTGGATTTTAAAGGTGGAAGTGGCTTTTCGTTACTAAAAAATGTTGGTGCGAGGAAGTATATATATGTGTTACAGATGAGAAAGCCTCAGTATCTGGAAAACAGCCGATAGTGAAGCATTTTGCTGGCTGATTAATACAGTTGCCTACAATGGACCCAAAATTAAACTAACTTACTGTAGCATGGCCTACCTATCCAAGTTAGTGAGAGCTGATCCAAGTTAGTGAGAGCTGATGATTGGCCACTGCTGGTGATTGAGTGACTGTTTCCTGCCAAGTAAGGAAAAACTTGGAGGAATATAAAACACCCAGTTTCCAGGAAGCAAGTTCAGTGAGAGAGAACAGGGAGAATAGGAGTTTTCGAATGGGGTTTGGTCAGAATTATTTAATGGAGAACCTCTATAAAACTCAAAGCACCATAGCCAGGGCCAACCAAGTCCCACAACCTCTTAGGCTGCATTTAGATATTTTGATCTAAATACAGAGATCCAGTCATCCAACCCTACCTTTATTATATAGAGATCTAAAGGGCAAAGTGTTGGAGGTTTGCTAGATCACCTCTTCAGAGCAGTTGTGTATTTAGGGATAACTTATTGCTCCTTAGAATTACTAGCTATGATCAGCAGCAGTTATACTTTCGTGAAGCCAACAGCTTCCAACCCTTGAGACTCTGCTTAAGAGCACTGAGATGCTATCAGAGCTGCTGTAACAGCCTCTGTTTATACTTTCTGGGCCTTGTCTCTGATCTTTGTCTGACTACTTGAAACCCTGCCCTTTACCTTATTATCCTACTGTCTAGTAAAGAATTTCCTATGTCTGAACCCTGAGCCAAATTATGACTACAACTTTGCCTAATGATTCTTACTATTAGTGCTTCTTATACTATTAGTGCTTCTTGCACTAACTCTTCTGGATACGATATAATTGTGAATAGTTGTATTACTTAGGCAGTTACAAATCCTGCATGACAATAAGTATAACACTATAAGCAACAGAAGGAGAATCAGTAAAGGTTCTAACCAAGTTATGCCAGCAAATTTGGAGAACAACACAGTGGCTAACAGATTGGAAGAAGTCAATCAACATTCCAATACCAAAAAAAGGAGATTTAACAGTGTGTAAACTATTGTACAATATCCTTAATTTCACATGCTAGCAAAATAATGCTTAAGGTCAACCAACACAAATTAGAGCTCTACAAGGAAAAATACATGCCAGATGTTGAAGCTGACTTTAGATAAGGCAAAGATCACAAGATGTTATTGCTGATGCACGCTGGATAATTGAGAAAGCCAAAGAAAGCCAAAAAGTTCACTGATTACAGAAAGGCCTTTGATTGTGTTGATCACATCAAGCTGTGGAATGTGCTCAGAAAAATGGGAATCCTAGAACATCTCATTGTCCTCATGAGAAACTTATGTACAGGTAAGGAAGCCACAGTACAGACAGGACATGGTGAAACAGACTGGCTCCAGGTTGGAACAGTAGTGCAACAAGGCTGTATATTCTCCCCTTATTTATTCAACCTATATACTGAATATATATTAAGGGAATCTGGATTGGAATAAGATGAGTACGGTTTTAAAATTGGAGAAAGAAACATCAATAACCTGTGCTATGCTGATTACACTACCCGATAGCCGAAAATGCAAAGGATCTGCAAGGTCTAGCAATAAAAGTCAAGGATCACAGTGAAAAAATGGGACTAAAATTAAATATAAAGAAGACCAAACTAATGACAACAGGTACAATAACCAGCCTTAGAACTGACAGTGAAGACATCAAAGCGACAGATAGCTTCTGCTTTTTAGGATCAATTATTAACAGTAAAGGAACAAGCAGTTATGAAATACGCTGCAGACTAGCACTGGGTAAAGCAGCCCTGAAGGCCTCAGAAAAGATATCCAAATGCCATGATGTGTCTACAGCTATAAAAATCAGAAGAGTGCCAGCCATGGCTTTCCTCTGACACTCCATGGAAGTGAAAGTTGGACTTTGAAGAAGCAGGATAGGGAGACTATTCATGTTTTTGAACTTTGGTGTTGGAGAAGACTCCTGAGTATACTATGGATATACTCAGAAAACAAACCAATGGATCATCAAATGAATCAATGCAGAGTTCTCACTCGAAGCACAAATGACCAGGCTCAAATTATCCTACTTTGGACACATTATGCAAAGACCCAGCTCTCTGGAGAAGGCTGTAACGCTGGGAAAGGTGGAAGGAAAGAGAAGAAGAGAATGACCAGGTTAGGGACAGATCTTCATGGAGAAAATCTATCTATGGGGTTGCTAGGAGTCAACTTGATGGCATTTAATCTAATCATCTAATCTAATAAGTGCAACAGTGATATAAATTATAATTCTATATAACGTAATTGATAGGGAAAAAAGGCTAATGTAGGCTGCCCTTACCTTGTGGAACATCCTTCCCCTGGCGATCTGGCAGGTCTCCACCCTTTTAGCCTTCCAGAAAGCCACAAAGACTTGGTTCTTCAACTAGACACTGGAATAGAGTGATGGAAACCCATGGATGGTTGTTGGGGCACCCTAGGAGGATGACTGAGGTGCCAGGCTTTTAGTTTTCATTTTATGATTTTTATGGTTTTATGGCTGTGTAGTTTTATTGTCATCATGAGCCACTCAGAGTTGTGCTGTAAGATAAGTGGCCATACAAATCTTTCAAATAAATAAATAAATAAATAAATAAATGCCTTTTTTAAAAAATTAGATTATGTATTATTTAGTTTTAGAAGATTTCCTGTGGGGATATGGGAAGATAGAGGCCAGAGTCGAGGAGTGAAAAATATTCTTTTGTCTCCTGAGCCACGGGGGAGAGATAAGAGGATGAGGCTGGCACCTCCCTGGGGAATGGTTGACCTTGGGAACTATTTCCCAAGTTGACCTTGGGAACTATTTCCAGTCTGGGAAGATTTCTGTATAGAGGTTGCAGCTAATAAACCCTGCTTGATTGAATCTGCATGGTCTCCTGGAGTTCCTTGGGCTGAACCTGACATTTCCCCCTCTTTTTTGAACAGATAATCTGCTTTCTCTACAACGCAATGCAATATCCAGATTGCCAAAAACCTAATACTATTTACCAACTGTCTAAAAATATTTTAATACATAGAAGGACTAGTGTAGCATTCTCCTGCAGATTCTGGAAGTACCTGTCATCCATCAAAGTTTCCGTCATACTGTTTGGCTTGTCATATTCAATATTCCAATTAAGCAGGAAGGCAACCTACACCCACATATTTGAAAAGGTAACTCATATCAGCGTTACCTGCTCTTTGATTAGATAATGATAATTATGATAACCACAAAACAATCATGATGGGGAAATATTCCCAAACAATGAAGCTTGTCGCTAAGGGTAGGATTTGTAATATCTACTTATTTTTTACATAAAGTTTCTTTAAAGAACCTACTCTTCCCTTCAAAGAACTTTAACTGAATGGAATCATGTGCACTAAATGTGATGCGCCACTACTTAGTGACTGTACAAAAAAATTTCTGATAGTATTGTATAAGTGTTGGAGCATGAGTTCATGGGTGAACCTAAGTATAATCAAGGGAGTGTGGGGGAGAGTGAAGGCTCTACTGGTGCAAGAAAAGCAACCACTATAGGAGAAGGGACTTCAAAATGAAAACAGGAACAAGGAAGGGATGCAGGCAGGTAGAGCTTTGCAATCATGACGGAAGCCAGCCCACTGAGAGACAGAACTGCAAAATAAAACCTGGAAGAAGGTCATAGCAAACCACTTTTATATTATTGCCAAGAAACCTATATGGACATGGCTCAAACAGTTAGGCAAATATGGTCAGAAGGTTGTCCTCTACTCACAGGAAAGAACATCAGATGAGTAGATTTGGAAGTGGTGATATGGCCAGATGAAAGACACAAAGAAATCTGATCACTGATGCTGCCACTATTGAAAGAAGAGTCCCTTAATTTATAAGGACCAAACAGTTCTAACATGGAATGTGAGAAACATGGAGCAAGGAAAAGTTGAAATTGTCAAAGCAGAAATGAAGCATTCAAAGTTGGATGTTTTAAGATATGTCAGCTCTGGTGGACCAGAATGAACCAGTTTAAATCAGATGATTATATCAGGGCACGAGACCGTATAAAGAAATGAAGTGACGATGTACTCCAAAATGCATCACTAAGTATGTGCTTGGCTACAGATCAATTAAAAAATGGATCACATCTGTTATAATTATTAGAAATCCAGTGAACATCAGTATTATACGAAAGTATACTATTATAGATATTATAACGGAAGAAATTGAAAAATGCAAGAAGTGCTAAGTGCAGTTTCTGAAAAGGATGAAGTGCTACTAACAGATAATTGGAAAACATATGTTAAAGAAATACAGGAAGATTTGAACTGGGTAGATACAATAATGCAATGACTGGGTAAATATCATGGTGGACAACCCCAGAATCTGCCTGACTGCCTAACAGGAAGCAGAGAATGGAGAAGTACAATCCAATTAGCATGATACCACCCAGTGCAGATGGTGTAACAGATCATGAGTTATGGGTCAAACTTAGAAAACTAAAAAGAGTAGGCACACCAGCAATATTTGACCTGGAGCACATATAATCAGAATATAAGATCAAAAAAAGGAGCAGGTACTGCAGACATAACGTACAGAGGACCTGTGGAGCTATGGGATCAGATAAGAAAGATTGTGAAAAATGGAAATTGGGGGGGGGGGGGATTCTCACCATTTCAAAAGGAAGAGATCCAAGTGCTTTTCAGATGAAGCCATCATGATAGCCAGCAAATGGCACAAGATGAAAGACTTGGGCAACAAGAAAGGTACATGGCAGCTGAGCATAGGTTTCGGTGTCAAGCAACAAAGTACAGGAAAAGATATCTCAATCAAGAATGTCAACAAGTGAGGAATATAACAAGGAAAATATGAAAGATGCATAGAAGAAGGGAGAAACAACAGAATGCGCAAATATCAAACCATTACATAAATTGTCATGCATGAGCCAAACATAGAATCAGACATGCCAAAAGAACAGGTAGGATTCAGAAATTACAGAGGTATACTAGATCAAATAGGTAACATAAGATGGATATTAGAGAGAACAAGAAAATATAAGGAGGATACAGCAATCTAGAGATCACCCCAGAAATGTGAAATATACTAAGGTTAATTAGCATGCCAGAATATCATGTAATTCTCCTGAATGACTTTTCAGCTTCTGAAAGAACTGAGTTTGGAAAAACAATAGTTCAGGATGTGGAAGGGAGTGAGATAAGGAAGAACATTCTCCCTTATCTGTTTAACTTGTACAGTAAATATATTATAAGAATGGCAGGGTTTAGAGAGATTCTGCTTGTGCCAAATTGATAGTTCGGGCCCTTCCACCTGAGGGATGGATGGAAGGAGGTTGTTGGGGGAAGGTGAATTCAGTAACATCTCAGGGGTGATGGGTAGAGGGAAATATGGCAGGAGCCAAGGGGCAGGCTGTTTTTGAGAGTGGTCTTGGTGCCTTATACTGATTCTGTTACCTGCCCCAATTCCCAGTCATCAGACCCTCAGTAGCCCTGCACTCTGGCTGTGGTCACCAAATACCAGGTCAGCCTGTAATAAAGATTCCCTAATCTAGGATCTATTAATGGATGAGAGGGCCACCTGGCATGTATCACCAAGATCGGAAGGCAGTGGGGGAGAAGGGTGCCTTTCAGAAGTGTGACCACCTGGGTTTTGAGTGTGGCACCAGCCTAGGCCCCAGCAGATGAGTGATGAAGTGGCTACAGTTATCCAGGCTCTGTTCCACAGATAACTGGTGTGAGACTCTTGTATATGAAGTTGAGCTTTAAGAATCAGATGGGACTGCTGCTACTGTAAAGCCTGTCTGCTGCATAGCAGCTTCCTTCCCTGAACTGCTTGACACTGCAGCATCATAGTACCAGGAAGCTCCAACCTAGCTTCCCTGGGTACATAGTTACAGGTGGCTTTGGAATTCATGGCCATCACGGACCTAAATCAGAACATCAACAGCTAAACATACAGCAGACCTCACACTCTAGGTCTGTTTTTTGTCTTGGGGCAAAACACCAAAACTCTGCATCCCAGGAAGGAAAAGAAATGTCTGCTCACTCTGAGTGGTGAGTTCATTCTTCCACAGTGTGATAGAAGCATTTCTTATAATTTCATGAAATAAGATAAAAATACAATGTTTTCTACTCGGGTTTTTTAGAACGGTTCTAAATTGCCTTTGCTTCCATTTCCACTAAATGCTTTTAACCATGTATGTGCAATTTTTGGGGCCTGGTTAAGAAACTTTGGCCAGGCTTCCCAGGTTTGTAGGACCAGGACAAATATTAGTTTGATTTAATTAAAATTACATTACAGACAGACAATGTTTATTCTTCATGTATTTACTATTTTTCTCCTTCCACACAGCTCTTTGAGGTTTTTTTTTTAATGGTAAATTGAAAACAAATGAATTCACCATCACACCATAATGAAAAATGTATACCTAGGGTTGTCAGCATCAGGAATCTTCCTCTCTGGGGAGCAAAAATCAGGCCCTCCCAAAATGAGAGTGCCTCTAGGTGCAAAATTCCACCCTGAGTCTCATCTTGGCCTTTGTTTTTGTGTTCAAGCTCATCTTGGCTTGACCCCACCACCACCATGCACCTACTGCTTTGGAAGCTACAGCTCATACAGAATGTGGAGGACAAACCCGTCAAATTAGAATAGCCTTGGTTCTGAAGTTGCCGCACTGGTTACTAGTAGGCTCCTGGTCCCAACTCAAATTGCTGGTTGTTACCTTTGAAGTCTCAGTGGCACAGCGCCTGGATACATGACACAACATCTTGCCAGAACTGAATCTTCCACTCTGACCTGGTCATCAGGAGAAGACCCACTTGTGGGAACAACCTCCTTGAGAGGTGTGTGGCGACAGGTCTTCTCAATAGCAGCCTCCTTTCTCTTCCTGGAGTTACAGAGGGTCCCTGCCCTATTGGCATTTCTTAAAGAAGCCAAAGCAGTATTGTTTCAGTGGACAATCACTTGATTTAGTCATAGGGCCCCAAGAGGTTTTTCTTCAAATAGACAGCACACACTGCTCATAGCCCTTGTTGATTAGGGCAGGCTACAGATATTATAAAATAAGTAAATAAAATATATGCATGTTCTGCAATCATTGTTACTAAAGCAATCATTGATGCAAGAGTGGTAATAACAAACACATTGTAGATGATACATTGACTGTAGATTTCTCTTTCATCACCACATGGAAAGACCAAAATCACAGTGCTCTTTTTTAAATATTAAGGATTTTAAAACACATAGGTAAATATAGAAGTTAAGCACACCAAAATTCATCATTCCTTAGTTTTTCAGATATTTCAAAGGGCATTCGAAGATTATCTTCTATTACAGTGTAGAAGTTACTTGCTCCCAATAAAGACCTCAGCTTTAAAAAATCTAAAGACATGATTGCAAATCTCTATAATGTCACTTTTCAAAAAGTTTATTACTGAAATTGCAATGATATAATTTCTATAATAAATGCCTATACTGCTATTTCTCTAATCATAGAATGTGCAAATTTACACATTTACACATAATGTTGTAACCCATGTCTTTAAAACACTAGATTAAGTGAAATAGTTTTTATTTAGCTAATTACTTGTTTTGTCTGGTACAAATGTGGATGCAATCCAGCAAATGTGAATTATAACTAACTCTTTCAAATTACAGATAATTCAGATGAAGCTGCAACCAAGTCAACTCTGTAGCTTTTCATTGGACAACTAATATATGTTAAATTCTATCCATGAACAGTTCTTCAGTTCACCAAGAGTCCTTATAATGCCATGTACAGAGAGGAAGGAAAAGTTGCCAACTAGCCAGTATACATTGATACACCACTTCCCCACATTTTGCTGTGAATATTTGGGACAGGTGTTTCCTTATTAAGAATATTTACTACATAAAATACTGTATTCTGCCACCCCCAAGTGGGGAAGACAGTGTTGCTAACTATACAATACCAAACCAATGAACAAAATAAGAAATAACAAGCAAAACATCAGCTCAGCACAAAGTTGTTACAGATATAACACATAATGCATTGCTATTATAAAATATGAATGAGAAAAAGGAATTCTTCAGACCTTTCAAACTAAACATATTCACTCCCTACTGAACACTAATGGAATATTACTTTCACAGGTAACATGGCACAGCAACATGAAGGATGACCTGAATCATGAAACAATCGTGAAGCATCTTTTGAGCATCAGGTTTACTGAATTAGAACTTCTGAGGTCCCAAACCAGACGCTGCTCCTTGCCACTTAAAATAGCAAGCCAGGGAGGAGAATGAGCAGGTGGCAAAGTCTACATGATGGATTGCTCATCAGGCAAATCTGTGCCTCATTGTTCTGCTTCATTTGTTTCCCATTTAACATTAAGCAAGCAACCAGCAGTGCTGGGAGGCTACTGTAATCTAAAACAAATATTTGAGTGTAAACTAATGCACATGCTTAGTGAAACTAAATTGCTTCCCACAAATGAACTGTGATCATCCTGGAAAATCAAAGTAACCTACCTCTGCCAGAACATGGAAGATGTGAATCTCCTTGACATTTCCTAATACTCTGTTCAGGTGAGATGGGGCAGGAAATTGGATGTTCACACTTCTTTCCTGTCCATCCTGTTTTACAGTCACATCGTCCACAGTTACACTGGCCGTGACCTTAACAGCAAAACGAAATACATATTTCACCTCCATCTCCACACACAGTAGTCCTCTAAAATCTCTGACCTCCTGCTTAAATGTTACTTGAGTCAGTGAAATTAATACCACCTACCTGCTTGCTACTGTTCATGTTTTCATATTTTGTTTGTCCCTTTTCTGTGGACATCATATCATACTTGTAACTTTCTTCAAAGGCCTTTTATATTTTTCTGGCTCCTGGACCAAGGGAACTTTGAGAGCGCATTTATATATTCCCATTTCTTCACACAAAGCCCAGCTTCTCAAACATCCCTGTCTCTAGCACTTATTTAATTTCTTTAGTCCTTCCTCATCTTAGAGCAAACTGTGGTACAGCAGTAGGATGGCAACTAGAAGTCTGCCACAGTTCCGATATACCAACCTGAAGATCTGAGATAACATTTTAAGTGTTTCTCACATGAATGACTCCCTATCCAACTGAAGAGAATATCTGTAGCTCAGGGTTGAACTGTGGAGTTCCTCGTGTTCCCTGAGCTTGGTTGTTTGCTTGCAGACCTTTTGTTACCCAGGTCTTTCATTAGGTAGTGAAACACCTGCACGCAAACAACCAAGCTCAGAGAGCACCAAGAACTCCATAACTCCCTACATTAGATGTCCAGCAAGCCAAGTAAAAAGGTTCTGTCTTCCTGGTGAAGTTATGGGGATTTAAGAGCTAATAAACAAACATGGCTGTTTCCTCTGAGTTATGCTTCCCTATAGTTACAATGACACAGTCTAGAGAACTAGCCAAGTCTGGGGTAGATAAGAAGTAGGTAATTTGATGTCCTCTAGATCAGGGGTTTTCAAACTTTTTAGGCCACAGAACCTGTTAGTTTAAAAAAAGGGGGGGGGGGACTGGATCCCTGATTAAGAGGCAAAGCTCTAGTGATAGAAAACTGGCTACATTCAGATGAACTTTTTTTTTCTTTTTTGTCCTTAATCTCTTATGGAACCCCATCAAATTCTTGTCTTAGGAAGAGTTCTTCTTAGAGTTCTTTGAAGTACAGTTTGAAAAACCCTCCCCATCCTCCTACCTGAACTGGTGGGGGGGGGGGGGGTGATGTTTTAAAGCATGTAGAGGGCATAGTTTTGTATAATTCTAACCTAGAAATTGCGTAGAAGACTTCCTGGGACATTTGTGTACTCTGCTTGAGTTTCATGATGGAAAAAAGCTACACGCATGCATGCAAGCATATGTATATGTATATGTATATGTATATGTATATGTATATGTATATGTATATGTATATGTATATGTATATGTATATGTATATGTATATGTACAGTGGTACCTTGGTTCAAGAACTTAATTCATTCCGCGACTCTGGTAGCAAACCGAATTGGTCGTGAACCGAATCAAATTTTCCCATAAGGTTCAATGTAAATACGGTTAATCCGTTCTGACCCCTACAAATTTGGTTGCCAACCGATTTTTGATCGCATCCCGAATCAAATTTCCCTATAAGGTTCAATGTAATTATGGTTAATCCGTTCTGAACCATATGTTTGTTTGTTTTTAAACCGCAAAAATATGACACAAAGTACAGTACGAAGAGAGAGAAAGCTAACCTTGCTCAACGCGATTTCTGGCATGGAGGACAGGAAGGCGGGTGGGGAGGCGGTTACTGCTTGGAGGGAGAGTCCCCCTCCCTACAGGAAGCCGCGGCCATGTGTCACGGGAGGGAAAATGGCCACGGATCCTGTTCGTAACCCGATGCGGAGTTCACAAACAGAGGCAAAATTTTGCGACCGGAGCTGTTCGTGAACCGAATTGTTCATGAACAGAAGCATTCGTGAACCGAGGTACCACTGTATAGGTATATGTATATGTATATGTATATGTATATGTATATGTATATGTATGTGTGTCATAAAATAAAATAAAATAAATGACTCACCTATCACATTCCTATCATGTGTATGGAATGGTAGAATTTTACATAATTTTGCTTCACAGAGAATTGGGGCAGGAAACAACATCATATCCCCACTTCTCTTTCTTATTTTCTCTAATCCTTAGAATCTATGAGGGAGGGAGGTTATTAGAAGGAGGATTATTTCTTTCCAGCTGGAGATATTGGTAGGAGCTATTTAATAATATCCATTATTTAAATCTATTCTGAGGAAGACAACACTCAGCAGTTTGGAGCAAAATGAAATATTGAGAATATGGGAATCTCCAATGGAAACTCTCTCTCCACAAGGTAAAATTGAACAATAGGGTTTCCAGACCTTGGGAATAAAGTCTTGAAATTAACCCCAAGTGTTTCATTTAGTTCCAGACACTTCTATTTACAAGCTGGCTTATTGTAATTTCCAGTTGGTTAATTTGAATACATTTCTACAGACTTTATTTCCCCTTTATATTTTTTATTCAAAATTTATGAAAACTTTTCACCTGACAGGCACTGATTCCGTTTGTTTTAAGCCAGAATGGTCTTATTACCTGCCTCCTTCTGATTCCTCAGTTGCTTCATTGCTAGTCGGCTGACATGAATGCAATGAATAGGGAATCTTAAGAATGTCCGTGCCTGCTGTAAGGCATCTCTCTAGGCCCCTGTTTGCTCCATCACATTGTAATTGAGAAGCACTAGATGTTAAGTGAGCCAGTTTGGTATAGGTGGAGGTGCTGGACTAGAAACTGAGCACCTGTGAGTTTTAATCCTTCCCTAGGCAATTGGCTGAGTGACTTTGGGCCAGTCACTCTCTCCTGCCTCATCCCATCTGGCAGGGTTCTTGTGGGGAAAACAGGAGTATGCCACCTTGAGTTGTACAAAATAAAGGTGGGAAATAAAATAAATGAATGCTTGTTCACTATCTGGACATAACGGAGGAAAAGTTGCAAGATACTAGACTCCATGCTTTTGGATTTTGTATTAAACACCCCAACTGTATCTGCATATGCTGTTCGGCTTTAAAGCTGTAACTACTAGATGGTATTAATTTTATTACTTTAGTCTGACCACTCATATCTATTCATATGGCAAAATACAGATCATTTTCTGGAAAACTTGTGGAGGGAGGTCACCTTCTCCCTCCACAAGGGAGGGACAAAGGCAGGAAATGACAGGATGTGTGATGATGTCATCATGCAAATCCCATGACTTATGTACTTGTATCTGAAGTCAGGACACAAGTTTATAATTGCGACATTAATGGGATGACATCACTGTATGTGTGCCATCATTTTGGCTCCATTACAAGGCATATTAAATCTTTCCCTGAGTTCATGCAGGTCACATTAAATCCTTGAATTATTTCCTGTACCTGTACAGAAATCATCTGAGTATCGATCATAGACTGCTTTGCAGTTTCGTTCATCACATTCACAAGTGTCTCCATGAATATCTCCCCAATCTCCAGTCGGGTCAACATCATGACATATGCATTCTCCACACACACAGGTTCCTACAATAGGAAAAGTTGATATTGAACAAAATCAAAGGAAAATCAACAACTCAGTTCTGTATTTAAATGAAATATGACAGGGCTGGGCAATGATTTTACAGTCAGATGCCATGAAAATAGGTCCTGCGTAGGCCACAGGGGTGTGTTTGTGATGCAATACTACAAGGAAGGGACAGATGCATTTTTTTTCATCCTTCTGCATATTATTTTTTAAGTCAGAAAGGCTTTAAACCAAATTATTTGGGTTTTAGTCCATTTACTCCAAACATTGAAAAAATCAGAACTCCAGAAAAATCAGCAATTGGCCACTAGATGTTAAATGTATTCTAAGAACCCCAAAAAATCAGTCCAGACAATCTTGAGAACTAGTATTCTGATCATATATAACTGTTGACTTAACAGCTGCATTTGAAATGGCTGTCTCAAGTGGAAATTTTGTATTCCTGAACATGTTGACTAGAGGAGGTCAATATTTGCATCAGATACCAATATTTCAGTCTTGATTATTTCTGTGTGTATAATATGTAGATGTGGGTGGGTTTGCATTTCTGAGTTTATATTTTCACTCATCCTGGGTATCACAAGTTCTTTGACTACTTTTGAAAAGCACCAGTTTCAGCTCTCTGGGATCTTTCACCAAAGACCTCTAGGACTAGATGCACACCCAGATAACATTCACTGGACACAGTAGGCCAGGCTTGCTTGGTATTAACAAACATCCACACCCAGACATTCCACCCTTTGTGTGGCATGGCTTGGTAACTGCTCTAGGTAGCTCATTTGTGATTCACCAGGCTGAGCAAATGCAGTGTGCTAGGGTCTCCTGCTGCGATTGTCTTCATAAGCAAACTTTAAAACAAATCAAGGTGACACTCCCTGGTTTGTTCCTGCTGGAAGTTCCTGGACCATTGTATTCGCAGAGTGTGATAGGCCATTAAACAAGCTGGGGACTACTGTGTCCAGGCTGTGCAGCTCAAAGAGAGGAGCAATTGGACAAGCGTATTTGCTTATACCTAAGCAGCACGGCTTGCTATGTTGTGCAAACAGCCCTACCGAGTTTTGTGTGTGCACATTTGAGTCAGAGCCACTACCATCCCTCCCGTCTGCTTCTCAAACAGCATGTCTTTCTATTCCTACCATTATCAAAGAAAAAATAGCTCCAAGCCTGTTACACAAAATGTTGCCAAGTGCAAGCTTCTGTTACAGTTTTCTGTAATACCCTAAACTTACAGTGAGTTTAACTTCTTTGGATCAATGAAGTTGGGGAATAGCTGGAGGTTGTATTCTATGCTTCCTCACAGTCCTAGCCAGTTCCATGTCACCAAGAAAGGGTGGGAGTTCAGAGGCATCTTATTTTCTGCACTGCTGCACTTTTTATCATCAAACATGCAAGTTAGAATATACTTTCTTTCTGACCAACATGAAACATTCAAAAATGGCTAAAATAGTCTTGTGCCACTCAAACAATACAACGTATGAGTATAAAATCCCTATCTAGAAACCCAAGATCTGAGATGCATATTTAATTAACACTAACTGCAGGAAAACAAGGGAAGTTTAGATCAATTTATATCTGACAAATTGATCAGATATAAATTGTCAATAATGTTTGTATTCATAGCTTTCATTCAGGAGGTCAAGGCAGCACTTCTTCCTCTGGTGCTCCCCTACACCAACTGTGAGGTTGGTTGGGCCAAGAGACAGTGAATAGCTCAAAGTCTCCCACTGAATTTCCATGGCTGAGGGTAGACTAGAATATGGGTTTCCCTACTCCCAGTCCAACACCTTAACCGCTATGCTACACTGGTGCGCGCGCACATGTGTGTACATAATTTCAGAATGATGTCAAGAAACATCCTGAAAATTCATTTTAAAATGCCAAATTAATTTTCAATATTTATTTCCAGAATGGAATTAGGAGGAAATTTTGAGATTATTGAGTCCAATCCCCTGCAGGAATCCAAATTAAAGGATCTTTGACAAATGTCTATCTAGTCTCTGCTTGAAGACATCTACTGAAGGGAAGACTACCACTTCCCTAAATCACGATAGGTTTTTCTTTACATTTACTTGGAATCTGTCTTATTAAGACCATGTTATTTATATATTATGCATTTGGGATAATAGAAAATAGGTCAAACTTCTCTGTGATGCCACTTCAGGTATTTCATGAGTATTCTCTTCCACTTGAGCCATCTTCTACCTATTTCCCTCCATCTCTTCTTGTAGATCTTTCTTGCCAGTTCTCTGATCGTTCTTGTTGCCTTTTTTAACATCTGCTCTGTTTGGCTGATGCTTATTTAAGTGTGGAGCTGAGATTGGATCTATATGTAATTACCCATATAAGCCTTTTATATGGATATGGCCCTATTATAAACTAATTTCCTGGTAAATTCCCCTTTATCAATTTAAACTTCCTTTATTGATTTGCTTTAGAACTTAATATACTTTTTAAAAAATAGGGTTTTTCTTTGAAAAAAAAATCTAGTTTATACGTAATTTTCAAAATCTGTAAATCAGATTTATAAAACTTCTGTTAGGTTTAGTTTAGTTAGGTTTAGGGCTGCTCAGCTATGGTAAGTTTCAGGACAAATTACTTTTGACAGAAATGTTTAAGAGAAGGTTTTAAACAATCCCTTTCCTAGTTTGGTGCAAAAATTGTTTCCAAGGTAACTAGGAAAACCATACATAACAGACATGGCAAGCTCCCAAAATTTAATTGTTCACTAAGCAAGAGATTTCCTAATCAAACAGCAAAATTACACTAGTAGGCTGTTCCCCATATTTTTGGCTCATGCCTTTTTCATTCAGAATCCACCAAGACATCATATGCAGTTGTTGCCAGATCACTGAGATTGCCTTTATTGTGGGATAGCTGTCTTGGTTTCTCACTGTAACTCTTCACCCAGACCATGTCTACACTCGTCAAAGAATCCACTACCACCCATATGGAAGAACTCACTAATGCCACCATGTGAATGAGGTACAAGCTAATGCCATCCAAAATATCAATATGGGAGCAGGGAATATGGGAACAATGGAATCATTGACCCCTGCCATAATTATCTGGGAGTCAGTCCATACAATGTCCCTTAAACATTTGATTATTTGGGTATTTTTATACAATGATATTCCTCTCTTCTGGTACACTTTCTGAAGTCATGTGGTTAACTATATTTTTTTAAAAAAAATCATATACAGTATTTTTTAAAGGATTGCCGTCAGTGAAATCATGACATTTCCATCAATCATAAAGTTCCATGTCAATAAATAGACAAATAATTCATCTACAAAATTATATTACAGTCCAGTTTCTGTTGGTATCATTTGTTATTTGATGAGCTAAAGATCTAATCTGAGAAGCAATTATTTGTGCATTGTTTTTAGGGATATATAAATATATATATGGATATGGATATAATATTTCAATATTTTAGCCAGCTTTCAATTGCTGTATAATTAAGATGAGAGGGTTTTATAAATGCTCTTGATATAATTAGATACTCCTCATTTGGTAGATTTTTATCAATAGAGATGTAGTAAAGAGATGAATTTTGAGATTTGCACTTTTGTTTTAATCTAATAGGTCTGGACTATAGCCAGAGGAACAACAGTTGATATTTTAAATATTTCCTGATGAAAGCAAACATTTCTTACAGTATATGAATATACAGTAAATCTATATATGAATCTTTTTTCTTCCTATCAAACTAAAATTATTCATGTCAAAATGAAATGATAAATTAATGGTAGAAATTAACATGCACATACAAAGGATTTAGACACAATTTTATTTTTTATTTATTTTTATTTTATTTTAAAGATGATGAGGGCTAACTATCTCATAATGGTGTTGCTTGTAATTTCTTCTGAGTTGGGTCTGTTATGGAATCAGCAATCCTGGGTACCGTTTTTCATTATGGCAGTCAAACACTTATCTATACATCCATTCACAGCATTTAGAGACCATATCCTCTCCATTGGTAGCCAAGACAGTCAACTATCAAAAATAAAAGGCAATGTCTCCACTGAGTATGTTAAAATCTCACATAGGCCGTCAGTTCTCTTTAATAAACTTAATAAAATACATTTTTAAAAAACTGGCTTGGATCTAGACTTAGCTGTGTTTCGAGCAGACTTATCAGAATGAATAGGACAGGCTAGTCATGACTAACATAAGCCCTATTGATTTCAAGAAGTCTGTTTTAAATATTGCTAAGTTTGTATCCAACCCAAAATATACATTTAACAGCAGCATCAAATTATGAACTTGACAGCAAAAATTCATGTGTCTACGCAAGCACACATAAATTCAGCAAACAATCAACGCTTCCCTAAGTAGAAAGAACATCATTTGACACTGTACTCAGCAGAGAAGAGTCTTATAAATCTCACTGATAGAGACATTGTATTATATAGATCTAATTTTATGCACAAAATAAAATGATGCAATATAGAGGGTAGAGGTAGGAGAAAGCCAAAGACGTGCGTGGCCATAATGCCGTGTCACACCCTAGGAACAATGCTGCATCCAGGACAATTGATCTTCAGTGAAAATACAGAATCATCTAGGAAAAGTGAAGCCTCCTATATTCTCATTTCCTTGCTTAGAACCTCCTTCGGAATGTTCATCTTGCCTAGATTGTCTTTACTGCTGGCCTCCGTTCCATTCCATGGTTGAAAAAGGACCTGTCGGAATGTATGTCATCTCTGCATTGACATCTGCTTCTGCTGTTTTGTGAAAGCATAAGAAACAGCATGGAAACAGAACAAGCCAAGGTGTGAATTATCCTCATCCATTGCTGTTCCATATGCATTGATTTAACAGCGCCTGAATAAATGACAGGCTTTGGCTGACTCCCATTTTGTAATTTTTCAGCTGCCTTCCTTCCATAAGCTAGTGCCCTTCCCATAATATTAAGGTCTTATGTATAAACATTATAACGGACAATATGTACGTGTATGGGTGTGTGTGCATACCTACAGCATACATTCCTCATAAATCACAGGTGAGGAACTTAGGGGGCTTTAGGAGTTGTTCAGCTACATCGCCCAGCATTTCTCCATGGTGCCACAGATGATGGCTCTCCACATTTCACTATGTTAATACACTGGATGGTAAATAAAATAGAACAAACTGGCACTGGCTCATAGTTAGCAATATCTACCACTCTTTTTCTAATAACAAATCAATTAAGTTTTCCCTATGCCCTGTAATTTTGGAAGAGTGCCAAAGGTTTGTTGAAAAAGTGCACTTAGCCCATAACCAAGGGGAATGACACACCTCTGTTGCTGCAGATTTTGCCATCTGGAGAGGTACACCTCTTCTTGATCTCCCAGGGGGTGATGTCACATTGGAGTTCACATTTATCGCCATGCCAACCAGCTTCACAGTAACAGTTTCCACAGTAACACATGCCATGGCCTTAATCCAAAACAAAATGTTGACAGTGAAGATTTTCCTTTCAGAAACATACACTATTCAGTTCCTTTTTAAAACTTAAAATTTTAAGCCTAGATGGTTTATATAAAGTTATCCTAAATAGTTATCATGGAAATTTGTCTAACAGGAGTTAGTTGGATACCTGTTACCATAATTTCTGTAAAGACCCACCAAAAGAAGAGCTGCTCGTACTCAGAAACATGTTGCCATTTTCTGGCCTTCTGGAGAACCTGTTTATTTATATGAATCTATGAATGTGTCCCATCTTGTTCTGAAAGATGAAATAAGTGTCAGCTTTATCTAATCAGCCTTTTTGGTTCATATGACTTTAACTGGCTAGACGGGCATATTTCAGATCTTCACAAATGTCATTAAATGAACCAATATCAAGATGTTGCCTTGTTTGAACTTACCTTTTCTTTTTCTTTTTTAATGTCATTAAGGCACACATACGTCTTCCTTTACAACAATGTAATTTTGACAATTACTAAAGATTGCATTGCTGGCACCAGGTCTAACCCAATATGTTTAATAAATACATAGCATACAGTCTTCTTTTGCTTTCTTATTTTCATTTCACTCTACAGTAAGAAGCAGCAGCTCTGTTCAGAGGAGACAAATTTTGGCCCTTCTTTAGCAAATTACAACTTTGCAGGTTTTGGAACATTTCAGCTTTTCCTTATATAGTCTTCATTTCCCCCCTTTGACTACTGTCTATGCTGTGTTCGTTTTGCCACCAAGTCCCTCCATATTGGGAATTATTCTAGCCTAGACTGAGCATTGCATTTTACTTTTAAACGATCAGAATCCTTTAAACATGTCTAGCCTTGCATATGTATATATGGATTTTTAAATTTTCAGTTTATTATAATCACAAAATATTTATGGACATCAATTATAGTTGAGATTAGAACCATTCCTATATTGATGGAACTATAGGGAGAGAGATGCCAGAGTAATGATAGGGAAAGACTGCAGTCCTATATGTAAAATCTCTTTTGAATCAAGCTCAATTCTTGGTAACTTGATGGACTACAACAATGTAGTAGTTTGCCACTGCTTCTTCCAGGCATTTTTTGGGGACTTCTCAATCTAGACTATAGCGCTGATGTTTTTAAATACTAATCAAGTCCGGTCCTGCTTTGGTTTTTGAGATCCGCACCAAAGTCCGATTGGTGCTGCCACCTTGTATAAGTTCCATCTATTCATTGGGTCAAGGGAAGTTATTTCTGAATTCATATGTATACCCTGCATATGAGTCTGGGCCCACAAATTTAACAGGTTAATTACTTATTTCCAGTTTAACACCTGGAAATGAGAAAATCTGAAACGACTTTACATTATGCACTCTATCAATATAAACGTAACAACTGCTGTCATTTGTCACTCTGTTCTGCCAAAACACAACTCTTGCTGGAGCTCTTTTGTGCCAAATGATATATTGGGCAGTTTTCTGATGGCCTACAGGGACAGAAAGAACGATGGCAGAAAGGAGCAGATAAAACGCTTTGCTGCAACCTTATTATTATTATTTCAGTGATCCAGACAGAAAGTATGTAATCAAAAATGAAGATAAAATAAAAGCATAAAAATATTATAATGAAAATGTTATAATCAGGGAGATGGCATTTGATGGTGTGTTTTAACAGCAGCAACCCAGAATATAGTCACAATACTGGTCCTGCTAGTGTTAGAATCAGAACGGATATGCCTGATACAATCAGAGTCTGTTCATTTTGGATATTGATGCAGAAGAGGTGAAATAAGCACATGCCAAATGTCCCTGTAGAAACTGTAATACAGGAGTTCATGAGCAACAATTTCCATATCTTCTGAAACCCAAAGACAAGCTTGTTCAGATAAAGGGATTTTAGAGTATCTGCCCAGTAAGAGCACTGAAGGTAACACAATATGCCATGCCTGAAAGAGATCTTTCATCAGTCTGGAAAAGGCAAGAAATGTTACAGTAAATATTTGACCAGCCCCCAAGGTTCCCTTAAAAGCCAGGTTGTACTGTTAGGTGGGATCCCATTAATCTCCAGTTGGTACTCTATGTCTTTGAAGGAGTACACATCTGGCTTTTCTGTAGCCCAGGGTAAGAAGGAACCCAGCAGTAGAGGAAAGTAAAGATGACCCTGGAGGGGAGTAACTGTGAAGGGACATGAAATGGCAACTCAGTCTTGGTAAAGTGGAAAGCATGGGAAAGAAACTCAAAACAGCCCCATCTTGATTCTGTTTGGTATAAGATAAGGCAGAGGGAAACTGACAAGCTTTCAAGATTCTGTTATTATACTTTATGACAATAAATAACATTCCTGGAATCCTTGTGGTGTCTGTTTCCTGACCTAGCTACTTCAAAGGGCTGGCACCAGCTCATAACATGCTAATAGACTCTATAGCATTACTCTAACCTGAAGAATGGGGTAGTTCTTGTACTTCCTCTTGCAGTACAAGAAGTAGCATGCCATCGAGGAAGACATGGATCTTTAGCCAGTAACTGATGATCAGTCAGTTTAGGCATCCCTGCCTCAAGTCTGATGGTGTTGATTACACATCTTGGGGTGCAAGATTGGCTCTCAGAAATTGTGTTTGCATATTTTCTATAGTATTCTTTGTGACACAGGTTCCCAGCCATGCTCCTTATAAGACCTTGATTAATGCTTTGGCTATAAAAAGTTTAAGAGCAGCAGAAACTACCCCTCCACATTTGGTGAAAAAGAAGTGCTTAATGGCTGCAGAAAATTAACTTGCAGTCAGAGGTCTAGCCATCATCTGCTTTCCTTGATCCTTTGGTATCAAAAACTTTTTTTTTTTTTTTTGTCTGCGCTCAGTCATTACTGACCCTGCAGTGACTGCCTGGATGAGTCCTTGCATTTTTCATGCTTGGACGAGTCCTTGCAGTTTTCAAGGCAATTGTTTTTCGGAAGTGGTTTGCCAGAGCCTCCTTCCTAGAGCAGAGCCCAGCTGGCAAGCGCAAGAGGCGGGATTTCCGTTGCTTCGCACCCTTTTCAGGCGAGCGCGGTTTTGCGCTTACCGGCAACTGTCCCGTCTCTCTGTGCAAGGCGCTGCCAGCATTTTCCTCCCACCGGAGTGAGAGTACCCATTTATCTACTCACATGAGTTTTCGACCTGTTGGTTGACAGGAGCTGGGGAGGAAACAGGAGCTCATCCTGTTAACGCAAAGGCTGGACTCGAACCGCCGAAGCGTCAGCCATTTCTGGCCGGCAACTTTCAGCGTCATTAAGCCGCTATTCTTAGGTATTTGAAGGTGTGAACCTGCTCATTCTCATTGTCCTCTATAATCTAGGTTTTCTGTTCAGCATTTTTACCAGCCATTATTTTAGATTTATGATAACTGAGCATGAGCCTGTTTTGCTTGCTATAGTGGATGACAGATTTCATTGCTCTTCTGATCCCAATCAGAGTTTGGGGTACAATAGCACCAGCAGCTGCATACAAAATAATGGGTCTCCTGGGAACATAGAAATCAGGGTTATGACTTAATGCCATTGAGTTAATATATAATAAATTGAATAAAAAGCCTTGATGGGCCCCTTTCTGCATGGTTATTCCGTGTGAGAGGAGCATTAGTTTGAGTACAAGTTTTGGAGCAAAAAAAGGAACTGCTTATCAATTGATGTGCTGCAGAGTTTTTTTCACAAAGTGCTTCTAGTGACATAATCAAAGGCAAACTTGAAATCCAGATGTACCACATATAAGGGAGATTTTTGTTTTTGTATCTGCTTCTGGATAAGATGACAGAAAACAAGAATATGATCAAGGGTTGTCTTCCTAAAACTAGCTAGTTTGTCTCTAATAATTTGCTCAGTCTCAATCCAGTCTTGAAGTTTAGTATTTAGATGCTTGACTTATAGTTTACTGATCATGCTCCATATGCTAATTGGTCTATAGACAGTGGGATCTTATTTGTTGTCCTTCATTAATATGGGTACAATAATTGCCACCACTCAATCCTTTGCTGTGAGGCCAGTCTGGTTGATAAATGTAAAGAAGGAAGTCATTTAGTGCCCACAGTTAGGATTCAGTTTTATTGCTTCTGGTAGAACTTGGTCAGTGCCTGGAGCTTTGTCTATCTTCAGAAATCTTATCAGTATTACTCTTTCTAACACCAAAACTGGGGGCTTTGTTTCTAGTTTGGCTAGCCCTGTTAGGGAGCTGTGAGATGTATGTTTCAGGTATGCATATAGGACTTTATAATGAGCCTCTCATACTACTATAGGTTCTTGATTGACCAGGTTTGAGGGTGCATGATGAAGGCCCAATCCTTTTTGTAAATGTGTGTGTGCCTTCAAGTCAGTATTATTGTATTCATTTCTTGTTTGGTCCAAGCATTACAGTAAAACATCTTTCACAGAAGTAAAGATCCCTGTGTATCTTTAAGAGACAGAGACAGAGACAGAGACAGAGAAAGAAAGTGCCTTCAAGTTAGTGTTGACTCCTGGCAACTGCTTTGACTAGTCTGCAGTTTTCTTGGCAAGATTTCAGAAGTGGTTTGCCATTGCCTCCTTCCTAGGACTGAGAGAGAGTGACTGGCCCAAGGTCACCCAGCTGGCTTCATGCCTAAATTGGAATTAGAACTCATAGTCTCCCAGTTTCTAGTCTGGTGCCTTAACCACTACACCAGACTAGCTGTCCCAAAGCTGTTAGGGGCCAGCAAAATGAGACTTGACAATCTCTGAGATTGAATCAGTATCTGCAGATTTTCCTGATGACTTTGGCTTTCTTCTTCTTTATCAGAGATTTGTAAGATTGTTTGGTGTTAAGGAAAGCCACTGTAGGCTGCTGATATAGCTCCCTAACTGCCCTTTTCATCTGCATACTTTCACAATCAAGCCACATACTTCGTTTACAGCCTGAGTTAGACCATTTCTTTTATTTTTTTTCTGCATGCAGATCAGACTTCATTCAAATAATTAGCTATTCAAACAGCTGTAAACATTCTACAAGACACTCAGTGGTGATTAAATTGGTGTGGATTTCCATAGTAGGTAAAGTTTTTAAGCATTTAGTAGTAGCTGTTGCACTCTTATCATTCCATCAAGTATGTATTCCATTATTACAATTCTGTAATCAGGAAGGGTTCAGTTTGGCTAGTCTGGCTAACAAGTTCCATCATGAAACCTTAGCAGCTGTTGATAGTAATGGGATCTTTAATGATGCTTCCTCAAAGCAGCACTTGAACTTCTGAAAAAGGACTTGGTTGTTAACACCATTCTAGTATTTAAATCCCCCCCACTAAAACTGAAGCTGCCTGATGGGCTTTAGTACAGAGATCTATATATAGGTGAAACTCGAAAAATTAGAATATCGTGCAAATGTTCATTTATGTCAGTATGGCAGCTCAAAAGGTGAAACCAATATATGAGATACACACATTACATGCAAAGCGAGATATGTCAAGCCTTACTTTGGTATAATTGTGATGATTATGGCGTACAGCTGATGAAAACCCCAAATTCACAATCTCAGAAAATTAGAATAGTGTGAAAAGGTTCAATATTCTAGGCTCAAAGTGTCCCACTCTAATCAGCTAATGAATCCATAACACCTGCAAAGGGTTCCTGAGCCTTTCAATGGTCTCTCAGGCTGGTTCAGTAGGAATCACAAGCATGGGAAAGACTGCTGACCTGACAGTTGTGCAGAAAACCATCATTGACACCCTCCATAAGGAGGGAAAGCTCCAAAAGGTAATTGTAAAAGAAGTTGGATGTTCCCAAAGTGCTGTATCAAAGCACATCAATAGAAGGTTATGTGGAAGGGAAAAGTGTGGTAGAAAAAGGTGCACAAGCAGCAGGGATGACCGCAGCCTGGAGAGGATTGTCAGGAAAAGGGCATTCCAAAGTCCTGGGGACTTTCACAAGGAGTGGACTGAGGCTGGAGTTAGTGCATCAAGAGCCACCACACACAGACGGATCCTGGACATGGGCTTCAAATGTCGTATTCCTCTTGTCAAGCCGCTCCTGAACAACAAACAACGTCAGAAGCGTCTTACCTGGGCTACAGAAAAAAAGAACTGGTCTGTTGCCCAGTGGTCCAAAGTCCTCTTTTCTGATGAGAGCAACTTTTGCATCTCCTTTGGGAACCAAGGACCCAGAGTCTGGAGGAAGAATGGAGAGGCACACAATGCACGATGCTTGAAGTCCAGTGTGAAGTTTCCACAGTCTGTGTTGATTTGAGGAGCCATGTCATCTGCTGCTGTTGGTCCACTGTGCTTCATTAAGTCCAGAGTCAAAGCAGCCGTTTACCAGGAGATTTTGGAGCACTTCATGCTTCCTTCCGCAGATGAGCTTTATGGCGATGCTGACTTCATTTTCCAGCAGGACTTGGCACCTGCCCACACTGCCAAAAGTACCAAAACCTGGTTCAATGACCATGGGATTACTGTGCTTGATTGGCCAGCAAACTCGCCTGACCTGAACCCCATACAGAATCTATGGGGCATTGCCAAGAGAAAGATGAGGGACCAAACAATGCAGCGGAGCTGAAGGCCGCTATTGAAGTATCCTGATCTTCCATAACACCTCAGCAGTGCCACAGGCTGATAGCATCCATGCCACGCCGCATTGCGGCAGTCATTGCTGCAAAAGGGGCCCAAACCAAGTACTGAGTACATATGCATGCTTATACTTTGCAGAGGTCCGATATTGTTCTATTTCCAATCCTTGTGTTATTGATGTCATGTAATATTCTAATTTTCTGAGATTGTGAATTTGTGGTTTTCATAAGCTGTACACCATAATCAGAGTTTTGTTTTAGATCTGCTGGTTACATTGGTGGAAGGAGGGGAGAAATAGTTTCTTTCCTGGCAGCCATGAGCTTGTCAATTTTCAACTGTGGCAAACTTTCCAATTGCCTGCTCAGAAGTAGAGTGATGCTGTTCTTGTGGGCTATCAGTGCTCTCATCTCAGAAGTAAACATTTATGACTCAAAAAGAAAAAAAAATCTGTTCTCAGATTTGATGACAAATAAAACCTTCAATTAAAACTTCAGTTAAATAAAGGAGTGGGCTCACTGTAATATTACGTTTTCAGCAAGTTATGCAGACTGCCATTTCAATGCTGTCTTGCTCTCCTCCAAGGGTCACTTTCCAACCTGCAAATGACTCTTGTGTATCTTTAATTAAAGGCTGTGTGAAATCACATTTCTTGTAATACGAGGATTGAGTTGGGCTAATGGAGCATATTCTGCTGCAGCTTTCTGCTGATTTGGCTGCAGCTAAACTTATAAGGAAGGGACCAAGAGTTTATACTGTCATGATATGAAGTGGAAAGGAAAGACTTATGCTGTACATATACTATTCCAAATTTGGTCCCAGTGCCCAGTTTGGAGTAAAGTATACAACTGTGTCTGCAGAGAGGGTTGAACTCTGCAAGCTGATGAGTACAATATTGCAATCCAGGCTCCATTCCTTTTGTCTATGCATCATTGTCATAAACATTTGAAAGGGTTGAAGCTTGGATCACAACACCATGCTCGCTATCTTGCAGATGTTGATGCCATCCAGGTGTTGCTGAAAGTGTATGTACACAATATTCCTTTCTTTGCTGCTGGGTCAGTTGGTTGTCTGTCCTGCTGTTTCCCTTCATGATATGAAGTGGAATGTCCTAAGACACTAATTTTAGGGTTCTGTGGTGCATCCAATTCAAAGGCAAAAGGGCCCTTCAGTAGTATCCTTTGTAGCTCCTGAAACAAATGCAGGATTTTGCAGTTGCCCTCTATGGCCACAGTACAATTCTGAGAAAAGTTATGTTTAATTTAAGAAATTGCAGATAGTATTTGCTGAGCTCCCATGCATGTTCTTGAAGCTCCTTGCCTTCCAGTCCAAAGTGCTACTAATATCCCCAGAGTAATCTTCAAACTGCTTCAGCAGTGAACATTCATGCAGATCTACAGAAGCACTGCCCTCCTTACGTTGCCTGATTCTTGTGAATACCACAAGGCTGTACTTTTCTAAATTTTATCCCTGTTGTTTTCACAACTACTGCTACCATTTCAAAGTTTCTCTGGGTGGCAGAAATTCTGCAAAGAAAAAAAAAGTAGGAAAAAAAGCTATTTCCTTTTTCTGAAAGGAAAAAATGGCTAGGAACTACAGAATTCATTGCCTTTGCCCCAAATTATCTCTAAAGACAGCTGTGATGAAGGCCCAGCCAAATCAGTGGTATTCAGTGATGACTAACTCAAGTTAGAGCAGGACCTTTCCGGCAAATGTCTTCCTCAGTGCTAGAACATGATTATCTGAAGAATGCTTGCTGTGATTAGCATAGCTCTAAATATGCTCACCTGTACACATCAGTCCTGTTTCTTCATCTATGCATTCTCTGTCATCACACTCACAGTATTTACCATGGATCAATCCATTTCCTTCTAAATTGTCACATTTACATCTGCCACAGTGACAAGTTCCTGTAAACAACAGAAACACAGTACTGACATCAGGATTACAGTTTATCATTACCCTTCAGTTTATCATTGAAAAGGAAGTGTGATTTCATGGCTTATATGTCTCTTATTTCTTTTAGAATTTTATATAATCAATGTCATTAACAAGGCATAGAAAGTGTCCTGCTAGCAGAGATAAAAGGTTGATTTAGTTTGCCCTGCATTCTGATCCCTCGGTGTGGTGGGCTACTTCCTTGATGTCTATTCCTTGATCATTTTGATTGACATTTTCTTCAACTTGTCCAGTTCTAAAATACTTTGGGGGAGTCTGGCAACCAGAGCTGTATACAGAATCCCAAGTCGGTTTATGCCATAGATTTCTTTAAAGGTCTCCTCATAGTGGCATGAGATATTTCTATTTATTTACTTCTCCCTTTATATGGCTGCCCATTCAACATACAACAAAGCAACAATTAAAACAGGAACAAAACTGCAAATCCATTGCACCTAGGGCAGTGCACACAATCACATCAGCACCCACCCACCCCCTGCCCATGGGCACACTTAACTTCCTCACCTAGTGCCTGGGGGACAAGCCAAGTTTTTAATGCCTACAGAAGACCATGAGAGTCTTTTAGTTCCTTTTTTACTAATATCCATTAAATGTTATATTTTTCACGCTAGATACAGTCATGAAAAAGAAAGTACACCCTCTTTGAGTTCTATGGTGTTACATATCAGGACATAATAAAAATCATCTGGTCCTTAGCAGTTCTCAAAAGTAGGTAAATACAACCTCAGATGAACAACAACACATGACCTATTACACCATGTCATCGTTTATTTTACAAAAAGAAAGCCAAAATGGAGAAGCCATGTGTGAAAAACTAAGTACACCCTTACTGCTTCCATAGGTATGAAGAGGCTAAGTAGCAGCCAGATGCTGCTAATCAAATGCCCTTGATCAATTGATCATCAGTAAGTGTGACTACCTCTATAAAAGCCAAAGTTTTAGGAGTTTGCTGCTCTTGAGCATTGAGGTGTGTGTTAGCACAATGCCATAGAGTCAAGACATGAGCAATGATCTTAGAGAAGCAATTGTTGCTGCCCATCAATTTGGGAAGAGTTATAAGGCCATTTCCGAACAATTTAAAGTCCATCATTCTACAGTGAGGAAGATTATTCACAAGTGGAAAACATTCAAGACAGTTCTTCCCAGGAGTGGACGTCCCAGCAAATTCACCCCAAGGTCAGACTGTGCAATGCTCAGAGAAATTGCAAAAAATCCAAGAGTTACATCTCAGACTCTACAGGCCTCAGCTAGCATGTTAAATGTTAAAGTTCATGACAGTACAATTAGAAAAAGACTGAACAAGTATGGTTTGTTTGGAAGAGTTGCCAGGAGAAAGCCTCTTCTCTCTAAAAAGAGCATGGCAGCACGGCTTAGGTTTGCAAAGTTGCATCTGAACAAATCACAAGACCTCTGGAACGCTCTCCTTTGGACAGATGAGACCAAAGTGGAGATGTTTGGCCATAATGCACAGTGCCACGTTTGGTGAAAACCAAACACAGCATATCAGCACAAACATCTCATACCAACTGTCAAGCACGGTGGTGGAGGGGTGATGATTTGGGCTTGTTTTGCAGCCACAAGACCTGGGGACCTTGCAGTCATTGAGTCAACCATGAACTCCTCTGTATACCAAAGTATTCTAGAGTCAAATGTGAGGTTGGCTGACATTGGGTCATGCAATGATCCCAAGTACACCAGCAAATCTACAACAGAACGGCTGAAAAAGAAAATAATCAAGGTGTTGCAACGGCCCAGTCAAAGTCCAGACCTCAACCCAATTGAAATGCTGTGGCGGGACCTCAAGAGAGCTGTGCATAAACAAATGCCCGCAAACCTCAATGAACTAAAGCAATGTTGTAAAGAAGAGTAGGCCAAAATTCCTCCACAAACATGTGAGAGACTGATAAAGTCATACAGAAAACGATTACTTCTATTTATTGCTGCTAAAGGTGGTTCTACAAGCTATTGAATCATAAGGTGTACTTAGTTTTTCACACAGGGCTTCTCCATTTTGGCTTTCTTTTTGTAAAATAAACGATGACATGGTGTAATAGGTCATGTGTTATTGTTCATCTGAGGTTGTATTTACCTACTTTTGAGAACTGCTAAGGACCAGATGATTTTTATTATGTCCTAATATGTAAGACCATAGAACTCAAAGAGCGTGTGCTTTCTTTTTCCCACGGCTGTAAATGCTTTCATACAACATATTTTGTATGACTGATGAAGAGACTATTTCATCAAGGTGACTTATCAGTCCATCAAAAAAAAATCTCACCTGCATTTGAACAAATGAAGTCTTGAGAATTCTTGCACATTTCATTGCTTTTCCTCCATGTAAAATTGCAGATAGTTGGGTACTGGCAAGCATCACCATACCAACCTTCTTCACATTTGCACTTTCCACAATCACACTTTCCATGGCCTAGATAAGTAGTTAAAGAAGGTTAAAGCTTACATATATTTTCATATTTACTTCCTCTAAAAAAAGAGTTCCTTGCACCAAGTAATAGATTTTTGTTCTATTAATGACATTAGTAATAATTTTCCTTAACTATAGTCTATTTATATGCAACTTGGAAGAGGGTGTTGAGTTTATTATGCAATCTTATTGCTCAAAATTGTTTGAGTAGCACAATCATTCATGAAATAAAAGAACCTGATAGCATTTCTATCATATATATGAATCCTGACTTTCATTTAAGATTACCTTTTCAGATGCTTCCTGCTTTAAAAAGAAGAGGAAGGAAAATAAATTGTTTAGATAAAGGTTACTTGTGAAAAAGTATATCACATTGTCTTTTCCGTTATACTTTTATGTTGCTCTCAGTGATATCCTATAGTTCCCTCTTTAATTTTAGTGATTATCTTACTAACATTGTCAATGATGACTATAATTTGAACAAATTGATACAGGTGGGCTCTCTCTTAAACAGATCTGACTCTACCTTGGAAGTCAGCTAGCTACTTGGCAGATGTTTTTCTTTGTACCATATGCCTTCATAAAATCAGGCGAACAGCTCTCTAGTAACACATACATTCAAGTGCAGAGAACATTTCAGAGATGGAAAAAGCCAGGATATTTTTTTTTTTTTGATGAGAGCCACATTTCTTCAAGGATAATCTGTTATTTGTGGGGGGGGGGGGGGGGGCAAATGATCATCAAGGCTGAAACAAGCAGTGAGTGGGTCCAGAGCTAAAAATTGGTGGGCACTTCCATTATCTTTCAGATCCCCTTATTTCCTGAAATGATATAACTCCTCTTTCTTTCTCAAACAGTAGCTTCAGGAAAGAGACCAACAGTCCTTTTTAGAGATCTGAATCGATCTCCTTCATAAGAGGTTTGAAATTTCACAGAAGGCCACATGATGTTAAGTTGAAGGCTGTGCTCTAGAACCAGAGGGACCACCTGTGCAACCAGGAACCAGGAGATGGAGGGCAGCTGTACAAATATAACATCCCTCTGATACTTGGCTACATATCCATAGTACTGGGCACAGAGAGACCTCATGGGACTTTTCCTAAATTGCACAGGCAACAAAAGGCACACAGATGATTTTCACAAAAGAATCAATCTGACATGATTTCTGCTTCATTGGTTGTCAGTCACCTGGACCAAATCAATATGGATTCATTTCACTCATTTTACTTTTAAATAAAATAAAATAAATACATCTTCCACTTAATCTATTTTTTAATGAAATAAAAATAGTCAGTTTAGACTTTCTGTCTTCCTGTGTCTATTATGAAATATTAATTTCTGTTGACCGGAAAAAAATCTTCAGGAAAAGTGTGGGGGATATTTTTCCCTTGTTCTTTAAATGCCAGTTTAGCAGCCTACCCTTCATAATCTCCTTTAGCCTGGTAACCAGGCAGCCTTAATCCCTATAGCCAAAGGAAATAAGCATCAACAGAAAAAAAAATTATTGCAAAAAAATATGTTCTAAAATAATGTTAAAAACCTATAATAACATGCTGCAACATAAACTTGGACTGGCCACAGATTTCATTCAAATAACTACAAAATTACTCCTTCTGCATTATGATCCAGTTGAAAATCACATCCAACATCTGTTTCATAAATGGCTATTATTTTGTACTAATTATTTCTTCTCTGCTCCTACACTTTACCATTCTTACTGCCTCCATCCTCACAACTTTTCCAATTTATAACTTCATGCATATGATGAAGTGGACTGTAAACCACAAAAGCTTATGACATAACAAATATATTAATCTTTAAAATGTCACAGGTGTCTTTCACGTTAGGTCATACTCAAATGTTCACTGGTTCTCCACCAGATTTCTAGAAGGACATGCAGCACCTTCATATTCATACAGCAAGATGGAAAGAGGAAAGAAAAAGAATTTCTACATGTTACTGCAGTGGCAAAATGGGATCCCAGTCCAGAAGGTGTAATAGTTTTAAAGACAGATTTCCTCTCACTCCTCCTCTCTCCTTTGTGTGTGTGTGTGCCTGTGTGCATGCGTGCATGCCTTAAGGTCAGCTTTTTGACTCCTGGCAACTGCCTGGGCTAGTCCCTGCAGTTTTCTTGGCAAGGTTTTTGGAAGTGGCTTGCCATTGCCTCCTCTTTAGGGCTGAGAGAGTGACTGGCCCAAGGTCACCCAGCTGGCTTTGTGCCCAAGATGGGACTAGAACTCACAGTCTCCCAGCTTTTAGCCTGATGCTTTAACCAATACACCAAACTGGCTTTCTCCTTATCTCTTATACATCAGTTAATTGAACCTTTGCAAGTCTATATATATAGAAATAGTTGCATTTAAATACCTTTTATATTTACAATGAATTTAATCCTCCTGTCTTATGAAAGAAAACAAAATGCACAATAAAGTTATACCAATTCAAAGCAACACACAAAATTAAGAAAATTGAATTGTTTCAAAAAGGACTCTTTTGCTAAACTTCAGTATTTCAGAAACGTGAAAATCTAAGACAGGGCCAGGAAATGAGAGGGCAACATTTTCCTCTAATATGTAGATAAAGCATGATGATTATTCATTTCTATAGCTCATCTTTTAAGAGCTGCAAGCAACCAAAAAACCACTTTTCAATAAAACTCAATAAATGGGCCAATGGCCACATTTATGAATTACACATATATTAAAATCCACTGAATGTTCAGGAGACATGTGAAAGAACTTGAAATATGGAATTCCTTTCTGGAGCCTACAGGGATAAAAATAAATAAATTCAGCTGTCACGGTGATTAAATTGGGCTCATTAAAAAAATATAGACCACAGAATAATTCAAAAACAGTTTATTTGAATCTGAAAGCGCTATGTGGAATTGCTTAAGAAATCACTTGTGGTTGATCCTCTCTCAAATGACAGAGGATTTAGAAGTCAAGAAAGAAAATGAGAGAATGGGAGAGTTCTGAAATTATTGTCCAGATTGTTGGAGAGGATAAAGCATCATTACACAGTTCCAAGGAATTTCAAAATAATCATCTGTTTTATACCCTGCCTGCACAAAAGGAGACTTATTCAGTTCACATATACATACAGTATATGCCCATACAACATATGTACACATGCTTTAATCTGAGAGCTACTGCAGGGCTCAGAAAGTAGTTCCTACAGAATTGGCATCTTCTTATTTTTCTATACCAGTAGAGTGGCTAGTTACATCACGCCAAAGGAGGATATGCGTTACCTCCCAAAAGGCAAAGAAGATCACAGCTTTGCCTGCAATTGCAGATAAGAATCCATAGATATATTAATGCGCATGTAGAAATGACAGGAGGTTAGATGGCCCATTGAGAGGTTTTGGTGATTGTTTGGGTATATCCTTGGCGACCATTGTTGACTTTTACCTGTTATTGATATTGGATTTTTTACTATTGCTTTTACCATGTTGTTAGCTGCCCAGAGTCACATTTGTGAGGTGGGCAGCTATATATATATAGGTATGTATGTATGTATGTATGTATGTATAGGTGAAACTCGAAAAATTAGAATATCGTGCAAATGTTCATTTATGTCAGTATGGCAACTCAAAAGGTGAAACCAATATATGAGATAGACGCATTACATGCAAAGCGAGATATGTCAAGCCTTACTTTGGTATAATTGTGATAATTATGGCGTACAGCTGATGAAAACCCCAAATTCACAATCTCAGAAAATTAGAATATTACATGACATCAATAACACAAGGATTGGAAATAGAACAATATCGGACCTCTGCAAAGTATAAGCATGCATATGTACTCAGTACTTGGTTTGGGCCCCTTTTGCAGCAATGACTGCTGCAATGCGGCGTGGCATGGATGCTATCAGCCTGTGGCACTGCTGAGGTGTTATGGAAGACCAGGATGCTTCAATTCAGCTCCACTGCATTGTTCGGTCTCATGTCCCTCATCTTTCTCTTGGCAATGCCCCATAGATTCTCTATGGGGTTCAGGTCAGGGGAGTTTGCTGACCAATCAAACACAGTAATCCCATGGTCATTGAACCAGGTTTTGGTACTTTTGGCAGTGTGGGCAGGTGCCAAGTCCTGCTGGAAAATGAAGTCAGCATCCCCATAAAGCTCGTCTGCGGAAGGAAGCATGAAGTGCTCCAAAATCTCCTGGTAGACGGCTGCGTTGACCCTGGACTTAATGAAGCACAGTGGACCAACACCAGCAGATGACAGGGCTCCCCAAATCAACACAGACTGTGGAAACTTCATGCTGGACTTCAAGTATCGTGCATTGTGTGCCTCTCCATTCTTCCTCCAGACTCTGGGTCCTTGGTTCCCAAATGAGATGCAAAAGTTGCTCTCATCAGAAAAGAGGACTTTGGACCACTGGGCAACAGACCAGTTCTTTTTTTCTGTAGCCCAGGTAAGATGCTTCTGACGTTGTTTGTTCCTCAGGAGCGGCTTGACAAGAGGAATACGACATTTGAAGCCCATGTCCAGGATCCGTCTGTGTGTGGTGGCTCTTGATGCACTAACTCCAGCCTCAGTCCACTCCTTGTGAAAGTCCCCAGGACTTTGGAATGCCCTTTTCCTGACAATCCTCTCCAGGCTGTGGTCATCCCTGCTGCTTGTGCACCTTTTTCTACCACACTTTTCCCTTCCACATAACCTTCTATTGATGTGCTTTGATACAGCACTTTGGGAACATCCAACTTCTTTTGCAATTACCTTTTGGGGCTTTCCCTCCTTATGGAGGGTGTCAATGATGGTTTTCTGCACAACTGTCAGGTCAGCAGTCTTTCCCATGCTTGTGATTCCTACTGAACCAGCCTGAGAGACCATTGAAAGGCTCAGGAACCCTTTGCAGGTGTTATGGATTCATTAGCTGATTAGAGTGGGACACTTTGAGCCTAGAATATTGAACCTTTTCACACTATTCTAATTTTCTGAGATTGTGAATTTGGGGTTTTCATCAGCTGTATGCCATAATCATCACAATTATACCAAAGTAAGGCTTGACATATCTCGCTTTGCATGTAATGTGTGTATCTCATATATTGGTTTCACCTTTTGAGTTGCCATACTGACATAAATGAACATTTGCACGATATTCTAATTTTTCGAGTTTCACCTGTATGTATGTATATGTGTGTGTGTGTATGTATGTATGTGTATATATGTGTGTGTGTGTGTGTATATTATAATTAACATTAATAAAAATGCAATGCACCCCACCATAGGGGGGAGGCTATGACCAGGGGATCTGAGTGACCCTTTCGTCTGCTATCCAGAAACTGTTAATGGGTAACAATACGTTCTCTCTTCTGATGTTTCTTTATTTTAAACTGAACTTGTACAAGATGGATTGATTATGCGCCATCAAATTGTTTTTGACTCCTAGCAATCACACAGATAGATTTTTGTCAATCATTTTATAATTTTCTATCCATCTGGTTTTCTTGGTAAAAACACTTGACCAAAAAATAAATAAGATCAGACTTTCAGCAATCATTTTATAATTTTCTATCCGTCTGATTTTCTTGGTCAAAACACTTTACCAAAAACAAATTAAGATCAGACTAAAAGTAGATTTTACTATATCTTGTGGCATTGAATTCTATGCATTTTTTATTTAATGTGTGAAAGAGCACATTCCCCCCCCCCCCCAACACACACACCATATTGAAATATTACCTATCAGATGTTTTAGATTCATTTTTATAAAGAGTGGGCAAAAGAGGGTAGAGTACTATTCCATTTCTTTTCAGACAGAATTATAACAATTCAATTTCTTTTGGGGTATACATCACCACCCAATCTTTCAATATTGAACCAGTTTTGTCTTTTGCTAAATGCATTTAGAAGCTCCTTCTAAATATAATACCTCTTTGTGGAGAAGCAAATGCCTGCAGAGACATTATGAATGGGGCCTGCATGCATGCTTATAACCATTCCATAATTTATGCCAGCGATAGAGAATGCCTGGTTGTCCTTCAGAACTTGCTTATCTGCAGCACCCAACAACTCCAACCAATGCCACAGATGATTGGATATTATAGAAAAAGAGAGACTTGAACATTACTCCTGAAGTAACGAGATAGTTGCTGGAAAAAAAATGCCCAATTTACTGAGTGTTATAGGACACAAAGCATAGAGTTTATTAAGAAGCTTAACTGCCCCACAAAAACCCTCCCATTTCAGCTTTGTCAGACTAGCACAAATAATGTAGGTACATTTGATGCCAGAACCTTTATTAATTGCAGGGCATTTCAGGGTTCAAGCCAAAAGAGAGTGAGTCCATTGAAGCATATGCAGCTGAACTTAAAAAGAGGTCTCAACATTGCACACTTGGTGAAGGGCTAAATAATGCATTGAGAGGTCAGCTAATCTGTGGAATTCTGAAAGGAAAAAAATATCCTTAACGGAGCCACATTTAACATTTAAGAGAGCATTTGAAAGTACTATCTCCATGGAAACTACTGCTAGAGATATTATAGAGCTGCAGTCAAGCAAATGTGAATAAGCTTGCCGGAACATACAAACAGAGCGTAAGAGGTCAAATGAACTGTGCTATCATTATGGCAGAGGTTAACATATAGCAGTTATGCAGATTTAAAGGAAAAACCTACAGAAAATGTAATACAGTAAGATAGGGAATCTGCTGTTTAGGGAAGAGCTAATCATTTGCTAAGCTAATAATCAAGTCATCACTTTAAAACAAGTGCAGAGGTGCCTACTATAAATGAAAAAAAATCATGACAATGAAAGTAAAACAGGGATTGCTGAACTGAAAATCTGTAGCATGAAAGATAAAATGAGGTCAGCAGCTTGGCTCACACCAGAAAAAGTGTCACAGCTGTAATCTTTTCTTGGCTTCATTAATTATTATAATATATATACCTACCAAATTTATCTACAATGCTCTGATTGCTTTATTAGAAATGCAGACAATGTGAACAAGCTGTCATAGAAAATGGCATCAAAATACATGTGCCCACTCATAATTCCCATTTACAATTAAGCTAGCTTGTGATACCACACAATTTGCCTTTTGCATGGTTATTTTACAAATCATGAAAGACAGTGGTGAACATCTGATAGCTTTTGTACCCTACTCACTTAAGATGCTGAGAACAATTATGCACAAGCAGGCAGAGAAACATTAAGTTTGGTTTGGGGAATCCAATGTTTCAAGCAGTACTTGTACCAAAGGGAGTTTCCCCTTATCACTGATCATTAGCCACTACTGTCGATCATCAATCTAAAGAAGGGACTCTGTTTATAACAGCTGCTTGAATGCACAGTTGGGCTTTGCTCCTTGCACAGGACAGATACAAAATAAATTCAAAAAGACAGCCATAGAGATGTAGACAGGTTGTCCCATTTACCTGTACAGGTAAACAATCTGAAAAACTAACACATAGAAATAAACCATATTTACACACCATTCAAAAGAGACAATAAGAAAGCTAAGAAGGAAACAAAAAGATCAGAACACGTCCTCTCCAGCAACCAACATGCAGATAAGCAGGGATTAACACCGGGTAAACGATCAAGCAGAAAACATTACCCTAATCAAGGAACTACCAAGGAGAAAACCACATCCCCACCAACACTGGCAGGGCAAGCTACTGTATATAAACAGGGAGCAAACCCCACACTCACTCGACTGATGATGTTACCTAGTTAGGTAATGAAACATCTGCAAGCAAACAACCAAGCTCAGAGAGCATCAAGGACTCCACAATCTGAAAAATCCACATCAGATGGAGCTTCCTTTGGTATGTTTTGTCTCAAAAAGATTGGGAGTTTTCCCACTACACCTAGGATGTTTAAAAGAGAAATTAAGAGAGGCCCACGTTGTTTCAAGTTTATGCAGTAATCAGAATGACTGAACTACATGGCAAACATTTCAGTTAATGGAGCAGTGGTTCTCAACCTTGGCAACTTTAAGATGTGTGGATCTTGCTGGCTGGGGAATTCTGGGAGTTAAAGTCCACACATCTTAAAGCCACCAAGGTTGAGAAACACTGTCATGGAGTCTTACCAGTGCCATGATGAATTTACATTTGACCACAGTTGTATTATCTGTGGACTTTCATCATACCATCTGTTGGGTTGGAAGATGGTAAATCAAGCTAAATAAATATTACCTGGCTGGACTACACGCATGAATGACACAATAAGACTTTTTCATGCGTCAGTACATATTGCCTTGCTGTGGAAACAATGTAAAGATTGGGCTATATAAAATATTGATTATTTCCAACATCCTGGGACTGACAGTATATAAATAGCATCTCCCTGAGTTGAATTCAGTTCAACTCCTGGCAATTCAGGAAGACAATCATGTAGTTATCTTGGTAACAGTATGAATGTGATTTGTAATTTTCTTCCAGAATGTTTTTTGACTTCTTACTCTAGATTACATGCCTCATGTTCCTTGGTGGTCTCCCATCCAAGAACCAATGAGTTCCTAACTGCTTAGTTTCTGAGTCCAGATATTGTTGCCTGAGATGTTACTTGCATAATGCCTCCTATGTAAACTGGATTTAGGTTGTTTGGTAATGTATTGCTCTGTCTATACTTAATAATAAAATAAATCAACTACACTAGTCTGAAAAGTTGATGCAAGGAACCATCTTTCATCATATATAGATGGTGAAAAGGAAGCTTTATTACAATATCGTGAACCAAATCTGATAGTCCAATATTGAAAAAGAAAAACGACGGTTTTGAAAAAGAAAAAAAATGTCATCCTCTGGAAGATAATGCTGTCATCTAAAACAAAAACAAAAACAAAAAATGGCAGAGGAAATTATCATCCTAGGCTAAAATCATTCATAGTTTGCTTGGATAATTTTGAATAATCTTGTCTACTGAAATCGTTTGCAGCAACACTTGTTCAATTTTTCTGTGAGATTTTTATTTCCTCAGTTGTTATGGTCTGACTTTTAGTGGGTGAATATCTTTTATTTCTATCTTTGTACATGTATTTTGTACATTTCTTTTCTAGTTTATGATGTTAGGTTCAATTTCCTGGGTTTTTTTTCCTTGCATATATAATTAAATTCAAAAATAAAAAGTGAGAAAGGTGTAATGCTGAATAAATGTTTATGAAACTATGTACAAAGGTTTGTATCATTTAAGACATGTACATTAAAATATTGATAATTGGTATATATTTTCATCTCCTTCAATTCATCTTGAATCAGAACTGAAATTGATAGTAAGGCTAGCCGCTTCTCTTCCTTCCTATTTTCAGCCTTCACGAGATATGGGCTACCTTTGGGGTGACATCAAGCAGGCATTTATAGCTATCATTTCGATACTGAGCAGCTTTAGAACAACTAAAGGTCAGTCTGATGCCCTGTCAATGCTTTGGACTATGGATCTCACAATCTATCCCATTGGCCATGCTGCCTTGGGCTTGGGGGGCATGACATTCAAGACATGAAGTGCATGCCAAAGAAGGAGAAGAAGGAGGGGGGGGGGGAATAATGCATATGGATGTGGTTAGCAGGTAAATAGGGCTAGTACTAGGAACACTGAACTCAGTTTACCACAAAACACAAATTTATTAAACTTGCATTTTCTTGAGATAAACTATGAAGGGGAATGTAACACCTTTCAAATGTTATGCTATAATTTTTCAAGCCTCTCTCTCTCGTCCATCCTCCATGAATACTGGAGAAAAATATGCACAAAACCTGAGCAAATTACGTACATATAAAACAGACGGAACTCATACGGTATTTGCCATGTTAAATGCTGCCAAAGCATCAGTGGGTGCCATTGACTGACAAGCGTCCAATGGTTAGTGTAGAGATCTGAACCTCCTTTGCAAAATTTTACTGCTCAAGCACACAATACCAGAAACATTCATATTGTTGGGGTACAGTGATTTTTTTCTCCAGTGCTATGTTAAACAATGATAATAAACAAGAACTATCCTAATCAGGATTTTAAAAAATAATATATTTGTAATACATGGCTCTAAGTAAATTACACACATAAATATACAATATGGAGAGTTCACTGCAGTTCATTTGCAGGAACTGGCAGTCCACCAATGTAATCATGATCCCCAAAAATGACATGCTGACAGTTTTCCAGGAATTCTTGAATGATAAAGAAATAACATTAAAAAAAAAAAAACCTTACACTTTCCTCACATCAACCTTTTTTTTCTTTTGGCTAAAAGATCTGTTCACACCTCAGGGTGTGTGGGGAAATAGAAGCTATAAATACATAAATGGGAACTATGAAAGAAAAGTTATGAGTTTAAGTTGCACATTTATTCAGTTTGGCCACATCCTTATGTAATATAGCTTTTGAAATTAGAACTTCACCTAATTTTCTGACAGTTCCACTTGAGTATATGAGAAGCAGGTCTGCATAGATGAAGTATGAAAACCAAGCTAGCTTCCAACAATGTTCTGCTACTGAAAACTGAACTTGGAAAAATCACCACCCAGCAACTCCACCTGAGAACTTCCAGAATGAATATAAGTAAACCATTTTCAAAATTAACCAGACCGCTGTAGGCTCAGAGAAAGTCTGGGCAGTGATAAACATACACAAGAAGTATGGATCCTCTTCTATGTGAGTGGGCAGGATAGGCTTCTTTGACGGTGCCTGTCACAGCTGACAGCAACACTCCCATCAGTTTTGGTAGTTGGTGCTGCCATTTAATTTTCCCACAATACCATCCCTTGGGTAACTGTTTAGCTCTGAACTGGAAGTGGTGCTAAAGAATGTCAATACTTGCATTTACCTCACATGCTAGTAAGATCATACTCCAGTTTTTGCAATCCAGACCTCATCAGGACATGGAACAACAACTGCCAGATGTACAAGCTAGGCCAAGGCACCCAAGATCACGCTAACTTCCAATGAAAAAAAGCAAGGGAGTTTCAGAAACTCATCTATTTTGCCTTTATTATTTAGATAAAGTTTTTTTATTGTGTAGACCACACAAATTGTGGATAGCCCTTGAAAAAATTGGGATATCTAGCCACCTCACTTGCCTATTGAAGAGTTTTTCAACAAAATGGAAAACAATACTTAGAATGGAATATGGAGAAACTAAACAGTTGAAAACTAGGAAAGGAGTATGTCCAGTTTGTATTCTGTGATCTTATTCATGAGAAATGCTAGTCCAGAAGGAAAAGGAATTGGAATTAAAATTGCTGGCAGAGATGACAACAACTCAGATATACCAGTGATACTATTTTGATGGCTAAATATAAGAAAGATTTATGGAATCTCTTTTTGAAGGTAAAAGTAGAGTGCACTGAAGTTGATTTGCTGCTCAAACATTATGCAGACTAAAATTATGTCAACAGTAAATTCTAACCTGCTTCAAATAGGCAGGAAGAATTTGACATAGGGATAGATTTTACCTTCATAGGCTCAAAAATTCACAGAGATAGTAACTATAGCTATTAAAGAAACAACTGTCTGCTTCTTGGAAGAAAGACTGTGACAGACCCAGACATAATATTAAAATGCAGAGATATCACACTGACAACAAAGGCATGTATGTGTTCTCAATACCATGATTTTCACAGTTGCAATGTACAGCTGTGAAAGATCATCAGAAAGGCTGAATTTTAAAAAATGCATGAATTTTAATTGTGGTGCTGGAGACTGCAAGAAAAACAGATAATTCAGTACTAGATGAAGTAAAATCAGACTGCTCATAAAGAGCACCAATAATGAAGCTGAAGCTTAAATATTTCAGACAGATAATGCAATGACATCAGTTATTGGTAAAGACCATGATGCATGAAGAATCTGAAGAAAATGAAAAAGAGGTCGACAGTAAGATAAATTGGCTAGATACTATCACTGATGACACAAGCATAAATATATAGCAAATAAGTAGTTACTAACAGACAAGAACATTCATTGGGTCACAAATGCTCAGAAGCAACTGAACAAAAATGCAGCAGTAACTCAGCTATAGTACAAATATTCCAACACTTTTAGCCTACTCTAAAATCCAGTCTTATTAAGTCACCACGCAAACTCTTTACATCAGTCATGACCAAAGCTGTAGATATAGATTCAAGTAAAATACTCCAATTCAAATTTAGGAACAAATGAACAACTTTCTATTCAATAACCAGGGATTTGTTCTGTAACTTCAGGGAAGTAAAATTCCATTCATTTTCAAGGAAGAGAATGAACAGCTGATCAGCAGCAAAACCAGAAACAGAATGTAGTAGTAAAAAGTATGTTATTCTCTGTGATGATCTCATAAATAGGTTATGGTCATAACAAAAAGCCTCAATAAAAAAGGATGTTAGTATTCCAAAGACAGACAATACCTTTTAGCATCTTTGTAATCCTTCTGCTTCTCTATGTGAGATTTTAACAACATCCTTTTACCAAGAACTTCTGATTTTCTACTACAATCCTTTTCAGTGTGTTTGCCTAGGAAATGAACATGTCCAAAAATGAATTAGTTATTTACCCTGTTGCAGGAAGATGAATATTTTTAAACAAAAGAAGATATGAGTTGGACAAGGCTTTATCATCTGAAAGCAGGAATGATTAATGAAAATATTTCCATCCAAAGGTGAGTTCTGACGCAGTCTTTTTTCACATAAATTTTGGTAGAAAGTTGAATCTCACATAAACACTTTGCACACAAACATTTATTTGTCTTTATCAAAATTTCAGATCAAGTGACTGCATATGTCTTTCTTAAAATTATAGTCCCCATTAAAAAGTTAAGTAATCCTTTCCTTGATAGATTTTGTAACTTATTTCTCTTAGCTTTTATTTTAGAGCAAGGCTTTCTGACATCTAGGTTTACCCGCTGTTCTTCGCTCCCTTTTTTTAATGATTGGAGAAAAAGGTATTTTCCAGACTGATTGAGGGATAATGAATTCAGATTACAGGCTATAATAATTAAAGCACAGCACCTTATGCAGTGCTGATTAAATCTGAAGCTGACAACTATGAAGAGCCTGAATCTAAGAATTTAATCTGCCTAACAAAAGGTGGTCCCTACTAGGTTTTCAGGAATAGGATAAAAACTGTACAGCGTCACACCCCAATATCATTTTAGAGAAGAACATGACCTCAGATTCTAGATTACAAAAACACATGCTCCCTAATATGTCAAAGAAAAGGTTTTCCCCTTTATATGCTATTTATCCTCCAGTTATATGGAAGAAGTTTAAATGGAATAGTTTTTTTAAAGGATATAATAGCTGATATAAACATTTGGAGATCCTATGCTCCCTGCAACATTGGCCAAGAAGTAGTAGGTGATCGTTGCTTCCTATTTTGCTGTCAAAGAGATTTCCAGAATAGCTCACTTTAAAAAAAAATTATTGGAATTTTTAAATACAATAAAAGTATAAAGAATCAAACAAAAGATAAGAAAAAAAAAGATAGTTATGATTTCCGCCCTTCTTTCTATCATGCAGTTACCGTCTTACTCTTTCCCCTCCCTCTTTTTTTAAAACCCTTTTTAGTTCCCAAATCCATAAATCATCAGTTCAGTCTTTTCTTCTTTCAACCAAAAGTCCGTATGAGGTTTCCAGTCTTTCAAAAAGGTCTTTATTGTTTTTTTTCCCTGACCAAATGAGTCAGCTACACCATTTCTGCAAGTTCTGTCAATCCAGTCTTTCACTGTGGGTATTCCATTATTCTTCCATCTTTGTGCGTACAAGAATCTTGTAGCAGTTACCATATGTAGTATTAATTTCCCATATTTCTTTTGTGTTGCTTTGGCTATCCTTCCAATGGTGGTTGGCCAGGAATGGGCTAAAACACACCTGTTGGAAGCAGCCTGTGATGTTTAGGTCTGGACTGCTTCATTAGAGCAGTCCTATTCTAGTCCCAGCTGAGAATACCACCAACTGAAAGATGTTCTAGTTAATTTTTCTCCCACCAGAGGCAATTAGAGTACATAGGGGGAAATAGCTGCCATCTGATTTCCCATCTGGCAAACAAAAATGAGGTGATGCTGGAAGTGTCTTCTGCTCTTATATTCCTGTTTTCTCAGCACGTTGAGGTAATCTGTAATTCTGAACTTTCTTTTCCAAAGTTCCAGTCATGATTGGCCTAAAGGTCCATGACTGTGATGGAATGTATCTATGAGGAGAGTGATGTGGGATCAAGGCTATCAGGAAGGAGGGGTGGCATTCCAGGAGAGAGGAGGCAAGAGACAGCTGAGTCCACAACAGGAGCGTGGGAGGCGAAAGAGGCTCAGGATAGCCACTCCCTAGAATCTCCCAGGGTATATCCAGTAGTTGCTGTAGTGTAGATTTAGTTTGGCAAGATTCTGTCTATAAGGTATAAGCTAATAAAAGAACTGGACTGGACTGTTTCATCCTTGTTCTTGGTCTGGGCCTGACATCAGTCTTGCCAAACTAAATCTATACTACAGCAACTAGTGGATATATCCTGTGAGATTCTAGAGAGTAGCTATCCTGAATCTCTTTCTCACCATTCCCCTGTGGACTCTGCTGCCTCTTGCCTCCTTCTCTCTCCTGGAATGCAACCCCTCCTTCCTGATAGCCTTGATCTCCCACATCACTCTCCTCCTCATAGATACATTCCATCACAATGACACACATAATGGGATGAATCGCAGCTAACAACAGAAAATCCCTATTTGAAATCCTAGAGGACTACTGCCAGTCATCCAGGGATACTTGGGCACATTGAATCATGAAGTTATACTGTGATCAATCACATTAGGGATGTCTGTTAACTTGGGGAGGGAATATTTTTGTCAGGACCAGAGTGCTTTGGGAGGCTTTATTCTACTCTTCCCAGCCCATTTTGATGACATTTAGGTGAATTTAGCTAATTTCAGAAAGCTAAGCTGAATCAGTTCTAGTGGATGGGATGACACTAGAAATACCAGAGCTGTGGTCTAGATCAGAAAGCTAAAAATAACTGCAAAATAGAGCAAGTGGCAAATCACTTCCATATTGTTGCCAGGCAAATTACTGTCAACCCTTGGAGGCATGTCAGGTCAGGAAACAGACACCCCAAGGATTCCAGGAATTCTACTTTATGGTTGTAGGGTATAATAATGGAAACCTGAGAGCCTGCCATAGTTTCCCTCTGCTCCCTCTTATACCAAACAGAATCAAAGGTGGGGTTATTTTGATCTCTTTCTCATGTTCCCTCCTTTCCCAGGGCTGAGTTGTCACTCCTCCTCCTCCTCCTCCTCTTCTTCCTAATTCTCCTAACTACTCTTGCATTCCTTTGTCAAGGCTATTCCTGCACTTTTCTAAAATTACATGGGTGTGTCCAGAAAGTAATCCTGAGTCAAGTTCACTTCACCAGAAGCATTAGCCTCAATCTACATGTTATTCAGCTATATCACACATCTCTGAACCCCAGGATGTCTACAGTATCTTTGGTCTTTATGATCACAGAATACAACTAGTGTTGATGCTAAAGTCATATAACAGACCCACCAATGTTTCATTCACCCCATAACAACAGCATTTGTCATGAGCCTTTGCAGGATCCTGCTGCTTTCATCAACATGATGAAAGCATGTTGAGCCATCACACTGCAAGCTCTACACATTTTGGATAAATGTAAATTAAATAAATTAAATAAATAAATAAGTAAGTGATGTTCCAATTCACATACAAAAGGGGTACTTGTGTCATAATAGTGTGATGTTCCTTCATCAGTCTCTGACACCCACTCACCTCACCCCCTGGAGGCCACTGAAACCTGCATCCTTTGGGCAATTACAAGTGAGTCCTGAAGGACCAATTTTATTAGACAAGACCTGGCTCAGGTCAGGTCAGAAATATGCTCTTCTAGGCAAAATATAGAGGTGAAGCTTTAAATAGTTCAAAGGTAAATTATAGCTAGCAGATCTGGATTGCATAAATCCAGACAACTATTAAATGGCAGCAAAATATTAGAGTTTTCTGTATGTCCTTGCTGTGATCTGGATTTTGCAGTACAGTTCTGGTAGCCTTATTGCCTCTAGTTACTTACAGCATCTTCATAGCATCACTGAAGTGGGATAAAGCCTGTCCTTGTTACTGTTATTTGATTCAATGATGGTTGGATGACTCTAGAAAATGCTATAGGGCACAAGTAGGAAAATGACCTAAATAAACATGATCACATTTAATTAATGCAGATCAGAAAGCATAGCTAGAGGAAAGTGGTATCTGCAGGGAGGAGGCAAGGAAGGTCAGAGCATTGTGACACAAGCCCCACCTTTTCCCTATGTGGGTTGCAATGTGGCCCACATCCCTGAAAGGGACAGAGTTTGGTGCATGATGTTCTGACACTGCTATCATCATTTCATAATCTTTTTTGCTTTCTTTTGTGAACAATTTTATATGTGTTGTTCCAACTCTGCCTCTTTTCAGAAAGTCTCCTCCACTTGCATTTCAAATATGTAGAAAGGAAATAAAATTGTATTTGCCACCTGCATTTTCATTTGCAACATCAGCCCTGCCTCATGACACATGCATTTGGCACAATGTCTGAAAAGGAAGTCTATGTACATATAGCAATATATCATTGATAAGCCAAGAGCTCTGCATCCTATGAGCCTAATGATAGCTTCATTCAATCTTTGACTCCCCAACCATCTTCTACTTCTTCTGATTCTACACTGTGACCATCTCATTCACCACTATAAACCAAAATAAGCTAGACCCTGATGGCTGGTGAATTGCCTAGGGCTTTAATGTGTCTGGATTTTTAAAAGTATGTCTTAATTAAATCAATGGTGGAGAATCTGCATCCCTCTAGATCAGGGTTCTTAACCTTTCTGTGCCATGGACAACTTCTGATGAAACTTACAGATGCCTTCTCAGAAAAACATTCTTAAATGCATAAAATAAAATACATATAGATTGTATTACAAAGGAAACCAATTATGCTCAAATACAATCATCAGTTTTGATGCTTTAACTTTGTATATTTAAATTCAATTTAACTTTGCATAAATATTTTATCTGTGTGTATGTCCCTGAAGACCTTCCCACAAGTGATAGTCCATCACTTTCCTGAAAGAAATAGGGGGGAAGGCCCAGCAGCAGGAGAATTGCCCAATGGGAGGACGTGGCAGCCTGCAGTCTGGAGTGAATCCCTTGCAAGCTGTTGCTTCAACCCAGACAACATTTTCTTATGCTTGTTAAGAGTCAAGGGTGAGCACACAATGGGAGCGGTTTAAACTGAAAGTGCAGATATGTCCTTAGTCAAGATCATGCCCCCAAATGCTTAGACTAGATGAACAAATTGCTCCAACAATTCAGTCATTCCAGAGTGAAAGGACTCTCCAGGAATAGCCTTCTTAGGCAAAGTATAGTAGCACTGAAATATATGGCCAAACTGGAATGTGAAGGGCTCGCAACAAATGGATTATTACACCTTACTTAAATAGTTGTATTTATTTATTGCAATTATAACTAGCTTTCTCTCCAAGAGATCAAAGTGATAGACAAAGAGGGTATATGGTGGCTTCCAATAATTTGGGGCAGTAGGTTGATACATGCAGGCCCAATGAACAGGTTTAAAAAATCCTTTCTTACTACTGTATTCTTTCTGAAGCCTTTTAGGCCCACCTTTCTAATGACTGTTGTAACAGCACAATAGTTTCACTATTTTTCCAATCACTCAAGGCAGAAGAGATTCTTCCTCAGCCCACAAATAGCTCAGATGGACTATTTGGGAGCTGGGGGTGAAAGCTTTCTACTTCAGGAGGCTGGAAAAATTGTGAAATGGTGCACTGCTGCATTTTTTTTTAAAATTAAGCAGGTGGTGAAGTGGAAAGAAAAAGAATAAACCAAAAACAAAAATGCTTCTACTCGGTTTTGAACCAGCAGCCTACTACTTACAAGTAAGAGTTATAACAACAATACTATTACCACACTCATGGTAAAACAGAAGTCTAAATGTTATTAAAGCTAATGGTAACGATTGGCTCAGCTGAAAGGATGTTCCTTCCTCTGTGAAGTACTGCAACCAAAGAACTGGCGCCAGCCTGTAAGGAAATAAAGCAGCCAAGATGGACGAGAGGGCTCAAGGTAACAGAAGAGGAAATGGTACTTTCCAACTGCAGCAGTAAAACACGCCTGCAGGTTGAATGTGTGATGGAAGGGAGATGAGTAAAGACTGACTGGTCCATTTCCACCCTCAAAAAGTGGCTGATGTTCTGTTTGGGGGATGGGACAACTAGGCATTGCAGATACAGCCTAAGAGAAGTATTTGCCTGGAAGACTTGAATTTTTCCTACTGAAGATTTGTTTCATAAAGTCTTCTCCCAGTTCTACACAAGGGCCTCTAAAAAAAGAGAGGGAGAGAGCATCTACTGGCACCAATATATATTGGCAAAGTTAATGATCTTATGGGGAATCCTTCTTAGTCAATAATGCTTCACTTATTTCAAGTGGCATTATTGTGGGCTAGAGCAATAATGTAGCAAGCTAGCCTTGACATGTTTGGGAGCTTTTTTATACATTTCTGGGGCCCTAAATAAAACTAATAACACCACTGAAAATGTGGGCTTGGGCCCCATTTCAACTTTGAGTCTCCAAAGAACAGAACTAATCATGAATGCCACAAGTAAACAGGCTGAAAGTCTTATATGAAGTTGAGGACTGGAGCTCCAAAATCCTGTTTTGTGTTCATCACTGACTGTATTTTCCCAATCATTTCTGAAATGATTTTCCAGGAAGTAGAAATGTCATTCACTCCCCTGGAGTCAGATTCATAAGTGTATGAACAAGAAGAAAATAATTACTGGCAATATATTGAAGACGGTACAGTTTTATTTTGGGAGAATATGAAAGAATGACCCTAAACTTCATTGTTTTTCAAATAAACCATAACACTTCTCACAACAAATAATTATTAAATAAAATAAAACCTTAATAAGAAGCAAAGCAAGAAGAATGGAAAGAGTAGAGGGAAAAATCTGTTCGTTTCCTCCATTAAATAGAGAAGTCTTCCTAACTTAAATTCCTCCTGCTGCATCTGGAAGGCCCCAGTAGCTGCAGACACACTAGTTTCCATGCTGAGAACAGATTCAACAGACTTACCCCATTTTGTCTGTCCTTATTAAAGAAGAAAAAAACAAGTCTCTAGTCCACTTGACCTGCGTTTTTCTCCTGTGAGGCTAATCAGATGCAGTAAAAAGTTCCTGTACCTTAACTAATTGTTTAGAAAAAGATTTTCTGAGAGTTTCTCAACCTGAAAGGATGGGTTGAGAAAATATGAATTTGTAGGTGTTCTTTTTTCAAGCAACAAAGATAATATTTTGCTTTGGATCATCTTACTCCTTTTTTTTCCTTAGGGGTGGGGAAGATCCATTTAAAACTACGGAAGTGTTGCTTTTTTGCAACCATGAAATGCTACTTTATATAGCACAATCCCTAACTATTTTTTTTTATCTGCTTAACAGTCATTACTGACCCTGCAGTGACCGCCCCCTAGCGGTTTTCAAGGCAATTGCATCTTTCTAGTTTCGGAATTAGACTTTGCCAGAGCCTAATTCCTAGAGCGTCAGCCCAGCTGGCAGCACAGGAGGCGGGACTTCCGTTGCTTCGCGCCCCTTTTTCGGACGAGCGCGGTTTCACGCTTTTTACCGGCAACTTGTCCCGTCTCTCTGTTGAGCCGCTGCCAGCATTTTTCCTCCCACCGGAGTGAGAGTCCTCATTTATCTACTCACGTATGTTTTCGATCTGCTGAGTTGGCAGAAGCTGCGGGTATAGAAACAAGAGCTCACCTTGTTAACGCGAGGCTGGACTCGAACCGCTGAAGCTTTCAGCCATTTCTGGCCGGCACTTTCAGCGTCATTAAGCCGCTGCGCCACCGCGTCCCCCCTCCCTAACTATGCAGCCAATTATATTCTGATACAGGATCACAATCCTTCTGCTTAAATATCCCACCTAGAACTTTGTCTCCACTAAGCTTGAAGACCATGGGTACAACAAATGTGGCCCACCAGCATCTTGAAGAATCCATCCCTGAATGCATGGTATCAAAATCTAGGACATATTTTTAACATTTTGAGAGATGCAGGGTGATTGGTGGTGGCGGTAATAGGTGCTTTAAGCCTTGCAGGTGCTTAAAGAACTCACTGATTCCTTAAACCTTCTAAATCTCCCTTCCCAAATGGTTCTCAGCTGCTCCTACTTTTGGAGTAGTATTCTCAGCAAAGCGCTCAGAGCTGAGTGCAGCCTGGAAGTTGTGTTCCCCAGCCTGTTTTTTGTAGAAGCACTTTCCTTGCAGTATTTTCACTCTCTGTCTATTAGAGTAAAGGGAATTCAGTGATAAACAAGAATGAGCAGAGAAATATATTGCAGGCAGTACAACATTTATTAAAGCAGAGAAACAAATGAAAATAGTAAGCAAAGGCAGCAGATAAAAATCCCAGAGCTAGTTAATGAATCAAGGCAATATAGTGAAAATCATACTTTATCAAACCTGGCAATTTTCTCATACAAGATGTTGTGAAGAAGGAGAGAAGTACTTTACAATCTAAAATGCTGTTCTGATAAATGTTTTTGATTGCCATGGCCACATGTATGTATTGATTCAAATCTACCCTTGGGAGCTCGATGGGTATGTTTCGGTGGGCCAATCTCTTAACTCAGCTCAATCAAACTCACAATCCAGCTCAAAACTCAACCTGAATGTTTGAGAAGAACAAAATTAAATATATTAGTGCATGCTGCAAAGGGAGGAAGGAGGGAAGGAAATCTGGCATTTTCTAACTTTTCACAAAATTTGCAAAAGCACATTAATTTCCATATTCTGTACTTGCCTGTTTTCTAATTTAATTCAATTGCAGACTATCAGTAGCATCACTCTATTTTTTTTACTGGTAATAACAGATGCCCCTTCATGGATCACTGCCTTGTCGTGGCGAAGGGGCTTGTGAAACTCAGTGAAGCCATGAGCTATACCGTGCAGGGCCACCCAAGACGGACAGGTCATGACAGAGAGTTCTGACAAAATGTGGTCCACTGGAGGAAATGGCAACCCACTCCAGTATCCTTGCCAAGAAAACCCCATGGACAATGTTAAAAGGCTAAAAGATATGATGCCGGAAGATGAGCCCCTCAGGTCGGAAGGTGTCCAATATGCTACTGGGGAAGAGCGGAGGGCAATTCCAAGTAGCTCCATAAAGAGTGAAGTGGCTGGACCAAAGCCAAAAGGACGTTCAGCTGTGGATGTATCTGGAAGCGAAAAGAAGGTCCGATGCTGTAAAGAACAATATTGTATAGGTACGTGGAATGTAAGTTCCATGAACCAAGGCAAGCTGGATGTGGTCAAACATGAGATGACAAGATTGAACGTCGACATCTTGGGAATCAGCGAATTGAAATGGACGGGAATGGGTGAATTTAATTCAGGTGACCATTATATCTACTACTGTGGGCAAGAAACCCTTAGAAGAAATGGAGTTGCACTCATAGTCAATAAGAGAGTGGGAAAGGCAGTAATGGGGTACAACCTCAAAAACGACAGAATGATCTCAGTATGTATCCAAGGAAAACCATTCAACATCACGGTAATCCAAGTCTATGCCCCAACCACTGATGCCGAAGAAGCTGAAGTTGACCGGTTCTATGAAGACCTACACCACCTTCTAGAACTAGCACCAAAAAAAGATCTCCTTTTCATCATAGGGGATTGGAATGCTAAAGTAGGAAGTCAAGGAGTAATCAGAATAACAGGAAAGTTTGGCCTTGGAGTACAAAATGAAGCAGGGCAAGGCTAATAGAGTTCTGTCAAGAGAACAAGCTAGTCATAGCAAACACTCTTTTCCAACAACACAAGAGACGACTCTACACATGGACATCACCAGATGGTCAATACCGAAACCAGATTGATTACATACTTTGCAGCCAAAGATGGAGAAGCTCTATACAGACGGCAAAAACAAGACCAGGAGCTGACTGTGGCTCAGATCATGAGCTTCTTACTGCAAAATTTAGGCTTAAATTGAAGAATGTAGGGAAAACCACTAGACCACTCAGGTATGACTTAGATCATATTCCATGTGAGTACACAGTGAAGGTGATGAATAGATTTAGAGGATTAGATTTGGTAGACAGAGTGCCTGAAGAACTATGGACGGAGGTCTGTAACATTGTACAAGAGGCAGCAACTAAAACCATCCCAAAGAAAAAGAAATGCAAGAAAGCAAAATGGCTGTCTGATGAGGCTTTACAAATAGCTATGGAAAGAAGGAATGTGAAAAGCAAGGGTGAAAGGGAAAGATATAAGCAACTGAATGCAGATTTCCAGAGAATAGCAAGGAGAGATAAGAAGGCCTTCTTAAATGAACAATGCAAAGAAATTGAAGAAAACAATAGAATGGGGAAGACTAGAGATCTCTTCAAGAAAATTGGAGATATCAAAGGAATGTTTAGTGCAAGGATGGGCATGATAAAGGACAAAAAAGGCAGGGACCTAACAGAAGCAGAAGAGATTAAGAAGAGGTGGCAAGAATACACAGAAGAACTATACAAGAAAGATCTTAATGTCCCTGATGTCCATGCTGGTGTGGTCACTGACCCTGAGCCAGACATCCTAGAGAGTGAAGTCAAGTGGGCCTTAGGAAGCATTGCTAACAACAAAGCTAATGGAGATGACAGTATTCCAGCTGAGTTATTTAAAATACTAAAAGACGATGCTGTTAAAGTGCTGCACTCAATATGCCAGCAAGTTTGGAAAACGCAACAGTGGCCACGGGATTGGAAAAGGTCAGTTTACGTTCCAATTCCAAAGAAGGGCAATGCCAAAGAATGCTCAAACTATCGCACAATTGCACTCATTTCGCATGCTAGCAAGGTTATGCTCAAAATCCTATAAGCTAGGCTTCAGCAGTACGTGAACCGAGAACTACCGGATGTACAAGCTGGGTTTCGAAGAGGCAGAGGAACTAGAGATCAAATTGCCAACATTCGCTGGATCATGGAGAAAGCACGAGAGTTCCAGAAAAGCATCTACTTCTGCTTCATTGACTATGCAAAAGCCTTTGATTGTGTGGATCACAACAAACTGTGGCAAATTCTTAAAGAGATGGGGATACCAGACCACCTTACCTGTCTCCTGAGAAATCTGTATGCGGGCCAAGAAGCAACAGTTAGAACCGGTCATGGAACAACAGATTGGTTCAAAATAGGGAAAGGAGTACGACAAGGCTGTATACTGTCACCCTGCTTATTTAACCTATATGCAGAGTACATCATGAGAAATGCCAGGCTGGAAGAATCACAAGCCGGAATTAAGATTGCAGGGAGAAACATCAATAACCTCAGATATGCAGACGATACCACCCTAATGGCAGAAAGTGAAGAAGAACTGAAGAGCCTCTTGATGAGGGTGAAAGAGGAGAGTGCGAAAGCTGGCTTGAAACTCAACATTAAAAAAACTAAGATCATGGCATCTGGACCCATCAATCCCTGGCAAATAGAAGGGGTAGAAATGGAAGCAGTAACAGACTTCATTGATTTGGGCTCCAAGATCACTGCAGACGGAGACCGCAGCCATGAAATTAAAAGACGCTTGCTCCTTGGGAGGAAAGCTATGGCAAACCTAGATAGCATATTAAAAAGCAGAGACGTCACCTTGCCGACAAAGATCCGCATAGTCAAAGCTATGGTTTTTCCAGTAGTAATGTATGGCTGTGAGAGCTGGACCATAAAGAAGGCTGAACGCCGAAGAATTGATGCCTTTGAACTGTGGTGCTGGAGAAGACTCTTAAGAGTCTCCTGGACTGCTAGGAGGTCAAACCAGTCAATCTTAAAGGAAATCAACTCTGATTGCTCATTGGAAGGATTGATAATGAAGCTCAAGCTCAGATACTTTGGTCACCTAATGCGAAGAGAGGACTCTTTGGAAAAGACCCTGATGCTAGGAAAGCTGGAAGGCAAAAGGAGAAGAGGACGGCAGAGGATGAGATGGCTAGATAGCATCACTGAAGCAATGAGCATGAAATTGAGCCAGCTCAGGGAGGCAGTGAAAGATAGGAAGGCCTGGCGCAATATGGTTCATGGGGTCACGGAGAGTCGGACACGACTTAACAACTGAACAACAATAACAGATGCAAATATTTCTTTGCTGATATGTCTAAAAATGCAGGGGCCTCTCTTCTTCAGGAGAGAAGGCATCTATCCTTGATCTTCTGAAAGAACCAGCCTGCTAAATTTATTTCTGCCTACCGTTCTTAAGCAAACATAGTCATTCTTTTTCATGAGAATTCAGCAAAGGTCCCTTGAAATCTTAATGCGTAGCTTTCCTTTGTGAATTTGGCTCTCATTTTGTCCTGAACATCAGGTTGGCGTTGCCTCTCATATTACCATCACTAATAGCCTCTTTATTCATCAGTTCCAGATTCTTTTAGTGTACATATGCTTTATTTACTGGATTCCTCTCATCCTATCAGACTTACCAGGGAGACCAGACAGGAAACAGATAAGCTAATTCTACTTTATAATAAAGCTACATTAACAGAATCTTGCAAGTCTGAAAGTACAAATCTCCCGCCGTTTCCTTTACAGCCCAAGTAACTAGGGAGGGTCCCATATGAGCCTCTTGCCCCACCCACTATCCAGCTGTGGGCTACACCATCTCTTATCTGACCATTCCCTAGGCAGCATGTCTTCACCCCATCTCCCAGGGTCTTTCCCACATACCATTACACATCCATATTGTATTTACTTCCTTCTCCTTTTTTAAAATAGCAGCATTTTATAATAAAAAGGTGGGGGGAAATGAGAAGAAACTCTAATTAAAGGTCCATTTCATGCAAGAAATAGAAACTGAGCAAATAAGAGGCAATTAAAGAGGCATTACCATGCGAACAGAAAGCAATTAGAAATAGAAGATACAAGAAGAAAACTTTTAATGCAAGTTACAGTAGCCATGGAAACTTCAGCATGGCTTTGCTAGTCCGTAATGGATATGCTTGCACTGCGTATCCGTTATGCAATTTAAGTGAAATTCAATAAAGAAATACACGTACACACACACACACAGAGACACAGAGCTAGATCAAATCTTATTTGTAAAAAACAAAAAGCCAACAGAAAAAACTGAAATGTAACAAAGTAGCACTGATGTAAACTACATTTTTCTAGCGCATAGGAGGATCAGACTATGATAGTGCGAAAGTCAGCAGAAGCAGAAAGAGCTAACTGGATCCTCTTTATAAATTCCTGACATCTGAGTCTTGATCACTCTGCTCGACCATCTGTCCAATCAGTGTCCAAGAGGTCTTACCCACATTAACTCACCATTCATCCAGAAAGCTCTGATAAGGGCAACTCTGATTGGAGAACTGGAATGTTGATTTCTGAATGCGATACACTCCCCTTCTTCCCATAGCAGTTTGAGATGCTTTAACTGGGCCTGGGCAAGCTGGAGTTATTGATACAGTCTGACATAACTAAAATTCTGCCCCAAATTGATTACGCCAGGTTTCAACTCTGCCCTTAACTGGGCCACATTCCTAGAATCATACATTACCGCATTATGAATATTGCAATGGACATAATTTTGCTTTTTTTTTTTTTTTGTCTGCGCTCAGTCATTACCGACCCTGCAGTGACTGCCTGGACGAATCCTTGCAGTTTTCAAGGCAATTGTTTTTCGGAAGTGGTTTGCCAGAGCCTCCTTCCTACAGCATAGCCCAGCTGGTGAGCGCAGGAGGCGAGGTTTCCGTTGCTTCACGCCCTTTTCGGGCGAGCGTGGTTTCGCGCTTACCAGCAACTGGTCTCGTCTCTCTGTGCAAGGCGCTGCCAGCATTTTTCCTCCCACCAGAGTGAGAGTACCCATTTATCTACTCACATGAGTTTTCAACCTGTTGGGTTGACAGGAGCTGGGGAGGAAACAGGAGCTCACCCTGTTAACGCGAAGGCTGGACTCGAACCACTGAAGCATCAGCCATTTCTGGCCGGCAACTTTCAGCGTCATTAAGCCGCTGCGCCACCGCGTCCCCATAATTTTGCTTATTGAGCTTTATATTTCCTCATGTGAGTATAGCACTCATGTGTGGGGGAAAGGGTCATTCTTTTGCTTTTCCCTTGTTGGCTTGCGTGCCACAAATCTCAAGTTACACATCCTTAGGAGTGGAAGAAGGCAGGATGAGGATGTGCAAAATGCTCCGAAACTTTGTGTATCTCAGACTGCCCTGCTATAATGCTATTGAATTTATATCTGTGGAGTTCTATGGAGATCTCTCTGTGCCCAAATATGGTGCCTGTGCAGGAAACAGTGTTCTCTATAGTATTGGCTGTTTTTGTGCATTATGTCAACGTGCATGGGGAGATATGGGCTCTGCCCATCCCTGGGTGTGGTTAGCCCCCTGACGACACTCCCTGGAATTACTCACCGACTCTCCATCTTTCTTGGAACCTATTTATTTTTAGGACTGTTTTTATGTTGCATTTTAATGAGTTTTATTTCTGCTGTAAACACCCAGAGTTGTTTCAATGAGATGGGCAGAGACAAATTTGATAAATAAATAAATGCTTTATTGGGTTCAGGGAGGTTAATCTGGTGAATCTGGCCAACAGCAACATACACACACCCTGTTCAAGAGGCTCCAACCACCCTAGCCTAAAGCCTGGGAGAAGACCCAGGTCTTGAAGGCCCTCCAGAATGCCATCAGGGTGGGAGCCACCTGGATCTTGGGGGGAACCCCAATCCAACTACCAAGGATTTTAAAACTTTTGTTCCAAAAAATAAAAAGTAAAAAGGAGCAGAAAATAACAGCTTCTCAAACACCTTTGCAGTGACTGGAGGTCTGTCAATGATAATCCTCTTCTATTTTACCAGGGGATCTGTGATTTTGTGCTTCTGGGATACATGGTTCAGTCCTCCCACAGTTGTTGGCTGAGTCAGCCATGTAATCTGATCACTGCCATTGGGTCTGCTGGTGCTATGGGGCAGATTTTTGAGTTTGAAAATGTGCTAAAAGCTGAAGTTGTGTGAATACATTCTCACCTAATTTCATACTGAGCATGGGAAGGCTGGGTGCAGTTGTGTATATGACAGAGAAAAAACATCCTGGCAATGCTCTTTGTGCTGGCAACACTAAGCTCAATTTTGTCAGGCTGTACAGAGTGTTCATCTGAAAATTGAATCATTTGGAAAACACAAATGAATTTAGAACCGGCAATATGAGACAGGCAGGGTGGGGGTAGGGGAAATGTGTTGCTAAGACAGTGCAGGTGCTGATATTGCCATTAGAAAATAAATAGTTCCAGTTTAGAAGAAGAAAGGAAAGAGGGAAACAGCTCAGAACCAGAGTGGTGCAAACAGCCAGCAGGTGGGGGCAGGTCTTACACACAGGGAATGTGTAAATTGCTGTGTGATAAAACAAAGAGCAATCAGCACATGGATTACATCCTTTTGAAATATCAGAGGTTATGCTGTATTACAAACTGAAATTAAGTCTATTTTTATTTTTCTAGTGTTAATGGTGGGGAAACACAAAAAGCTCAAATGAGAAAAGAATAATGGATGAAGCAAACAGATTGTTTTCTATTCTCTCCCCAAAACATTATGTTTTGGCCTCCCAGACAAAAAGATGGTATGGAGGTGTGGGTGGTGTCGCTGAGTTCTTTCATCAGTTTTCTTATTTCACATCATAGCATAAAGGGAAGATACAGGTAGTCCTTGAGTTATGACCACTCGTTCAGCAACCGTTCAAAATTACAATGCCACTGAACGAGGGAGACTTACAACCAGTCCGTGAAGTTGCAGCTATTGCAGTGTCCCCATAGTCACGTGAATGTGATTCGGGTGCTTGGGTGCCTGGTTCACGATTATGACATTGCAGTGAGTAATTGTCACATGATCACCATTTGTGACCTTCCCTGCCAGCTTCCCAAAAGCAAAGTCAATAGGAAAGCTAGCAGGGAAAGTCACAAGTTGCTCCCATAAGTCACTCCTGCTGCTTTTCTCCCAAGAAGCCCTACTACTGGGAACATCGTACTAGTAATATCATATTCTGTAGCACCTCCCACCTGCCTGCACTCTGTAGCATCCACCCACCCACAGCACCCACCCACTGACCAGTACTCCCTAGAGCCCACCCACAGCCCCTGCCAGCACACCCATGTTCCCTAGTGCTTGCCCAGGGCACCCTCCACAGCACCTGCACACCCCCTGTTCTCCCTAGCGCCTGCCCACAGCACTTCCCCCATGGCACCCATGCACTCACCTGCAGCCTTTTCCCGCTTAATGGCCTGTATGGTCCTGGAGTTACAATGGCAACCAGGACTGCCAAGATTACTGCTGCTAAGAAATCCAGTCACCTGACGTGCTTTATGACTGCATAGGTTACCAATGGAAATTCCAGTCCCAATTGCCATTGTAACCCGAGGACTACGTGTATATTTCCTGAATGGGAGTTCATGAGGGAAGGCCAAGTAATTTCCAATACATTTCACCAAGTTAGGCACTTCTAGGCATTACTGATTTATGTGGAAAAGAGTTAAGCATAGTCTTAATTATCTCACCTCAATGGTCTTAGATGTGATTAGTTATGACTATATTGTGCTCATGCTATATAATAAACAAGGGGCAAAGATATGGGCTGACTTTACATGTAATCCTAAATCATGGTTTAGCATGATGAAAAAAAATCAGTATAAATGTGGTTATCCTGCATGGAAGAGGAGAGGTGATTTAAAACCAGTGTGGTATGGTGATTAAGGTGTTGGGCTTAGACCAGGGAGATTTAAGCTCAAGTTCACACTTAACAAACAAAAATTAAAATTCCATGGTTTTAAATAAACACCTTATGCTTGCGTACAGATACTTGTTCAGGTTTAGTTTAACCAATGTTAAAATGTGGTTTCAGATCTTGGTTCCTGAGCCAACTGTGATTCCAGCCACCAATTTCCTGCATTCAGACAGAATGATTCAGAGCCACTGACTTTCTCCTATCACTTTCTTCCCTCACATGAATGAAGGACTAGTATATTCATTCATAAATCCATTCTGCTTTACTACTTCTTTAATTTAGATTTTCTTTAAACCAAAATTGCTCTTCAGGAAGAAGAGCAGTATGAAAATAATATAAACATAACTGGTAATAATTTTAAAATAATTTGAATAATCTTTGAATGCATCTTTTAAAATGTAAAATCAAACTCAACTCATGGTAACTTCAGGGACACATCCTTATTGTTTTCTTGACAACAGTATTTTGTTTCATATTGCCTTCTGCCTGTTTTATTTATTTATTTCTGTATTTATTTTTAATAACCACTCTAGTCTACAGCTCTGGCTTCCTTGGTGATTGCCTGTTCAAATACTAACTAGATCTGATCTGGTTTAGCTTTTCAAGACAGCCAAGGTGTACTTTCCTTTAAAATGTATATTTCTAAAAGTATGTCCATCTTTTTTTAAAGCTGAGAGCAGGAAAAATATGAATGCTGGAAAGCAATTAAATCAGCAAATTTAGTAGCTGAGATCTAAGGCACATCCTCCTCTCTGCAGTCAGTCTCCAGAACCTCATCTCACATTGTTTAGGAAGCCCTCCACCCTAAAAAGCTGGGTTCCAGGGGGCACAGATGCTTCACTTTCAGGAATGGTTGAGAAATATCTCTTGAATGAACTTCTACTTCATTTCAGAATTCTTCTTAAGAAGAATGAGCTTCTACTTACTTTAGAATTCAACTTCAGAAGACTTCCATGCTTTCACCTCCCGTCCCAACCATTTTTGATGCAATCTACATTTATTACTGGATAGCAAGCTTAGCTGTTGTTATTGCCTTTTTTAAAAACTGGGGCTGCAACAAATGCTGCATATCGATTCTTCTTCTGCAGGAATTCAGAGTACCCGCCAGTATGATTTTCAAGGAGTGCATAAATCACCCAAGACCCTTCTTCACATTTAGTAAGCTATTAGAGCCATTATTCAAGATTGGAAGCCAACCATATAGATAACTCACCATTTCCTCCTTTCTACTACCTATTCACATTATGGTCAACTCACTATAGAGTTTGAAAAAAATTGCTCTTGATGGCAACATTATGGGATATATATAGGACAACTTTACTAATATTTACTGTATATCCTTTATAAGGATAAAAAACTTTGTAAATACCAGAAAATAATAAAAATATTATCTGATTTCAAATTCAGCTGCAGATAAAACCAAATGACTCTTCAGTTTTATCTGAAATATTGTATAAATGATTGTTAAAGAATATGCTATGATTCAGATCTGAGAGCTTTCAGAAATGGAGATCTTTGCCAAAAGGAAGCCTAAAGAAGCATCTGAGCTTATTCCTGGTCCTTGTTCTTAGGGTCCTGCACCTTAGACCCCACTCTGGAGCACATGGTCATCAAGGGATATTATTCCCTTTTGACTCAGACCATCTCAGGTTACTCTAGTTACCAGGGAGATCTTAAGAAGCATTCCCTCTCTCTCTTATTTTTATTGAAACTTTTAAAAAAGAAAATACAAACTAATACAAACTAATATAAAGTAAGGAAGAAAAAAGAAAAAGAAAGAAATCAAAGAGAAACCAAGAAGTGTAAGAAAAGGAAAAAAGTTAAAGAAAAATAGAAAAGAAAGAAAAAAGATACGAAGTGGCTACCAATATTTTTCACAGCAGTTATAAATACAATTATACGTTAACTTCTCTCTCTAAAGTTACATCATAACACTCTTCTTTCTATAATCTATCCTGTCTAATCATCAAAGCCATAAATCACAAGTTCGTTTGTTTTTTTTCCATTTTTATGCAAAAAGTCCATAAGAGACTTCCAGTCACCAATACATTTCTAAGAAGAAATTACTCTACTTTCTTGATGATTGATAGTCCTACTTTTTTCTCTTCACTGGAAAAAAAACCCTCCGTGTTTGCTTACAGTGATGTGAGCACTCAGTGCCTCCAGCCATTTAGAACAGATTTAGCAATGTATCAATAAAAATCTGAGTAGGCATTTCATGCAAACGTTTATTGTATTTCTCATTATCATCTACCTATCTTGAGAAATAGGGATTCTAATTCTACTTACTGGTTCTGTTTAACAATTCATATTCAATGCAATAAATAGATAATGAAGAATAAAGCTCTTTAAACTCCCACTTTGAACTCCAATTAATATAATTACTTTCTTTTTAATCCTCTCCATGGGTGTCTGATAGAAAAGAATTCTTACTACATTTTTTTAAAAGGATATTGAATATTCATATCACTTTTGTGGTTTTGGACATTCACTGATATTAATCAATGAGGAAAAGCATTTTCTTTTTCATTGTTAATAAATCAGATCCTATAGGTTTTAAGATTAGAAGTTGTACAAGTCAAATAAATTACGTTTTTGCAATATTATTCATGGTTAATGCTTTTTACAACAGCAAAAGGAGATCCCATTCTAAAACTAACATTTATTTTATGTTATGGTACTTAAAACAACAATAGCAGCAACAAAACCCCTTACTATGGCTCTAAGTGTCTTGAATATTGTTCCAATATTCTAAATGTGCAATAAAAAGTATAGCCTCAAATAAAAGTAGTTGGAATTAATAGACTAATGAACTACCTTAGGAGTGATTTCTTCAGGCTCCACATTTCCTCCCAAGAGGAATTCCACTTGAGGACAGATGGACTAAATCCATGGGATAGTATGTCCCTTTGCATCAAAGTATTTATTCCTTAGAATTGCACAACATACACCTTTCTAGATTTACAAGTGTTAAAAGTTTTGATGGCTCTTTTGTACTGCAGAATGAGGAATCTTTTTCCAACTAACAAACTTTACTCATCAGCTGCATCTGATGAAGTGAGCTGCAGTTCAGAAAACTTATGCCTCTTAAGAAAATTTATGAGTCAGAAAATGTGCTACCAGATTCTTGATGTATTGTAAAATGGTGGAGCATAAATGACCAAACCAGGACATTGGCATGGAAATGGTTACAGGAGAAAAGAAGGCAAGGGGAGGAACAAAGCAGAAGCATAAACATGTACACTGCATTCTTAAATCAGTAAGCAATGGTTTGTAGATCATAAACCATCATATTAATATCAGTGAATGGAATTTATTTAGAAAAGTAAATAATGTTATAAACCATTGCATTAATGCCTAAATTGGGACAAATCCCCCCCTTTTTTCCCATTTGTCATTTTTAGCCCTAACAAAACACTTGGTACATCAAATGATTATTGTTGATGGGTTTTGATATACCTCGGCTATGGTCTGTGTCATATGGCTTTTATATGGTTTTTTATATTATTTATACCTCTGTTTTTTGTATTGTTTTTGTTTTTATATTTTTTCCAAGGTTTTTATTGACCTATGATTAACAAACAATATCAGGTAACTACATTAACATAAATCCAAGATGCATATAAAGAAAAAAAAATATATAGAAAATATAAAAAATAACTACTACAATGTAAATAAAGAGACAGGTACTGCACATATACAGAATTACCATATATGTAAAGTATACCATGTTATAGTCTATTGGTATTGAGGTAAATCAAAAAATCCATCTAAAATTTATAAAACTGTGGTTCCTGCCTCTCATGTCTCATTATTTTAACTTTATCTGTGATTTTTTTTGTAATGTGGCAATTGAAGAGAACTTGTTGATCCACATCTCAAATGTTATATTTTCCATTGTTGTACAATTATTATTTTGGCTGCTAAAATTAAATAGATAATAAGTTTTTCATTTTTAAGCTTGAGGTTTAGTCCTGTAAATAAATGCAGTAAGCATAACTTTGGGGAGCATTACATTCTTTGTTTAGTGATGTAACTTACTTCCCAAAAGTTTTATGCCAAAAGAGTATAGTTTTTTCACATGACCACCACAAATGAAAAAAATGACCCTTTTTTGACATCTCCAGCATTTGGAAGAATAATTTTGATATATCGTTCTTACATTGAAGCTGAGGTGAATTCACCCAGTTTCCATAATTTCTGCCAATTTTTCTCCTGTGTGGGATTACCAAGATCAGTATCCCAAGCTTCCTTTAAGATATATGATGGATGTCCTATTTCTAATTGCAATAATAACCTATAATATCTGACTTATAACCTCTAATATCTAACCTATAACCTCCATCCTCACTCTTCTTGACCTCTCAGTGGCTTTTGATATCATCGACCATGGTATCCTTTTGGGCCGACTTAGGAGTTGGCAGTTGGCAGCGCAGTTTTATGCTGGTTCACTTCCTTCCTCCAAGGTCAGTCCCAATCAGTGTTGACTGGGAGTGAGAGGTCCAGCCCACGGCTGCTCTGTTGTGGAGTACTGCAGGGTTTGGTACTCTCTCCGCTCCTTTTTAACTTCTACATGAAACCACTGGGTGAGATCATCCGTCACCATGGGATGAGGTATCATCGATATGCAGATGATACCTAATTATACATCTCCATCCCAGGTGATTTGAATGATGCTGTGACCCTTTTGTGGTGTCTGAAGGCTGTAGGGGTCTGGACAGGGAACCACAGGCTTCAGCTGAACCCTAGTAAGATGGAGTGGCTGTGGATTGGAGGCTCCTCTGTAACTGGGGGTTTACCATCTTTGGTTCTCAATGGGGTTGCACTGCCCCAGACAGACCCGGTGCATAATCTGGGGGTCCTCCTGGACCCACGACTCCTGCTTGAGGAGCAGGTGGCAGTCATGGCCAGGAGGGCCTTTGCTCAACTTCGTATTATGCGTCAGTTAGGCCCCTTCCTGGACCAGGAGTCCCTCTGGTCTGTCACTCATGCCCTGGTCATCTCTCACTTAGACTATTATAATGTGCTGTACATGGGGCTACCGATGAAGAGTATCCAGAAGCTACAACTGGTTCAAAATGTGGCTGTGCAGGCAACCTTGGGTGCCCCAAGGATGGCACATATAACATCTTTGCTGTGGGAGCTGCATTGGGTTCCAGTTTGTTTCTGGGTCCAATTCAAGATGTTGGTTATCACCTTTAAAGCCCTACATGGCATGGGTCCAGGTTACTTGAGGGACCGTCTCACCCCTATTACGTTGACCCATCCCACCCAGTCCAGCGGAGAAGGCATGTTGCAGATCCTGTCAGTGAGAGAATGTCGACTGGCAGGTCCTAGGAGGAGAGCCTTCTCTGCTGTTGTCCCCACCCTATGGAATACTCTCCCCTCAGAGGTGAGGCAGGCCCCTACCCTCCCAATTTTTCAGAGGGAATTGAAGACTTGGCTCTGCCAACTTCTGTGGGGTGAGGAAAGATACAACCGACCCTGGGGATGGCTGGAGTCTTGATGACGCTCCCTGAGTTGATTAACGCCTAATTAACATCAGTGTCTTGGAAGTATCATATAGGAAGTTTGTTTTCTAGCATATTTTAATTAATTAAGTAATATTTATCTATTTTAATTAATGTTTATTCTGTTTCTACTGTAAACCACCCAGACTCACTCTGTAATGAGATGGGTGGTAACAAATCTGAAAAATAAATAAATAAATAAATTTTTGAGATTGTTCCTTTTGATTGTTCTAAATAGTGAAGTATTAAATTCTCAAAATTGGTATAAGGCCATGGTGTTCAAACTCTAATATCTCTATTGCCCAAAAGAGATTTGAGTTCAAACCAAAAGAGCCATTGTAATTTGTCACCTATTTGTTGCTCTAGCTGATCTTTACTGAGAGGTTCCCTATGACTATAAAAATCTTTTAGTCTATAAAGATTATATTCTCTCAAAAATTTCATTTTAGCCAAACCATAATGATTATCCTGATCTATATATATTATTAAAGGTGTTAAAGGAGAAGTATCCCTTATCAAAGCTATGTATTTTGTCTTCCAAATTTGAAGCATCATTTTAGTGAAAACATTTTCAATCTGTTTTATTCTAGAAAAATATTTGAGGGGTGGGGAACATTGATTTATAAAATTATTTGGCTCCAATATAGTTTCAGTTTGTTTAGAAGAGTTCTAACTGTGCTGCTTGATAATATATTATCAAATTGGGAGTGCCCCAGCCTCCCTGTTTCTTTATTCTCAATTTTTATTTTATTTTTTTGCATGAAAGCAGAAGATAATAGATAGATAGATAGATAGATAGATAGATAGATAGATAGATAGATGATAGATAATTTGCCAATGTCTTAAAGCGTGTTCTGGAATTTCCATTGGGAAGCATTGAAATAGGAAGTTGATTGAAATAGGAAGTTGGATTTTCATTTTTACCACTGCAATTCACCCTAAAATGTTAAAATGTTTTGAATCTCAGGTTTTCATTTCCCTATTTAATTTCTTCCATGTTGGTATATAATTATTAGTAAAATTTTTATTAATATCCTTAGTAATAGTGATGTCTAAATATTATAAAGATTTATATACCATTAGAATCCCTAAAACTGTAGAAATTTCCTTTTGAATTTTTGGGGTGTATGAAAAAACATCAGATGTGATTTGTGTAAATTAACTGATAATCCTAACACCTCTGCAAATTCCTCTCACTCCTTCTTAATATAGTTAGCTGAATGGGAAGCACTTGAGAGGCTCAGAACCATATCATCTGCAAATAGATTTAAAAGATATGGCTTGTCTCCCAATTTTATCCCATTAATTTGATTGTTGGAGCAAAGTGCTATTGCCAGTCATTCTATAGCTAGATTGATAAAAAAAAGGTGATAAGGGGCTTGGTACTTCTTAAAATCATGATAGAATCTGAATCATAACTGTTAAGTCTTATCTGAGCTTTAGTTGGTCCATATATATGTCCAATCATCTTACAAAAGCCAGCCCCAGATTTGAATTTATTTAATATTTGTTTTAAAAATAGTAGTTCCAGAGAATCAAAGGCTTTAAATATTATCTAAAGAACATATGGCTAGTGAAAATGTATTAATTTTAATAATTTGTGTAATATTTTATAATTTCCTGATGGGTAGATATATTTTGATTTGGAATAAAACCAGATTGATTTATATGATTAATTTTACTTATAATCACTTTTAATTGGTTAGCTAACAATTTAGTATATAGTTTATAGTCCACACTAAGAAGTGAGATGGGCCTATAGGATGCCAATTCCTGGGAATTTTTACCCACTTTAAGGATCAAAATTATCTTAGACTGTTTCCAAGACTCTGGTAAGGTTGCCCTTGGTGCAAAGTATTGCATAAAAATAGAAATTCAGGTACAGTATTAAGATCTCTTTAAACTCTTTATAAAATTCTCCTGACAGTCCATCAGGGCCAGAAGATTTTCCACTTTGAATAGAATTAAAGACTTCAGAGGTTTCTGAAATAGAGAAAGGAGATTCCATAAGTTGTATATCTTCTGAAGCTAATTCCGAGGATGTTTTTTTTCCTTAGCTTTTATCCATTTATTTGCCAGCATTCTAGAATTTTTATTATCATGTTCATAGTATCTTTGCTGGGCAAAAAAAAATTGAGAGGAGATTTTATCTGTCTCCAAATCATCTAACTCTCTCCTTTTATTTACTATCTGTTTGTATATACTAGCTGATCCCGTTCTGTTATATTTTGTAATAAATTGTTAATTTCTGAATAAAGCTTACTTGCCTTTTGTGATGTTTTTTAATCATGCTCATCTGATTTATACTTGTTGTTCAGTCGTTAAGTCGTGTCTGACTCTTCGTTTCAAGATTAACAGAAGATGAAGCCGTTAACAAAAATATGAAAATAGAAGATCAAACAGAATTGATGAATAAAGCAGATGTTAAGGTTGAGAAGAAGGTAAAATATCTGGGTATCACTATGACAAATATGAACTGTATGTTATTTCAAAATAACTATATTAAGACATGGAATGAAGTAAAAAAAAGGCATGTTAAAATGAGAGAAACTACAACTGTCATTGCTAGGAGAATGATAAAAATGAATGTCTTGCCTAGAATGATGTTTTTGTTCAGACAATACCTGTTTTGACAACTGATGCACCATTTAAACAGTGGCAGAAGGATATATCTAAATTTGTGTGGCAGGGAAAAAAAACACGAGTTAAATATGAGGTGTTACAAGATGCAAAGGAAAGAAGAGGATTGGGCCTACCTGATTTGAAATTGTATTTTGCAGCTTGCTGTTTGGTTTGGAAGAAAGAGTGGGTGCTGCTGAGAAATAGAAGGCTCTTGGAGTTAGAAGGACATAACCTGGGATTTGGGTGGCATGGATATTTGTGGTATGATAAAGTCAAGGTTAATGTGGATTTTAAAAATCATTATGTTAGATGTGCCATATATGGAAAGATACAAACCCAGATTTGCCCAAAAACACCTTTGTGGCTGTCAGCACAAGAAGCATTCTATAGATGAGAAATAATAGGCAAACAGAAATGGCTAACTTTCTGGGTAAAATTCTAGTGACTCTGTGAGATACTGGAATTTTGTCAAGGGGAATGTAAAATAAAAACAAGAGAAGAACTTCTGGCAGACAGATGCAGTTGTCAATGGTTTTCTTATTTACACTTATTAGAAAAATTTAAATTAGACAAAAGAGTTTATGGTTTTGAACATTATAAGACTGAGTTTGAAATAGAATTGTGTACAAATGATGAATATGCAATTGCCAAAATATATAAACTTCCATTGAAATTTGAAACAAGAAGAAGTGAAAAAATGAATGATAAAATGGGCTAAACACTGTGGTTATAATATATAGATGGAACAGTGGGAAAATATGTGGTTGAAAGGATTGAAATTTATACTATGTTATAATCTTAAAGAGAATTTTTATAAAATGATGTATCGTTGGTATATGTTACCAAAGAAATTGTCTAGAATGTATAAAGGCACTTAAAATTCATGTCAGAAATGTGAACAGCAAGAAGGGACATTTTATCATGTTTGGTGAATGCTAGAAAATTTTGGATTCAAATACACACACTGATTCAGAGGATTTTGAAAATTAATATACAACTGAGACCAGAGGTCCTCCTTTTGGGACTGATGGACAAACAGTTGGAAAAAAGTCCTGGAAATTTGTTTTTGTATATGATAACTGCAGTGAGATTGTATGCACAAAGATGGAAAGATTTGGCATTACCCATAATGGAGGAATGGTTGGTGAAGGTGATGGAACTTGCTGAGATGGCTAAACTGACTTCTTTGATCAGAGAAAAGACAATATCTACATTTATTGCTTACTGGAAACCTCTTATGGATTTTTTGCAGAAAACAGAAAAAAAATGAACTTATGATTTTGATGATTCAACAGGATAGATTATAGAAAGAAGAGAGTCATGTTGTAACCATAGAGTAAGAGATAAATTTATAATTGTACTTAAAACTGCTGTAAAGAAGATTGGAACCCATGTCTTTGTATCTTTTTTCTTTCTTTTCTATTTTTTTCTAACTTTTTTTTCCCTTTCTTGCACTTTTAGCTTTCTCTTTGGTTTCTTTCTTTTTCTTACTATATTAGTTTGTATTAATTTTTATCTTCCTTTTAAAAATGTTTAATACAATTATTTATATATAAAAAAAGAAAAATCACCCTACTCCCGTATCTCTCCCTCCACTCCATTCTCCACCCTGTGCCGTGCCTCCATATCTAACCTCCCTGCCCTCTAATCTCTCTTAGACTGATAGTGAAAGAATCACAGAGGATCCTTTAAGGATCCTCTTCATGATCTAAGGGAGTATGTGACCTACAGAGATTCCTTCTTCCCCTCCCCAGCCAGTAAACTCCCAAATTTAATTTCTATAGTTCTTAGCCATAATTTTACCTACATTATTATTTCATTTAATTGTTTTTCTCTATTTATTTAACTCCCTCCTTTCCCCCCTTCCTCTAAATCTAAAGGTTAAAAAAGAGTAATACAGTCAATATAATTTCTCTGCAACTCGATGCAGCGTTCTTATCTAATCTCCCGCTTGTGGCTGAGCCTGCTTTCCACAGCTCCAAGGACAAGTTGTAGATTGCTCCCTTCATCCCTTGTTAGAGAGCGCTGCCAGCAAGCTCTGCATCTCAGTCAAAGCTGAAATAACTTTTCTTCCTTGTGACATAAAAACAATCAACTTGAAAGGAAATCCCCATTCGTAACGAATCTCGTCCTGCATAAGTTTTTCTGTCAGTGGTTTTAATTCCTTTCTTCACTGCCATGTGTCTACACTGATGTCTTGGAAGGATAGTCTCTCACCGACCTATTTAATTTCCTGAAGTTCATGTGGTTTGCTTATAATTTTATCTTTTATATTTGAATTTACAAATCTGACCCAAATGTCTCTAGGTTTCTGTGTGTTCCTAGGAGAATAAGAGGGACGCGGTGGCGCAGCGGCTTAATGACGCTGAAAGTGCCGGCCAGAAATGGCTGAAAGCTTCAGCGGTTCGAGTCCAGCCTCGCATTAACAAGGTGAGCTCTTGTTTCTATACCCGCAGCTTCTGCCCACTCAGCAGATCGAAAACGTACGTGAGTAGATAAATGAGCCCTCTCACTCCGGTGGGAGGAAAATGCTGGCAGCGACTCCACAGAGAGACGGGACAGTTGCCGGCGTCCCAAAAAGGGGCGCGAAGCAACGGAAATCCCGCCTCCTGTGCTGCCAGCTGGGCTGACGCTCTAGGAATTAGGCTCTAGCAAAGTCTAATTCCGAAACTAGAAAGATGCAATTGCCTTGAAAACCGCTAGGGGGCGGTCACTGCAGGGTCAGTAATGACTGTTAAGCAGATAAAAAAAAAAAAGGAGAATAAACCTGGTGAGTACATTCAATATCTTTATCCATTAGGTTCAAATCAGAGCTCAGGTCATTAATTTTAGAAATGAGATAAATAATCAAATCAGTTGTTCCAGTTTTCTCTGACACTCTTTTGATCCTTAAATTATTTATCCTGTTATGATCCTGTAAATCTACCAACTCAGTCTTTATTTCAGAAATACTGTTTTGAGCCTTGCTTATCTCTAGGATATTACTTGTAGCCACATCATAAGCTTTGCTGGCTACCTAAGCTACATCTGCTATTTGCTGTGACATTTTGTAAAATTGTTTATTCATTTGCTCAGATATACCTGCCAAATCTTTAGTTACTCTCACAATGTGTTTATCCCATTCTGTTTTCAGTTCTTTTTTTTTTCAGTTCTTTTATTAGTTGTCCAGTTAAATCCATGTCAGATGTTTGTCCATGTCTGTGGGCAGTGCTTTCATCCTCTATAGCTTCTTCTTCATTGCTGGGAAGGGGTGCCTCCTCAACTTCCTTCAGGTCTTCCAAATAAGTTGTGATCCCTTTTCGCTTGCACAGAGTCTCATTCCTTAACATCCTGCTTAAATTATCTTACTGTTTGATAAAATATTTAGTAAAGTAAACTGGCTATATTAGAGAAAATAGCTGGATCGGGGGGAAAGCAGAGAGCTCAGCACGTGAGCCACACCCCATTTCATATTATTTTTGATCGCTGTGAGCTGCCCATAATCATATATTTGAGATGGGCAGCTACGTAAATTAATTTTTAAAAAATCTCAAGAAATCTCAAGAACCAGAAAACACTGAAATATCTGGGTAGATGAACATTTTAAATTGTAATTCTGAGCACATTTACCAGGAGTTGATCCCTGTAAAACTGCAATGTTGTCCATTGACCAATAACCCTAACCTTATGGCTATCTAATTTCAATTTCCATATTTTTCCACTCTTTCCTCTAGTACTCCAAAGGGGGTTAGGTGACCCTTCGAAAACAAGTTATCCAAAATGTATGAGCACATTTCTACACCCCCATCCTGCAATATTCTTTTTTTTTTTTTCTTGAAAACTGAATATGCGGTGCTTCTTAACTTCTAATACATGAATCTCCACCAATCCCTGGAGTAATTTTAGATACTCTGCTATATCACAATGAAAGCAATACAGGAAAATGTTGAAGGTATTTTCCAAAGTGAATATTGAAAAATGTCAGATTCAGAGGGGTTCATTCTATACTGTAATGCAACTGTGTTTAACATAGTGAATTGGAAAAGAAAGCAGAGTTGCTACTGTTAGTTTGGTAAGTTCTACAAAGTTTCAGTGAATTATACATTATTCAAGATAATATATACTTAATTGATACCATTATTCCAAATGGAAGGAATCATATTCTAGCTTCTAGATTGCTCAAGCAGCTTTGCAGTTAGCATTTGGAGGTATGTTGCCCTAACCCAAAGGTAAGATTGAGTTTTTACAACCAGTAGTCCTCCATGAATTTATCTGATCCTCTTAGTTAATAGTCATCATTGCATCTTGTGATAATGAATTCCAAAGACTAATTGTTTGCTCCCTGAGAAAGGGTTTCTCTTTGAAATCTCCTTCCAACCAGCTTTATTGGATGGCTGCTGGTCCTAGTAATTTTGGGAGAGGAAAGAGAAACATCTTCCTGTCTGCCTTCTCCATGCCCTGCACAATTTTATATACTTCAGTCACATCCTCCCTTTTCAGTTACTTTAAAGAAAAAGATGAGCCCAAGCCAATATAACTGTTATTCGGTAGTATCATGTCAAGCTGAAAGGAAGAGATTGAAAGCTGAAATGCATCTCGCACAAAGGACTTTATATACATGGTAAAAAGTAATTATGAGAACACAGTAGCCACACTTTGTATAGTAGGTGGAAAGGCACAGGGATTACCAAAGAGGGCTTTCAAAAATTCTACTCCACATATATCACCTAAAAGAATATGATGATAATATGATGATAATATTAAAACGATATAGCTACAGAGTAGCTAGAAGCCATATGCAATCCACCTTGAGAATTATTGGTGGGAGGCTTCCAGGAAAGCAATGATGGATTGAAGATGGCTCCATGCAAGTGGAGCTAATAGCCGTGGTGGAAAGAGGAGCCAGTGAAGGGATCAGTCCTTAGAACCCATCTCCGGATCAAGGATAGGGTGAGGATCAACCACAAGTTTGCTCCATACAGAGGCTCGCCTGTGAAGAGATTCCAAAATAGCGATGTCCGCTGGGTTTGAGAGCTCTGGGAGCTGAGGGAAAATCATCTTGCCTAAGCTGCAGTTTGGTGCCTTCAAACAGACATTGGGTTCGCCCACTTCCTCTCTTAACTACTTTAGAAAATTACTTATTATCAACCTTTTGGATGTTAAGAACCTTCTGAAGGGCAAGTTTTATCACACTGGGAGAGCTTCCTTCTGTCCTGGATGAAAGAAGTTTTATGTAAGTTTAAAGATTAAATAGAAAATAAAGTTTGGGGAAACAGCAAAAGAGCATCTAGAATGTTGATTTTGGAAAGTTAAGGAGCCAGATAGACTTGAAAGAATATTTTCTCTTGATTTATTAAAATTTTATAAAACTATACATGAAGATTTTGAAATTAACTGTAAGAAATCTTCCCATGGAAAAGTTTTGCTGACTGGAGAATAAACATATGACAAGAGGGGACTTTGAAGGTTGATTAGAGAGAACCAGAGAGAACTAAAGATTACAATTAAAGGAGAAGAGACCTATCAATACAATGGAGCAATATTATTTGAAGAAATTAAAGCTGTCTGGGAACAATGTACTCAGAAATTACTTTCAAGATTGTCCACCACTATAGAAATGGATATAACAGAGGTTACAGAAGAGGAACAGACTTTACAGGGCAAAATAGAGTCTGAGGCTGATTTGAACGTGGATTTGAAAACAGATTTTTAAAAAATGCCAGACTACAAGAGTGATATGGAAGAAGATGCGGATTTGAAAACGTATTTACAATGAAATTGGCTGATGTTTTAATAACTAAAAGGGACATACTGATAATAAATCAGAAGAGTGACTTGGATAGTTTTCTTCTTTTTGGACTTACAGAAGAGACTTGTTAAACTACTGAAGCTGTTACTGAGAGGAGACAAAAAGAAAAAGATGAGAAATCAACTTGTGGGACACTATTTGTTGGGGTTAAAGATCAAGCTTTTTAAAAATAAACGGAAGGACTACAAAGTGAACTTATTTGATCAGGGTTAAATTATATATATTGTGGCTTCTGGTAGCTGTTAATGGAATTTCTTTATGACCAGGACCGAATGATGATGCTTTAAAGATTTATTTATAACTGGGGAAAGATTTCTTTTGCTCTGTCTCTTAGAGAAAGTGATAAGCTGGAGCACAACATTATTTATTTCATTAAGAGATGTGTGTGTGTGTGTGTGTGTATAATTTCTGGTAACTCTTAATAGACTTTGCTGAATAGAACTGGATGATGAGTTTTTATAATTTGTTTATTGATAAAAGATGAGTTATGGGAAGAAGAGATTTTTTTTATTATTGAAATACTAGAGAAGGTGTTAAGTTATGGGAGTTGTTTATACTTGGCTGGAGGGTGGGGGAGACACTTTTATATTTCTTCTTTTTTTACTTTTTTCCCTTTTTTCTTTTCTTTTTTCTTTGTACTTTTTCTTTTCCTCACTTTTTATATTTCTCTTAGTTTGTATTACTCTTTTATCTTTGTAAACTTTAATAAAATTATTACAAAAAAAAGAGAATTATTGGTGGGGAAACAGTAGTTTTCAATTTAATAATGGGTTTATCTCTTCCTTCCCTTCCCCAGTGATCTTTAAACTACATTAATGTTGTGTTACAATTTGTTCTCATGTCACAGAAATATCATTTATTACACTGCCATGAAGATGGAAATTAGCATTTCAGTAAAAAGGGTTAATTAACACTTGACCAATAGTGAAAATGGCATGGTGAAATGCATGCAGATATTGTTTAGAAAGTTCACATTTGTACTGCTTTTCAAGCCTTTTATGTCAAATTAACGGAATTTCCCCATTTGGTTGTTTATATGCGTACCTGACTCTATGAAAAAGGTTGGTTTGACCCAGGCCCAAAGGGAATCAATAGCTATTTTTTACAGTCCCTGTGTCTACAAATGTAGATCCCAGGTCATGGTAATTTTCATATGATGTACTCATATGTACTCACAGAACCTGAAAAAGATATCCAGAACCGTGTGATTATTTGCCCATTATTTTAATAGGTCTCACAGATTGAGATAGTCACTGTTTAAGATGAGGGTCTCAGGAACCTAGTAGAATATCTTGCTTCAGCAGCTGTATCCAGTGAGATTTCCTTCTGCACAACAACTAGAGAAAAGTAGATGTATCCTATCTATCTTTGCGCTGGTCACATTAGATCTGAGAAGGTAACTCTGGCTGTATCTGATCTATACCACTCTGTTCTAGGAACTCTCAATACCATTTTCTTTCCTGTATTTTTTAAAGCTGTTTAGAAGTAATAATAACACCACCAACAACAATAAGCAGACTTTTGAATTCAAACAGACAAGCACCTGCCACATAACATCCCAGACTTAACAACTGTTGATAAAAAAGGCCAAAAAGTCTAGATAGTGGACGTTGCAATACCTAGAAACAGCAGAAGAGAAGAGAAAGAACTGAAGAAAATAATAAAATACACCTGCAAATAGAAGTAGAAAGAGTGTGGCAAAAGAAAGCAAAGATAGTACCAATAGTAATAGGCACCTTGGGTGCAATCCTAAAACTTCTGGATTACTACTTGAAGACTATCAGCATTGACAAAATCACCATCAGTCAATTGCAAAAGGCAGCTTTACTTGGAACAGCTTCCATCCTGTGACGATACCATTAATAACATCAAACAACAACATCTGCCTATCCCAGGTCATTGGGAAGGACTAGATAGGTGGATAAAATGCCAAATCCAGTCTAAACATCTGGCTGACTGTGCAACCAACAATAATAACAGTGCCAGCATACTTTTTAGCTTTTTAGCTTTTTATTTCTATTCTAGTCTTGTACATGTCTAGTTTTTATAAATTTAATAATTTTTAAACTTTTTATAATTTAATTATGTATTGTGATTTTAGTGACTGTAAGCCGCCCAGAGTCCCCCATTGTAGGGGAGATGGGCGGGGACAAATCAAATAAATAAATAAATAAATATAAATACTACAAAGCATAGCCTCCATAATCAAGTTAATTTCCAAGAAAGCCCTTTGGCCAAAGGCAAAAGACGTTCTTAGAAAATAAAAATGGTGAATAGTTGTAGCCCAGTGCTTATTCTAGAAATGTGCTTGTGTGCCTAGGGAAAAAAGTAATTAAAAAAGGAAATTCAACAATAACCCGAAGATACTTCTAAAGATAACCCCATTCATTTGTCTGGCCATTTGGTAAGAGGCCACATTCACCACGAACACCATTTTGTGAAAATACTTAAGTGATGCTCACAAAATTCCAGATGTGCCCCACTACCCCTCCAAAAATTGAAACCTTGCCTTTCTCCCATTTCCTTTCCCCAGGGTAAGGAAAAACACTGAAGGCATTACTGCTTCCTGGGTCTCAAGAGCAGAGCTAGAAACAGGAAAGATTATTCCAAGATTACTTGTCTTCCTTTTCCACTTACTGTTTAGCCCTAATACAGTTTGGTGACCTCATACCATTGGATTCCTGGAATCATCCAGTGCAAATTTTCTTTAATAAATCAGAAGGTGACATTCCTAAGTCTCTCCCTAAATGCATCAAATGATGCCTGTTGGAAGTCCACTGAACATACTGAGACAGTGCAAAAAATATGCAGTAATCACACAGACGCCTAGGCAGTACAATGAAGGCTTTCAACTATTTAAGTGTGCACATTTGATGACAAGACTGTTAAAAGACTAACACAAGCTTTACAAAGACACTTTTGTTCTAACTTTCAAGAGCTATGCTGCACTTTAGGTGTCAAGGATTTCACGTGGTGCTCATACCAAGCTTCATAATCCTCTTCTAGCTAGTCTCAAATTAACATTTAATTTTAGCAAAGAACGAAAAACACTGTGATCCTGTGCCATTTTGTTCTTTTCATTATGCTTCATTTTGCTGTTGATTATATGAAATTCCCAAGAACATTCACGCTGAAGAACAAAATGGGAGAGGTGCATTAAGAACTGAGAACAAATTAGTTGTCAGAAGCAAATTTTATATGACATTTAGAAGCAAGAGGAGGGGGAAATGAAAGCTGCACTTGTTTGTTTGCCCAGGTCTTGGGAATGCAACTTTCTTAAGGACTGCCATACTATAAAGGACAATTTTCATATGGTTAAAATGTCCTTCAATAATTCTTGCAATGCATCAAGAACAAATAGCTTTGGATTCCACAGTAGGTAAGAAGATTACTTTGATCTTCTTTACATCTGAAAATGTCATCCTCTATTTTCATATATTTTTTTATACTCACATTTCAATAATATTGCAAAGCTTAATTTGGGGAAACTTTCAGGAAAAGTATCAGTGACCTGTGAAGCCAGGCTTGACCCAGATCACTGTACCCTGCAGAAATAAAGGATACTGTAATATAAATGTTAAAGTGAAGAGCTTCGACAACTTCAAGTTCCCATTTAACTGTGGAGCTTGCTGGATGATTCCAGTCATTCACTCTCTCAGCCCAACTTACTTTACAGGATTTTTGTTGTATGGATAAATTTAGAGAAGATGTTCCATATAAACTACTTTGAGCTCCTAAGGTAGGATGTAAATGCAAATCATTGCCATCGTCTTTCCCTATATTTTCCCACTTATGATTCTATATGTGGATGAATGCATCTGTTTGAGTGGAAAGATGTATGGTAAGTTTTGGGGCCTTAGTCCTCTAAATGTTGCTCGACTACTACACCCACTGTCACTAACTCTTAGCTGCTTGCTTGTTTGTTTGTTTGCTTATTGATTGATTGATTGATTGATTGATTGATTGATTGAACCAATTTATATAGCCACCCATCTCACCACAGGCGACTCCAGGTAGTGTACAACAAAACTAAAAAGAGTCAGTACATACACTAAAAATATAAAAATAAAAATAAAACAGAGAATAAAAGGACGTTAAAAATAAGGGAGCCACATCACTAATTCCCCCATCCCTTGGGGTCCCCAGGCCTGCTGGCAGAACCAAGTCTTAAGGGACCTCCAGAAACTCAACAATGACAAGGCCAACCTCACCTCAGGGGGGAGAAGATTCCACATTGCGAGCACCACAGCAGAAAAGGCCCATCGCCTAGGGTCCGCCCAATGTAGCTCCCTAGGTGACAGAACCTATAACATTTAGGGTACATCTTTCCCTGCTGGATATAAGGAACATTTGTTTGCCATCTTCATGCAGCCAAGAGATCTGAGACCTATTGAATGTTGCTAGTTTGTTCATCAGTTCTCACCATCACTCTCCTTCTCAGGATCAATAATGATCCTCATTAGGTTTGTGACGCTTCATTTCCTCCTCCTGTCTCTACCTAATACCCACCAAATGTCACAGCTGGCCAAGAAGTATCTATTTGGAATGGGTGAAATATATAGGTAGTTAAAAAGGCTGTAATCTCTAGCCATAGGAGAAAAGAACTATATGAGACAATAATTGTAGATGACATTGCTGGGAGACAAAACTTAGATTGCAGGTAGAGGATGGAAGTAAAGCAGAGGCGTTGGCATGCTACATTGAAAAAGCAAAAGGCTTAGTAGGGCTTCACTCCTTCCTCAGTATGGCTGATGGACTACCTTGTGCCAAATAGATAAAATAAATACCCTATGGAAAGAAAGTTTGGATCAGTATGCACAGATGTGATATTTGTCAGCCTTACACATCCTGGTACTATCCATAACTAATCTAATGGCCATCAATTGTCTGTTAAGTACAGCAATAATTATCAGTTACGAGTGATTAGATGAGTTATTCCTATCTCTAGCCACTCTCCCTTCCATGCTTCATGTACGTACCATCTTTTTCTATCATGCAATCGTCCATATCTGCATGACTTTTCAAACTGTGTCACTATTCATGGTGGTACTCCTACTAAACCAATATTACTGCATGGGGTAAAGTCACATTACTCAAAAATGTTTCTAGGGGTCCAGAGTATTATTTTCAGGCACTAAAGTAGCAGTAGTAAAAAGTATGAACCCAATAAAAGAGTTAATATTCATTGATATTTTCAAACAAATGTTTTAATTGTAGTTCCCCCGCCACCTATAAAGAAAAAAATAAAGGTAAATAGTGACATTAATGTTTAAAAAAAGATGTTGTTTCAGATGTATTCATCATTCTGTTAAGGCACATTTCTAAAGATAGGAGCAAATGTAAGTGATAAATAATAAAGCAAGTAAATTATTAAATGGTTTAGAGCCGGATATAAAGATGAGACAGTGGATTCTAATGCAGAACAATGATCCAAGAGGTGACACGTAGTAGTCACATTACTTTAAAATTTATCTGAAGTATCATTTAGTTTAGACAGTAATTATAAGTAAATAGCCAGTCAACAGGGCACTGACAGTATCTATTTGAAAACAGTAGATAGTGATTCATCCAGCCAAAAATAACAAGGTGGTCAGAGGAAGATTTGGCAGAATGGGGGGTTGTGGTGGTGGTGAGAAAAACATTTGACAGAAACATAGAAGTATATGGAAAGGGAGAGACTCTCTCCCTTTTAAAAAAGTTAATTATATACATTTTCTATCATTCAGCTCAACAAATTACTGGTTTGAAAAGGTAAGAGAAAGAATGGCCCATGTCAGGCGCACAATTACAACTGACATTTATGAGCCTACTGTTGATAACAGCTATTTTTCTACACAAATACTAAAGCTTTTGTGTATATGGGTGAATGTTCCTTCTCAACTGTGTCTAATTAGAACAATTTTCAATAGGCCTTCTCTAGAGCAAGGAGCTTCAGGAAGAAAGTATAAGAAAAATTACTTAAAATGTTAGGCTACGATCATAAGCCACGTGCTGTGAAATTAGAATCAAATGAACTGACTTCTCATCAAGTGTACTTAAGCTCCATATGTTAAATACTTAACTTCCTTGAGTAAAGGACTTTCAATTGTAGCTTTGTGCTAGGTCTATATATAAAATGCCACTTTGTCGGTATAATTGTGCATGCATGTAATAAAATGAATTATAGTTCACAAAAGGTTATAGAGAATACATTTCTTAACCCTTCCAAGTTCCATTAGATTCTTTGTTGGTTCCTGTGTCATAGCTGCCCAGATAGAAAATATCTACAATGGATTACTTATGCTGCATTGGCATTATACATGAAGAAAGCTGCCATAATTTCACCCTGCAGCTGGCAATACTACCAAAGACAAAGCTTTTGTCCTGGAATGATGCAATTGGCAGCTAAGAGGGCTTCAGCAAGGTTCCTACACAGATCATCTGCCCCTTCACCATTCATTCATCACAACTTCTTTCTTCATCTCTTAATGGTGTGTTGCAAAATAGTGATCACAATAGTGCTGTGTAGTTTTTGTAAGATGGTGGTTCTTCCTACTGTAGTACTGTACAACAAAAGTCCATACTGCAAATAGGTATAAATACTGTGATCTGACTTTGGGATGTAAGGTGTATGTATGCATCTATGTGTGTGTGTGTGTGTGTGTGTGTACAAATATATCCACAAACACAAACCACTTTATACTGTATATGATATATGTATACACTATGCATAAAATTTTGGGGTCTCTTGAATGTCACTTGGGATGTATGTGACATGTTCAATCCTTAGTTTATGTTTGACCCTCAAATCTTCCAATCATGGTGTAGCCAAGACAGTGTGGTTTTCAAAATCTCCGTTAGAAATATTCTTCTACCAAAGAAAATGCTGTTGTCCATGTAGTAAGCATGAAAGGTATTTGCAGCCCAGGGTGGGTTCATAAGAAGAGCGAAGTTGTATCCAGTCCAGTACTCCAATTGACTGGGTACCGGCTACAAATGATGCAGAGTTCCAAGCTAGCAACATGGGGACTTGTTCATTATTGATTTAGGATATTGCTTGTTAACAACTAGCTGTTTTAGAGTAGAGAAGATGAGATAAAAGGTGAAAGGGAAGACCAGGGATGAGAAGGAGGAAAATGTAAAAGAATAATGGGATAGATCACCTCTTTATAGAAGAATTCTAAAAGTGACCATTTTAAAAGATGATCTATTAGACATATTTTTGTCCCTGAGGTCAGTTGACATTATAACAGGCCATCATCAGGTATAGATGATGCCCTGAAAAAGCATTCTTCTGAACACAGATCAAAATAGGCAAATTAATAATTCAAAGAAGTCACAGCATATTAACAAGAAGATGGCATTAAGAAAGACAAACCTCTTGCCAGCCTTGTCATCTTATATGAGAGAACAGGAGGGAATCCATCACTGGCAATACATTTGTCTGCAATCTCTGCCAAGGAGCCAGATGCTCCAGTTATACTAATGCACCCAGTTCTTGAGCCTGCCAATTTTACAATTGCTATTTACAGTAGAAAATTAGGTGGCTAAATTCTAATTTGAGAAAAGTCATGCATTGTTGTCAGTGAGGAAAAAAAATGTGATTATCAAATGCCTATCATGTCAGAAAAGTCTTAGATTGCATGAGGACCTTGTCCTATGTGGCATTTGAAAATGTGGAAAATTATAGATGAACATTATTACGATGCTTTATTTTAGGATCAGCATGTAACAATCAGCCTCCTTTAAGCTGGTAGGAAATGCCCATGTAGAGAATCAGGGAGATGACCTCGAGAGTAATAGGCAAGAACTGTTATACATGCAAAGAAGCCTGAAACATTCTTTAAGTCTTGGGAAACAAGACAATATTCAGAAGAGACTTAGGTAGGCTGCTCCCCGATTCATTGGGATGTAAGAGGGAGGGGAGGTAAAGTACAATCAGGCTTGCAAGGTTCTGTTGTTATAGCCTATTTCAATAAAGTAGAGTTGAATTCTTCAGTAGACTCTGTTTCCTAATCTGATCTACTCAAAAGGGCTGACAGCCCAGGACTTTACATGCTCCCAGAAGATTATATCGACAATTATCTTCTATAATTTGAGCACTGGAATATATGGAATGTTTGTCAGAAGGAAAAAGGTGGATTGTCTAGGCAAGGTCTTCTCCATCCTTTGACCATTCTGAGAACCAGTGTGGTATCATAGTCAAGATATTGGATTTAGGTTGCAGTCCCCACTTCATCACAGAACATACTGAGTTTGGGATGAGTTTAAAGGAGTTGTAGTGCATGCAGCTGCATTGGGCCCCAGAAGAGTGGGAGTCCCCTAAGCATAGCAACAGGATGAATTAATATGGGTGAATTTCTGATCTGGCCTTGATCAATCAACTAATACTGCTCTATGTTAGTCAATGGGAAAATTGGCTGATGTACCTCTTACATAGGACAGCTCTTTGTTAGTGTGACAGAGACCCTTCTAGACAGAGAGGTGGGGAGCTGACTAGTAAGTAACAGAAAGCAAACACCGGACTTTCCAAAGATGTAGAAAACCTGCAGAATAGAAGACTATTCTCCCCAGGCCCTTGAGCATTCAGGAACAGGGTTTGACAACAAAAACACTCTTTGCAGCCTCAGTGATCCTAACCAAGAACTCAAAGTGACTCCCAAAATAAAATATCTAACGAAGGAAGTAAAGGGATCTAGCAGCTGCAGTTTGAGGCTCATTCTCCTGTTCCCACACAAGCAGTGTCAATAAGCTTTCCAGCCTTGGCCATGAGCATATAAGCAACTCCTTCCTTGAATAGCCTGTGGCACCTTCCTTCCCTCTGTGGAAGGCTTTCCAACATGAGGAACCAGCTTTCTTCTCTCTGCCTGGGCAATGAGCTGAGTCCCAGCCAGACTAGGGTTACTAGATCTCTGAACAGGTGGAAGAAGACACGGACAATTGGAGAGGAGGACAAACGCAGAGGGGAGAGGAGGACACACTGTTTAACTTTCTTGGCATCCATGACAAAATTTACCCTGAAAAAAATGCAAAAAAAAAAAAAATGTTTTTAAGCCTACATATATGTGGAATTACTTTTCCCAGCATCAGAAATATTGGTTTTCCATCGCAATATTTTTCCAACAAATCTTTATTTTCCAAAACATACGCTAGCAATAATATAGAATCAACAACACGCTTTTCAAATTTCACCATAGAAACATGTGATTAATCATGTGATCTACAGACGACAGTGATTATAGATTTGAAGGGGCTGGGTTGAAGCCAGTTGTTGGAATCTGGAAATAAATAAAATAATGTAAACCTAGGCTGTCAAGTCTGCCGATGAAAGAAAAAAAGAAGTAGACAATTTACAAGGTCACAATACATGAAAATTTGAATAACTACTGTTGTGAAAACAGTACTAAATTTTTTTAAAAAGTTACTCAAAAAGCCAGAAAATATTTTATTTTAAGGCTATGCCTGCTGGATGGGGGACATGAGGACAAAAAGGAGGACAGGCCCTCAGCCAGGCAGCATAGAAAGGTGGGGGAATCTGTTTATACAGGCCTGATCAGGGTAATCCAGCAGGTTCTTTCTCTGAAGGCTTCTCTTTCTCATCCTCCAGCATCTACCATCTCCCTCAACCTTCTTCAACCCCAACCCCTGCCCTTTATTCAAGGCAGTCTTTATGCTTAGCAAGCACAGAGTCTGTAGGTACTCATAATCAGACTAACAGGATTTTCACAGGGCCAGGTCTGTACATTAGCTAACGTAAGTCTATATTATTATTGTTACTATTATTGTTACTATTATTATTATATTTTTATCACACCTTTTTATAAATAACTCAAGGTGGTGAACATACTCAATATTCCTGCCTCCTACTTTTCCCACAACAACAACCCTATGAGGTGGGTTGGGCCGAGAGAGAGAGTGACTGGCCCAAAGTCACCCAGCAGGTTTTCATGCCTAAGGCGGGGCTAGAATTCACAGTCTTCTGTTTTCTAGGCCAGCACACCAAACTGGCTCTATGTTAGCCAGTAGGTAGATCAGTCAATACGGTCATTCTCTAAAGCAGGATTTTACTACATGGTAACTTTTGTGCCAACAGGTTTCTTCTAGATGCATTTCAATTTTTAATTCAGGTTGCTTTAATTAATTAAATTTCTATGGCCACCCATCTTGCTGCAGTGGCTCTGACTGGCTAACACAATTTGAAACATCAGTACAAATAACAGAATAACAGAAAGCTAATAATAAAATGAAAACATAAAAAGCTTAAATTGGCAGTCAAGGATAACCAATCACCAACATGTTTTGTGAATATTTAATTTTTAATACAATGTTTTCACATTCCATTTTGCAGAAATCCACCTGCAATGTTACTCTAAGGCTATATATAGTGGGAGGCTCCAAACGTGGCATTGCACTGGGCCCATAACTTCCTTAAACTACTCCGTGGCCAATCACTGTCTACCAGTCCACTTTATCTCATAAGACTGTTGTTCTGAGTGTAAAATTAAGGAGAGATCCTACTGTGGGACATCTGGATCACCCGGAGATAAAGCAGGATATAGAAGTAATATCCACCTAAATAAAACTTGGCTGGAATATATCTGGGAGACACTGTATTAGATAGTTGGCCACCCATACAGATAGCCTGATGGTTTAGCTTCATGGATTAGAGCAAATCCAGAGACCACAAAGTACCTTTTTATATGGATGCTTAAAATGCATCAGTGGATCTGATTGCAGACTCAGCCCTGCTCTACTTCATACATTCATTAAATGAACCAAGGAGGCATTGTGTGAACAGCTTTAGGAATGTAAAGCAATAAAGGATCTCTAAGAGGGGTTGTTGTTTTTTAATGTAATGTAGAGAAAGTTTTGCAGCCTGTATATCCTAGGTTTCCATTACACAGACTGAATGCATTTAAGTGTTTCTGTGTAAGCAAAATGCTCTGGGAAGCCTAAAGAACACTAAAATATCAAGTAAGATTGGAGAACTATCTCAGGGATTTTTGACATGCCAGGCAGAGAACTAATATTTCTTTCAGCCTTTCTTAAAGATATCATGACCATGTAATGTATTGGATTTCTTTTTAACCCAGAGGAAAAAAAATGATAAAATTTATATTAAAATATATGAATAAAATTGGACAAGGCTATAGTCTTGCACAATTAGACTGCTTAAGCATCAGTGGGATTTATCTGTATTCTGGATTGCAGCCTAAACAATATGCATTTCAGACACTGACGTGAAAATCTGTTCCACTATCAAACTCTTAATATTGATATGAATGGGTAGCCATTTTCTCCCTATATAAACCACCATGGCAACCAATCTTTTCATTAATGCCTACAGACTTTGACATTTTTCTTCATTGCTACAATAGGAATTAGTCAAATTAGTATCTGTGGTGGTTGATGATGTATTGTTTTAATAATGATTTTTCATCATTCTCCACACGAAACCACATTTTAAAATTTAGTATGGGCAGAGATTCAGTTAGATTATTCTAAATTAAACCGAAAAATTAAGAAGAAAATGGATGATTAGAACTTGAGGTCACAAACATGCTATATTATATGCTAGGCTATAAAATAAAAAATTACCATCAAGCTGAGCTTCCTCTTATTTTGTTGACATTTTTGGTGTTCCAGATCCTTTACAATACACTTTTTACAATAGACTTGCCAGAAGAACTACCAGAATTACATTTCATTTTATTTCAATACTTCTTTATTGCTTTTCCATTCAGAGAAGTCCCAAAGGGTTAATAACAACTCCAAAATAAATACTACCCCCCCCCCCAGTGTGATTGATTATGAATCAATCACCTTTCTACTGAATACCTAAAGAGGAGATTTGTTCAGGTGATAAATGTGGTGCCAGCAGTGACTAAAGCCAACAACCTTTTATTTCATAATTTCAGTAACCTTATCTTCAGTTATTATGGTCTTAAAGATAACATAAAGATTCTTCCCTAATTTTACAACTCACAATCCTGTGATAATGTTTTAACAAGATGTTTGAATGGCTCAAGGTCAATCAGTGACCTTCCTGACTGAATGGATCTCCCCAGCCCTATTCATACCCAAGGGGGAAAAGAAAACTTTTACTACATGTTTCTGAGAGAGAGGTGGAATAAAAAAACATAAGACACCAAGTATTATACATGCTGCAACTGCAGGCTCTCGGAAGAAAAAGTAAAAGAGCTAGCAACAAAATTGTCCACCCTCCCAGCTGATCGGGAAAGATGAGGAATTCCTTGAACATATATAGAAATCATTGGCAAACAAGAAACTTTCCAGAAGACAGTAAAAAGCCAGGTGGAGCAGGCAGAGAGATGGAGTAGTGTAACACAAATATCTAACTCTGTCAGGAAAAGCTCTTATGTTATGAAGCTTCAGAATAGGTTCCAGATAAATCCTATTAATGGACCTCTGGACAAAGTTGCAAGTCTCAGTGCAATAAGGAAAGCACCCACTGGGTCAAACCAGCCCCTCCCTGAGAGGCGAACAGCAACTGGAAAATTAGGTCCTTTTGATGCTACCACTCCTTTGTTATAAACCAGTTTCTGCCTTCCCCACCAGCCCTCTGGGAACCAGGAGAGGATGGAAGGGGAAACCCTCACCCCACCACAGATCTGGCTAAACTACAGAAAGGAAAACCAAAGCTTTGGGAGTCAGTAGCTCAGCCAAGCTGAGGCAGGTGCTAGAAGGCCACCCGTCAACTCCAGGATTCTAATAAAAACCAGCGTTGTTAAAGGTGACAAAAGAAGATAAGGCTCTACACACAACATGCTGTTAAAAAAGATAAAATACAAAAACAAAAAACAAATTCTAATGCAGTTCTTACTATCCCATAGGATGAAACTCATGAGCAGCAAGCAAGATTGAAGAACATGATTTATTCAAAAGAAAGGAGCAAACAAAATGTGTAGTGAAGGAAGTATTGAGATCCAGGAAACTGAGTCCAAGAGTCTAATCAAAAGTATTTGAATAAGAATACAAGGAAAGTGAAAACAACAAATATTTTATTCTGAGGATGGAAGAATAATGAAATACCCATTGATTACAAAATTGATGGAGCTCGTGGAAATGGCAAAGCTGATTAGTCTGGTCAGGGAAAAAATGATAAAGTCTTATTTTAAAAGGCTGGAAGCCTTATATGGACTTTTTGTTGAAAAGAAGAAAATACTGAATTGATGATTTATGGGTTTGGAGATTAAAAAGGGTTAAAGAGGAAGGGGAAAAATTAAACTGGTGATAAAAAATTCCATTGGCAATTACTCAATGGAAAGAAGGGTGGAACTCTTAATTCTATGATTTCTTTCTTTTTTCACTTTTTTCCTATTTTCTATCTTCTTTTGTGTATTTTTTCTTTAATTTTCTATACTTTTATTAAAAGAATAATAAAATATTTTTAAAAAATAGATTGCCAAGTAAGCACAAAATCTGGATCATACCCTCCTGGACCAACTCATCAATTTATATAGCCTATAATCCCCTGGAATGCTTTGAATTGCAGTTCTAGTTCATTCAAAACAGCCCCACCTATATTGTGTAGAATAATAGATTCTGTTGCACTGAATCATTCCTGTAAAATTTATCACTTTATCTACTGCAAGAAAATAAAGGCCGCACATCTATGCTATTCATTGAGATTCCGTTCTGAGACCTTTCGTATAATAGTACAATAGTTGAAAGACAAATAAGGTTAATTTAAATGCTCAAGCAACATTAATAGTCACAGCAGATATCTTAAATTAATAACATCTGCAGGAGATGAAACAAATTAAAATGGAATTCTGACTGTGGTGGGAGGACAGGTGGCAAAGCACTGTGACTGAAGCCGAGCAAGCCTGGATTTGGTCAATGTCTGGCAAACTATCTGAGAAGCAACTACAGAAACATATATGCTGCCTTTTCTTCACTGTATTAAAAAAGGAAAGTATTATCAATATAATAAGTCTTATAAACTGTACCACAGCTCAGTCTTTCCTAGCTTGTCCCACATACACAAACAAATGCTTAAGAGACATACAATTAACTCTGTTCCTTAATATATTTGATTGCCAAAGTTATATTTTGCCCTAACATTGTTATCTTTCATATGATTAACTGCAAGCCTTGCCATATGGTGCAAACCCCTCTCTGGATCCCACAGATGTGCCCTACATTTTACGTGGTCAAATATAGCGCTGTCTGCTTTTTTTACAGGCAGGGTTGTTGCGGCTCTGATGAGCCGGGCGAAGGGCAGAAAAGGAACACGGCAAGGAATCTCCAGTGTAGAGATACACAGAAGAGCATGCAGCTTTTAAGGGCAAAGGATATCTGTCTTGAAAAGATGTCAAACCTAGATAGGTGAAAATTGATGAAAACCAATAAGCGCCCCCAGTGAAGCATCCTCAGTTTTGTGCATACTCATCTCTGAATGTGTGATGAGGATCCCTTATTGTTTGCAAGGTTATTTATTTATTTATTTATTTATTTATTGTTAAATTTGTATGCTGCCCATCTCCCCCAACAGGTGACTCTGGGCGGCTCACAAATAAAATCAAAAACCCATAAACGATTAAAAATACCCCATAAATAATTAAAATTAATTAATCTATTAAAAATCAACTGTAAAAACAAACCCTATATATGCTCTCTCTCTCTCTCTCTCTCTCTCTCTCTCTCTCTCTCTCTCTGTGTATGCATATGGTCTGTGAGTAGAATTTTCCAATACCATCCGTTCTTTTCTACATGCATCATTTGCAATTGCGTTTGATTTTGTTCTTATGTATTTATTTTTATTTATTTATATATCAAATTTCTCACCGCCCATCTTGTTGAATGACTCTGGGCAGTTTACAAAACAGTTAAAATCAATGCAAATTACAAAATTATGATTGACTATTAAGAAACAGAAAATAAATAGTTCCAAGAATAATTGGCAGTCACTCAGGGAGCATCATCAAGGCGCTAGCCACCCCCAGGAATGGGTAAGGTTATCACCCCACGCAAGCTTAATTCTTTCTGGAAGGCCGGTAGGGTAGGGGCCTGCCGCACTTCTGGGGGGAGAACGTATGTTGCATTTATAAGATCTTAAAAACTGCCAAACATCCTCGATTTGTATCAAAGCTACTCAAATTCTGCACTACAGATACTTTTGTACAGTTTCTAAAAATAAAAAGCAATCAAAAGACATTTTCAGAATTAATATGTTCCTAACAAATTTAAGGGGACTGGGCAGAAGATGAAATAAGTGGTGAAGAACACAGGAGGATTGCTCCCCCCTATTCCATGAATGAGATATGATGATTAAATTATGTAGGACATTTTTCCCTGCTACCAGAAAATCTTGCATAGAGAAGTCACCAAGGATTGTACACAGAGTTTCAAGCCTTTCTAGCATAGTTTATTGTACATAGCAAAAGCATGCAGACAGAACGACTTCATCTCACCCACTATAGTTCCTATAGTTCCATCACTACAGCATGGGCCTCTTTAACCAACATGGCACATTGATCCCTTTCAACAGAGCAGAATGCTGGTCTTAAAGCCCTTTCCCCAAAGGACCATGTCACCGCAGAATATATACACCCTGTTGCGTGGCGGGTCTACCTTGTTAACAAATGTTAGCTGACTGCAGTAAATTAGAAATAGAACGCCTAAAACTAGCAATAAAGGAAAAGATATGCTTTGGTTGTGCCACATGTTCCAGCTAAGTACATAGTGGTTGCTAAGTGTATCATTTGATAGTTTGTTTTCATAATTTCATTTCTTCCTTTGCTAATATTCCAAAGCAAAATATAAATTAATGCTTTTTTTAAAATGTTCCTTATCATTGCTAAGCACCATTTCACAGTAATTCGGCATGAATAGCACTGCCAACTATTAACCCATCTATTTAATTGATCTAAATCTGCCTGCAGCCTCTGCACTGTGCTTCCTGTTTGCTGTTGGACCTAGCACAATCCAATAAAAGTTCCTTGATGTTTTTAAAGAGAAAGGAGCTTGCCTGTGTCCTTCTTCCGTGAAATTAAAGCACAGAACAAAGCCAAGTGAGCCCTCATTTCTCTGGAGCACTGCAAATGAAAAGTTTATTGAAGAACGATTTTTCTTTCTGACTCTTAAGAAATACTGGATGCCACATATCACTGTTCCTTGTAGCATATAACTTGTACTTTAGCTGGATTCCAATGCAAAATGCATAATGACAATATTTTACAATCTGACAGCACATAATAACCCTGTTCAATGGGTTGTCTGAACATACTGAGGATTTCAGCTGAGTTGAAGATTAGGCTATATGCCCTGGGTCCCACCTGTTGCTCTCCTGGAACTCTACATGTTCAAACAGGAAATCTGAAGAGGAACTGTGTATTCTAAAATCTAAATTTAGGTCTCTATATTTTAAAATCTAATTTTTAAAATTTTTGATAATGTTTTTTATTTTAATAATCACTTCTTATCTTTTTCTAATGCTTGTTTTTACCCACTTGTTATTTTGTTATATGCTGCCCAGAGTCACTTTGTGTGAGATGGGTGGCTATATAAATGTGACATATAAATATATAAACTAACTAACTGTAATTGTGTTCATTTGAGCACAAATTGAGAGCCAGTGTGGGGGTTAAGGTGGTAGATTAGAAACCAGGAGTCTGTGAGTTCTAGTCCTTCCTTGGGTCAGAAGCTGGTTTTGGGCCAGTCACTCTCTCAGCCCAACCCGCATCACTGGATTGTTGTGGGGAAAATAAGAGGAACAAATATTATATATGCCATCTTGAGTTTTAAAAAAATAAGGCATGTTATAAATTAAGTAATTAAGTACATCTCTTCAATCCAGGACTATATCAAATGGGTGTAACTAAGGCAGATGTTCCAACTTCAAGAATAGATGTACTTGGCTCAATAATCTTAACTGTGCAAACAACCCCTAGCCATTGCCAAAACTAATTCAGGACTGAATCAAGAAGCACATCAAGATAGGAACCTAAGGATGCTTCCAAACAAAGTCTTCATCATGAAATTATTCTGCCACATGCATAGAATTTGATAGTAGTTCAGACATTGTGTTCTTCAGATCATAACTTTCCTGACTCTCCCACTTCTTTTAACATCCCTTAAGAACTACTAGAACATTTCCACAATGACTTTTAAGTGTTAATACCAAGGGCCCCCTCCCCAGCATGGAATTACCCTGAATTTTCATGGGGATTGTTATTTTTTCTAACACTAGTCAGCTCTATGTTCCTTGACCTATCTTTCACCGACAAAGAGCTCCTTGTTTTGTTTGTACTGGGTTTCTTATATTTTTCCCTGCTCATCCACTGATTTACATCTTGAACAGCTTCCTTGGATTTAAGTAGAAATGAGAGAAAGAATTGGGTGTCATCAGCAGGCTGGTTGGAGGCTACTCTCAAACTCTAGAAACCTCCCTAGTTTCATTCAGCATGTCTTCTGAAATTGCTTCTCGAAGAAGGGCAGGAGCTCTCATAAAATGAAGCTGTCACATGCTGGTCCTGAAGGACATCATAGTTGACTATCAAAAATCAGAATGAGGTCAAACAGAGCCAACACACTGTCCTTTCCAGATCTTCCACCAAGGCAACCAAAGCCCATCTTTCACAAGCAGACCTTCCATTTTGCTTCCCTATTATGACATATTCAATTTAATGTGTGGTTGTTGTTGCTGTTGGAATTTCAATTGGAAAATACAATAATTTAGAGCCTGAAAGTCTTGGCATATCTGCTACATATTCATAATCTCTGTGAAAAATTGTCTTCATCAAACCATATAGTATTAATTTCCAGATTCTACTAGGAAAAAAAAATCAGAATATCTCCATGTGTGCAAGTGGAAGAGGCATTAAGAACAGGAAATTAAACTTCATAAACAATTGAGAAGTTATGGTAGCAGTTGTATAAGAATTCAGCATTCAAGCACTCTCCTTTGTGTTGCACTGGGATAGCAAATTAAAACATGGATTTAAAATCTATGCCTATCTATTTATTGTGTCGACATGAATTATAACTCATATAACTACCCTTGGTGACACAAAATCCACAATGTCTTTCACTTTAGGGAAGTAGTAGCCACAAGGGCTACATGGTGGGCCAACAAGCATACAGTCACATGTCCATGTATAGCCACACAAAGCCTCTTCTGCCTCAAGTGGTTGCGATGCAGCTGAGATTGCTGGAGACAGAAGCTAAAGTTTTTCTGCATCCTTCCATCTTACTGATGTTGATGCTGTTGCTGGATTTTCTGGATTTCCTATCAATAGTTGAGCCCTCTTATTACAGAAATAAAATCATCCACTGCCGTGGCTTCAGCACTGAGAGGACTATGGTCATTTCAAGAAATCAGCAATTGTTTCCTTTAACCTCAGAAACAAAAAAAATTCAGTGGGCATTTTCATCTTCAAGGAAGCTTTTGATGTCTTTCCTGTTCTTCAAAACTGATGCCTAAGCTCCACTGGAGATGAGGACAGGGTAGCTTGTAGCCAAAGGATGGGGGATGTGAGTAGCATGAAGGAGACACAAGTTGCTGAAACATGGCTATATTCACCATAAGTCTGCTGAAAAGTATTTGAAAAGGTAGCTTGAATAAATAGAAGTTTCCTATTTTACAGTTGTGCCTTATTATACTGAAGTCCTCCTTATTTGGCAAGATGTCATAGTTGAAACAAGCTGCCCAAGGTAAGAGAGATCACTCTAGTGTACTGGATGGAACATTCAAAAGTAGGAAAGAGAAACAGCCTGGGGCAAATATAAAGGTAGTGTCTCTCCCCATTTCATGAGCAAAGACCAACTGAACTTGCAGTTGAATTAGAACTGGCAATGGGGCAAAATCATCTAATGAAGCTAAAAGCATAAGTTTATTTAAGAGAGCAAAGAGGCTGTGTGGCACATCAATCAAGGTGTGATTGGCCTCCCAGCTTCTGCTGCCTGAGGCAACTACTTCTATATTGCTACTTAATAATAGGGTCAAATTTTAGGAAGGAAATTTTACAATAGAAAAATGTAACTGTCAGCTTGAGAGTAAGAAAAATCCTAACTTTGAAGCCAGGAAATGAATAGTAGATTAAAAACCCTGCATTAAAGGCAAAGAAGAAAGTTGAATCCAGGGCTTTAAAAAAAAAAACAAAAAAAACTTGAAATAGAGATTTTAAGTCTCCAACACCACTTTTTGAAATAACTACCTTTATTTTATGAAAAAGAGCTTTGCTGAGCTTTGGGGAAGGAATCTGATATTGTTCATCAGTCTCATGGCTGGCCATTTGTCAATTCTACACCGACAATGTACTTTCAAAAGTTTTCGTGCATCTAGAGCTGTACAAATGTTCTGGAACCATAATCCCCACAATTCTCAGCCAGAAACACTAGAAGTGCTTGTAAAACAAAAGTATCCTGAATAGCTATTTAATCTAAGAGCAACACATTTTCTCCCATATTAGAAAAGCAGCTGTTAGGAATTCAATCAAAGAGTTGTAATTTTCAGAATGACAGCTGCAAAGGAGAGATCTTCATCTCTTGATGGATTGTATGAGATTCCAGTCTATTTCTAACAACATTGTATGAGAAGGAGTGAAATTGGTCCCACATCACATGCGCGCGCACACACACACACACCCCAACTAGGCACAAGCAAGATTTTAAGTCTGATGATGGCTTCCTCCCATATTGTGCTGCTAACCTTTTACTATGCTATTTTTAGATGCTACATGTATAATTCCCAAAGAGCAACCTGCCAATTTCAATAGTACTCTACAAAATCACTTCAAAAATGTTTTTGCACTGTGCAGGCAATTATAAAGGCTGTTAGTAGTGAGGGAAATGAAAATAACAACAACCCACTCATACATATTGTTCAAAGGGCTCATGTTAAGTAATAGTGACTCTGCATTAGAAATAAAATCAAATCACTTTTCTTCTCCTACTTCGGCTTGGTTGACTTTTTCATTGCTGTACCCTAAATTTGAGCTTATTCTATAACTTCAGAATAACAGAAAATGTCATATCTCAGACAGAGCTGGCTCGCAACGGGGGACACTTGCTGTTCAAGCAGGAACCCTGAGTCCAGGAGGATCCCCAATTACACCTGGAGCACCAACTGCAGCCATTCCTGGATCAGGAGGCATTAAGCACGATCCCTTAGGGCTTGTATTTATTCATGTTTTTAATGGTGAAATACAGACAACTACAGCACCAACAGAATGAATATATATTGGACAGAAAAAAGTGTTATAATAATTAGATGTAACAAAAATGAGAAAAATGAATTTAAAAAGGAAAGGAAAAGGTGAAGATCTATGTAATATCCATTTAGCATTAATATAAAATTAATTCAGCCCGTAAGCTTATCATTAAATCTATATTGTATGTTCTCAATTTAGAATGTAAACATTTTTCAGAAATTGGTAACAGCCTCATACCCCAAATCCATTCCTTAATGGATTTAGAGGAGAAGTTTTCTTCCATTTATGTAAGCATATCCTTTTTGCCACACCCAGGTCAGTACAGCCAAAGCTCTTCATGAAATCAACAGGCTTCAGCTGAACCCTGGCAAGACTGAGTGGCTGTGGGTTTTGGGGCCCACTGGTTCCAGAGCTATGCCATCTTTGGTCCTGGATGGGGTTGTACTACCACAGATAGACCCAGTGCACAATCTTGGGGTCCTTCTAGACTCATGACTCCTGCTTGGTAAGCAGGTGGCAGGTGTGGCTAGGAGGGCCTTTGCATAGCTTTGTATTGTGCACCAATTGCACCCCTTCCTGGATCAGGAGGCTCTGCTCACAGTCACTCATGCCCTAGTCACCTCCAGATTGAACTACTGAAATGTGCTGTACATGGCACTGCCCTTGAAGAGTATCCGGAAGCTTCAGCTGGTACAGAATGCAGTAGCACGGGCAGTTATGTGTGCTCCGAAAACAGCACATGTTACACCTCTGCTCCACAAGTTGCACTGGCTGTCAGTTTGCTTCCGGGTCCAATTCAAGGTCTTGGTTTTAACCTTTAAAGCCCTTCATGGCATGGGACCAGGTTATCTGAGGGACTGCCTTTCCCCGGTTATATCCCACTCCATCAGATCTCGGCAAGAAGGCATATTGTGTGTACCATCAGCCAGGGACCTGCATTTGGTGGGTCCCAGGAGATGTGCCTTCTCTGCTGTGGTGCCCATCTTATGGAATATCCTTCCTCCAGAGATTACATTAGTGTTATCCCTTTTGATATTCTGGAAGGCCCTCAAGACCTGGTTATGTCATCTGGCCTGGGGCTCCTAGGGAACTGGAGACCTGCTTAGATGGCTCCATTGCTGAGGGGGTCATTTTTATTCTCCCTCCCCTATGGTTTGTATCTTGGTTTCTATGATATTTATTAATGTGGTCTTTATATTTTTTATGTTGTTTTTATATTTGTTTTTATCTGATTGTTGTATGCTGCCCAGAGTCACTTTTGGTGAGATGGACAGTTATATAAATTTGCTTAATAAATAAATAAATAAAAAATCACAAGCTGCCAGGAAGTACAGCATCACATTGACAGAAGAATATAGTTCAGCATCACATTTACACCTTCAGCTATAAGCTGTAATTTGAAACCAAAACAACGCATAGGTGGACAAGACCAAAGCATACGGCTTAAAGAGTCCTCAAATTCCTTACAGCGCCAGGACAAAAAGTCCAATATTGAATTCCTTTTAAAATTCTTTGAGGGTCCAATAGCTTATGAAATAATATTTTCTGATGAATTAATGTAATTCTTAAATCATCGTCAAGGATCTCTTAAAAATTTGACCCATTGGTTTTTCAAAATTGGATATTCCAATATTTTGTTCCATAATTCAGCTATATAAGTAATTCTAATGTTCATTCTGCTTTTTAGTTCCTTATAAGATTGGATTGTTGGTTTCAGTTTAAGTGCTGCATCTCTTAAAGATCGCAAGATTGTAGGCACCTCCAAGGTTGCTAGTATCCAGGCCATACTGTTTAGTTAGACAGTACCTATTTCCATTGTAGATACTGCAAAGTGAATCTTACAGATAAATCATATTCACAGTGCCATCTCTCAAAGTCTTCAAAACAATCCTTACAAATCAACTGATTCAAAGTATTCATCCCTTGTTTGGCCCAAGCATTACATCTTCCCCACAATCTTCAAATTCAAGGGGAAATTAAAGATTTCTGTTTATTTTATTTTATTTTATTTTATTTTATTTTATTTTATTTTATTTTATACACATATATATTGTGCCTTTAAGTCAGTGTTGACTCCTGGCAACTGCTTGGACTAGTCTCTGCAGTTTTCTTGGCAAGATTTTTGGAAGCAATTTGCCATTGCCTTCTTCCTAAGGCTGAGAGAGAGTGACTGGCTCAAAGTCACCCAGCTGACTTCATGTCTAAGATGGGACTAGAACTCATAGTTTCCCAATTTCTAGCCTGGTACATTAACCACTATATCAAACTGGCTCTGTCTGCTGAATATACTTGGATGCTAACACTTGCCAGAATTTCAAAGGTGTTACAGACTTGCTCTCCAAGTGTGCCCAAAGAGAGGCATATTCATAAAAGTTCTCATTCTAAAACATGCAGATGTTAAAATGATAGCCCAGTGATAATAGTTGAAAAGCTACCTTCATCATAGGGCAACTTCAAAAGATTTGAGGGACTTTAGTCTGCTGTCAATTTTTTCTCATTAGCTTATCTCTGTGTAAAGTATCTAATAGGAATTAACATTGGAGTCCCTTCTACTTGTGCCCTTGTCACTTCACAGCTGAATTACTAGAGTATGCTCTCCATGAGGCTGTCCTTGACAACCATCTGGAAGTTTCAACTGGTGCTCTATGCAGCAGATCAGGTTGTTTTGGACATACCTACATTCACCTTTGTGTTACCACTACAATGAGAATTGCATCAGCTGTCAGTCTGCTTGTGGGTGCAATTCAAGGTGCTGGTCATCACCTTTAAAGCTGTATGTGACTCAGGGCCTGGATACCTACCCCACGTTGACTGCCCATCTACTAAAAGCTGGAAGACAATGTCTGTAAAGCTTGTCCCTTCTACAATGCCATCTATAGTGATCTTGTAGTCAACTTTGTCAGTGATGGTTCTGATCTATGGAACAGCTTGCCTCCTGATATATGAACCATTTCCTCCCTCTTGGGCCTCCAGAAGCCTTGAAGACATGGTTCTTCAGGAAAGCTTTTGGGAACAATGAGGATTAACTACCTGGGTGAAACAAGGGATATTTGCTGTTTAGATAACTTTAATTTTTTCATTGTTGTTGCTTGATGTACGATGCTCAGAGCCACTGGAAACTAAGCAATTGGGAACTATCATATATATGATTGTTAAGTAAAGAAATAAAAAAAATAAAGAACACACTATTAAATGTGATGGCATGTGTGTGTGTGGGGGGGGGGGGTTAGTTAGTTTTATGTTATTTATATTATATTATATTAATATATGTATGTATGTATGTATGTATGTATGTATATGGTTAGTGATAGGGCACATGGTGTCAAAATTATGCTTGTTCAAGATTGCAAGGATTGTCCTAAAATTAAAAACCTTTGTGCTTCAAGAAACTCAGAACTGACTTTCAAACACCAAGTTTCTTGGTTTCTTCCCAAAACGTGCTATCACTGAATGCTATGTTTCAAAGAGAGCATTATTTCTTTAAGCTTTTGATATTACTGACCTCCTTATATAAACAGCATCTGGCACATTGTCCCTCATCCAAGCGTTGAAGCTGCACTTGCCAACTCTGTATGTTTTCTCAGGTCATCTAACAATGCTGCCAATAGTTGAGCTGTCAGCTTTTGTCTACATGCTTATACACAGAAGATATTTACCATATAATACACTGGAATCTTTTAAAATAATATTTTTGTTTAAAATTATAAATGTAGATTATATTCTCCTGAGTTATTTTCAAATAAATCCTACTCACTTCTGTTAATTTCCACTAGACTTTTGCACATTTTACTAGCACATTTTATTAACGTTTGAATGTTCATTGAATGTACATGAAAACAATGGAATCAAATATATCGTTCTCACCCCCAGTCTCAATCCAATCAACTTAACATGGACATAGATTCCTACATGCATACAACTGTGTCCACATAAGACTTCTTCCACACAATGGGAGGCTGGCAAAACAGCCAAATCTCCAAAATATATGGAGATTTGTACATGTTTAAATCTGCACACTTATTAAGATGAATACATACAGATCAGAACTGAATTCATCATGTGCCATCATGCATCTTCCTCTATGCATTTATTGTTAGCTGTGAAAACTGCTATGGGATGCTGGATTGGGGTTATAGATTTCCTTACATATTGAGAAATAGGACAACTGATTTGGTTTGGTATTTTCCATGTCATATAAAAGTTCTTGTAAAGCAAAGCCACCCTTGTGTTTTAGGTAAGTAGAATCATAAAATGGTTGATGGCACTATTAATCATGAATGCAAGAGAAGCACTTTTCAGCTAAGAACACTATTCTTTTCTAGCATATGCAGAGCCAAATTAGACACTATATGGGAAGACCTATGGAAATTGCTTTGGACTAGGTCTACCGTGCTGATAGTATAGTTGTTTTAATCACTACCTTCCATGCTGTTTTCTTGATTATAATTGTCCCATTAATGCTGTCTATTTGTTCCACATAGAAAAAACATAAATATAAATGAAAGGCTGTTTAAAGCTTTATTTCAGGGGCAACTTAGATTAGAAAAATGACGTAGAAAAGGATTAACAATACTCTACTTTCTTGCCAAAGTTCTGTTCAAAATGGGGATCCTTGTGGTTGCAGTTTTCTTTAACAGCACATAAAAGTGTTCTACCTTATGCTGCTTTCATTAGTACGCCACCTCAAGTATTATGTCCAGTTCTGGTCACCATGCTTTAAGAAGGATTCAGAGAAATAGAGACAGATTCAGAAAGGACAGTGGGGATGATCAGAGGACTAGATGCTAAGTTCTATAAAGAGAGATTGAAGGAACCAGATGCATTTAGCCTTGAGGAGGAATATGATGGCACTTTTCAAACACCAGAAAAGATGTAACACAGAAGGCACTCAGGAGTCATTCTCTATCAGTCCAGAGTACAGGACATGGAATAATGGGTTTAAGTTACAGGAAGGCAGATTTTTTTAATGTTAGAAGACACTTCCTAACAAGAACTCCAGTTCAATAGTAGAACCAATTATACAGAGAAGTGGTGAGCTCCTTTTCACTGGAGGTGCTCACATGGAAGCTGGACAGCCATCTGTTGGATTACAGTCAATGACATAAATGGTCCCTTTCAACCCTATGATTCTAAGATGTCTTCACAGGGCTATTGACATCATGTATTTTTCTTCACAGGACAGATAATACTGTATATGCTTATTTACTGTAGCTTTCGTGTACCTTCACAAACTTTCATATGCCATCAAATTTCATAAAATCATAGAACAAAGCAAAATAGAACGCTCAACACATTTTTCCTAACATTCAGCAGAAAATCATGTGGAAACAGTCTTTTAAATATTTGTTAGGATTAGGAAAAAGTTGTTGACAAATGAAAAATATCCCGAGTAGAATGTATTTAAGACTTTTAGGTGTTCAGTAACAGAAATGTAAAGTAATCCTTGAATTAGGGGATAGAAGTCATCAATTAGATTTACAACCTTCAGTCTCCAATTTTCTCTAAATCAAAACCATCATTAGCTTCTGAAAAACAGAAGCAAAAAAAGCTATAATAAAAGATACTATATGTGATCAGGGGTTAGGATACCCATCTGTGGGAAGACTGTGGTCAAATGTTCTGGGTGCCTATTGTAAAACGTCTTCAAATCTCATACTTTGCCTCCCTCTGTTACTTTACCTTTCAACTAGGTTTAACCAGATTGTCCTTGAAATGGATCTCTTTCCAAACACACAAATGTCCTCTGATAGACCTCCAGATAGACATTGGTTCTTATAAAATAGGACACAAAGCTACCTTAGTGTGGGTGTGGGTACTGATTGAGATCACAGTGTTCTCCCATTCCAAATCCAATATTCTACCTGTGAAATATACCAGTGTTTTACATTTTCTGGTCAGCTTGTTTTCTCCGTACAGCACACCTGAATACAGGAGAAAACAAAAGGAAGACATTTAAGTGTTCTTAATCAGGCACTTGTAAGAAGCATCACTGCTGTCTAACTGATGTCTTTGTCTTCATTTTCCTTCTTTTATCCATACAGAAGCTTTCCTTCAGGCATCCTTGGGAATATCTGCCACCAAAATAACATTGTAGTCAAGCAATTATTGTGAGTGGCTTTCTCACAAGCATTACATTAGTGTTCTAGAAGCCCCGAGGAACTTAATTCATTATTCAAAAGTCGAATAATAAGATCCCTTGGCAACTGTGATAATTTTATTCCCAAAGAAGCCCCCAAATTCATTCTCCAAATCATCCTGTTTACCAACTGCTTATTAAACTGGCAAGGGCAGGAATGTTTCTTATTATTTTATACTAAGACAGTGACATGAAATACAGATCTGCCCTTTAAAAAATATTTTCATGTGGTTAGAAATTATAAATACATTAGCACCTACCAGAGGCTGCTCAATCATTATTTTATATTAGATATATTTTACAGAAGAGCTCTAGTCATAGATGTAGCAAGCTGGCATCCAGAAATAAAACATATGTAAATGTATAATTTACAAAGACTACGCAAGTGTATAATTTAAACAGAATAAAAGCAGTCTATTCAGAAGGAAGGAAGGAAGGAAGGAAGGAGGGAGGGAGGGAGGGAGGGAGGGAGGGAGGGAGGAAGGAAGGAAGGAAGGAAGGAAGGAAGGAAGGAAGGAAGGAAGGAAGGAAGGAAGGAAGGAAGGAAGGAAGGAAGGTCCTACATACACAACTCTAAATCTGCAGGAAGAATGGTAAGAAAAAATAATTGGGGTTAGATCCTAGCTAGGCTACAGCAGAAGTGATTTCTACTACACTCCAAACTTCAACAGTCTTTAGATAATCAACTCCATTTCATTCATAATGAACACAATTTTATGTAAGTGTTGGCTTTTACAACCTGTTCTCTAGTTTTGCTTAACACCTGACTATTTTTCACACATTTGTCTGCTAACAGATACACAGTTCTTTGACAAACAGCCTGCAGGGGGGACAAGAGGGGGTTAGATATAATTTCTCATAGTATCAGGTTTCACTTCTGTAGCTTTGAGGGTTGCTCCATTTTCTGGAGAGTAGTCTGAGCACCAGAAGGTTCAGAACTGAATTGAGGCTGGGAGGGGGGGGCGGGGGGAGGCTTCTATATGAATGGTACCCAATTTAAATATGGTTCTGCTATTCATGCAAAATATTTAAAGGAGATATATAAGTAAGGAGTAACTTTATAGCTAAATGGAAGCTGCCCATCCTGTAGATTTATCTCAGACTTCCAGTATTGCAGTTGGATAGAAATATAAAAAAATAAAATAAAAAAAATTAAAGATAAGAGCAGGAAAAGAGGAAAGATTTCTGGTAGATGCCTTAGAGCCGGGATAGAGACTGTTTTGGGGCTGGTGTCCATGTTTGTAATGTTGATAATGAACCATTTTCACAAAATGACTGCCATGATTAGGACTTCACAAAAGGGTTGAAATGACAAAAGGCCCACTTACTAAAATGCAGCACTGGAGAAGTAACTTTGATCCTTCTGTCCCCTAAGCACCATCTACGACTTACCTTTGACTTTTTTTTTGTTTTTTCCTGATTTATTTGTTTGTTTGTTTGTTTGTTTGATTTGTCCCCACCCATCTCCCTTACAACGGGGGACTCTGGGCGGCTTACAACCACTAAAATCACAATACATATTAAATTATAAAAGGTTTAAAAATTATAACAGTTATAAAAACTAGAAATTTACAAAAAAGGATAGAGATAAAAAGCTAAAAACTCCAAGAGGCCAATAGGGCCCCACCAGGCCGCTAAGGGGCCAGCCAACCCCATTTCTGATATCCACCCTCCCCGCCCCAGGCCAGATGGCAGAGCCAGGTCTTCACATCCCTCCGAAAGGCCTGGAGTGAGGGGGCCTGTCTCACCCCCGGGGGCAAGATGTTCCAAAGGGCGGGGGCTACAGCAGAGAAGGCCCGCCTTCTGGACCCCGCTAGTCGGAGGTCTTTTACCACAGGGATCCGGAGCATGCCCTCTCTATGAGATCGGGTGGGACGGGTTGAAATCGTAGGGGCGAGGCGGTCCCTCAGGTAACCTGGCCCCATGCCACGTAGGGCTTTAAAGGTGATAACCAACACCTTGAATTGGACCCGGAAGCAAACCGGTACCCAGTGCAGCTCACGGAGCAAAGGTGTTATATGGGTCCTTCTTCGGGCCCCAAAAATTGCTCGCATGGCCGCACTCTGGACCAGCTGAAGCTTCCAGATTAAGGTAGGCACATTTCTAAGTATAGTTCTGGGCTGGTGTGATTCACTTTTATTTTCTTAGAATGCTGATGGAGCTTATGTGAAGCTCAGAAGCATTCTTGATGATGCTAGATTACTTAGTTGAATCTTTAAAACAATTATAAATAGGACAAATTGTCTTGTGACACCAAGGGAGATAGCTACAGTATATGCATATATACTCATCACTGTATCCCCTTTCAAGGTTAGCAAAGATACGCTTCAACTATATTCACACACTAATTCATATACTGCCTTTTATTCCCTAAATGTTTCAACTTTTTTTTTCGAGGATCTCATCAACCCCATCCAGCCATACCTTTATTGTTCTTCCCCTTCTCTCAACACACACACACACACACTCAGAGACACATTTGACATTTAATTCTCATTCATTTGTTTATATAGTACTTAACATGTTTCTTCTATACTCATCATTTTCTTTAATATTTAGTCCACATTCTTTCATCATCCTTTCATTCTTGTCCCTATCTCTTCTTTTTTACCACACACATATTTCTTAAGTAACCCACCTCCACTGCATTCAACTTATTGTTATTTTTATGTTACATACCTAACTCTTACTTCCATATAACACTCATGTTATTTCTTTTGACAAGCATTCGTTCTTCACAACAAACCACATACCATCTTTCTACCAGCATTTGCATATCTTAAAATATCTCTATCAATTTCCCCACATTTAGTAAACATTCTACCAAGGTACATATATTCATCTACTTGCTCTAGCTTTTTACCATTTAGGCCACAATCATTCACTCAATTTCTCCCTGCCAAATATAACTACCTTGCTCTTTGATACATTAATTTTCATATCCACACTCCTCACTGCATCATACAATCTAACATCCTTTGCAAATCATTCAGCAATAAACCTTCATCTCCATCTTCACACAAAACATCCCTTACGGAATAGTTGAATTACCATACAAAAAAACGTTTTCTCACAATCGTGTTTCTCAGTAACTGCTTCTTGTTGTTCAGTCATTCAACTACTCTGACTCTTCATGACTCAAGGGATTTCATTTCACCAAGTCTGTCTGTTAATAACTGCTTCTTTCAGTTCTTGTAAGTTCATATGTCATCAGTCATAGTATCTAGCCACCTTGTCTTCTGCCAACCTCTTCTTCAATTGCTTTTGATTTTTCCACCATCAGAGTTTTGCCTTCTCACCATGTGTCCAAAATATTTAACCTTTAGCTTTAACTTTTAGTGCTTCCAGTGAGCACTCTGATTTCATTTAAGTTAATATTGTATTATTTCTTCTTCTCACAGTCAAAGGTATTCTCAGAAATATTCTCCAGTGACTCAATTCAAAGCCATCATTTTTTCTTTGTTCAGCCTTTCTGATGGCCAGCCGTGACAGTCATATATTACAACTGAGAAAAACATGGCCTTGACAATGCATACTTTTTATGTCAGTGTGGCGTCTCTGCACTTTAATGTTTTGTCTATATCTGTCATAGCTGTTCCCTCAAGAAGCAGATTTTTTAAAATTTCATATCTATATTTCAAGTGAATGTTTGAGCCTAGGAAGATAAATGCTATTACTCCTTCAACTTGTTCTCCACTTATGTGCACTGGGTTGGCATTTCCGGTTGACATAATCTTTATTTTTCTTAATATTGACCAGCAGACCAGCTTTTACACTCTCTTCTTCACCTTCAACAACAGATTCCTTAAATCTTCCTTGTTTCCAACCATTAAAGTGGCATCATCACATATCTGAGGTTGATGATGTTTTTCCTGGTAATTTTTCCTATTTCTTCTAATCTACCATCTCTCATAATATATTCTGTATTTAATTTATGTAAAGTGTCAGTATATTAACTTGGCATACCCCTTTTCCAATTTAAAAGCATTTAGTTCTTTTTCATAGTCCCTTCTAACTGTTTCTTTTCAGAATAGATTCTTCAATATGTGATATTGCCTGTGTTTTTAAGGGCTATCCATAAGTTGTTGTGACTGATACAGTCAAAAACCCTTGTATAATCAATAAAGCAAAAATAGATGTCTTTCTGGAACATGTTTACTTTTCCATTATCCATAGGACGTCAGCAATGTAATCCTCAGTGTCCCTGCCACTTCTGAATCTCATTGGTACATCTGGCAGTTCTCATTCTGTGTATTATCCTATTCTGTATTGCAAAATTTTGAGCTTTATCTTAATATCATATGAGATAAGTGAATGATCTTGAATCAATTTGATTATGTGCCATCAAGTTTTTGTCGACTCTTAGCGACCACATAGATTTCCTCCATGACGATCTGCCCCTAACCTGGACTTTCAGGTCTTCTAATGGTGCATCCCTTGCTCCTGTAACTAAGTCCATCCACCTTGCTGCTGGTCTTCTTTTTCTTCTCTTTCCTTCCACCTTTCCCAGCATCAGAGCCTTTTCCAGAGAGCTGAGTCTTCACATAATGTGTCCAAAGTAGGAAAATTTGAGCCTGGTCATTAGTGCCTTGAGTGAGAACTGTGGGTTGATTTGTTCAATGATCCATCAGTTTGTTTTCTTGGCTGTCCGCAGTATTCTCAGGAGTCTTCTCCAACACCAAAGTTCAAAAGTGTCAGTACTCTTCCTATCCTGCCTCTTTAAAGTCCAACTTTCACTTCCTTAGTGTGTCACAGGGAATACCATGGCGTGCACCATTCTGACCTTCTGTAGAGCAAAAATTGGGTTTGCAAACCACCTGCTTGGCATAAAGCAACACTTTAAATGTTACTTCTTGTCACCTGTCATACTTTTTCAATCAGAACTCTGCCAAGCGGTTTCATAGACTCACTTAATAAACTAGTACTCCTGTCATTTTTGCATCCAGTTGTGTACCTTTCCCCTTGTAGAAGAGAACAATAAGAGCATTTTTCCAATTGTCAGATACAGATGAGGCTTCATGCACACATTAAATAACTCACACAGCCACTCAACCATAACAAGTTCATATTTTAATGTTTCCAGTCCCATCATTTATAACTGCAACCTTACAATTTTTCAACATTCTCAAAGTATTTATTACTTTTTCCATTATTTTTTCTTGCATGTGAACATTTATAGCATTCATTTCACTTTCCATTCTTTAATATCTCACTGTCATTCTTATAGGAATCTCTAAAATGCTTGTTCTAGTATTCCTTCACCTCAATTTCATACCAAATTATTTCAAAGCTTTATTTTTAATTGTTTAGCTCTTCCAAAACCACTTATGTCCACCAAATTTGCTCTCTATTTTCTTGGATTGACATAGCCTCTATTTCTAGTTCCTGCTAGGAGGCAGATTCTGAATGAATTGAAGATGTTGAACTTTTAGTGGAGAAGTAATGAATAATTAGTATCTGTTCCCATTGTTATTTAAAGGCAAAAGCTTTAAAATTCACACAGAATAGGAATAATCATGGTTAGTAAAGGCCATATTAATTATTTTTGTTTGTTTGTTTTTCTCTCACCTTCTTGTCCCTTTCCAAAAGGGCAAACTCTTGAATCATTCATTTAGTATTATAACATCTATTTTATATCAAGATCACTTATTGGATGATATCTACACACAAGTAAATTCTAGTAAGTTCAATGGGCTTACACTGAAGTAAGTGGGTACAAAGTTGATACCTTGTTCATTCTTTAATGAAACAAAAGGTATTTTTTTCTTTTTAAGGAAAGAATAAAATTAATATTTCTTGGAAGATAAAAGTCTGAAAAGGAAGTTCTTCTGTGAGAAAAATATATCTTTGAATGAATCTTTGGGTGAAAAAGACAAGTTTTTAGAGGCCTCAGATGAATGGGATCACCTTAATAAGACTGAAACATAAAGGCATGTGGAAGCATCCTTGAAGCTGATGTGAACCAGGCCAGTTGTAAACTCCTTATCACAAACATCCCCATAGCACCCTGAGGGAGGATGCCTTCTTCCTGGCATTTGGCACCTTGAACTAATTTGTTTCTTCTTCTTTGTGACACTATTGTTTTACTAGCAGATAACAGAGGGGCAGAGAGTAACTTGAGAACTATTGCTTATTTAGGTATGCCTGCATCATCATATGAATATGTATGCGTATACGTTCTTTTTCCCTTCCCCTTCTTGTAGAACTGTATAAATATCAGAGCATCCATTTTGCCTGTAGGGGAGTGCCTCCCACTAACTTCTGGTGGGGTCCCCCTCCAGTACGTACTGCTCAATAAGCACTGCAGTGAAGCCTTGATTATTCTGCATTTGTGTCCTGCGTTTTGATCCCACACTTCCTATCTTAACTTTTAAAGTAATTTAAAAAATAAAATTATTCTCTCTCCCTCCTCTCTCTTATTTTTTTAAAATCTAACCTGTTTATCTCACTGCAACAACAGATTAATTTAATTAAAATTATTCAATTATTATTAATAAACAAGTCTAAAAGTATTCTAAAAGTATTCTTGGGACACAAACAGCAGCAGAGACACTGAAAAATTGAAATCAAGTATTTTATGCTTGTTGCAATTAATTCCAATTTACAAAGCCTATATGAAGGAAACACAGCCTTTTATAAATAAGTTTTATTAACCTTTCACCTTCCTACTAAGATTTGTGTCCTATGTGGACTTTCTTACATATTTTTTGTAATCAATAGAGCTATCATATCTGGGCTGCAAATATCCAGATGACTGCTAGATCACAGCAAAGTACTAAGTATTTTCTATACCTCTTTGTTACTATCTATTGCATAGGGCACAGTGTGTAGGGCAGAGTCAGGCAGAGCTGATAATGTGCTTTCTTCTGGCCCTTGAGTCAGCAGAAAATCATACCAGCATAAATTGCATTACCCCGGTGGCCAAGCTCTAATCTATCTCAATAACAAGACTAGTGTGAATGATACTCTCCTTATATGTTAGATGAGAAGCAAATTAAAGAAAGTTATAAGTGGATTCTGCAGCTTCTTCACACACACACCCAACTAGTATCAGCTGCCAGTGTGGAAAATAGTGATCGATTACTCTCTTTATGGGTGGTGGGCTGGGTTGGGTAATTGTAAGTGGTGCCTGGGTTCAGTCACCTTTCAAGCTGCCTAAGTGACAAATCACCAAATCACCACTGTGTGAAGTACTCTGACCTCTCAGTTGGGCTATTTCTGTGCACCGGTCTAATTCTTTTCTGTTTGTTTAAACAAAGACCTGGCATACTTCTGGAAGAGTGGTAAACCCATATCTGCAAGATAGTCCAGCTAAGAGATTCCATGTGTGGTGAAGGGGTTATGAGGAGCATTAGGAAACCTAATAGGCATCGTGGAGACATGGAGAGAGGAATTGGTAAGTCCTGCAAGGGAATGACATGTTGCCAATGAGTGGCTGTGGCAACCTCCTGAAGTAACTCATGGACTATGAAAAACAGGGTAGGAATAATCAAAATACCGCCTTTCCCCACCTCCACCCCAAAACCTGTAATGCATTTATTTCAGGCAGAATCTAGCCATTTTCCTCAGTTTAAATTGACCTCCTTAGCACCTCCCTCCCTCAGACTCTTGTTTTCCAAAGTGCTGGTCAGGGATTTTGCAGGCAAGTATCTTGATGGAAGCAAGGTGTCCAATCTCTCCTGCAACCCAAGCCAAATGGTCATGAAGAGCAGCACCCAACAACCAAAGAGGAAAGGGCCTGCCTATAGCAGCCTCAAGGGTCCAGTAGGAATTGGACATAGCCCAGACCCTGACTGCATCATTACCAATATCATGGATCAAGCATCATAGATTGTGATCTCTTTAAAACTGGAACAGTTAAATTTGAATGTAAGATCCTCCATGGTGGTCTGGGAATTAGATGAAGGTATGTAGACATGTTCTTTAAAAACAGCTAGCAGGGTATCTTCATGCAACAGTTAGTGGCACATGAACATGAGCATGAAGTGAATTTATGGATTTGCAGACAGAAAGATTTTCCATGCCTTCTTACATTTTATTGGGGTTCAGATGCCTCTCATGAGCATAATCTACATCAGACAGTGAATAGGATATGCTGGAGATGGGAACCCTCCAAATTATGTGGACCACTACATTCCCTGAAAATATGTGGCAGATCCTGGAGGGTAGCATGTTACTTGACAACTCAGAATAAACAACATTAATATTGTCCATTTACACAAAATGGATCAGCAATGGTGAGTCACTGAACTCCCTCTTTTAGAATCAGTTTGCATCTGGATGTTACAGCCAGGAGCCCTTTTGCCAGGCCATATTCCTGCAAAAAGATTTGCAGCACTGATCTATATTATTTTGTCATACCCATACTGATCAGCACAAAATTCTCTATGAAGTGCTGAATTCATAGAATGTTATGAAAATTCAGTTGGTGCAACATGAAGCTTCTTAGATATATAACACAATAAACCTAGCTTGTTTTAATCATGAAGTATTGAATAAGAAAAAATGTTCTGGTCCACTCATCACAGTAAGTACCAGTGGGTGGTGACACATCAAGAATAAAATAATCATATTATCATTTATCATGATACTTGAGCTCAGGCACAAATTAGGCCTCATTGTTTCAATCCTATTACACCAATATTATATAATATTAATTAGGATTTGATTTGATTGCTTAGTCTCATTTTAAGTTCTGATGCTGACATTTAAAAGGGTTAAGGTTAAAAGGTCAAGAAGTTTGGGAATGTAAGGACCACCTTTTCTATTGTCAATTCTTCTCCTTCTGCTGTTCTTCAACATAGGTTCTGTCTCATATTCAGTAGCTGGCTAAGATGTAATGGCTGATTACATGGGACGTAACCTTGTTCCCACTTCTTCTTTAAACCTCTCAAAGAAATCTCTCACCTTTTGGACTGAATTACGTCGGAATCTCTGCTGTTTAAAAGTTAAAAGTTACAATCGCTCCTTCCAGTTTGTCCCAGCGGAATGATATCTTCTTCTGTTTAAGTTTGTCAGTCAGGATGGTACAGGTAGTCCTCGAGTTACAACCATTCATTCAGCAACCATTCATAGTTACAACAGTACTGAACAAAGGGACTTATGACTGGTCCTTGAAGTTCCAGCCATTGCAGTGCCCCTGCAGTCACATGAACGAAATTCAGGTGTCTGGCAACCAGCTTGCACTTACAACCAGTTGCATCTTCCTGCAGTCACGTGATCACCATTTGCACCCTTCCCTGACAGCTTCCCTCAAGCAAAGTCAATGGAAAGCCAGCAAGGAAGGTTGCAAGTCACTGGGGTAATTCTCTCACACCCCCCCCCACCTTTCTCTGCTCACATGCACCACACTCTTCTTCCCCCTTTTGTCTGTATGCACCCTGTGCCCTCTTTCCCTGGTCTCCCTTCGACCACATGCACTCTGCGCCCTCATTCCCCAGCTTTTCTGAGCTTGCGCCACACCAAGCACCCCCTCTCCCAACTCACGTGTGGCCTGCAACAGGCCTCTCCCACCCCCCTGCAGCACCCCTGCGCTCCTTACCTGGGACTCCCTCCACTTCCCACTTAACAACCTGCACATCTTGGTTTATAGCGATAACCGGGACTGCCTGGATTGCCATTGCTAAACATTGCAGTCACATGACATGCCTTACAACTGCATCGCTTAGGGATGGCAATCCCTGTCCCTATTGCAGTCGTAACTCAAGGACTACTGAATATTCTTTTCTCTTATGTAATATTCTAATGGGTATTTCTTTGAGCAAAATTACTTCTGAATTATTTATCCTTAGCTTAGTATTAAAGTGTTGTTGTGGAACCTCGTCTCTTGTCTTCTTCCTGACAAAGTGCACAAGTATATATTTTGGTACTTTTCTTAATTTTGCATATATTGAATTACTTCTGTACACCTTGTCTACTTCTGCATCCATATCTCCTTCATCCCATTCCAAAACTTTTGTTAAAGTTTCCACAACCCTCTCTCTGGTATCTTCACCACTAGAACTGCTCTCAATCTAAAACAAAATTCTTGCTCTTTTAATTCCAGTAGTGCCACATCATCTAAATCTTTTTGTATCTCTCGGTTCATTATTTCTGCCTTGTTTTCCAAAATTTCTATTTTCTCTTTAATTTGTTTAACCTCTCCACTCATCTGTATCATAGATTCTTAATTTTTTTTTCTTCCATATTTGCAAATCTTTCCTCCATTCTCTGTTCAAGTGTAGCCAGATCTCTTTTAACTGATCCAGTCACAGATGCAGTTACAGATTCAGTCGCTGATGCTGTTAATGATAATGTGACATTCTTCCCCAGTTCTTCAAACATCCTCTGTAAAATCTTTGGCATAATCCCTTTTGCTGTTATTTGCTCTGTAAATTATCCTCTCCTCCCTTCTATAATTTTAGCTGCTTTTCTGGTGGTGGCTGTTTTCTTTCTTTCTTTCTTTCTTTCTTTCTTTCTTTCTTTCTTTCTTTCTTTCTTTCTTTCTTTCTTTCTTTCTTGTTAAATTGTAATTCAGAAAGGAAAAATGAAATATAAAAGAGAGGCTTCTCCTTCTCCCTCTCCCTCTCTCCTTAGCTCTTTAGTCCCCTTTGGCACTCTGTAGTTTTATAGTTACATGATCTTTCACAACTTCCAGTCACCTTATCTCTTTGTTTAACAAAATCAGCCAATCATCCTTCTTAGTAAGTTTAAACAATCCTCTTTCCCACGGAGGTGTGTATTATTTAATTAATTAATTGCAAAGTACTTTAAAATAAACAATAGTCCAAATCCAACTGTCCCCTTAATCCATTTTAAACTTTCGTAGTTCAAACTCTTGGCAGGCTTTTTGCTTTTGATTCTTTTTAAGTCCATATAGTTATTTCTTTACTTTTTACTTTAATCCTGCTCACGGAATGAAAGAACACTCACCAAGTGGTTTAGGTGCTCTGTTGCTTAGAAGATCTCTGTAACTTTTAAATTTTTTCTCTTCGAAACATGCATTAGAAAGTGGAGTTTTGGGTGAACCTAGTGTCCTTTAGCAGGCTCCACTTGAGGCTTGGGTTTTTTTGTTCCACAGGTCCCCAGCACTCTACTTGCAAGTCACCTACAGGATCCTTCCAGATCCTGCCAGTTTCCTTATGAGAAGCGGCCTTCCAAAGCACAGCTGGGTGATCTCTTGGCTTCTCCTTATCCAAAAAAGCTCCACTGGTCTGGGCTTATGGCCTGGACACTGGCCTCCACCTTGGTGGTGTCCCCACTGTTTGTGGACATGTTAGTTCACCATTTTCTCCACCCAGAAGTCCACTAAGATAACTTTTAACTCACGGGATGTTAAAAACAGAACCACCCAGAATATTTATATTATTATGCATATAAATAACCATTTCATTTGCTTTACAATTATACTTTAATAGCTAAGTTTGCACTTTCTTATTAGCATTCTATGTGGCCTCACTATTCACTATTTTCTACTCAACATACATCATGCATCTACCTAATGTTTAAAATATGAATATGAAATGTTATTGTCTATAAAGCATTTTGTTAATCTTCAATGTGTCTTGAAATGCTTCATTTTTAATCTATAGGATGTGTTCAGAAACAATGGCCTGATCTGCATATAATACTAAGCCAGTATTTAAATTCTAGGCCTCTGTACACAAATTTGAACAAGCCTGAGCAGTACCTAGAGTATGTGTACTCTATCTGCTTTCTCCTGCTGTGTATAAAGGGCTCCTACTAATTTTGGTCCACTTTCCAAATAGCCAGCTTCCTACTATGGTTTAGTAAGTAGTTGTAAAGAAAATCTAGTTAGTTAAACAAACCAGCAAAACAATCCAGACTTAAAAATGACTACCTTGAAAACTGACCACATTTAGATTTCTTCCCCAGTCTCTGACTCTAATATATGGGAATTCTAATATGAGGGAAGCCCCCAGATCAAATTCATATGCTTCCTCATTAACTATGATACTAAGATCTCCTGGAGACTGTCACATCATGGATTCCACATCCACCTCCCCTACTCAACTTCCATACAGATTTCATTTACTCAGGCTAATCACAGCCTCCCAGTAGAAGAAAGAGCCTTCTAACAAAGCTTCTTGCTTTGATTGTCCCCAGCTGTAGTCTATGGCTCCACCCACAGGCCTCAGCAGCCTGAACCCAGGGATCCCGTTCTTAAAGTTCGGACCCTGCATAAACAGCAAGGCCGGTCAGACAGCAGAGCAGAGAGAACACGAATCAAACTTGCTATATCAGGATTTCAGTTGTATGGAGTTGTCTAAAAGAGTCTGGAAGCACTTTTCAAATATTACCCAGAAAGGAACATAAATCTGAAGCAGAAGGACAGCAAGGAGGGATGACTGGGAGAGGTTAGCACGTCCATACCTGCCACCCACCCCACCAGTGGTCAGGCAAACACCAAACAGTACTCCAATACATCTGCTGTCTTCCCACTATAAAGTAACAAGTCATTAGCTGGATCTATGCATCCAGTTAGGCATTTGTTTTAAACATGGGTTGTTGAATAAGCCACAATGATTGAGTTCACGGACAACACATCAAATCAAACCATTTGTTGGCTTAGCATTATATGTGAACTGAATACCATGAGCAATCAGATTCTGCTTGGAGATCCACTCTCCTTTTTACTCGTATTAGCTTCCAGTAGAATTGCCTTTTATCTTCATATCCTATAATCATACCAGATATCATCTTACATAATGGATTTCTTAAATTCACTAAAGATAGCGCTTAACAAAATAAGAAATATTACTGCCTTGCTTTCCTCAGGCACAACTTTTGTTACTTGTATTTATATATGGGCTGCAAAAATCTAGACTACCTCTAGGTAGCAGCAGAGATATTGAAAACTCTATTTGCTACCATCTAGTGAATGTCTGAAATTTTGCAGCCCAGTTGTGGTATTACAGTATTATCCATATATCATCAGTGTTAATGCTACAGAACCCCTTTTGTTATAACTGCTCTGGGGAATCAGCATTACTCTCAGAAGAAAGAGAGAAAAGTCATAATTCAGCTTAACAGCACAAAAAGAACAAATGAGTATATTTCTGTGTACTTGAATATGGATGAAAAATAATACTGCTGTTTATTTTTCAGAGAACATTCATATCCTATCCAAAGCATTTCCACATGTGGCAAATTCCAAAATATGATAGATGCCAGGACTAATATATAGCACTCTGAATCAAAACTTATTTGTGTATGCAAGTTATTTGCATCAAACTTTGCTATTTTTCTCTAATAATGAGGATGAATAACTTGGAATCCACCAAGCAAACATGAGAAGTGATTAATGTTCTCAATTTTATTCCTCCACAATATCCATTGATAGTTTCTGATTCTCCATGGTGAAATGGGAGATCTCTCCTACACCAGTGGCCTAAAGATGCTATTTGAAGTATATTGTGACCCCCAGTATTAATTGCTATAGATCTGATTCTTTACTCATGTGGTAATGCAAGAAATAACCCCTACCCCCCAAACACAAAAGATTTAAAACTTTATTCCTTAATTGCTGTCTCAAAATAGAGATTTGTTTGTGTTCTTAGGTGAGAATTTTCACAATGTTTAAAGTCCTTAAATACTCCAGGATCTCGGATGTGGAATGCTTCATTTACTTCCATGATCTAAACCTATTTTAATAAAATCTTTTTAAGCACCACATGTTAACCCTTTCTTCATAGGAAACTCTATATAGTATGAAATAGTGCTGTTGAGGGTAAAGAAATGTGTGTATGTTATAAACCCAAGATGTCTGACAGGTAAACAGTTTGATCCTAATTCTCTTCCTGGGCCCAGCACTAAAATGCCATGGAACTCAGGGACGATTAGTGCTGAAAAGCCGATTGTTCTAGAATGTTTGGAAGTTAAGTTTCAGAATAAATGTTGGTAATGGCAGCTTTCACTTTCAGTTTATACTGAAGCAACACACATTTTTGTTCTGAAGCCACCATTGCACAGCAAACAAGGCAGAGATTGCTGGTCCCATTGCCCCAGCAACTGAGAGGCATGTTATCCCTCTTCAAGAAGAGGGCAGTGTGACTTTGTTTGCCCTCACAGACTCCAATCAGTGGACAATTTGGATAGGCTGTGTGATATTGTGAGCTCCTCAGGGCCATTATGGGATCCACAATTGGCTGTGATCACCACAAAGGCCCAAATGGAGATGAAAAAAATGGCACCAAGACAGAGGGAAATTGTCAACCCAGGGGAGAAGCCATTTTCCCTCCCATATGGCAAAATTGCCCTTTTTTTTTCAAGACAGGATTTCACAGTGAAAATATTCTTAAATGTAAACGTGCAACTGTCCTACACGCTAGATATCTGTAAATATATAACTGTGTTTAATAGCTTATAGCCTTACACATATTAAGCATTTTCTGCATGATATAGCATTATCAAAAGCACCATATAAATTTTTTTTACGTGTACAATGGACATTTTTCTTTTAATAAAGTTGTTGCTAAAATAAGTTAGTATTAATTTTTTCCTATGATATCTTCCAAGCACATTGCTGGCACACATTTGTTATTAATGGCAGTCTCCGTAACATTCTTACTGACCTCATTGTGGGGTCTGGCCTGAAACATTGACACGTTTCATGGAAATGGGACAAATGTTAAAAGAGGATATGATGTGGAAAAAAATACATCCTGTACTTTGACGAATGTGAAAATGGTGTTTTCCTCTGCTTCCATACGCTGAGATTTGCAAACTCTGATAACAGTTCAAAATATTGACATTATTTACACTGTACAATGGTTTCTATTCTCATCAGACCAAAAACTGCCCAGTAGGTAAGACTTCCTTGGACAACACAATGTATGCATGTACAGTATATGCAAAAAGTTGAGTGTCCTACAGTGCCTAGTCCCTATAAAGTGTCTACAATCCAATAGACCTGTACCAGAATCATACTTTGTAATGCACAATAGATACTAAAAGAGCATGAAATCACACTAATCTAAGTAGGTCTGACATTACGGTAGGTCTAAAGGGAATCCTGGACAGGAAATGTTTTCATACACCTAATGTAATGTCTGCCATTGTTCTAGTAGCAATGGAGAGATCAAAACAAAGAGAAAAGGCTGAACAGAATATATGAAGAGCACAATTCCACGGGGCAAAGACCATGAAGGATGACTAGATCCAGACCCTCTTGGTTGATTTTGTGACTCTAATCAGAGAATTCATACAAATTCCTCCATCACCAATGCACTATGTAGAGAGAAATAAGCATTTGCATCACCATCAACTGAATAAACAGGAATGAATCACTAGTTTCTAAAAAGTACATTAAATTGCATTGCATAATGTATCTGAAACAGGAAAATCAACTAGGCAATCCTGCATTATGTACAGTAGGTGTAAGTCAGACAATCAGCCTCTGCATAATAAGGCATGGGGAGTATTTAGAAGCAAATGTACCTTCCTAGCTAAATTTATCAGAAATGGAGGAACCTGCTCCTTTGTATGCATTGGACTGGTTCTCAGAAGATGAATCAGGCTCCTTTAGTTATTTATTGAGATAAAATGTATGCTATCCTTAACAGTTCTGGGAAGCATACAAAGAACTGTACAGAAAAAATATCAATAAAAACAATCTTAGAGTGTAATAGATATAAAACCATTAGCAGCATTAAATTTCAGAAAATAAATATGCTTCAGTCCCCTCTTAAACTATAGGAAGAAAATGGAGTGTTCCAATTCCAGTGTAAGAGAGCCAGTTTGGTGTAGTGGTTAAGGTGTCAGGCTACAAACCAGGAGACTATGAGTTCTAGTCCTGTCTTAGGCACAAAGCCAATTCAGTGACTTGGGCCAGTCACTCTCTTTCAGCCCTAGGAAGGAGGCAATGGCAAACCACTTCTGAAATCTTGCCAACAAAACTGCAAGAACTTGTCCAGGCAGGTACCAGGAGTCAAGACTGACTTGAAGGCACCCCCTCACAAAAGAAATTCCAGTGTAGCTCAAGCCTGAGCCCTGATACCAATGACACTCAAACTAAGTATGCTTTTGAATTTTCTAGCATGAAATCCATAGAGCCACTTGGAGTCTTGGTTTTTCTATGTCACACTTGGTGTTTTCCCTAGAAACAATCTCTATATGATCTGAGATGCCAGTATGAAAGAAGTGAGTGTGTGGGGAAGAGTACCAGTAGACCAGAAATCAATCAACTTGCTCCTTAGTAGTGGCAGAAAGCACTAGCAGGGGTTATTTTCATGATGTAGAAGTAAACTTGATCTGCTAATGTTTATGTATCAAATTGTCATTAAAAATTTGCAACCATAAATGGCAACTGAGAGCACACCTAGATCCTGCCTTGTAGCTTAGGCTATAAGTCTCCCCAAGCCTTCCAAGGTCAATACAATGTAGAACTAAAAGAAACATTTAGTCAACACATGGCCCATGCAGTGGCAGGAAAAGGCGCATTTGGATTAAAGAGATAGTAACCAGTGCTATGTGCGCACCCATATATAGTTCAACTCATATTTTCTTTTTCAAATCCAGATCACTCATATTTCTAATATGAAGCACTAATTCTTTACTTGGTTTAAATAATCAACCAAGGTCATTTTATTGTTTTATTACATCAATGTGCCTCAAGTAGATCTAGATAGTGGTTCTCCAGAAAGAAAATTGTGAGGAAGAATAGACTTAGAAGCCCAACAGGCTTCATGGTGAAGTTGGAATGTGAACACGTATCTCATTAATGCTAGTCCAACACTCTAACTCCAAAATCAAAAGTGATTTTAGTTAAAAACAGAGCCCATTGAATTTTACAAAGGCCCCAAATATTTAAAGATGGACGACAGGTGGAATTTTAACTCTGTAATACTGCTGTTTTTTCACTGTTATCCTTCTATTCAATTAACCACGTTCTCGTATCAAGTTGGTCAATGGCTGTGCCATTTTAATTCTAATCCTGTTGGTGGTTTCATTCATCCACACTGAAAAATTTAGAGGAATCCAATGAAAATTCCCATAACTTCCCACCACCAGTTCAGATGGATGTAGAGCTGCCAGGACCAGGCTTCAGATGTACCATGGAACCCTTTGGGACTGCTGCATCTTGCTTACCTGCACAAGTTTCTCCATCATAGGTTTCACACACCCATTCGTGACATTCACACAGTGGCCCATAGTATTTGCCTGGCTCAGTCACTTGACAGATGCAGACCCCACAGTCACATTGGCCTCTGCCGCTGCACAGTTTTCCACCTGGAATTTGGCATCGGTGCTCTGACTCAGACAGGGATAGTCTGCAAGATGAGGTGCTTCTTAAACCACTCCTGAAGAGGATGAAAAGAATAGCGAGTTGCAGGGATGTGCAAATGGATACTACCTGTCTGCAAAACCAGCTGGGTTCATAGCATTCTTTCCCTCTGCAAAGAACCAGGCAATCTGAATTGGCCTGTGGATAAACCTTTCTGTCAGCCACACATTTACTAAATCGGGCACACACTTCTGCTTCACCTCATCTGCAAATAAAGATAAACTATATCATTTGTTGTTGTTGTTGTTGTTCAGTCGTTAAGTCATGTCCGACTCTTCGTGACCCCATGAACCATATTGCGCCAGGCCTTCCTATCTTTCACTGCCTCCCTGAGTTTGCTCAATTTCATGCTCATTGCTTCAGTGATGCTATCTAGCCATCTCATCCTCTGCCGTCCTCTTCTCCTTTTGCCTTCCATCTTTCCCAACATCAGGGTCTTTTCCAAAGAGTCCTCTCTTCGCATTAGGTGACCACAGTATCTGAGCTTGAGCTTCACTATATCATAGGGTGCTGTAAAGATTCATGAATAAAAAGACTGATGCTTACTAGGACTACACAGTGTTTTGGATTTAATTCCAAAATGGTGCTTCGGAAACATGGGAACTTCAGTGTAAGGCTTGCTGCAACTTTTCAAAGCAGCCACATCTTCTCTCAGGATCATGGGACCTGACATAGCTGCTTTAAACAGTTGCAGGCAGCTGTTCTGCTTGTAATTCTACATGTTCTGAAGCACCTTGTGGGAACTGAAACTGAAGCATTGCAAAGCCCTAGACTGACTCAGCCATAGAGAAATATACAGTGATCATCAGTGAACATTAGAACCATCATTAGCAAAAACTTTTGTGAAAGTTGCCCAACTAACCAAGCATATCATCTCTATTTCTGACATTGCACTTATGTCCTGTGAGCAAATTCATCTTTGAAAACTTTCTGTAACAATTTAATATATTGAAAAATATCAGCTTTTTATAATTATAGCTCATCAGTTCTCCATCCCCCAAAATAATGTTTCAGATTGTTGTTAATGGGATTGGACTTAACAGAATGTGATCTAGATAAATGTACCACCAGGATGTCATAACTTCCACGTCATATACCAGATTTTAAGTACAGAGTTAAACATTCAAGGCCATGCAAATGCCAGGCCATTTGCCTGGATACGTTGCTAGTCCTCAAAATCAGAATTTCTGAAGACATGTGTGCATTTACTTATTATTGATTTTCCTAAATCAGGGCCAGAACTGTTTTTTAGCAGCCAGGACCGTGAGTTTAAGTGGAATAGGATGAAACTGGCAGGCTTATAAATGAGTAAGGTAGGTTAAATGGAGATATTTAGAAACCCAGATACACTCTGGGAAGTCTCCTTTTGCACTCAAGGGGGCACTACATTCAAAATTCAAGGCCCAGTTCAGCCTAACCCCTCTGATTCGGAGTAGTTGATGTCTGTTGCACATCTCCACTTAGCTGACAAAATGCACATCAACAGCTTTGCTTCTGTACCGCAAGAGGATTTCTGCTTAAAGTTACAGAGACAAGCAGCAGGTTGAAGACAAAAAAGAAAAGCCACAGATGAACTCTATTTAACAGCACTTTCTCACTGCATCCTGTTGCGCAGACCTCAAAGCTTATTGCTAAAGTAGACTGATAGAGCTTACCGCAGGGACAAGGATGAACTTTGTGGAATAGCAGGCAACAAAATGAAGACCGAAGATGCAAATAGCAGCACCACCAAGCCGAGAAACCCCTTTATATGCATGATTAAATCCAAGGGCGGCGATGAGAGTTCTCCTGGAGAGTTCAAATACAGAGAGACCCACTCGGCTCGCAATCTTCTGAGCTGGCCAAAACCAGCTCCTTCCCCCGCCGTGCTCCACCAAGTGCCTTTGATTAGCTGTCTGGAAGCTGGATTTGGGTAGCATCCTGGAAGGAAAGGCTAGTGCCAAACCCCAAAGTTTACAGTCTAGGCTGGGAAGTAATTAGAAACAGTTGTACAGCCAGATGGCTTATTTTGACATAATAAAGTATCCTGTTCACGGTTTTGAGCAAACACTTTTGTTTCCAAAAGCCAGGCACCTTAAGAAGTTGAAAAAAGTCCCCTTGCATGAACTTTGATGAATGGAGGTTTGTGATAGTGATGGTAAAAAAGATTAGGGAGAAATATGTACTCAGTAGGCTTGGCAGAGAAGTCTAGCCGCACTCTCCAATTGTGTCAGAGTGCAGCATTAAGAGCACAGGTGAATGCTTCAAATTCCTTAGGGTAGAACAAAAGAGAGAAAGAGACTTGGTGCCTTCCCCTCCCTCTTAGTCGGCAGAAGCAGTACATTAGAAGCTGCTCACGCTGACCTTCAGGATGTCAAGCTGACAACAACTCCAGTGTCAAAGCTTCTGCTCAATGTAAGTGATTTAATCCGTTTTCAAACATCACACAGGAGCAAAACCAGGCTTGTCACTATGCATTTACTTGACTGTATGTAGGCACAACACACAGATCTGCAAACATACATTTCCTGTGTTCATAATTATAGCTGTTCCCCCCAAACACTTTTATCTTTTTGACAGGGAAAACAACCTATAAAGCAGTGGGTGTTCCCTGTATTTATTTGCTGATGCAGACATGGATGTGAAATGCTGAAATAACCAGCTTAGGCAGGGGCATCTTTTGGAGGCTCAAAAAGGTCAAGATGGTGTCAAAGCCCTGCTCCCCCTTTTTTGTGCATCCCATAGGGTTTCAATTGTAGCGTCCCAGCCCTCCTTCTGATGCTGAGTCCAGGAAAGACCAACTACAGTGAGAAGTTAGAGGAAACTGGAGTATAACCGAGTTACATTTCTCTAATCCTGGTTTGTTTAATATGTTTAATCAAAAGGTGCAATAGCATTTTCCGTATTCAGCTTTTTCTTCATTAAATAGCAGCCACAGGGGATAGGAAATCTGAACCAGGAACTCATGAAAAGAGAAATACTCTAACTTCCTTTCCAGAGTTGCTGTATGCTGCTGGAGGGAGCTTGCTATTGGTGCAACAGCTTGCTTTGCATGGTACACAGCAACTCTGAAAAGGTATTTTTATTGAAACTGCAGGAAAACATTGCATTCTTCTATCCCAGTCCATAGACATTGCCAGAGTATACAGGATGAAAGATCCTCCATGCTCTGCCTCCCAGATCCTCTCTTATCTTTTACTTTTTCCTCAGATACCCACTATCTCTTTTCCATGCGTATTTAAAGGCCTTGAGGAAATCAAAATGCAGGTATGACTGAGCACCTGCAGTGTAGCCTGGTAAGAAGGAAGAATAAATAAGGAAGCAAGCAAACAACCTGGATCAGGTGTTAGCTGAGGGGATAGAAACATGTGTTCATGGTAGAGACACACTTCAAGGCTGTCAGCCTTTGGAACGCTACCTAAGTGTCATACACAGTAGCACCATTCCAGTGGTTTTTTTATTATTAGTAGTATTTACTTATTTATTTATATTTCAAATTTAGATACTGCCCATCTCACAAAAAGTGACTCTACTAGTAATGACTACTACTAGTAGTATTAGTACTGGTCACACAGTCAGCCAGTTGTTCAGACTGGATTTGGTATTTTTGTCCACCTATCAAGTCCTTCCCAAGGACCTGGCATAGGCAGATATTGTTGTTTAATGGTGTTAAAGGATGCAGGATGTAAGCTGTTCCAAGTAAAGCTGCCTTTTGCAATTGACTGATGGTGATTTTTTCAGTGCTGATGGTCTTCAAGTGGTGCTCCAGATGTTGTGGAATTGCACCTAAGTCGCTGCTGCTGCTTCTTGTTGTTATTGTTGTGATGATGATGATGATGATGATGATGATGATGATGATGATAATGTTTCAAGGCTGCCTGACTCCACAGTGACCCTCAGCAGCTTACAATTTAAAAATTAAAAAGAAAACAACATATATCAAAGAAAAAGAATACAGATGATCTGAAGACAGAATCAGAAATGAAAGAAGATCCACCTTCATCCTAACCCAAGGTCTGGGAGAACCGCTGGGTCTTTAACAATCTGCAAAAAATTTAAAGGGTGGGAGCAGTACAGATTTCCAGGGGATATGATTTACAATTGCTTCTCCGTATACACATCCACTACAACTACCAGAATATAATGGGGTTGTGCTGCTCTAATGCTAAAGACAATTACTTGGAAATAAATTCCATGTTATTGTGGAAAAGGATAACAAATCCTAAAAATAGTAATATAAAAATCTGTATGCGTCAAGACTCTCCATCCCTCCATAACTATAAATTGCTTTTAAAAAATAAGGAGGAAAGATGCTGAAATGAAGAGGGCCAACATACCTAATTTGCTCAGATGCTGATAGACTCAGGATCTGCAATTATGTCTTTCAGGTTTTATCTAGTTTCATCTTCACATCTCAAATCTCTGTATCACAATGGGTCCGTTCAGACCTTTGTTGCACAATAGTTTGAGCTTCCAAATGAACAACAGGCAAACCATGCTTTTGAATGCTTGTCTGCTTTCATTTCCTATCTCTCATCCATTTCACCAGTTTATTATTTCCACAGTACATCAGTCTCTCCAGACAAAAGGCACTGGAGATACAGCAAGTCAGATGCAACACCCAATCTGTTGTTAGCAAAAACTGTGTTCTGCAAACCTATCACTTAGTTTCCATAATTTGAACAAAGCTGCCCATGTAGCTCAATTTGGATTTTTCAGCACCATACCACTTATTTATAGAGATGCCAGAATAATGGAAGTCAAAATCAATCAAGGCAGTGATAAGACTGCATTGTCTTAAGATTCAGACGGGTTCTTAAAATGTTCCATTTTTTAAGTTACAGCTGTCCAATGCAGATAATATGATGGATGAGAAAACAGTAGGTATGTTAGTCTTACATCTATGACTCAGAAAGACTGAACACTCCCAATACGCTTAAAAATAATTATCTAGTCAACCATGAACTCAATTGAACTTTCTTCTAAAATTCTGATTCCTGCCAATGGTCTTATTAGAATTCATGTTAGTAGTAAATGAAATGTCTTTACTTTTAATTATATCCTTTGGGCACAAGAAATAATCCATTTTCTCTACTCAGACACGGCCTTGAAAATAAGACTCCCAAATATGTTTTATTAGCTCATCTGTATTGTGCCCATATATCCTGGAGGGGACCCCACCGATAGAATCATAGAGTTGGAAGAGGCCTGGCGGCCATAGATTCCAATCCCTGATGAGGGCAGGAACCAAACAAAAATAATCGCTGACACATAGATTTTATTGCTTCATGATCTTGTCACAAATTTCATTTGACACAGATGACTGGAGGCTTTCAAGCCTGCTAAAACAATATTATCAGTTTTGGCAACCCTCCCCCCCCTTGCTTAATGTGCTTATTGCACCCCCAATTTTATGGTAAGTATTCAGACTATAACGAGAAACAGCCACTGGGAATCGACTGTTAAGATGCCCTTACATGAAGCATTTTAGGAACTCAGTATTCTCAGATAACAGAGAAAAAGAAAAAAGGAAACAACAGCACAGATTTATTTTAGTCCCATAAGTACCCATGGATGCCCTAGAAATCTAAACCTTGTTTACTGCAATTTTGTATTCAGTATATACTATATGATGGGGAAGGTTTGAAAATGCCTTCCACTTTGCTTCATTATTTATTTTTTTGGCTGAGTTCCTGCAACTTTGGTTGATTCAGCAAACCACAGTTAAATTCTGGCACAGTATGGTATGCACTACATGATTTGTGTGATTCAAGGATATTCCAGGACCAAACTACTATACTCTTCAATCATATCTATGTGCATTCCAGTCCGTGATCAAAACAGAAAAATGATTATCACTTGCTTTGAAATGTAATCAAATACAGTATTACACTTGCTGCATTTTATTGTCACATATCTTGAACTGTAATAAGCATAGTATAGATTCCTATTTAAAACTGTGTGTTATTGTCACTGATGTATAAATGCATATTATTGCTACTTTGAAAGTCCTGATTCAAAACAAAAGCAGGATCTAACTCTTTAAATTATGTATGTATGTATGTATTTAAATTTATTGGCTGCCCTACTCAAGTGCTCTCTGGGAGGCATCATTTGCAATATATTCCTTGTAATGATTAATTACATTAGCTGATACAATATTATAAATAACTGCCATTCTCTATGAACATTATTACTTCCTAATCCCGATGTCATATCATTTATGGATTTGTATAAATTCTCACTGACTGAAGTAGGATAACAATTTTGCTGCAGCATTTGACTTTCCATCTGTCATTTCTTATAAGAAAGTAGTGCTGCCCTTAGGATAATTTTGCCTAGTAGCAACATATTTCCAGGAATGGGGAAAGCACTGAAAAGTATTTTTATGTCTACCTGTCAAAAAATCTCTATTTTCTACTAATATTTTGGGTGGCAATGATGGGATACTTAATGTGGTGTCCTTCTAAAACCTTTAAAGTGCTTTGAAGCAGAATCTCTTAACAACTAAAATGTAATAAACTTAAATCTAATTTAGACAAGAATCTGCACCTGTTTAGTGCCCTTTTGAATGATTTGTACTGGGAACATTACAAATGCACACTATTTACCTTGCTTGTACAATCATAGCTGCCTGGATATTTAACCCTTATGTTTCCAAAAAGCTGTATTTCCTACACAAGTAACAGGCAAAGATTGCTGCATGTCTGTTAAGAGGGCACCCACTTTGGATCTAATTTCCACTAGGACTGTCGAACAATTCAGATTCAAAGGGGAAAAAGCAAGTGGAGACTAGCACTGGTCATCACGACCTTAAATCAAATTAGTCTTTTCCTAGTGCCACAGGAGCCCTGGAAAAGACACTGCTTCTTTAAGGAATTGCTAGCAGATGTAAGATGAATGCCCCTGTGTATCCATCTTTTTCCCTTTGAAACTGGGACGCTGCATACTCCTAGTAGTCACAGACCGTGGCATAGCAACTTAATATGAAGATTTATGCACATACATTCAGCTGGGAGGATTGGCGTGAATACATATTCAGAACTTACTACCAAGACTTGCCAATAAAAATCCATGAGGCAAAAATAGAAAAGTATACAAACTGCATATCTATGTTGTATATTTACAGTATTTAAATCAGGATGTTGTCAAATGTAGTCAGGAGAGGATCTTAATATATTTCTGATCTACTGATGTATATAGAAATGAGCAGGCAAAGAGGGGAAACTAACAGGAGCTTGGCAGGGGAGTTCAGTAAGAGGAATAACAAGAGGAAAATGACATGAAAAGTTGTATTTTGAGGTACTGTGGGCTCAACTGTGAGGGGTTGAACCTGCTCATTACACGGGAGGTGTCCTGAGAGGAAGAACATAGGGGAACCCATCCTCAGGAAGCAAGTGAACAGGAAGACCTAATGGGAGCTTGGAAGGAAGGTTCCGGGGAATGCCCCTAACAAATTTTCTCTATAAATTAGCAGTATGTACTTAGCTAACCTGAGAGCCTGTGCAAGAGAAATAAAAGCCTCTCTACTGGTTATGTTTTAAGAAATAGAAGTGAAGATGAATAGACTTGTTCATCTTCAGGCAACTTTATATTCCTGCCTGAAAACAATCTGGGCTATATTTGCACAACGTGCAACCTTGCAGTGGGGCTTAAGGAAAAAGTCAAGGACTGAAGCAGTGAGAAACTACATTTCAACTCATAAGAGAAGATGAAGATTTGTCACAGGGGTGAGCAACCCATGGCTCATGGTACCGATATTACAAACTCTGGCAGTCCGGCTATTGTTTTAAATAAAGGTGGAAATGGAGGCAGAAGGCATTTGCAGATGTACCTCCCCTTCAAACCCCCCCCCCCCCCCCCCGCTTGTCTAAAATCACACTACTGACATTTGGTCATTTACACCCGAATGTCTGTGGTGTGATTTGAATCAATAGGGGAATGGAAGTATTTTCAAGAGCAAGAATGAAAAGTTTGCTTCCCAGAGGTTTCCCATTGTCATTTCCATTCTTAAATCCCAATACACTAAAATGGACCACCTCTTCTTCTAACATAACTTTTTCAATGGCATCACTTGTGGCCCTCTGACTGGTTGTGACTGGTTGTGGAAGGATGTTGCAGCCCTTCACCCTGACAAAGCTGCCCATTCTTGATTGATCAGATGAAACGAAGGTGGTGTTGCAACAGAAGCTGACAGAGGAAAAAACTGCAGTAAGGAAAAGAAGCAAAGACAGTGAATGGACAATCAGGAAAAAGAGACACAGAAAATACAGGTAAAACTCGAAAAATTAGAATATCGTGCAAATGTTCATTTATGTCAGTATGGCAACTCAAAAGGTGAAACCAATATATGAGATAGACACATTCCATGCAAAGCGAGATATGTCAAACCTTACTTTGGTATAATTGTGATGATTATGGTGTACAGCTTATGAAAACCCCAAATTCACAATCTCAGAAAATTAGAATAGTGTGAAAATGTTCAATATTCTAGGCTCAAAGTGTCCCACTCTAATCAGCTAATGAATCCATAACATCTGCAAAGGGTTCCTGAGCCTTTAAATGGTCTCTCAGGCTGCTTCAGTAGGAATCACAAGCATGGGAAAGACTGCTGACCTGACAGTTGTGCAGAAAACCATCATTGACACCCTCCATAAGGAGGGAAAGCCCCAAAAGGGAATTGCAAAAGAAGTTGGATGTTCCCAAAGTGCTGTATCAAAGCACATCAATAGAAGGTTATGTGGAAGGGAAAAGTGTGGTAGAAAAAGGTGCACAAGCAGCAGGGATGACCGCAGCCTGGAGAGGATTGTCAGGAAAAGGCCATTCCATAGTGTTGGGGACTTTCACAAGGAGTGGACTGAGGCTGGAGTTAGTGCATCAAGAGCCACCACACACAGACGGATCCTGGACATGGGCTTCAAATGTCGTATTCCCCTTGTCAAGCCGCTCCTGAACAACAAACAACGTCAGAAGCGTCTTACCTGGGCTACAGAAAAAAAGAACTGGTCTGTTGCCCAGTGGTCCAAAGTCCTCTTTTCTGATGAGAGCAACTTTTGCATCTCATTTGGGAACCAAGGACCCAGAGTCTGGAGGAAGAATGGAGAGGCACACAATGCACGATGCTTGAAGTCCAGTGTGAAGTTTCCACAGTCTGTGTTGATTTGGGGAGCCATGTCATCTGCTGGTGTTGGTCCACTGTGCTTCATTAAGTCCAGGGTCAACGCAGCCGTCTACCAGGAGATTTTGGAGCACTTCATGCTTCCTTCCGCAGACGAGTTTTATGGGGATGCTGACTTCATTTTCCAGCAGGACCTGGCACCTGCCCACACTGCCAAAAGTACCAAAACCTGGTTCAGTGACCATGGGATTACTGTGCTTGATTGGCCAGCAAACTCGCCTGAACTGAACCCCATACAGAATCTATGGGGCATTGCCAAGAGAAAGATGAGGGACATGAGACCGAACAATGCAGCAGAGCTGAAGGCCGCTATTGAAGTATCCTGGTCTTCCATAACACCTCAGCAGTGCCACAGGCTGATAGCATCCATGCCACGCTGCATTGCAGCACTCATTGCTGCAAAAGGGGCCCAAACCAAGTACTGAGTACATATGCATGCTTATACTTTGCAGAGGTCCGATATTGTTCTATTTCCAATCCTTGTGTTATTGATGTCATGTAATATTCTAATTTTCTGAGATTGTGAATTTGGGGTTTTCATCAGCTGTACACCATAATCATCACAATTATACCAAAGTAAGGCTTGACATATCTCGCTTTGCATGTAATGCGTCTATCTCAAATATTGGTTTCACCTTCTGAGTTGCCATACTGACATAAATGAACATTTGCACGATATTCTAATTTTTCGAGTTTCACCTGTAAATGATATTTCTGTGACATGAGAACAAATTGTAACACAACATTAATGTAGTTTAAAGATCACTGGGGAAGGGAAGGAAGAGATAAACCCATTATTAAATTGAAAACTACTGTTTCCACACCAATAATTCTCTTTTTTTGTAATAATTTTATTAAAGTTTACAAAGATAAAAGAGTAATACAAACTAAGAGAAATATAAAAAGTGAGGAAAAAAAAGAAAAGAAAAAAGAAAAGAAAAAAGAGAAAAAAGTAAAAAAAGAAGAAATATAAAAGTGTCTCCTCCACTCTCCAGCCAAGTATAAACAACTCCTATAACTTAACACCTTCTCTAGTATTTCAATAATAAAAAAAAATTGGTTTCACCTTTTGAGCTGCCATACTGACATGAATGAACATTTGCATGATATTCTAATTTTTCGAGTTTCACCTGTATTATGCATAGCTGGAACTTAGCTGGAACTTAGAAACAGCTTTCAGGTTGTCAAGAAACAGGCTTGGATCATTCAAGGAAAGAAAAAGGGACATTGCAGGTAACACAGAGAACAGTGAATCCCTGAACATACAAGGATCAGAAAAAAAAAAGATAAAAGAATAGTTTACCAGTAGCTCAGTGAAGATGGCAAAATGCTAGTAGCTAATGAAGAAAAGTCACTGAACTATTCAACTCCTATTCAGTGCTCAGACTTCTCAACCAAGAGGGTATGTCTTCGCCCGGAGGTCAAGACATGGCATCATTGACTTAAATTATAGAAAGACAGATTTTAGCTACATTTGAGGGGGGAAAAGTCCTTAAATAACAGTAAGACCAACTGATAGATCACTAGGATGCAATCACTCCCTGCATTTCCTCAAGCCCTAATACTTTCTCTTAACTGGGCTTGTTTCAAATTTTTGAGGAGGCTGGGAAATAAAATAAAATGTTGCTCTGCATTCCCTTGTTCTTCTGGCTCTGCCTGGGCTAATAGCCACATTATATCCTACCACTTTCCAAGAGACTTATTCTACAGGTAAAGGTGGAAAAGTATTAACAACCATCATTTTTAAGGTAAATTGTCTCTCTGGAAATAATGTTTCTTAATAGAAAGATGGGTTTGGCTTTGTGGTGTGAGGCACAGGGTTTCCAAGAAGATGCCAGGTGACTGAGTAAAGCTTTTCTCTTGAGGGAGAGGTAGAAGCATTTCCCTGTCTACCAGTTTCCGTCACAGTGTAGTTGAGAGTAGATGTTCTGAAGAGGAACTGCCACCATCTCTTCTTATCTGCTCACACTCTCCTGGGTAGGATTCAGCATGCCCGTCTATATCACACCTATAGAAAAAGGGTCACTGTAAATGTAGTAATCATGCTGAAATAGCATGCAAGCAAAAGACTGGAGATCTCAGTGGCTAAATCCTGAACTGCTTGTTTGCCCAGTTCTCCTTCGCCCATTACCAAGGGAAGGCAAAGACACCGTAGGGCAACTGCTTCTGCCTTCTGCAGACTCTCCTCCTCTCTCTGGGAGATGCAGCACAGGGAGACTTTGGAACAGATGTCCAGCAACCGTAGGGCCCCAAATACTGTACAGTGGAGTTAACAAGGATGTCTGCAGGGGGTAGGAGTGGGGGTGGGGGTGTCAAGACGTCAAGATGGCGGTCCCAACCGCGATTAAAGCCCTGCCCTTGTTTTACATGCATCATGACCCTTTTGACACCGTCCCTGTGGAACGGATCTGCCATATTTTGAAATCAATGAAGTAAAGCACTTTCAAGGCAGGAATGGTGAAAGCTGCAGCCTTCCATTTGCAACGGACCTGCAACTCCCAGCTTTGCAACTCAGCCACAGCCGATAGGCCACAGATCTCGTGCCTAATCTGCCCCACTATCCACCCTCTCAACTTCCGCAGCTGAACCCTGGACAGTTCCCCACGCCGCGGCATCCAGAGGGAGAGCGCCGAAACTCCGTCCCAGGCGGCGGGGTTTCTCGGCCCCCCTGCTGGCCCCGCCACTCGCGCCTTTTGGGAGGTCTCGGGAGCGGGGAGCGGGGCCCGACCCGAGGCGAGGGGACGGCATCGAGGTCCACCTGCGATCGGCCCTGTGCCTGCGCGTAGCGGGAGGCGCCGCCTGCGCGTGTCATCTCGCGCTCCCGCGTGCCGCCGGGGGATGCTCGCGGGGAGCAGCGGTTGCCGGGCGACTGCAAGGCTGCGGCCAGCCAGCAAGGAGAGACCTGCTACCAGTTCGCCCTCCTCGCCCCCCTGGCTGCCGGGCGCGGCGTCTTCCTCCCCCGCCCCGCGGGTCACGCCCTTTCTGGTCGCCGACGTCTCGGAAGGACAGCTTTAAAAAAAAATCCAAATACTCTCCCCGCGAAGACACCGCCAAATAAGCATCCTGGTCCCTTAACGCCATGAAGGGAAAGGCAGGCGGTAGGTTGCTGGCTGCGGGGTTTCGGGGGTGGGTTGGGGGTCTGCCTCCCAGCTGCTGCGCCCCGTCCCCCCTGCCGCATCGACCATGATGCGACGGGGGCTGATAACGGGGGAGGCGGCGACTTCGCTGAGCCTGGTGGTCTGTGCGGTTTCTGGAGGAGAAGCGAAGAGGTGTTGTGGGGGTGGGGGCAGGAAGCTTCGAGGGGTGGAGAAACGCTGGCGCAGCTGCAGCCACCCGCAGAAGAGGCCTGTCCTCTGGCTTGGCCAGGGGGCCTCCGAGTGGGCTCCTTACCTGGCACCGGAATGATGCAGCTTCTCTGCACCTCCCAAGGAGAAAGTGATGGAACTGAGGGCTCTCCAAAAACCTTTCTGCTCAGGGGCGAAATAAAGCTAGGTCTTCCAGAAGCCTCAGAGGCAGAGTCCTAAAGTGTGTATCTGGTGGGGGATGGAAAAGCGGTAAGTATCAGGACCAGAAAGGAGAAGACCACTGGCCAGATTGAGGGGGCAGATATGTATATGCACTAGTCTGTGTTGAACAGATGCCCCTTAAAATTTAAGAGGCCTGTTTTGCAAGGGCTTTGTTAGTTTTCATGGGCCTCCGTGAGCTTGTTAGATCAGGCATCATTTGGGATGACCGCTATTAATTGGTGATGGTAGCAAATGGTCCTCACTCTATAGGGAGTGGAACTCAGCTCATGTCCCTACTACAGACTGAAGCCACATTCATGCCTCTCTCCAATGATTCCTGCAAATCATAATTGTAGAAGGCCTAAGGCTTCTGAATATGAATTTTCAACAACAGAATCCTTTAATCACACTAAAGCATATGAGACTTATTTGGTTTTAGCTTACTGTGATGTGCAAACTCAACCCTTAGAAGTTTACATTTCTGAACCATAGTCTGTGGGGTAGTGTATTGAACAAACCCAATCAGTTGTTGCTTATTCAGTAAATCATGGCTAAGCACATTGCATGAAACCAGTCTCCCCCCACACCAATTTAAATAGCCCAATGATTTTAAAAATATATTCATTAAGGAAGAGATTTACATTAATTACTCACCAATATCTTGAAATGTTAGGTACAATAACTTGGTAATAAGCCTAAGACTAGCTTTTGAGTGACGTTATAGGTTGTGATGCAAAATATCTTTGAGCTTTTCTGCTACTTTTGCATAATATAACTGTGATTAAGACAAGGAAAAAAAATTGAAAATCAAAGGTATAATTTAGTCAAGGGATAGTTTACAATTGCATTACAGACTTGAGTGAAGCTTTTGGTTAAAAACTTCTATGGTGAGGTACATCAACCTTCAAACTAATCAACCCATTAACTAGCAAGATTTTCTTTAGAGTACCTGAGCAAGTATAGTTTGGTGAGATGCTGAGAACAGAGATCCTATTCATCCCATTGAAGTACAGTTCCCTGGGTTCCTGGTGGAAAGAAATTGATTGTTACATCAATTTTAGGAATACATTCTCTGTGCATAGACAATTAAGCAGTGCATGGCTAGGATCTCTCCTTATAACGCTTATCCCTATTAATACGTTCCTTTTCCTTTTCCACGGGCTGAGAAAGTAGAGAGAATGTAGGCAATTGGAGGATATGACATTACCTGGATATCCTTCTCTGTACCCTGAAATAAATTGTTACCTGGCCATCACCTGATCATGTCTTTGGAAGTAGCAGCGTTCCAAACCTTCTCATTGATATCATACAGTTTCTGTGAGATTCCCGAGAAAGCAATCCAGCAATCAGACTCTACCTGTTCTGTAAAGGCCTAAATCAGCACGCAGCACAACGTTTTGCTATGATGTTTAATTTGGCTTTCAGTGTGACTCCTTTCCTGAAAAGTACACAAGGTTTTAGCTTTAGCAGTGTGAAAGGTCAACATTAGTTGCAGTAGGCTTCCAGGCACAACTCTGTATATGAGCTGGTATATGTGATTCAGAGTACTTGCATGTAGTAAATTGTAATTTTTAAAAATTAGTTTTACAATTTTTATATACCATTTCAATCACAAGACTCTTGGCAATGCACAACAAAATACCCCCTCCCCCCCTCCAAGAATATATTTCCATCCAATAAAATACCCATGATCATAAAACTAAGCCAGTTTTATGGTTGCCCACAGTCATATTATGGGCCCAAAGCCTGTTGAAATAAAATAGCTTTCAGGGCCTTCTGGAAGGAGAAGATGCTCAGGGTTAATCATATATCTGGAAGCAAGTATGCGGGCTATTACACAGAGGTCTTGATTCCACACTATCTGCAACTCCTTCTTAGTAACCTCTCTCCAGATGGGCAGAACCATACTTGGCAAAGCCTTTCCTAATATAGCCCTGTGTAATGCAATATAATCCTTTATAGGTAATTGAGCCTGGAAGTCTACTGGTAGTCTACTGGCCAAACTTCTGTAGCAGCAGGTTTTCCCTACTACCATCCTAGCTGCCTCATTCTACACCAGTTGCAGGTTCCAAATCATCTTCAAAGCAGCTCTATGTAAAGTGTGCTGCGGTAGTCCAGTCACATGGTCATCAGGGCACAAGTAATTCTCCCAAGCTTCCTGGTCCAGTTAGGGTTATAACTAAGCTAGAATCGCTTTTCAACCAGATGGGCGGTGACCAATTTGATAGATAAATAAATAAATAAATAAATGAAATGAAATGCAATGAAATGCAATGAAATGCAATGAAATGAAATGCAATGAAATGAAATACAATGAAATACAATGAAATAAAATAAATTTGGGCAAAAGTCTCCCTGGGCATGGCTTCTCTGTGCTCCAGCAAGTGCTGCAAGTCCAGGAGGACCACTTGATCACAGACTAATTTCTTCAAGGAAACTACAGTTTCATCAAGAGCATCCATTAGAGCTATTGGTCCTGAGTTGCCAGATGCTTATGAAGAAACAGCATTTCATCTTGGTACAGTTAATCTGAGGTTGTTCCTTGTTATTCATTCCTGATAGGCTTCAGATACCAGCTCACAGCTTCCACAGCATCCCCAATGGTGGTATGGGAAATGTGCCTCAGAATTATAGAGATGGAAGGAACAATTAGGTATCACCTCCTGCTCCATGCAAGCATCCTAACTAAAGTACCCCCAACAGAGAGCTGTTTACTGTCAACTTAAATACATCCAGCGAAGGGAGCACCACCCAGTGGTGTCTATGGCGTGAGATAAAAAAAGTCAAGATGGTGGTTATAGTGGTAGCACAATTCTGTCCTTTTTGTTCGTGCATCAACAGACATACAAAGAACTGGGGCTTCAATTGCACCACTGTCATCATCATGTTTACTTTTTTTACCCCTCCTCCAGACTCATAGACACCATCTCTATCTATCTCTCCTGGTAATTAGCACTTCCTGAGTAATTGGTTCTATTGTTAAAATGTTCTCACTTTCTGGGAGCTTTTGCTAATATTAAGTGGAATCTACCTTTTTATAGCATTCATCTATTATTATGATTCCTGCCCTCTGAGAAGATAGCAGATTTTTAAGTTTTTCAAGGTGACATTTTTGAAGAATGCTGTCATATCCTGTCTCAGTTTTCTCAAGACTAAAACACTTTTCAGATCCTTTCATCTCTCTTCATAAAACCTGTTTCTAATCCCTTGCTCATCCTTGTTGTCCTTCTCTTTTTGTCCTATTATAACTTTTCTGAATTCTTAAATTGTAATGCCCAGAACAGAACCTAGTGTTCAAGATAGGATATGAACAGTACAGAATAAAATGGAATAATTACTACCCATGTTTTAGAAACTGTAGTTAATAGTCTAAAATTGTCTTCGCTTGTTTTACAGCCACATCACTGCTGACACATATTCAGTGTGAAATCAATTACTATTCCAAGATCTTTTTCACAAGTATTATTGCCAACCCAAATATCCCATATTCTGTATTTCACATTAGATTTCTGTTTCCTAAGAGCGCAACTGTGCATTTCACTGTTGTATTTTATAGTGATATTTTCAGCCCATTTCTCTCACTAATCAAGATTGTTTTGAATTTTATTTCTGTCTACAAGGATAATAGCTGTTCACCCAATATTGTGTCATCTGCCAGTTTGACAAGCATTACTTCTTCATCATCCAAATCAAAAATAATTTTTTTTAGTACAGGACACTGGACTGAGCCTCATGATACTCCATCCAATACAGGTAGTCCTCACTTAACAACCATTCACTTAGTGACCTTCAGTGTTACAACAGTGCTGAACAAAGGGACTTGAAACCGGTCCTCGCACTTACAACCATTGCAGCTCCCCCGTGAACATGTGATCGTGATCCGGGTGCTTGGCAACTAGCTCACATGATGGTTGCAGCATCCCGGGGTCACACGATCACCATTTGCAACCTTTCCAGCCAGCTTCTGGCAAGCAAAATAAATGGGGAACTGCATCATTCACTTAACAACCACATGATTCACTTAATGACTGCTGCAAAAAGGTCATAAAATTGGGCGTGACTCACTTTACAATCACCCCACTTAATAATGAATTTTCTAGTCCTTATTATGGTCATTAAGCAAGGACTACCTGTATCACCATCCAATTTGATTATTATTCTTTCAGTACAATTATTAATCCAGCTTTGTCTCCCCTTAATTGTAGTACTATCTAGCCCATACTTAACCTGCTTAGTAATGGGAGTGTCATAATGCTTTGTTAGATGAAATCAAGATGTGTCCGCAGCCTTCCTACACTATGCTGAGGAAGCTATTCAATCAAAAAGTTATGACAAAATGTATCCATGCTGCTTTGGGATAATCACTACATTATTTTCAGGGTGCTTACAGATCCATGAATTTATGATCTGCTGTAGAATCTTCCCAACTGTTGATATGCAACTGAAGAAGGTTGCTGAATCCTCTTTTCTTCCCCTTTTTTTGAAGATAGGGACATTTGCTGTCTTCCAATTTATGGCACTCTGTTGTTCTGCAGATTTTTCAAAGATAGTACATAAAGGAACATCAAAAAGTTCATCCGGTATGCAGGGATGAAGTTCATCTGACTCTGAAGATTTAAAGTCATTTAAAGGAAATAGCTATTTCATTTTTCTTGATAACTTTTCAGTTTGCCCCTTCATCCTACCGCTCACAATTGCTCAGTGGAACACATTCCCTCTTGTTGGAGGACACTGAGCCAAAACAGTTGTTGAATAGTTTTACTTTTTCTTTGCTACGCATTAACGCTTTACCATCTTGACTGAATAGTTGATGGAGAGATATTTTCTTTTCCTTTTATTTTGAACATATCTAAAGAAACCCTGTTTGCTGTTTTTAGCTTCTTTCACCAACCTGAATTCATTCTGAGCTTTAACCTTTCTGATATCCTCTCTATAATTATTTACTATCTCTAGGTATTCTCCCTTGGTAAATTGTCCCTTTTCCCAGCTCTTATATTTATCCTAGGTCGTAATGTCCTGCAATCAAAAACACCTATTATTCTCATATGTAAGCTTAGCCAAAATGTTATTGCTTATTGGTTATCAAATTGCTGTTCCTTGACATCTTTTCTTTTGTACCTCTTGGGGTATGCAAAATGTTTCGAGCATGAAATTGCACAAAGCTTACTGTTTCAGGTTTGAAAATATGTTGCTTTGTGAGCTGTTTTGAGTACCCCAGAGCATAAAACAGTGCTATTTTGAGCTTGAAATACTTCTAAAATGCTCAAAACAGTACATTTCATGGTCAGGGCAGCAGTTTCGTGCAGTACTCGAAAGAGAAAGCTTTGTCAGATGTTACATTCAAAAGCACATCATTGTGCATATCCCTAATTACTTATGGGGGAGTGATGTAAACATTCAATTTCAAATACATGGATCTATACTACATGTGCCACTTGTACTTGTGTTTTTGTGGCATAGACTTCCTCTTTGGCCTGAGTCATAGGCAGTTCACGGGAACTTTTATAGATGCTTGGAGCTATGTGCAGAAAGGCATCAATGGCAATGTCAAATCTAGGTGGTCCAAGTGCATAAAGCAGGGTGTTGGGAAACTGGAACACTTAATGCAGGAATGGACAATCGATATCCCATAAACTTCATGTGATTTTATAGCTCTCACAATACCCTTGCTTATGCCACTAATATTCAGCAGTATACCCACTATTTTTCAGCTATTTAATTTTCTTCAAGATATGTGCATCAAGCCTCTGAATGTTTTCACACATTTATTAAAAGCAAACAAGCAAATAACAACCCCAAACCCCCAAGCCAATATAATTTCAAACCTGCCCCATGTTGATGGCATCACATCAGGACACAATCCTAACAGCAAAGTAATATATATTTTAATAGTGCAGCTTCGCAGCTGAAAAAAAAAAATTGCCCTGCAAAGAAATTTGGGAAATGGATAGTATGGAATAAAAGTATTAGATAAAAACTTACAATAATAAAATCCTATATGTTTCCAGTTGGGACTTATTTTTGAATACACATGTATATGATTGCAGGTTCAGTTGTATATTTGAAGTGAATCGTATTCTGTGAATTTCTAAAGAGGGCTCAAGTATCTTGAAGCCACAACTGACTGTTAACCAGTGCAAATGACCATTAAAAAATGCACAGCTATTTCAAATTTGATGATGAGTTACTGATGAGACAGTATGGATGAAGATATTGGACTAGGACCTGGGAGTCCCAGGTTCAAATCTACCCTCAGCTATGGATGCTCATTGGGTAACTTGGGGTTAAATTGTTAGAGTTCTCTGGGCTATATTTTTTGCTTGCAAGCATTTAATTACCATGCCAGATAACATCACTGACACAAGAAGAGTGGGAAAATGAGGTTTGTTGGTTGGCAAGGTTGTACATATCTTTATGTTAATTCAGTTATGTGCATGCTTGGGTTGGGGAGTTCTGTGGTAGCAGTTAATTTGCTTTTCAATTAAGTCTTTGGTTATTAGGTCCATAAATAGGATTTAAGTCAGAATGTTAGGGACAGGCCACAGGATCTCTCCAGAGCTGCTGTGAGGAATATTCTAGCTATCTGTTGGATGCAGTCATTCAGATCCATGCCATGTTGGACTGGGCAGGTCTGGCTGGTGTGCCTGGGGCCTAGTCTCGTGGTTGAGTTTGAAGGGATTTGAGGAAATGGTTCTCTGCACTGTTGTTTTGGCCACCTGTTTGGTGGACCCAGAGCCCTCCCCTCCCTGGGCGGTGACTTGCAGCTGGGTCCATGCTGTGGAGGCAGTCTCTTTGAAGGAGGGGATGGTACATTCAGCCTTGATGGAGCTGGTGGCACATCTCCTCCTCAAGAGGCTGTCCTTGGACCCAACAATTTTAGATAACAATTGTCCTTCTCCAACCCTCCCTTTTTAGGGAAGACTGTTGAGAAATTAGTCAAACTGCAGTTGCAGAGGACCCTGGAGGAAGCAGTTATCCAGTCCTGTTTGAATCAGTCTTCAAACAGGGATTTAATATGGAGATAGCCTTGGTCGCATGTGTGGAAGACCTGTGGTAGATCTAGGATGGAAATAGTGCATCCATTCTTCTGCTCCTTGAACTCTAGGCAGCTTTAAATACCTTCTGGATTGGCTTAAGGAGTTGGGAGTCAGGGGCAACATTTTGCAGTTGTTCTTCTCCTTCCTTTGGGTCCAGTTGCAGTCAGTGTTGATAGAAGGCAATAACCTTGAATTGCCCCCAGAAAGAAACTAGGAGCCAGTGCAACTCACACAACAGCGATGTAATATAAGCAAACCAAAGGGTGCTCAATACTGTGTGCACCTCCACATTCTGGAACAGTTGTAACTTCTAAATGGTTTTCAAGGGCATCCCATTGTTGCAGTAATCCAACAGTAAGTGATCAAGATATGAGTGGCTGTGAGCAAAGCTTCCCAGTCCAGAAATGAGCACAGTTGGTGCACAAGATGAATCTGTGCAAAGGTCTCCTTAGCTGCGGCTGCCACCTGCTCCTCAAGCAGGAGATGCAAGTCCAACAGAACCCCCAAATTGCATTCTAGCTCTCTCCAGGAAAGTACAACCCTGTCGAGAGTCAAATGACATACCACTAGACCCTGGGGAGCCAAGACCCCCAAACCACTCTATCTTGCTAGGGTTGAGTCGGACCCAGATCCTCCCTATACAGACCTCACAGCCTCCAGACACTGGATCAGCACTACAATAGCATCACCTACCTGGCCAGGCTATCATCAACATACTGCTGATATTGTACCCTGTAGCATCAAATGACTCCCCAAGTGGTCTCATGTAGATGTTAAAGAGGCAAGGCAAGAGACCCTAGCCCTGAGGTACCCCCACACTGCAGGCACTTAGGACTAGTCCTCTCACACCACCACCAAAATGGACTGGAACCAACCACTGCTGCAAAGCAATGCTTCCCACTCCCAATCCCCAGAGCTGGTCCAGATACCATGGTTGATGGTATCAAAAGCCACCAAAATATCCAGGAGAGCCAGGTTGCACTACCCCCATTCAGGGCCCTCCAGAGATCATCCACAAGCACAACCAGTGCCATTTCAGTACAAAACCCAGCCTTAACTCTGACTGAAAAGGGTCCAGATAATCTGCTTCATTGAGGGCCCTCTGCAGCTGGGTGCCAACCACCATCTCAACAACCTTTCCTAAAGTTTTAATTGGTGTGATTCTACCTAGTACTTCTAAGTTTTTTTGGGGGGGGAGGGTTGCGCATTTTTTGATCTGGTTGTTTTAAAATCTGTACTGCTTCCCACTTGAAATCATGTCTTTGGGTATCTATTGGAGGGAGATTAGTGACGTCATGTTGTGTTCTTTGGCTGTAAGTGGACTTTGTGGATACCTTCTGCAAGTTTTCTGCCTATTTGTCCCACGTAGTGGCTTCACAGTCTTCATTTAAGCTTGTATCTGACTCTTTTTGTCTTCTTTTGGTACTGGGTCTTTGAGTTTGTATAAAATGTTTTATATGGACTTGGCTGGTTTCTCTGTTTCAGTTATTTCAAATAACTTTGGGTCAGTCACTCTCTTTTCAGCTACTTATCCAATAGAGTTGTTGTGGAGATAAAATGAAGGGAGATCCACGTGAAAATAATCTTAAGTTTTAAGAAGACGGCAAGATATATATCAAATAAATAAATAATAAATAATTGATGATGAATACTTTTAATGGTTTTACTTTGCAATTCATATATTATATAATATATGTTTTATTTATTTACAGATAAAGCCACACTAAATTTGTGAACTGGTTCTTCAAACATTCTTTTCTGAAGTGATCAGTTGATAACAAATTTTCAAGTGACTATCCCACAGATATCAAGATTATTCTGACCTAATATTAATTCAGATGGATTATTTATCCATTGGAATAGTGATTGAGTCAGTGCTGAGCTGTGTAGTTGAGCCCTCAGTTGGTGGACAAAATTGAAGTGGAAAAACAGTTTAAAGTAGTCAGCGAGTTGTTGAAAAAGTTCATTAAAAATAAAAGTAAAACAAGTTAGATTGCAGAAACTTTTAAGCGAAGTACATCAACACATGTTGAAATGAATGAAACATAATAGTGTATACATCATAACCCATGTTTTTAGAAAAGAATCAAAATATTTAAACATGCCAGTTTTGAGAATTTTAGTCCAGCTATTTATTGTATTAGCATTGCATAGTTCAGATATTCATGTCATGAAACTGATAGTTAATATTTCAAGTATGCTGGAGAGGGAATTGAGTTAAGCTGCCGTATGGTTCTTTCCTTCTTTGTACTCTCACTAGGTTAAAATGAGATTTGCACAAAGGCCAAAGGCAGAACATGCCCTTTCAGTATAATTATCTTTGATTCATTCATTATCCTAATTGCCAAGTTCTGAACTCTTCAATCACCAAATATTGTTATTCAGAAATTCCTCATTATCGAAAGTATATCAAAATATGTATCGCTTCTGCTGCTTCTTTTTTCTCTCCCCTTTGCATTCCAAATTATTTTGTTGCTTCCATGGAAACTGAACATTGGGATATTGTGTCAAGCTTGTTCTCATGGAGTCAGGGAGCACCACATATTTTCACAAAATCCAGAAACAATCTGAATATGGCTTACAAGAAGAAACTTCTTCCTGATTCTTTTAAGGCTTAGTGAGATTTTTGTAAATGCAACTTTAGAATTGGAAATCCTGTTTTAAACAGGAACATAATCTAGAAAACTACCCAGAACTGTGCTTTAAACTCATACTGATAATTAATCAGAATGTAGTCTCTGAGTCTCCTAAACTGGGTTAAATACTTGCAACCTGGCAATAGTTTAATGCAGCTAGATCTTGCTTTGTGTGTGTGTGTGTGTGTGTGTGTGTGTGTGTGTGTATTTCATGTATCTTTTATATCTTCTAGCTTTTTGTTTTTTGTTTTTTTTAGGTTTAGATTTTTATCTTTTATGCTTTTTAATGACCGTATCCCACCTTCCTTAGGCGGATCTATGACTGTAATTAAGATTTGATTTGATTTGACTAGTGCGGTGGTTCTCAAACATTTTCAGGCTGCAGAACCTGTTTGTTTAAAGCAAACAAACAAACAAACATCCTGGAAGCCTTGATTAAAGGGGTGAGACTTCTGAATGTTACCTTAAAAGCCCTGCACTTTCCACTGTACTTTATAAAAATTGCAATGGATGTCCCTTCCCCCCAATAACATTTATTAATTGGAAACGGTGCTACGAGACTCCACTAGAGTTTTGCTACTATAGAACAACATGGCTCTCCAACATGGTTAAATTTGCCTACTTGGTGTGAAATTAAAGAACTTTTATCATGTCTTCTGACTGCCCGCTGGTATTCATGTATGTGTTCCGATAATTTTTCTGCCTAATTGTCCTACTCAGTGGCTTGCACAATCTTCGCATAGTATGTTCTACATTATTCCTCTTCTGTCTTGAGTTGTGTCTTTGTTTTAGTTGCATTTTCGTTGGCTTGTGGCTATTGTCATGCCTGGTGGTTGAAGTAATCTGCTGGTGATTTCTGAGACATTTTAATGTACTGGAGAATTATTTTTTTCCATGGTTGTGGTAGTTGTGTTCTGTTTGGCTGCATGGAATGGGACTCTTACGAAGTTGCATGGGTAACCATTGCATGAAAGAATGCTGTAAAGGTCATCTGTGTCTCCTCTTTGGAGTTCTGGGGATTGGAAAATTACTGAGGGCAATTTCCAGTTTAGGTTGTACTTGGCACACTCCTAGTCCATCCCCATATCCAGATCAGAATAAGCACACATCCCACTCAGTTCTGCTGGCAAAAAATAAAGCTTGATGTTTATTTATGAAACTTCAGCAAATGGAAACAACAGTTAATTGGGAAAATGGAACAAAAGGCTGCAAAAGTAGGGAGAGAAAGACATGAGCAACAGGCAAGAATTTACATTATTTCGCTCTATATCCAAAGGACAGAACTTCCCAGAGTCAGTGAAAACCATGATGTGGGTAATTCGCATGGACAGTCCCAAAGGGAATGGCCTTTGGTGATTCCAGCCTTAACCTCTTTTTGTACAAAAGAGCGGCAGAAAAGAGATAGGAAATAGGGTGATCCTTCTTCTATTCTGCACCATTAATGAAACAATTTGGTGGATGGAGATGATGTGTATTGCCAGCAAATTCCACTCCCAAGTGTCAAAGCACTGATGATGTTGCCTAGTTCGGTAACATAAGGTTTTCAAGAAGAAAACTGAGCTCAGTGAACACCAACATCCCAATATTCCTACCCTGAGTGACACATATTCCCCACTATTGCTACACTCTACAGAATTGTTGGTTTTAACTGCTTTCTTGAAGGCCAGCAGCAAGGGCAGCATCCAGATCCATGGAGGCAAGTTCTTCCACAGATATTTTCAGAAAAACTGAAAATATAGATTCCTGCCCCCCTCCTCAAATCTCACTAGGGAGATCTGCAACATCGCTAATCCCCAATAACTGTCATCAAGCTCATTGGTCATAATGAGCTATCACAATCTGTTTGTTTGCCTTATTTGCCCAGACTGTGTATATTAACACTCAGCTCTTGCACATTACGATACAATACACAAATAGGTCATAGCCTTTACTTGTCTATGGTCCTGTTATAACTTTCATACAGTTTCAAAAAGTTGTAGGTTTATGGAAAGTTGTAATTTCTTGGAAAAAGCTGGAGATAATGTTTTGGAGTTGTGACCAAGTAGGTATGGGGGAAATCGCACAAATAAATTGTCTATTATGGGTAGCCATATCTGATCAACATACTGTCGTTGGTTTGCAGAAGAAGACAAGAGAAGCGGATAGTGCTGAAACAGTCTTTAATGTTCATTTGCAGTTATCATCTAAGTATGGGGAAAGAGTATCTTTATACACACACATACACTCACTACATATACAGAGAGCAGGAGGGACAGAGACTGACCAATATTTTTATCACAGACCCCAATCCATGATTTTCCACTGTACCCTGTTAAGTAAACAGGCAGTTTGGAAAGTCAGGTTTGCTGCCAAGTATTATATGCATTAAGACTCTTATCCCCACAAATAGCAGCTAGAAAAATGTCACATAAATTAGATTTAAACTGAGTTCCGTATCAATGTTTTGTGGCCGTATATGGGGAGTTTTTCATCTTCTTTTTTTCCCCCAAAATCTTTTTGTCTGGCTTGCTTGCTTGCTGTTTGTTTATTATATGTCAGAGCCCAGAGGATTTGTGGACCTCCATATGTTGCTGAACTACAATATCCAGTATATCTTTCCATTGGCTATGTAAGCTATTGCTTCTGGGAATTGAATTTTGGCAACATATAAATTGGCTGTAGGTTCTGAAGAGGAAACTTGACAAGGCAAATGTCAGCAACCTCTTTCGACTGGGAACTGCATTTGACCCCATGAAATCCCCTGGAAGTGACACCAATAGAACTGGAATGCCTGGAACAAAATGGCATATACTGTATGTGGACCAGAAGAATATGCAAAATTGAATGTTCCATTCCTGCTCTTCCTCCACACCATGCCAGTCTGGCTGTTCTGGGAGTGTTTTCGCATTTTCTGGAAAATAACAATGACTAAACTAGACATAATTTGTGGTGTTCTGGACATGGTGTTCCAGATAAAATCCTGAGCCAAACAATGTCTGGAATACCACAAACCATTTCCAGTTTGGAGGATTAACTTACAAAAAATTGTTGGACTATCTAGAACAGCTGCATTGGCATGGTCTGGGGAAAATAAAATAAGCCTGGAATGTTCTTTTCCCAGAATATCTAGTTTTGGACAGGATCACTGAAAAGGGCACTAGCCTTATCCTTGCTACCTCCTTACAATGTATAAGAGGTGGTTCCCAGACTGATAAAGTAATCCTTCTCCAGCTTTCTGTTTCTCTGCTGGTAATAACCATGAGCAGGGTTTCCCACCACTCAGCTGGACTGAAAGGAAAAAATAGGTAGACCTCCTAGAAACTATATGTTCCATACAGAACAGCCAAGGGCTGCCACTGGCCATGACCTTATTCATACTTTGCTGAGGTTTACCCTAAATATTAAATATCTCAGAAACAGGATTCACATGGCATACAGAACAGAAGCAGTGCCCTGGCCCATCTAGTCTAGCAGTCTGTTCTCACAGTGGCCAGCCAACTGCACAAGGAAGCCTGCTAGTCTCCTAGCAGATAACCTTCAGAGACAGTCACCCTGGCCATCAAGGCTATAGGCATTGTTCCCCATGATTTCCATGTATTTGGCTAATCCCTTTTTTCTAGCCAGCAAAGCTGGTAGCCTGCACCACATCCTGTGATAGCAAATTCCAAAGATAAATTATGCATTGTATATTAAAAAAAAATCCTTTTGTCTGCATGATTCTTCCAGGATTCAATTTCATTAGGTGACCTCTGATTCTAGTATTTTGGGGAAGGGGAAAATAATTTTTCCTTGTCCACTTTATCCATATCTGGTACAACATAATTTATTAAATCATAGTTTACTGAACCACAAATGTCTGGATTTACAAAGTATAGTGTCTAGGTTCACACATTGCACTAAACCATAACCAAGTTTCCTTGGATTGGGCTTGGTAGGTAATATTAACCCTTTGCTTTGGCCTCCTTTACAGCATGCCCTTCTTCCTTATAGCAAATTCTGATTTACATGCCTCTGGTTTTAATTCCCTCTGGATTGCATACTGGTTTTTTTGTTGTTGTTGTTGTTTACTTTCAAAATGTTTATTTTTTTCCCTTTAGCATCCTTTGAAAGCCTTCTCTGTGCTTTTGTCAGGTACTTTTCTGTGTTCATTTTTGTGTGTTTGTTTACTTGTTTCCAAAATTAACCTGTTATAGTGATAGTTCAATTCATCCCTTAAATCATGGGTGTGCATTCCTACATATTAAGCAGCAACAGTGTGCCCAATGGAAAGTTTATCTCCTATTATTGTGGCAAATAAAATAACTCAGCTAACATAGAAAAATGGTTCGCATAATGGGTTTGAAAACCATTTCATGTGGTCTAAGATCAAACCGGTTTTATGCATTCCAAAATCTGCAGTCTGGAAGGCTGTAAATGCAAAAGTTCTGGGAATGCAGGCCATATGGATGTAGATGTAGGTTATTGACTTGGAATGAAAGAAGAGTAAATAGTAAAGAGCCTGAATTAAGGAATGAAATGAATGAAACAAAAATAGGTACTGTATGCTGTACAACTATGAGAAAGGATATAATAAATCTGAATGAAAGTTGTCTGGTCTTGTGGAATGGAGTTGACAGATACATGCAGGGAAGTGAAGGTATAAGTTTAATTATGAATGAAAAGACTAAAATGTATATCAGAAAGTATGAATTAGTGACATCTCCGTTGTTGTGAGCATGTATGAAAGTAGGGATCCATTGTTTTGTGATAGCTGTCTGTAATGCTCCAGGGAATTATGATAATGGAAGAAACAAGGAGGAGTTTTGGTGGGGGGGGGGGGGGAACTGTATAACTTTCTGAATGAATGCAGTCTAGGGAAAAAAATATTAAGTGACAAGAATGGATAAGTAGGAATGTGATAATGGAATATATAAAAAGTGACTGGGCCATTTGGAGACTCAAGAACGAATGAGAATGATGACTGGTGAATAGCTGCTTATGAAAGAGTTCTATTTTTTTAAATATGTGGGATAAGCATAAGTCTGTAACTGATATATACACATGGAAAAGAAATGACTTAAAAATCATGATTGCTTTTACGTATTGTTATATTTTGAAAATTTGAGAGAATTAGTGAAGGATACAAAGGTGATGATTGGTTCCAAATGTGGTACAGACCATTATTTAGTAGTGCTAAGAGTAGCTGTTGAGTAAAAATAGATATGGAAGAAAAGGAGAGAAGTGAAAGTAACTAGACTGAAATAAACTAGAGTGAATATGCAACTGTAGGAAGAGAACATACTAGTCTTATATGAAAATTTTTTGAAGATTAGATTAATTTCCCAGCCTGAAAAAATGGAAGGGATGTGGAAGCAGCTTGGAATAGAAGGAAAAGGATTGTGTTACAGAGTGCATGGAGTTCTGCTAATGCTGAATGAGCAGTATATGGTAAAATACCAGTATACATAAAGCATGTATAAAAATAGATGGAATGCTTACTGTACAGTTGAACATTCGGCAGGGAATAATGCAATGATGTGTGACGTCTCCTTGGTTATTTAATGTATTTATGGATAGACAAATAAATATATAAGGAACTCTTGAGGTGATGATAGAAGTATAATAACTGGGTACTTTTGTATGCAAATTTTGCTGTGTTCTTTCCTAAGAACCGAAGTGATTTACAGGAAATGTTAGGTAGCTTGTAATATGCAGTGAGAAATGTGCTTGACAAGGAAATGGAATGAACAACAGCGAGTTAGAAACAAATGGTGAAAAACTAGAGCAAGTAGTCATTGGCATGTTTGTATGTACACGCAGGTATGCACACCCACCCATATACTCATACCCATACACCCATACATGCCCATACACTGATTTGTGAGTTAAACAGGGTTAGGCCTGGTTGGTGCTTCGATGGGGCATCACTAGGGAATACCAGGCCTGTGGGCTAGACTGTGAAATCAGAAGGGGCCAACTGCAAGCCTTTTTTATATTACTGGAAGGTAAACTGCTCCGTTGTGTCCATGTAGTCACCAACAATCAAGCTCAACTTCAGTGAATCTTTTTATTTTGGTGGATAATATATTACAATGAATGTTTGAAGTACAGTTAGGAATAATGTATGAATTCCAGCTAAAAACTGGGAATATCAGAAAATGTAGGGAACCTCCTCTCTCTGATCACATCTACCCGTCCTATCAAGTCCGGCAGGAAGTGCATGTTGCAGGTTCCATCCACAAAGGACTGTCATCTGACAAGGCCCAGGAGGAGAGCCTTTTCTGCCACGGCACCCACTCTCTGGAACATTACTCCCCCTGAGCTCAGATTGGCACCAACCTTGCTGGCCTCCCAGAAGGGCCTGAAGACATGGCTTTGCCATCTGGCCTGGGAATCCAGTAACATGGGTATGGAGCCTGTGAAGTGGCTGTATTGCTAGGGAAATTGAGAGCATTCTCCCACAGATTAGGAGGTTTTTTAATAGTTTTTAATGGTTTTTATTGTTTTTAATTATTTTTGTTGTTCTGGTTTTGATTATTTTGTTGTATTGTTTTGTGTTTCTAACTTTGTACGCCACTCAGAGTCATGTATGTGAGATGGGGGTCTATATAAATTTACCAAATAAAATAATAAAATAAAATAAACTTCTCCAGCATGAATCACAATGAAACATTCTTCTCTGACTAGTATTTGTATAATAGGTTGAATTTATAATTTCCAGAGTTCTGTTGTGCAGAGTGCAGCAAAAGGTCCCAAAAATCCTGCTCATTACACATCAGCATGAGAGCTTGCAAAATGCAATATCCATAGTTTGCTTTCCAAAGAAAATCCAGTTAGAAAATATAAACCAACTGGTCTTTATTGATAAAAATGCAAAACTTCATAAAATACAAATTGCATACAAAATATAGGATATAACAAAGACTTCTTCTTATCTTAGCATCCAAGACTTATCCACAACAAAGTCTCTAGCTAAAAAAACACTCTCAGAGAAGAGGTACACTACTTGGTTACTAGTTAAGACTACATAACCTGTCAAACCTACATGATTAACTATACAAGACAAAACTGACTGAACAGGCTGGGCATTTAGCCCTCCCGTTATATTGCCAGTATGTACCCCCCCCCACCGAATAACTAACATACACATTTCAGTAGGTGGCAGTAAAAGGCATAACAGAATCACAAGATTCTTTGTTTACATTAGCTTCATAGAATAATCTCGACACCTGTTTTTGTATAGGGAACGGGATGACCTTCTTCCCATGAGAAAATCCTGATAGTTCACAGCTATTATGAGTAGGAATTCTAAGAGATGCAATCCTATTATTTTGGGAGATAGCCAAATCGGGAAGTTTTCAGTAAAACATAAAATGCAGTGGCCAACTTCTTTAAACACACAAATGCTATGTAAGAACCATTTTTGTTTATTAAAAACACTATGTTTGTTTAAGACAGTCATAAAAACCATTTGAGATTTTAAGCATTCATAAGTTATTCTCAGATATTATGTCAGATTTGAGACTTAGTTTCTAGTTTGATAAATCCAAACTTTTTGGTATTTCCGTTCTCCTGACCACATCAGCAGACTTAGTGCTAGAGGTCCTGTCAGCCAGCTGAATTCAGCTTGCATCCAGGTGCTTTCTATTGAAAACTGTTGTAGCATATGGATAATTTGTACGCATTTCTCAACACAGCACTATTTGCTGTTGATTGAAAGGTAAAATGCTTTTCATTCCATAAATTTCTTCACTTGCAGATGATGATATACCACATGGTTTGTGCAATAGCCAGACCTGCTCAGTACGAACCAAATACAGCAATCACTTTTAATTCATTTCATTAATTTTATTATGTATAACTACCAAAAGATGATTTATTCAAATCTATGATCTCACTTTCTTTCTAGCTTTTCAAATGAACTACACCAGCTGAATAATAAATGTTAAAGCAATAATTAATAACAGTGTACAATGACATGGTAAAGATATGAAGAAAGCATCTTGAAACATCAGTTGTCTTCTACCATAAGACAAGACAGTCTTTAAGTAGCTCTCTGCTGGATGGAAATCCTGGCTTATTGTGAACAAGCTGTCTGCTCATACTTGGCTTGCAGACTGTGGGCCATGTGTAGCCATTCTCTAAAATACCTGCCACCTAATTTTGGTGGTGGTGCCAAATGGCTGCTCAGTGGCCACTTTCATTAGTCAGATGGACAGCAGAACACAGCAGCACTGGGACTGTATGTATGTCTATATATACATGTACAGTGTCTTCCTTTATACATACGTGCATACAACTTCTAAAGATTTGCACCAACCCTCAGTGAAGCCATTAGGGCAAAACAGTAAATGATTTACTTAGCACTTTGTCCATACTTAGGCTCGAGGTATTTTTTTTTTCTTCCCAAGTAACCTAGGATTCATAAACTAAATATTGAGATATCTTAAAAGCAGTGACATGCCAGCTCTGGTTTGAACAAATGATTCCTAGATTATTTATTTTGTTAGTGGGAGCAATTTCTAAACCATAATATGACAGAATGAATCAGTACTAAATGACGACTTGGAAAACGAAGAAGATAAGGGAAGGAGTAAGGACAGCTACAGACTGAAAGAGAAAGAGGAGTTGGAACAGTGGAAGGCTGGAGGAAAAAAGAGCACACAAAAAAAAGAAAAAACAGGGATTATGTAAAGGAAATTGGCTGCAATATACTTGCTAAGTCTACTAAAGTCAATCTTTAATGGCCATATTTCTGTGTTTATTTCAATAATTATATGGCATGATATCTTTGTAGACCAATGAATCTGGGCAAATGTCCATAGTCTTTAATCTTGTCAAGCAGATTGTAATATGATTTCCTCCCTTTCCTTTTTTTAGGACATTTCACAGTTTTATATAATCAAAGCTAATTTCAGTATGCTGAAAAGGAAACAGAGTTCTAGGGTAGAAGCCCAGCCTGTAACAGATTTTGGTCCTGATGAATCCTTATCAGACAACGCGGATATCCTGTGGATTAACAAACCAGTAAGTTTGATATACCACATTAACTATCATACCTTTGGAATATGATTAAGCCATAGTTAAGCATTGTTAAGTTCTGTTAATGTTACTGCAATAAATAGAAAATATGTGCTTAAATCTCCCTCATTGGGTAAATGAAAGTATGTGCTTAAATTTCTGTTATTGAATTCAGTGGAGTTTTAAAAGATACTTAATTGAAATTGCATGAATACATATATATTTTATCTTCAGAATCTTACAATATCAGTTTCTTCTCCCCAAACTGCTGCATATTAAGGGAAATGAATATATAAAGATTTGGAGAGGAAGGAGAGAGATTGAGAGTGCCCACTTTAGTCTTGTCTCTGCACAGCTCTAAACAAGGCATCCATGAATTGCTTTCTGAATTTTCCTTCATTTCTGGAATGAATGAGCTGTTCTATCCATACCCCTTCAAAGGCCTACTAGAAGATTTTACTATTTTCTGTTTACTATTTACTATTTTCTTTTTTCTGTTCCTTTCCTTTTTTTGTATAATTTGCACCCATCCAATCTAACAGGACAAAAGCATTCTGTTAAATTTAAAAATGAATCTGAAAAAATTGAAATGAGTCTGAGTCATGAGGAATACTGAAGCTTTCTGTTAAAACAGAAATTTAATATTCTGTTAACAAGAGAGAAAATCAAGTATGCAAGTTTACTCTCAGCATTGTGAAATTCACTAGTGAGAATAAGGAAGCCAACAAGTCTAATTTTTCTGGTAAGACATAATAATGAAACTGTCTTGCCTTAAGATTAATCATTCTCAGAGGAAATAAGAAACATGGAAATAGTCTAGCCCCGTGCTACAGACACCATATTTAAAACAGTTGTTTGAAAAGAAAATCAAATAACACAACTGTTCTAAATATGGCAAATACAATTAAACCATTTTTTTAAAAATGAACTTTTGGATTTTTACTGGAGGACCCAAAATTTCCTGCCTGGGCTGAGAGTCAGGATGCTGGGCAACCAGGCAGCAATTTCAAGGCTAAACAAATGAAAAATGGAATGAAATGCTGATTGTCCTAAATCACTGCAGTGCAAAATGTTCTAAAGTTTGTGTGGACAGGGAAAGGGGAAACCAGCTCATTTACACCTTACCCCTTGTGTAAATGGAACACAGCAAGATGCACAAACCCAAAAAAATGCTAGAGCCCCAAAGTGTTAATGGGCAACTGCAGTTGCATAATTCCCCTTACAGCTTATGTTATAATAGTAATGGTTTTTAGCAGTAGAAGACTTCAGTGCTCAAGCATCTTTTGCATTCAGTATATTATTTGAAACTGTTAGATCATGAAAGGACATTGAAAAGGATAGTTGTTCAAGTTGATGAAACCTTTGTTGATGTTTTGTATTTCTCAGTGGGTGCACTCTTTACTGCGCATCTGTGCCATTATCAGTGTCATTTCCGTGTGCATGAATACCCCAAAGACCTTTGAGCATTATCCTCCTCTTCAGTATGTGACATTTGCTCTTGATACGTTACTGATGTTTCTCTACACGGCAGAGATGATAGCAAAAATGCACATCCGTGGCATAGTCAAGGTGAGTTTTCTCATTTTTTTCCAACACAAACCAAAAACACATAAGTACTTTTTACATCCAGATCCTAGATACATTAGCTGGAGTAAACTTTGCTGTGCTCTAAATGAAATCTCCAGATCATGTTATGCTCCTCTTCTGAACATATCTATTACACATAATACTCATTGTTTGTAAAATTAGCCTTCAGGACCATCTGATTGATTACATTTACTTTGTTTTCCTCAAAAAACATTTCTTCCATTGCATTGTTTAGACTTTTGTTTGACATGAAAGAGCCTGTATGTGTGTGGATGGGTCTGTGTGCATCCCCATGGTCTTGTAAGTTGCCAGGCTTTTGATCTCCCAATCCTTCCTAACCCAATCCAAAACTCAAATTTAGCTTGATCTGGGCTGATGTAACTATTTGCAGATCTACTGGAATATCAGGATACCGTGAACATGCTGTTTTTATGCTTTTGCTACGGTGTAGCCAGTAGCTGAGCACAATGGTCAGACAATCCATGCTTTCTTCCTATAATTTCAGACTGGCCCCAAATTGGGTGCCTTGTTCCTCTACCTCAAGTTCTGCTGAGTCTATGCCTGAACAAGCATCCTTCCATGCTTTTCCTACAATGAAGAGAAATTGCTGGTGTTCCCTCTCTACTCTGTTCCATTCATATTTTTGTGAATGAATGTCCATATTCTGGAAAAAAAAAAAAATCACCAGCAGCTTGAAAGGAAGCTAAGCAATGGGGAAGTCAGTTGTTAAAAAAAGAAACAAATAAATGCACTGAAATGTCTGAAAATTTGCCAGTCAGCATGGCAGCAGACCTCCATTTCTTTGAAACTCTTACGATTTGCAATGCTGACAAACTAGCAATTCTGCGTTCAAACCCCTTTTCCTATCCATGCTAGCATGTAGCTACAGTGGCAGCTCTGGGTTAGGGGCAAGTCAAGAAGCTCCACGAGTGACAGCACAGATCATCTCTTGAAGCACAAAGTGATGATACGTTACAATTTCTGAGGTGGCATTTGCTGAGCTGAAATGGCATTTCCCTGTTAAAGATAAAATGGCAGTGGTACAAATATAGGTTGTGATCACCCTGCAGTGACAACATCATTTGATTAGGCAGGTGGGGTGTTCATGTTGTGCCAGAGCTGGGGCTGCACCAGAATCTGGAAGATCTCCGTAATAGATACCATCAGGTGCTATTTTGCAATATCTGTAATTGCTAAGATACAGCTGCAAAGTTGATATCATTGATGACATTATAATCTATATAAGCCTTGTAAAGTCTTAGATACTACCATTAAAGTTATATACGCCTTGTTATGCTTTAAAATGGATAAATACTATTTTTCCCTTATAAAAGGTCTGTGTGCCTCAGATAAAGAAAATCTGTAAGATATCCCAAACTTTGCTTCAATAAAAGATTGATATTCTAGCCTGTGTAAATCATGTAGATTTCAGCTGTATTTTTCTCCCCAATGAGATGACACTTTCAGTCTTCTTGTGGTAGATTTCCATAAGTTGCAAGTGTTAGAGCACATTGCGATTGTGATTATCCTGTTTAATGAATTCATTGCAATTCTATCTAATGAATTCATTGCTTAGTATTTGGATCATCTTCTGAACCAGTCATAAGAAGGTTTGTGTAAATCTCCATTTTAACATGACTTGATTTTTTTTTCTTTCTTCTTTTGCTGTTCCTGCTGTCACAAAATTTTATTAATTTATATATTCATGCATTAGATTTTTTACACCACTGCTGTCATAGGACTCTCAGCTCTACCAAAAAGTATAACATGACTGTGTCAATGGTATTAATAGCTATGTAATAGGCATACCCTGTTCTTATCCCATCACAGTAGATCTGAATGCAGAAGTAGGCTTCTAGGCATACAACTGATACAGATGTTAATGTTCATCCAACTCTAGGTTCCATTGTACTCTTCCAGTAAAGTAGGATGCACATTGAAGCCTTTAGTTATGTACCACCTGGGGTTGCACGTAATAATTCAGGTTTCAACTAAAACAGGATAGTGATTCATTGTTTGGTACAAAAGGGAGATGGGATAAAAATCTCAAGTATCTGGATATGGCTTTTTGTTGTAAATATCAACATGCTTTTGTGAATCTCAAAGCAGATGACTTTACAACAGTGACTTTCAACAATCAAAGGTGGGTTTTTTTGGCTTCCTGAAGAAGCTTCCCATCAGTTACAGATTAAAGAAAAATACAGAATTAGGACTTTATCTAAGTTTCCTGGTATTTTCATTATGAATACTGGTACCATTGTACAAAAGAACTATTTTGTAATTAAAAATTATTCAAATCAAATCAAAGTTTATTGATTAGCCCTAAGGCCTTATCAAAATAACAATTAGACAGTAAATAATTAATAAAACTCTTTACAAAAGTAATATAGCAAACAGATTAAATAAAACATGAATAAAAATAGAGTAATATTTTTGATATTTTAATATTTTGATTTGAATTAAGAATTATTCATTCAGTGGATAGTGTGCCTGTGTTTGTTTTTTTATTCCATTATTTGCTATCTTTCTTATCATATTTTTCTTATAAAGACTTACATGGGAGAAGAGAATGTATATGTATAACTAATTTATTGAAATAGGTATGAGTCAGTATTTAAACCTTTTTAAAGTAAACTGAGGATAGGTAGGAGCTTTACAGGCAGAAGTTTAATCTCTAAGATTAAACAACCCATTTTAACCCTTAACACACTGAGACCGCAGAAAAAGACTTTCTGTTTTGGCCCCATCCACTCTAAGAACACTCCAAGGGTGCTAGAGGCTGTATGAGGCCTCTGCACTGTCAGCTTCTCCCCTGCAATATAAAAGAAATGAAGCGGCCCACTTAGCTCATTGATAGACATTTAACAATTATAATAAAAATAAATCAAAACTTTCAGAAAGTTTATTGTGGAACTAAAATGAGTAAAACCTTATATGTAAACTCTACAATTTTATTGTTAAGGAGCTCCATTTGAGTTTGTACCTGGACTACCATTGAAAACAGCTCAGAAACTTCTGTACGCTCCAAACAGGGCTGCAAGGTTTTATATATATAAATAAGTGGGTTTCTTCTTTTTTTTATATTGTACCTCCAGAGCAGTCTTAGAGTAGGTGGGACCAAAGTATAGAGTTTTTCTGGAGTTTCAGGCTGTTAAGGGTTAAAATGGGTTGTTTAATTTGTTTAATTCTTTTCTCCCGTGTACAAAATGACTTTCTTATTTTCCTCTTACTTGAAAATGCTTCTTGTTTTTACTCACAGCTCTTCCTCCCACTTGTTATATATGTAAGATTTTTCAGTCCTGGTCTTTTCCTTCCCATCCTGAATAAATTGGCTAAAATGTAGCCAGAATTCAGCTAAGAAATTTGTTTCCAAAGAAAAAGGATCCAGCACCATCATAGCTGCCCCCACCAGGATGGCTCATGATTGGAATTGCAGCCCAACACCTCCAGAAGGTGCTGTGGGGGGAGGATTGCAATTTGGTATATGGGATGAATGCATAAAATGAACTGAAAGAGAAGTCAGAGAAAAAAAGATTGCAGGTTATTTCCAAAGGAGATCAAGGAGTACTTGCAGAGACTGATGCCTCTGTATTATGGCTCACATAAATGTTTTGAATTTCAGGGCATAAGAGCCTGGACCTAATAAATCAGAGATTAGCAGCTTCTGGGGGCCGAGCTGGACCTCTCACTCCCGGACTAGTTGAAGAGGCCAATCATGAGAAGACAGTGAGATGATTGGGGTGGGGCTGTTTAATGGAGGGGAGTGGACTTTTATCTACTCATATGGGAGCAGGAAACCTCTGGGCAACAAAGCATTGCCATTTCTACTGTTAAAAGTTCCCTATTCCCACCCTCACCTCCAAACGTAGAATCATCCCATTGAAATTTGATAGCAAAATGCCAAAATGTCAGCAGGCAATTTTCAGGTCATTTGGAGAGTCTTGGGGATGGGGCTTATAGCTGAAAATTGGAACAGTTTGCTTCCTAGAGATCTGTTCCCATTTCCACCCTTATTTTTGAGGGAGGAGCAGCCACACCAATCGTGCCACCAAAAACCATCTATTCTGCAGCCAGATTGCAGTTTCATAACCTTGGGGTGCTGGAGGGAGCTATAGGATGGCCTGCTATAGAACCCTGTGGTTGGTATTTAGTCCTTCATCAATCAAGCCTTTAATCACTACATTACCAATAGGATTTAGTGGTTCCTAGACTATCCTGCAATCTCCATACAGAACAATAAGAATTCAGAGCTTATTTGTAAGCTGGTCTGATTGGGTAGAAGAACTTCATCTGGCTATAGAAGAACATACAACCTGGTCTGGTGCGCCCGTACAGTGAGGAAAGGGTAGAGGAATAGGATTCTGTTTTGCTCTATAAGAAACCCTCGGCAAACATACAAGCCTTTATATTTTCAACATCTGTATTGCATTTTCAGATTTAGGCAAGCTGCCTGAGGTTGACTGAGGACAAAAATCGGAAAGTCTGGGCAGGCAAGAGGGGCAATCCCATCGATACCTTTTCTTTGCAGAAAAAAATGCATCCGTTTTTACAGGGGTCCATGCACACATTTGTTGCATGTCCTCTGTGGATTCCAGGAATCATGTCGCAAGGACTGACTGGTGGGAGGATTAATAAGCTTGGCCAACTTCTCTTCCTGCAGCTTGTGTTGGCAATTCTGTTCTGGCTCAGAGGCCTGACAACTCTTCCAGTTGAGTCTATTTCTAAATGCATTTTTCCCCTCCCCTTTCTTCACTTCCTTGTTCCAATTCCAGTTGCAAATGCGGCCTCTTCAGCGATCCCATTTCCAAAGCTGCTGCATCCTCAGTGCTCCTTTTCCCCAGCTATATTCACATGCTCTGAAGGCCAAAATAGTCCTGGAAAGTCACTGAATCTTGTATCAGTACTTCAGTTTAATAACCAAATAGATATGATGTAGTGAGAGGTTTGAGTCAAAGGCTATATGAAATCATTGCAGAGACTGGAAAAAAAAGATGAAGCAAGCTTAAAATAGCATTGGATCTGGCCATAAGTCATTACATATTAAGGAATGAAGTGTCCTAGACTCTTCACAACCTGGAAATATTTTCTCTTCCTTTGCCATTCCCAAGGGAAGATTATTCAGCTTAACCATCTGTTAAAACCAAATTCTTTTAGAATAAGAACATACTTTCCCACCCACTGGCTTATTTGCTTAAAGATGCCAACAAGTTGGTTCACCTGCAGTGTTGTTCCTTTTCTATTTCCTTCCGTTTTAAGAAAAAGAGGATGAATTTTAATAAGTAGGAGAAGGCATACATATAAATGGTTGCAGAAAAGTACAATTTGGTCAAGTTTTGGTTTGCAGTGTGGTATATGTAAATATAATTCTTTGTGTGGCTGTTTAAAAGTACACCCTGTAAACCCATAATATAGATGTATGTTATTTGTGTAACAGATCCCATTGACCAGGTTAGTTAGTTATTTACTTACATGCTTAATTATGTGACTTTGTACCAAGTCAATCATATAGAACACTAATTTGGAGTATACATTGTAAAAATCCACAGTCCAAAACAAATCAAATAGTAATCATAATGTAAAACAATCATAATAACACAATATAGTAATCTAACAACCCCAGTTGTGAGACTAACCCTGTCCAGTTGTAGGTTTCTGAATTATCAGCCATTCTGTCTTGCTACAGATGAGACTGAGCATGTTTCTCCCCATCTGAGCACTCCAGTCAGGGTTTCCACCCTATACTCCCTGGGGTGGATATGAATAATTGCGTATCATCTGCCGTCATCCTTCTCCTGTTAGCTCTCACAGAAGTATTTTTTTCCTTTTTATTACATTGTTATAACCTTGATACATTATACCGTTTCAGTACAATCATATTTGTACAGTATTAATTAAAGTTATCAACATTCTATTGTATAGATAATTTGGAATATTGGAAATAGAAAAGAAAGAGAAGGCTATCTTCTATCAATTTTAACTACAATTTAAAATATTGCTATTATCAGCATAAAATTATTTGACTTTTTTCATATAAAACTGAGTATCAGTCTTTCATACCATCAATTACAGTTTCCTTCTGGGACGTCTGCAAGTGTTGGGCGCTGGGGACATAATTTTATGAGTGTTCAATTTTTTCGTAAGCAGGCATACCCAGCGGTTACTGTGGGGAAGTGGAGGTGAAGACTTCAAGTACTTCACCTCCACAATACTTCAGTATAGTGACCCAGTCCTCTCCTTCATTTTATTTAACATCTCCATAAAGCCCTTGGATAGGCCATCCATTGGTTTGGGGTGAGTTATAAATACTGTATGCAGATGATTGCACTTCATTCCACTCCATTCATCAAAGCTCCACCATAGGTCTTCTGTAAGAAAGATTAATGCACATTCTATCCCATGCCTAGGCCTCCATGACTTCCAAGGCTCCAGATAATGAAGGAAGGTTAGATACTTTTGTCAACTCCTTAAATTTTGGTCATCTAGCTTCATCTTGGAACAATATGAGCAATTTTGCTCGCAGCATGCATTTGTCTGGTCTTCTGGCCGTTCTTTCCCTGACAAGGTCTGGGCTACTCTAAATAGTGTTGCTGGCTGGCATTGCATGGATAAAATAAGAGTAAAAAATTAGTTCTACTTCACTGCCTTTACCACCATAGTATAGGCTTGAACTGGAGATTGTACCTATGTCTAGTCATTATCATTCTTTCTCTGCTACCAGCATTGCTCTAGGTATTCTTCAGCTGCTTTATCTTCCAAGTAGATATCAACCCCCTTCCTTGGGCTTATGGCTTGTTCACTACATGAAATCTGTCTGGACAGATCTCTGCAAGCCCCCCACCCCACCCCGACTCCCTTTGTCCATCCAGGACCCAGTAATACATGCCAGTGTCCTCTCATCTATGATTAAGTTGTGTATGAGGATGGCTTTATTACAGACAGACCTGGAGTTCAGTAGCATCAGCCAGAGCCCAAAGGTTCCAGTGATCTGGCTCCCTGGTTCTTGAATTTGAGTTCCGGGGGGCAGAAAAAGATATTGGCTGCAAATTTCCAATCACAGTTCCCCTGCAATGGTCTACCTCCCCCCCCCCATCTCCCACTATATTTCCATCAGCCCATTACTAATGTAATTCTTCTCTCCTTATTACCCCCCCCCCACACACACACACACACCTTTGCATATCTCACCCCATCTTTCTACATCCACCTTCAGGATCTCCAGCTGGAACAAATCTCTTCATCCCTCAGGAGGACCTGTAACAGATATCCCTGACACACGCACAACCCTTCTTTATTCTATATAATCATTACCTCCTGATATCAGCCTCCTCTGTTACAGCCTCTATGCCATCTATCACTTTTTCTTGAACCCCCAGAAGATCCTTTCAGGTGCAGATCAGTGGAGTCCCTTCCAGCCCCTGTTCCGTCACTACTGGGGCCACTTTCTACATGCCTCCAATCCTACTCACCCCCATCACCTCAGCACTCTAATTCTTGTCTGCTGCAACATTAATCTTTCTACTTGCTATTCCAGTGTTTCAGAGTGCAGCCAGCAAAGCACTGTGAAGCTTTTTTTTCCCCCAGTGGGAAAATAAAAGTGTTGCCCTGTTGTGGTTTCAGCCACCATGGCTACTGTAGTTCAGGAACATCTGGAGGGACACATGTTCTCATTGCTGAGTTAGACTTAGGAAGTAACCTTCCTTGAACCCTGAAATTCTAAATGGAGAATTCTGTACTCCATTTTTTGTTATTGTACTCTCAAAGTTGATTGTGCAGTCAGTACCATTTTAGAACTCAGCTGCATCTTTGATCGTGACTGTGTTTCTGTTTGAAATATATTTAAAAGAAACATTTTAAACAACATAAAAATACCATTGTTTGCAAATGACCAGTTGTAGTTCATTTATGTGCTCACAATGCTCATTAGTTCATACAATTTTTAATTTATTTAACAGATTCATTTTTCCTTCAGTTGAAATGATTCCCTTAAAAAGAAACAATGACATTGTTTCTGGATACTGAAATTGGTATTCTATTTATCTTCTTTCTGATGCCTGTATAATATTATGGGTGAGGCCAGTTGAATCATTCAGAAGTTTTTCCAGGAGAGACATTGATAGATAGTGCTAGCATAATTCCTTGCTAAAATACAGTGAAACTATAACATAATTGTACACCAAATCTATACTGTCACTACTGTTTAGCCCAGTGTCAAAGTGTTATTCATCAGGGCCTGGTTCAAATGCCTCTTGTTTCTTTTGTTCTAGTATGGCTTTTGGTTGGCTTCCAAAATCTAGAAGCTCTGGATAGTCTATAGATATACAGATAATATGATAGCAGAAACTAACAATTACCTTCAATTTCTATTGTAATCTCAGTGCTATCATCATAATGAGACAGTAGTCTAGGCTGCACTTTCAAGATCTCAGTCAAATAAACTTTCCCTCTTTCTACCTACCGTACTCGAAAAACAATGAGACTTGTTTGCCAACTACAAAGAGATTGGAAAGATGGAAAAATAGGTTTAAATGTGGTTTGTCAAGGCCAATGTAACAATTGTGGTGTAGCTCAGCTATAGCAATAAGCCAAAAAATTTCAAAACAATACACTAGTATTTTGAATTCTGCTTGATTGCTCTTGCCTGCTGTTTCTGCCAGCAGGAAGAGTTAAACAAAACAGGGAGCTTCTCTGATGTTAAACTTACACAGGATTGTGGTTCAAATGTAATAAATCAGAACTGAAATCTGGGACTTGTTAAGGTAACACTATATCAAGATTCTGTTTCAGACCTCAAATTCCTCCTATTCCCCTCCTCCCCCACACAAACCTTGCTATCATCAACCCTCTCCAGATGGCCAAAAATCAATGGTGAACCATGCACGGGGAAGACGGAATTTAAGGGTGCAGATAGGAGCACTTCACTTTCCAGACACCTCTGGTATCTGTTCCCATCTTTAACATTCTGATAAAAAGAGAGAAAACAGTCTGAAATTAACCCCAGAAGTAGTGATTTGGAGCTGTTTGGGGGACTTGGGTAGATTAAAGAGCGGGAATGAGAGCAGAAAGCTGAATTTCAGCAACAGAGTGGTAGGGTGCTAGGGAACCACAAATGTGGTGTGGATTCCAACTTCTGAGCTAAAATAATCACAGATAAAGAATCAGTACCTTCTTTATTTATTCCTGGTGCAGGAAGATCCAACCAGAAGCAATTGGGCAACTTTCTCATGCAGAATGTGTCACCTGGCTGGAAGTGAGCCCTGGTGGAGTAAGGGAGGGGAGGAGTGGGAAAGCAGGAGCATATAACAACTATACGGACTGTTTTCACTGAAAAGTAGAGGTGAACAGGAGAACTAAAAGGCAGAGAGTAGAGAGCGGCCATGCAAGTAAAAACTGCAGAAAAGAAGAATTGGAGGAGTGGTCACTGGTATGCAAGCAGGAGAGAGAGAAGCCATCTTCACGTTTCCCTTATGATGTACTGGAGTTCCCAGGTTCAAAAACCAGATAGCAGGAGTGGTTCCAAACCAGATCTTTGGAATTAAGGGGACTGAGAACACTCTTCAGGATTGGGACTGTTTTTTAAAAGCCCTTTGCCATAGTTTCACTCATGGCTTAGCCCTCTGTCTTCCAACCAGATTTTAACCTTTTATTTTGGGCTTTATTAAATGAACCAGATATCAAAAGAAAAATTTTTTAAAATGAAGTTAAAAAGAGAAATGAATGAGTGAGAAAAATAAATGAGGTGAATAGAAAGGTACAGATGAGAATATATATGTGATCTTAATAAGAAATGCAAACAGTTTAAACCTCCATGTTTAATATTTCTGACCAAAAGAACATTGTTCAAAGATTATTTGTAAGGCAAAACATCACTTGCATAGCTAATAAATGGGGATCAGTTCTGAATACATTTATCTTTCATTGGAGGGTTTTTCAAAACTTTATTTATTTATTCATTCATTTTGTTAATTTTTCAGCCAAGATAGCCATGTTTGTTATTGTGAAACATGGGGAAAATAAAGTACATTTTTCATTAGCTCTGTGATATTTAAAAGTGCGGGAATTTGCTCTGGCTGAAAAATTTTTAATCTTGATTTATTTATATTGATGTAATGCTTAATTGTGCTTAAAGAAAGCAGATTCATGTATTGAAGGGCTGGCTATATATCAATAAACCAAACGATCTTTTACAGTAGGAGGCTTGGCACTTTCTGGAGATAGGAGGAAAGCAGAAATACAATATAAAATTGTATAACCCAATTCTTCACACTTAGTGCAACTTACAGTATTTATATTTATTTTTTATTTTTATTGATTTTATTATAATTTCTTTGATTGTTGTAAGCTGCCTAGAGTCATTGAATGACTTACAAGTTTAATAAATTATTATTATAATGGTTGGTCGCACAGTCAGCCAGATGTTTAGATTGGATTTGGCATTTTTATCCACTTATTGAGTGCTTCCCAAGGACCTGGTATAGGCAGATATTGTTCGATGGTGCCTTTTGCAATTGACTGATGGTGATTTTGTCAATGCCGATGGTCTTCAAGTGATACTCCAGATGTTTTTACACTTAGATTACATCTAAGGCACCTATTACTATTGGTACTATCTTTGCTTTCTTTTGCCACAGTCGTTCTACTCCTATTTGCAAGTCTTTGTATTTTGTGATTTTCTCCAGTTCTTTCTCTTCTATTCTGCTGTCTCCAGGTATTACAATGTCCACTATCCAGACTTTTTTGTCTTTCTTATCAACAGTTGTTAAGTCTGGGATGTTATGGGGCAGGTGCTTGTCTGTTTGAATTCTAAAGTCCCAGAGCACTTTAGCGTCTTCATTTTCTATTACTTTGTCTGTTTTGTGGTCCCACCAGTTCTTGCTTGCAGGCAAATGGCATTTCTTGCATATGTTCCAATGCACCATTGTTGCTACTTTGTCATGTCATTGTTTGTAGTTAGTCTGTGCGATCTTCTTGCAGCAGCTAACTGGGTGGTCCACTGTTTCTTCAGCTTCTTTGCAGAGGCACCATTTGTTGTCTGTTGCTTTCTTCTCAATTCTAGCTTTGTATATATTTGCTCTTAAGGCTTGGTCTTGTGCAGGCAGAATTAGCCCCTCTGTCTCTTTCTTCAACTTTCCTGCTCTTAGCCATTGCAGGCCTTGTTGTTTACTGCTTTGCCTGCTAGTTTGTGTGTGTGTGTGTGTGTGTGTGTGTGTGTACTGTCTATGTAATACTTTGCCTTGTCATGTCTCTTTTCTATTCTTCATTTGGTCTTTCTGTAGGCTGGTTTGGTCTCTTCAGTATTCAGTAAACCCTCATGGTGTACTAGCTTCAGTACATCTTCTTCACTGTCCTTCAGATATTCTTATAATAACCCTTTTTTCTTCTTCAATTGTCTAGTGTCCTTGCAACATTCCACATGCACTTATGCTCCTTGGTAAGTAGTCTGTCAACATTGCTGTATGAATGAAGGGCATGATTCATTGTCATTATTTTTATGGTCTTCCTATCCAGGGCTTCTAGTTCTGCTTGACTCTAGTCCGCTATTCCAGCTGTGTATCTAATGACTAGAGTTGCCTTGGTGTTAATTGCCTTGATGGGTATTTCCTCCACTGAGTTTGGACTTTAAGAACTTCTTCACTCTCATGATGTATTCACTACTAACCTTCTTCTTGACTTCAGTGTGCTTGATGTTGCCAGCTTGAAGGATGCCCAGGTATTTGTAGTGATCTTTTTCATCCAGACTCTAGATGTAATTTCCATAGGCATCTTGATTCCTTCAGTTTTCACTATTTTTCCCCTGTTGATGGTAAGGGTGGCACACTTGTCCAGTTCAAATTCCATTGCAATATCTTGGCTGTATATTCGGACATTGTTGAGCAATGATTCCATTTCAGATGGTGCTTTTCCATACAGCTTCAGATCGTCCATCTAAAGGAAGTGGGATAGCCTGCCAGCTGTTTTTGATGTTTGATAACCATGGCCTGACTTGTTCAGTATTGTTGACAGAGGAATCAGTGCAATGACAAACAATAGTGGTGATAGTGAGTCTCCTTGAAAGATTCCTCTCTTGATGTTAACCTCTCCCAGTCTATCACCTTTGACCAGCAACTATGTCTTCCATTGTGCCATTGACCTTTGCACAAAGATTCTGATGTTTCTACTAACTCCTGTTATTTCAAGGCACTTGATTATGCAGTCATGTGGCAGGGAGTGAAATGCTTTCTTGTAATCAATCAAGCTACATTCAAGTTGGTCTTCCTTCTCTTCCAAAATCATCTTGTCAGTTAGGAGCAGATCTTTTGTTCCTCTACTGTTTGGGCAGTTTCCTTTCTGCTCAGATGAAAAGAGCCTGTTTTCAACTAGATGCTGTTGGACTGCATCAGCTACCACACCAGTTAGCAATTTGAAAGTTATTGGTAAGCAGGTAATTGGCCTATAGTTGCCTGGCACTTCCCCTTTTGTTGGATCTTGCATTATCAGATGTTAACCAGTCTTCAGTTTCACATTATTATTATTGTTGTTGTTGTTTTTGTTATGGTTGGTCACACAGTCAGCCAGATATTTAGACTGGATTTGGCATTTTTATCCACATATCAAGTCCTTCCCAAGTACCTGGGATAGGCAGATGTTGTTGTTTGATGGTGTTAAAGATATCATTGCAGGATATAAACAGTTCCAAGTAAAGCTGCCTTTTGCAATTGATTGATGGTGATTTTGTCGTTGTCGTTATCGTTGTTGCTGTTGTTATTATTTCCTTAGAATAAATCTCTGTAATTCTCTGTAATTCCAAGTATAGTGGAGCTCCTACTCAGAGATGTCTGAAATGGACAGGGAATGGGTCATGGAAGTAGTTTTCAGAATGAACTAGCCGTGCAACATTGCCATCAGTCAGAAATGTGCTCACAGAATAAAACTGAGTAAAGCTGTAGAATATTATTGTCTTACTGTCTGCGTTTCAAGGACAACGTCTATTTACACTAATTTATTCTATTTGCTCTCAGCTAGCTTCTTATAGTCCCTGGCTTGACTACTTCAAAAATCCCTAGCTGAATCATCTAATTAGTTTGATGTGGAAGTGGCTTTGTATTTAGCTGCAAGGGAATTTTGGGTTATTCTGATCAAAAGCTTGAATGGTAATTTCAGAATGACTGACACCCTCTTGCTGTGATGTCTTTCACAGCAAATATGATTGATAATCTCAGCCAAACTACATGCTTAGCCTACAGATCTTAATTTCCTGCCCCTTCTTTCCTATTAATTATTTCAGTACATGCTTTTCCCATTCCTTTTGTCTTTTCTTGTTTTACTAATCCCACATCTCTGCATTGGATTAGAACATTTTCGCTGATTACTGGAGTTATAACAGCATGAGACTCTGTGTTGTAGGTGTAAAATGACTGAATCTTACACAGTTGTGCCAGTTGCAAAAACTCAGTGTACTCTATAGAAGTGCCTTTTATTCAGTAGTTCATCTTGTTCCTTTTATGAACTTTGGAAAAATAGGTGTTCTGTTAGCCTTTCTAATCAATTTATTATCAATGTAGGGATTCTGATTCTTTCTGATTCACAATCCTTTGAGCAAAGAGATGTGCTTTTAATATGGCTTTCCTTTCCTTTTACAGCAGACAAGAAATATTAGCCAGGGCCATTGTATTAGAATGCAGATGCCTTATGCTATATTGGTGCTTCAAATTACACATTTCCAGGTCTGTGGTGTGCATATGTATGTGTGCGTGTGTACAGCAATCAGGCTTTTCCTGACTACTATTAGGGTGATATTTTATGAGGGAGCATGGCAAATTGCTGTTCTTTATCTTTTTACCTTTATTCAGAATGAAAACAAAGTGACAACAAGGTTATTTTTGTATTGTTTTTGGTGTTTTAACTTTGCGAGCCGTGAGTCGTGTATGTGAGATAGGCAGCCATATAAATTGAACAAGTAAATCTAACGTTTCCTTTTTGAGAAAGGCTGTAAGGAAAATAGTGGGGCAACAGTTATAAAGAACTCTGGAAGAAAACTATAATATTTTTCTGGGCCTACATCAGGGTTCCTCAACTTCAGCAACTTTAAGATGGGTGGACTTCAACTCCCAGAATTCCCCAGCCAGCATGGCTGGCTGGGAAACTCTGGGAGTTGAAGTCCACCCATCTTAAAGTTGCTGAAGTTGAGGAACCCTGGCCTACATTATTGTGTCCTGCTCCTTCCTGAATGGGGGGCTCCTATCAGTGGGGGCTCCTAAACTGGATGGGGAGAAAGATCTAGACCTTGAGTACTGGATTCAGTCCTCTCTCCCATCCTGATTAATATCTGCAAGACACAGAGAGAGGTCCTCTGTCAGTGTGGGATGAGGTTCATTAGTTTACAGTTGATACTCAGCTATAAGCTTTTCCCTAAGCATTGAGCCCATTCTGTAAAGATTATGGAGATGATTGTGGTTGCCTTGGATGTCTTGTTTGTATTTTTATTTTGTTTTGGTTATTTCTTACGTACTTGTTTTCAACCTGTTTTAGCTGCCCAAAGTTGCAATTGATTAAATAAATAAATATCCACCCCAGCACAAATGGGAGATGCAGTAGAAATCTGGACCCTCTCTCTTGAGGTTGGCAGAAACTGGATGGGGAGAAACAGGCTACAATTCAACCCAAGCAGGATGGAGTTGCTGTTAACTCAGATGTCGGCTAATTCTGGGACACTACCAACTTTAGCCTTTGATAGGATTATGCTCTGTATGGAAAACAGACCCAAAATCTGAGAGTATTTCTGCAAGTGTGGCCTAAGGGATCTTTGCCCAACTCCAGCTGAACACCATTACCCAGATCAGGAGACACTGGTTTCCTATGCCATTGTCACCTCTATTTTCAATTATTGTAAGTTGCTTTAATCAGGTTGTCTTGAAGATCAACCAGAAACTTCACCTTGTGCAAAACGCAATAGCCAATGAACTTAATGGATAGTCTTAATGCTGCCATACAACACCACTCCCAAAAGAGTTGCGTTGGCTTCTAGTATGTCTCCAAGTAGAGTTCTAAGGGCTAATTATCTCCTATAAATCCCTACATGGTTCAGGGCAAGAGTAACTATGAGATCACTTTTCTCTGATAGATTCTGCCTACCACTTTGGACAAACAGCATATGCCTGCTGAGAGACCCCAATTATCAAGAAGTGCAAGACGAAGAGACATAAAAATAGGGATTCTCTCTGGAGGCTCCCCTCCTCTGAGAGTGCCTCCTATTTCATGGCCTTTCAGAAGTTAGTTCAAAGCTGGCGTTTCCAGAAAATCTTGGGGGACTAATATCTGGTGCCAGATAGGTAAATGTGATGTTTTATTCTTATTGTATTACTATTAATTGTATTTTATACACTGCTTAGAGGATTTTAGGACTGAAGCAAAAATTATATATGTGTGTGTGTGTGTGTGTGTGTAGACAGGCATAGGTGTATTACTATAACTGTCTCAGCACTTTAAGTTAGATCTGTTTTTTCCTTGAGCTAAATCCTTAAGAATTATAAACCAAAGTGTAGAATCATTGGTTTGAAATATCCTTTTAATACTTTTTATAATCTCAGTGCCACAATATCAACATGACTTACGACAGTGATGAATGGCCAGAGTGATTTTGAAAATCTGCTAATTGCAAGGGGGAATATGAAACATGCACTGGCCAGATTGCGTGCGGTAGTATTTGCATGAAGTTATGAGATCAGGATATCAAAGTAAGGGCAGCTGGCCAGCAGAGGTTTGGATGAGGAAAAAAATTGAAGAGCAAGGGAAGAGAAGGGTGGGAAACACCTCAGTTATGCTTAGGAGGGCAGAGAATGGGACACATACCATATTTTTCCGTCAATAAGACGCCCCCATGTACAAGACGACCCCCACTTTTCCAACCCAAAATTAAGAAATCAATATTTTAAAGATAGTGCAGAACACATTTTTATTTAGTAATTAGTTAACATTTACCTGATACACTCGGTGGGAGGAGGTCCAAACCGTCTCTCTGCAGCTCTATTTCCATGCTCTTTTGCATAACTGACTACATTCAATCACGAGTGAAACTGCCGATAGCTCGTCTCTGCAAACAGCCTTCCTCCAATTGGATTGTTCAGCATCAGCTGACATCAGTTACATAAGGCTCGTGATTGGAGGAAGTCTGTTTGGGAGACAAGCTATTTCACTCGTGATTGGAGGCTAGCAATAGGAGGAAGCCTGTCTGCAGAGACAAGGTATGGGCAGTTTTGCAACCGCACGGTTCTCTCCTCGGCTGACTTCCTTGCATAAGACGCCCTTCAATTTTTAGCGTAAGGATTTTAGAAAAAAGTATCGTCTTATAGTCGGAAAAATACGGTACTTCCCACAAGCTAAGCTTCTAACTAGCCTGATTCCTCTTATCAAATGGGCACAGACCAAGACAAAAGTGACTTCGGCATGAATTTGGCTAAGAGTCATCCAAATAAAACTGATTAATGATTAGTAACCAATCTTGTTTTCTGTCTTGTGCATTCAGAAAACGTATCTTCCGTTCTTGAATTCCGGCCCCACCTTGGTAAAGATTCCTCCCAGTTTCTTGAACCTTAATGAAGGGAATTGGAAAATTCTACAAATTTTTGTATTTAAAAAATCCAAATGTTACTCTTTTTGTTTGTTTGTTTGTTTAGATTATCTGTAGCCAATTTTAACTTTTGAATAGAGGAAAATAATAAGAGGAACCTTCTACTACAGTGACAGAGGGCCCTTCTGCTGTTTCCAGTAATAATTCTCAGCAGAACTCTTCATTCCTCTTCTATTGCGTGTGTAGTCATTCTCATCTTCCGTTCTGCTGACCCAGAACAGAGAATTAGGAAACAGCATAGCATCAAGAGGCAAGATTAGTGCTGCTTCTTTTTGTACTCAGGGAGATGTTATACTCACAGATGCTGATTTCAGAAGGTTTCTTGTGTCTCTCTAAACTTGTGTAAAATCTGATTAATTTTTAAATGGCATGTAAATATATTTGGACCTGGAAGGAATACTCTTAGTATTTAAAATAGTACCTTGCTGTTAAAACAAAATCCTGTTGAAAAATAATGCCGTTAATAGCAACAATATAAGTATGTGTCTTTGGGCAATAAAATGTCTCGTGTATTCCTTATTCCTTTATAGACTCTCTTGCTCTTCACAAGTGGTATAAGATAGACATAAAATTGGATCATTAAAAGGCACTGATACGAAAGTGCAAGGCAATGAGAGTGCCAGTGGAGCCTGCCTGACAATCACTTTCAGACTTAGGTGCTTCTTGCTTTTGTGATACACTTGCTATGCTAAGTGTACAAAGCTATGCTTTATGTCAGCCATGGCCTACTGAACAAGCCAGAATCAGTCTTTTTACAGTCTGAGCAATCCTGACTCTTATGGCCAATTTCTCTTCCCCCTTTTTCTTTTCTTTTTTTTTTTAACTTTTAGCTTTTGGGGGAGTTCCGTGCATTGGTTAAAGGCTTGGATGGGACTAAAAGTAAATCGGGTGTAAAGAAATAGGGCACGATAAAAGCATGTTGTGATCGCTGTCACAAAATAGCTCCCTTTGGGGTCTTGCCTATTCCTAAACTAGCAGTCATGATGGATGTGGCTGGTTCCAAAACAAACTTTTAGGAAAACTCATTGTGTTATTTCTCCACCATTGTTTTCATCTCTGCCAACATACTATCTGCAATCCTAGTTTAACATACTCTTATATTTTAAAAGTATTTATGGGATGCAAAGCATTGTTGTAAATAAATATTATGTTAGAGCCTAAGGTTTTGCTTTCTAGCACATTAGCTTCCTCTTTTTTTTTTTTTATTAAAGGAATCTAAAAAAGTCACTTAGATCAGGTAGACTGCTGATGCCAAGAGAGGTGCCCATGGGCCTCTTGGAACTCGCAACAAACCATGGTTTCAGCCTGTGCTTTACCACCTCAAAAGGAACGATGGTTTATTTACGCATTCCCTATGCAAATCATTGCAACCCAGGGGGGAAAAAAAATCACATTATAAATTAGAATGTTTGAACATGACCATTTAAAATGTATTTATTCTTAAATATTATACCTTTGTTGGAAATCCTTCTAAAATCAGTAGGACCTGTAGTGTGGATTAAGTTGGGCTGTTCAAAAGTGGTTTAAATTAATGTAAAATGTTTATTTGGCATAAATTGCTTTGGTTCAAATAAAGCTTTCCATGTTATAAATCACACATCTCATGAGCAAACTTGCATACTAGTTGGCTCAGTAATAATTAAAACCAGGTCAGCCATTTTCCATTGATTTTAAATTATTTTTTAATTTAAAAGAAGTTATCTGGTGTATATCATTATATTGAATGCAAACAGTTTACAGTTATGTGAATGACAGCCAAACTCTCAGAAGGGACTTTCCCTTTCGTCTCACCTTCAGGGAATGCCTCTTACTTACTGAGGCTCATGTGTGCATCTTTTAAAAACAGTGAAAAGAATGTTTTTCCCTTCTGAATTACTGTTTTGTTCATCTAAATTCATCCAGGTTTATAGCTTTCATGATTAATTAACTAAGATTGCTTTTATCATGGGGCAGCTCTAATTAAATACATTGGGCTTCAATTAAACAAAGTCATCATTTCTCAGGATATAATGTGAAACTTCTAATCATTCCACACACCCACGTTTTGCCCTACTTTATCTATCTGTCTGTCTGTCTGTCTGTCTGTCTGTCTATCTATCTATCTATCTATCTATCTGGGCATATATACCATTTCAGTTGTTGAGTGAGCATCTTGCAGCAGTATGAGATTAATCCTAAATGAAATGCAGATTGAAATACTGTAAGCGGCAGTCCATCAGGTCCAAAACCCGGTTGGCTTACTCTGATCAGAGGAAAAAAAGGGGGGGCAGTTTTTTTACTCTTCCTTTTGGGGCCAGTTTGGCTTCAGTGGGATTGAAAATACCTGTGCCAACATCAGGGTTGTGTGGTGATGGATCTATGAGTGCTGGAAGGAGGGAGAGTTGAATCCACATCAACAGTTCACTTTTCATAGTGTGTCCCTTCCAGAAATAACATTTGCAGTAATCCTTGGCCCATTTAATTCATTAATTTATTCAGTTTTTATTCCACCTTTATACTCAAACTGTGCAGTCATATTGGAGGGCTCTGGGTTGCTGCCCTCTATTGGAGAAAGTCAGTCCCCCCTCCTAAAACCTCTCCTCCAGCCTTCAGAAACTTACATCATGTTTATGATGCTTGGCTCTTTTTCCACACTGTGTTTTTTTTTTCCTCCTTGCAAAGAAAGCTTCAGTTTATCAGGAGGCCTAATTATTGTGAATCTTTTCGAGAGATGTATAGAAATGTTGTAACTTGTTTATATAGAAATTGATGTTTAATTCAGTATACGTCTTACATTTTGGATACACGTTTTAAAATGGTTTGGGGTATGATAAAACTCCAATCTATAGATGGACAATCATCAACAACCATTTGTGATTTGATGAATAGTATACAGATATATTGCATATCATGAATGACAAGATTGGCAATATAATGCATTGGAACTAAGGAATCAATCTGGGAATTTTTGACTTTAGATCCATAGCTAATGTGAACTAAACTTGTTCCTCTTAAGAAGAAATTCTTTATCTAAAAATGCAAGCTTCTAATGCAGAGGATGGTGAATATGCTTGTGAATAAGTTTGCAGCTGTTTGTTTGTTCCTAATAATCTGAATGAAGCTTTGCTTTCCCTTCTGCAATGTTGGAGGATTTTACCCCAGTTGCATAATGCCAGACCCTCAGTCAAAATTTATATATATGAGACCTTATGGCGCTAGGAACTCTCTTATTTTAATCACATGCAGGGGAATAGCAGAATTGCTCCACTGTGCACATTTGAGATGGGAAAGAATATCTACAAAGGATATGTGTTTTCCCTATCCTTTGAAATCATATGATAACAGGTATTCTGGGGTAAATGAAAAAATGACAGCACCTTATTTAGTACTATTCAAAATACTTTATGGAACTGAGAGGGGGAAAAATAGCACTTAAAATGGCATTTCTCAATCTCAGCAGCTTTAAGATGTATGGACTTCAACTCCCAGAATTCCCTAACCAGCCATGCTGGCTAGAGAATTCTGGGAGTTGAAGTCCATGCATCTTAAAGTTGCTGAGATTGAGAAACACTGACCTAAAACTTCTGCCAGATTTGCTTGAGCCTTGATAGCTGACCAAGCTCCAGGGTTAACTTAGGGCAAAATCTGGCCATGTGTGTTCATACTGTTGGGCTGAACATGAACATTCATGTTCATATTGTTGGGCTGCAACTCTCATCATCCCTCAGCATTAGCTCTGAGAGCTAGCACTGATTGGAGTTGAAATTTGGCAACATCATCTAGGCCTCGATTTGTCTTCTTAACTGCACCGTAACTAATTTCAGCCTGGATTAGAAAGACCCCACAGTTTTATTTCATAAACTGAGAACCCAACAAAGGCTTTATAAAAGGTATTATTGAAGGGAGGTTGAGCCTCTGCAGAATCAGATATATCATGGCGTGAGGGTCACTCAGAACATTGACAGATAACACTGCTACTGTGCAAAGCTCATGAATGGAGGTAATCTCCTTTTTTCTGTAGATGGAGTTGGGAAAAGGTTGGAGGTTAACCACACCACAGCCATTTCAGATGTTCAAGGTAAGATGGAAGAAGCTCACCTTGCTTGGGGATATTTCCCTTATCAAAGGTAAAACCAGAACATGCTTGCCTGTCCAAGCTGAAGAGAAATTTCATATATAAGGTTATGGAGGCTGAAGTGGATCATATGTTATTGCATAATTTCTGTGCTGTAAACAGTAATCACAGTAAGCTCTTTCATCATCATGTATGGCTATAATTTCTTTTTCATGGATACTGAAAGCTAGCACTAGTTCTCTTGTAAAGGACATATACATAATTTCATGTTCCATTTTCAAAGCTTTTCTGATCTGATTTTTTTTTCAAGCCGTTTGAAGTCATAATTGCTTAGGAATGATTTTTATAGATTCTGTGGTATGTATAAAACATTGCATGCACAATGTTTCACTAAGGTCCAGGCTGCCATCACAGTTTATTTGAAAATGTAACCATAGGATGGGTTGTGTCTATTCTGCACCCACAAACATTATCCCCATCTACATTTGACACCAATAAATCCAAAATCAGTATCCATAATTTTGAAATCATTTGCTTAGCTTGACAATTTGTTTCTCTTCCAAGTTTCTAATTTGAAATGGGGGCCTGGAGGGAAGACATATGCTGTTTTGATAATAGGGGAGTGTGCTTTGCCCAAACAGTTCAACTTTGCATGAAAAAATGATTCTGCGCTCAAAACATAAAGGTTAGATATTATAGGGCACAGAGAAGCTAAACGGAGAACAGATCATGGTGATTGAGGTGAAATGACCATTGTGTAAGGGGGCATAAAATAGAAGAAAACTTGGAGTAAGTTTTGTGGGTCCCACCCATTCCCATATTTATATATTTTTCAAACCTAGCTAATAGATTTGCATGCTTTACAGACTGAAACCAAATATATAAGAAAAATACAAAATTAACAGTACAAAACTGAATTTTGCAACAAGTTCTGGAGTTTATAGTGAACTAAATACAAGCAAACAGTGCACAATGCAGATGTTGCTTTTGCTATGTGACCATTATCTCAGTTATCTTCTGTTAACAGCCTTTCCAAGTTTCAGTTCCATGACTTGAAACTGTTGATGATGATAATAATAAATACTTACGTTACTGTGAAGTGTGGGAATAGGGGCTTATAAAGATCTGTTACAAATGTTATTGAGGACTTCTGTGCTACAGTCCCTGCTGCCCTGCATGAATTATGAAGACTGTACCATTATTATTCATGGATTCCCCGTGCCATGAAGGCTCCATAAAGCATTGAAAATCAGGTGGGACAGCATTAGAGACAACAATGTGTCATCCTTTTATACAGACAGAATATTTTTATTTTGGATATAGCTTGTTCCCTTGGGACAGAAATCCTGTATCTAAGGAATTCAGGCCTCGGGGGAAAGGAGACATCACTCTTTATTAAACCAGCACTGTCAAGAGATTTAACTCGGCCGTTAAGGCTTCCACTTCTCCAGAAGCCTGGTGCGTGATAAAAAAAATTGTGAAAAATATACTGAAGGTACTTTACATTTACTAGTGCAGTGCAGTCCCAGTGAATTTGGGGTGCTTTCCAGCTTCACCGATTTTTGTGGAAGTGTAAATTATCCCTGCATTTTGAGATGTAAGAAAAATGCATACAGTATGTGTAAGAAAGTGGTATGGTATGAAAAAATATAATAATCACCTAGACTGAGTGGCTTAGTAGATTAAATTAATTACTGTGTGTGGTTGGCTTCAGCCATCAAGATGACAAAGTCATATTCAAGGAACCATCCAGAAAAAAAGGAGAGGAATTAGTAAGTAATGATACAAGGAATCTTCATCCATATAGGTTTATACCAGATTTATAGAATTAGAGGTGACATGTCAAAATAATTGGCCAGCACTGGTTTTTGAATGCAGAAACTAAAGCATGATTTGCCAATAGAAATTAACACAGAAATCACACAGATAAACCAGCATGTCAGACTTCCTGCTGTGCAGCATATATTAAATTTGAAAGTCTTGGGCTCACTTTTTTTTTTTTTTAGCACAGAACTATCATGCCCTGACAGCCCCAGTTTTCCCTCTTGATCACACAACATTGACTTCAACCCATGAGTACAGTCTTATATTGTCAGTTGCTCTATCCCAATAACAGTAGCCTTTCCCCCCTTCAGCAAACACTATGCTACAGGTCTGTCCCAGCATTTGTTCTGTTAGCTTGCAGAGTTCCCTCCATAATTGTTACCTCCCACCCTCCCTATTTTTGAAGTCCATTTCTCTCCAGGCTTCCAAGAAAAGGGGAGAGGAGAGGAAATCCTTGCTATCTGGAGAAGAACAGGGGTATATTTGACAATATCTGTATTAGCACTACTGAGCAATGGTGTCAGTGGAGATGCTTGCCGTTAGATAGACCATCCCTTGGACTGTCCTGGAAATAATGAGGGATGTTGATCTAGGCTTCTGTTGCTGTTTATTTCCCAGTTTCCCTACATTTGTCAGTTTTGATCACCCTCATCACCTTTCACCACCCCCACCCCCAGGAGCTAGTCAATTTCAGTTATACTCTCTAGGGTTGAGTTGGCTGCACAATCAGGGCAGGGGCTGCCTCCCTCCCCTCTGTGGATATTTTTGTTCCACTGTCTTCCCACGTGCTTCTTTATTTCACATTCTTTTGAACTTGTGAGATGCCAAAATGGGGTTTGGGTGGAGGGGTAAACAACTACCTAGAGAAGCTAGGCAGAAATTGTGGAATTGCAATAATATCAGGGCTATCCCTTTTCGTTGCTTTGTCCCGCTGGTGGATGTCTTCTGCCCTGGCTGGTGATCATTTGCTTTGCCTATAACAACTGATGCACTCCCAGATCAGGAAAACAACCTGGGGCAGAGTTTTAGAGCAGAGACAGAGTAAGAATTGGCATCAGGGACAGCAAATGTGGTACCAAGTTTGCTTTGTACCAAGAAAGGGAAATGGCCATGATCACTCCGTTTCAGAGTATACAAACAGCGATTGCTGATAGATAATAGAATCATAAATAAGCCTACTAAGAAACAAGAGAGAGAACTTGCCTAAAGAAAAGTAAGGTGAGAAGACAGCCTACTGATGGCAGCTTCTTCTTTCATTGTGAAACACTGCAAATCATCTGGGAAATAAAAATGGAGATTAGCATGGGACAGAGAAAATGGAGGAGCCTTCCTAAGCTTCTTATAGCTTGCCACATCCTGCAGATTGATAGAAATCCCATCTGGAAACCTACTGTCAGCAGAAGTGGACACGCTGCAGCATTTTTTTGCTCCTCACGCTTGTCCATGTCCGTTTTTGAATATAAACATGTTTTCCTTTCTGTGCTATAAGGAAACACCTGAACTGAGTGACTATTTTTAAAACTACATTTGTAAATTTAAATTAGTTTATAAATGACTGAATAATTAACATTTTTGCTGAATAAGAGCATACTGCTTAAAAAAAAAAGATAAGGTTATGGTGCATAATAGTTTTGGTGAGGAGAAAGACAAAGATTCACTTATCTGTAGTATAGCTTTTAGTACAGATGAAATTATCAGGAATCTGATTATTGCTGATTCCCAGCATTTAAAGTCATGTTGTAGCAGCAACTGAAAATCAGTGTTTGAAGTATCATGGGCCTGTTCTTTTTGTAGTGGCTTCTAGGTTAGTTGAAAATGTATATTGAAGCTAAACAAATTTTATTTAATTTGCCTGTAACCACAATGGCTAGAAGAAACACACATCTGGCTCATTATAATGTGTGAACTAGCCAAGCCATAGTTTACTTGTTTGGATGAAAGATCAAAGTATAGTTATTGAAACTTCTGCTTGCTTGCACAAAAGGGAGAGTGAAGCAACTGTATTTCTATCTTGACTTATTACAGGAGACATGATAGTCTAATCACTGTCTATATGAAATTGCTGTGGCTTGTTTCTTATTTCTCTTGTTAGTTAGGCAAAGGCTTGCCAAACTGAGCCAAAGCCAATAAATCAGGCCCCAGCATGATATGTGAACCTGCCATTTTCTTAATGATCTTGTCCATGGCTTCACTGGTATTATTGCACTGGACAATGAAAGAGTCCAATCTTGTAATGTTAAATAAAATCCGTAATTGAAGTTGTTTTAGCCTCTGGTTATATGGCAAGTCATCTGGTTTTGATATTGTAGTTTTTTGCCTACTTCCCAATAAGGGGAGAATGTTCCCAGAAGGGAAAACAAACCATCAGGTATCTGTTTTGGGGGGGGGGGGGGGGGGGTTTCCCTTCCTCCTGTTTATGTACACTAACAAAATGCCTGACGTTGAATAAAGTTAATAGAGCATAACTCTATTTAAAATATTGCTAAGGGAATAAATCTTCTATGAAATTACAAAGATGATTTCCCCCGAAGCTCACCACGTAACAGAAAGAATAGTTTCATTATCTGTTCTGTATCAGTATTCAAAGTATGTGTAACAAATATGCATATGGGAGGGAAGTAGCATCATGACAAGCAGCAAGTATTCGTGGATAACTGAAAAAGCCCATATGTATATAAATATATGCACAGATGCTCTCTTCAAATATTTCAGTTAATGTGCCTAGATTAGGGACTGCGCATACAGTTTAGGCTTCTGCTCATTGTATCCTTTGCCTATCCAGCCTCAATGGAATGAACTACAGGCTGCATCTTTCAATACATGTAAGAAAGGATACACACTGCTTACCAGGGGCAGTAGTTATTGCACCGAATTAGTTTAAATGGGATCACCAGGTTTAAATCAGAGGACAGATATAGGACTATCATACCTCAACTGCAGAAGTCCAGAACACTAGATGGCAGCAAAGAGGTGGGGGGGTTCTGTACCTCTTTGCTGACATCTAGTGGTGCTCTGAACAGATATGCCATTTATTGTGAATAGCACCTTCATATTTAAATGGTGGGCTTCTCTACCATAATCTCTCTTGTGTTTATGCTAAGGCAATCAGGATATTGAAACATAAGTTTGCTATTCATAACAGATGCTATGGTGTGTATATTTTGTCACTTCAAACTATTAAATTCTGAATGTCATTTTCTGCAAATCATTATTTTTAATATGATCTCCAACAAACCAACAACATTTGTGCACAAGTAATGTAACTGTTAAAAAAAAATAAAGAGAAAAAAAAGGCATGGAAATGTATATAAGAAACAAAATAACTCCAAAAAGATAACTGCTGTACTTAAAATTCTTCCTTGTCCCATTGTAGAATAATTATTAATAATTTAAATGTCAATAATAATATCAGCAATCCACTCCTGCAGATTTTGTCTAGATTTATACTTCCATTCTGTTGGCCATTACTCATGCATGAAAAGTTCATGTTCTTGATGTTTTGACAGACTACAAATATTGATCATATAGCTAAAAAGGACATGGATGAAATGAAAGGCATTTTTATCAAGCTGGGGAGCAAATATTTTAGAGAACAAAGGAGAAATCCAAATTTGAGAGATCCAAGAAAATGATGTTCAGTGGTGATAAGTGTAAGGTCCTGTATCTACAAATACATTGCTACATGGTTTAGAAGATACGGTTTGGTGGTAATGCACATGAGAAGTATTTAACTGCCTGTTAAACATGAACAACTAACTAAAACAAACTAAAAAGACCAATGCTTCAGTTAATGCAATTTTGGTGTGCATTAACTGAAGCATTGTATCTAGAATACAGCAAGTAATCATTCTATTGTATTCTACTCTGGATAAACTATGCTTTGTGTTTTGTACCCAGTTTGGGGCACTGCAAGCATGGAAAAACTGGAGCAGGATCAGAGGGGAGTTATCCAGATGATGGGGCTCTGGAAACAAAGCCTATGAGAAAAGGTTAAAAAGGATAGGCACATTTAGTTTGCACATGAGAAAACTAAGGAGAGAGATTATAGTGGCTTACAGATATATAAAAAGCTGTGATATTTAAGAAGAGGCAGGCTTGTTCTTAGTTGAAACCAAGAGCAGAGCAAGGACCAAGAGACTGAAATTAAAAGAAATGAGTTTCAGACTAAATGTTAGGAAACATTTCCTGTTGATAACAGTTGTTAAGCAATGGATCATCCTACCAGTGGATCATAGAAAAATGGTGGGAGGTTAAGGGGGGGCAAATGATGATGTGTTTATTATTACATCATCATATAAATTATGCAATTTGTATACTTGTGTTCAATATAGTGATGCAGATTTATAATTGTGTCATTGGTGCAATGACATAATGGCACATAGATTAACAAAAGAGAAACAAATAGAAATGAATGTTTTTATAAATTGTAGCATATCATCCACATAATATGCTGCTTTATCCACTCCAATCTCCTTAATATTTTTTTAAAAATCTAATTTCACAGCCTTGTATTTATACAAACAAATTAAATAAAGAAACTGGGCATTCTTGAAGTTTACCATGACCCAAATTTTAAGAAGAAAACATACTACTGTAAATCACTTATGAATTAGGAATTGAATAAAATATGACTATCCAGAATACTAAAGTTGGAGGGAATCAAAGTTACTCAATATCCATCTCAGAAACAGCCACAAAACCTTATCAAAAGCCTTCCCTATATATAGCTGCTGATTTCTATTAAACAATTCTAACAATTAAAAATCTAATGTCATCTACCTCTGAATGGTTTTAAATAAATCCAGCCTGAGCTGAATGTACAATAATTGAAAGAAAAAAACCATAATTTATTGGCAAGGATAGCTGTTAATATCTTAGCATTCATATTGATCAGTGAAATAGGACTATAATTAGGACTTATAATAAGATCTGTGCTTTGCTTGGGAAGGATTATAGGGTAAGTCACATTCATACAATGGGATAGAAATCTATTAGATCAGCATAAAGAACCCAGTATTTGTTTTGTACTAATCAACTGGCATGAGATATCAAGAAATAACATAGATGAAATATGCTGGTCAAAGACTGTAGTAACATTTATCTATCTAACATAGATGAAAGCAATTTCTGCAATGCAGAAGGTTATACCCACACTGAGACAGATTAAAATAAGAACAAATGTACATTAGATTTTATTTGCAGCATAATCTTGCAAAATATTGATCTGAGACTAAAATTTGATCATGGGAAGGAGGCATGATGATCTAGAAAGGAATCCAAGGTTTGATACAGTGTCCTTAAATTGTTATATGATCTTGCTGAACTATTAACCATGTATTTGTTCTGGAGAGTCCCTGATTTAATTATAATTTAATTAAGATAATTAATTAATATTAATTATTAATATTAATATTAATTATTTCTCTTGATCCATTTCTTCTGCAACAACTTTCAAAATCTAAGTAAAATTCCAAGCATCCATTTTATCTGCAACCCAAGAGGGCCTTCACAGATGCTTAGCTGCTTTAACATCCTACTGTTCTAAGGAATTTCTTGAAATCAGTTACTCAAAAACTAAGATTCTAGCTTTCTATATAATGTGCTTTAAGTGCCCTGTTAAGTGGAAATTAATGGAAGACCAATTGAGGAGGTTAAGGACTTCAAGTACTTAGGCATTAACTTCCAACATCAATAACCAATTGAATGAGCTTTCTATTAGAGCCCAAAAAAAATTATAACGCAATCTTAAAATATGCTAATTATCAATATGCTAATTATCAAGGCAATAATTACATTCCCACAACAATAAAACTGTATAAAGCAAAGATTCTGGGTTTCTTGTTATATGCAAAACTTTGTATTTAGAAGAATGCCTCTTCTTTAGAAGCTGTTCAGGCTAAGTTTCTAAAAGCCATGCTTTATGTCACTTGCCCAAACAAATGCCCTTGTTTGGCTAGACCTTGGCTGCATTTTTCTTGGGGCCCACCTGAGACTTGGATGTCTCAGATTTTGTCTGAAAGAAATACTTTGAGATGAGTCTCTGGTTCATCGCATCCTACTGGATAGGTTTTCCTCATCCCTGAGGTGGCAAATGGATTCTGATCTGCAATATTGTGGCCTCTGGCAATATCATTCGGCACAGATAAAGTCTTTATCAAACTTAAATAGAGGATTTGTGATTTAGAACTACAAAATGACAGGGCCAAAATCATCCATCCCTATTATGAGGCAACCGCAGGTTCTTCACAGTGATCCCTAGCTACCTCTATAATATCCTATATATTTCACATAGGAGATTTTTTTTATCTTTGCTCAAACTGGTGTCCTACCTATTATGGAGACTGTAGGCAAATGTATTAGTCTGCCATACAGCAGTCGTATGTATTTCTACCCAGATACAGAGGTTGAGCCAGTAATCCATGTATTGTTCCACTGCCTATTTATTTATTTGATTTACATTGCTATCTATCTCACACAAGTGAATCTGGGTGACATATAAAAATTAAAACACACAACTCCTGGCACCCAAGGATAAACAATAACAAGAAAAAAAGCACAGCAACAACCACAAGCTCATCTAACCTCCTGAACCAAATGCCTGGGGAATCAGCCAGGTCTTCAGTATCTTACAAAAGGCGGATAGGGTTGGGGCCATCTGAATCTCCAGGGGAATGCTGTTCCACAGGGCAGGCACTGTCACTGAGAAGCACAACAGAATGATTGTGCCTTCTCAATGTCAAAGATAACATTGTTTAATAAAAGGGACCTAGAGCATGCCCCCTTTATTAGATCTGGTGGGGCAAGCAGAAACAATGGGAGAAAGAGGGTCCCACAGGTAGCCTGGCACTTTGCCATGAAGGGCTTTATAGGTAATGACCAGCACCTTGAAATGCACGTGGAAGCCTACTGGGGGCCAGCGCAGCAGAGCAGCGGTGTTACATGGACATAATGAAGAATGCCAAAAACTGCCCACTTTGTTGTGTTTTGATGTTACATGCACTCCCAGGTTCAGCTTATGATTTGTGATGGAATGTGAGGGTGACCTTGGAAGACGGGGGAAAGAGATTCCGCCTGGGAATGATCAGATAAAAGAGAAAGGAGTCTGCAACAGAGTAACGGCCAGAGAAAGAAAGGACCTGCCCCAACAACTTAGGCGGTAAATAGGGAGGATGAGAGGTTTGTACTTTCAGACTTGCAAGATTCTGTTAATGTAGCCTTACAATAAAGTAGAATTAGCTCATCTAGTTGTGTCTCCTGTCTGGTTTACCTGGGAGGACTGGTGTGGTCACTTGTTCACACACAGCCTGTTGAGGCACGCAGATCTTCTAAGTCCCCCTTGCTTTCTACCTGGGTTTTCCAGATAGGTGTAGCTAGAGCAGACAAGACACACAGCCCTGGTCAACAGCTGAGTAAAAATTAGGGACACACAAATCACTTTCAACCAAACACAGGCATATCAGATTCTTTGGAATACACAGAGACCCAGTGAATTTAAAGTAGCAGCAAAACTTTACTGGTTACAATGTATGTTTGCTCTTTCTCTCTCTCACACACACACTTACCACATCCTTCTCAACCAGGCTGCCAGGCACTAGCTAGAGGGACGGAAGCTGCCAAGTCTGAATCCAAAGACGACTAAGGAATGGGTGGACTTCAGGTCCCCTTTTTAATCTCCAAAAGTTCTTGCTTTGTTGATTAGCTGGGATTGGGTTTTTTTCCATGTGCTCAGGCCCAACTTCCTTTGTCTGGTTCAGGTGACATTTTTTTCCTTTGTTTCCTGAACAACTTGTTTCTTCCTTATCTACCTCCCGGAAGGGATTTTTTAGACAAGATTCCTGATTTTTTGTCCTCTCTGCTTATGTGCCTACTTCGTCTTTAGTTATGGCAGCTTCAGGCTAGTCTCACAGTGGACTCGCTGCAGCTTCCAAGTGCTCTTCAAGGGCAGTTCCATGTGGAGCATGTTATAGTAATCCAAATGGGAGGTGACTAAGGCATGAGTCACTGTGAGCAAGGCCTTCTGGTCCGGGAATGGGTGCAATTGATGCATTGGTGCACAAGATGAAGCTGAGCAAAGGTCCCCAGCCATGGTTGCCACATGCTATTCAAACAGGAGCCAAGAGTCCAGGACTCCCAAATTACATACCAACTCTGACTGGAGAAGTGTATCCCATGCAATGTTAAAGATGGAAAATAGCCAGAACTTGGGGGGACAGTTTAAAACTCACAGCCACTCAGTCTTGTCAGGTTTGAACCAAAGCCTGCTCTCCCCTATCCCAACCCTCACAGCCTCCAGGCACTTGGGAAGGTCTTCGACATTATAGCTTGGTCAGCCCAGGGTGGGAAATGTACAACTGGGTATCATCAGTTGATACCCAGTTGTACATCTGATGATACTGCACCTCACTCTGGCAGATGACCTTGCCCAGTGATTTCATGTAGATGTTAAATAGGAGCAGAAAGAGGGTAGAGCCCTGTGGCACACCCTCAAAGCAAGGAATTCAGGGATTGCAGAGGGCATAGCCTTGAAGGACATGAGGAGAGCCACTATCAACGCAACAATCAGACAATGGGTTTGAGTCCATTCCAAGGAACTAATTTGAGAAACATTTCAGACAGGCCCCTCCCTAGTTCACATAGGGATAAAGTGATGGGGGGGGGGGGACACATTCAGACTTGGAAGATTTTGTTACTATAGTTGTAATAATAAAAGTAATTTTAGACCTATAGGGCATTGGTTTCTTGGTCTGATCTACCTTATAGAGTTGTCCTCTCCACACACATCCCATTGTACTACCTATGGCATCTGGCACTCATAAACCCAAATGCCAGAATTTTTAGTTAGTCTCTCTGATCAAGACATTACAATCTTCCTTCTGCAAGACCTAACTTGGACAACCACTATAAAGGTTGCCACATTTCTAGCAATAACTATAACTTGAAGAAGCTGGTTAATATCCTCTTCTTGTTATTAATTGTTTTCAGGTTTAAATTTTCTACTTGTATTTTATGCCTGGGAGCATAAATAAATAATTAGAAATTGGATTTGTAAGTGGAAGACTATGAGTCTCCAATTAAACAAACAAACAAACAAAAAAACTATTTCAGTTCCCATTTTTAAAGAAACTTAGGTAACACTTTTGGCCCTTAGCAGTCGCCCAACTCCTTAGCATTTTATATTATAAGGGAAATTGCCATAAGTAATAATATTGGAAACAGGTGACCAGAGAAAAAGCATATGCAATATCCTACTTATATATATACATAAATACAAATAATATCAAAAGCAAAAGAGTGATAAAAATTGTACTTTCAAATTAGCGGTAGTCAAGCTTGTTGCAAACATCCCCACACACATTAATAAGGTGTTATTGTTGTTATGCAAAGCCAAGTGTGAGGAAGGGGAAAGAAGAACAAATCACAGCTACAAAGAAGACTAAAATTTAGATCTTTCCTTTATAGCGTCCAAGACAAATATATAAAACAAGCAACTGCCTAAATAGGAATTAAAAGGTTGGAAGGAGGAACGATAGCAGAACATGGAATATTTTCAGTCCTCTGAAGAAATTTCAGTTGTAAAACATAGAGAAGTGAGAATTTTTTCTGCTTTGGCCAGAACATCTTTGGATGTGTCAGATGCTCTGATAACAAGTATGACGAGAAATCTGGTAAAATACTGAAGATCCCTATCAGAAATCATAATTTTTACTACACAAAATCTTCTCTATGACTTGCATTTCCTTAGTATCACCTGGAAAGAACAATGTGCCACTTCATTTTTTTCCACTTTAGTATTGTATTTTCTCAGCTGATTTGACCAGTGGCTGAGGTTTATCATCTATACAAAATGGAAAGGCTGAAATGTGATGGGCCCTTAGTATCTAGCAGATTTTTTTTCAACCTGGCAGAACTCGTACTTCATGTACTAAGGTTTCCATAGGAAAGCAGAGTGACGTTCTCTCCTTGTCTTGAAATTCTAGCTACATGTAAATTGGACCAGTGAGACTAAGATTTAAAGAACATTACTTAGGCCTGTGTAGTCTTCAATAATTCAGTTGTGGACACATCTGTGTGCTTCTTGGTATCTGTTCTCGGTCACATCTAACCTCATATACATACCATGCTAACAGAACGATGAATAATTTTTATGTCTGTCCACATCTCCATGAGTATAGGCATAATGTGTTCCTTAGTAATTTCAAAGCAGTTGTGGCTTTGGGGAGAAGAAGGCAGTTGAGGTTTTTTGAGCTCTGCTCAGACAATAAGACTTACGTTACCATCTCCAATGGCAGTAATTAGATCTTAGGATAATAATGCTGCCGGGGATACTGAAGCATATTAATTCTTACCTGACTCTAGTATCCTCTTGACTAGAAGTCTGCAAAGCATAATACTGTACAGAAATAATTTTTGACTGTGTCTGCTTTTGAATTAAATACAGATGCATGCTGAAAAGCTTGGGCTGAATTTACATATCCATATTTAATGCAAATGTAGACATTAGTATAATAATTTTGCGTGTTATAGCTTGACATGTGGAACAGTGTATGAATGAGCTTAAATCCTTAGCTTAAAGGTACATTCAAAGACATGCCTGAGAAAGAGAATTCCATGGCATACCATTTTCCTGTGTGCTACAGCTGCAAATCATTAGAGCCTTTTCTTGGTCAGCAAAAAGACGAAAGGATCAAGATGCATCTGCAAACAGTGCTTGTAGCTAACATATTACAGAAGTCTCAGGTTCAACCAAAGAGAAAAGTTACGAAGAGTCAAGAAAGAATTGTATAAAAACACTCACAATTAGCAAAATCAGTTACAAGAGCACTGTGTGCAAAGCAGTTTGTGTGTTCGGTTACGTTTGGGAAAAGCATTCTTCCTCTGTTTACTTTATCTAATTCATTTCTCTTATTCCAGATGCATCGCTTACAGACTCATGCTATTCACTACTGAAATAAAAGGGGTGCTTTTAAATACTCGGCACTGACATTTGTGCCAAATAGTTGCAGGGTGTTTTCAGCAGCTGTCAGACTAAAGCATCTATGGGGTAAATAGAGGATGTTTTCTAAGTTACTCATTGTAAGCAAATGATTCTTCTAGGAAGTTAAACCTATTTCATTCTGTTTTAGAGAAAGCATTTATTGCAGCCTTCTCTCATTTAGCATTGCCTTCTAGAGCCATTGAATTAATAGTTGCAGAATTAAATAGTACTGCACATCTGAAGACATCATTTTGGAGAAAGTTATTGTCTTGATTCAGCAACTATTGCTATAAAATTTCAAATGCTAAGATGTTGCAGCTTTGTTGTATTACAAACATTATGCTTTTTTAAATGCTGTCTGATCACTTTTGTTTAATCATGATTACAAAATAACACAATGAACACACAATATAATCCAATTTAATTTTTCTCCGTAGGGGGATAGCTCCTATGTGAAGGACCGCTGGTGTGTGTTTGATGGATTCATGGTTTTTTGTCTGTGGGTGTCCTTAGTTTTACAGGTAATTATATTTCATTACAATGAGGGCATCTCTGCCCAAGTACTGAGCTTAATTTTAAAAACCCTCTGATTGGCTCTCCTTCTTAAGCAAACCCAAGATGGGTCTGAAACTTCTAACTGAATTCCACAGAGTGTACTTAACAGAATCTATTTTTTTTTTTATGTTATTATTGAACTTGTATGCTGCCCAACTCCCAATGACACTGGGTGGTTCATAACAATCAAAACAAAGAAATTACACTAAATCCAATTAAAAGAAAGGGGAAAAAAGATAAAATATGACAAGAACAGCAGAACAGATGGAATGAAGGGAGGGGTCTTACTGTCCCTCGCAAGGTCTTCACCATTCTTCTGAACAGCAGCGGGGGGGACATCCAGATCTTGGGGGAACCTCATTCTGGAGGGCAGGCGCTGCTACAGAGAAAGCATGCTTCTGGTGTCCTGAATCAAAGGAACCCAGAGTGCACCAACCCTGCAAGATTAAATCAGCTGGGCAGATACTATGAAAGACAGGTGGTCCCTCAAGTAAACAGTCCCTGTGCTATGTAGGGCTTTATAAGTCATGATCATAACCTTGAATCACACCCAGAAGCAAACTGGAAACCAGTGTAGCTTGCAAAGCAGAGGTATTACAGGCATGCCCATCATTGTTCCCACCACTGCTTTCTGGAAAGTTGAAGCTTCCAGGTAGTCTTCAAGGGCAGTCCCACGTACAGCATCTTGCAGTAGTCAAGCCATGAGGAGCCCATGGCATGAGTGAATATCTGAAGGGCCATCTGCTCTAGGAGAGGGCGCAACTGGTGCACCAGATGAAGTTGTGCAAAGGCCAACTTTGTTTGGCACCCTGGTCTTACTGGAGCAAAACAGTGTTTTTCAATCCCCATCTCCTTTAACTGCAGTACTGCAACCTATTATGGTGAAATCAGATGGGCAATCAAGCAACTACAAAACTAAAATGTAATGCTTTTTTTTTTTTTAACTAGATCAGTATTAATTACCTAACATTTTGAGATATGTACCAATTAGATAAATTTTGTACTTTTGACCACTCTTGATTCGACAATATCTGGCCAAAACTAAGAGAAAAATATGCTAAGTTCTACTATTAGTGTGGATAAGGCTTTCAAATACAAAATTCATATCAAACAAAACCTTACATGGTTCAAAAAAGATTTCTTTGTATATAAATGTATACAAATAATAAAACGCTTCTATCAGAATTACTGATAACAGCACTGATGTGTGTTATGTATTATACTTAATATTCCAGATCTATATGACTCATTCTTTTGTCACTGCTTAAAAAAAAGGTTTGAATCCCAGGTGTGTGCACTAAAGCCTGTTATCACCATTTGAACCGGCAGCCTAACACAGCTTGCTCTGTATACAGCATGCTAGCACCCTACATGAGCAAAGGGATCCTGTACCTTCTATTTGACTACTCCAGTACACCAGCCTGGAATTGTTTTAGATCAATATATTCAAGATATCTTAATTCCCTGGGGGAAAAAAGCGTTCATTTTGTCAAATGAGGTAACTGATGTTTGAGTCTTCAGGATAATCGGTTGCAAAGGCATCTTGTTAAGAAGCATGGAAATCCTCAATTTAACAAAAGCCACCACTGAAATACAGTTGACAATGGAAGTATGTTGTTGCTGGAAATTATACTATTTTGCAGAAATAATAATTTAAAATTAGCCCAAGAAGACTGGCATGATCAGGAAACATCAGAGGGAAAAAGGCATTCCTTTTCTCTCTAGGTTTTTGAAATCGCTGAGATAGTTGATCAGATGTCTCCTTGGGGCATGTTGAGGATCCCACGACCGCTTATTATGATTCGAGCATTCCGAATTTATTTCCGCTTTGAATTACCAAGAACCAGGATAACCAACATTTTAAAGTAAGTGTGTTATATTTGATTTTAAAGTGTAGCTTTGGTAACTTTAGGCACAGCTGTATAAAAATATATTGGGAGTGAGAGACCTGCTTTCAATTTCATATTATCCCATATCCCTTTGCTTACTTTATTTATATTTGCAACATTAAAGAGTGAATTATTGGGGAAGTTTCAGACCTATGCGAGTCTTCTCTCTCCTCTGAGAAGGAAAATCAAGGATTTTTAAAGGTTGCAGAAGGCCTGATTGGTTTCTCGACATAGTGTATTTCACCAGTTCTGTAGATTTTCTATAGATATCCTAGTTTAGGTTCAGACATAGCTACTAATTCCTCATACACACTTTTTATTTATATACTTAAGATTTTAAAAATATGTTAGGGAGATACACATCTGACAGTATACGAGTTGTTCCAAATTAGAGTCCAATGTAATTTGGACCTGAATCCAGTGCAGTGTTTGGAATAAAAAAAATATTTCTCTCATTCTCACTTGACAAATGGAGTGATAAATCTACATCTCCAAAGCCTTTTCTGATAGACCTGAAACCTTGGCAACCCTATAACAACATATGAGTCGAAGACATTTTTTCTTATTGCATATACATTTAATGTATATCACTTTCATTCTCCTTTCCTTTTCTTTTTTTTTTTAACTAGGCGCTCAGGTGAACAAATTTGGAGTGTTTCCATTTTCCTTCTGTTCTTTCTGCTTCTATATGGAATTTTGGGGGTCCAGATGTTTGGACCTTTCACGTATCATTGCGTAACAAACGATACAAAGCCAGGGTAAGTTTCAATCAGGAATTTTCTGTGTGTCTCCTTTTAAATCTTTTTTGTACAGTATTGATCCCTGTCCTATATTCTATTTGATGTTGGTCTTGATGATGAGGCCTTGAAATGTAGAAGTCTTTCTGTGAGATTTGGTGCTTTAGCAACACACAGTTTATAAGGACTCTTGGGAACCATATGATCTTCTAAAAGGGAACTTGGGAACAATAAGTTCTAATTTCCCATGAAACATGGTTGTTGGATTGCTGAAAGCATGCACAACAGAGTCTCACAGTGTTGCTACTAGGTTTCTATGGCCCTTAGGGACTATATTCTCATGAATAATTTCATCCAAGACAATGTTGTAGCCAGATAGAAGGTGTTGTGGTGGAATTTCCTAGAAAATTTGTATGGAAATGAGAATGGGTGAGCTAAATTAGGAAGGGATAGCACAAATAAAAACATTAACAATAATCTTCCGCTTGGTTAATTACACTTTACATGTTAAATGCAGCTAGTACTTTACTATGTTTTTAAGTATTGCTAATAGAAGATGGGATTCTTCCTTTCTTTTTGGTCTTTGTTTTTCCTTAGCATTTTATTGTACTTTATTGTTTGAAGTTGAAAAACAGCCTGAAATATAACTTATGAAGTCTGTAATAAAGATTTGATTGAAATATACTGTTAAGAAAATAGTGTATACATTATCTTAAATGAATAAATGGGTAATATATATCTAATGAAGAAGAAAGTTCACATGGTTTGGTTCAGCTTCTGTAGTTTTGCTCCAAGTCAGCTATTCTTTCCCTTGTTCACCTCCCAAATTTAACTTTATGGCAGTACTATGGCCATAACTGACTGAAAGACTTAATCTCCTTTTTTTTTTTTGGTCATTGTTACCTTCAATGTAGGGTAACAACCTTCAAAGTAGGACCAATGAGGACATGAGAAGAATTCATTTGCTAGTTAATGATGTATTAAATGTGTTTAATAGACTTTGATATGGGAATAGACATGCTAAATGGTAAACAAAGTTGTGGGAATTCTTTGGTGTAAAGGATTCGTAAATATTGATCCATGGATAGTGTTTGTTGGAGTTAAATCAGAAAATACTTCCAGATGGACTGATGGTAGTAGTGCTAATCAAAAGTTATTCCATCTTTCTGGCCTTAGCTTTATTTTATGATACAAAACAAAACAAAAAAAGATGGAAATGGTTTTTAAAAAATGGGAAAATCATAAATGGAAGACCCCATCCCATTTAAAAAAAAAACTTTTAGATATAAAATATAAGGCCAAAGAATTTTCTTGTCTACTAAGTCGTGCAAAATACTGACCATGTTTTGTGGTCTCTAGTTGTTTGATCCATGCAGGAAGTGGTGGTGGTGGTGGTGGTGGTAATGGATGGAATTTTGTCACATTTCTGTCAGATTTAGTTCATTAAAGTGAGTAATATTGTTCAATAGGCATACACACACTCAAGTTCATAGTTGTGTCTGAATGGGCCATCTGGAGGTTGGCTCTGTGGACCTTAAATTGTTTATGCAGAGATCAGACCTGAAGGAAGTAAAACCAGAAGTGTTACAGCAAAAATACTTTGGATTTCCCAAGTGTAGCAGATACTTGGAGTGGTGAGTTGTTCAACGTTAAAACAAACATAAATGGGTTACATTAGTTTAACTATGTGTTTTAAAAAGTTCAGCATAGTTGAGCCAGTTGTTTTTTAACTAACAAGATTTTTAAAAGCAAACAGACAACCAAGTGTTACATTTTCTGTAATGCTTCTCTTAATTTTATTTTATTGTTGTTATCAGGTTCCTCCCCTTTCCCTCAAGAGAATTCTAAATCCTTTTCTTGCCAGCTTTTCTTTTCATACTCATCCTGTTGCTATAATCACTTGGCTAACTCTGTTTCTTGTGAGGCAGTTATTCTTCAGCCTGCACTATGTTGATGTCTCTTTCTCTCCCTCTCACTAATACACAACATTTTGTTGTTGTTGTTGTTGTTTTGAGGGCTTCTTCACCATGACTCATTTTTATTTGCGGCTTGCTTGTTCATATTTGTTTTATTTCTGTGAAGGAGCAATGCACTTAAGGAGCAAAGGCTTAAAAATAATATCTTAATGTATTTCAGTAACTAATGCCAGAGTAGGCTGGACTTCTGGTTTTGGACATTAGTTGCTTTGTCAGATCCATACTGACAGAATTTCAGTTCCAGGATTTATCTAGAAATTAACATCCATGTGCTTACTGGGTCATAGCCATAGCTATGATGTTCACTTAGCAGTTAACTTTTTTCCTTCTATTAAAATATGGTTTGCATTTTGCTAAAGAGAGCATATTAGGTTCTTTTCCTTTGTTTTATTTTCACAATAAACTGGGAGTGAATGACTACGCCAAGATCGCCCATGAATTTCATTGCCAAATGGGAATTTGAATGGGGGTCTCTACAGTCTCAATCCAACACTCTATTCCAGCGTTCCCTAACTTGGTGTCCTGCAGAAACACTGAAACTGCAATTCCCAGAACTCCTACTGTTTCTCATATCTGCTGTTCTTTCCCTTAAGTATTTAAAACAAAGCCTATATAACCCACACATTAAGCAAAGAATGGATTACTGTAAATGATGGCCAGGGCACTCCCGTTCTATAGATCCCTTTTAATTCTACTGTCTTCCTCCATGGTCCTGAGTGAATCCTCCTCAGCCTAACATTATTTTCCCAATTAAGGTTGATTAACTCTTTAGTCCTATTGCTCTTAGTTCCTCAGATGGAGAGGGGAAATAAATAGGATTACTCCAAAATAAATGGTTTAAAGAAAGATGGTATCTTTTCAAGAAAATCACTTGTCCCTTTCCATCTTTTGTTTTGGCATATGAATGTATACATGACTGGTATTAATAGTTTTCCTTTTTCCTCACTCTCCTTCAGTGGATTGCCCTACAGTAAATCTCAGTTTGCGGAGGAATAAATCCTCCTGATCATTTCAAATCCTTCTTCCATTCTCTTGAGCCATTATTCCATTTAAATATGATGATCTGTGAATTTGATAAAGAGAGTGCATATTGTTCTCAGTTCCCAAAGCTAATCTTACCAGAGTAGGATCAGACAGCCCTTCAATTGAAAACTCTGTTGGCATCCATTATTCCTCATTTATGCCATGTCACCTAATTTTTATGCAGGTTCACTGTTTCTGTGCGGGCCAATGATTTGGATACTCAAAAGAAATAACGGTGGAAGTTAAACAGATAGTCTTTCTCCCTCTTTTCACACTGCTGAAAGAACAAGGATTGCATACTTTACCCTGGTAGTATTCAATTTGACTGATTTCCTTGTCATCTCAATAGAAACATAACCTGGAATAATTTGGCAATCCCAGACACACATTGTTCAAAAGCATCAGAAGAAGGCTACCAGTGTCCACCAGGATTTGAGTGTTTGGACCTTGAAGAACTGGGGTTAAGCAGACAGGAGCTGGGCTACAGTGGTTTTAACGAGATAGGTATGTCTATCTGATTACAATCTATTTCCAGTGCCTATTTGAAAATGCTTATGAAGTTTGTAGAGGAAACTCTGAACAGATAGGCTGTAAATATACTAGGAAGGAGCACAAATTTGGTAAGTATTTTTTCCCTTTGGTAGATTTTTCCTCCTTATTACTCAGAATGGAGATTGATTAAGGATTTATTAAATACGTAATTAGGTCCGTGCAATTCAACTCTGCTATACAGTAATCTCCAAATTCCAGGTGACCTTAGTGGTATGTACTTTTCGCTGATGTTACCTTTTCCCAAAGTAAAGCAACAGGAGCTACAGTGTGTAGCACTGTCCAGGAGTGGAGAGTAGAGGTGGTGGATTCTTAATTATTTCTCTCCTGGCCTTTTTTCACCTTCTGTGAAGGTTACAAAAGATATTGACTGCAGCTTGGAGATTTCATGTGCAATTTAGTCCTTTAAATATATTCTAGTAACACTGTCATAAGCATTAAAGTTAATATATTAATGTTTTCCTTAAAAACACAGCAGAAATTGATGGGCAGAAAGCAACATACATATGAGTAGAAAATACAAGTACTATCCCCAATGAAGTAGGATCACATTAGAGAGATAGTGAGCAGTATTATGTGTGGGCCCTAGTCCTGTGTAAATCAGAATTGATTTGATTTGATTGCAATTCAAGATTTAAAGAGGGCATGATTCGCTATGAGTTTATTATTTGTGATTTGAGGGCAAATCAGTCTGAGCTGCTTTGAGATTTGAGGTTCAATTAAAAAATGTGTCCATAAGTTATAATGGGGAAACTTCAAAGCTCCTGAAGATACTTCATATTTTGGTAGGGTAGAATGAAAATCGCAGGGATTGCAGATTGTCTAGAGGAAATTAATTCTGTCAAGCTTCAACTATATCCCACAATAATTTTAAGATAGTCTCCCTGTAGCTTTCTAAAGGCAGAGAGCAAAGATGAAGAAATGATTATATCATTCAGCCTCCAAATTGTCTAGCCTATAGAGAAGTTGGCTGAACCAATGAAGGTATCTGATTCCAGTTTAAAAATCCAATCTTTCAAAAACGGTTGTTTACTTTTCCACTTGCTTTTCTGAATTACACTGCAAAATAATTGGTTTGTCTTTGTGGGGAGTCGTACTTTGCTGCTTCTGATTACTGACTACTGAATTATGGCTTTTCTTGTATGTTGGGGGGTTGGCATAGCTGGTTGGCAAGGCTATTTTTTGAGTAGGGCCTTTCATCACTGTGTTAGGTGCTAGACTGAATAGGGTATGTGGGCAAAATCTGGCCTCTTGGCTGGATTTGGAAGAAGAACTATTAACTTGTTTCTGTGTGGGTGTGTAGCTTTGTTGCCTCTGATCACTAGGGTTTTTGGGATGCCAGGTGGATTAGCATAACCAGTTGGCAAACTTGGTATCTCCTAGGAAAAACTCATCAGTGGCAGCAAGGCTTGAGTTGTGTAGAGTTGTGGCTTGTTGACAATATTCTGTCATGGTTAATTAGTAGAGGCAGCTGAAGCCACAGAGGTAGGTAAGCTACAGTGAAAATGCCTGGAGAGAAGGAATAAGCAGAATTTGTAACCCTTAAAAACAGTAAACATTTAGGCCTCCATCTCTCATCTGGCACCCATTCTTACATTGCCAAGAGACTTAAATCTATCCAAATCATGCAGAATGTAAATGTAGTACATGACCAAGAACATGGACAGAACTGATCAACCTTGAGCATGTAAGAAGCAGAGTTCCCAGCTGTACTGATGGGCCAATGTAGAAATATAACCCTTTATTATTATAGGACAGGCAAAGTGAAAGCTTGTAGCTGCCCATGTTAAAAAAGCTGGCCATTGGCTGGCTACTCACGTCAGAGCCCATCACACAACTTAATCTATACGTGGAAGTGAAAACGCATTGTATATTGTCAGTAATAATCCCAGCCAGAAACATCAGAAGAGCCATCAAATCTATGAAATGCTTCAAAGCCATCTGATTGAATTTCAGAATATATTTAGAAATATATTCTTTTCACCTCTTTTCTTCTTTTTGACCTGGCCTTTGGTACATTATAAAGACCTATTTTGTTAAATATTGTGAGCTAGCTGTTCTGATTACTGCATACATTGTAAAGTTATCTACTCAGAAACATGTTATATTCTTTGTATCCCAACTTACTAACTGAACATCTTAATTAAATATGTTGTTTTATTTGCAATGACAATAATGTTTTCATTGTCTGCAAAGATTAGAAATGTCCTGAGCAGAGAAGGGGAAAGAACATGATTGTATGATTATATTTTTCAGAATTATGATTATATATAACTGTATGAATTATATATAATTGTACAAAAGTAATCAGGATTCAGGGGATCTTATTCAATGAAGCAGTATTTTTACTGTTTGAAAACCATGTTCTGGTACACAGCAGTGTAAAACTAAGTGGAAGTGAATTTGCTAGGTTTCTTACTCTGATATTATTAAAATTATTCCTTCTTTAAGGGTTCCATTATCGGCAATAACCAAAGAACACAAAGGAGTAGCAGTATTATATTACCATTCTTGTTCTACAAGTGTATACTTCTGTGCATTTAGTTCTGGCGTTTAGATATGGGGCCTTCCTCTTACTTATGAATCTTCTTTTTGTACGTTTCCCTCCCTTCTCCCCAAAAAATAAATGCATCCATTCTTTTCAACCTGGCACTAGAAAAAACAAAAGGAATACATATTTTTCTTTGTCCCAGGATTTTAATTTTTTTCCCAATCTTGTGAATGATTCTTGGAACACAAGGAGTGTTTAAACATACCGTCTGAGTCCAGTACTGGAAACCTTGGGGAAAATATAAACACTGAGATTATGTGCCTAATCCTCTTCTTCATGGGCCTTGTACCCCATGTGTCCGTGATAAAGCTACTAACAGGTTTTTTTAATCTTCAAACCTTGGCCTTGCAAAGGTGATAACTTTTACTTTGGAGCAATGAACAGCCTCATCACCTCCCGCTTTCGCTATGCAATGTTGTTGTTTATGACAAAGAACAATCTTGGAAGATTTTTGCTTCTGGTAGGGCAATCTTAATCAACAGGAGTTTACTTTTTCCATTTTCACAAGTTGTAGGTAGCTTTTTTTCAAGACTTGTTCACTTGTTTTGATTGCCCTTTTCCTAAATCTGCTGTTGAAAAATGGAGTGGCTGCCTACTAGGAATAAAAGAGTAACTTATCCCTTGATTTCTGCAGAGGTTTAAGGGAGTGTCATGAACACCCTTGGGCTTGATGTTTTCTGTTGTTTCTGGAATGTCTTTTACAAAGTTACATGAATTCACTAACTGCAGCCTTATCTGGAGAAAGCTGCACTGGCCTTCAATACACATGCACTGGCTACACCCAGACAGAACTATTTTCTATCTAGGTCTGCCTTTAAAGGTCATTTGGAAACATTACCTGCTTCAGGATTTTGTTACCAGAATGCATTTAGGAGCTAACAGCTTTTTTCTTTTGCAATCATTATATTAGTTAACCATTTGTTTTCAAAGTCAAAGTACTGTTAGTAATTTTTAGAACCAAAAAAGTTTGGGACCAGTAATTTGAAAGACTATCTATACTTGTATGAACCTGCCTAGGTCTTACAAAACTGCCTTGCTTATCCATCACTAAACAAGAGAAGGTTAGCATAATCCACACTTCTCGTATGAACTGGTATTGCCTTATCTTTTAGGTACTTTTCAATGGCCTTTTTATTCTGTCAAGCTTTTTATGGATTTTATTGTTACTCCTAAAATATATTTATAATGCAGTGCTGCTATTGTGCTATGCTTTAAATGTCTGAATAGTAAGCCTCTTCATTCAGACATATCCTAAAATGTCAGGGTAGAAATATCACATGAAATAAACTCATCTAAAGAATTGAAAAGATTAAGCTGTAAATTCTTGACCACCTGGCTCGGATTTATAAACTGCAGTTATTTATGATGTGACACAGTTAAATGTGTATGTGTATGGTTGAGGGGAGATACACAAATCTTCCTTTTCCTATTGCTTAGTGGTTTTGTAAGATTTAAGTTTCTTCACATTGCACAAATACACAGCCAATCTTATGTTGGTGTATTTAAACTCGGATTCATTCACCAGAGAATGGGTGGTGATTTTGACTTGAAGAATCTTGACAATTTGGGGCTCTGATTTATACTTATTTATCCTGGTATAACTAATATAACTCTGACATGGTCTGAATATCTTATTTTTTAGTTGACCTTCTATTGCATTCTGTGGAGTACTTTGTTACATTGGGCCAAATTGCATATCATGCTTAGATTTGTGGTTAAATATGAAGTTCTGCTTTTATTGCTCATTGGCATCTGCCCCCAACACACCAGATTGCTGTGACTATAAAGCAGATGTTGCTGGAAGTTTTCAAATCCAGGGCACGCACCACTTCCAGTTTCAACTTTCCAGAGAATATAGCATTTATGGGCCTGTTGCAAACTATGATTATGTTCCCTTATTAGTTGAGGGTAGCAGTGGCATGCAACCTACATTTGGACAGCATTCTATCTATTTATTTATTTATCAGTCAAATTTAGGAGGCCAACAACTCCAGAAAGACTCTGGGTGGGAAAGCACCAAATGAGCTTATTTAGTCATGCTATGTTCTTCTAAAACAGAATCCTACTTTTATGTATTGTTGGAACTATACCATCCTCCCCAGAGTGGTCCAGTTATGGCTTGGCTCATAACTTACAACAGCCTTTCCTTATGATCAACTCTATCTGCCAGAGAGCTCACACCTTCATGGGACTTGAGAGACCTCTTATCTGATTCCCCCCATCTGAATTTGGAGTTCTGTAATAGATCTCACAAGCAACTTCATCAGCAAGCCCAATCTTAATCCTTCATGTCAACTTCCAGTACAGCCTTTTTCAACTGGGGTTCTATGAGAGGTCTCTGGGGGTTCCTCAAGATGTAGTGAATGAAAAAAAATAGACATACCTACAACCTACTGATCATGCTAATGTACCATGATATAATTTTTATTCAAGGGTTTCCTGAAACCTGAAAATTATTCGAGTTCCTCTAGGGCAAAAAGGTTGAGAAAGGCTGTTCTAGTGAATTTCACAATTCCTATAAAATTGGCCAGTTTGCTTTTCCCTGCTTACATAAGCAGCATGCCTTGCTTCCCAGTCTTTGGGTTCAAGCAAGCCATTCTTTTCTCTACACACATCTGCATAGAAGTCTAAATCTGTGGTTCCAGATGCTGGGGAAAGTGCCTGGCTGCAAACTGTGGTGTCAGGCAATCATCACAATTTTTAAGACTGAAGAATTATGTCTTGACAGCCAAGCAGGTTTAATCTACAGATCTTCTGGAAATGACCAAATGTGAACAGCTTAAATCAGAAGTTTTTCTCTATGGAAAGGGGGTGATAGTATTTTGTTATTCCTGGGCCTACCTTAGCTCAGAATGTGGATACTGAATTAGTTTTTATATCTCCTGTTTAGTCAGCTGGAAGAAACTCTGTGTAGCTCATGGTATTCCCTGCCTGTTTACAGTAGTGAACATTTTTGTACAACCTACTTTAAAATGCTTTGCAGGACGTGAGGGGTAGAAATAGGGCTGTGTTGAAGTGTCCTTGGATTCCATTCCTGTTCAAGCAGTCTTAATCTTAATTTGATGTCAGTTGAAGTTATAGCAGGACTGATAATTATTTCCTTGCTGTTGGTGATGTAAACTATATTCTCTGAAATTGGAAGCACTAATACAAATGCTATTCTGGATTAGGTTGTTTTCAAGTACTGAAACAGAAATTAGTTTGGACAGAGTTATACCAGAGGCAAACTGGCATTAATTTACTCCTTTCAGTTAGATTCTATATTCATTACTTATGTCCTATTCATTTCAGTGTGTTTTATTGGAGTGGGGGGGGGGCCTCTATCAATCCTGTATCCTGACATATCCCTGACTTGTTGCCTGCCAATCTACATAATTGCAGGACAAGAGCAGCTATAAAAGGGATCACTCAGTGTAATTGGTGTTGCTTCTTTTCTTGCTGAAACTCCTCCTTCCTACATATTCAGCTTTGCAACCACCTTCTTATCCTAAGCTTTTCTCAGGACGAGGGGGATATGATTTTTCTACTGTTTGTTTGCCTGGAGATCATAATTTCAAAGAACGTGTCTGTAATTGAGTAAGATCTACCAAGGACTGAATGTTAGAGTCACTTTACTCTAAGTTATATATTCTCACCGTTCCCATCGTGCAAAATGATAAACTCTCAAGGGGTGTATGCAAAAGATTGATGCTTAACCCTCTTAAGATTGGAAACTTTTATTTGATCTCTCCAATCTTTGGTAGAAAAATGTGGTAGGAAATGGCAGAGTAGACTGGCTGATCCTGGGAAGCACAGCCTTTGGGGTGTGCTTTGCAGATCCCGAGATATCATACCTTCTGGGCTATAGAGAAAAGTGGGAGTCTCTTTACCGTGAATTCCTCCTCTCTGATTTGTATGGAGGCCATTTGGGTTACCTGGTATTTTTTCCCCTTTTCTTGTCACAGGACATGTGTAAGTAATAATAAGAAGCCTCTAACGGATTTGTTTCTTCCCTTTGTTGTGTCGTGCTGTTAAGCTACTTTATTGCTATCTCTTTTCCCTAATATCTTTAATGTACTTTAGTAGACAATATTGGTCTTACATGTTATTAATTCATCCTGTGCAAGACAGTGGAGGCTGTGGAGCCATTTAGCTAACCAGTCCAGTCTGAGGGGTGGGTCAGCCCCTCCTATGGAGAGGCCATAATGAGATACAGCCCCTTCCTACCAACTCTGGAAGGAGGACATCTCTAAGTTAAGTGCAGAAGGCTCTCTGTAGTGATAAAGAACTGGAATTCATGTGCAGAGAAAAATCCTGGGTTGTTTGTTTGCTTGTTTTTTGCCATATTCTCTATCACTGCAATACATTTTTAAAAAACAATAATTGGGTGCAGTATAATTATTTATTATTTACTGGGGGCTTATATGTTCCCTAGTCCAGCAGGAATCTGAGCAGGTTACACAACTTATAATAGAAGAGTTAAAATACAGATGTAGTGCAGGTGTACTACAATGAGAGACAACTTGACAAAATAATAACAAAAATTACTTTAGAAAGGGATTAAATCCACCAAGAAAAGCATCCAAGCACTACCAGAGTAGCATTCCAACTTCTACTAGATCCGCTCTTAGAGCTCTCTCTAAAAAGCCATGTTTTAACGGCTCTCCTAAAACATAACAACGTGGGGGCCGGTCTAGTCTAAACGTTAAAGAATATGGCCTGGGTTGATGCAAAAGAACTTGCTTTTTCTTTATTAAGTAAGCCAATGGGTCCTTTCATATTTTCTGGCAATTAGAAATTGGAAATGTAGGGAGTTTGGAAAGTTAGAAAATTTCAGAGCAGGCCTTCAGAGTGTTAAGTGTTTGCCCTATTGATTTCAGAGCAATTGGTACCTATATTAAAAGAGGCAGTCAGGTGAAACTAATGTGAATAGATGGGCACAGCTGCTTTGTAGTGACAGTCAAAAGAGAAGTCTGCTGCTCCCTTGGCATTCTGGCCATTTGGTATTAATTTCATCAGATAAATACTAGAATCTCAATCACAGTGAGCAACTTAAAAAAAAAAAAAACCCTAGTCTAATTTTCATTGTGCTTTGTACAATTTCCTTTACAATAATTTCCTTTAGTACTTAAATATGACTCCTGAAATACTTCCATTGTGGAATTAAGATTACCAGATTATAAATTGGAGGCTTGCTCTTTAGCTTCACATCATGCAGGAGATGAAGCAGCCTCAAGTATTCTCTTTTTGACCCTTCCTGTTTATGCAGCTGTTCTCCTCTAAATTTATATACTGTCTCTATGGTATATGTTCACAGCAGCATATAAAAGAGTGGTATAAAAAGAGGATGGGCAGATTGATGGGAGAAATTGTCATTGTTTTGGTTCTCACTTGCATTTGTGGATTTAAAGGTAAAACAGTAAATTCTCCAACCTTTATACAGAATACAAAAAAATCCAAATAAGTGATTTGAAAATTATAGGCTTGTTCAAGGAAGTTTTTAAAACTTAGATTTAAGAACTGATCTGGAAGAATAACCATAAATTGTTATCTGGTCCTTTATTAGGAGACTTCTGGTTCAACATATACTCACTGCATTTGATAGAGTTTTCCTTTGCTTGATGGGGTATTTCTAACCCAAAGAATGCTGAGACAAGTCATTTCTGTTTGTTGTGTGTAACTCAGCTCACTTAGATGGGCATGTACAAAATGCTGATTGCATATTGTGAAAAGTTTTGAGAATTCTCGGTGCTTCTTAAATTTTTTAAATTGCTATACTTCATTACTGTTCATAAAATAAATGACTCTTTGTCAGAACATTCTGTGAGTAAGATGTTTACAGCTGTCAGTCCATTATTCATGAATTTCAGAAATGGAATTAAGCTTTATCAGAGTTGACTAATTTAAATCATAGTAATGAAATAAATCATAGCACGGGCCTGATTTGTAAGATGATGAGATGATGTGCACTGGAGATTGGAACTTCTGAACATCATAATGACCTGGTCAGAGGTAGGCTGGTCACTTAACCCAGTCCAAATACTGGTCTTATTATCACATCCAAAATTTATCAGCTGGAAAGGGAAAGGTTTGAGGCTTCTGAAACCACATTGTACCTTCTTCTCAAGAGAATAACTTTTAGTCAGCAATACTATGGCATAGTAGTTACAGTAATTGTATTCACTAAGTCTTTGCAGAGAAAATCAATAACTGATTGAACAGATTTTTCTCAGCTAGATCAGGAAAGTCCTTTAGGAATGGATTTCCTATAATTTCCATAATCTTGTAAAGGTTGCATTCTACTTTTTTTTATTGGATGAACTCATAATACTAAAAAATCATCATGTGAAAAACAATGTATTATAAAATTAAGAAGGGAAAATCATCCTGAGATGAAGAATATCTGAGTCATTATCAGAGAAGTACTCCCTCAAACTCTACAGTCTGGTTCTCTTTCCCAAACTAGATTGTCCAAGTGTATTGGACAACATCAAATGGCAGTGCTAACTGTGAATCATGGGAATTGTGTAGATCAATGTATCTGGACAATATCTGATTTGAGAAGGGTTATACAGTGTTTGAAAGTACTGAGGTTTACAGAAAATCTAGCTGCATATTCAGATTAATTTCAATGTGGGGTTTTTTTCCCCTTATGAGTCTGATCATATGGAATATAGGAGAGTTTATTTCTGTTCCTGACAATAGGACTTCATAATACTGATTCTCACAATCTTTGTTAATGGAACAAGCACTCATTTCCTATTTCTGGTATATCTAGATACTCATGTAGCATAATGCACATAATCCAGTAAGGAGAGGCGCCATTTTCTCCAGAATCTCAATGTTGAGAGTCAATCATTTTCTCAGATCAAATATTTAACACCAGTAAAGGAAGTTCACAAAAGAAGATGGGACAGTTGCACATTATTCTGTCCGCCTTCTAAGGAGGATTTGTCTTAGGAACCGTTAGAGAGCTAGAAAGGAGTATGATGCAGGTTGTGAGAGACCAAGCATGACATTGACATGACTCACGAGCTGAGATAATGTCAGAAATGACTCTACAATAACAGAGAAGATAAACATTTGATTCTAGGGGGTTCTTTCCAAAGAAGTCCTCCTATAGCTTCCAATGTCTTTCCTAAAGACATCTTGTTTTAAGGTGTAGACAGTCTCAAGGCATCCTCCCCTCCTTAATTCTACCTGGCTTGATACTTTTTGCAGTGATGGGAACCATAGTGAAGGGAGGAGAGAGGAAAGGAAGGTTTCTCCCTTTTATCACCCTTTCCTCCCTAATAAGCTCTGCCCTCATATAATCTTAATGAGCCATGAATCTCACATCAGTAATGCCCACCTCACACAGAAAACTCTATTTGCTTTTTCTGATTTGCTTGCTTTCCAGAGGCAGGAGATATTTAATGTAGAAGGCAAGTTAGAGATAAGTGTCATGAAATGTTACCATCTTCAAAAGATTGAATCATGTACAGGTGAAACTCGAAAAATTAGAATATCGTGCAAATGTTCATTTATGTCAGTATGGCAACTCAAAAGGTGAAACCAAGATATGAGATAGACACATTACATGCAAAGCGAGATATGTCAAGCCTTACTTTGGTATAATTGTGATGATTATGGCATACAGCTTATGAAAACCCCAAATTCACAATCTCAGAAAATTAGAATAGTGTGAAAAGGTTCAATATTCTAGGCTCAAAGTGTCCCACTCTAATCAGCTAATGAATCCATAACATCTGCAAAGGGTTCCTGAGCCTTTCAATGGTCTCTCAGGCTGGTTCAGTAGGAATCACAAGCATGGGAAAGACTGCTGACCTGACACTTATGCAGAAAACCATCATTGACACCCTCCATAAGGAGGGAAAGCCCCAAAAGGTAATTGCAAAAGAAGTTGGATGTTCCCAAAGTGCTGTATCAAAGCACATCAATAGAAGGTTATGTGGAAGGGAAAAGTGTGGGAGAAAAAGGTGCACAAGCAGCAGGGATGACCACAGCCTGGAGAGGATTGTCAGGAAAAGGTCATTCCAAAGTGTTGGGGACTTTTACAAGGAGTGGACTGAGGCTGGAGTTAGTGCATCAAGAGCCACCACACACAGACGGATCCTGGACATGGGCTTCAAATGTCGTATTCCTCTTGTCAAGCCGCTCCTGAACAACAAACAACGTCAGAAGCATCTTACCTGGGCTACAGAAAAAAAGAACTGGTCTGTTGCCCAGTGGTCCAAAGTCCTCTTTTCTGATGAGAGCAACTTTTGCATCTCATTTGGGAACCAAGGACCCAGAGTCTGGAGGAAGAATGGAGAGGCACACAGTGCACGATGCTTGAAGTCCAGTGTGAAGTTTCCACAGTCTGTGTTGATTTGGGGAGCCCTGTCATCTGCTGGTGTTGGTCCACTGTGCTTCATTAAGTCCAGGGTCAACGCAGCCGTCTACCAGGAGATTTTGGAGCACTTCATGCTTCCTTCCGCAGACGAGCTGTATGGGGATGCTAACTTCATTTTCCAGCAGGACTTGGCACCTGCCCACACTGCCAAAAGTACCAAAACCTGGTTCAATGACCATGGGATTACTGTGCTTGATTGGCCAGCAAACTTGCCTGACCTGAACCCCATACAGAATCTATGGGGCATTGCCAAGAGAAAGATGAGGGACATGAAACCAAACAATGCAGCGGAGCTGAAGGCCACTATTGAAGCATCCTGGTCTTCTATAACACCTCAGCAGTGCCAAAGGCTGGCTAAGGAATTCTGGAGTTGAAGTCCACCGGTCTTAAAGTTGCCAAGGTTGAGAAACACTGCCTTAGCTACCTACAGCATCCCCTGTATCTGAAAATGCAGAAATAATAATACTAATGCTATTGACCTTGGATGGATATTGGCAGAGACAGTGTGCAAAACACATTGACCACTTAGAGATGCTATAATAAATGCTATGGAGTGCTACTTTTTTATTGCTGTTTTATGTCAGTAAGCATAATGTACCTCTTCACCCTGAACCAGCTGACACAAAATGTTTTGTGTGAGGTAGGTAGAATTCTGAAGAGCAGAATAAAATCTGTATATGAAGGTGAAGTAGAGTTAATGTGCACAGATATATTTTGCCAGTTTTCTTAAACGAAGGGGCACATGAATTGTAAAAAGACAGTTTAAAAAACCCCAATTGGAATGGCTTGGATGCTACATTTGTTTCATTGATTATGAAAGATGCAGCTACGCTCTGAATTCAGTGCTTAAATTCAGAGTATAATATAAGAATAATAAATAAACATTAAATAAAATAAGGAAGCAGCAGGAATAAAGTCAATTTGAGCAAAAATATTAGCACACAGTTGGTGGTAATGCAATTTCAAGGAAAGAGTTAGTATAAAAATGTATACAACCAATTAAATGCTCAATTATCATAGGCAGACGATGAAAAGGAAAGAACATTGTGGTTTTCAGCTTTTTTTTCCTTTTCGCTTTTTAAAGCCCCAAGCTGGGTTGTGACATATCTCTTCTATATAGATTCTTGGATATCTTTCTTCAGCGACAATCATACACTAACCGAGAACAAATGGTCCTTCTCAACTTCTTTCACATACAGCAGTTGTCCTTCCAGCACTTTGTAAAAAGAGTTTAACAGGCCTCAGGCAAAGAATGGCGTTAGCGATCAGGATGGGAAAAAAACCCACACGATTGCCCTTGCGCAGACAGATCTTATAATCTACTAAACAGAGGTAACATAACATGGTTCCACTTCAGTACTGTTCCTGCATGGCTCCATACCTACCCTTTCTCTATTCCCAACCAGGGTTGCAGTTAGATAATTTAGACTTTAACATCTGCTTAGACAGTGCAGCTTCCCCATTACTAATGATCTTAAAGGTTTTGGGGAGGGAGAACTATTTTGAGAATAACATGTATTTCTTAATTTCTTTTTTTTAAACGGTAAGCTGGTTTTGCTACATTCTTTGACGTGTTGTGCAAAATGTCTTCTTCAAAATGCTACTTCCTGTTACTGGCATCTCCAGATCTCCAGAATTTCAAGTCAACATAGCCATAAGTGGGCATCATACCCAAGGAAAATGTGTACATTCCCAGGTGAAATGGGTCTTGTGCATTGCCCCTCACCTAGAAAGAAAATTGAGCATGTCTCAGTTTTCAAGACAGACTATTCAGTTGGTCATTCCTATGATTTTTTTTTTTTTTTTTTTACTACAGAGAGATGATATGCTCAGAACCTTCATGTATGCAAACAGATGTGTATAGGCTTTGATTGATAATATGCATTGCACAAAACCAAGGATTCCTTGAAATCATCTGTTTTCTGAAACCTATCTCCCCAAATTACTGCCCCTACTTTGTCCTGCTTTGTTTATTTAACCAGCTAGCTGGTTTTAGGAATTTGTTAAAATGTTGACAGTATGAGCTGCTGTTCAGTCTCTAAATCCATTAAGCACTGTTAGTATATTTTCAGTCCTTAACATGTAACAGCATCTACCTGATCTGGCTGATCTTGAAAAAGCCGAAGAAGACTGAAGCTGATAAATGCTTAAATAGGACACCAGCAGGAAACCCCAAGGCTGTAAGGCTAGATTGGGAAGCTAAAAGAAAAAGAAAAGAAAGCATTTTGGAAGAAGGCAAGGGCCAATCACTTCCATAGTTGCCAAGAAAACGACATAGATATATTTATGTAGTCGCCAGGAAATGAATTTGCTTAGAGGAAGTCTTTATCTATTGTATTTTAAACCAAACACCAGTTGTGGCCTGGTTCTGATATAATGCTAAACTATAATATGTACAGTGCAAAGGAGCCTTTTTGAGATTTCAGTAGGGCATGGTTTCAGCAAGGAGTTGATGTTGGTTAGTATCAACTGAAACTTGGTAAGCTTGAAACAGTCCAGAAGCAGAAACCAGGCTTGTTAATTTTGGCTTGTTTTAACCGCTACATTTTGTTCTTTTCAGATATAATACCAAACTTTAAAACTGGAATGGTTTCTACTAAACCATGTAACATTAAACTATGGCTTACCATTATATAAAAATCAGATCACTGCTTGGATTTTTAAAGCACTTCAGGAACTAACTAATGTATGAAGGAGAGAAGCTGGTCTGACGAAAGTGGTGATGGGCTTATGAATCTGTGTTATTGCCTACTAGTTTTTTTTTTTTTTTTTTTTTAAGAAGGTCTAGTTTATTTGATGATGGCTTTCAGACCTTCGAGGTAGACCAAGTCAGGAAACAGACTCCATAAGAATGCTGGAATTCTACTTTATTGATATACAGTAACAGAATCTTAAAAGCCTGTTGGGTTTTCCCTTCCCTCCTGCTTATATCCCATGGAGTTAAGGCACAGTCAGTTTGAATTTCTTTTCAATGCTTTCTTCATTTCCCAGGCTTAAAAGAAGTTTTTATAACTGATGCCACGTAGTTTCTCCAAGGTCAACTTTGTGGCTCTCCACATGGCAGATAATTATAGATCAACATGGAAACTATCATCCTTCCAAAACTGTAACACTGAGTTCTTAAAAGAGGCTATTTTGATGATGGACTACAATCAAGCTCTTACTGCACTAAAACAATACACTACAGCAAGACCAATTCTTCTGCTTCTGAGAATCAGATTTCTTGTTTCAGGCCAGCAAGTTGTTTAAATCCAGTGAATGTTCCTAAACTCCAAAGAGCATTAGCACATTTTAGTACCCACCCAATTCAATAATTGTTCCTAAACTCCAAAGAGCATTAGCACCTTTAATACCCACCCAACAGCACGTTTGAATACCATCCAATATCCTTATGTAAGCTTGTGCCTTTTTGAAGAACAAACTTTTGAATCTATAGCCCACTTTCTGTTATATTGCACTTTCTATAAGGACACAATGACCTGTTTCATAACTCCCTATTTGGTGAAGTACCTAGATAATTCTGATTTATTTTATGTACAGGTACTCTTATCAGAGCAATATGATTCCATTTTTTTGAATGTGGCAAAAATTTGTTTTACTGTTCATAAAACTTGGCACACCTTGATTGCCTCGGTGATCTATCTTTGTTTTGTTTTTATTTTACTTGAAAAAGCTTTGTTAACTTGTAGGATTTGGGTCACTGTCTGTAATAAAGAACAAACTAACTACAGGAAAGCTATTGCAGAATAAATGAATGTAATATACACAGCTGAATTGGGTTGGTTGACACACTTGTTGGGAAAACCATTAATAGACGTATTTTACAGACTTGCCCCTATTTTCACTCATATTGTGTGGGAGAGTAGGCATCCATTCTATGTGGGACCTGTGTATGCCATGTAGCATGAACCGGTAGGATGGCATTCTTTTACATTGCCACATTTTAAAAACCTAGCAGTATTTTCTGAAATTGATTGGGTGCATAATTTAATTGAAAAGAGTAATACATTCCCATTTCCCTGTTGATCAACCTTAGAAATGGAACATCTTGATACTCTAGCAGCATCTCTCTTTCTCTCTCACACACACACACACACCAGATGTGTTGGTGAATGTACCCCGGAATTCTCAGCCAGCTTGGCTCAAGTTGCCCTATAGTATAGAAATAACATCCAGTACAAGAAGCATTTGGCAATGTCTGGGCAGCTGCTGTTTCACCTGTAGATTCCGGTATCTCTGTAGAAAATTGTTCTTCAGATTCCCATTTTTAGTGCAAGTGCATGAAATTCTGTGTGAAAATTACCCATTTTCTTTGATTAATTGAAGTCTTGTTCACTACAAAGATTCCAGCTGGGCAAGATATTAGCTATAATTAACAAGAGAGGCCGGGAGATGAAGAGAGAGAGTGGGGGGGGGAGGGAGAGGAAGGAAGGAAGGAAGGAAGGAAGGAAGGAAGGAAGGAAGGAAGGAAATAAAAATATGAACACAATGTAGGACTGTATGCTGTCTTGTATCTGTAGGTTCTTTATGGATACGTTGAAAAAACATTATCTGTTTGTCAGATAAAGGAATGATGCTCTTGGCAACCCTTTGGAAAACCCCATCGATCTCAAGAGACATTTCTGAATTCCATTTCCCACTATTTTTTTTTACTGTGCTATTTCACAGTTGCAATTCTAGCAGATATAGCTTAACTCATCATAGTGAAGGATAACTGGGGAAAGCCCAGCCTGAAGGTTTCAGACACTGGCTTCATATGGCAGTAATTTAGAGTGATCAAATATTTTAAGAATGATAGACTCTTGCAGCCTTAGTCATTCTGAAAATAGAGGATTTCAGCAGGTTATTTTGGAAGATAGAACTGGTGATATTCCCATATTCCCTATTTATCACCAATTAAAAGTTCAGCAACTATATCCTCCAGCATCTGGGCCCCTAACAGCAATTATATTTCATTTACTTATATTTATTTTTATATGCATTTATAATATGCCACTCACACAAACAGGCCTTCCCCTATTTCCATAAATGCCTTTTTTACAGCTAGATTCTTACTTACTTTCCAAGCTAGAGTCTTCGGTATTCTCAGACTTTAGACATCTACAGGTTGATTAATAGGAAAATCAGCAAGAGTTTATTGTTGTTAGTATTATTATTATGCCTTTAAGCTTAATTTTTGAGTGGACAATATAGATGTCTTCTCAGAAGCATGGTATATACCACATTTGTGCTTCATTACTGAAATGTGTAAGTGTGCACAGTGGGGATGCACTATATAACATTAGAGTTTATGGACATCTAGACAGTTTCATACACATTCATAACAAAGGTTACCACATATTATCTATATTTTTTATCAGAAGTAGACAAATTGCAAATATTTTACACTGAACTTAAATCATTTGGAAGGGTAAAGGACAATGACTTGTCTAATTAATTAATATTCAAGGCAGATACAAGCAACAGCAATATATTGGGATGTGATAAAAAGAGTGGTCTGAATTGGAATTAGAGGACCGTACGAAGGAAAATACATCCATAGCATTAATATATTTTTCAACAATGGTGCACCTAAGAGATTTTTATTCAGCTCTTGATATGTTAATTGGTATTTCTTCCAAAAGCTCACTGGTACTTTCTCAGATTGGAAAGTAGAGTTCTAAATCATAAACTATATTCCCTCTTCTCTTCTGATTTTCCTCGTTCCTGGCATTTTTCTTTTATAGATACGTAGGAGATGAGTCAAATATATATGTTGGCCAGGAACACACTTCCAAAACAGTGCCTTACATAGGGATCAGCCTATTTCACTTTCAGCTTAAATGTTTCCAAAATATGGTATAGATTATGTCCACTTTCAGCCATAGAATCTCACTGAGTTACTTTGGGCCAGTCGCTGTCTCTCAGCCCAACCGACAGTACCTCACGGGGTTGTTGCTGTGGGAAAAAATTGGAAGAGGAAGTGTACAAATATGCCATCTTGAGCTTCTGGAGGAAAGGTGGGATATAAATTAAATTCTACATGAAGTTTGTCTGAAATTGAGATATGCCACGAGCTATTAGTGTCAAATAAAGCTAAGAAAAATCTGGAATCTGTGAGAATATTGTCAAGTTCCTCTCACAGATACAATAAACTTTTTTGAAAATGTACTATATTTGGTACAAGTAGAACTTAAGTGCATTGTTTATATTTGGACTGTATCTGGCAAAGCCACTTGGTTGCAAATACTTGTTGCTGAATGTGACAGATCTCTTGATATGTATAATACTCTGTTTTCACTCTTGGGATGTGTAATATCCTATGTTTCGTGTCATCAGGAATCAAACTCAACTTGAAGGACGCTTTAATTATTTCCTGGTAGAAATAAAGCCACTTAAAAGTTTTGGAATCTTACTTTAGATAATTGGATTGATTGACAAAATTGAAGAAGTCAAATTTAGAAGACACAATATTTCCTTAAGCTGTATTAACAGTCTGAACTATTTTTTCCCTTGATTAAAACCATTCCTTTAGAAGGTTGCATAATATTGTGGCACTATAAGCACAAGTACTGTTATTCTAAATAACAGAATTAACAATATAAAAATAAAAAACTTGCTAAATCAGTTTCTTATTAGCTTTTTAAAAGTTAAGATCCACCTAGGGACGATCGGAATTCAGATTTGACCAGGGCTGATATGGGGCAATTACTCTTCTGGTTCCGCTGAAATATTTTGTGAGAAGATCAAAAGTCTTCTTACTGAATGTAGATAAAGTTTTAAATGAAATTTAAATAAGAAATCTTGGATTTTAGAATACCTACCCCATTTTATTTTGCAGTATTAAAGGAACAACTTGTCAAAGGTTTTGAATTTTTGTAAGTTAGAGTCAACTGGTAAATGCATTTTCTGGTCTTTACGGAACTCTGTTTGTTACTTATGTCTATTGAGCATGAGAAACACTCTTACAAAAATTAGGAGAAACTGGTGTTCCAGGAATGCTATTGTTTAATAGCTAAAGCTTTAAAAATTATTTTCACAAAAGCACATCTTTTTACAATGTAAGCTAGAAATACCATGTTCCCTCTTGTACAATGTAGAGCCATGAAAATATTCCCTACTTAAGCATTTTTCTTCAAAAAGATAAACTTAGATAAATTTAATGAAAAATGGGAACTTGCAGTTTAAAATGTTTTAAAATGGTTGTGAGTCAAATACAGGTGAAACTCGAAAAATTAGAATATCGTGCAAATGTTCATTTATGTCAGTATGGCAATTCAAAAGGTGAAACCAATATATGAGATAGACACATTACATGCAAAGCGAGATATGTCAAGCCTTACTTTGGTATAATTGTGATGATTATGGCGTACAGCTTATGAAAACCCCAAATTCACAATCTCAGAAAATTAGAATAGTGTAAAAAGGTTCAATATTCTAGGCTCAAAGTGTCCCACTCTAATCAGCTAATGAATCCATAATACCTGCAAAGGGTTCCTGAGCCTTTAAATGGTCTCTCAGGCTGGTTCAGTAGGAATCACAAGCATGGGAAAGACTGCTGACCTGACAGTTGTGCAGAAAACCATCATTGACACCCTCCATAAGGAGGGAAAGCCCCAAAAGGGAATTGCAAAAGAAGTTGGATGTTCCCAAAGTGCTGTATCAAAGTACATCAATAGAAGGTTATGTGGAAGGGAAAAGTGTGGTAGAAAAAGGTGCACAAGCAGCAGGGATGACCGCAGCCTGGAGAGGATTGTCAGGAAAAGGCCATTCCAAAGTGTTGGGGACTTTCACAAGGAGTGGACTGAGGCTGGAGTTAGTGCATCAAGAGCCACCACACACAGACGGATCCTGGACATGGGCTTCAAATGTCGTATTCCTCTTGTCAAGCCGCTCCTGAACAACAAACAACGTCAGAAGCGTCTTACCTGGGCTACAAAAAAAAAGAACTGGTCTGTTGCCCAGTGGTCCAAAGTCCTCTTTTCTGATGAGAGCAACTTTTGCATCTCATTTGGGAACCAAGGACCCAGAGTCTGGAGGAAGAATGGAGAGGCACACAATGCACGATGCTTGAAGTCCAGTGTGAAGTTTCCACATTCTGTGTTGATTTGGGGAGCCATGTCATCTGCTGGTGTTAGTCCACTGTGCTTCATTAAGTCCAGGGTCAACGCAGCCATCTACCAGGAGATTTTGGAGCACTTCACGCTTCCTTCCACAGACGAGCTTTATGGGGATGCTGACTTCATTTTCCAGCAGGACGTGGCACCTGCCCACACTGCCAAAAGTACCAAAACCTGGTTCAGTGACCATGGGATTACTGTGCTTGATTGGCCAGCAAACTCGCCTGACCTGAACTCCATAGAGAATCTATGGGGCATTGCCAAGAGAAAGATGAGGAACATGAGACCGAACAATGCAGTGGAGCTGAAGGCCGCTATTGAAGCATCCTGGTCTTCCATAACACCTCAGCAGTGTCACAGGCTGTTAGCATCCATGCCACGCCGCATAGCGGCAGTCATTGCTGCAAAAGGGGCCCAAACCAAGTACTGAGTACATATGCATGCTTATACTTTGCAGAGGTCTGATATTGTTCTATTTCCAATCCTTGTGTTATTGATGTCATGTAATATTCTAATTTTCTGAGATTGTGAATTTGGGGTTTTTATAAGCTGTACGCCATAATCATCACAATTATACCAAAGTAAGGCTTGACATATCTCGCTTTGCATGTAATGCATCTATCTCATATATTGGTTTCACCTTTTGAGTTGCCATACTGACATAAATGAACATTTGCATGATATTCTAATTTTTCGAGTTTCACCTGTATGTCCCTTTCACATTTGCATATTAATACAGGATATTCGATTGTTAATGACCTGATTGTTCAACTGAGAAGATTCATGGAAGGTATTTTGTTTCTTTTGTTTGCTTCTTATTGGGCTTCACTGTATGTTTCTGTAAACTGTCTATTATACAAAATGCAAGTACTGCCCTGTATTCGTGTATGACAGTGATATTGGTGTTCAGAAACTGTCTCATACCTGTTTAATTTCTCCATCCAGTCAATTTTGTTAGAGTGAAAGAAATTACCGTAATACCCCATCCATCTTAAATATGGAAAGGCTTGACAGTTGGTATGAATATTGGATTTGTTCTTTTCTTTTGCAGATACTCTTCATTTGAACATAGAGTTCACTTCCTTTTTATTTACGATGGATAGCATCAGCTCAACTCTATCAGACTTTTAAAATCGTAGGATTGCAGTCACTGAATGTTTCTGATTGACATATAATGAAACAAAACAGTGAATTACATGAATTTTTCTAAAGTTCTTTTGCATCCAGATTTCTGTTTGACAGTGACATCCATCACTATACCTATTGATATTAAGTTCAACATATTTCCAGTATTTTAATATTGTTGTAATTTGCATGTCAAAATGTATAATGTCCCCAGATTAAACATCCTTCACATTTTCTGGTTTAATGTAGCAAATTATTTGTTTCTAGAGGCATAGTTGAGGAATAACATCCTACTGAGATTGAAATGAATAGCTTCAGTCCAGTTCTGCTTACATGCAACTACTAGATTGTTATCCATTTCAACTGCATGTAGGTTTTATCTCATAGATGAAGGCAAATGTGTTTTCATCAGATATATTCAAATTTCCAGTGCTTAGCAGGACTTTCACAAAATAGACCTGAGGTTAGAATATCAACTGATCTTGGTAGGAGTCAGGGCCTAACTCAAGCTCTCACATGGAAGACAACATATAAATAAATATATGTACCTATTTTTATTCTAGTTTTAATCCTCATTTAAATTTTAGCATCACAGGAACAGACTTATATCCTTTTATTGAAACTGACATCACATAAACTGAATTATTTGAAAAATACAGACTTTGATGGCTGACTATGGTAAATAGAATACTTCTGAAACTCTTCAGTGTCTTTCTGCTTATGGTACTTCTTTTAAAAAATGCTAGTTGCCTAGGCAACTCTGTCCCCTTGCACCATGACAAATATTTGTAGGATTACTACTTCTGTAGGACATCAGACTAGGAAAACTATCCTAAAGGAATGTATGGTTAGGGCAAAGGATGCATTTGTATAGTTTATGGAATCCCTGATGTGACCAAGGCTTCAGTTATCATCAGTGCTATCAAAGATACCTCCTGGTAAAGTTATGCTAAACTATAGGGTTTAAAAAAAAAAAAGTTGGAAAGGTTCACACATACTACATCGTAAACTGTGGTTTACAGTCACAGTGGTCAAATTCACACAACCACCAAACCAGACCCAAATAGTCCCTATGATAGCAGTCCCATGCACCAATCCAGACAAGCAGGCACAAGCTCAACTTGATTAGAGTGTACTAGATATTATACAAGTTAAACCTTGGGTGAGTAATATTATACAGATTACTGCAGTATTCAAATAAGATTGAAGAATTAGTACATTTCAGAGTATGAGTATGTGTGGCTGTATGTGCATGCGTGTATGTGCACATAATATCTGACAAATTTATTTCCTGACCCAAAGATCATCAGTAAATCTATACAATACAGTAGTTGCAGAACAAAAGTTTTTTTCTGTTTTATTTTTAGATTCTTAAGTATAAATCTTACAGTGAAATATGACCTCCCCACCACTAGGGCTCAGGAGGTTAATGACAGCAAACCTATAAAATACAGTATTTTAAATTAAAAATAAAGTTTCAGATTACATTTAGAAATAAAGCACCCATTCTTCTTCTTCCAGAATAATGAGGTTCACAAGATCATAGCTATCACCAGTACCAATTAAGAACTGTTAAGCAAAGATCCTTGTCAGAAAAAACAAGGTTCTAAGCAGCATGCCCTGCTTCTTCTCATATAGCATTGTATTGCTCTCAACATAATTAGCTTCGTTGGGGGAGGGCCAGAAATTATGAGGAATCATAATATCAGTGACATGAAAAAGTGAAACAAGTGCACTTTTATACTCAAGCTCTTAATTAACTTTACTGATGAAATGGTGAATGTATTAGAAGTCTTAATTATGCTGGGTTCTCTGTATAAAGCAGATGAGAAAGATCAAACTTTTTTGGGATTGAGAGCTACTACAGACAGGGCTGACTAAAAATACACCATACTGCAGTTTTAAAAACACAACCAGCAGGCATATTTTCATTTTCTCAGAGAAACGAAAATAAAAGCTATTGGTAATAATAAAAGGAAGGTATAGGTATATGAACAGTAGGATTGCTTCACTTGTTGTATGATAAAAGTTGATTTTTCTATTTTGAGGCAAGGGAGCAAAAGTAGGTTCAGGGAAGACTCTGATATTTTCTTTATGCCTTTCTAATGACCACAACTGCCACATCTTGGGAACCTATCGCATATTCTTTAACTCCTCCCACAAACACCCAGTTGATTCTCACATCAATTAATACTGCCTATTTTGTTTTTTATTGTGTTAGCCAAGGTTTTTCTGCCTTGCCTAATGAATCTAGATCTACCCCATCAAACTTTAAAGGTAACTGCCTTTCATTTGAGACAACTATATTTATTTCCTTCCTTTATTCATTCCATGGTTATTTCTGTGCCGTCTCATCTTAGCTTATATCTCATAAAAACACAAAACATATAATAAAATAACAACCATCACTTCAGAATGCAGAGTGTTCCAGTGATAGCTGCATTTGAAGAACTTGTGTAGTGAAAACAGGCCTAGAACCTTTTAGGGCATCCTTCTAGAATTGGTCAGACGACTTCTGAACTAGGTGAGAATTTTGTCTGCCCCTATCTAGCCTTAGGCAAATATTATGGGCAAGCTAGACAAAGTAAGTAGACCAAATTATCTCTGAAGTCTGCTCATTAGTGTAGGGTCTTGTATGAGCCTACCTGGACATTTTGATATTTTGAATCTATCAGAATGGTATACAATCCACCATTCCTTCATCTCTCAGAGAGAGAGAGAGAGAGAGAGAGAGAGAGATACGTCATTATGTCATGCTCTGTGTATGATGTTTTACATGATTTCCACCACCACCACCCCGCCCCGGGAATTTCCCTATTTTTACACAGCGTATATCCTGTGTGGTGATTTCAGTTATATTGACCTCTAGAGGGCAGTATGTGACCAATTTCATCCATACTGGGTATCATCAGACATAGGTAGCCAGATCTTATTCTATGGAGTTTAATCATCTACTGGGAATTGAACTCACGGAGTGTTGCACTTTAGATACTATATACAGTGCATTAGCTTTAAGAGCTATCTATATCCTGTCACTCAGCAATGTTGCAGGATATGGTGTATTAGAATGGTATGTATAATCTACTTCCTTTAAGCTTTTGTAAAAAGATATATACAAATGTTACATTATGACATGTCCCTGTGTACAAGACCCCTTCTCAAGGTCTACATGCTATTTGAAAATAGCTAGGGGTGGCCAGTCATGTATTGTTCTCTCTAGTGGCACTTTGATATTCCCTACAACAGAAGTTGGCCTGGCATTTGCTTTGATTTCTTCTGGGGAACAAGGTGAAGTTGCCTAGCTTTTTACTGGTTATTAAATATTTTAGTCTTCTGAGTATGGTTTTTTGCAGTAATAAGCGCTATTTCTGCTCTCTAGTGTTTGTAACTTTACATTTGATAACAATGAATCTTGCTTAATTGTTGACAGCCTTGGAAACTCTTCAGAGTTTACATAAATGTTTATTGAAACAAAAACAAAGGGACTTTCCTGTTACAAAATTCACTTATAAGCTTATTGGCTTTTCATACACTGCAGAGAGTTGGCTTTGTCTCTTCTCCCTCCCACCACTTGAAAAGTGGTGGGGATGTTTTTTTTCCATTATTACAAGTGTAGTTTTCTTTTCCTATTTTTCTTTTTTCTTCTTTTTTTATCCCTTGAGTAGCAGGTGGTTACAAAATAAGCAATTTATGGACTGGAGCATTTTTTCCTCTCTCCATGTAGCATATGTGCTCTGCACAGTATTTAGAGAAAAATGCCCTCATATTTTGCATTCCCTAGTATTCTGTGTGAAAGACCCAGATGGTGCAGTATGAAAGGTGTGAACGGTTCTTCAGTTCACTGAATCCTTTTCTTTTTTAAACTGCCAGTAGATGTGATACACCCAGGAGTATTATTATGAGCAAAAGGTTTATTGACTATTTATCTCTTTATTGAAAAAAACCCTCTCCCATCAACTGTCATATTTCCACGTCTTTTTACTCTGATATTTTGATACTTTATCTGCTTGATAAAATACTATTTAAAAAAGAAAGAATGTACCCTGACACAAAATATGAAGGAGATTAATAGTCCAAGGATAACTTGCCCCATGTTGCTAAAACTATAAGAAAACAGAGAGAATAAAATACTGCAAATATCTGCATCTAATTTGGTGAATAGAAGATAAATATTTTAACTTTTGAATATTTGTATTTATTTCACAGGCTTGTATTCATATTCACTCAATATAATGATAACAATCAGCATAATCAGTGCAATAATAATGCTATAAATAACATTTTGATACCATCAAAACATTCTCAAGCTAATAACATTACATCTCCACCATGCCATTACAAAGGATTTTGGGAAGCTATGGTGCAAAACATCTGGAGGCATCAGATTGCCTACCTCTGCTCTAGGGCATGTACAAATTAGATATAGATGTATTTTAAAAAATTAGAAGAAGCTGTCATTGGCGGGAAATTCATTGTTACCATGGTGTGCCAGAAGATAGAACTCTTTCCTTCCATGCCTCTTTTCAAATGTAGATTTTGAACTCTTTGGAGCAGTTGTTACAGGTACATCTGTTTTTCTCTCTAAAATATAGAGCAGTCTGAGGGAGGCTGGGATTTGCACTGGCAAATCAATACAGGGGAGAATGTTACCCTTTCCTTCCCACTGCCACATCATGGTCCAAATCAGGACGATCCGTTTTTGTTTTTTAAGGCACACAAGCTACTTTGGAGGTAGTCTTGTTTGCCCTATTAAGCAGGGGGGGGGGGGTTCAGCTTGGTATGTTGAGGATGGCTGCTCTTAAAAAAGGACGATAAAGTAAGTATGTTCCAGCTTTTCAATTGCTTGATAATTGTAGAGTCTTGGTTGTTTGGTGTATCTTCATTAGTTACAAGTAACAGTCCTGCTACACAGCTTATTCGGAAGCCCTAAACTTCCAAAGCAAGAATGGCTAAGCAAAGAATAAGGTGTCTTACTGGACAATGGAGCGAGCTGCCGTTTTTCTGAGGTTCCCTTGTATTGCGTTTCTACTGCCTGATACTAAATTCACTTAATGCTATGTAGCTTGAAACTATTTTGCAAGCCAGTATATTACAACGTATTGACACACAATGCACTTTTGCTCTGATGCAAGTGCAGAATTTAAGACAAGAGAGAACTGCATTCTCTTCTTTAGAAATTAGTCTTCCCTATTAGTTCCCTTTCCTAAAAAAAGATTTTGGTCCGGCAAGAAAAGGAAGCTTGGGAAAACAATCGCAGTGGTTAGGTATAAGCAAAGACAAAACGCAAACTCTGTGTTGAGTCACGTCCAGCTTGAAATGGATCAAGTGGAAGAAGAGTTTGTACAGTATTTTGAACCAAGGTCTCCCTCTGCAACAGTAACTCTGCTCTGCCGGTATACCATCCAAAGTAAAACATCCAGAAGAAATGCATTTTATGGTATGTTTTGTTGCTAGAATGGCCTTTGGTGTCTTATTTACAGTCCGGTTTTGCAGTTAAACATACTGCTTCATAAAAAAGAAGAAACTATAGGCATCTGGAGGGGAAAAAATGGTCCTTGAAAATGGACTTGTTCCTGAAGACCGATAAGGCAGGAGTCAGAAATCATCCCCTGCCCTATCTTCTCTCATCCCAGTGCAGCTCATTATACCCTATACATAAAAACTCCTGCAGCACCCAACATGATTTCTAATAATAGTTTAAATGGCATTTGGAAGTCTCCATCAGTCATATTTCCTAAGGCAATAATGTTGATTCCTAACCAGCCACTCTTTCAGCACTGTAGTGTTTGTGTGCATTGTCAGTTATCTCTGAATGAAGTCCTAGAGTCATTTAAAAGAGGTGCTTTTAAAGGCATGCTTTTCAGAAGTTAGACATTATTGACTGCCTGGTGAAAAAGTTCCTTGAGTCTCTTTTACATTTAAAAAAAAATGGAAAGAATGAAGAGACTTGGCCATCAGTTATTCTTTTTCTTTAGAAGCTGGTACAGCTATTGTCTCTTATCTGCAGAAAGAACATGATCACCATCTAGTGGCACTGGTACACTTAAAATAGGCAGTTCTAGAGAAAAGGCTAAGATTTAAAGTAAATGTGCCATGTATGCTGAAGTGCCTGAAAACCAATTTTAAACTTTAAATTTTACCCTCAAAACAGGAATGCCACTCACCATATGTCAATTTGCTGTAATATTAGATAATGTAAAGATTTTGAACCACACTGTGTGTGAATGTGATTTATATATATTTTAATAGTAATTGGATCTATTCTCTGCCATACAATCCCACCTCTGCAGGCATTTGGTGATATTTCCTAGGCAATCCAGCTATAAGTAGAGCTTATAAATAGGCTCTTAGCTGGTGTTACTATCTAATCCCATTTTCAGGCAATGTCAAATTTGTGCCTCATTTCATTCTTGTAACCAAATGCAACAAGATTATTGTAAAGGAAATCCAAAGGAATCAGTTAAAACAACCTTTTATTGTCCCCATCCCAGTGAGGGGCATCCTGACTCAGGTTTTAGGGCACGGGTCAGACAGCACAGTTTTAGAGCAAAAAAGAGGCAGGATTTGAAGTAGAGAATTGGCAGGCAGATTTGAGCTGCAAAATGTTTTGTTAACCCAGTTAGGGGTTTTTAATATTTACCTAAAGTTGAATCAGTCCATATTATGAGAAATAATGTCATGTTCTTTGCAATGTGTTACTTCTTGTTGTTGTTCCAGGCCCAAGCTTATCTCAATAAACATAGTCAGTTTTCACCTCTTGAGTCATTGCCTCCTCCTAAATAAACAAGGGAACCTGAATTCCTGTGTAGCAACGATGGCATGAGAAACCTGGATTTGGCACAAAATCCAAAAAAAAAAATCCTGCTAGCTTGTTAAAAGAAAAAAGATATATTACTGCACAATCAAACCATAGACAGACAGCCAACCATACAGAGAGTCTACTATCAAAAGCCTTTGGCAGCATTACTGAGCCGTCATTAGAGAGTAGTGCCCTCTATGGTGTTAGCTGAGTAAAGACAGACTGGGGGGCGTGGAGGATGCTCTGAGGCCACCGGTAGAACTGAAGCTTACTGTGGAATGTCAACAGTGATTATTTCAATAAATACTTCTGTTGTTCCAGAGAGCAGTCGACTTGAGGATGATCTTAAAATAGCACTATTCCTTACAGTGGCTGGGGCAGATGCCCTTCATGTGTATAATATGGTTGCACTAATGGATGAAGAAATAAATAATTTTAAAGCCCTATGGCAGAAATGTAAGGTCCGTTGTGTGCACAGAAAAAGCATAGCATATGAAGGATTTGTCTTCAGAACCTATGTACAAAGGGAGACTGAGATCACTGAAGAATTTTTAACAGATCTGAAACTAAAGAGTAAGCCTTGTGACTTTACTATGTTTACTGAATCTTCGATCAAAAATCAAATTGTTTGGGGCATAAGAAAGAGAACACAAGAACACTTAGATGCAGTATGTGAACTTGTCCCTAGGAAATGCTGTTGATGTATGCCAAGCACCAGAAATCACAATAGAAAGTTATGTGACACAGAAATGACTATACACCAGTTGCTTGTGATAAAGATTTATGGAAAGGAAGAAAACAAATAAATACTAGTCTGCAACATGGCTTTGTCCCCTAGTAAAGGAAACAACAGCAGGCCATCAAGCATGTAAACAGGGCAGACTATACATACACGATGCAGCCAATATGGTATGAAAGCATGCCTGTAAACAATATCTAGCATGTGGGCAGCAAATTTGGACAGTATAAGGACATGGCTAAAATGTGAAAACTACAAAAAGTGTCAAAGGAATATGAATCTGATGGTCTCTTCATAGAGTCAACTGACATGGATTGGGTGAAATATCAAAAGGAAGAATGAATTGAAACAAAACCCGCTAATGGAATCCCATTGTTTACGATACTGATGTGCAAGTGACTACAATAGATTGAAGCCTAAGACACACCTATCTCCAGTAGCCATGCATCTGAAGTCTTGAGGATCCAATAGCCACACTGAACTCACTTTGAAATGAAAATATACTTTATATGATATAAAAACAGTAACAGCACAAAATTCATGAAAAACCATCCTGGACCTAAAAACTTTCAAAAGTTACAAACAGTCACTCATGTTGACACAGTCAGTATAGAACTATCACAGAAAAAAAAAATCCATGGTTGATGTGAAGATGTCTTTCCAAGTGTTTCATCACATTACTCTTAGTGAAGATACATAACCAATAGTAGAGTACTTTCTATGAAAAATGCACTAGCAGCATTGGGAACGAAACTGAAAGCAGAACTAGTCAGAATGGAAACAAGAAGAATTATATACTGTACTGAAAAACCAAATGAATGTGTTTATTCTATAGTTACATTTTTGAAAGTCTGAGGATTTGTGTAGACCCCAAAAATTAAATAAATGTATGCACAACAAGCATAATCTCAGGAGAACATAATCACATCCTGAGAACTGGAAGGTGCACAAAAGAAGAACATGATCAATTAAAATTGATACTAGAAAAAGTCAGGTTATTAAATATTAAATTGAACAAAAGCAATTGTCTTAAAGTTGAATAAGGGTAATAACTATGAGAAATACTAACAAAGGTAGTGCTAAATCAGACGAGGTTGAAATAAAGGAAATTGTATCTTTTGCCAAAGTCACCATGGCAGAAAAAAGTTCAGACAATTACAGGTATGATAGGCAATGTCTTGAAATTTATTCCTATTTTATAATGGAACTTCATTACCCTTCTAAAAAAAGCTAAGTATCCACAGATGCTTCCAAGGATAGCTTGAGCTTGACATGAAGATCATCAAACAATTGAGAAGTCCGATAAACATGCAAGAGACATTGTACACTGACTTGCCATGAACTCTAACACTGAAGCGTCGATTCCTCAATTTAAGGTTTTTCGGACATACCCTCCCAGTTTATCAGCATTGCCTTATTCACGCTATATGATAAAGACTGTGTTATGGTAATGGATTACAATTATCTAGCAGGAGCTGAGCTAGAGAACTTGTTTGTGCAATTATTAAGCATATCAAACTGGATTGTTAGATATAGCATACAGCAAGTTGTGAAAACTAATGATGGATCAGAATTTACAGGTACTAAGTTTGAAAATTTTGCCACAGCATATAAATTTAATCACATGACACTGCCACAACCAAATGATTGCAGAAGGTGATGTAAGGATTCTCATGACTCCCCTGAGAAAGCTAGAGATGCTGAAGAAGATCCTTGTTGTCTTCTTATAAATTATAGAGCATCTCCTTTGTAGTGTGGGAAGTCCCCAGCTAAGGTTTTGTTTGGTTTCCTGTGGAAACAAAAATTATTGAACAAAAGACTCACACAATCAAAGAGCTTGTCTCTTTGTCCATTCTTAAATGTCCAAACTACTGGGATCCTCAAGCCAAAGTGATATCACCGTAATCCTATTGGGTTGTTATAGAAAATTTCCCTTGATGTAAGCAAAGACCCCTTTCAGTTCCATCGAAAAATGAGTACACAGAATAGTTTCAAGCATTATCAGCAGAAAGAACAACCACTACTAACAGAGGGTCACAAAGATTACCCAAATGGTACTATACAAATTACATGGAGTGGTCCTGTTGCCAATAAGTTGAACAGACTAACTGAGCAAGGTTGAATGTTCCATGAAAAAGTTACTTTGAGAAAGAGGGAGATGTGAGGAAGTTGGCCTTTACCAAAAGCTGAACCTACCCATGTTTGGGGGAATAATATGTTTCTTGCAATATGTTAAAATTCTTTTTGTCAAAGCTGATTCTAATAAAAACAGTCGGTTCACTCTTTGTGTCATTGTTTCCTCATAAATGAACAACATAAATGCAGGTTTAAAATTTAGCATGTTAAACTCAGCTAAAGGGTCCTGTGCATAGTTCTTATTATCTGGACATCTGTTTTGACTTGGGTATGAAGGAAAACTGCTCCCACAGTACAAAACACTACTTCAGCCACACTAATCTCCATTCCATTGGGCCTCTCCTGCTAGGGCTGAGAGAGAATAGTTGCTGGCAGCGAGATGGAAAAAGGTACAAAGTTAATAAGTAAAACAGCCACCACCTATGAATGCTTTCTTCAGTTCAGATATGTAATCCTATAAATTCAGATATGGTAATCCTATAGTAAATTAATCACACTCTTCTAAGACATATATGTCTTGTAAATGTAGCTACAAACATTCACTTTTTTATTATGCTTTATTCCATCAGCAAGTTTTCTTCGCAATTCATGGATCTTTGTAGTATAGACCTATCTAGTCTACATCTACAGCATCTGGACTTGATTTGATTTTTGCTGCACCATCTTCCTATTTATGTTGCTCTTTCCCGGAACACACAGAAAATAATCTAGCTCTCTCCTCTTTCTCAAATAACAAGTGGAATGTTCTACTTTTATTTATCTCATTTTCTTTACGGCAAGAAACAATATTAAATCTTCTGACCCTTCCTGCTCTGAAGCTAATTTTTCCACCAATTGAGAGAATCAGGTCTCCTTTTTATTCTGTGCTGTTAATGATTGTCCTTTTCATTATAATGTCATTTCAACTTCATTGTTATCTCAAGTGAATATATATATATATGCAATTGTTTTGTACTAATTTTTTCTATGTAATATAACTCTTATGAGAATTGTCTTCCCACACCAACCTTGATGTTATTTAGTTTCTGTCCCACAAATTTTTCCTTTTCTCTTCTGAGTCTAATAATGACTTTTTGTCAGAAGTTGTTTCATTCTGTTTTACAGCTGGAGGAAGTGTAATAGAATGGTACATTTTCTCTGAAATTTGTTTAGCAGAAAATTGGGTCCAGAGGGTACAGGTTCTGTACAGTGCAATCTTGCACACACTTACCTAGGAATAAGTACTATTGAAATAATTGGGGCGTACTTCTAAGTGTATATGTATATATTTGCAATTATGATTGCCTAAATTATTTTTTATTAAGCTAACAGCAGTCTTTTCATGCTCACGTTATATTTTATTTCTTGAGCCCAGCTCCAGATAGGCTTTATGTTCTGTAAATATGTTTAAACTTTGTGCCCTGAAAGCAAATCCACCCTTTCAAAAGCAGTCATGTTTGTTGTGAGTACATCATTTACATCATCTCCATGTAGCCATGTTAGTTGTATTTAAAACAAAAAAGTATTGAGACAATTTGGATGTGAACCTTTGATATTATAGACAACATTCTTAGATCCCGTAATTGTATTACCAGAATAGATAGGGAGACAAACTTGGCTTCTAAGTCTATCCTTGTTATGTGCTCTGTTGTTGTTGGTAAGTAGTGGTGTTAAGTTAGAAATGGAAATCACAATAATGCCTTTTGCAACTGTGAACTGCTGTTAGAAATTCTCCCCTGAAGAAAGATTATCTGAAATGTGTTGAACTTGGAATGAATTTCATTTAAGGACCTTGGTTTCTCCTCATACAGATCTATCAGTCAGAGCCTATGAATAGAGCTATTCAGGATGAGATTCAGATTACTAATGATCTGTTTGAGCTATTTTGTATTGATGACATACAGTATTGCAGCTAGATGAAATTAGATGACAACAAATACTGTTATGTTGCATTTCCTTCTAGATTTTGTCCCACAGTAGATTATTCTTCAGTTTGGCCCTGTTTATGTTCCTTTTCACCTTGATGAGAGAGCACTATGGTTGGATAAATGCTTAGTTTAAATCTTTAAGTAAGGGGACATAACACAAACATAAACATGCTTTGTCTCAAACTCAGAGCAAAACAGCTCTACACTAAATGTTTCAAGTGTTCCTGCCATTTTGAGAATTGAGAAATAGGAACTTTTGCTTTTCACAAGTTGGGTGTCCAGTAGCAATTAGCGTAGATTGTAAATGGGGTGACAATCTATGTTAATTGCTACTGGACACCCAACTTGCAGGAAAATTGGCTAGTGGGATGATTTTAAAGTATTTTTGAAAATTACACAGGACAAAATTGAAGCACTGCTTGAATCTGATCAGAACTACGCTCCTCCCTTTTGAAAAGAATCAGTTTGTTAAATTAACCTCCTGAGGTGCTCAGCCAACACGCATTGAGAGAGAGCAAAGAAAAATGATCTCTCATAAACATTCTTTCCATGAGCACCAACATTAGCAGTTACCAGCAGAACAGACACTCAAGGCCAAGTCAGGCAATGTGAAAAACTGTACACTTTCTGCTATGGGTTTGTTTTTGTTTGCTTGCTTTTTTACTATTATAAAGCCATTGTTCATTTCTTTTTGTTCAGATGGCAAATTTCCCGGTGCTGCTATGTAAGGCAAAGAATAAGTATATAAAGCTGGTTCTTCAACTCTCTATATAACTGCAATATGGATCCCTGATATAGTTTCCTCTTTTGGTTGCCACAAACATTTTGTGTGACATTTTGGATTCTCCTAAGTGTGTGGGATAAGGGAATTTTGAGCAACTTGACTTGTCTGGCTTGGAACCTTGCTATATAATTCTGTCTCAAATGATGCGCTTCCACCTCATTGGCAAAGCCTGCAACTCATCAGCGTACTTAACTATTACTGACTCATTTATTTACTCATGGAACAGAGCTATAATCTGTTAAATCTATTCTTTTGGCTACTCCCACCACCACCGCATTTTTATAGGAATGTGTTACTGATACTGATACTACTAAGTTAGTTTCTTAAATGTCATTATCAATACTAGACTGTCAGTGGTGACTTTGAATAGATACATAACTGAATTTCTCTATTTATATTGTTGGTTGCATTGTTTTTACATTTACAACCTCAGCACATCATTAGCAAAGTTAGTATACAACATACTTTCTTAACTGAGGTTCTTGGAACCTTAGGGCTTCATAAGATGTCACTAGGGATTCTGTGAGTGATCGTGATTTTTAAAAAATAAACTTTGAAAAAAAAAGAACAGAAGTGTGTGCACCTTGCAATGCCGGTGCTTGCAGTGATGGGAATTTTAACATGCTATGTCACAGCTGCCAGCCTGCAACTTTGCTGTTGTTGTAAATATTGTAAAACATAGATTGCACAGATTAGAAGTGAAGTTCTTGTATTTTTGCAATTTTTATTCAGGGAATCCCTGAGAGCTGAAAATTATTTCAAGGATTGCTCCAGGGTAAAAAGGTTGAGAAAGGCTAGTGTACAAAGTACATTAATAGGCACACATCACATTCATACTTTTTTTTTGCAGAATAATTCGTCTACAAGAACTTTTAACTTCCCCATAGCTTATAGATTTTTAAAAGTAGTAGTAACATATGGAACTGCAGTTCAGTCCTCTTGTTTTGTTTAGGTTGGGGTGAACTCTGCTGTGCTGTTCATCCCTGGATCATTCCATCTCTCCTGACCCAAGCTATATGACCATTTGAGTAACAAGAATATGACCAATTGAGCTAGGTGAACTGTTGAGAGGGTACTTGGAAGCCATGTCAGCAAAGTGTCTTTGTGTATGTACATGCAGGCTCAGGTGAGATTAAGAAGACTCTTGAAATAGCAGTATCAAGAGGACATTGTGCCTCTGTTCTTCAAGGAGCAAATTTGGAGAAGTACTATCATCTCTTTGTGAATTATCCCTTCAAATGGTTCATGCAACTGTTTTATTATCGGGACTCTTTTCTTTTCGAAGAGCAGTCCCAAGGGAAATCTCAACTCAAAAGTCCAGCTGTAGAGCTTGGATCATTTGGGACACTCAACACATTCCAAACTCAGAATAGATCAGTTTTGTTTGCAAGCACACATGTTTTGTTTCAGGCATAGAACATTCAGAATGGCTACTTTGAAGTCAGAAACATTGCACTTATGCTTGCCTCTAAATTAACAGTCTCTGTCCAGTGTATTCCCAATGAACTTGAACAGATAAGGTTGAATAAAAGGGCTTGGGTTTTTATTCTGTTGAGAGTTGGAACCGTGTGAGTAACCATGCATATCAATTAGTATGTTTCTAATGTAAGATAGTACCTACAACTATTTTGTAATTGCACAACAGTGTCCCGAGAGTGAATCTATTGCATGGACTAGCCTATATCCATATTGATAATTCAGAATATGATTCAGTGCACATTTGACAGACTATGATTCAGTGCCTGTTGGAACTTGACCAATTATTGCCTAGGAGCCCATAAAATATGTACAATATGTACCTCAACTGAAGAGTTGCTGGGCACAGGAGCTGAGAAAGCTGAGCTCTAAATTGGATGCAAAGATGTGGGTATATAAAAAGCCATGAAATTGCCAATGATGTGAAATGGAAACGACAGGCATGCATCTTAAACACTCATGTACATATGCTTAGGACCTCTGGTCTCATCAGGGTTTCCCAATACATATACATGAGCATTTTTGCTTCTACAGTAGCAGCATAATTAGTTCTATTCCTGTTTTCTTCCAAGAAAGTGGATGAAGTCACTGGAGTTGATGCTAAGTAGGACTGGTGGGGTAGAGGACAAGGAGTTGGTGGATAAAGACAGATGCTTTTGATTATCCCCATCCTCCTCTCTTGCAATGTACCAAGAATACTTGAAAGTTAGCATATATTGCAGTTACTTATTTTTTAATTAAATGTAAACATGTCATCTTCCTTTAGTTCAGAAGGATTCCATGCAAGGGAAAAAGAAAAGATTTGTGACTCCCACTATTTCTTCTAGCCTCCTCCCAAACCTCTAACTGCCTCTCCTTCAACTTGTCCATTGAAATCCCTGCAGCTGTCAGCCTTGCAAGGTAGCCCAGACGAGAAGCATGCCCAGATGAACTAATGCTACTTTATTGTAAGGTTACATTAACAGTATCTTGCAAATCTGAAAATACATTTCTCCCCTGTTGCCTTTACAGCCTAAGAAACTAGATAGGGTCCCTTCTGAGATGTTTGCCACGCTCACATTCCTGCTGTGGGCTAAGCTGCTTCTTATCCAACTGTTGCCCTGGCTGTGGCTCTTTCCCCTGCCTCCCAAGGTCATCCCCACATACCGTTACATCAACCCTGCAGATAGCATTCCATTCCACTCTGTTCCCAATGATCTTTGCACCACATGTGTGGCAGTTAGAGTTTGCCCTTGTGTCCTGATCATGGTCTTCATGAGGCCTGTCTGTGTGCCCCATCCCCTTCTCTCTTGTGCAGTGTTTCTCAACCTTGGCAACTTTAAGATGTGTGAACTTCAACTCACACAATTCCCCAGCCAGCATGCTTCAGCCTGGATACTGCAACTGCTTCTCTTATATTTACTTGTATTTCTAACAGAGAGATATTTCTGTAGTCCCAGTCAAGTGAACTGCCATTCACACCTTCCACTCTTTTCCATGGGCTAGTCAATGGCTCCAAAACTTTAATTCCTTCTAGGGCACCCCTTCTCCAGTTCTGAGTTAATTCTTGTTCAGAATTGGGTTGGAGTAAAGGGCCTAGAATAACTAAGCCCACCCCTGCCTGTAATTCATACCTAAAGGGAACTTCTAGAAAAACATTTTAAAAATGTAGAGAGAACAAAGAACTGAATGATTGAGACACATAACACACCACCGATACTCTTATGGACTTATGGACTCTGGGCCTGTTCCTCTCTTCTTGGCTTCATCTGCTTGTTAAAAAGTATGCCATTCAAAGGCTAAGTATGGCCCTCAACCTGAGGAAATATGTGGATTTTGCTCTTGAATATTGTTTGTGGCCGATTTAAGAAAGATGGAGCTAATTATGGATTTGGCTAAGCTTGTCTGTATTTTCTTTCTAACCTCTGAAAGTGCTAAAGAACCTTGTAATAGAAGTGGCAGTGACAATTGTTTGTAACGGAAAATGGCTGTCCTGTCAGTACAGGAGACTATCTTCTGCTCTTGCTTTAATCAGAATGTAGAAAAGCCCCAATTCCTCCCTCCCTCCCTCTTTTCCTCCTTCCTTCCTTCCTTTCCCCTTCTTTCTTTCTTCCCCCCCCCCCCACATACATAAACTATATATCTATATATGTATATGTGTGTGTATCTGTATAGTACATGGAGAGGTGTGTGTATGTAGTAATCTCCCCATTTTTGCTTTTTTTTTTTTTTTTGGTAACAGCTGTTGAATTTCATCTGAGAGGAGGATTGCAGGGCTCAGTAAAATCCCTTGTGATTTCTTTGACACCATAATTAAAACCTTGAAACTTCAAGTCTGCCTACATATCCAGAAATAAAACCTCCCATAATTAATTATGCTCATATAATATGATGGTCTTGTGGGGTGGTTGGGGGCTGTTCATCCCATCTTCAGGATTCCAAGAAAGAACTAATGGACAGATTGCAATATATAAGATATTATTACAGGCATGTCTCACCTTCAGAATAGATATTTGTCAGATGTTTGCTTCTTTTTTAGCATGAATCAGTTTCAGATACAAGGGCACAATGAGAATGAATGAGAATGAAAAACAGAAAGCAGAAAGTCTTAATTTGTAAGAAATCCTGCTTCAAAAAAACGGTACTGTTTTGCAAATGTCAACATTAAAAAAATATTTTCCAGAATGTCAGAATAGTCTGTTTTACACTTGCAGATGTTTTTGATTTGACATTCTGATATGTAGCTATTCAGCCCCTCAAGGCAAATTGTTTTTTAAATATCCCAACAACTCAGATCATATATCTCATCCTGAAGTATTCATTCATGTTCCAAATGTCAGTTTAATGGCATTTATTTTTACAGTTCTTAGCAGAATTTTAAAGAAGCTGGTATCGCAGAAAGAACATATGTGTCAATTTTTAGGCAAAATGTAACACAGTGCAATATAACTGAAAAGAAACACAGTAAAAGATGAAAATGTGTTTTCTAGACTATAGTTTCCAGATGCAATATTAAAAGCATACACCTTAATACAGTAATTGCAGTCTGATAAATGTGGTGTATTATGCGTGCTGTCTTTGAAACGGTTCCGTAATAAAAGTGCTAGTTACCTTCCCTGGACTGGCTGAACTCATGTTAGCTGCGCCACCCTTTAGGCCTTTTCTGTGTTCAGTTCAGAGTTGGCAGCCACTTTATCAATCATCTAGGAAAGACGAAGTGCTTTTGGAGGAGCATGTATGCTTTGCCACATTTTAAACCAGAAATAGCTTGTTTTCCCCATGCAAATTGCTGGTTTGCGTTCCCAAGAACTAAAACAGAAGGCAGAGAGCTAACACGTACCTAGCCTTAGGAGAGGGCCTCTTGCTGCAGCTAAATATTTCTGAAAGAAAAACTGTACAACTAAGGCTGGATCATGCTGTTTGCTTCTTTATATTATAGAGAAATTGGGAGGATAAGAGGAGAGCGTTGCATATAACGGTTGAATTCATTAATGGAAGAATGATATACAAATTAACTGTATAGCTAATCAAAGGCACAGAGGTTTAATGTTTCAGAGAAGACAGGATGACATTGGAGGCGCATCGTTCCCTCGCTTTCCACCCACAGACCTCCTTTGCCTTATACTGGAAGTATAGAAGAAATCTACGTTATTCTGCTGGTGAAATATTCTGATTTAATGTACGATACAGTTATGATATTACTAAAGCAAAACCATTAACTCGTTTTAAAAAAAAAATAACGAGTAGCCATTAAGCCTTTACAGTAGTAAAATAAAAAGTGTCAGGTTAATTGTGCTCAGCTAGACAACTACAGTTAGCCATATTTGACTGATTTTGAAAAACTCAGAAGAATCAGGCCTGGTTAATACTTGGATGAGAGCTCACCAGACAATACTAGTGATCTAAGTGGGACTGGATTGTTTTAAAAAAAAAATCCATAGAAAAGGGAATGCACTTCCATATCCTTGCAAAGAAAATTTCATGGACATTTAGCTTAGTTGTATATATTAAGTATACATTTTTTTTCCTTTTAAATTATATCTCCTTTTCCTTTGCTTTCCATACATTGTGAAAAGCTTAATAACTGTCTTAATTTTAGAATGTCAGAATTTGTGTTTCCTTTGGGGATGGCAAGCAAGCAGGAGGGCATCTGTGACACAAAGGGTAATGGTTTCTTATAATATTGTTATTATTGTGAATCATGCTTCAATGCCTGAATTATAGAAAAAGGCAAATCCTGATTATAAATACTTGAGCGTTTTGAATTCAGCCATATGCATAGATACTTTAATATATCTATAGGATCACCTACTGACAGTTGTGCTAGCACAGCCGATGAAAGCCTATCAAAAGAATTGTAGAAGGAAAATCCATTAGCTGTTCTGGGGCACAGAAGTGTGTTTTGTAGATAGGCAAATGACGTTAAGGGACGACGATGCCTATTTTTTAAAAGGATTCATTTAATTTGCCCTGAACGTTTATTTCTTTTTGCCATTTACAGGAACAAGCATATTCACTGTTTATGAAGCTGCTTCTCAAGAAGGCTGGGTCTTCCTGATGTACCGAGCAATTGACAGCTTTCCCCGATGGCGCTCGTATTTCTATTTCATCACCCTAATTTTCTTCCTTGCCTGGCTTGTTAAGGTACGTAAACAGGAACCTTATCAAGAAATGGTAATAAGAGGGAACCGAAGAGAGGTATAGATTAGAAAACTAGCTGAATGACGACATAAAAGATGTTCTGGCATGCATGCAGGTATATATCTGTATCGGGAGAACTATTATCCTGAAAATTAATGGAGGGAGAGCAAGGGTTAATTATATACATTATTTTGAGACAACTATTATCCTGAAAGCTAGGAGATAGATATTGTTAATTAATGAACTCCATAGTTTAGATTTATATCCTGCTTTCAAGACAAGTCATCTCAAAAAAGTTTATTGGTAATGTTAGCAGTTGTACTACTTGTACTTGGCCATCACTGGAAGAATGCAAACCTTCCAGGAAAGAAATGGGTTAAAATATTTTCCAGGAATTTTCCCAGGTCTTAACTGGGAAGTCAGATTGTTTACCTCAGTTGCTATCGCTGGTGGCCAATTTGGCAAACTTTCTACATCCAGCTCAAGGCTTTCAAAAGACATTTCTACACCCTTCAGAATTTCAGTAAAATATGTTTCACTGATCTGGTGGAATACAGATATCCATTTGGCATATGGCCGTATAACAGAAGGACTGCAATTGAGTTCTCTATCCTGGCTGCCTAGGTAAGGCATGCCATAGCATCTTTTCTCCTATGTTGAAGTAATTGTTCAAACTGCCTTTTTAATTTGAGACTGTCCCACGCAGTCATTTTTCTTGCATTCACTTTATAAGCTTCGTAACTAGCTTTTAAAAAAAAAACTTTGGCACATTCAGAGTCAAACCACCATTTGGAATGATGCCAATGTAAGTGTGAGTTGCCAGTTTTTGCATAAGTTAAGTACTGCTATAATTCCTGAATTATCTGATTATAAATCTCTGTGAAAGAGGGAGAGGGCTTTTCCAAGAGACCAGAAAAATGTCGACATTGGGAATGTTCTGTGGCAAGGTATTGTTTTATCCATATGGTAAAGTCTTTCCATAGGGACAATTTGGAATTCATAGGAGACCTTTGTATGAAGGAGATGATCAGATTATTTTAAATGTATAAAGACTGAGAAACAACCTCTATTGAATGGAGAAGTTTATAGAAGCAATTATAAAAGCTATTAAACTTATTTTGGTCCCTACCCAATAGGTCAGTTCCTCAGAGTAATCATTTTCATGACATCTATTCATAATACAGAAGTATACCTATTAACTCTATAGGTTAAACAAAAAAACTATGTAATTCCACGTCACACTTCCAAAAATCATGTGAAGAGAAGTACATCTGCTTCACAGTTAGGCACACAACACTGATTACATGTGTAAAGTTGCTATCATCCAGACTTAATCTTGCATTAAAGTTTCTACCTCTAACCATATATGTATTAGTACAGGAAGAAATAGTTAATTCTTTTCAGTTCAACCCACAATTTCTTAATGTGTTAATTTCTACCTCAGTGGAAATAGGTAGATATTAATTACTAGGGAAAACACAGTTTCTGAAATGGATTGCCACAGCCACTGTGTATTATTTAAATAAGGATTATTTATTTATTTATCTATCTATCTATCTATCTATCTATCTATCTATCTATCTATCTATCAAATTTGTCACTGCCCATCTTGTTGAATGACTCTGGGTGGTTTACAAAATAGTTAAAATCAATTCAAATTACAAAATTACGATCTACTATTAATAAATAGAAAATAAATAGATCCAAGAATAATTGGCAGTCACTCAAGGAGCGTCATCAAGGCGCTAGCCACCCCCAGGGTTGGGTAAGGTTGTTATCACCCCACGCAAGCTGGCAGAGCCGGGTCTTTAAGTCTTTCTGGAAGGCTGGTAGGGTAAAGGCCTGCCGCACCTCTGTGGGGAGAATGTTCCAAAGGGCGGGGGCAACAGCAGAGAAGGCTCTCCTCCTGGGCCCCTCCAGTTGACATTCTCTCGCTGACGGGATCTGCAACATGCCCTCTCTGCCTGACTGGGTGGGACGGGTTGATGTGACAGGGGTGAGACAGTCCCTCAGGTAACCTGAACTCATGCCACGTAGGGATTTATAGGTGATAACCAACACTTTGAATTGGACCCAGAAGCAGACTGGGACCCAACACAGCCCGTGTAGTAAAGGTGTTATATGTGCTGTTTTGGGGCACTCAAAATTGTCCACATGGCCGCATTTTGGACCAGCTGTAGCTTCCTGATACTCTTCAAAGGTAGCCCCACGTAGACTGCATTGCAATAGTCTAGCCGAGAGATGACCAGGGCATGAGTGACTGACCAGAGAGCCTCCTGATCCAAGAAAGGGCATAACTGACATACCACGCGGAGGTGGGCAAAGGCTCTCCTGGCCATGACTGCCACCTGCTCCTCTAGCAGCAGTTGTGAGTCCAGGAGGACCCCAGATTATACACTGGGTCTGTCCGGGGCAGTGCAACCCCATCCAAAACCAAAGATGGTAAATCCTTGGATACAGAGGGGCCTCCTATCCATAGCCACTCTACCTTACCAAGGTTCAGCTGAAGCTGTTGCACCCCATCCAGACCCCAACAGCCTCCAGGCATTTTATAATTTTAATCTTATAATTTTAGCATGCAAAGTTCTAGAAACCAGCAGATGTAAACCATCTTTGTGTCTTCTCTTTCCAATTCCATTTTCTGCTCCAATTGTTTACTTGTTGAAGCTATTCCTTTAAATTTTCCAGGTTTCCTGCACTAATACAACATCATCATATTTTTAAATTACTGTAAGTCCATGAAAGAAATACCCCTATCATTAGAATACAAGCTTACTACATTTCAGGTTACAAAAGAGTTTATGTTGTTCTTTTTGACCTCAAATAATAATGTTACAATTTTTCTGAACTGATGACAGAATAGGGATTTCCTGCACTGTAGGCTAAGTTATGGAATATTGAGTACATGAAGAAACCAAGTCAGAATGAAGACACTGTCAAATAATTTCTGGTGTTACTGACTCTAACATTATCCTAAGAACCCAGAGTCCATTTGCTGATTGCAGACACTCTATATAGAGTGTCTGCAACCACATGAAGCAACAACTGTTATTCTGTCAGTGAAGATGCTAATGTTGACATTTCAGCCCTTGCATCAATACCACTTTGCTGTTCATTGTCCCATATAGATTCACAGATTAATTTTGTCTTCTCTGTATGGTCAGTTTTTGTGTTCTGTGTATTACTATTGCTCCCACTCTCCTTGGATAGCATTTGGGTTACTGAATGCCCACGAGAGTAAGATGGGAGATTTTCCCTAGTGGATCTTCTATCACATTATCTTGGAGCTCAGATACTTGTTATAACTTTCCCAGCTCTTAATCTTTGCTATCAGTTTAATATCATTGAAGATGGACAGTTAGAAGTGTCAGTTGCTGGTACTGAAACATCAAATTAATCTGTGTTTTTTGCTCTGACACTTGTACCTGTCCAACTGGCCTCTCTTCAGTTTTTTTTTAAATCATATTAAACTATTAACTGGAGTTCTTGAACCAGCCCCACTCACATTCAATCTCTGTATTCTTACATATCAAAGCTATCTTCATTATTTATTTTCCTTCTTTGCTAGTATGAACTTTTGAAATGATGCTTTTGTAGCTGCTATTAACATTGTTTTTAATATTTCTAGTCTTTGGAGAAACTTTTTCAACTTGGGAAAGAATTTCAGATGACTGAGTTAGGGGGCTGTTTGCACAATCTACTTCTTCTGTGTCAATTTTTGCTTCTCTTTCCTTCAGCTCTTCCCACCCCTCCCTTCCCAATCATCCTTGGGAGGATTAACCTTATTAGCAATTGACCTTGAGAATGACAGTAGGCAGCATCTTATCTCAGACTGGGTTTGGTGTGCTGAAGCATTTTCCCTCACTTAAGCCATAATTTTCTTCCTAAGCTTCAATAGGGGATGAATATGTTCTTCAGTGAAAACCCAAAGAGGGACCATTTGAAATCTGTTCAGAAATTCATTCATTCTGATAATCATCAATAGCAAAATGGAACATTAAAATCTGGTACAACTCTCTTATATTCACTGTGACTGAAAAGCCAGGGGATAACTTTCAAGTCACTATCATAAACCTGGTAGTGTAAAAGCTGGGTAAGAGGCCACATTATTATTCATCCATTGTACCATCTTGCCTTGTGAATCTCATTTTCAACTATCAACTAGGTTGTAGTGTGCAGGAGTTAACACTATATTCAGATAATTGTAAACCCATCTCAGAAAATGAAATGCTTGCGCTGAGGCAGAAAGTCACTAAGGGGCAGATTTTTTTTCCTCAATTTTTTATTATAAAGTGCTCTGCCTTTTCATTCTCCTAAGAAATTGCATTGCCTCAGCCCAATTTATTATTATTATAGTAATAATGTTTTTAGTTCTTTTCGTTCAAGTTTTCTTTTTGCTTCCCAGCCTTTAGCTTCTCTACAAAAACGGGTTCTTGAGAACATGTCAACTATTTCTCAAGGGGGATTTTTAACTCATCCATTTTACTATTAGCAGTAATTAATTGGTCAGAAATTGCAATAGCCAAAAGTATTAACAGAGCTTTAGCCAAGTCAAACCACAGTTATTAAAAGCTAGACAAGGGCTATTATCCCTCTGTTTGTTTCCATCTTGTTTCCAGTTGTTCCCCATCTTCCAAGCAAGAAAGCTCTTCACTTTCCCAATTGAGAGCAATATATTTATTAGAAGATAAGAAAGTCTGCACCTCGTTCATTTGTACTTCATCCAGCAGCCTGTCCTTTCTTTTAGGTTTTCTAGAAGTTCTACTATTTTTCTAGAGTTCTGACCTCTTCCTGTGCCTCTTCTTGGATTTAGTTTTGCCCCCATACTTAATTTTGTTTTCCTTTCTTGTGCTGTTGCTCTTCATATTCCCCATCTTCATTCCAGTGGAGAACACTTCATTTCTGATATTGTTGTAGTGAAAATAAGTAAGATATGTGTCTTGCTACCAAAAAGAGAAAAAAAGAAAGCCACCTAGCAGGTAGATAAAACAGTATGACCACACCAATTGGTGGCCATCTTCCCTCTCCACAATAAATATTATTTAAAACCAACAGAGGTTCTCCCAGGCACCTTCCCATAGAGTAATGGCCCTATGGGGTAAGTAATAGCCCTGTGGGTATTGTGGGATGAGTCTAACTAAGTAGGCTTTGAAAATAGCTTTTGCCTGCCTTCCTATATATATGTACTTTCTTTTATAGAATGTATTTATTGCTGTCATCATTGAAACATTTGCTGAAATCCGTGTGCAGTTTCAACAGATGTGGGGGTCCAGAAGCAGTACAACTTCAACAGCAACTACCCAGGTAAACTTGGCAAAATGTTCATATATGTGAGATACATATATGCATAAATGGATGCATGTGATAAACATTAGTTTTTGTTTGTCTAAAACTACTAACAGTACATATATAATTTGTCAGTTATAATTACAGTCATATATATGAATGCTTTTTTTTCATTTAGCACTTTCACTGGCTTGAGGAAATCCTAGTTAAAGAAAAAGAGTGTATGAAAAAACAGCAATTTAGGCTTCATGATATCTTGGAACAGTGGTAGCCCAGGCTCTCTGTACATGCTTTTTATGCAGTTTTATGGATTCAGGAAGATCTGCATTGAAGTGTGGATCTCAAGTGCTGCAAACATGTTCCAGTGAAACTTCCTTGGTGCAACAGTCCAGAAACAGGGGGTGCCATGCTGTATTATAATCTGTGTGGGATTTAAGTTCTGTGGGTTTGGTTGATGATTGGATGCTTCTTGGAAAGTGATTAGATTTGGTGTTAGTTCTGTTCTGATTATCAGTATGTTATGAATGGTTTGGAACTTGTGCCTGATTGGGTGGTAAATCATGTCTAGTTCTATTGTTCTCTGGATGGCTCTTTTGAGTTCTAGGCTTCCAGGAATTATCTGGCTCTTCTGCTATTTGCTCGGTCGATTATTCCTGTATTTTCCCACTCAAATGCGTGGTTCATTTTGAGAGTGTAGATGGCTGTTAGTTATTTCTGGTGTTGGTTCTTTGTTGCAGTCCTGTGTTCCTTGATCCTTTGCTGTAATTGGCATCCTGTTTGTCTGATGTAGTGTTCAGTGCAATCTTTCAACTGATTCTGTATATTATGCCCTTTCTTTCTTGGTGAGGTATGCAATCTTTCGGTTTATACAATTTTTTTTGTAGTGTTTTCGTGGGTTTGCAGGCAACAGTGATACTTATTTATAGTAATTTTTGTACAATATCTTTCCTACTAGTTGACTTGCACATGGTTGTGTAGACTATAGTATTTTATTATAAGGATTCTGATTCAAACTTTATATAATGTATCTGCCCTACAAATTCTTCTAATTAAGATTCAGTGTGCAATTTATCTTGTCATGGGTTGCAATCATACAAGTAAATGATATTCATAACTCATTGGATAGCACTTAACATTTATATAGGTTTATTTATTTATTTATTTGAATTATTTATACCCCACCTCTCAGGCTAACAAGCCTTTCAAAGTGGCTAACAAGCAATAACAACATTTGAGCCACCCAGAGTTGTGTTTTTAGATGGGTAGCCAAACAAATCTTTTAAATTAAATAAATAAATAAATATTTGTAAATAAAAATACCAGATTATTTCAAAACCAATAAACTTCTAGGATCCTTCCCATGGGGCAGTTGATAATAATAGCAGAAGGGGTCATGAAAAAAGGAGTCTGAGTCAGCTTCCTCCTTCTCACTCTGGGGCTTTTCCAACAGAGCAGTTGGTGCTAATGGCCTATGCGGGGAAGGGAATTAGAGAAGGAAAGTGACATTTGTTAGTTAGCTTGCCATAGTGCTCTCCCTGGAAAGATGAATAAGTGAAGGAAACATGGCTTACCTAAGGCCATGACATAATTTCTTAATCACTCGATGTTTCATTGCATTACATTAATGCAATAAACACACATTTTTAGTATTTTGTAATATCTATGTACTGTTGCCAAACATATTTATGTGGGTTGCATACAGTTTTCTGCATGGAGGAATTTCTCATGCAAGAAATTGAACTGGTTCCTGTTTGCAGATCCTGTGTTCAGCTCCAGCTATAAAATCTGTAACTACAAATCAGTTACCATTCAAGGACAAAAAGCAGCTGAATTTTACAGTCTGAAATCAATGGATACTGCACTGCATTCTCTGTAATAGCAAGAGATTTCTTAGAAGAAAAGATTCATCAGAATGCAATATAGAGGAAAGGATGGACACAAAATAAACATCACCAGTTTTGTTTGTAGATCTGAGCATATAAATAGGTTCTGACAAGTGTATTCTCCCTCCAGATGTTTCATGAAGATGCTACAGGAGGATGGCAGCTGGTGGATGTTGATGTGAATAAGCCTCAGGGCAGAGCTCCAGCATGTCTGCAGGTACAATGTTGCTTTTTAAATAAAGCTATCAAAGTAGCAAACCAAGTGGGGATCTTGCTTTTGAAGTTGACAGTAAATTAAAATTCCCCATAGCTACAATTTAGGTTTAGAAACTGCTCTAAGTTTAATGTGTATTACCTGTTTTTTGTGTGCATTTTCTGGGTTCTGTAAAATAATTCCCGTTCTCTGAATCTGCCTGTCTCCACACATCCATGGAGACGGAGACGTCTGTCCAACCCTTTTTATAAGAGATGTATAGACATAATTATGACTGGAATGTTAGAGGAAAATCAGTTTGTTAAAATGTAGTTGATTGTAGGATGTATGCCTTCTCCTGTTCTGAGAACAGTATGAAGGATATCAAAGATTTTAGTACCACTATGCAATGTATGAATAAGATGTCCATTTTAGAAGTATCTTACCATAGTGGAATATATGAAAGAAAAAAATATAAAGAAGAAAACAGAAGAAAATCATCAGGCATCTATGTCTGGGGACTAGAACTTGAGATATGTGTAATCATGTAGGTCCTTGGGCAAGCATTGTGAATTTTTCTCTTCATCTGGAACATGTCATGTGCAATTCTCTTACACTACCTCAATTCTAATGTATTTCTTACAGCGTGTGAATTGTGGAGACTTAGGTCTGTTTAAAAGCTAATGGAAGCTTGAGTACTGGTCTAAATGAACAATAAGAATGCCCAAAAATTCAATATAAATTCAACTGTGATAATGTCAAATTCATGGGTGTTCTATTAGAAGACACATTTTTGCATGTGCTAGAGCTGGTTTCAGATTTAGTAGTTTCTTGTAGTTCCTCACCTATGTCAGTGGGCCCTTGGTATCATCAATCTGATCTAGGATGGTAATAAAATATTTTGTTTTCATAGATGAAGCTGCTGCTCACTCCAGCAATAATCTTTGGACACAAATATCTGAGTTAGCTTCAGTTGGTCCATGTTAGTGCTATACCTACTCATTTATTATTCCATTAAATTATAAAATAAATGGTTTTATTTTAAAAACGTTCCTTTTCCCCTACTTTTTTATATTTAGATTTACAAAAATAAATTGTTTTTCTTCACAATGTGTGTATCTAGCCCAACACCCTGTTTTCTATGAAACTACCTTCCTAATAGATCCTGTTTTCTATTCAATATTCTCTGTTTTGTTGTTCAGTCACTTCCAACATTTTATGACCCAATAAAGGATGTCTGGTGTAGTTTTATTCCTTCACTTGCCAATCCTGTCTGCCAGGAACTCCTTATTTGAATTCTTGCGATATTGTTTGCTTTCTTCTTTCTTAAGTTAGGGCTTAACAAGAAGTTCATGGTGTATGCCTCAGTCATTACCAGATTTTATTTTGTTGAGTAAATGGAGTTCCTCCAGCTTTTATTGCAAAATATATAGTCAGTTTTATACTGATACCCATTTGGTGATGCCCACGTGTATAGAGTTATCTTTTAGATTGTTGGAGAAAAGTATTTGCAACGTCTCCTAATATATGGTAAAAGCAGTTTATCACATTTTTTTAGTGCAGCCAGTTCTATTATTTTTTTACATACCTTTCCCAAATGTGTGCTAACTTATACAGATTTGACAGATTATGGCATTCTCATGTAAAATAACTCCATGACAGATTTCTGTTGCACCTCTACTTCAGAGCAGTGTTCAGAATTAAAAGGATAGACCCAACTTGGGTTAAAATGGCAGATTCCCTTGAGGGATGCTGGGTTGGGAGCAGTATAAGGAATTCAGCCATGCAGTGATGCACATTACATCAGAACAGTGGTTAAAATAAGTTCCAGATTATACACCGATTTGTACAATCAGTGTCATATGCAGAATCTGCACTTGGGATACATTGCAGTGAATGGCAGAAGGGAAGAGAAATTGCTGTTAATGTTTTCATTAGTCCTTCTCTGGCTCCAACATTTTAGGTGACTTCAAAACATCTGCAGATTAGATGCCTCTGTAATGGCCTCAAATTGATATGAAGAGGCTGTAGAAAATTAGTATAGGCTAATCTTAAATCATGACTAATGCATGCTGAGAATTTTATATTTGCTTTTATATGGTTTCTTTAGCCAACTCATAAAAAACATCAATCCAAGGCAAACATCATGTACATGAAGAGAACTTCATTTCTGAAAAGAAAGGTATGCCTTGCTTCACAAAAGGGGTAGGAAAAGATGCTTAATTGAACCATGGCACTTCAAAGCACAAACCCAGCAGAACTGCAGTAATCAAATTACCAGGTACATGTCTTCCAGGAAATAGCTTTGATAATGCTTGATTTTGTTCTGCATTGGATGTTCAAGCGAAATCAGTAGGGGGGAAACCCTGTCCAAATAATAAATGCAGTGTCTATTTGGCCTGAGAACTCCATAATAGAAAATGTAATAGAAAATGTAGCTGGAATGAGGAGCTCGTATATTCAATATCTGTATCCATAACTATATCATTCACACATGGCATAGAATTCTCCTGGAAGAGCCCAAGCATTTCAACTTTGGCTTGGATCAGCGTGCTTAGTGCCTTGCTGGGGCAAAGAGGGGTGGCCTGTTGGCTAAGGCAGCAGTGCAGAAACACTCCTTTTCCATCTGAACAGGCCAGAAAAAGGTGAGAAGATTTACCCATTCGGTTTTGAGCAACCAGAGCCAAGCTGTGGCCAGATTTGGCAGTGGTTGTCCAGCAGCATATCCCCGACTATACTCTAAGTCACCTGGGCCATACTCTAAGCCAGGCACTGACTCACCTGAGTCATGTTGGGATGATTCCCTGGGTTTCTTCACCCAAGTGAGACTCACCAGTTGAGACTCTATATGGCTCACTTGGTGGTCTCTTCGACTTATTAGGCAGTACCTAAGTGAGTCCCTTTCTCAGTTGCAGTGAGATTCATACACCATCCCCTCCATAGTTCTCCAATCTTAGCCCTACTTAGCATCATCACACCATCGCTTGGCTGCCAGAAAGTGAAATACCACTTTTCATATGACTGGGTTTATGTATATAGCCAGCAAGAGAAAGCAGGTAATTAAAGATGCTGGTAATACAAAAGGGAGCCAGTTTGGTGTAGGGGTTAAGGCATCAGGCTAGAAACCAGAAAATTATGTTCTAGTCCTGCCTTAGGCACAAAGCCAGCTGGGTGACCTTGGGCCAGTCACTCTCTCTCAGCCCTAGGAAGGAGGCAATGCTGTGATGGAATAGAATTATGAAGGCCAGGCTCAGGGAGATAAGCATGTTCTTAGTTCACCAGAGGAGCGTGGGAAGTTCAAGAGGATGAGGCTGACACCTCCCTAAGGAATTCACGGTGTTCTGGCTGGCTGGCTGGCTTGGGAGCTAGGTTTCAGTCTGGGGAGATTTTCTGTCTAGAGGTTGTAGCTAATAAACACAGTAGAACTGAATTTGCATCGTCTCTTGGAGTTCTTTGGGCTATACCTAACAAATGCTGAGCCACTTCTGAAAAAAATCTTGCCAAGAAAACTGCAGGGACTAGTCCAGGTAGTCACCAGGAGTCAACACTGACTCAAAGGCAAAAAAAAAAGGGGCAGGGATGTATATGTGCATACATGAACATGAACATGCACTCTTATGCTTTAAAAAATGTTGGTCATGCGATGCTGAATGTAAATACAAAGAGATCCTATCTGGAGTTTCAAGTACTAATATGACTGGCATATGAGTTCAAGGGTCTGCACGCACACTCAGTGCATTCAAGTAAATCTTCATCTTCAAAGGCACTCTGAAACCTTCATGTTCGGCAAGACAAAAGAGAATGCATAGAATTCTCTTTCGCTCTGTATTGGTTCAACTGGCTGGCTGTACACTAGCATTTCTGGTGCTTTTGATTTTGAGTGCATTTGAAAAAACTAGACTAACAAGGTTGCATTTGCCTTATTGACTTTTTGGCATTCATTACTTTCTCACGTCCCATTTGCGTAGACTTGAGAGCATGGTTTAAAATGCAAAGATGCTATGCTGAGGAAAGGTGGTGACGTGTTCGTCTACAGTTCTTCTGTCCCTTTGCTGCTTCGAGTGTAAAAAGAGCCTTTCTAACATTTTTGCTGAGCAAAGGCACATGCTCTTTTTTGTTCTGGGTTGCTGAGTATACTAAGATATGCTCAAGGAGGCAGGAAGGAGGGCTGGTGAGGTTTCCTGGCATAGTATTTACCTGCCATTCTTTTGCTTGTTTTCATTCCAACAAGCAGAAACTGTGCTCTCTTTGGTTTGAGGCAGCCAGACAGTGCCCGTCTCTCTCCTCCCGCCCCCGTCCCCACCCCTTCCAAATAAACCATGCTAAATCTGACTATTACAAGGTTTAGGCAACCTACATTAACAGTATAAAAAGAAGAAAAATGTGTCCATGCATGAACTGGCATTCATTGTTCAGTCTGACCTTCAGGAGGTTGCCCTGCCCTGCCTGGTATTGTGTAATTGAAATAAATGTGGAAGATTAGCCTGTTCTTTTTAAAAAAAAATACACGCCTTCGGCTTCACATTCCCATCAGTTAACACCCCTACGTGACAAAGAAAAAATGTCAGAATGTTGGAGAGAGAAAGAGAGAGAGAGATGAATTTTCTGTAAATGGGTGGTTTTCAGCATGGATTGTTTGCTATCAGTTCTTTTGATGAAAAACAAGGGAGCTCATTCTCTGGCTAGAATGTTAGAAACAACTCGAGTGTTGCTCTTCTGGATACAGAATGCTCCAGGAACACAGCTCACTTGGAACATTCGAAGGAAGCATTCCACAAGGGGCTGTTTTGTTCTAAAGAAGACACATACCTAAAGAAGTCTTACATACCCTGTAGTTCAGATGCCAAGGATAGGGGTGGCATATTTCATTCTCAAGAACTGAACCCAGTTAAAGATTGTCCTTTATTAAGAACATATCATTCATACTGATATATAGATATCAACACATAGATCTCTGTATAGGTATAGATATATACACACACAAACTGTCAAGTAACTCATATGGAAACGTTATTTGCTTTTGCTATTATCGCTGGAACACCGTATAAGTACCATAAATTGCTGCTGCTGTTAAACTGCAGTTGTGTGTCTCAGGAAAATAGTTAATTTAAACTCCAGGTTTCAAAGGATTTCTTTCTCTGGCTCTGTTGCAAATAATGTATTCTTTTTATCTTATACGATTAGCTGTTGTTGTTATTTCTACTCTTGTTAAAGGGAAGGGAAAACTCAGTACTACACTACTGCTTCTTCTTTTTGTTTCTGTTGCCAAATGTATTTTTGATAACATGTATAGAACGTGCTTAGTGTGAAAAGTTATACCGAAAGGTGTCTAGCAGGTGTCTACCCAAGATTATTTTCTCTTGTAATAACCAGCAATATAATTTGTTACCTGGGTTACTGACAGGCCTTTCAAAACCTCGTCCAGCTATCTCTCCAACAAATCATATAAGAATAATGCATAATCCAGATTTTGAGCACAGAAGGTTAAGAGGAATTTTATGCTTGCCAGTTTCGGCCCCTTATCTATTGAGTTGCAAACTTTCATGACAATGGACTGTTTAAGTCATTTCAAAATCAAGTCATTGATGACTTTCAAATATTAGAGGCAGCTGAAATTTAGACAAAGCTCAAATTCCCATGAGTTAAAATTTCAGAATATGCACTTTGGGGGAGAGATACTTTTTGGTTAAATCAGTAAGTGTGGTATGTATGTATGTATGTATGAATAAATTTCCCAGAACTACTTTCCACTCAACTGTAGAAAATTAAGTAATCAAAGGAACTCAGTAAGGGAACCAGTCTCTTGTTATACACTACAGTACTGGTATCTGTAGCTTTTTAAACCAGGAACAGTCCTGGAGCAACCCTGACTGCCTCTGAGTTCATTCATGGGAGTATTACAAGGGTATTGCCCAATTTATTAAGAACTTAACCCAACCCCTTAAAAATGTAGGCAACTCAGCAAAGCAAAACCAAACCAGTATGGGAGAAATAGTTCTTACATTTTTAACTATATTGGCACAGTTATGACTGAATTACAGTGAGTCAAGAGGGATAAAGGTTACAACATTCATGTAAAAAAGATTTCATGTGAGCTGCCTAGAGTCACTTATATAGTGAGATGGGTATACAATTTGATAGATAGATAGATAGATAGATAGATGGATGGATGGATGGATGGATGGATGGATGGATGGATAGATAGATAGATAGATAGATAGATAGATAGATAGATAGATAGATAGTTAAAACTGGGCACAGCATGCTTATTAGAGTTAGCAAAGACTGCACTCCAGCAGATGAATAGACCAGCTATGTGAGAGGTGAATTGTAGGTTAAGGAGGGAAAGAAGAGTAGGAATGAGATGATAATATTCTGTTTCCTCTCAGAATTCCATTATGTCAGAAATTGCAAGGGGAGTGGGGGGAGGGACCAAAATATTTCTTTCACAACAAATAATATTGTTCAGATTAATTGAGCTTCATCTGACTCCAGGTTGTTGCAATATCTATGCCATTACATAAAGCTAGATTAAACGGATGTTTACTTGCTTATGTGTGTTTATTTAAAAAAAAAGAACTGCTCCAGAGAAATAATTTGGGGACACTTACTTCAATTTATTTTGTTCCAACAATTGTGGCATAGCCTGACACCTGTTTATTCTGTTTATTCAATCCACTGTGGATATCCAGTTTGCTGTTACGTTGAGGGGCTTTTGAGGAACAGCCAGAAGCTGTTGCTGGAGGCAGTTTCCTCAGTCTCCTTAATGGTATGACTGGGTCTGACCAAAGCAAGTCTACAGTCCACTTTACAGGTGTTGGAAAAAATGGAAACTGCAGACATCTGCATTAAAAAAACACAAGCTTCATCTTCCTATATATAGAGACAGTATACTAAACATATTTTTTCCATTTCTCCCTGAAGGATGGATGGATCTGTACATTGTTCCTTTTACAACACTGTTGTTCTTGGGTAGAACTGACAGAACAGACTTATATAAGTCTACCAAACGTAAGCCCAGTGAGTTTGGTGGGTCTTGTTCCAAGGGGGGAGGGGGTGTGGATGGATGCATGGATGGACAGACAGAATTGCAACCTAAGTATCTTTTACTTGGTAGTAGCCATCTTTAGTTAGCCACCCTTCATTAACCTTGTGATTTTGGTGTAATGCTCTCTCATAGCTGTTCAGGATGATTTTCTTAAGCCAGAAACAATGGATGTAACAAATATGCACTACATATCTGTACTAAGGTTTTCATTTTCATTTACTGCATCTTGATTACCATTCTTGTTCAGAACTGACACCAAATTTCATGTAAAATGAAATCTGAGGTATGTAGCGGTCTGTTTGGGCAAAACAGCTACAAGAATTTTGAGAGATGTTTAAGGAACTGATATAGCATATGTCCCCATATCTCCCTCCCTTGTTCCCTCTCTTTGAAAACAGCATTCTAGTTTTTCTCTGTAGCTTTCCATTTTATCCAAACCCATCATCCGTGGTGTCTAACAAATGCAACCATTTTTGTCAGCAGCACGCTTTGATTGCTATAATTGCGTTAAAAGTCTAGGGGACCCTACACCGTGATTGAAACGCCTGTTTGCAGCTTGATGAGATTTGAAATATTGGACATAGTTAACCTACAGATCAAGCTTTGTAGAAGAAATTAACATTTAATCGTAACGGTACTGCTGAATTCTCCTAAAATCCAGCATGACTCAAAAATAGTTTAAAACTACAAATGGCTGCCAGGTAAACCAGTAGATTATCTCAGGGTTGAAAAGAATTCTAAAATTAAGAATATTTGTTCCAATTAGTATGTATTATGTATGTATGTATCTTTACAGGGCTTATAGTCCACTCCAGGCAGCCAGCTCTGAGCAGCCTATAACCCTGTGAATAAATAAGCTTTATTTATTTATTAAAACTATAAATTATATTCTCTGCTTATCAGGTGCTCAAGGCAATGCACAGTTTATTCACTGCATAACTGCTTTCATGCTTTTTACTGTTTTTGCTTTCTCTGAACATATTTAAATGGTCTACTTAACTCACAGTAACGGATATACATTTAAAAAGATGAAATTATTGCTTGCATAGGAAAGATGTGGAGATTCTTTTTCATCCCCAGATTTTTTTTTTTTAAAATATTTAGTATATTGTAATTCTCCCTGGCCTTTCATATTTGTGAGTTACATGATTTTCACAGCTCTAAAATGCAAAAACTAAATTTGGCAAGGTAGCAACCAGTGGTTCTCAGGCTAGATAGGACATTTATGTAAACATAACTGTGCCACTAAACCACAAAGCAAACTACCAAATATCCACTAACTCAGAAGTAGGAAGAAAAAAAAGTAGAGTACAGACTTTCAGTCCTTTGCACTGTACAGAGCAAATTATGTGTGCGTATGTGACTCCATTCTTATTTGCAAGAAAGAGTCTAATCTAGCAAAGTCATGTCTGAATTTTCGGCCAAGTAAGCTTGTTCCTGAACAAGTATCTGAAGAGCTGAGATATAGCGCCAAACCCACTGTGAAGTCTGACAGCTTGTTCTGACCTCTCCTATTTCCAGCACTCTGGAAGCCTTATCTACAGAACAAGGATTAAACTCTGGCTACATATACAGGTGAAACTTGAAAAATTAGAATATCGTGCAAATGTTCATTTATGTCAGTATGGCAACTCAAAAGGTGAAACCAATATATCAGATAGACGCATTACATGCAAAGCGAGATATGTCAAGCCTTACTTTGGTATAATTGTGATGATTATGGCGTACAGCTTATGAAAACCCCAAATTCACAATCTCAGAAAATTAGAATATTACATGACATCAATAACACAAGGATTGGAAATAGAACAATATCGGACCTCTGCAAAGTATAAGCATGCATATGTACTCAGTACTTGGTTTGGGCCCCTTTTGCAGCAATGACTGCCGCAATGCGGCATGGCATGGATGCTATCAGCCTGTGGCACTGCTGAGGTGTTATGGAAGACCAGGATGCTTCAATAGCGGCCTTCAGCTCCGCTGCATTGTTCAGTCTCATGTCCCTCATCTTTCTCTTGGCAATGCCTCATAGAGTCTCTATGGGGTTCAGGTCAAGCGAGTTTGCTGGCCAATCAAGCACAGTAATCCCATGGTCATTGAACCAGGTTTTGGTACTTTTGGCAGTGTGGGCAGGTGCCAAGTCCTGCTGGAAAATGAGTCAGCATCCCCATAAAGCTCATCTGCGGAAGGAAGCATGAAGTGCTCCAAAATCTCCTGGTAGACGGCTGCGTTGACTCTGGACTTAAGCACAGTGGACCAACACCAGCAGATGACAGGGCTCCCCAAATCAGCACAGACTGTGGAAACTTCACACTGGACTTCAAGAATCGTGCATTGTGTGCCTCTCCAGTCTTCCTCCAGACTCTGGGTCCTTGGTTCCCAAATGAGATGCAAAAGTTGCTCTCATCAGAAAAGAGGACTTTGGACCACTGGGCAACAGACCAGTTCTTTTTTTCTGTAGCCCAGGTAAGACGCTTCTGACATTGTTTGTTGTTCAGGAGCGGCTTGACAAGAGGAATACGACATTTGAAGCCCATGTCCAGGATCCATCTGTGTGTGGTGGCTCTTGATGCACTAACTCCAGCCTCAGTCCACTCCTTGTGAAAGTCCCCAACACTTTGGAATGGCCTTTTCCTGACAATCCTCTCCGGGCTGCAGTCATCCCTGCTGCTTGTGCACCTTTTTCTCCCACACTTTTCCCTTCCACATAACCTTCTGTTGATGCGCTTTGATACAGCACTTTGGGAACATCCAACTTCTTTTGCAATTACCTTTTGGGGCTTTCCCTCCTTATGGAGGGTGTCAATGATGGTTTTCTGCACAACTGTCAGGCCAGCAGTCTTTCCCATGCTTGTGATTCCTACTGAACCAGCCTGAGAGACCATTGAAAGGCTCAGGAACCCTTTGCAGGTGTTATGGATTCATTAGCTGATTAGAGTGGGACACTTTGAGCCTAGAATATTGAACCTTTTCACACTATTCTAATTTTCTGAGATTGTGAATTTGGGGTTTTCATAAGCTGTACGCCATAATCATCACAATTATACCAAAGTAAGGCTTGACATATCTCGCTTTGCATGTAATGCGTCTATCTCATATATTGGTTTCACCTTTTGAGTTGCCATACTGACATAAATGAACATTTGCACGATATTCTAATTTTTCGAGTTTCACCTGTACTCTTGCAATCCTACTAACTTCGTCAACATGCCTTCTCTAGATCTGGCCATATTGGACAACTACCAAGCTGTCTCTAATTTCTGTTTTGGGGAAATATTGCTGAGATAGTTGTAGGGAACCAACTACAGACCACTGTAGAGGAAGCAGATTTTCTGACCTTTCCAGTGTGGTTTCAGACCTTGGCATGGGACTGACACACACTGTTCACATTGGTGGTTGACCTTTGCCAGGACCTGGATAGGGGAGTGCATCCCTTCCAGTCCTATTAGACTTCTCAGTGGTCTTTAGTACCACTGACCATGGTATCCTTCTGGACCATGTACAAGAGTTGTGGTTTGAAGCATTGCTCTTCATTGGTTCAATAACTTCCTGAGTGATGCTAGTGATGCTATGGTGGCCTTGTCAGGGCATGCAGGATGGGATGAAGGAAGCTGAAGTTCAATCCTAGTAAGATGGAATTATAGTTGACCTACTGGAATTATTACTGACCCACTGCTATTTTTGGTCTACTCAGAGTTGACACTTAAGGGGGAAGTACTGAGAGAGCAGATCCATGACTTGCGGGTCCTCCTGAATCACACCTACTGCTTGATGGGCATATGTAGGTTGTGGTCAGGAGGATCTTGGCCCAGCTCCAATTGATAAAACTGGTTCTAATCCTATATTCTAGTAGCTAGCCTTTAATGAATTGTAACATGTACAGGTAGTCCTCATTTAGCAACTGATAAATGACTGTTCACAGTTACAACGGTAATGAAAAAGTAACTCCGACCAATGCCCACTTTTATAACCTGTGCAGCCTCTCTCTCTCTCTTAGTCACATGTTCACTGTAATGGTGCCTGACTTGGGTTTTTTCTTCCCACACCCCCCACACCCCCCTGCAGAGCAGAGAGCAAGCTATCTCTTCCTGAGCTGCTTTTCTCTGCAACACAGCACATCCCTAGAAAGTGCTAACTGCAAGTTAACAAGCTCAGCTCTGTGACATTAGTTGATTAGAACCCTCCAGCCAGCTGGTTCTGCTTCCTGACACTGACAAGAACCTAATCAGTTTCACACTGAAGGCTTTTGTTTGCCTCCTAAGCGGCTCCTGGCTTGCAGCCAAGAGAGCCTTAGGCAAACAGCCAGAACTAGCGCATTCCTTTCAGTGTGTATTCCCCATTGTGTGCCTGCTTACTCTCTTATAATCCCTTCCTCTCCAATGAATGTAAATACAAACATTAATTATCTTCTTGCTAATTATTCCAGCACCAGAGTGAGCATTCCAAAGGGTGAGGGAGTGGAGAAAAAGGGAGATTTGCCCTTTTACCTGGCTTCCTTGTGATTTGAATTCCAGAAACTTTCCGTGCCATTTGGGCTCACCCAGCTGTTTGGGGTCATATCCTTCTGACACTATAAAGCAAAGGAAAGCTGAAGTAAAATCATAAACACGGTCATTGTCACATGGTTTTCATTTAGTGACCACTTCACTTAATGACCAGGTTACCAGTTCCAATTGCTGTTGCTAAAGAAGGACTACCTTGTAGAAGACATGTTTAGCTTGCAGAGGAGCTCCCACTACAATGAAGGAAAGTTCTACAGATCATGCTTCTCTGATGGGGGCAGGCAGGGGTGGTATTCTGTGTACAAAACAGAAATCATCTTGGATACACACCACCCAAAGCTTCCTCATTTTTGGTCAGTGCTCCCAGCAAAAGGGAAAACCTATTGGCATACGATCTTGTCTCCCATGAGACTGAAACTTTAAACAAAAAGAACAGTTCCATAAAACAGTAGTTGTAATAATAACCTGTGATATTGAATTATATTGTTTATCAGCATTTATACTGTTTGTTATTTCAAGTACAACTCCTTGTAGACAAGAACATTCATACATTCAAGCTTTAATCTATGCAAGCCATGTTGTTCAGTCGTTAAATCATGTCCGACTCTTTGTGACCCCATGAACCATATCGCGCCAGGCCTTCCTGTCCTTCACTGCCTCCCTGAGTTTGCTCAGTTTCCTGCTCATTGCTTCAGTGATGCTATCTAACCATCTCATCCTCTGCCGTCCCCTTCTCCTTTTGCCTCCAATCTTTCCCGGCATCAGGGTCTTTTCCAAAGAGTCCTCTCTTTGCATTAGGTGACCAAAGTATTTGAGCTTGAGCTTCATTATCAATTATCAATGCAAGCCATAGAATATTCCTATAGAGTTCAGTGGTTGTCAAAAGGATCACAACTTCAGCCTTTTAAGTGCTCTCAAAAAAAAAAAACACCTCCCACGATTTGCAAATAAAGAAGGAAATTCCAAGCCAGTTTACTGTATTCTTTTTAACACAACGTTTTGTTATTTCATCCAGAAACACATTAACAATCTGAAATCAAATCTTTATTACGGTCATAGACCAGCATAAACACATTAACAATTGTATTTGCTCTGATTATTGTCTGAAACCGCTGCAGAACTCTCCCGTCTTGTCCTCACAGCTCTATTCATATTTCATAGGTGGGCTAATTTTCAAATGCAGAGCGATCAAGTATACTGATCAGTGCAAATGGCACATTATTGCCCTAAATAATAAATGTTGAAATTCTTTAACGCATGGTCCTTTTAAAACATGTATATCATGTGGCCTTTGAAGTTTTTAACAATTGGAAAAATAATTATTTCCCTGCAGCGAGCCTCCACCACCCCAGCAGAGTAGGTAATCCTTCCATTTACTTGCAGCTGAATAAAACTGATTTTGATTACTTTAAGTTTACATAAACTGCATTCTGTGAAACAGTCTGATTTGGGGAATCATTATGCATCCTTCTTCAGAAACCCTCCTGTCCCCTACATACATTATTGCTTTGAATCCTCACATTGGAGGAGGTAGCTAAATTGCCTTGATTTCTTTGAAATAATAATCTTTTATATGTGGGCCTGTTTTTATTTCAGGACAATACTAAGAATTTTCTATAGAAAAGAATGAGTTATTTAAAGTGACACCATAGCAACCTCAAATTACTGATCAGAATTGCTACTTGAAGCTAAAAAGGAGGTGGTGTGAAGACGATCTGAGTTTCAAACTCAGAAGTGCTTGGATTATTTGAAAAATATTATCTCCCGATCGTTCTACTCTCTAAAAACTTTCATGCTAAAATCCAGATGCACATCCAGCTACTCTCTACCAATTCCCTTCCCTCACTTGCAAGTGACAGGAGAAGAAGTGGTAGAAAGAAATCAGTTTTCTCTGTGTGTGTGTCTGTCTCTTTCCCTCTCCATTTTCTTCATTCTGAGGATTTAGATATTTTACTCCCAAGAGATAAGGTAGTTTTCTTGATTTATAGTCTCTCTTAAGAATTAGTCATCCATGGCTACCAGACAGCTCCACCGACTTGGCACCTAGGTCTCTAAACAGTGTCGGAGCACAGAATTTGATGGAGCATGGTTGGAGTACACAGCTGATCCAGTATACTGAGGCGTGTAAAGGAAGAGAAAAATGTCCCTAGACAGCCTAAACTTGAGCTTTAGGTGGCAGTGATGTTTCACAAGTTTTTTCCTCTCATAGAAGCTTCCTTATCCTTAGTCAGGGATTGCAGGCACATTTTAGCTGGAATTACATTAGGGAAGAAAAGGGGTTTCCGTGGCATATCTATCCAACCGTAATTGTTTTGCCTCAATTTAGTACAGTTAAGTGCATTTAGATTACTATGATTTTATTGAAATCTAACCTATATACCCTTGCATTCTAGTCAGCTCCTTATTACTTTGTTTAAAGGGAAGGTATGATGGCTGCTAGATTGAATGCTATTTCTACCAACATGCAGTAACTCCATCCCCAGCAGTTGTTCAGCAACTAGCTGGAACTGCTGAAGTCCGTGCCTGGCTACTTGCGTACATAACAGTCTGTTTAAATGTGTAATAGGCTGATTTCCTTCTTACCAAGCCTGTCCTAGGCTCTGGACGTGAAACAATTTCTGTTTGCTTTGGTTCTGTTCAGCTTGTTTTGCTCCTGAAGGAAGTTAGAATTTGCTTAGATTCAGTTCTTTTGCAGAGACAATCTGCTAACAATGTAGCACCTTAATAACTAACAATAAATGTGTTAGCCTTTAAGGTGCCATAAGTTTTTCTTGGTGTTGAATATGAGATAATTTTGCTACTTCTAACATTTGTTAGGAAGAGGAAAGTATCTTGGGTGAAATTAAAAATAAAGACGTTTAAAATGTTAAGAACAGCATTTGTTTAAGTTAGTGGCAAATTTCTAGTCATCATGCAGGACCCCTCAAAATTCTTACACAAGATTAGACTCTCTAATTGAAATTTGTAGTTAAGAATTTTTGAAAAAAATGTACAACAGAGTTTTCTCATGGAGGAATTTAGTCTATAGCATGAAAAGTATCTTTGGTAAATATAATTGTTTATAAAATGCTCTGAAGTTAACTTCAGTAGATACCTTTATATGGGGGGGGGGGGGGGGGGAGGTGGAATTGCTACTCCCTCTAACATTTTGGCCAGGAACAGAAGTTTAAAAATTGAGTGGTATCTATATAGATTCAAAAAAATCTAGGTTCCTTAGATAAAGGCCATATCTCTATTTCTTTTAGAGAGATTTTTCTCATTTGTAGTGGATTGCAAATTGATCACAATGAGTTTTTGGGGAGAGGATTCTAAGAGTAGATCAGCAGAAATCCTGTGAACCCAACAATGGTTGCATAGTATTGTAGCATATACTTGATGCTTTTATCACTTGAATAAACCAGAAGATGGACCTTTATCTGTTCTCAAGCTTGCACCAAGACATTTGACCTCTGCACATTAACCTAAGTGCTTCATCATCTGCAACTCCTCAGAAACCAAGGAACTAAATCCATCCTACAGATCTGCTCAATGACATTTGTGATGGATTGTGCCAGCAGACAAAGTCACCTGCTAGGTGAAGATTAATCAGACTTTTTTTAGTAAAATCATTGAAATTGGTATAGCATTCCTGCCCAGATTGTGAAGAACCAAACAATGAGATGATTGGATAAATATTTGTTCATAACCAATTAAACATTTCTGGCTCCATCTCATCTACACACCAATGATTATCTTCTAATCCCCAACTAAACACTAGATCCAAGTAAAGGCCTGCCATAACTATTAGGACCAATATTATTTGAGAAAGGCTCATGAAAATCGTGACTATGAAATCCTGAATTACACTACACAAGATAGGGTATGGATCTAGAAGCAGTAACCATGGAGTTTTAATGCCATTTCTGAGATCAGCTATTCATTAAATTGGTACACCAAGAGAATCCCTGTCATATTTTAGGAGGCATTCTAAACACCAGTTACAAGCATACAAATCTGTCATTTAACCAAAGAGGATGAAATCCTTATAGATCAAAACTGTCCTCCCCCCTCACTCGTCAAGTACTTATGTAATTGTTTAGGTGACATAATTGAGAGTCTCACTTCATCACCATCCTTGTAGCCATATCTCCATTATGCAAGTAATATCAAAGTGTTAATCAAGAATAAGGTTATTGATTGTAAATGTATCTTCATTTTAAATGACCTGCCATTCACAAGCAAGATATTCAGACCCAAAGGAACTGCAGAACAGCAATCAGGATTACCATGATAGAAAGGCGAGTGTCTGTGATGAAATCATTGTCTTCTGGTCTGCCATTTCTGGCCTTCATGCTATAACATCCCCTGCTTTCTATGACTTCTGTGATGATTCCTGAGCCCCATTCATCTGTCTAAAATATAAGAGGAATTTTAAAAGTTTGCTGGAAACAGCATTTCCTAAAGAGAGCAATGCACTGGAGATTACAGTTAGCTTCTAAATTTTTGTTTTGCAATTCATAGTTAATGCTTTCTGTATCAATTTTGAACTTTTGATCAGAATCAGAATTTCTAAAACTTTCACTTTCCTTCCAGATCTGTTTGGCAGCAATTCCCATGCCAAGGTTTTAGATGCTTTAGGGGTTCCAGTGGTTTTTGTAGCTGATTGGTAGAAATTGCTCCTGTTCTTATCTTCCTAACTGCAGCACTCAAAAAACAAACGAAAATTATAACAATTCTTCCCTGGCTTCTTTGGTAATCTGATTGACAGTTGCTCTTGTTATTTATGCCAAAACCAGTCAATAGCCTGAAGCCAAAATCTCCTGCTTCCTTCTGCTGTACTGGTAGTGGCTTTCTGGTCATTCAGCAGCCCCTCTTGATGGACCACAAGTGGGAAATACTTGGGAGATGACCAGTTTCTTGGTAATTGGTTAATGTGCTTTAGTGGCTAATATAATAATTGCCACCAAAGGATGGTGAATTGGTGAAGGAAGAATCAGAGATAGTTGGCTTCTCAGCAGAGGAAATAGTGGATTGCTGTATATTCACTGCCTTTCCAATCAGAATGCTGATGAGAGGCTGCAGAACTAAAATATTGCAGCAACTCACAGATTATGGAATTTTGTGGATAGGTCAACTGTATCCAAATAATTGTGTGTTTTTCTAGACTTAATCTATGGACTCTAAAATATGTTACAGTGGGAGACTTCCAGTGAACGCCATGACAAACTGACGTCCCTATAATAGAGGGACAAGGTTGCGGCTGAAAACGGCATCTGAATGCTGGATCCAGATTGCCAAAATCTCTCGAGAAAAGAGAGATCTCAAGATTACCCACATGTACTCCAGTCAGCTGTTTTTTTTGTGAGCAGACAGCAGGAACTATGTTTTTGTGGTCCACCTGCAATCAGCTGGGAGTCATGGGATTCTACTGAGTTTATAGCCACTAATATATACTGTACAGACTCTAGGTTCGACCGAGGCTCACCTTTCAATTTGGATTTAATTTTGTTTGTTTTTGCTGCTTCTTAAAGATTGAGAACCTTCAGATTGGCAAGTCTTATTGAAATCACTGGGGGAGTTTTCTCCAATCCTTTAAAAAAGAAGTTCTAACTATGAGTTTAAAGATTTGTAAAAAAAAAATAAAAAAATTGGGGGGAATATAGAGCAAAAAGGTGTTTAATGTTTATTTTAGAAAGTTTTAAATGGATTAACGGCTCAGATGGACTTGATTTAAGACTTTGAATTTAACTGAAAGAATCCTTAACGTGGGAAAATGTGTATGTTTATATTTGGAAACAACTGATAAGAGGACTTTGACGTTTGGACACTAGAGGGCACTAGAAGGGAATAAATGCATCAATGCCTACTTTAAGAAAGATCTAAGATGAATGAGCTCAAGAAGTAATTATAAAGTTATCTGCTATTACAGAAAAATTAGAAGGTGATATAGAAGAGGAACAAGCTCCATTGAATAAAACTGAAATTGATTTGAATGTAGATTTAAAAATGATAGCCTATAAAAAAGAGATGGAAATAATGGATTTACAAATGAAACTGGATGATGAATTAATAATTTAAAAAGACATATAAATACTAAACCAGAAGAGTGATGTGGGTAACCTCTCTACTTCAGATTTACAAAAGGAACTGTCAAAGATTTCATGAGAAGAGAGAGGGAAAATATGAACAGTGATGTGGATAACTTTTTTATATTGGAATTACAAAAGGGGCTTGACAAAGATGCCAAGGATTCTGAGAAAAGAGATAGAGAGTATGAGAAAGCAGATATTAGAACTTTGTCTGAAGGAACTAAAGATTGTTGGGAGAAAGAAGAAAGAATACAAACTCGGTTTATTTGATCAAGGTTAAAATAAAAGGGTTGCTATTCTTGGTAATGTTTAATGTGTTTTGTTGATTAGGACTGGGTGACAATGAATTAAATATTTTGTTTATTTGAAGAGAGGAAATAAAGGGGATATGTTTAAATAGAAAGGGAGATACAAATATAAAAGGAAGGATTCAAATTGAGTTTAGTAAATATAGTTTACTATATTTATGTTACGTTGCTATTTCTGATAACCCTTAATGGACTTTTGCTGATTAAGATGGAGATATGAGGTTTAAGAGATTGGTTTATAGAGAATGGGTTGAGGTATGGGATGAATAGATGTCTGGTTTTACTTTAAGAGATAGTGATAGGTTGTTAATGTTGATTTTACTTGCTGGGGATACAGGGGAAGGTTTCTTTTTTTCTTTTTTCTTTTTTTCTGCACTTTTTAATTTTTTAAAATATATATTTTTTCTTTTTTATATATATTTTATACTATATAGATTGTATTAATTTTATCTGTACAATATAATATTCAATAAAATTATTATTAAAAATAAAATATAATGCTACAGTGACATAGATTCCATGATAAGTATATCACAGCATTAGCCCATTCAACTGAATCTAAATAGCATTACACCATGCCATCTATTACTGTGGAAATGATTCTAAATATTAAAGGAAACTTATTTGTTTGTTTGTTTGTTTGTTTGTTTATTAAATCTGTCCCCCGCCCATCTCCCCCCAATGAGGGACTCTGGACGGCTCACAACACGTTAAAACAATAAATAAATATACAATTAAAACCTATAACAATACACATTCACAAAAATAAAAGGGAAAAAATCCAGGAGGCCAATGGTTCAAGGCAGCAATGCCAGGCCACTAAGGGACTAGCAAACCCCACACCTGATGTCTTCCCTCCCAACCCCAGGCCAGATGGCAGAGCCAGGTCTTCAGATCCCTCCGAAAAGCCAGGAGTGAAGGGGCCAATCTCACCTCCAGGGGCAAGATATTCTAAATTGTTTGTTTATTATATGCTAAGATCAGGACAGGATTTATTCTGAAATTTTTCTCTCCCGCCCCCCTCCCCAGTTATAAGGAACTCTTCAGATTTGTTGGTGTATTATATCAGGACTGCATAACATACTATATATAACTTACTTATAAGGAGCTTTTGATTGTTGTTGTCTTCAAGCCATATGGATTACCCTGTTCTCTCTGTAACTTTTTAAACATTTAGCCTAGCACTGTAATTAGAACAATAGTTAGTCCTGCATATTTCAAAAGAAAGTGGTTGCTGCTAGCAAGAGATGCATCTTCTGTTCATTTTAGACTTTATCAGTGGTGTGGAGATCAGAGTATCTATCATCTTCTGCTTATTTATTTGCACAGCAGCTGTTCTGCTTGAGATAGACTGTGAATCTCACCTCACAGAATCTTCTAATACAAATTAATCATTTTCTTCCTACTGTTGTTGCATTTGATTATCTCAAAGTATTCTCTGTTTTTATATGCAGAGTTTGTCCTGATTTTTACAAAATACTAGAGTAATTAAACTTTTATTTTTTTTTGGAAGTGATAAAACAGGAGACTCCAATAACAAATTTTGGTAACTGTCTTGCCAGGCCAATGATTCATGTTTCCTAATGCAAATGTGAACTATTGATTTTCAGTCCATCAAAATACTGACCTATTCTTCAGTAACATATAGGACTGAGCAATAGTTTCTTCCACTATCCTTAGCTAGTTGGGCTAAGGATAATGCAATATAAGGCACTTAAATGCAATAATAGGCAATACGTAATTGTATCTTTTAGGACGCAATCCTAAATTGAATGCTGCTAGCAATGAGCCATGTCCCCAAGAATGAAAAAGATTTGCCAGAAGTGTTCTTCTTATGCAGCAGAGTTTTCTCTCTTTCCTCCTTTAAACAGAAGCTAAAAGATTGTCCTTGGAAAAGCCATAAGCATTTCCTTCCCTCTAAAGCCTAATTTCTATCCTCTTTATGGATTGTTTTTTCCAGACTTCATGAGTCTGAAAAAAACAGACTCGTGAGATATGTTTCATGTATGCTCTGATATATAAAATAAAATCCTTCTACGTTAGAAACAGAAAAGCCCAGAGGATAAAATGGAAGACTCTATCATCTCAAATATGTTTTCGTGTGCAATGAATTATTTTAAACATACAGGCTTACATACATACTTATCATTGCTATTACCTTTCATAGTAAAGCACTGCAAAACGGTAAGAAGTAGTAAGACAAAGAAGTTAAAGGCAAGAGAGAAGGGGGCCTCTCTTTTTGGGGACCTCTTCCAACCACAACTTTCCTTCCCTTTCAACCTATTTGTTCATTCATACGTGTGCGTGTGTGTGTGTTACAATTAGATCTTTATTTATTATTATTTTATATTTTATTTGTAGGATCTGTGAGTTCACTTGATGTTCTGCAGTTTGGAGTAGTGCAAATTTTATTAGTATTTTATTAGTATGGGTGGCATAAGGTACAGGCTAATGGGAGCACAAAGGAAGATACAGACTTAAGAAACTACTATGAGGAAACACAGAAGAAAAGGATGAGGCACAAACAGAGATGTATAAGCAAATTTCTATGGCTACAAACACTGCTCTTGGCACAGCACAGGCTCAGTCATACAATGAGAATTAGGCATCTGTATGGCAATCTAATCATTCAAAGGAGTGGTGGTGAAGGTAATTATGAGCAACAACATTTTGATTTGAGTCTGTGCCATTTCCAGAGCAATGTTTTCCCTTCTAAGGCCCAATATTCCATTGTTTTGAATTACTCTACTGGAGTAAGAAGAGGAGAAAATGTTCTGGATCACATTGATAATCACTGAATGTGTAGAAAGGATTGGAGAGCAAGATTAGAAGGCAGAAGATGGCTGATTATAGCAGGTTGTGTTGGAGAAATTTCCCCCTAAAGTTCTCCCTATAGTTTTTTAGCAACGTGGGTCGGATATACCCTTTCACTGAAGCACACGTTGTTTATTACAGCACTGGAAGTGGCTAGAGCAAAAGCTTGAAACAAGGTGGGGATGTAAGCCCTCTATATAGAATTATGCAAATTACAATGTATGTACAATTGAACATACAGCATGATCGATTGGTTATAACATGTGTTGGTGAGGTAAGGATGATGAGATAATTAGGGTGACATGACCAAGACAATGGCCTCTTGAGTTAGACAAAGGCTGTGTTCTTTAAGTAAAGTTGCCATTGACATGTTATTTCTCTAGGCATTATCTCCCATTCATCTTGATTCTCAGCTCTATTCTTGTCTGTTGGTGCTCTAATCATTCTTGTGTCTAAATGTCTCATCAGCTGAGCTGACTGTTTATGTATTCTGGGATAGTGGATTGGGAAAGTGGATTAGAGTAGGCGGTTTGCTTGCCTCAACTAATGCCATCTTTTTGTTTCAGTTGCAAGCAGTGTACTAAACTACATAAAGTTTGCAGTATGTTTTGTAAATAATAAAGGTACAGAGACAAGATATGAGATTAGTACAGGTAAAACTCGAAAAATTAGAATATCGTGCAAATGTTCATTTATGTCAGTATGGCAACTCAAAAGGTGAAACCAATATATGAGATAGACGCATTACATGCAAAGCGAGATATGTCAAGCCTTACTTTGGTATAATTGTGATGATTATGGCGTACAGCTTATGAAAACCCCAAATTCACAATCTCAGAAAATTAGAATAGTGTGAAAAGGTTCAATATTCTAGGCTCAAAGTGTCCCACTCTAATCAGCTAATGAATCCATAACACCTGCAAAGGGTTCCTGAGCCTTTCAATGGTCTCTCAGGCTGGTTCAGTAGGAATCACAAGCATGGGAAAGACTGCTGGCCTGACAGTTGTGCAGAAAACCATCACTGACACCCTCCATAAGGAGGGAAAGCCCCAAAAGGTAATTGCAAAAGAAGTTGGATGTTCCCAAAGTGCTGTATCAAAGCACATCAACAGAAGGTTATGTGGAAGGGAAAAGTGTGGGAGAAAAAGGTGCACAAGCAGCAGGGATGACCGCAGCCTGGAGAGGATTGTCAGGAAAAGGCCATTCCAAAGTGTTGGGGACTTTCACAAGGAGTGGACTGAGGCTGGAGTTAGTGCATCAAGAGCCACCACACACAGACGGATCCTGCACATGGGCTTCAAATGTCGTATTCCTCTTGTCAAGCCGCTCCTGAACAACAAACAATGTCAGAAGCGTCTTACCTGGGCTACAGAAAAAAAGAACTGGTCTGTTGCCCAGTGGTCCAAAGTCCTCTTTTCTGATGAGAGCAACTTTTGCATCTCATTTGGGAACCAAGGACCCAGAGTCTGGAGGAAGAATGGAGAGGCACACAATGCACGATGCTTGAAGTCCAGTGTGAAGTTTCCACAGTCTGTGTTGATTTGGGGAGCCATGTCATCTGCTGGTGTTGGTCCACTGTGCTTCATTAAGTCCAGAGTCAACGCAGCCATCTACCAGGAGATTTTGGAGCACTTCATGCTTCCTTCCGCAGACGAGCTTTATGGGGATGCTGACTTCATTTTCCAGCAGGACGTGGCACCTGCCCACACTGCCAAAAGTACCAAAACCTGGTTCAATGACCATGGGATTATTGTGCTTGATTGGCCAGCAAACCTGCCTGACTGAACCCCATAGACAATCTATGGGGCATTGCCAAGAGAAAGATGAGGGACATGAGACCGAACAATGCAGCGGAGCTGAAGGCCGCTATTGAAGCATCCTGGTCTTCCATAACACCTCAGCAGTGCCACAGGCTGATAGCATCCATGCCACGCCGCATTGCGGCAGTCATTGCTGCAAAAGGGGCCCAAACCAAGTACTGAGTACATATGCATGCTTATACTTTGCAGAGGTCCGATATTGTTCTATTTCCAATCCTTGTGTTATTGATGTCATGTAATATTCTAATTTTCTGAGATTGTGAATTTGGGGTTTTCATAAGCTGTACGCCATAATCATCACAATTATACCAAAGTAAGGCTTGACATATCTCGCTTTGCATGTAATGCGTCTGTCTCATATATTGGTTTCACCTTTTGAGTTGCCATACTGACATAAATGAACATTTGCACAATATTCTAATTTTTCAAGTTTCACTTGTACTACATTAGAGATCTTGCCAGAAGAGTTTCAGTTGCCAAAGGCAGTGCAAATATTTGAACCAGGATGATTTACAGTAGCAATAATCTTATCTGTGTCCCCCACAGAAAAGATCACTAAAATTGACCAGTTCTTATAAAAACCTTAATAAGCAACTGGTACCCCAACCCAGGCTCCCAGCAGGGTTGCTTAATCCGGTACCCTTCTTTTTTTGTTTTCTGAGGCACAGGGAAGAGGATTATTCCATTTCTTCTTATCAGGACATATAGAAACAGCAGCTCCTCCAGAGAACTTGATATTACTCACTTCTCTCTGGAAGCCAAAGCTTAGTTGCCACAGTACTCACTCCAAATATGGGAACGAATTAATGTCCAAATCTGTCTGAGACATGAGTCATTGGAGACACCTAACGCTCCTGTTCTTTGCTATGAGTTATACAGTTGAGTAAATGGCTCCCAATAACAGGTGGTTGTTAACTGTAGAATTATTAGATGTTTGAATACTTTGATGTCATCTATATAAGCATTATTGATTAAATAAGAAAGTTTACTAGACAACATTCCCAATGGTTGTTGATGATTTACAACTTTATTGTTTATGCATTTTCATCACAGGCGTAATTTGTCCTGCTTCATTTGCACTGTTTAGATAAGGACACTTTGTAATTCACATTTATTCCAGAATACTATATGTTGCCACTAAACAAAATAAGGAAAGAGATATTCAAAGTTTCCAAGTTTTACTTTGCCATTTAGGACATTGTTTTTTCTTTCTTATTTACACAGTGTTGGTTTATTATACAAAATATATACTTTTGTGTTAAATCTAGTATATAATCTACTTATCGTGCTTAAGAATATATGACAATATATAAAACATGACATTGGTATAGTTATAAGAGAAATGGGCAATACTTAACAAACTTACAAATTCCCCTTTTACGCAGCATTTTTTAACTGCCCACCTTTTCTAACAAGAAAGCAGTATTACCACAGTTCTTTCCCTATCCCTCACCATTAAGGACTGAGAATTCTGTTCCTTTTACCCAGAGTTTCGTGTCCATTTACTTTACACTTAGCCTATATGATCCTCTGCTTTCCAGCCCTTATACTTCAGTAGGTACAGCTGAAGTTTGAAGTAGCCTGGTAATTGCTCCCTTTTACCGAGTTGCTTTTCTGGCTCTCAGTCCTTATCAGTTCATAGGAGGGAGAAGACAATTACTTGTGGCCAGCCAGCTGGCTACAGCTGGGCTCTGTCTGGGAGACTCAGAAGGCTCTGCCACTCCCTTCTCAGCTGTAGTAGCTTTTGAGTCTCTTTGCTCACTCCACCATCTGTTATGGTCTCACCTCCTCCACACACAGCTAGCTGCTGTAGTCTCCAACTTTCTCTCTTCCACCAACACCCACACCCTGTGCCTTCAGCATGTTTCTTTTGTCTCCCTGCAGCACAGGTGTGGTCCTTTGCTCTCTTAAAGTCCCAGAGGCACAATCCATAAGGAAGGAAAACTCACATCAGCAGCCTTGGGTCTTTCGTTCCACAATATGTTATCATCGGGAGCTGTTTCATACTATTTACTAGGATTTCTTTGTCATTCACATATATACGCAGAGAGACACTTAAATAAATATGCATATACAGTACATACAGAGCCTATGCATACACCAATTCTGAGTTTCTCAGAACCATGTTATAATTGCTGAAAGGCTGAGGAATGGCACATTTATGATTTAATATCAAACATTCTTTGGTTGCTTTGAGGACAAATTTGAATACTTTTCTATATATCTGCAGCAGGAAACAGTATTTGTAAGATATCATAGAGCACTACTTATTAAACTATAATTGTTTCATCTGGGAAATAGTTTTAGAATAGCTTTCCTTGAAAAAAAAAATTCTGACTAAACAAAAGTAAAAGCCAGCTGAAAAATATATAGGAATTATTGTTGAACAAAGAACTTGTTCAGCACAAATTTAAGTGGCAACAAATTAGGCAAGAAAATAGGTTTTCATAAGAAAACATTAAAGTTATCCAGAGAAGACATAATGATTAACAGAGGGAGAGAGATGCTTCGATTCTTCTGGACAGAGAATGGACAGGTTTATAAAGACAGATCTAGAAAGTAATCTGTGAAAATGTTGTCCTACCCTTCAGAATGTACAGCAGGTAGGTTTGATCAGGGTTCCTCAACCTTGGCAACTTTAAGAAGGGTAGACTTCAACTCCCAGAATTCCCCACCCATCTTAAAGTTGCCAAGGTTGAGGAACCCTGGGTTAGATGACAGGCTGTGGAGAAGCTAATTATGACCTTTGAGATTTAAAAGACTGGGGAAGGAATGGGAAAGTACTAGTTACAGCAAAAAAGATAGTAACAATCAAAAGGAAAATCAGCATATTTTGTTGCTTGGATTTAAAAGCTTGATGCAATCTGTAAATTTTTGTGGTTGTTGTTTTGTGCAATTTCTAGAAATGGAGGGGAAAATGTTAAAGAAAACAGGTTATGAAAGACTGTGAAGGCATAATAGCCCGGTTACCTTACCAAAAAAATTATGACAAAGAAATTTTTGAAGGAGTTGAAAATACAGAAAAAATTCTGGGGAGTATTTACTGTGGGCCTGGAAGACCCACATCAGCCAATTCTGGGGAGTATTTCAGAATTGAAACAAGCAAACAAACAAAAAAGGAAGACAGTTGTACCCACCAAGACAATGTGTTTGTGGAAATGCCACAGAATGGTTTCTATTCAATAAATCAGATTATTTTGTAAAATAATAGATAAATGTATTCCAACATATAGAAACACTAACAATTTCAAAGAGTATGAAGATTTATCATAATGAACTCTTTGAAAAAGTCTTAGCAATTCCTATATGCAAGACAGATTTTTAGATCAGTTTGATAAAGAACAAATATAAAAATTGTTATCTCTGAAATTTCACAAAGCATAATAAAATGTTGCAGCAATTGAACTTTGTTCATTTTAATATTCTATATATTTTATAATTCTATAGAAAATGAATTACATAATAGGAAATGTTAACAGCTTAGAAGCAAGTTATTCTTCCTACCATTTGTATCATTTGTTCCTTTGGCACTTGTTGTCTGTTTATTGTCCATTGATTAATCAAACAACCATATCATTGTTCAATCATAACATAGCATCAGCATAGTAAAATAGAGTAAAATTGCTACTAATTTATCATGATATACAAAGTGTTCAATAAAATATTAAAATAAGATTTTTTAAACATTCCCAGTAATATTCTTCTGTCAACTTTATCCAGAGTTGTCCAACTTTATCCAAACTTGCTTGTGGTTTTATTGCTTTAAAATAAATGCATAGAAACTAGGCTTGTCAGTGCAAATTAGTCTGTGCTAACTCTAATGCAGCCTTTATGATGAGAAGCCATGAACTTCACCACACTTAAAACAAAACTGAACTAGATTGTTCCAAAAGTTGCAGTTTTCTTATTTGCAGTCATTCTTCCAGCTCCCATTATTGTAAGTGCAACCGGCATTTACCCTCATTCCATGTGTGTTGTGCTTTGAAACACATACACGGTAATCACAAAAAAGTGCTTATATTAGGAACCGTGAATTCCTTTACTGTGCCATGTCCAACATTTCTATTATTAACTGTAGTACTTTTTGTACTGTACTTTAAAAGATATTTGGAACCTGCTATTTAATTAGTAAGCTCCTGATTAGTATGCTCTTGCACAGCCACCGTTGTCAACAGAACTTGTGCAAACCAACTTCCCTTGCTAATTCTGCTCAGTAGAATGGTATTGATAATACTCCCATTGATGTATCTTCATAAAATGTATGGTCATAAAAAGATTTAAAGAAGAAATTCCACATTTTTAGCCCACTCACCAAATCTCTTCAAAAGCTGCAAATCGTTGTCATCATCTATATCTAATACTGATACTGGAAGATGGTAGATACGTTTTCTCTGCTAATCCAGGCACTATTTCTCATTTATTCCATAGAGAAATTATACAGGGACATGATTTAGATCCAGCTGGTTCACCACTTCTAGCTGTGCTTAAAATTGAGGTCATGGTTCCTACACATTCATATGTTGCTTTAGCTGCAGTTTCTGCTTAAATTAAATGTCTTCCTTTCTATGAATTTTTAGTCTGATCACATTGTATATGCCTTTATTTATTTCCAAAAGCATTTCAATGATTAAACTTAGCTTTTTATAGCTTGATGTTTACTTTTAAGGATACTACATATTTAACCAGCTGCCCAGTATCCTTTAGACAGGGAACAATGTCAACCTGCTTTTAATAAATGATTCCTCCTAAAGTAAACAAAAACTACATTGAGATAAGTCCACACTGATTGCATTAACAATTAATTTGATGTAAGTATGCCAATGATTGCAACTTTTTTTTTCCTCTAGGTGATTATCAAGGGTAAAATAAATACTGGAAATTAGTGCAGCTAATATCGGGTTCAGTTTTATTACACTGAAGAACTTTTTATCATACAGATCCATGGCATTTACATTTCAATACTGCTTTCATCTTATCCCTTAGGGTGTTAAAGAAGTTATTTGAAGGACTTGACAATCTCAGCCAGAGGTTCTATCATGAGAGGAAAAAAAATACCAGCTCACTGTATAACCAGCCCAATCTGGCCCCATAGAAAATTAGCCAATTTTTTTTTTTTTTGCTCTGAAATCTGGAGATCCGGCAAAGCAGGGGAGTACTGATTTGGCAAGTGGTGGAAAGCAGGAGGAGACAGGCAGGATTTCATTAAGCTTAAAATGCCTGAAAAACAGGGAGGCTAATGGCAACCCTTTTAATGCCCTGAGCAGACTAAAAAACTAGAGAAGGCAAGTGACAAAACACGCACAATGGCATCATCATGCAAATGCTCAATATATTGTTACAGATGTTGGGACATACATTCATAATCACAGCATCTACATGATGATGCCCCCCCCCCCCCCCCCCGGTTTGCTGTAGACACCTCTGGCCTTGTTCTTAACTAAAGAGTTCTTAACTTCTCTGAGGCTAACAATACTGACTGGCTCCATTCCCTTAGTGAAAAATGTAATACTTAAAGGGGAAGCCTTTGGTCTATAGCAGCTGTTCTCCGGGACCCTTTCAGGGGGTCCACAAAATCAAATAAATATTTTATTTTAGTTTTTAGTTTTTAGTTTTAATTTCTAACACAGTAAATATCATAGATATAACCCACATAAACCAAAGCTGTTTGGGGTCCTCAATCATTTTTAAGAATGTAAACAGGTTTGCGAACCACTGGTCTATAGTGTGATGGAATGGAATTATGAAGGCCAGGCTCAGAGCAAAAAACATTTTCTTTCATCTCCTGAGGAGCGTGGGAGATACAAGGAAACTGGCACCTCCCTGAGGAATTCACAATGTTGTAGCTGGCGTTACTTGGGAGCTGGGGTTTCAGTCTGGGAAGATTCTTGCTAGAGGTTGTAGCTAATAAACATAGCTGGACTGAATTTACATGGTCTCTTGGAGTTCCTTGGGCTAGGCCTGACAGTAGTTTAATGCCCACCCCTCCATGAACCTTGTCTACAGTGGTGCATTAGCTCTGCTGAATTGGAATCTCTTAGCTAGACTGGACCTCAGCTCGTGGGCTGCAATCAGGGGTTTAGTCTCTTGGACTCAGGGACCTCAGGCATCTCAAACTGTATTGCTGAGACTAAGTCCCTCATCCCTAAGCCCCACTGATGCATTGGAAAACTAGGGTAGCAACTACCTTTAGTGTTAATAGCAAGTCTTCTTTAAACTTTTTTGGTGACATATATAGAAGCTTAGAGAGCCAGTGTGGTATAGCGGTTAAGGTTATGGATGAGGAGTGGGGAAACCCAGGTTCTAGCCCTCTTTTAGGCACCAAAGTCAGCTGGGTGACTTTGGCCAGTCATTCTCTCTCAGCCCTAGACTGGAAAGTCAAAAAACATCTATCTACCAACCCACACTGGACCAGCATAGTAAGTTAGTCCTTAACCTTCAGTGAAGAGGCTTTCATCCTACAGTGGATTGATTCAGGTAGATTAGTAGTAGTAGTATTAATATTAGTACTGTTAGTATTATCAAATCTTAAGATTTGTAGATTTGTTATCTTTTGTCAAGAACTGCATAAATAAAAAGAGATTTGGTTTTTTGTTTGTTTTTTTCTGATTAGTATTTGGGTAGAAGACTGTAAGCTAGGGTGGGGGGCCAAAAAATATATCTCTCAGGAGAAGGCAATGGAAAATCATGTTGGTGTTGTTGCCAAGGAAGCCACATGGATGTGTCCATGAAGTCATTAAGAGTTGAGCTTGTCTTGAAGGAGACCTTACTTTTACTCCTTTTACTTTACTATGTCATATAATCTGTCTCTGGTTTACTAATTCATAGTTCTGACCTACAAACAGAGCAGAAGCAGAGAAGCTTGAAATATATTAGAAGGACACAATATATTTAGTGGTAAGCAGAAGTAACTGAAAATCGCAATGAAGAGAATTAGGATAATATACAGGTTTCTGAGTATGGAAAGCATTGCACTGAGACTGAATATACTACCCACACATTTAATTGTTTTTCTACATTTGTAAAGATTAAAGACATTCTATTAATTTGTAACTTTTAAAAATATGAATGAATGGTATTTCAAAGAGTTTTTTAGATACAGTGCTTCTGGCTGCTAGCTTCCAGAGAATAAAATCATCTCTTTTTTTCCCAAGACAGACATTTCTCAGCACACATATATTTTATCTCTCTGCAGAGAATGATGAGGTCCTCAGTTTTCCATATGTTTATCCTGAGCATGGTGGCAGTGGATGTCATTGTTGCTGCTAGCAATTATTATAAGGGAGAAACTTTCAAGAGCCAGTATGATGAATTTTACCTTGCAGAGGTGAGTCTCCCATTCATTACTGATTTCTTCATATTTCCTGTCAAAAGCTGATATCACCATCATCCTTTATCATCCTTTATTAGTCAATGACCAGTCCATTAAATCACCTTGTAGACATAAGACTAATATTAGTTGTAAAATTAATTAGGTAAACATGTCAGTCAAGAAATAAACTTAACTGATCAGAGTGACTGAGGAATTTGATTAAGTGTGTGGTTATCATCTTCGGTGTCAACATAAAGAGAACAGTGTCATAAGCCTTACTACCTTTCATGACTACTGAGAAGTAGCAAAAAGCTCTTGTGTTGCATTCAGTTTCCTATCTATCTATCTATCTATCTATCTATCTATCTATCTATCTGTCTGTCTGTCTGTCTGTCTGTCTGTCTGTCTATCTATCTATCTATCTATCTATCTATCTATCTATCTATCTATCTATCTTATATAGAGTTTCTCAGGTATTTGTTTACTTTTTATATGACTTACTATATGTAGCTGCCCATCTCACAGAAGTGACTCTGGGTGACTTACAAGGATTAAAAATCAGAAACCCACAACACATAATCCTCAGCACCAGGATAAACAATAACCCCACTCACAGACAAAAAGCACATCAACAACAGCACAGCTCATCTACCACCCGACCCAAATGCTTAGGGAAATAGACAGATTTTCAATGCCTTGTGAAAAGCTACAGAGCTGCGGCCATTCGGATCTCTGGGGGATTGCCATTCTATAGGGTAGGTGCTGCCACTGAGAAGGCACCACTCTGGGATCCAAGAAGATGGCATTGTTTAGTAGAAGGAGCCCAGAGCATACCCTTGTACTAGGTCTGGTGGGGCAAGCAAAAACAATGGGAGAAAGGTGGTCTTGCAGGTAACCTGGCCCTGTGCCATGAAGGGCTTTGTAGGTGTTGACCAGTACTTTGAATTGCACCCAGAAGCCTATTGGGAGCCAACACAGCTCACAAAGCAGCAGTGTTATATGGGCATAACAAGAAGTACCAAACTGCCTATGCCACTGCACTTTGGACTGGCTGCATCTTCAGAGTGCTCTTCAAGGGGAGCCCCATGTAGAACACATTACAGTAATCCAAACGGGAGATGACTAAGGCATGAATCACCATGATATCTGAAAAATTCCCATAGCTGTGCTTAAGGGGAAAAAATCAAGTTTTAAAAAAAATTTAACCAAATGTTATGCAAACCTTTTGATACTTTTAAAAAATCTGATGAGCAAATAAAATGGTAATTAACTGATATACATAATCTAAGAATAAATTATATTTTTAACTCTGTAATTGTTAAATCTTCTCATAATAGAATAGTAAAACAGGTCAACATTATTGTAGATGTTTTGACCCAGATAAAGATTTGGTAGACTTATTTAATATGATTTAGATGATGATGGAGAAGATGATTGGGGGGCTTGTTTCAAGTTACACATTTTAACATTGTATGCTACCACAAAGCTTTTTAACCAATAATGATTTGATTGACTATGTGCCATCAAGTCATTTTCAACTCCTAGCAACCACATAGATAGATTTTCTCCATGATGATCTATCCCTAACCTGTTCCTTCAAGTCTCCCAACAATGCACTCTTCACCATTGTAACTGAGTCGATCCGTCTTACTGCTGGTCATCCTCCTCTTCTCTTTCCTTCCATCTTTCCCAGCATTAGAGCCTTCTCCAGAGATCTGAGTCTTTGCATAATGTATCCAAAGTAGGATAATTTGAGCCTGGTCATTTGTGCTTCAAGTAAAAACTCTGGGTTGATTTGTCGATGATCCATCAGTTTATTTTCTTGGCTGTCCACAGTATTCTCAGAAATCTTCTCCAGTACCAAAGTTCAGAGCAGTCAATACTCTTCACACACACACACACACACACACACACAATGTGTATGTGTGTGTATGTGTGTGTGTAGAGGGGGGGCTAAAATTGGCTTGTATTTTTAAGATATTGAATATTTAATTCAAGAAAATGTTTTGCACTAGCTATGTATGTATTTGTTCTGTTTATCTTGCTTTTGTCAAAAATCTCTCGAGCAGCTTTCATAAAGGGAAGGAATGGAGGACAAAGAAATCACCCTGCCACTAGGCCAGAAGGAACTTCCCTTACAGATGCCTTGTTTTAAGAAAGATGCTGGTAACCATCCAGCAGATGTTTTTCTTCTGCTCTGCAGTTCTGAGTAACTGGCAGCTAGACCTGAATGTTTTCAGGAATAAGGGAAACAAGCTCTTGCAGCTACTCAGCCTTTGATAAGAAACCAGTTTACCCCTTGCTGTGATGTGAAGCCAGGAAGCACAGTCTTCCGGGCTGCAGGTATTTCTTTTTCCTCCACTTTCAGAGATTTGATCTGAATCTGAACCAGAGGTCTTTCCTCGGGAGAGTTAGTATGCCCACGAGCACTATTTTCTCATGCTACATGATTATGATTAGTGACATAATTCTAAGAAATTGTGCTTAGGCTGTTTTTGTCCTTTTGTGATCCCACAGGTGGCTTTTACGGTCCTCTTTGATCTGGAAGCTCTCCTGAAGATCTGGTGCCTGGGATTTACCGGATACATCAGTTCATCTCTTCATAAATTTGAACTGCTGCTGGTCATTGGAACTACTCTCCACATTTATCCGGTCCTCTACCATTCACAGTTTACATACTTTCAGGTAGAGTGCTAATTTCCACTTCAGTATACATGATTTGGAATCACTCCAAAAAGTGTCTAAATATTATTCATGTTTATTCATTTATTTTGTTGCTATCATTGTTTTCATTTTCAGTGTGATGCTCACCTGTCAAGTAGGTATTAATTTCTTATTGAATTATCATAGTTGTTGTGGCTATGTGTCTTTTTGGAATTGAATCCAAAGCACTGCAGTATTTATATGTCACCTTTCAATTTCAGATAGCTTTTACGATAGCTAACCCCTCCCAAAATCACCAAGATAAAATAAAAAAAATACAATCGAACCTAAAAGCCAATAGTTAAAATCATTAAATAAAATTTAAAAGGAAACTGCTTTTACTTTTTCAAATCAAACCAGAAAATCAACTGAGAAGCCAAAAGTCTGCTCTGAATAGAAGAATTAATATAACATGAAAGGCTTGGCAAAGAATTCTAAATCTGGGGAGAAATCATCAAGTACATCCCATTGAAATCAGTAAGACTGACAGCCTAATAAGGTTGCATCACGCCAAGCTGATATGCAATCTGTTTAAATCAGATGTTATGGCAAATAATAAATTGTGGTGCAGCTCAAATTAGACATTATGGGAAATGTGTAGCTGTCACTTAAAGTAGTAGCCCATGATTACTCTCTATTTCTCCCCTAAATACGCTGTAGATATTTAAAGTATGTGCCATGGTGTCAGTGTTTTCTGAGTTTAATTGGGCTGCATAAGGAAGTACGCAAAACAGAGTGAGTTTAGGGCAGGAGGGGCAAACTTGTGCCCTCCAAGTTCAAAACTTCTATAGACTACTAACATCTATACATGTTCCAACTGGGTTAGTAAATTCATAGTGCAGAGATTTTTTTTCTTGCAGTTCAATTTACTAGCTATTACAAAGGAATAAAGCACAAGAGATTGCACTATTTAGTTTAGACAGACCCTTGGCATGCTAAGACAGTTGAATCCTATATTGCCCACACATCTCTATGAAGACAGGAGGAGTAAAATGGTAATCCTAAATCAAAATTTTTAAATTTACCAGGTAAAGAGCAGGAGTAGGGAATCCAGATTTTGCTAAAGTCCAACTCCCAGCATTAGTTGCCATTGGCCATGCAAGGGCTGGCCTGGAGCTGCATAAGGAATCTGGTGGAAGGGCCACAGTCTAGACAAAAAGGAATTTTAGCTGTTTGTGGCTTCTGTTCTTTTCTGACTGCAACACAGTAGCCTGAAGAGGACAGTAAATGGGTGCTAGTGAAAGTGACTTTCATATATTGAATGTATAAGCCCACTCTTAGCTTCTCAACCATTGTATAATAATCCTTTTCTACTAAATCTAAAATCAATATTTGTATGTATATATTTGTTAACACAAGAAATTGCACCATTTAGCTTAGACAGACCCTTGGCATGCTAAGACAATTGAAACATTATATTGAGAGGCAAATATTGCTTTAAGCACAGAAAATATTGTAGCAAAATACATTTTAAAATGTACTTGTCTTGGATTGGAAGATGTGTCTAGGAACAGGCTTGCAAGAAAAAGGTTAACAGACAAAAATGCATGTTCGTAGATGTGTGTGATCTTTTTCCAAAATGGTATATATTTTTTTCTGCATCCATGTGTTTCAAATATTTTATTTATGTATTAGATTTATATCCTGCCTTATCTCGACAGTCTCAGAGAATTTCCAAATGTACCACACAACAACAAACCCGTGGGTTTCAGGGGTGGGGTTAAGAAACAAAATGAGTATGTTAATACCTTGCAAATGATTAAGGCACTTGTATCACTCTAAAATTTCTGTACTCCTCCCTCAAAAAGGGCCAGACTCTGCCCATTTCACACAAAGACTGAGACATCTTTCAAACCTATTAAAGTTTTGTGCCCCTGATGTATAAATACAATTTTTATTGCTTAGGGCTACTTAAAAGACTTGTTAACAGGATAGTTCCCATGAATCATGCTTCATCAGAAACAGTCTCAAATTGCAAATGTGAAATTAGTGGAACTAAATTGACCACTACTGTGAAGGATGACATCCTAAATTATGTGGGATTTTAAAACATTGAACAGAATAATAAAATATATAGCTACTGGTTAAAATCTTTTATATTCCACAGTAAATCAGTACAGCTAAGAAGATACTGAAGTGGAGAACTCTGGAGAAATCTCTAACCTATATGCTGCATAGACATGTTCTCTCATCCTGGTGCCAAATTTGATGAGAAGAAAAGCTAAAGATAGCTTTTCTTTTCAGTTCTTTTGCAACATTTATTGCTTATCTTTCAATGTGGTAAAATGACTTTCTCTTTTATCCATAAGAATTATTGGCAACTGAAGTTGGCTGTACTTAGTTAGCTATAAATATCTTTTTTTTAAAAAAATGGACATCTTCTAAATTATTATGTGGGTTTAAATTTATTATATTTTTAGATAATGTTGTGCACCTCTAGAGAAAGAAATTTTTCATATTCTCAACTTTGATTTGATATTAAAATAAGTTTTCCATGTATTATCATATCAGAAATAAACATTTTATTTATTATATGATAAAACATCAAAGACACTTCCTTTGGATCCCTCAAGAGACTTTTTTTAAGGTTTTGCAGTATGGAAATGCATTAATTGATTCATCAGGGAAATTCATCCTTAGATTTATATAGATACTCTGATTGTTGGATACATCTTTTTAATAATTTGTACTCCACTTGGCATTTTATTTTAACATACACCATGATCTTTAAAGGCAGCAATGACCTTTAATATCTGAAAAACAAGGAGGACATTTCATAAATCAGTAAACACATGGCTGAAAGTGCTATATTCTCGATCCAGTCAAAATGGCATAATATAGATCTTGGCGCACCACAAAATGAAGAATGCCTATCTTCTAATATCTGCTTCATAGCCATCTTTATTAATTTCACTATGTAAAGTTACATAGGATTTTTATGCAAAGTATCTGTCATATTGAAAAATTTAGATTACCTACTGCAGTCTAAGCTTCCTGTCATCAAATGATAGGGAGTGGACTTTGAAAAATGCATCACCTTTACTACGTGAGTTATTCCTTCTATCCATTGTGGCCAACATTCATCTGCCAAAAGTCCACAAATAGATTTTAAAATGTAGTCATATACGTATATTACCAAATATATAGCCATAGCTCTTCCCTCAAAATGCAGATGAAGATGGAACCTTGCCCTTGATGGATGACTGTTAGATCCAGATTTGATTAAAATTTTAACATTTTAATTAGAGATAGAAAATTAAACCCTTATTGGAAAGGAATAATTTTAAAGATGAACAGAAGAGCCAGATTAATTTAATGGATAGGCTATCCAGTAGCCTATGGATATTCACTAGCCTATGGATACTAGAAAAACAGGATTCAGATTTCTGCTCTTTGGCCAGTTTCTTTTATCCTATTTTACATGCTTTTTGTGAAGATAAAATAAGATCCTTGAGAGATCAGGAGGAATGAAAATATAAATATTAAATCACAATTAAATGTTGCAGCCAAAATCACAGAATTAACTAGTTAAAACAATTGTTTCTATTCATGATGATAATCTGCGTTTTGAATATAGTTGGGATTACTCTTCCTAATAAAATATTGTGCATGTGTGTATACATATATTCATACATACATACATACACACAACAGGAGAAGACAAATATTTTTTTCCATAATGTTGTATTAATTGAAGAGGCCAATCAATTTACATTACTGATAGAAATATAAGGGTGTAGCTTCTTTCAGGTAATCCCTGGGCTGAGAAAGCCTGGGTTACAGATGACCCATAATTAAAAACAGAGCCTCTTGTAGCAAAATTCAAGTTCAAGACACAATGATTCGAGTTAAATGCACAATGGCTCAAGTTTATTACACAATACTACTTATACAATATTATACAATAATACTGTTCCAGCTTACATTCAAATTTGACAAAGACAGACCTTGGGAACAGAGCTCTTCTAAAACTGGGGGCTACTGTAGACAAATACACACATAGACAGACACAATCTTAACGGTGGAATAAGAAACATTTATCATATATTGGGGAGGGAGAAATCTCCGGGACTGATCAGACTTCTGCTTTTAATCCTCAAAATATTCAAAACACGCACAAATAAATATACAGACGGGTGAAGGAAAAGTGCTTTGAAGACTGTCCTGTCTCTTTCTCTCTTGATGAAAACAAATGGGCTAGCAAAGTGGTTTCTGGAAAGATTAATTGGATACTTAAATGTCAATTATGGTAATGTGGGTGTGGGTGGAAGCACCCATAACAAAACACTTAGCAGAACACTAGTCAAAACATGAAACAAGTAACTTGTTTTTAACATTTAAAGAGAAACTGAATAGTTTCACCTTTTCTGTTTAAAATATATGCACAAATATTGATTGATTGACTGATTGATGGATTAAAAAGTCAATTAGGTTAGGAGGCATGATACTTAGTGTGACATGGATGTATAATCTGCAGGATGCAATTATCCCGAAAGCTTTCTCAGAGTGGGGGGGAAACAGTTTCATCCCTTTTGGTGAGGGTTGGGATTTGGGAATATTTAAGAGGAAATTTTTTGCTCCTAAACCTTTCCTGAATCCCCCAAATGTAATGTATTTTTCTGTTTGTTTCTTTTTTTAAAATGTGAATGTTCTGGCTCCACCTGTTCTAATGATTGTGATGTCACCAGGCATACCCCCTGCATCCTTCAAAGCCAATAATAATGATATCGTAAGAGACCCAAACATAAAAGACATATATATTTCTGTTTTCAAGGGGGAGGTAGAAGAGATTTCAGTATGAATGCCGTTCAAGGATAGACAACCTGATATCCTCTGAATGTTAGATTTTTCATTCTTTTAGGCTATGCTGACTAAGGCTTGAAGGGAATTCAAGCTGAAAACTTCAAGTTGCCCAACCCTGCAAGCCCAGTAGTTTTCAAGTAACAATCAAGATGGAATTGCAGAAAAACTAAGACTGCCTGCAACTCTGTGACAATAACCCTTGGGATATTTCAGTTTAATGTACAGCTCTGACACAGATTTTTGTAGAAATTACTGTCTATTTCTGGAAATTACTATTGGCTATCAATTTAAGTTTTTAGTGTTGCTTTTTTTTCTTTCATATTTATATTGATTATAAGGTATCCCATTTAGAAACAGATGGGTGGGAGGGAGGGAGGGAGATGAGCCATAATTTACCACAGATTTCTGTTTTATGGATATGGAAGTGCTAGAAGTTTGGCCATCAACCTGAAATCATATAAAAACAATTACATTTAATCAATGTAGATCCCATGGCTTAGGAAAGCATTCAGACTAGGTGATTTGGAAACCCTGGTAGTGTGAACAGAGCATCCTTTCCCCAAGCATTAAAGTAGCCACACTCTTTGGAAACCTCATAAAACTGCTTCAAAGTCTGTCCCCAGCTAGCCAGCCACAAGACTGCCAGTGGAGTGAAACAGCAGAGCAGGCAAAGAGATGTGCAGAATGCCAGGGGAGCTTCAGAGCAGCTGAGCAAGGCTTTCAAAGGGCACAGCTCCTTAAATGCTTTGCACTGACATCTTCTTTTGAATGTTTTGCACAGCCATAATAGAAACCATTCCATCTGTATTTTTCAAGATGCATGCCTTGGATGTTACTAGGAAAAAAAAAAAACTGTTTTATTTGTCAACCTGCAGCTGCATCAGTAAAAAATGTTTCCTTTCTCCCTGCAGGTACTTAGAGTTGTTCGGCTTATAAAGATTTCTCCTGCCCTGGAAGATTTTGTATACAAGATTTTTGGACCCGGAAAAAAGCTTGGGAGTTTAGTTGTATTTACTGCCAGTCTATTAATTGTAATGTCAGCCATTAGTTTGCAGATGTTTTGTTTTGTGGAAGAACTAGACAGGTTTACCACATTTCCAAGGGTAAGTGTAAAAATTCAACCATTCCATTCCATTCCAACCAATCAGACTATGGCTGTTTAGAAATGGCTTCTTACTCTAACCTTATTAATGCCAGGTCCTAGGCATCAGTGGGAAAAGATGCTGTTGTTCTTCTGTGGTGTGTTGAGTTCATTTATTGCTACTGCTATAAATATATTTGACCTTTGACCCTTTATTTTGCTCTGGTCAAATGACAAGAATAGCTGTATGAGACTACTTAATTATGAATGTATGTGTTAGATGTTATATTTCCTCTCCCCAAAAAGTTCAGAATAAAGCAATGTGTACAGCATTTTTATTGCCTGATGCCAAGTCCTAACAGCTTTGGAGACAATATATAAGAATATTTGTATGCATCTCTTCCTATTGGGGGTCCTGAGTATAAAGTTGGCCAAACTCTAAAACCCAGGAAGCAGGATGGCATTAACCCCGAAGCAAACCTGAGAAGGCAAAGCCGAAACTGTATCTTAAGGATTTGTTTGTAAGAAAAGATTTCTTGTAAGATCCTAATTATTAGAAAATTAATAATTAGGACCTTACAAGATCCTAATTAAATAGGATAAAATAATAAAATAATAAAAACAAGAATATAGGAAAATAGCTCTGTGTGCATAGAGTTCACTCAGGATTAACGTGGTCAGATTTATCAATGGTGTTCAGTTCCACTTGGTGTGAAACCACTTACTTAAATATTCTAAATTCTGTGTTTTCCTAAGCTATGCCCATGATTATACCAGAGCCATATAGTTTCTTACTGAACTTATCTGTTGTCCAAATATGGCATGTGCTTGTTGTAAACTCCTTCACCAACTGTATTTTTTTTCCTACTTGCATTCTCCCTATTGTCCTAATGTCTTTTGTGCTTCCTAAACCTTAATACTAATGTTTCAGAGGAATTAGCCATTTTTCTCACAGACGTTCATAGAATTCTTCTTCAAGCGGCTTCAGTGGCAGTCACAATCTTGGATAAACAGTCAGTTCTACTCTGCTATTTGGAGCTGGCATGTAAACCCAGAAAAAACAAATAAGGAGAAATGTCAGATAGAACATCTTTTGCCTTTGGAGCCAGCCAAGGAAACACATTTAGAATATAATAGAGTTTAGACACTGACAAGCAAGAGGGACCGTTCTAAAAAACCAGCAGAGGTTCATGCTTCTAACTCTAGTTTCTCACATGAAGCCATCCTTTATGACAAGCATAGTGGCCATGGTGTTAACAGGGCATCACAAATTAATGTTCTACTCAGTAGAACAAAATAAAGTTATAAAAGGTAGCCCATCAGTGAGATTCACAAGGTCAGATGCCAGTATTAAAGAAAGAAAAAAAATGTTTAATTTACAGTGAGGTACGATTTGTATTTTTTACCTGATGTGCTGACTACAAAAAGGAACTAAATATGGTAAACCATTTTTTTTTTGATTCTGAGAAAGTTCCAAAGAAAGAACAGACATTTCCATCCACCCCAAGATTATTCTTATAGTTGACTGGCTATCAGAAAAATTGAATATACTGTATGGTGGAGTCAATCTGAGTCTTTCTTCAGCTCCTGGTTTGGTTTGGTTTTTTCTGAAGCGGAGAAAGCTAGAAGCAAGGGGACCAGGGAATTTTGTTTGAGTTCTAAATAATAAAATTCTTCTCAACCACAACCTTAGTTGTACTAACAAGTCAATAGTGGTGACCATGATGTAGCAACAGATCACTGGAGCGGCCATTTTTTTTCTGTAGCCCAGGTAGGTTTTGCATTTGGCTTTCCATTTGTAATTTTTTACATTCCTAGAGTGTTGGGTGTGTGACAATGACATGGTGACATCTCCAGAAAGACTGGAGCCAAACGTTGGCCACTTTTTTTATTACTGAAAGTTTCAGTTGTATATTTGTTTTTTGTTTGCTTGTTTGTTTTTTGGTTCAAAATAGCTGCGTTGCCCTGTGGAAATAGTACCCCAACTTTGTAGTTTGGGGCTGTAGAAAAAAAGTCTATGAAATATTATGCCACCCAAAATTAACAGTTTTGCCATCATATATTGGTTGGGTGCTCTGGACTTCATAGGTTGCTCATACCTATAGTACCTGTATTACACATAGTTGATTTTCCCTTTTAGATCTGTGATTCCTTGATTGGAAACTGTATGTATATACTTCTTTCTGCTAAAATGTTCTGTATTGCCCAATCACATAAAGATCTTGGTCAGACAATATTAATCATTCTTCAAAATGGTGGCTCTTAACCTAAATATGGCATTTTGCTTATCCTACTTCGTACAGTTAAAGTGAGTATAACAGAGAAATGTATGTATTTTAAAAGAAAATAGAGCCAGATTCTAGGTGAATGAGGTATAGGAATGCTGCTGACCTTTGTTCCTTAAATGTAAGAATAGAGCTCAGGCTCACACTGAGTATGGATCTCCAGATTTTCTCTGAGTTCAGTTCTGGGCCTTTCTCAGACCAACTTTCTCCCTGTTTAATAGATTACAGGGATAGAAAGTTGCCACCCAGAGTCTTCTGCAGTGGGTGGCCACATTAAATCAAATACATTAAATTAAAGCTCCTGTGTGTCCTTGAGATGTCAGACCAGTGATCAGGCTGTAGCAGCAGAGGGCTTTGAGTATCCAAACACTCATTATGGGCAAATCTTTTGGGTTCCTTGGTGAGAGAGAAGAGGAAGACAGACACTTTGGCTGGGCGCAGAAAGCACTGTCCCATTCCCCTCTAAGTAAGAGCAAACCTAAAATGGTCAACATGTTCTGACATGGTATCTTTTGCTCTAGATGCCGAAAGGCAAGTACACTTAGCTGAAAGAGAACAATTGATTACCATGTCCATTAATGCTGCTGAAGTACAAGACTACAGTACAAGCGCTGTAGGAACATTATGTGTTTTTGAGAGAAAAGGCAGACCACCTTTATTCCCTAATGCCTCTAAATTCCATGCTCTCACTTGGTTTCTTGACAAACAAGAAATACTGTAAATAGAAGCTTATGGTTGCCATGGCTACCATCTACAGCATTCTCTAGCCCATTTTTCTCATCTTGCAAGGCCTCTTATATTTTGCTTTCAGGTGAATGCTGGCTTCTAAAATCAGATTTTGTAACATATAATATTTCTTCTTTTTCTTTTTCCTTGATTTCTAATTTTTTGAGATTATGTTCGAACTGAAAATACGGAGCATACCTTGTATTTTCAAAACTGTTTTAGAAGCTTGGTGTTTTTGTGCACTGTGCTTGGGAAGAAATAGTTTCACAGGGTATAACTACTTCAGGAAATAGAGATGTATTCTGATTAATACCACACTCAAATTAAAGATGTGAAGCCTCTCCTAAAAAAAAACAAAAACAAAAGAAACCAAAAAAAATCTAGAAAAATTTAGGGTTTTTTTCTTATTTTTTTTCCAGAGACTTTTTTTTTTAGAAAATGGGAATAATATATTTAAAAAGAGCCTTTTCTTAATATCCTTGCTTTAAACAACACATGAAATGGTTAAAATGTGAAATAAATGGATCTGTGTTGAACATATACCAATATAAACACAGACTAACTTATAAAGGGATCTAGAATCTTGTTTCAATACAGGCAAATCTCCAGTCTTCAGGAATTCATGAAAATTATAAAATGTTACAAAAACTATAGGATCCAAGATTTAATCTTCAGATACTACTTTAGATTCAGAAAATGAAACTGATTAGATAATGTTTAATATGGTAGGAGGTTATTCTGCATTTTGTCCTCCTAACCCCCACCCCCATTTTTTTCCTGTATATTAGTGCTTTCTGAATCTGCTAGATGTGGTCAGAGGTGGATGTCAAAAAAGTCAAGATGGCAGCCACAGCCATATAATCAAAGCCCTGTCCCTTTTTTACATGCATTACAACAACATAAAAAAGGTGGGGCTTTGATGACATAGTTGTGGCCACCATCTTGACTTTTTTGACCCCACCATTCAGACAATGATCCAAAGAGTGAGGGAAGAGGGCTGAATATATCGGGACATGAAACAAGTTCTGTTGTAGCTTTTCCCTGATCTGATCTAGATAATATATCTTAGAGATGATATATTGATTAAGGGAGCAAAATATTCTATTTCTTAGCTATTTGATATTTAATATTTGCCAAGCTATACATTGGACCTAAAAGTAAAACATTGCTACTGAACAACCATGATTAGTACCATTAATCTTAAAAACAATTAGAATAAACTTGAAGAGTTCTCTACACACACATACACACATAAATTAATTCAAAAAAACTCTCCATTTGCATAAATCTCCAGGTCTCATTTTCACAGCTGTTAGTTGTTCTGTCAGCAAGATAGCTGCATTTCTGATTCCTTTTAGCATAACTGGTGGGAAGTATATCTTTCAACTAAAAATATCTTGCTCTGAAAGAAAGATTGCTACTTTCCAAAGTTAAAATCACCATATACAGCTGTATTATCTTAAAACTAATGTTTTTCCAATGCAGAGGTTGTCACTTACAGGAAACGTTTTAATTATCCTGGAACACTGTTAGAATGAAGCATATTTTAAATGGTGGTTTTTATTTTCTTAGAGGAAAAGATGATACCTTTAAAAAATGTTCAAAAATCAATGCAGCATCATTTAATATTGGAACCAGATAGTTACCACTAACAAATAATGTAAATTATATTAGTCTTCTTTTCTCTGTCTTACTATATGATCCAAAGATCCAAAACATTCAGATCGGTAGAAGGATTCAGTCAGTTTAGACTATGTTGGTTAGGCTGAGAATCACATTGTGATCTGCATTCAAATGCAGATACAGAGTTGAGTTCAGAGTTAGTGCTTACAGCTGAATGGGGGCCAGTTATGATTAAAGTCTATCTGAATGTAATATCTGTGGCACATTAGAAGATATAAATTTGAGAATAGAAACTTGGGGAACTTTTTTCTACATCTGAGAAATAGTACATGGAAAACGCTGATGAAATATAGCCTGCTAGCTATAAATACAATGAGGAAGGGTACTTACCTGTGGTTTTACAATTGTACTTCTGAAATGCAGTAATGTTCCTTGGATTTTACGAAGTTTTGTTGCTGATAATTCTGTGATGTGTTTTGGATTAAAAAGCATGATGATATTTGGGATATTAGGAACCCCAGTTAATAAAGAGAAGCATGTAGTTTATACCAATAATACCATCAGAGCAGGATGCCAAAAGCCAACCATTAATTCATTAACCAGATTGTCACTACGATAACAAGGGTTGGTATTGATATGGTGCTTATTTCAGTGAAGGATATCCAACTGGGTTGTTCGTTTATGTTTTGATTTAGGCTTTCATGTCAATGTTTCAAATCTTGACCCAGGAAGGATGGGTAGATGTCATGGATCAGACTCTTAATGCTGTGGGTCATATGTGGGCACCTGTTGTTGCTATTTACTTCATATTATATCATCTTTTTGCTACCCTGGTAAGTTGCATGCACTATATGCATATATGCATTTTCGAAACACTTTTCATCCTAACTCATGAGTGCAAAACTGAGGCTGAACCCAAACATTTATTTCAACAAGCCAGAGCAGTAGCTCATCTAGCATAGCATTCTCAGTAGACCTCCAAGGATTCATGTGAAAATTTGTCCCGGCCCTATCAGAAGATGGCAGGAATTGAAAGGTGAACCTACTGCATACTAAATATGTGTTCTATCACTACTTTATGTTACATGCAGGGCAGAAACAGCACAAAGGAAGAATTGCTTTTCTCTCTCTTCCTCTGCTGATCAGTTCTCCCATGCAATTGCTTCTGGGCATTTTAAGTTTACTTTTACAGAAGAAAAATTGAGGAGTCCTTGGGGTTCTCTGAGCTTGGTTGTTTCCTTGCAAACATTTCGTTACCCAGCTAGATGAGAAGAAAAATTGTCAGGGAGACAGCAGTCAGGAACAGGAGGAACTGAACATTCTTCCTTCTGATTGATCCTCTACAGTACAAGTAGAGAGATTTTTCTCTCTACTTCTTGCATTATTATACCAATCGCAGATTGGGAGTTAGTATTTCTCAAGATAACATCTAGCTTAACTTTGTATTGCCTTCCTACAATATTTGGACTTTGGCAGAAGCCCTCTTCATGCTTTGAATATCTCATGTCCTGCTTAGAGATACTCAGAAATAGCAATAAGCAACATGCCCTATTTGCTTCATGCAGTTAATGTTCTCACCAAATACATAGGCCAACAGTGCTGATCAGTGTTGGAGGAAGAAGAAACTTGAGTTCTGCCCCACCCCAAGAATACATAATTACTAGCTGGGCTTCATCGCCAGGCCATAATTTTTATTTTGTGAACACTTTTACTGATAGCTGAGTTAAGGACGTGTCTGGGCATCACTTTTAATTTTATTATTTGGATGTTTTGCTTTTATTTGCATATATTTGCTATTTATATTATAAATAGTATTGTTTTAATTTATTACTGGCACTTTGGGCAAAGTGCCAGTAATAAAGTAGTTTGCTAAAGATTGCTACTTGGATCCTAGAAATGGATAGCCGGTGAGACAAGTGCCTGTGCAGAATTATGTGGCACATACAACTTACCTTTTTAGCACATGGATTTTCCTTGTGAATAAAGGCAGCTGTGTTAATTCTTGGAATGAATCTGGAGTTCAGGTTCATAACATGTGGTGATCTGTGTTTACAAAAAATACAAGGTGTTTCTAAACAAGACCATGCTTCCTCTTTAATCTAACAGTGTAGTTGTTAACATCCAGGATCACAGCAAAACAGAGATCATAATGAAGCAAGAACATACATTTATCATGCAAAGACTTTCTATAGTTTCATTGCATTGCAGCCTTCCCTTAACTGTAATTAAACTGAAAGCTAATAAAAGACTTGGGGCAACAGCTGATAATTAGAAGTTAGTACAATGCTTTCCTATTTTATGATGTCCAAATGAGCACATGGGAAATGTCATTACACTATGGCATACTAACATAAGAAGCAAACCAACAATTAATTTGACATATATATATAAACTATGAGGTTCTGTTCCCAGCATATTTTGGAGTAGTTTGCAGAAGCCAAATGACCTTTGGATTGCACACATGCAGTGAAGGGATGCAATTTTAGCAGATCTTCATTGCTTGATACTTCTGGGATGTAGAACAGGTTACTTTCATAAGAAAGAAAGTCTCCATTCCAATGGAACATATGTGAAAAAGAGAACATATGTGAAAAAGCTGAAGAAACATAAGGATTAATGGTATCTAGTGCGGGTTTGGCAACTGCAAAAATATCCTCCTCTACCAAGTAACTATTCAATCCAGTAAGGGAAAAATTGTTCCTTTTTTTGCCTAAAGCATAGTTATCCCTCATCTAGGATACAAATTCAGTTTTCTAGAGCTTATATTCTCTAGCTATTGTCTATTCTAGAGACAAATATCCTTTTAAGGAGGACAGATTTTCCCCCATCCCCTTTTCAACATACATACTTCCCCAGTATATACATATGTCTATGCATATACATGTACAAATGCATACTTTAATAATGCCACTATTCAGAATTGTTGGCCGGGGGAGCAAATGCTGAAAGCCACGTTAGGGAAGCTCCAACCCTTTTGCATGCACATCATGACATCACAGGTACATATGAAAAGGACAGAACTGGAGGATGTCCAGGATGGCATGACAACACTATCATCATTTTAACGAAAGCACTGGATCCTGAGGATGTCCCTGTCACGATTAATAGTTATTTAGCACTGCTATAAACCTTCAGTAACCATCACAAAAAAGCCCTAGGAATAGCGACAGAGACACAAGCAATAAAGCAGCAGGAAAACATTGCAGCAAATGATAACTTTCAGAACTCAGTACAAGAAGGTGGGTAAAGTTCAAAAGTGCTAATTGTATGCACTTGGAAACAGATTCTGTAGAGAGCTGAGATAAATGAATAGTTTTCACAGCAGAGGCTAAACCAAAGTTACATTTGAAAAGCAAAAACTGTGTTAGGAGCCAAGTCTATTATTAAAACTCAAAAGGGAATGGTGGAAGTTAAATAAAAGTTGAGGTTTAACTGTTCTTTTGTGATCATGCTCAAGATTTGTTTTTGACATTCAGTAAAAATCTTCATTCTGTGCCTGTCACTCTCAGCCACAGAATCAGCTTAAACTGCACTATATTTTGCACCTCCTGCACAATTCTTCGATCAAATCTTGGAACAGGTTTTCATTAAGTTTTTAGCTGGAGCAGTGGCCTGAAGGAGGACTGAGTTTTATGTATATGTATGTGTATATGTATGTATGTACTATATGTGTTTGCGTGTATATATAAGCAACCCATAAAATCCGTATCCAAAAATCTAAACGGTCTGCACATATCTCCCTCCTCTATTTTGGATTTTTTTTTTTTCATGTTTACTTCACTAAAAGGATGTTACTTTATTTAAAAAATGTTAGGTATTCAGTTCTGTTTTTTTTTTTTTTAATTTTTGTAGATTCTGCTGAGCTTGTTTGTTGCTGTAATTCTAGACAACCTGGAACTTGATGAAGATCTAAAGAAACTTAAACAAGTAAGGTTGTTCATGTTGAACGTTATTTACACCAAAGCCATACTGTGATGTGTTCTCATCTCTCTTGAAAATGTAGATGCCAACATTATCTTCAGAAAATAAAATAAGTAAGAGATGTGTATAGTTTACTAAAACCTGAAATGCCTAAATATTAAAGATAAGTTGAAGAGGTGGGGTGAGGATCATCCTATGATTATATAAAGTATTTGTTCAGCATTCAACAATTCATTCTTAATGGTGTTTAGCCCAATACCATATTTATCCAAATAATTACCTGAGAATCCGGGTGAGAGTATCATTTTACATTTCCTAAGAAACATAAGCACGGTGCACACGGAAGGACAGACTGCCTGAGCAGACTGTGAGCACCTGTGCTCCTTCCTCCCCCTCCTTTTCTTGCCCTCCCCCATCGTCAGGACAACCCAGCTGCCAATCAAACAGCAATGTAGGGCAGCAGGAAGGGAGGCAAGATGGCTACCTGGGAGCTCTGCAGCTACAGGCTGCATGAGGAATAAACAGAGCCAAGGCCCAGGAGTAAAAATAAAGAGAAAAACTAAAAGAGAGACAGCCCTGCTGAGGAAGAGGCAACAGGAAAGGAGGCAGCCACTGAGAAAACTAGGGAGAGGGAAGCGTTTTTTCCTTCCTTCAGACCTGGAGGAGGTAAATGTTCTCTACCCGTTTCCCTCAACTGGAACCAAGGTTGGGAAGAGGAGAAGCCCAGCCAGGAGCAAACAAGCAGAAGGGCAAAAAAAAAGTCAAGACTTTGACAGAACAGAAACCGAAAACAGAAACAAAAAGATAAAAGGCAGATCAAATTCTGTAGAAAAAGGAGTATAGGAGGGAGAATAAAGATATACAGGGATTATGACAACAGAAATAGGTCAGCAATCAACAAATGTATTAGAGATATAGAATAGAAAGATATGAAAATATAGTGAAATTGAACTTTAAAGAACGTAGTGTAGATACAGAACCTGTAGAAAATAGATAAAATAGAATATAATTTGTATTAAGATAAATTTCTGAACTAGTTAAAGGTGTTTATAATTTACCGTTCTTCCTTTTTCTTTTTCTGGTGAGCTTTCCTTTTGTAAAATAAAAGTCCCCCACCCAACTAACGGTACAAGTTTCCAGTTCTTTGTGTCTATTGAGCCTGGGTCAGTTTGGTTATTGATGGTTCAAAAAGGAACCTGTGACAGTTCAGAAACCTGCTTGAAAACATAGATGCTTTTGAAGAAAAGCCTTGTCTCATGATTAGCAAAGTAAGCAGAAGATTGATTGATTGATTGATTGATTGATTGATTGATTGATTGATTAAATTTGTGTGCCGCCTACCCCCAATAACTATGGGCAGCTCACAAGTAAAAAACATTTTAAAATTACAATAAAAAAACAAAATAAGGTATAAAAGATAACAAGGTGGAAACTGAAAAAAGAATCCAAGGGGGCTTCACTCACCTCGCTAAAGACATGGGAAAAGAACCAGGTCTTAAAGTCCTTTCAAAACACCAGTAGGGTGGTGTCTGTCCAGATCTATGCAAAGCACAGAAAAAAAGTAAGAAATACTAAGCTAAAGAAACTAAAGCCAAAAAATAAGTAAAGAAAAATAAAATAACTAATCTACTTTAAGCTAACAACGTACATATACTATACTGTTCTACCTGCAAATTGTACTTACTTCTATTCCATACACTACTTCATGCATTACCTTTAGTTTGCTAAATTTCTCACCTCTCTCTTTTTGAGGATCTTATCACCTCCAGCCAGTCATGACTTTTCCACCCTTTTTATTCCTTTCCTTCACTTATTCACTGTTCCTTCATATATTAGTTTTGTGCTTTAGTCCTCACTCATTCTCTCTATATGACCAAACATCTTGTTTTATACTAGTCCCTCACTTTTGTATTCAGTCCAAAGTCATTCAGCACCCATTCATTCTTGACCCTATCTCTTCCTATTTTGCTACACAATTTAGTTTAAATTTAGATCAGTTTAAATTCTCATTGAATTCAACTTACCTTTTGTTTTCCCAATAACACTCATTTATAAGAAACAAAAGCATGGCTTTATACCCAGACAATGCAGCGTATTTCTTGACTGCTAGTTCCTTTACTGATGATAATTGATCCTAAAGGGCAGAAGCTATCCACCATTTCAATATTTTCACTGTCAGTTCTAAAGCTGCTTGCCGTACCTGTAGTCATTAGTTTGGTCTTATTTATATTTAATCTTAATCCCTTTTTTACTCTGCTTATTGACTTTCATTACTAGAACATCCAGATCATTTTCAACTGTAGTATCGTCAATGTAGCACACATTATTGATGTTTCTTCCTCCAGTTTTAAAATCACGTCATCTTCAAAACCAGCTTCCGTCTATATACAGCATATTGATTAAATAAATAAGGAGATAGTATACAGCCTTGTCTCATTCCTTTGCCAATATGGAGCCATTCTGTTTTGCCATGTTCTATCTGAACTGTGGCTTCCTGACCTGTAGATAGACTTCTCATGAGGACAATGAGGTGTTCTGGGATTCCCATTGTCCTAAGGACATGGTCAACAATCAAAAGCCTTTCTCTAATCAATGAAGCACATATTGACTTCTTTTTGCTTTTCTTTGGCTTTCTCAATTATCCAGCAGGCATCAGCAATGTCTCTTGTTCTTTGATTCTTTCTAAAACCAGCTTGAGCATCTCACATTTCCCTTTCCATGTAGGGCTATAACCTGCATTGGATGATCCTAAACATTATTTTGTTAGCATGTGAAATTAAGGATATTATATGATAGATGCACATTCTATAACGTCTCCTTTCTTTGGTATTGGATGTAGACTGATCTCTTCCAATCTGTTGATGTTCTTCACTCATCCTTTCCAGGAATACACATACACACAAACACACTCTTTAGCAAGATGAAGCTGCAGAGCAGGATTTAAGTAGGGGAAATAAATACGTAAGATGTAAGAAATTAAGGAATTGTTGTTTTGAAATCAATGATTGTCCAGCTGTTGTGACATAATAAGAAATGGGGTTTCCTTGAGGTAAACTCGGTAGAATATATGGCTTTACATTGATTGTAACTCTGGACTATTCTAGAAAGTGGCCCGTGTTCTGTGTGTGCTTGTGTGTTTTAATTCAGTGGCATTTTGACTTCTCTGTAGTATGAAAAGATGGTCTGGAATATAATTATTTCATTTTCGCCAGCCCCATTTTCATAACAGAAATGGTTTTGCATCATTGTAGAAAGAATTATTTTCCCTATCTGTAATTAAAAAAATGGAACACCAAGAGATAACTGGCTAATCTGCTGGGTTCTGATTTTTCATAAGTGTCTTCTGCATACCAATTGGTATCACTCTTTACAGGATTCAGCTTGGTTTATTTTCATTTTCCGTTTGCCAAACCATAAAAACTAAGGCAAAAGGAAGCTCCCTTTGATAATGAGTTTTGTTTGGAAAAAATGCTTTCTCGTCAACTTTTTCCAGCCATTCATTTTTTCCAAGGGAATCACCTGCAGAACAAAACTGTGGTTGTTCTCTTAAGCCTATGTCAAAGATCACAAAATCTGCCGAACTGAAGTACCCATTAATTTAAACATAAAAATAGTAACCATACTTGAAAGCACTTGCTGTTTGAGAACTATGTAAGTGCTTCACAATCACAAAATATCTTGAATCTGGGAAAGGAAGTGGTAACTATGTTACTCTAGCATTAGTACAACTAGTGCAGGAACCATTGCCATAAATATGTTCTAACTATACTTAAGTCACTGGGACCAGTACATTGTGATAGCAAATTAAAAGCATCATGTTCTACTACTATCATAAGTGTGTGATAGTACTGTGACAAGCCATATATCACAAATGGAAAGTCTGTTGCTTTAATTATTCTGATCTATCAGAGTATCTATCACCTTCACATCTTTACCATCAACTGTAAATTCATTAAGTGTACAGATTGTATTATTTTTGTCTTCTTGATATTTAGCATTAACCCAGATTTTTCACTTTTCATTTTTACTTTCATAATGAACTCTTCTAAGTCTTCTTTACTTTCAGCTAGTAAAATAGTGTCATCTCCAGTTATCTCTTTGCTGTATAGTTTAATATGCCTTCTTGTCTCAGTGCCTTGACTCTTCTGAACCAGTCAGTTTCTCTAAATTCTGTTCCTGTAACAGTTTCTTGAACGATAAGGAAAATCAGTTAAGGTTTCAGCTAAGCAATTCACTCTAAAATATAGCATGTTGCAAAAAATATCTTCACATCTATACAGTGGCCTTATCTTGGCCCTAACAATTATGATTCGAGAGAAACAGATATGAGTCTGGAGCTTTCAATCATTCCGTCTTCAAACACTTGATATCAGGCATTAAGCAGAGTTGGACCTACTTAGCAATTGAATGGGAAGAGCAAATCTGAAGCTTGCATGCTTCCTCTTTTGACAGGCCTTAATGACGCTGAAAGTTGCCGGCCAGAAATGGCTGACGCTTCAGCGGTTCAAGTCCAGCCTTCGCATTAACAGGGTGAGCTCCTGTTCCCCCCCCCCAACTCCTGTCAACCCAACAGGTCGAAAACTCACGTGAGTAGATAAATGGGTACTCTCACTCTGGTGGGAGGAAAAATGCTGGCAGCGCCTTGCACAGAGAGACGGGACCAGTTGCCGGTAAGCGCGAAACCACGCTCACCCGAAAAGGACGCAAAGCAACGGAAACCCCGCCTCCTGCGCTCACCAGCTGGGCTCTGCTCTAGGAAGGAGGCTCTGGCAAACCACTTCCGAAAAACAATTGCCTTGAAAACTGCAAGGACTCATCCAGGCAGTCACTGCAGGGTCAGTAATGACTGAGCGCAGACAAAAAAAAACACCCATTGTATACTTAAACCTAAGACCAGTCAAGAAATACTTTATTTCAGAGTATAGGTTTTCATAGCTGGTCTTTATTGGTGAAATGACTTGCAGGTACTTCCATGTGATACAATATAAGCTGACATTTCACTAGCTGTGCTGCTAGTTTCTTCAGATCAGATCTAAAACTGAACTGGGCAACAGATGTCATGTCAAGTTCAGTTTCAGATCAGCTTTGAAGAAGCAAGCAGTATGGTTAGAGAAATGTCAGCACATATTCATTGTTTTACACAGCATTACCCAGGAGTTATTTTATTATTATTTATTATATTTGTTTGACTAAATAAACATTTTAAAGCATGGGTAAAGACTAATAAATTCTACCTGCATCACACAGAAAAGAGTTTATCTGAGAAGAGGCCTTATGATCTTCAGAGTCAGAAGCAACCATTCCTAACTATAATGAAACCAAGATGGTGAAAAGTGCATTACAACATCGTGATGCAAGTTCTACCCTTCCATGATGTCACAATGCAAGTTTCAGCATTTGCCCTCCTTACCCCATTCCTGCAGACACCTATGTCCAAGTCATCATCCATTTCTTTCTATCCAGCTCTCATTCTTTTTTATTATATTATTTCAAAGTTTTATTCTTTTGGGAAATATCTGTCCTCTTACCCAACCTTTCATACCTCTCAATCATTTTCTTCCTATTTACTACTTATTCTATTTACTATATTTACTATATTTACTACTCATACGCAATTTATGTTCTGCAGTACCCATAACTATGTGTACCAACTTTTTCTGTATAAATATATTAACCCATTTTGGCTAATAACTTTGTTTTCCCCTCAACTTTCCCCTCTGCACACAGAGATGACGCACAATGACCTTATATTTCCCAGCAGGTCCTTTTAAACTTTTCTTTGTTTTGCAGTTATCATTTTCTACACACACACACACACACACACACACACACACACACCAAATTGCTTAGTGACTCTGCCTGGTACCCCAACAGTGTGTAAGATTAGACGCAGGACTCCTCCTAACTATTGTGAATACATCTGTCACAATACGGTGAAACAGATCATAGTCACAGCTGTCAGTACAAGAACACATTCACTACACACAGATTTCATTGTGTGTGTGTAAATTCCCCAATTATGCCACTTGGCATCATTTCTTAAAATATCTTAGATACCAGAGCTAAGGAAAGAGCAGAGAGGAAGTTTAGTTGCTCTTCAAAACTTCCAGAAGTCCATCATAGAGAGTCCTAGCCTAAATTCTAGTGGGGGGCTGTTCCAGAAAGTAGGTGCCATGATGGAGAAGCAGCATTTTCTGGCTTCACCTCCCTTCACCTCTCATAGAAGCAGAATATGACTGAAAGAATAACAGAGCGATCCACTGTTACACTTCTATTGCAGGTTACAGGGCTGTGCTAAGAGACATGAACTTTTAGCCCTACTCCAGGGTACTGTTCTATTAATACTGCAAGTTGCAGGAGAGGCCTAGGCTGATTTAAATGTACATTAAAAAGATACTGCAGCAGAAATGTACTGGGGGATATGTTAAAGCAGGGGATCCTGCCATTGATGCAAGCCATTCATAAAGTCAGAAAACATACATTTCAGAGGTACACTGCAACCATTTCTGGAAAGACTCTACTTGTCTGTAGATGAATATAAATATTCAATATAAATGCATCTTAAGTCTTAGCATCTCTTCTTCAAAAATTAGCTAATGACAAATAAATGCCGCCTTTGGAACTTATATACTATTAGCATAGAATGTGTCAGTTTCTTCAGTTTGATTCCCATGTGCAAATAGAGATGTTTCCTTTATGTATACAGGGTCTGAATTGTCATTTAATAATAAAAAATAGACTTTTAGCCTACTGCAGTTATGCAGAAGCTTTCCACATTTTGAATAGACAAATAGGCCGTATCTATGTCATGACAGATAGGAATCAATAAGCAATGCTCTCTGAACAAGGAAATGAAGTGACAGGAAAAGGTTACCTGTCTGAAGCTTGCTGAGGGGGTGGGATTTTTTTGTTGAAAAGGTGCCAAATAGTTTTGAGGGAATGGGGAGAAAATGAATTAATGAATATGCAAGCACAATAGGTTTTCAAGTTTTATTAACAAATGTGACATGGATAGACTTTTACGGTCTCCTTCTGTTAACAAATATTGAAGAGACTCGCTTTTTTCTCTTTCTCAATCCATTCAGAAATTTAGAGGCATGTCACTTTGGGTTCTATAATATTTATTTGTTCTACAATTTTACTTGGAAGTCAGCCGTACTGAACCGAATAATACTTACTGTAAGTAAAGACTTACACTGTCAGGATATGAAATCAGTAAAGCAACTTAAATTATTTAGAAAATAATGGGTCTGTGGCAAGCATATTTCCTTGCAGAACTCTCTTCCCCTCTACTATCTCTAGGGGTAAAAGGAAAAGAGCTTTAGAAAATAAATAGTTATTAGTGAATAACTAACTTCAGTGGCAATCTTCAGATTGTAGGATGCTTTCCTTTTTTTTTTTTTCCCCAGCCTTAGCACAAAATGAACGCACCCAGCATCATCCTAATGGCTTTTAGAAGATTATACTCTTCATTCTCATGGAACAGAGTCTTTAATGTGTTTTTTTGGAGAATCTTTTCTTGCTTAATGAATAGAAAAACAGTTTCTTTTAATGTGTTTTATGAAGCACGGTTTATCCCTTGATCTAACAAGGTAGGAACATATAAAATGAATGCTCCCACAGGGGTGTTGAGACTAAACCATATCCTCAGGTAAACCTTCAGAAATTAAATTCAAATGCATGCCTGAATTAAAATTCAAATGTATGTTTGAAGAGCACTTAGCTATAAACTGTCAATCTGTAGACTAGTATAAAACCCTCATGAACAAAAACTTTAAAAAGAGAAATGCATGGTTTTAGTAAAGGATAAATTTCAAATTAAATTATTTTAATCAAATACTTGGAAAGTTCTAAATAGACCACTGGTAATACTATCATTTTGTAAAAATGATAGTATTACCAGTCCATAAAGAATTTCACAGATATCAGCTTAGTACCTATTCCAGTATTAACACAAATCATCTAACTCACATCTGTTAAAGTACATTGAAGTGATCAGCATGAGAAGAAGGTTATTTTTACTTCGGTTCTTAAATGTTGCTATATATTAAACTGATGCTTCTGATGGCATTGCAAAAAAAGAAAAGAAAAAAGCTGTAACATCTTTAGGTAAACGTGTTCTGTTACAGCATTCAGCTTACTTAGATTTTTTTAAAAAGCTAGTGAAAGAACATGCTATTTTTATAAATACTGCCAGACACTACTGCTGCCACTGGATACAGTTTAGATGAATATACTCCAGGAGTTCACACCTTTGGGGATTTTTTTCCTCGAATATTTCCTTGTGAACTCCTAGATCTTTAATGTATCTACATAGTTTTGAACTGAAAACAAATCCAATACTTTCAAAAAGAATAATTAAATTGAAAAGGAAGCAAAGAAGTTTCTTAGTGTTAATACCCAGATGGTACTTTCCTGCTCAGGCAATGTAGGGTTAAACCAGGAGTACCTGGATAAAGCAGGCATCTAGTACTCCATTTTTATTCCTTGGTCACTGTCTATTTGTACAGAAACTTTCTAAAACTAACAGCATTTCTCTTTCCTCTTGTTTCAAAGAAGGAATGTCACTTTAGTTATGCAACAGCCAAGTTCAAGTATGGGAAGAAATAGCATTCAATTTAGTCCTATATTATCACTGATAATATCACTGTGCAGGTGTGTTTGGTGCCTCCGGTTATCATAAAGAGTTTTAAAGTTCCCCAAATCTGAGCAAGAACCTTTATCTCAAATTAGCCAATTTTTGTGAAGTTTTTAAGTATGTATTTATATTTACATGGTGCAGCCTGCTGATATTGTTGTGGTTCAGTCATTCAGTCACTTCTGACTCTTTGTTAACCAATAGAATTACTTTGCAAAGATTGCCTGTTCCCACTGGCTTCATATAGTTCTTATAAGTCCATGCTTGTGTCTTCAGGGATAATATCTAGCCTCTAGTCTTCGATCAGCCCCTTTTCCTATTACCTTCAGGGTAATAAAAAGTGTCAGGGTCCTTTCCAATGACTCTTGCCATTGCATTGTGCACCCAAAATATTTAAACTTTGGTTGCATTATTAATGCTTCAGTGAGCAGACTGATTTTACTTCAACCAGCATGAATGATTTGTTCTTCTTGCCATTCAAGACATTGTGGGAGGACAGCCATATTAGACTATGGTGGCAGACTCAAATGGAGTCTGGTAATATCTTTTCCAGCTAACACATTTTATTAGCAGGCCTAAGCTTTTGGGGAAGACAGGTTGGTTATATAGAGGCCAGTTATGATAACATGCCTATATAAAGCTTATAAAATGTGTTAATCGGAAAAGGTTCTATAAGACTCCTTCTGATTTTTAGCTGTTCAAGGTATCTCAAAAATGCTTTCCAGTGCCAAATTCAAAGGCTTTTTTTTTTTTTAATTCAGTCTTTCTGATGGTTGAGCTTTCACAGTCATACATTACAACTAGGTACACCATCCCTTGACAATACGTATTTTAGTTGGCAGTTGATATCTCTGCATTTTGCTGTTTTGTATAGATGTGTGTTAGTCTTTCTCCCTAGTAGCAGATATCTTTTTATTTCCTGGCTATAGTTACCATTTCTGAGAATTTTGAGCCAAGGAATTTACACTCTGTTCCTAGCCTACTGTAGCATCTAGGAATTTTGCTGTTCCCAGTGACTCTGAATTTAGTTACTTTGGGAGTCATCAGAATACATGACATTCTGAATAAAGGGTACACAAGACTACATAGTTTAAACTGAATATTTCCTGCATACCCAGTTTGAATGGAATATTACACTTAGTTTGATCTTATATGTTGTAAGGAGGAAGCCAAGAACAGTTTCTTGATTTGGGAATAGACTTTAAAAAATCACAGTACTTTGACACTTATCTAAGTCTGAAAGGAGATTCTCATGCTAAAAGCTGCTTCTGACTGCAGAATGTAATGCAAACCTACTGCTACTTCATAGGAAGTCATTTTATTGTTTGTTATTCTTGACTAGTGAAAACAAGCTGTCTTTGAAATTCTAGCACTGCCTAGAAGTCATTTTAAAATTCCTGAAATGTGCTGCATTCTATTCTGTTCTAAAAATAATATGTAGATCCTGGCAGAACGAGATACCCTTCAGGCTATAACATAAACAGTGCATTTCAAGGCAAAACACCACCACTGAAAATGTCACAAGAAGCAGCTCTTTACTCCCCTATTCCTACCCAACTTGATTCTGATACTTGATAAGGCAGGAACTGACAACAGAGACATTTTGCAAGGCACTACACTAGTTTATTTTTCTACCATAAACATTCAATGCATTATAAGTATTATTTTATCTGATACTAAGCCTAGCCCAGATTGTTTTTCAGTCTCAGGCAGAAGAGAAATATGCTTCTGACTACATCGTAAAAATATTTTTTCTACACGATGCACCACTTTGACGGCAGACCTCTTGAGGAACAGACATGGAGGTTTGTGGGGGTGTGGGATTATCATAATATGTAAAGTAATTTGCCCCATGCTGAGTGGGAATCCCAAGGAAGACTGTCAAGTGCTACGTATGCTGACAGTATCATATAAATAATTACTTCTTTAGGAAAGGCTAAACCTTCTTAAGTTCTGACTAAACAAAGAAGCCAAATGAGTTAGCAAACTATGAATGTATGCAGTCAAAGTATATAAACAACCAAAATGGAATCTGATGCAAGGCAAGAGGGTGAATTCTACTATGTATGTAGTACTACCTTTTATGTATATTAAGTTTATCTTGAACTGCAAAAATAAAATAATAACAATAAAATTGTTGCAGATGACCCTAGAGGAAGCAATTTCAGGCTGGGATTTAATACAGAGACAGCCTTAATCACACCTGTAGATGACGTGGGATGGAGGTAGTACATCCCTCCTTGTGCTCCTTGATCTCTAAGCGGTTTTTGATACCACTGACCACAGATGATTCCAGGGTTTGGGAGTCAGTGTCACCATTTCGTGGTGGTTCTCCTCCTTCCTTCAGAGCTAGTTCCAGTCAATGTTGGCTGTGGGAGGTAAAGGTCATTCCCTAGGCCTTCCTCTGTGAGGTACTCTTATGACCCTGCTAGACTCATCTTCTGATGAGAAGGAAGAGGAAGTAGTGCCAGGAGCTTCTATAGTCCTGGAGGGGGTGATTCCAGCAATGTTGAAACCAATAACTCCACTCTGGCTGAGCCCCCAGGACTCCCTGCCTGCATCCACTGACAGTGTGTCTGACTCTGAGGTTCACCCACCCAATCCAAAGCAGGGGCATGTTTTAAAATACAACAGCAGAGGGCTGAGCTCCGCAGGTCAGATAGACTGGCCAAGAAGCAGGCTGACAGGAGAGTAGACTCCAATGTGTAATGTACCTCAGTTGTACCGTACATGTGAGTGGTGACTCAGCATGGCTTATTTATTGGCCTCACTCCCTGAGAGAAAACACTGAGAACAACTTTTCGAGCCTCAGCATTGTTGTGTTTACCTTGTCATGCCATGCTTTGAATCTGGATTCAACCTCACAATGTCTCTCATCTGTTCCCTTGGATTTGTCACTTGTTTATTGGTTTCCTGGTCTCAACTCATGCCAAGTCTTGACTACATTACAATTGCTGTCTTTAGCTTTAGGTAAAAAGGACTTTTTGCCACTAAAAGTTATTCCTGAGTTTGCTTATCTTTGGACAGTGGCAGGAATCCAGCTTGCTATCTCGCTGGTTGGCAGCCAGCAGTGCTGGCATAGAAAAGGTGCAGAGGATTCAACGGTCTGTCTCTTCTTGTCCAACATCTGTGTGAAATTGTTGGATGAGGTCATCCTCAAGCCTTGGGTTTACTATCATCGGTATGCTGATGATACCCATATCTATCAACCCCAGGCTAGCCAAGTGAGGCTGTCAAGGTTCTGTCCCAGTGCTTGGAGGCTGTGCAGGCCTGGATGGGGAGGAACTGACTCCAACTCAACCCTATCAAAACTGAATGGCTGTGGATATTAGGGCCAACTGGATCTGGAAATATTCTATCCTTAACCATCCACATCCAAGAGTGGCGTGCAATCTGGCAGTCTTCCTGGATTCACAGCTCCTGCTTGACAGCAGGTGGTAGCTGTGGCAGGAACGCCTTTGCACAACCCCATCTGGTGTGCCACTTCTGCCCTTTCCTGGATTGGGAGGTCCTTCAACAATTACTCATGTCCTCATTATCTCATGGCTGTACTGTGCAATGTGCTCTACATGGGTCTGATCTTGAAGATCACTCATAAGCTGCAGTTGGTCCTGAATGAAGCAGCACAGGCAGTGATGGGCAAGCCTCATGAGATTCTCCCTGAGATCCATGTATGTCAGCCCCACTAGGTAGACCAGACCATAAAATCAACTCCACAAATTGTCTACAACTACTTTTATTGAGATTGCCTATAATAACAGAATCTTCCAAGTCTGATTGTGCTGTACCACCTCCTCCTTCTTACAGTTCAGTGAGTTAGGAAAGTGTCTATCTGAGCTGCTTCCAAATGTTATCTGGACATTTTGGACTTAAAAAATGCTTTAGCCGCTGTTGCCTAGGCAAAGCTGCTACATATCTCCATCAAGGTCATCTTCCTTACTCTCTACAGTGTGGCTCCCACCCTGATGGCATTCTAAAAAAGCCCTAAAATCCTGAGCGTTCTCCCAGGCCTTAGGTCAAAGTGGTTGGGACCCTTGTCCGATATCTTTGCATGTGTGGATGTTGTTGGCCAGATTCTCCATCTTGTTATTTATTTTTTTATTCTCTTTTTTATAATTATTTTTTATATTGCATCCTCAACCTTGTTTGGTTTTATTGTGAGCTGCCCAGAATCAGTCTGGAGTTGGGTGGTGCCTAAAATTGAATAAATTAAATTAAATTAAGATAGATAATATATCCTAATCCTAATTAGGATTAGGATTATAATAGGATAATGTATCCTATTATAATCCTAATATTTGTTAGGATTGTTCTGAGTAACCAAATCTCATTGTTTAAGCCCTCTAAGCCCACAACACACAAGTATAGCTTAACTATGAGGACAAGCAGTCTAACATGTGGTGGAATCACTTTCTGTCATGCTTCCTTCCCCCAGAAAAAAGTATTTCTGTCAAATCTCTTGCAGCTTCATTTAGGTAGAATGTCCTTATACTCATAAAAGAATTTTAAAACATTGGGGAGAATTAAGTCTGTATTGCTAGGTTCTTCATTGATGCTTCGCTGAAGAAGACCTTGCTACTGGCCATCTTCATCCCCATCTGCTTACTTTGAACCACGTATCTGAGAAGACTGCATGAACTGAAACATGCCATTTTTTGTCTCATAAAAGAGGGAGAGAGATGCACCACCACCATCACATTTATCATGAGATTTGTATCAAACTTGTTAAAACTGTTTACAAGTCAGCTGGAGACTTTCATCTAAATCTAAATCTGCCAGTCATGCTGAATAACTGAGGAAAGGCCATGACAACATTACAATGAGGGATTCACTGTATAATTTTTCTAGTTCCTTTTCCTCTACCACTCTGTATTCAGTGTCATGATCATGACAGTTCTCTCCCACACTGTTACATTTAAGTATCTGATGTTGCAAACAACAGTCAACAAAGGAGATGCAAACAACCCCTGTTTGCTTTTTCTTGCAACTCAAGATAAATTTGGAAAAGGAGAATCTTTTTATGAACTTGCCCTTTGCATAGCTACTGCTTGTATATCTTTCCCACAAGTGCCATCTCTTCACAACATATAGAATAGTGTAGATATGTTGTTCATATTTCTTGATCATCAGATATTACACCATGGCAGCAGAACAGTAGTGCAAAGCCTCTGATTTTTCAATTTAGAATATTTTTAAAACTCTACATTAAAACCTCAGTTTTATGGACCCCCATTCAGTAGACTTAGGATACTATGGTAAAAAAAAAAAAAAAAAAAACTGAATTCAGACTGCTTCAGCCACATAATGAATTAGCCAAATGTTTGTACATTTTATATTCATTACATAAAATCTGTGTACATTACATAAAATGTATGTACATTGCTGTAATGTTTGGCATCAGCAATAATCATAGGTCTGATCATCGAATGAACAAAACAAAACTATATTTATTAACTTACTCAAAGACTGTTATGCAAAACTGGCTTCAGCCCTGTTACAGTGTCACTATACTATTATTCATTTGGCCCTTTTCAGAGTTTAAAATCTATCTTGAATCCCGTGAGCCCTGAGCATTACAACCCTCCTTTTATTTCCACAAACAAATATTATCAATTATCAAACATAATTTACTATTACCAATAAACCAAACAGCATTTGCAGAAATAAATAATCATTCAGTCCTGAATTTCCTGTGGAGATTAGTAAGTTTGTGAGGATAATACCATTGAGTCTCAACTTTAGCAGCCAGCAGAGTCACCTCATTGTCCCAATGAGTGGTGTATAGAATCTGGCCTTAGATTGACAGGGTTGTGGGGAGCCTGACACTTGAAATATAAGTAGAAGCATTCTCATGGGAATGTTTTCTGATCTTTCCATAAATAAGATATCTTTAGATTCCCTCGAATAAGTGATGGGAAGTATGGATCTGCCCATCCCACTACTGGGAGATTGTCCCGGTCATGCTGCAACTAAGTGCCTTTCACTCCTATGACTTTTGTTTTCAAGAGTTGAAACAGAAGCACCCAATAGATGTGTACAGGGTAGCTCTATAAAGGTGCAGAAACTCTTGTTGATGCTAGATGCTGTCGCCTTGGCTAACTATAGAGTTTTCTTGAGCATGCAGAACTGCTCAGCTTCCCTATTAGCATGAGGTCAGTAAAGAATAATTTTCTGATGTTAACATTATTCCACATTACTAATACCTGGCATTAGGTCAATCAGGAAAAAAAAACTAATAAAAGTAGTTTTGAAAAGCAGCTGTGGAAGCCCTTAATCACAATGCGCTTGTAGAAGAAATGAGAAGATTGTATGAGTATTGTGTCCATTCTGATCTTGTATATTGTGTTATGCTTTCTAGTGATTTAGCTGCACTTCCCATAATCCTCCATTGTTGGATTAGCCATCGCTGCAAGCACTGTGTGAGTTTCAGTAATAGGTTTCTAAGTTCCCCAGCTATGAAACCTGGCAATAAAACAGATAGGAGGAAAGAGAACAGCTGAAAATTAACCCCCTGCTGTACTGTTTGTATGTTAAACAGTGTTCCAGCATTGAAATGTACCAGACCGATATATTTACAATGTCAGCTCAGTTCCCACGCTGACTCCCATGTTCATCTGAAGAGTGTCAGTCCAGTTAATGTTACGATGTTGCAATACATCATCTTTCATCATCAAACCCTATTTATTTGAAATGTCCCCTCATCTCCTAAACAATTTATTTCTTTATTTGCTTGTTTATTTACTTGTTTATTTTGGGGTCGCTTATAGCTCCTACCGCAGCCAGAAAAGTTCTCAATAAAAAAGACACAGTTCCCAAAGCGTTGGGCTTTTCACCCTCACCATGAAGTCACTCAGAGCAGCTGGCCAGATTTAGGGAAACTGTGCCTCCCAGTAGCAGAGCTCTTCATTTTAAATGCACCATTGATTTCAGACAGATCTGACCTTTTCCAAGACTGTATCATGTGCATTAAAATAGAACATATTCATGAGTTCCTGTGAACATTTTATTTTGTCAAATCTGTGTATGCCTTTTTCATATATTTGGCTGCTTAACAAAATGACAAATACATCTTTGAAATGTGTAAATGTAAGTCCTAAACCCATGATAGTGACTCATAAATAAAATGGGAGAAAAGATGACACTGAAAAAGACACCAATTATTTAGTTGTAATTCCAACTTGTTAAAAAATGTTCCAATCTAAACCTACTTGTTATATGGTTACATGCAATCCTGACATACTGTATGCTTGCAAAAATCAGTTTAGAACACTAATGTTGGACTTAAACAATATGATTAATATTGGATTTAAATGGACTCCAATCAGGATTATTAGTAAATATATATATATATTATTTATCAGTTGCTCAAATGTAATGGACAAATTATTCAAGTTGTATCAAAGTATTATTTATAATACTGGGTTTCTTAAAAATCCCCAGTGTTAACTCCAGTTTTATTGATGCACTGAACTTTGCATCTCCTCCTCCTCCATCCTGCAGTTTCCTGTGTTCCCTGAAAGAGGATTGGGAACCAATTCATTTTATAGTACAATCTTAAACACATCATCTCAGAAATCCTTTTGGCCAATTTCTGGTAATTCGATTTAGGATTGTAGCCTTAAAAAATTCAGGAAGGCAAGTCTTTTGTTCCTTTCTTACTATGTCTGATCCTCCAAAGAGACTTTGGGGCACATGTGTTACACAGAGGGAAGGAGAATGGAAAACTTTATTTTTGTCAGCTAATGTTAGGCTCCACACATGAATGTTTCATTTTTATCTTACACCAAGGCTTAGAGTCTGATGGAGCCCGCTCTCCCAAAGTTCCACTTACGTGTTCACTGATAAATACATTCTACCTGAAAATTCCAAGATACTTTTACCAGATGCTTGCAGATTAAACAAAACCACGCTAAAACTCAAAAAAAAAAAATGAACTCAACTATAAGTATAGATACAGAATATGAAGTTAGAAACGCTATGGTGAAAAAGTTCTACATATTTTGTACCTTTGGGGTTTCGCTGTAAGCTATTGGGTGGAGGAGGTTAAAATAATGCAAGCACTTTCTATAAATTGAACAATGTAGAGGAAGAACAAGATATGCCCCACGCTGAGCAAATATTACACCAAAAAGTGTTCAAAGGCACTAAGTGAAGTTAAATGCCTTATACTTCCCAATAGGTAGCATTATCTCAGCATGACAGATGTTATGAGGAACTGCAGAATGATTTTGAGCTTAGATTATTTTTAAAGCATGTTATTAATCATTATGTTGCTTTCGGCACGATGCCTTTTCCTACTCTTGCTTATCCACTCTTTTGTTAGACTGCTCTAACAAATCAGTATTTTTATTGTTCGTCAGTTTTGCTTATATTAAAATTGGCCACACTTTGTTGCCTTGCGCAAAGATAGTGTATTTTATTTGCTTTTGGCTTAATGTATAAATTTATCCTAAACAGAACATGTGAAGCTGCCACAGGAGACAAGGCATGGGTTAAAATTGCAAAGAGTGGGTTTGCATCATCATGGCTTAGCGTAGAAGGGATTTCCAAAGTTTTCAGCCCATTTTGGGGAGGGGATTTGTCTTGGGGATTTTATGGGTGAAATGGGTGCCTTAATTTTGCAGTTTTGAATTAAAAGGGCTGCAGATATTGGCTCCAACATACTCCCTGCTGTCCACAGAAGCCAACTCCCTCAAACCTTGAATTAAAATTGCAACCCCTGACCACAAAAAATTACAGTTCTGGTTTAACATGAAAAAGTAACTTTAGCCCTACATAGTTTTTTTCATGTTTTTGGTATCTTTAAATAATGTGGCATTCCATCACATTAGTCAGGCCCAAGATGTACCTAAAGGCTTTATTATGGGATTAGATATTTGATTCCTTCCCTTTGAAAAACTGGCTGATCTGGAAAAGCTAAATAGAGCCTGTTTGTTACTTGGATGGCAGATCATCAAGAACTGCTACGTGAAGACAGTAGAAACAGCACTCAACTCAAAGGGTGCCATATTTTTCATTTGAGCAGCCATGCCCTTTCCCATACAGTTTTTGAAATTTTCTTACCTTTAGAAGAAGTTTGCCATGGAGATGGGAGAAGCCAAGATTCTCCAGGACATGAGAAATGAATTTCATAAATTCTGCGGATAAGTTGCTGCCACTGAAAATGGCTCTTACATTCTTTTTTGTTGTCCAGGGTCCCTTTTAAAATATAAATGCTATAGAAGAGTTATCTATCATTCTTGCTTTTTTGACAATGCAGTTTTATTAAAAGCCTCCTCTCTCCTCCCTTTCTTCACTCTTTATTCTTTGCTGGGGAGATTCCAAGCTCCATTTATGCTATTTTCCCATCTTTGGCTGATGCCAGTGTTTCCCCTCCCTCCCTCCCTCCCTCCCAAATATTAGTTTGCAGTTTGGGTGAAGAATCTGTCATTGCTTTGTTTCTTTTAAATGGTTGCCACATCTCCTAGTCTGTTCCGAAACGGTTCTAATTAGTATGCTGCTACTTCCATCCTAAGAATTCATCAACAATGATAAGGTTGAAGATAATTGTGGCCCTTCCAATGCCCTTAAAGGACTCCTTACCCTTCACTATCCTATCATTAATCTGTACTTTTTATTTATCCTTTAGCTCAAGGTGTTTCCAGTGCACACACACTTTATTTGTAACAGTGATAGCTATTTGGAGGCGGTTATCCTTCCACATGAAAGGCTGAAAGAAGAGTCTGCCCATCAGATGCCTTCAAGTCCTTATCTATGATTATATGTTCTCCATCAGCTTTCCTAGCGATTATGCTCAATTCAGTTATATGTTTGGTTTGCTTTAGTGAGCTATTTCATTTGGGCAGTTTTTCTTGTGAGGAAGGCATACTGGAGTATGTAGATTTTGTGACACCAGCTTAAACAAATATCTATGCTAAATGTGGGTGGGGTGAGGTGGTCTCTGCAGTGCATCCGGCTGTGTATGTTTTGAATTATCATCCCTCTGTTCTGAGGAAATAGCATACTGGAATGTAGGTTTCTTTTTCCTTTATTGGCTACACTCTGTATCTGCCAAACTATTTCTTTCAAATTGTTGCATAAGTTAATGGGTGTGTTAGTAGCTGATAGCCACCAGCCACCATGGCTCATTTAAGAAAGTATTTTCTTCCCATTACTGTTGCAAAAGAAATACCTTTACCTATTAGCTATTGAAACGAGGATATAATTCTCATTACAATATGCTCATTCCTTTGGGGAAGAGTGTCTAGGAAAGCTGCTCAGCGTTAAGTTTGTTAACTGCCTGGGAAACATCCTTCTCCCTTAGTCCTTTGCTTATGTTCCTTCCACCTCTTTCTTCTTCCGATTTTCTTTCTGTTTGCTGTTCGTTTAACTTAATTTTTTAGCAGTCATGTATGGCTGCCCGTCTTACATACCTAACTCTTGGCGGCTCACAGCAACAGCAATAAAAACGTGCAGTATAAAAAACAATTTAAAAACTGAACATTCCAAAGACAGCCCTATTGCTTGGAAGTAGCTAGAAGAGCAATTAGCTTGTCTTTGAGGGACAGAAGACCAAGTGCTGGACCAACTAGGTGGCCTTCAAGTTTATTAATAGGGAGTGGCACTGCAAGAAATTCCAAAGCAAGATTCCTTGGTTTATTAAGAATTTACTAAGTCGATGGGAATTCTGTTTCTAGTCCAAGTCCAAAACCTAATTCTATTAATGTATAACAGATGAGTCTAAAGTGAGTTTATTTTTCTTATAGCATGTTAGAGAACTGTGAAAAAAACATACAAAAGAAATACAAATATTTATACAATATCCTTTGCATTTTATATCTTTCAAGAAATGGACTGCTTCAGTTTCAAGTGTGACAGTAGTCTTAAAATATTGAGAAACTGATGTTAGAATGAATATCTTCTGTAGTTCTTTGCTGCCATCTTGTGTTTTTTCAACTGCTTGCGTTTGTTGTTCTGAAAAATAAAACTTGATCCCTAAGATGTCAGTCCTTCTGATGTTTATTTTTCACTGTTTTGTTTTAATTTTCAGCTGAAACAAAGTGAGGCAAATGCAGATACCAAGGAAAAGCTCCCATTACGTCTACGGATATTTGAAAAATTCCCGAACAGGCCTCAAATGGTAAAAATCTCCAAGCTCCCTTCAGATTTTACAGTCCCGAAAATAAGGTAGCAAACTTTTCCTGCCTTCTTACTGCAAAGCTGACTATTTTGAACTTAATAGGCACTGAATTTTTTGTTTTTTGTTTTTTTGTTTTTAATTTTCATGTTTTTTTGGTGTATAGTAGTTTGTTTTTGAATGTGTGAGAAAGCTCTTTTTCCTATCCCCTGTGCCAAAACCTACAATTCAATGAATGAATTGTTGAGTTGCTGGGAGTCAGGCAGCATACAAATATATTGTTGTTGTTGTTGTTGTTGTTGTTGTTATTAATCCTCTCATACTTACGTCTTTTCAAAAATAACTCCACTGTGTTCAGTGGGTCTTACTTCAAGATAAGTAATTCACACTATCATACACAGTATAGTTATTTGATTCATTATTACAGGTATACAGTAGATGGTTGCACAGTCTATTCTATTCTATTCTATTCTATTCTATTCTATTCTATTCTATTCTATTCTATTCTATGCCTTTGAGTGTTTAGACTCCTGGCGACTGCCTGGACAAGTCCCTGTAGTTTTCTTGGCAAGGTTTTTCAGAAGTGGTTTGCCATTGTCTCCTTCCTAGGGCTGAGAGAGAAAGTGACTGTCCCAAGGTCACCAGCTGGCTTTGTGCCTAAAAGGGGGACTAGAACTCACGGTCTCCCAGTTTCTGGCCTGGTGCTTTAACCACTACACCAGACTGACTCTATCTGATTCTAGTAGGCTGATTTCCTTATACTGGAATATTGATTGAATCTCCATAGCAGAATAATCTCCATGTTGATGAATCAGTTCCCACAAGATAAAATATGCATCCTAGACAAAATACATCTTTGAGGATGAAATGATTATGTAACTCCCAGATTGGCTGATAGCTATTTAGCCTGGTATAACAAAGGTCAGGCAGCTTAGCTGTAAGTGGAGTCATTTGTAGGCAGAGCCAGAATTCCTATTCAATGGTTTGTACGGTATGCTAACCCAGGGTCAGCTAGGCCATGGTTTACTTACTTAATTATACTCAGAAAACTCAATTTTCTAATTTTGCATACATGCTTAATAATAAACTAATCACAGAATCGTCATTCATACAGCTTACTAGGCTGAAATGTGACAGTTTGGTGGTTCAGTGTGTCCTGCAATCCAGGTAGAGCCAATGAGAGCCAGAATAACTTCAAGAGACATATTGCTTCATAAATGTAATGACAACTTAGTTGATGTGTTCTGTTTCTGCTGGCCAGGGAAATTTGTATCATGCATGTGTTGGAAATATCTTTGATTTAAACAGCTGGAATTTATATTTTCAAAAATGGCAGAATGAAATCATGTGCTTGTTTCTTCTCAAAAAGCTTGGGAGGAGCCTTAAGGTAATTAAATATCACTCTACTTGATATGGATCAGTTTGCATATTGGCAGGCTGTTCCTGCTCCGTCAAAGAAGCCATGTGGATCTGAAATAATCTACATTCTTCTCTCACCTTTTGTACCCCTGTCTTTTAACTACCTTCCCTGAAAAAGACACTTGAAAACTTTGCAAGTGTTTGAAAATTTCAGCTAACCTAACAAAATACTGCTCCTATAGAGTTTTATTTTTTTTTTTCCAGAAGCAAGTAATTTCAAGTTATAAATATAAAACAGAGGATTCCATGCTCATGATCTGACCCTTCCAAAAATATAAAAACATTCATCTGAACCCACATTTTCAGTGCCAGTAGCAACTGCATTAAATAAGGAAAGTTAAGTGGTGCTTTAAAAAAATCTCACTTTTCTTAATTGTTAAAAATGTAAAAAGTAAAGTAGCATGAAACAGGGGACTCCTATGACCATTTCCCTTGATTGCATCCACATCCTTTATCAAGATAACTTATAAAATGAAGTAGAAAAAAATGGAAAAAGTGGAAAAAATAGAAAAAAGTAGAATAGCACAGGAGGAAAGCTAGCATCAGGATTATTAGCATCATGACTCTTAGAATGTCCCCATATGATTATTTCCCGTTCCTTATTCTTTCTCCATTTATACATATTGGTAAAAAGTAGGATGGGAAAACCATGCAGAACAAATAAGTGGAATAGAGATTACGCAAAACAAACTTTATTTTGATACATTTCAGTGAAATTAATTCCCATCAATAGGAGTTTAAATAGAGTTTAATAGTATCGAGTTAAACTGATGCACATCACACCCACACCATTGGTCAAGATAATTTCAGTCCTCCTTAATTATGAGGAAGTAATATCTATTATGTCAAAGTGATATTTTAGATTTATTTTAGAAATTTTGAGAGGTAGAAAACATTTTTGGTTTTTCAGCATTTATGCAATACAGTATAAGGATTGGTGAAATAGAGGTTTTTATAAAATTAGAGAATTGTTCACAGAAACACTATTATTACTGAATATATTTTGCAAAACATTGGCCACAAGTTCCAACTGGGATTCAAGTATATTAAGTTCAGTCATTGCTTCACAACTATCGATTGCTTCACAATCAGGACAACTAGCAACATCGTCAAATGCACCTTCTTTATTTGAAAACAAGAGAATCTCTTCAATCAGGTTACCTTGAAAGTCTGAAAAAATTATGGGAGAATGATTTGATATCTGAACTTGGTAACTGTCCTTGGAACTGTTTGTGGCACAGAATTCTTTTTAAATCTCTTTCAACAAGTTATCAAGAATTGACCATGATAATCCATAGGTTGCACTCTACTCCATTAAAATTAAACTTACTAAATAATAAACTTTCTGGATTATATTGATGGGATTGTAAAAAATAGTAGTACATGTCTGGTAATAATATCTAATTAGTCTTTGACAACGAATCCTACACTGGTTTACTGACTGTTTTTCACAAGACCAATTGATAGAACATACAAATTCAGTTCCTATTGCTTGCTGCCTCATTTATTATTACAAAATATTGAAAAAATAAAACACATCTTTCATTGGTATGCCAAAGTGTGAAAATTGCTCTTCCAGATAACACAACAAAATGCTTTGGAAGAACACTACAATGAAGGATAAATTTATTCAAATCTAGTTGCCATTTATTTGTTATCTTAATTATAGTTTTCCCAATAGACTTTATTTTATTTATTTATTAAATTTGTATGCCGCCCATCTCCCCTCAGTGGGTGACTCTTCATAAGTAAGTAAGTAAGTAAGACTTCATAATACAAATGCTGTTTCCTACGGGAATACTGAATATGGATGTTTAAAATGATTGTGTTTTTCCTTAAGATTACATATCAATACATAGACACAGACACATGCACAGAGAGACATGGTTTTCATTTATTTGTGATTTTATGTCTTGCTTTTTAATTCAGTAATTCTCTAGTTTTTGTCTTTAGTAAAAATAATAATGATAGTAATTAATTTAATAATGTTAAATGTTACCAGGTTAATGTAATCTGATGTATATATGTGTATATATACACGCACATATATTCACAATTGTTCACATAGTCCCAAAATACCAGTTATTTAAAATATTTTAGAAGTTACTTCCACCCCAGAGGACCCAGCGCTTTGGTCAAAATGACAAAAGTAGCATCATACTGTCATGACACCAGCTCCACCTCTTTTATAGTTGCATGACAACAGGAAACACATACAAAAGGGGCAGAACCAGCATTGTATTGGCTCAATGGGGGGGGGGGGGGTATTGACCATCCTATGATCACCTCTGCTTCTCATTGTTGCTATAGACTGATTCAGGCCTTTTTTTCTTGGCTTGTGATACTTGACTTGGATCAGAATTCCCCTAAATTTAAGCCAAAACAGAACTCCTTTGCCTGATTTCCCCAGTTTTTGTCTAAGGGCTACCAATTAGGATAAAACTGAAATAATCAGGCATTGTTCTTCCAAGATACTCTGCTTGGCTTAAGCATATTAATAGGAATGGCATTCTGAACATGCTGTCATGTGGAATCAAGCTCAGGGTTATGAAGTAGGACATCTCCATTTGCCCAGCAACTCAGTTCTACCTATGAAAAGTTACATAGGTAGAAAACTACAGCTGGTGGTATTATGTTAGCATGTTAGCAAATGTAAAGCTTTGTATTTACGATTATGTTTCCCAGAGCAAAACCTAGATTAAGCTCTTCAGTTAGTCCAAGCTGCAGCTGGTGTAGCTAATTTTCTACACTCTGATTCCAGAGAGGGGAAGTCAAATCTTTTTTAAAATCTGCCAGATTAGAAAGCCCTGCAAATCCTTCATAGGTGCATTCTCACTTAGCTTTAGAAGAAATTCAGATCTTGGAATGAATAAAGACATTGATGCTTTACTCTCCTACATTCCTTGCTAGGATTGCTTGAATCATTAATATTAGAAAAATATATTCTAATTACTTACCATTTTTATTATTCCTAGTCATTAGCTTTTTATTTGTTTTTATTTACTCTGTAAGACATAAAATATAATACAGTAAAAATTTACCATAGTCTGACAAAATTCTCAAGTTAAATTTGAGGGTTTTTTTCACAAAAACATGTCATTTGAAATATTGTTGATTTTTTTTTCTTTTGTATTATATTTTGGTTTTAACTTGGGAATTTATCACATTTGAAACTCAAGAGTGGAGATACCATTTAAATTAACATTTAAAGGAAAACTTGATTAGAGAGGAGAACCATTTGTTTTAGATAAACAGTGGGGAAAGTCTTATTTCTACCTTTATTTGTGGAGGTCATGTATTTCAACATCCACATGGCAATAGATGAGTCCGAAAGTGCATGGGGCAACATCAAATATTGTATAATATTTTCCTTTCTCTTTGGGACATTTATTCATTCGTTTATTTTGATCCCCTGTATCTTTCCTCCTTAGGAACTGTTAATGTTCATTCTTAATAAACCATGAAGACTTTTCATCTTAGGTCAAAAAGCTGCCTCCTATTTTATATAGTAGACAATTTCTTCTGCATACACAATTATGGCATGTTATGGTCAATGATCCTTAAGAATACTTTAATTGTACCAACAAAGGAAGTATTAATAAAAAGCAGTTCTCCTTCACTGTAAACTCTCTCTCTCTTTTTCTCTTTTTCTTTCTCTCTCTCTCTTGTGATCAAAAGGGAAAGCTTTATGAAGCAGTTTATTGATCGACAGCAGCAAGATACAACTTGTTTATTGAGAAGGCTTCCATCAGCTTCTTCCTCCTCATGTGACCACTCTAAAAGGCTGGCAATTGAAGACAAATACATTGACCAGAAGGCAAGTCACTAGATACAGCAGTGTATAAAGATATCCAGTCATATTGTGATCTGAAGTCTTAAATGTATGTGGGATGTCACTGTAGCTGGTGGTTGCACTGAACCCATCACCTTTTTCTAGCCTGGAATGGGAAAACCTGCATGGGGCTGGTGAAGAGCAGGGCTTCTTGGAAATGTGTGTGATTGATGCTATGAATAATAGGAGAGTTCTTCAGAAAGTGGGGGGTTGTATAGATGTTTTTCTAAACATTTCACAGTCTTCCTGAATGTTAATACCTCTAGTATGACATTGCAGTGAAGAGGGATAATTGTATCCTGTTTACCCAAGCCCTGCAACAGTGCTTCAGTTCACCATCAGCAATGAATGGTCATGCTTTGTACCCAGAAATCATACCTTCTAGAATCTGTTCTTTAAAAAAGGTCAGAAAAATATAAAAATAAATGTCGATTATCTAGGAGGAATCTTTTCTGATGCCTTGAAAGACTGCTGCCAGATCACACTGGGCTTCACGGATTGACTTAGTTTCCTGTATTTAGCAGGAATTTTATCCATGTGGCTTGAACATTAGGTTTCATTTTGTTAGATGATTATAGCTTTCTACAGTAACAATTGCCATAGCAACCTCACATTTAACTATACCAATTTCCTCCAAAGCATCTTCTCTCTAATACTCATTTGAAATAATAATTTTAAAAAATGAACATTTGTCTGTGTGCACAGTAGAAGAGAAAGAAAACACAAGCTATGGAAAATGTTAATTAAACATACAACAGTGAAAACAAAAACAAAAGAAATACTCTGCTGACAGCTGTCAGATTCCTTTGTGCATGCGATCTGTAGTTCATGCAGTGTGAATCAGAGAATTCAGAACACTGAATAATATGTAAAATTATGAGAATTAGGCCTCAACGTTTAACGGAACCAAGCTTTTAACTGTGGCTGCAGAAATCCTTTAGGGAACCTCTCTTTATTCTAGCACCTAACTTTGTAAAAAGGATAAAATGGGTATTGACTCACATCAGCTTTATTGTTAGAATTAAATCTACTTTAAGCTTTTTTAAAAAATACTTGTCATTACCTGTTAAGTTAAAGAGCTTTATTAAAAGAGATCTAACTGAAACCTCTGACTTATTCTAAAGTTTTACCATCCAACTCTGCAAAACTGATGTACGATGAGATTATTTAGAATCCCCATTGAAATAGCATAACAATTTCCTTAATGAAGAAGTTAGGTTTAATAATAATCCAGGGAACATGGGATTATAATGAATAGAAAATAAAAATTAGCACTCTATATGGTTAACTTTCTCCTGTAGGGAGAGAATATATCTTTAAAGTGTAGGTAAGATTGTAGTGTGAACTGTAAGTGTCTTAATAGTCTCAGGATTCCTGGTGGTCTCCCATCCAAATAGTGGTCTGAACCCTCCTTAGCTTTTTTTGAGACAACCAAGATCATCTAGGCACCCATCTGGGTCCACTATGACAGATGACAGCAAAAATAGTTTTAACAAACCTATAGAAATACTTGGGAAATGAAAATGATAATGATAATGTGAAAGCAAGTTTAACAGGCAAGAAAAAGAAATGAGTTTATTAACAAATGAGTTACACTAGTGTAAACACACTTGCAGTTGATCAAATTTAGTTCTGTGTCAAGCACATAGTTTCACTGGTTTGCAACTAATTGCAGCTAAAACTAGTATATATGTATACAATTAGGTGAGATATTGCAAAGGTTTTCAGAATTCAGAGGCATAGTTTTTTTGACAGCAGTTTCATTATTTTTTTCATCATAAAGCATTATTTCATTAGATGGCATGAATAAAGTCCCTCCCAATGATATAAAATGTTATTTATTTATTTGTCAGATTCCACCTTTCCTTTAAGAGCTGAAAGCCACCTGCATAAGACTTGCCCCTCCAATTTTCCCCACAAATCTATGTGGAAGGTTGGGCTGAGAGCAACTGGACCAAAGTCAAGGCTGGACTTGAACCTGGGTTTCTCTGGTCCTAGTGCAATATCTTAACTACTATACTACATTGTCACTCACTAGTATGGGTGAATCCATGTAATGCTAATCATTACGACTATGTAGAATTTCAGATTTGAAATCAAAAAGGTTTCATAGCATATAGGGCATAAACATAACATCTGTCTGCAACTTCTTGAAGTAACTGCACCTTTTCCTGGGTGACACATTTGCCTTCTGCAGCTGCTTCACTATCCTGGAAAAAAATGCATTTGGTTTACGAAGTTACAGATAGGTGCTGTCTGTGCTTCCCCTTGCACTCTGAAGAATCGTTTTGCCTTTCAACCCAAAGCTTTGCACAGCCCTATTCCTCATGTTCCAAGATTGGAGTGACATAGTTCTGGACACCATTGTGAATGCCTGAGCTAATGAGAAAAGTCTTCAGCAGGAGTGGCTGACAGTACAGCAATCAATGTGCAGGAGGCTTGCAATGCAAAACCGCCCCCCCCCCCCCAGTATATTCCATCGAAATTCTAATCCATACGGTCCAGTCAGTCCAGAGAACAATATCTGCCTGCCTAATATTTGGATTGTGTTTGCTGGTAACCAAGCACCATTTCATTTGGTTTGACAATCATGCTTTAATTTATACTACAAATAGATGATAAAATGCATATCTAGCGTTATCAAGCTAGATCATGCTTGCTAATCAAGCAGAGTTTATGTGGCCTATCACATTCTCTGAAGTCTTGCATTTCGCTTACAAACTCTTTGTAGCATTATTATTATCATCATTATCAAGAACAACATTGCTTTTTACAATCATGTTTTCATATAGAAATGTAACTGTTTTGTTATCTATGACATCTGAATTGTTGTCAAATATGGTAGCTTCCCATCCGTATATCAAATGTGTTTTTATCTTTTCTTTCTTTTGAAACCATCTGTCTTCCTTGAAGCAATTTTATGCTCCTGATAGGTCTGGCAGTTTTTCTCTCTTAATCATTTTTTTAAAGCAGTTATGCTCCATGTCCATAGTACTAAATGTAGTGCATTACAAAATAAGCATAGGAGGATTTGGCATTAAAAATAAAGAGAGCCTTAAAAGTGTGGATCTATATTTTAATAAAACATTCCGATGTAATTCTTGTGAAAACTTTTCAAGTAGTATGTTTCAGTGTACATGATAACATACTAAATCTCCTAAGTTTTCAGAATATTTATTTATTTATTTATATTCCAGATTTAGATACAACCCATCTCCTAAAAAGTGACTCTGGGCGGTTCACAATAAAACAGCAATAAATATTAAAATACAATAAAAACAATATAAAATACAATAAAATAGAATAAAAACTATGTATTTTATAACCAGTATGCATATAAACATGATGGAATATTTATTTCAAAGGAGTCTGCAAATTTAATTCCACAGGAAAAGCTCCATCGGAGAACTCCAGCATCATGCAAGCAGCAGACCAGCATAGTAGATGTCAGAGTCCTCCTTCTTACTGAGGGGCATGGTGGGAGATAAGAAGGCTCTGAATTCTTCAGATACAAAATTTTTACAACCCTACCAAACCCCTACTGCTGGGACTTTGCAGTGTTGAGATTTCATATCATTGACTACAGAGACTGGAGACAAGAGGAAGATTCTGATGCCAAATTTCATTTTCTACTTTCAGAATTATCCTCCTGATCTTTAAGGGAGAAATCTTATCAATTTGTCATACGCATCTTAAAACAATCTGGATAATCTATAGATAGCCATGAATAATTGTACTTATTTATATATGGGATTTATTTCCTGCCTAACGGTAATCATAGTATGCTGGTATATTTTGGTAAAAATATTACCCTAAAATTATTGGTCCCAAGTCATGAAGAAATCTTTCAGAGGAGGTGCAAATTCAAAACAAAACAAAAAAACTCAGTTCACCATAACAGAGTTGGTCTGCTTGCATTTGATTTCAACAGGTTAAGGTTGCAAACAACATACTGTAACTAATAAGACAGTCAATAAAATTGCTTTCCTTTTCTTTTACAGCTTCGCAAATCTGTTTTCAGCATTAGGGCAAGAAATCTTCTGGAGAAGGAGACTGCAATCAATAAAATTCTTAGGTATTAACGGTATTAACGAGTGATTTGAGGCTCCTTTCATTATGAGTAGGTTTCATCTTCCAAATAATGAATACATTTGAATCATTTTACTCAGTCCAATTCTCTCTCCCCTCCCCCTTTCTGCATAAAACAATTAAAATTATTTGGAAAACAATATTTTTTCTAATCTGTGTAGAAGATTACTGTGAAACAATGTCTTTGCCGTAGTATCTACTCATACCTGAATCTATATATTCTCTCACACACAAAATGAAGCAATGCAAACCCTGCATCATGGATCACAACTTGAGGTCCAAATTCCACACAATGGCTAAGCCTAAAGCAAAAAGTAAGATGAATGCAGAAGGTTGTCATTTTAGTGGTAGGACTTATTGACAGCCTATTTAGTTAATAATTCTTGACCTAGCCCTTTCCATCCAATCTTGAAAAATTGAATTAGTTATTATTCAAACCCTTCCATCCCTTAGATGGACAATGTTTGAGGGTTCTGGTGCAACAATGCTGTCTCCTGTCCTTCTTGAGGGCTGCATGATGGCTGTTGACCCAATGATTTCACCAGGGAGAACAAGATTGAATATTTCCATAGAATAGAAGCAGGAGGCCTTTGGGAGGCACAATACTTTTATCTTTCCCCTTAAACACCTGCACAATGGCCCCATATGAAGTACTTCGGGCTAACTTTTTACAAGTTTTGGAGACCTCCCTCTCCCATTCCCATCTTTACTGGGGGGAAGGTAAACTCAAAAAAATTAACCTGTGTGATCTCAGGGTACCAGGGGACACAAATAGACTTCTTGGAGGCTACAAGCCATTTATGGGCCATAGTTGCCCGCCCTGCTATATTCAAAGGTGCAGTATAGAATTGCAGACCAGGTAGGCAGAAGTTCTCTAGATCACAGTTCTTCTTTTCTTTCTATCCTGGAAAAGGTGTGCATGGCCAGAAAAAAATTGAGGAAGATTGGAACTTGGCCTAGAGTTCTTGAAATTTCAAAATTATAATCTACATAAAGAAACCAGTTTCATTATAGTGTTGGAATAATTTGTGACTTTTTTGAAAATTAAACAGATCACAACATCTCTTTTCTAAAAAAAAAAAAGGCTCCTTTAATGATTTTGCGGTATTGGCAGCATTCCCTGTGTATGAGTTCTTTTTCCAGTTGCTATATGCTGCTAAATGCATTTAATTATAGAAGCACAATGTTTGGGCAAATAAACTTTTGTCTTGTTGGAATTTTAACAGTTTTTAAAATATTTTTACAGCCATAGAGCTATTCTTAAATATATTCTTTGAAATGGAATAATATTTCTTGCCTACATATTAACAGTAAGACATAATGTACTATCTTATAGTCCAATGGCTTCATTGTTTCAGATATCTAGGGATGTTATTTAGGCTCATTAGCTTATTGTCAAAGCATTACAGTATGATTCTAAATAAGGTCTTTTTAATTTTAACCTTACTTATACTTTATATAACCTTACTTATATATAAAATACTTGCAAATATGTTAGTAAGAACTAGTAGAAATAACTCTTAAGAAATAAAATATATTTGGAAAAATAATACTTTTAACTGAAATTGATTTAGCACATGATATAAATAGAAATGGCATTAGATTCCAGAGAAACCACATTCTTCCCCAGCTCTGCAGCCATTATTCAAACTAGGATACTGTTTCTCTCTCTATAATAGCTATGGAGCAGTGAGAATTTATAGGCTTGAACAGAAGATGGTTTAATGGCTAATCACTCTACCCCAGCTTCCTCTAATTTGAAACCTCTCTGTCCAGTTTCCTCCTGAACCTTCATAGCTCTGGATTTTATATATATATATATGTATATATATATATATATATATATATATATATATAAAATTGGTATGAATTGGTATATGCTACAGCCACTGTAATCCTGGAACTGCTTGGCTACATGATCAAGAAGAACAGCAGTACATACCCACCCTGGAAAATGAGATTGGAGGCTAAGATCAAGGCAACTCGGAGAGAAGTAAGTCAGCTGGTGGAACTACAGAAGCGTGTGGAGATTAAGGATAAGACTCGGCTACTGAAAAAATACATGGGCCTGACTCCATCTGAAGCCCTAGAGACTGCTAAACAAAGGCTCACAGCACTGGCTACCAGGCTAAGGAGATACACTAGAGAAGCAGAGGCCAAGAAGATAAATGCCCTGTTCTCCAAAGAACCATCCAAAGTGTACTCCCAACTGCAGTGCAACCACAGAGTATCAGCTGAGCCACCAGCAGCGGAAACTGAACAGTACTGGAAGAACATATGGGAGAAAGAGAAGACACATAACACCAGTGCAAAGTGGCTGCAGGACCTGAAAGCAGACCACAGCAATCTCCCAGAACAGGAACCAGTCACCATCACAGTAGCAGACATCCAACAGCGGGTCAAGAACATGAAAAGCTGGACAGCACCTGGCCCGGACATGATCCACACCTACTGGCTAAAGAAACTAACAGCAGTGCATGAACGCCTAGCAGCACAGATGAACCAACTGCTAGCAGCAGGCTCCCACCCAGACTGGCTAACACAAGGAAGAACGGTGCTGATCATGAAAGACCCTCACAAAGGAACAGCACCATCCAACTACCAGCCAATAACCTGCCTCCCCACAACATGGAAAGTTCTATCAGGCATCATAGCTGCCAAGCTACAAGACCATATGGGCCAGTACATGAGCACAGCTCAGAAGGGCATTGGGAACAACACCAGAGGCTCAAAACACCAGTTACTCATAGATAGAGCTGTCACCCGAGATTCAAGGTCTAGGCAGACCAATCTGAGCACAGCCTGGATTAACTACAGGAAAGCCTATGACTCAATGCCGCACACATGGATCTGTGAATGCCTGGTGCTATACAAAGTCAACAGGACACTAAGGACCTTCCTCAAGCACTCAATGGGACTGTGGAAGACAACACTGGAAGTGAACTCAAGACAGCTCGCACAAGTGGCCATCAAATGCGGCATATACCAAGGTGATGCACTGTCCCCACTGCTGTTCTGCATAGGCTTAAACCCCCTCAGCCAGATAATCACAAGGTCTGGATATGGGTACAAGTTCAAGAGTGGAATCACCATCAGCCACCTCCTCTACATGGATGACATCAAGCTGTATGCTAAGAGTGAAGGAGACATCGACTCACTGATCCACCTGACACAGATCTACAGCGAGGACATTGGGATGTCATTCGGACTGGAGAAGTGTGGCAGGATGATAGTAAAGAGAGGTAAGGTGGTTAAGACCGATGGAGTGGAATTACCAGTGGGCCACATAGCAGACATAGAGACCAGCTATAAATACCTTGGTGTCCCACAGTCACACGGGAACCATGAGGAGGAGGCAAGGAAGACAGCAACATCCAAGTACCACCAAAGGATAAGACAGGTCCTGAAGAGCCAGTTCAATGGGAAGAACAAGATCCATGCCATCAACATGTATGCCCTGCCAGTCATCAGATACCCTGCCGGTATAGTGAGCTGGCCAAAGGAAGACATGGAGGCTGCCGATGTGAAGACCTGGAAGCTCCTCACAATGTACGGAGGTTTCCACCCAAGTCCAACACCCAGAGACTGTACACCAGCTGCAAAGAGGGTGGGCGGGGTCTGATGAGTGTCAAAGCCACTGTCCTGGATGAAACCCAGAGTATCCAGGAGTACATCAGTAAGATGGCACCCAAAGATGAGTTGCTGAGAGAATGCCTCAGGCAGCAGCAGACATGGGAGGAAGTTCAAGCAAAGGAAATACCATGGCAAGACAAGCCCCTGCACGGGATGTACCATCGACAGATAGCTGAGGTGGCTGACATTGGGAAATCCTATCAGTGGCTGGAAAGGGCCAGACTAAAAGACAGCACTGAGGCACTGATCATACCAGCACAAGAACAGGCACTAAGCACCAGATCCATAGAAGCAGGGGTCTACCACACTAGACAGGACCCAAGGTGCAGATTGTGCAAAGAGGCCTCAGAGACAGTCCAACACATAGTGGCAGGGTGTAAGATGCAGGCAGGAACAGCATACACTGAACGGCACAACCAAGTAGCTGGCATTGTGTACAGGAACATCTGCACAGTGTATGGGCTAGGCCCCCCCAAGTCCAGATGGGAGATTCCACAGAGGGTCGTGGAGAATAACAGGGCTAAGATCCTGTGGGACTTCCAGATCCAGACGGACAGGCAGGTACTGGCTAATCAACCAGACATCGTGGCAGTAGACAAAGACCAGAAGACAGTGGTAGTGATAGATGTAGCAGTGCTGAGTGACAGCAACATCAGGAAGAAGGAGCATGAGAAGCTGGAGAAGTACCAGGGCCTGAAGGAGGAAATTGAGAGGATGTGGAAAGTCAAGGCCAAAGTGGTCGCAATGGAGGTAGGAGCACTTGGGGCTGTGACTCCTAACCTGGGAAAGTGGCTCCAACAGATCCCAGGAACAACATCTGGGCTCTCTCTCCAGAAGAGTGCAGTGCTAGGAACAGCTAAGATACTGCGCAGAACCCTCAAACTCCCAGGCCTCTGGTAGAGGACCCGAGATTGAGGAAGACACATACCACCCATAGAGGTGAGAGGGAAATTTTTTCATATATATATATATATATATATATATATATATATATATATATATACACACACACACACACACACACACACAACCAATTTTATTTTGAATTATCTAGTTACTTACAAGATTTTTTTAACTACTGTACTAGGGCTGTGCAAGTTTCAGGTTCAATTTCAAAACAATGCTTTGGAGCATGACAGGGTATGGATGTAAGTCTGCAACTCTTTAAAGCAGTTGTGTCATTTCCATGATCCCAGGAAGTTATGTGGGTCCTTCAAAAAGTTGCATACCAGTGCTGCATTCAAGCTCTGAAAAGCTTTTTCTGAGTTATTCCTGAAGTGCTCTATATATCCCTAATTATTACTTATCATGCTATCTGTTTACCTAGAGCCTGTACTCGTCAGCGTATGCTTAGTGGATCCTTTGAGGGACAGCCTGCAAAAGAAAGATCTATTCTTAGTGTCCAGCATCATATACGCCAAGAACGCAGGTAAACAGAGCTCAAGAAAAACTTTTAAGAATATGTTAAAAGTGGAATATAAAATTCTCATATTATGTAGCAAACATTAGTAAATTAGAATATGTTCATAATAAATAATCTCTGTATTTTTATAGCAATAACAGTGACATTCGACATAATAAAAGACTCCTACATTTTAAATGTAATTGTTTTCATGATATCCAAGCCATGGTTGTAAAGAGTCAGGAAAAAAATCTGGAAACAGGGTGATCTAGTCATGACCTTTGTTGTTCAACTGCCCTTGCAGATATATAGATTATTTCAGTGGTGTACTTTTTTAGTTAACCTTTCTACTTTTCACATCACTTTTTAAATCAATTCTCTCTCTCGAGAAAATCCATTAAAGAGAAAAGAATGAACTGCCCCATCAGCTCTTTTGATTAGTACCACTAGGAGTCCTGCAACTGCAAGTTCTATTTCATACTTCCCTAATTTAGCACCTTCAAGATCTGTTGAACTTCAGTTGTCGTGATTCCCAGCCAGTGTGGGAAGTGTTATCCAAAACATGTGGAAATCCCCAGTTGTAGAAAACAAGATGCAGCTGAGAGCTTGGTGTCATGCAGAACCTAACCCGTAATTGGAAAGCCCTCTCTGTTGTTCCACCGATGCACACTCAGTGATCTCAGTTTTTCACTAAATGAATGTGATTATTTCAGGTCACTAAGGCACGGCTCCAACAGTCAGCGAATCAGCAGAGGAAAATCTCTTGAAACATTAACTCAAGATGTAAGTTTAAGGGAATAGTCTAAGTAATAACTAAATAAAACTAAAAATGGAATGGAGTTTAACGTATCTTGGATATTATAAGAAAGATTTTAAGAAGCCCTGTAATACTGGTGTTCCATCTGAGTGCATTCTTTTGTGAAATGATCCTTTCAAGTACAAAAACAGCATTCAGAGTAAATTCAAATTACACAAAATATATGGTTAAATATGGGTCTGTTTGGTTGTAAAACTGAACATTATAGGAAAAAAAGACAACAAAGAAAATATTGTAAGGTTTTAGTGAGACTTACTCTCAGGTAACTATTTCTGGGTGTTCAACTTTCCTAAGATATTTAACAGTCTTCTCTATCTCTCTCTCTTTCTCTCTCCCCCCTTTCACTCTCTCCTTCATGGAGATAATGCTAACAATTAGTTACTGAATCTCAGTCCAGAAATGAGCAAAGTAAATTGTTTCTGGGAATTATGATTTGAGATAAAAGACATCTCCAGCTGGGTCAGAATTCACAATCATCTATCACATCTTTCCTGGAGTACTACTCAAGCAAGATGACAGCTGTTCCTCATTACCAAAATTACACATAATATACATACAGACATCATGTTTGGCCAATAGACAAATCCCTATCTTGCTTTATGCAGATGATATTGCTTACTCTTTCCTTCTTAGTGATGGGATTGAGATGAGCGTTATAGTTCCTCACAACTTATTGTAAGGAAGAAAGATATGTCATAAATTATATCAAAACTGAAGTTACGGTCCTATCAAAAAAACTATTAATTGTAAATGGGAGATTAGGGACTATGCTATAGAACAAATGATATAGTACTAATGTCTGGGCATAATATTTCAGGGCACAGGTTCATGGAAAGCTCAGATCCTTCAGGTTACGGAAAATAGCCAAGGTCATTATCTTCAATTCTAAGTCTTCTCTATCTAATTGGAGGCAAGCTCATACCCTCAACCCTTTGGGTATTTCAGGACAATACAGTTATGCAACTTCTGTATGGTGCAAAGTCCTGTGCCTAGAAAGATTTCTACATTTTGAGAAAACACAATGCAAGTTTCTGAGTGTGATCTTTGGGACTCTCTGTTGTGTCCCAAATGCTGTTCCACACTGAAGCCAGCCTTATTTCCCTAGAACCCCAATTCTGGCAAAGTAGACTTGCCTTGGCTAAAGTGGTTATATTGCCCCCTTAACCTTATATGATCAACATCCTTCCAAGTGAATCAACTCTAAGGAAACAAAACTAAGGGTATATGGCTTCTTACGATCATTTATGGCATTTATGGTGTATTTAGATTAAATAAGCTATTAAACAATGTATTTGGGACATGGATAAAATAGCCTGATGCTGTGCAGTTGGAAATGTTATCAAAATCTCTGTCCTGCTTCTTACCTTTTCAATGATTTCTCTGCAAGGCCCTGCTGTGCATTTTTACTACCCCAACTAAGCATTCAGCCTTCTGTAATATTCAGAATGGCTATGGCTTGTTTCTGTCAAGTCAGTGCCATATAGTTTATTGTACTGTTCCTTTTATATCCTTGGTAGTAATTAATATGTGGAATGGAGGAGAAAACATTTAACAGTAGCTGGTCATAATTATTGCTAGTTATTATTTTCTCCCAATCTAGATTAAAATCTTTCTTTTTCTCTCACTTTTAAAAGTTCAGTGCAATTGCATGCTGCTAATTTTTACAGTAAAAAATAGAAAACATATATTTTTTTAAAAAAGCATTTTTTTTCTTCCAGCATTCTAATACAGTGAGGTACAGAAATGCACAAAGGGAAGACAGTGAAATAAAAATGATCCAAGAAAAAAAAGAACAAGCAGAAATGAAAAGGTATTTTAAATGTAATTTTTACAACAGTATATAGGACTGAACCGCTGGCTGGAAACCCCTTGTAGACTCCAACTTGTGATTTATGGTTTTGATGATTAGGTAGAATAGATTATAGAAAGAAGAGAGCTATGTTGTAACCATACAGTAAGAGGTAAATTTATGACTGTACTTATAACTGCTGTGAAGAATATCAGAAGCTACTTCTTTGTATCTTTTTTCTTTCTTTTCTATGTTTCTTTTACTTTGTTTCCCTCTTTTGCACTTTTAGCTTTCTCTTTGGTTTCTTTCTTCTTCCTTTCTTTCTCTCCCTTTATATTAGCTTGTATTAGTTTTTGTTTCTCTTGTAAAAATCTTTAATAAAATTATACAAAAAAAGGACTGAACTGAACCTCAGTTAGACAAACATTACTCAGGTGAATTTTAACTGGTTATTCAATTGACAGATTGATCAAATCTGCATAAATTGCTTATGAGTAAAAGCAAGCATATGCACAGATGTCAAACACCAGCATCATTTTAAAAGAGGCATTCTTTGCTGGGCATCCATCTTCTCAGACAATTTTTGCCTTCATAACAGGCAGTGGTATACAGTATACTGTATAACTGTTTTAGGCAATTATCATCCAGGCTCCAACCTTCTTTTTGGGAGGAAGGTTGTGGAATAGTTAGGCAGTGGAAAATCTTGGAGATTATCTGGATGCTTGTTGGTCAGGATTCAGGTCTGGGTATAAGATGGAAGCTGCATTGCTCATTCTAGCAGATGATCTGTAGGGGGACCACGATGGGGGAGTGCAACTTTTCCAGTCATGCTGGATCTCTCAACATCCTTCAGTTCTATTGAGTATGGTATCCCACTGTATCATCTGTGAAAGTTGGGAGCGAGGAACACTGTCTTACTGTGTTTCCTCCTTCCTGAGGGATTGGTTTCAGTCAATGATCAGGGAATAGGTCAACTCCACAAGAGCTCTGATGTAGAGAGCTGTAGGGGTCAGCCCTTTCCTCCCTAATGTTTAAGGTCTACATGAAGCCACTGGGAAAGGTCATCTGTCAGCACAGGGTGGAGGTATCACTAATACATGAATAATACTCCATTGTACATCTCCACCTCACGCAAAAAAGTGATGTGATTTGATTCTGAACTGGTGGCTGAAAGCTGTAAGAGTCTGAACAGGGAAAAAACAGACTCAGGGTGGATGGAGAGGCTGTTGGTTCCAAGTCCTATTGAATGCTGAAATATTCTACCTTTAATTCTGAAGTTGCACTCTCCTGTATGGAGTTGGCTCACATCTCTGTGGTTCTCCTGGATTCAAGGCTCCTGCTGGAACATGACATCCATTGTGCAGTTATATCTTGTGCACCAATTACAGTCATTTCTGGATTGGAAAGCTTTGTGTACGGTCATTAATTCCTTTGTCACCTTGTGGCTGGACTACTGCAATGTGTACATGAGGCAGCACTTGAAGACAATTTAGGAGCAACAGTTGGTTCAGCATGAAGCTGCCCAGTTAGTTTCCAGATGCAACCCAAGGTGCTGTTGCCACCTTTAAAGGCCTACATTTGGTCAGTGCATTGATATCTGTGAGATTGCCTTCTCCTGATTTAATCAGCCCATCTGGTGACTTAGGGAAAAGAAAGTTCCTGAGGCTTCCATCTATGAGGGAATGTCAACTCCAAGGTCCCAGGGTCACATTTTTGTTGATGGCCCCCTTTCTATGGAACAACTTACCCTCAGATATTTGGGCCTTTCTGCATTTTATTGGGTTTCCAAAATGCCATAAAGATATGGTTCTTTAGGAAAGCATTTGGAACATGAAGAATTAGTCTGCCTTCAAAAGTGGCACATTCATTAGTTATTAGTTAGGAGATTCCTGTCTGATTTATATTTTTAACCCAATGTTTTGATGGTTTGAAAGCCATTCAGAGTCTATAGGAACTGTATGGCATAAAACTCTCAGTAAGTAACTAAGCAAGCAAATAAATAATTAAATAAAACAAGGGTTTGCTTGAATTTTTTTCTATATTTATAGCTGCTTTTCCAGAAGTTTTCCAATGTACTTCACAATATATTAAAAGATAAATGTTTTTTGATTGATTATGTGCCATCAAGTTGGTATCAACTCTTAGTGACCACACTGATAGATTGTCTCCAGAACCAACCTGGTCCTTTAGGTCTTTCAACGGTGCACCCATCACCACTGCAATTTAGCCCGTATATGGAGTCCTTGGTCCTCTCTGAGTTTGGTTGTTTGCTTGCAGATGTTTCATTACCCAACTAGGTAACATCATCAGTGAAGCGTTACTTCACACTCCCCCGCACTAGCACATGATGTTACCTAGTTGGGTAATGAAACATCTGCAAGCAAATAACCAAGCTCAAAGAGCACCAAGGACTTCACAGTTCAATCCTGAGCCACATATATTCTCTTCTATTGAGTCCATATAGCTGGTCTTCTTCTTTCCTTTCACCATTTCTAGCATTATAAGGTTCTCCAGAGAGCTAGATTTTCACATAATGTGTCCAAAGTAACTTAAAATCTACAAAGCAACAATCTAAAAATATTTTCTGATAGCAGCATAATAAAACTTTTAATATTTTTAAAAGCAGTGAAAAGTAAACAGTTAAAAAATAACAACAATTGCAGTGTCAACTAATAGCAAACAATAATTTCTATTCTAAAGCTGAAAAGCATGGGACTACCATTGAAGATATGATCAATAATACTTCTATAAGTAGATTGATTTAATAATCATATTTATATTTTGACTGATCAATCAAATATTGATCTGTTCTTGATGATGAAAGAAAAATCCTGGGGATCACTTTTAATGTTTTGTACCTCAGAGAGAATCACAAATGGATATATGCAGTATCAGTCCCAAAAGGAGGCCACAGATATAAACTGTAATTTTTTATTTAAAATATGAGCAGATGCTGACCTAGGAAGAGATTGTACTTACAAGTCCAGAACTGTTTGCACGATATATTTCCTTCGATGTGGCCCTTTCAGTGAGGAACAACTTCAGCCTCTCAACAATTCTGTGAAACTTTCTCATAGAAAAAGAACTTACACACTAAATTCTTGCAGGTCCACCCTCTGGGTCTTGCATGTAATAAAATAATTATTTTATTTTATTATTTTTTATTTTATCCTCTCGACCTGATCATCTGACTTGCAAGGTAGGGCTAATTAATAATAACCATTGAATAATCATCTGTGAGAAATAGAGCAGAAAGGGTTAAGCGCATACTCTTATCCCCAGAACAAAGAGGTAGAGATAAGAGGATGAGACTGGCACCTCCCTGAGGAATGCAGGATGTTTGTGGGGTGACTCTGGGAATTGCTTTCACTCTGAGAAGATTTCTGTAACGGGAATGAAGCCAATAAACCTTGCTGGATAGAATCTGTACTGTCTCCTGGAGTTTCATGGGCTAATCCTGACATCGTCTTAGCTGAACAGAGGCTTTTTAAAGCCCATATTTAACACTGTCTCAATTATACCGCAGTTGTGATATTGCTGCTATCGAAAAGAAAATGAAAAAAATGTATATATTGACTGCTATCTCTGTAATCATATTGTTCTTGAAAGAAAAGTTCAGGAAGAGGAGTTGCGGGAGAATCACCCCTATTTTGACAAGCCTCTTTTCATAGTCGGTCGGGAACACCGATTTAGGAATTTCTGCCGAGTTGTTGTTAGAGCTCGCTTTAATGCGTAAGTATATATGTAGTTTATGACAGTGTGTTGTTTTGATTCAGTATATTCTGTCATTAAAAAGCTTCTGCAAAATAACATCAGTACCTACTCTGAGACTTTTTAACATACCCAGCAATTCAATAATTGGCAAATGTTTCTTGTTTTTATTTATTTGTCTTGTTTTCCAAAAGTCATACTCTTTGAAGTGCAAATAGAAACTGTGATATATGTATGTGCTGCTTTTGCTACATAAAGTGACAAAATAACATTTTTCCTTGTATTACAACATTATTTCCTGTCCAAACTCCTCTCACTTTCCATGCCAAGATTTGCAAATGAATTCAGGGACTTGAATGCTGTGATGCATTCTGTGCAGATAGCCCTTGAAGCCAGTTTGAATTTTGTACAAGACTCCAAATGTGGCAGCTGATAGAGCAGAACATGACCTGATTTTGTAATATACAGTACTCACAAAGCCTTCCAATCATCAAACAGTGTACCTGGACTTCAAAGCCCTCCATAAGAAATTGATGAAGGAAGTAATTGCATATGCTCACCTAAAACAAAGATAATTTTGAGACAGTGATGACAAATTAAACAGAAGTGATATGGTGCAAACTTACTGTAGTGTAAACTTTGGAATTGCTATAAAATACCTGCCCCCATCCAGTCGCCTCTAGGTGTACTGGAACATCGATCCCCAGATATCCAAAACAGTATATTGGACAGCACCAGGTTGGGGACTTCGATTTGAACTAAAAGTATAAAATGCAATACAAATTTTCTTGATATTTCAGAACAGATCTGTTAAGTTCCAAATTCTGCTTCTATTAATGGACAACCAGTGTAGCCAGTATGACCTGTTAATTAAAGTGTTAGCTTCATCCTTATATGTTCCCAGTGCATTATACATACATACATTCATACATACATACATACATACATACATACATACATAGTATACAGTAGACGTTTCATATACTGTATTGACAACCCTCCCATCCACCTATTACAAATTAGTGTCATTGAGTGACTCAAGTTCTAGAATTATGGGAGATAAACGTACATGCCCCTTTATCTGTAAGTTTATAAACATTTCTTGCCCCTAGAATCATCTTATTTAAAAATTAAGTCCCAGTCTAAACTATATCTGATTAATGTTAGATTTAAGAAACTGATTTGAAACTTTTAACAAATTTCTGTGGGTTGTGGAGTCATAAATGAAAATGTTCGATCCCCAATGGTTCAATCCCCAAAAGCACCCCAAATGTGCTGCTGCTGTTATTGTTTATTTATTTAAAAAAGAAATTTTATTCTTCAGTTCAAATGTAGTCTGTCTTGTGTATTTGTAACACAGCTTTGCATAATAAAAGTTGAACAGCAGAATTCTAAAAATCTCTTTCCTCTATTACAGCTCTAAAACAGATCCTGTTACTGGAGCAGTTAAAAACACAAAATATCATCAACTTTAGTAAGCATAGCAAAAATGAATATATGTGTTCACATGTATTTTATATATTTATGTAGACTTTTTTTTTCCAAATAAATTTCTCTGGAAAAATGTTTATTTTCTAGTATAATTATTTCTGTTAACATTGTGGAAGATTATCGTTACTAGTCTAACTTATGTTTGACTGATATTTGTAATTCTGGGGTCCCGCTGCCACTGAATTTGTTCCATTTTATTTTGCAGTGACTTGCTAGGATTGGTTACTTATCTAGATTGGGTAATGATCATTGTTACCATATGCTCCTGTATTTCAATGATGTTTGAATCCCCTTTTCGAAGAGTGATGCACGCACCGACACTACAGGTAGTTCTCCGAAAATAGTTGGTTTGAGTATTGTGTTTTGGAAACTTTACTGTGATGGAATGATTTGGTGAAGGCCGCGCTCAGGGAGATAAGCATTTCCTTAGCCCCCATAAAGAGCATGGGAAGGTAAAGAGGATGAGACTGGCATCACCCTAAGGAATTTGCAGTGTTTGCTTGCTGGCTTGGGGAGTTTAGATTCAGTCTGGTGAGATTTCTGTCTTGTAGGTGAAAGCTAATAAATGCTATAGAACTATATCTGTACTGTCTCATGGAGTTCTTTGGGCTGAACCTGACACTTACTGTTATTTTTCACTGGTTTTTCTTCGTTTTTCAGATAGCTGAATATGTTTTTGTAATATTCATGAGTATTGAACTTAATCTGAAGATTATGGCTGATGGCTTGTTTTTTACACCAACGGCAGTCATCAGAGATTTTGGAGGTGTCATGGATATTTTTATATACCTTGTAAGTTTTTGTTGTATGGAATTTTTCTCCATTATGGGTTTTTTTTTAAATTAAAGTTAATTCAAACCAGTAAAAACCAGGTTCTATAAAAAGAGTTAAAAATAATTTGTATCCATAGTTGATATAGTTTTCATATAAAGTTCCAAGTACATTTAGTAGTACAGTATATTTATAATATATATACAGTGTATGTGTGTAAACATCAAAAGACTTAATGGTTGACAAATATATATGCAAAAATATATTGCCTGGAGACCATAAATATTTAAAATAAACAAAGAAGCTTTACTGTTCAGTTAATATGTCATTTTCATCACAGTACTAAAGGTTTTATTTTGCAATGCCCCACCCCATGCATGTACTTTTTCTGGGGGTGAAGGGCACAGGACCAGCATTGATGCCATCATAATCTCCTGGCATTCTTCTGTATTCTGTATTTTCTTTATTCTGTATTCTGTATTTTCCTTCTATGGCCTCCAACTATTTTCTTATCAGAAAAAAAAAAATTAAATAGGAAATGGAATTGTGAATAGAAAATATCAATCTGCACATATCCTGTCATTCTCAAACACTGTATTATTCTGGTAATGGGGGAAAAGACACCAGTCAGTTGTCAGTTTTTGCTGCTGACAGTCTCTCGGAGCTTTCTATTCTCTTTTCTTAGGTGACTAAATTCTCATTCAGGGATGCATATACAGCCATTAGTAACACTGGATGGTAATAACTAAATCACTGTGTTGGCCCTCTCTTTCTCCACCTAATGCCAGATTTGTAAAATAATTCTTTTTCCTTGATTGTTTGGTTTAAAGATTTGTGCTGCCCTAGTACCCTTACAGCTCTGGGCAGCTTACAATATGTTACAGCATCCATATAAACAAGTATTAAAGGGTAAAATAAATAATAATACAGAAACAACAATATTTTTTTAAAAGTAAAAGCCTGGATCACTGTATTATAAGCCTGCTCCTAAATTCTTGTAAGGACAGGGCTTGCATCAATGCCAGCAGTAGCTTGTTCACCATCGATGATCCTTGCAGCAATTTGAACCGCCCAGAGTCATCTTAACGAGATGGGCTGTGACAAATTTGACATATAAATAGATAAATAAATAAATTCAGCCTTGCAGTTACCAGCATATGAATTCCAGATTTCTTTCCTATAGGTCAGGATAAAGTTGATAAAAGGATTCCCTTGCTACTGATGTAATGTGGCTGTCCGGCATGTGGCTGGATCCAAGAAGATTCCCGGGCTGCAGCCCTGCTCCTTAAAAAAAAGCACAACTCCACCTAGAACAGACCTATCTCCCAAGCCCCAAGAATCAATTAACGCGCCATCTTGTCCAAGTGGAGTTTCAGCTTATTCTCCCACATCACGGCTTTTATGGTCTGGAAGCATTCAGAGGCCCTGAAGACACCCAACCTTGAATTCATAGGAAAGAAGAAACATAGCTGAGAAGCATCAGCATATGAGTAACATCTAGCTCCTGTTCTTTTAGAGCTCCTTTCTAGTCACTGCATATTTATAATATTGAAAAAAATATAGAAGTTTGCAGGATCCTTCAAGATAGTTCCCAGGTCAAGCAGAGGTTTCCCAATATCCAAAGCATTGAATAGCACCCAATGAGTAGTTGAGTTCCCATTACAAAACAGTACCTCCAACTGCCAACTCCTTCAAGTGCTCCAACAGGATACCATGATCCACAATTTCCAAAACTGCTGTGAGAGTTCTAGGAATATAAACAGAGTTGCAACCCTCCATCTCTCCCTCCAGTGTAAATTACCCATCAGGATTGCCACAGCTGTTTTTCTGCTAAATTCAGATCTGAAGCAGATCAAGATAATCCATTTAATCCAAGAGTTCAGTTTTCTAATGCCACTCTTTTCATCCTGGTATCTCTGTTGATAACACACTAGGCTTGGGGCCCTGCTGGGAATGCAAGAGCCAGTTCTCTCCTTTCTATGTACAATCACATGATAAAATTGTCCCACATGGCAATTAGGTTTTTCAGAAACTTCCATTGGTGTCAAAGGGGAGAATACGGTAAATTGATTGCTCCTGCAGAAAATTCCTGCTCTGTTGCCTTTCACTCTGCCTCATCTGATGCAAAGACTTGGAAGTGGACCCTCAAAGAAAATCCTAGGCCAAGGTTGATAGGTGGGAGGATGTTGTTTCAGAAGAGCCTTCAGAATTCAGTTCTTTCATGCATTTTTTGAATTGCAAATGGTTTTGATTTTTTTTTTCAATAGGAAGCACTATATAAATATTTTAAATAAACAAAATATAATGCATGTATCTATTGAGTGTTGTGTTAAATGCTATGCTTATTCAAAAGGAAGCCAACTCTGAATTTAAGACGATCATCCAGAAAAAGCAAAATAGAAGTAAATATAATAAACACAGTAATTCTGTGCTTCCCTCCTTTGTCAATTAGTAATTTTAATAGCCTCATATATTAATACACAACACGCACATATATACATACACATTCTAAACCTTATACCCTTTGCTAAGTATAACCCTATTCAAGTCTTAATTAAATAAATAAGGTGAGTTCCTATACTGTATGCATGAAACATTTTAAGACTCATGTTATATTTCAGATTGTTTTTCCTCTTTCAAAAGGTAAGCCTGATATTTCTCTGCTGGATGCCCCAGAACGTTCCTGCTAAATCAGGAGCTCAGCTGCTAATGGTTCTACGGTGTCTCCGGCCCCTTCGTATTTTCAAACTGGTGCCTCAGATGAGAAAAGTTGTTCGGGAGCTCTTTAGTGGCTTCAAAGAAATCTTTTTAGTGAGTACTATTTATGGTTTCTCTTTCCAAACATCTCTTTTTAGAAGAGAACCCATAAGAACATACCATATTTCTTAATAGCTCCTCCAAATGAGTTTAATGTATTAGTTTGCATTGAAAAGGGTTAAATCCAGTTTGTTCTTGCCTCTGAACCCATCTAGTTATAAGCTCTGATCATATCCATAGACCAGGGGAAATATGCATCAATTGGATCTAGTGTTGAGCACAACATTTATTTAGCTATGTATTTAAAGGAGGCAGTCTATTTCTTTAAGAATGCAGTATTACCACTGTGGAGGTATTACATTTTCTTCAGAAAATAATGTGTGATATTTTGGACTGGGGAAAATGTCTTATTTCTGCAAGAGTGCATTACATTTTCTCATGTTTACACAAAGAAATAAACTGCTATGGTGCTATATTCCATGTCTTCCAAAGTTCTGAATACCAAATTTCAGCAAGTGTTAAAAGTAGACTTTGCACTCTACTATGCTTGGGTGACATGATTACATATAAGCATATGGGTTGCTTTTAAAGCATTATAGAGAAACCTGATCACTATGGCTGGCAGGGTCAATAGGTTAATCCACTAGGACATTTGTGGTTGTGGGCATGTTTGAAGAGAAGAGCATATGAATGTATGAAATATATATTTGAACAGGATGGGGAATAAATTTGAATACAATAAGCTTGTTTCCTAATGCATATGAAAAGGGAGCTAAGGAAAACATGAATAGGAGAAACCACTTACCTGCCATCCTCCTGAAAACACTGTTATAGTTATCAGTCCTCCTTCCTTGCAGTTCTGTAATGAAAGCCATTGATTATTCTTATAGAAAATATAAGAGGAACATACAGGTCCATTGGAGAAGGTTTGACTACTTTTCATGTTATTTTTTCAGGTTTCAATCCTTTTATTGACTTTAATGCTTGTTTTTGCAAGCTTTGGAGTTCAGCTTTTTGCTGGGAAACTGGCTAAGTGCAATGATCCTCATATAACAGCAAGAGTAAGAGCAAGTTTTTATATGCTTTGATAAATTCTTTTTCTTCTTTTTCACATAGGCAACATTTCCACTGGCTGATGAGGCTTAATGTATGGTCCAGTAATTGAGGCATTATGTAGGAACACCAGAAAAGGCATAGAAGTGGAAGTATTTTCTACTGAATCTAGTCACTGCCCTCTGTATCATTCATTTAAAATATTTCTGGACTGCCTTCTAGAGTCATGCCCTCTCACAATGGTTTCCACCATATAGGCTTATATAAGTATAAACATGTATATATCAATACAAGTTTAAAATAATAAATTATCGCCAGAAATGGTAAATACAAGCAAAAATAATCTATGTAACTGATGAGGTTCAATATTTAGCTCAGCGAGAAGAGTAAAATCCAATACCTATGCCTTTCCCATCATGGAAGAATTCAAGCATTGAGTGGGAACATTTTAGTTAAAAGAGTTCCAGAGCCCAGATTTATTCCTCCACCTCTCCAAGCAGGTGATTGGTACTGTCAGTCTGATGATACTCACAATACATGTGTGGTCTCAGTCAAGGAAAATATTGTTGAAAGTCAGGGAAAGAATTGAAACATAACTCTGTTTGCAATATGATTTTGTGATATATTCAAATGAAGTGTTTTTTATTTCTGTACAAAATGTTGTATTTCTGACAGGAAGACTGTCATGGTATATTCCGAATAAATGTAAGTGTTTCCAAAAATCTAAATTTGAAGCTGAGGCCTGATGAGAAAAAGCCTGGATTTTGGGTGCCTCGAGTTTGGTAAGTAATGTATTTTGGCCTTTTGCTTAACATGGAAGATTTAGTTAGTAATCTGGAAGCTACTGTATGTTTAATCTGCAAATAGAGTAAATGCAACTTCAAGTTTTGTACATTCCTTACAAATTGGAAAAAGCCAACTAGAATAATTCTGGCATGACAAATACTATACAGTAATTCACCAAACTAATGCAGTATACTATTTAGGTAGGGAACCAGTATACTTCCTGCTTTTTTATGACAAAACATTGCATAGATAAGATAAATATTTAGAAAAGTGAAAATACAGATTTATTGATACTTAGAGTTGATAAACAGAATTGCTCCAGTAGATTAGTCCAATGGAATGATAATTTCAAATCCCCAATTTTTAAATTCACCAGCCATATATAGAACGAGCCCCTTGTCCGAATGAGAGTACACCTAGAGATTATTATTGTAGGGTAAATAACAAAAGGGAAATGGACTAGTCACATTGCTTAATTCTCTTGAGTTGCCATGTGTCAGTTTCTCCCCATCACACATTACTCCCAAAAAACTACTCTTTTTCAGAATTAAAGAGTACAACAGATTCAATGGCATGGAGGTAATTTCAGGAGAGGCTAGAACAAGAGATTCACTTGCCTCAGGGAATAACAGGTTACCAACCTGGCAATGTTTTGTTTTCAGGATATATTGTTGGCAAACAGCATTTATTTTACTCCTCGTTTCTGTCTTGTATTGCAGGGCTAATCCTCGAAACTTTAACTTTGACAATGTTGGTAATGCAATGTTGGCATTATTTGAAGTCTTATCATTAAAGGGGTGGGTAGAAGTCAGAGATGTTATCATTCATCGTGTAGGTCCAGTAAGTATATTCCTCAAATTTGTCAGATTTGTCAGATATTCAATTCCTACTTGAACTTCTATAGGTGAATGTGATATTGATAAAATTTTATGTTGCAGATTCACGGCATCTATATTCATGTTTTTGTATTTCTGGGCTGCATGATTGGACTGACCCTTTTTGTTGGAGTTGTCATTGCTAATTTCAATGAAAACAAGGTAACAATGCAGGGGGTTTTTTTAATGTAATCATGTTTATATAGTGTTACTTTCACATGGTATCAGATAATATTGCTGATATACAGTAACATAAGGTTGTGGTTGTGCTAAACACCAGGAATATTTTTTTTATTATGAAATTAGGCTGTCTACCAGTTGCACTCTTTCTTGGTGAGATTTGATTGACAATCCTAAAGTGTGATCATTAAGCTTACTTCAAACAAAATGCAACAGTAAGATACTAACTGAAGACAATCAACCCCTAAGGCCCACACTATTTTTGCATCACATGTAATGTACAGTATACCTAAATATTTCCAGAAGTAATTCATAGTAATGGAGTTAACGATAACATTCCTAAACAGGAAGGAGTCTTGTTGTAAGCATTTTTTCTCATATACCTCTGATTGTTCCTATCAGGATAGGCAACCCGGATTTGACAAAATTAACAAATTTTCACTTACTGAATTTCTTAATAAAAAAAGTGGACAAAAGAAAAAATCCTGGAATTAGAAAACAATCCCTAAAGCAAAAGTAAAACAGAACACCCTTCTCTAGTTAAAGAATCCCTAATGGTTATTCATTCCAATGAATATGATATGAAATAAGCAAATAAATTTTGGTGAGTAATGGTTCCTATTCTTGTAGGGGACAGCTCTGCTGACAGTTGATCAGAGGCGATGGGAAGATCTGAAGAGCAGATTAAAGATAGCACAACCTCTTCACCTCCCACCTCGCCCAGGTATTTAGACCTTTAAAATTCAGATTCAAGTGATAATGAAACCACTAACAGGTAATGCATACTGATAAATGATCGAGTCATTGATTATGTGCCATCAAGTTGGTATTCACTCTTAGCAACCACACAGATAGACCTTCAGGATGATCACCTCCAAAATGGCCCTTCAGGTTTTCCAGCAGTGCACCCATCACCATTATAATTGAGTCCATCCATCTTGCTGCTGATTATCCTCTTCTCTTTCCTTCCACCTTTCCCACTGTTATAGACTTCTCAGGGGAGTTGGTTCTTCACATAACGTGTCCAAATATGTTAATTTGAGCCTGGCCATTTTTGTCTTGAGTGAGAACTCTAGATTGATTTGTTCTATGATCCATTTGTTTCTTTTCTTGACTATCCATGATATTCTCAAGTCTTCTCCAATACCAGAGTTCAGAAGTGTCTATATTCTTTCTATCCTGCTTCTTCAAAGTCTAGCTTTTGCTTCCATACAGTGTCATAGGGAAAACCATTGCCTGCACATTTCTGTAGGCATCTGAATATCTTTTCCAAGGCCTTCATTGCCAACCTACCCAGTGCTAGTCTACAGTGTATTTCTTTACTGCTAGTTATTTTACTGACAGTCAATCCTAAAAAGTCAGAAACTATCCACCACTTCAGTATCTTCATTTTCAGTTTTAAGGCTGATTGTGGTACCTGTTATCATTATCATTATTCTTTACATTTAAACATAGTCTCATTTTTTTCACTGTGCCCCTTGACTTTCATAACTAGAGCTTGCAGATCCTTTGCGTTTTCAGGTATCATGGTAGCACAGGTTATTGATGTTTTTTCCTCCAATTTCAGGTTGTTTCATCAATATACCACAGGTTATTGATGTTTTTTCCTCCAATTTTAAAACAACACTCATCTTTTTCCATTCGAGCTTCCTTCAATGTATAGTCAGCATATAGACTGAATAAATAAGAAGAGAGTATACAGCCTTGTCTCATTCCTTTATCATCCTGGAGCCAGTCTGTTTTGCCATTTTCTGTCTGGACTGTGTATAGGTTTCTCATGAGGACAGGATATTCTGAAATTCCTATTTTCCTAAGGACATTCCACAGCTTGACATGGCCAACACAATCAAATGCTTTCTATGATCAATGAAGCACATATCAATTTCTTTTTGGTATTCTTTGGCTTTTTCAATTATCCAATATGCATCAGAAATAATGTCTCGTGTTCCTCAACCTTTTCTAAAGCTAGCTTGACCTTCTGATATCTCCCTTTCCATGTAAGGCTCGAATCTATGTTGATGCTCCTAAGCATTACTTGGCTAACAAGTGAAAGTAAGGATACTATACTATGTTGACTAACATGTGCCCACAACTAACAGTTGCACTGAGAAAAGAAAAACTTAAAAGTCAAAAAGGGTCCATTGCAGATTGTGCTGTAAATAAACTTTACTAGACATTTTACTCTTATTTTTTGTTTTTTTCCAGATAATGATGGATTTCGAGCTAAAATGTATGACATAACGCAGCACCCATTTTTCAAGAGAACGATTGCAGTTCTTGTACTTGCCCAGTCTGTGCTGTTATCTGTTAAGGTATAGTTCTATGCTTTGTTCACCACTTACAAACTAGCAGAATGCATAAACAGGAGAAAACCACTGTGTCTATAGAACCAGCAACAGAAACGCTTGTGGTAGAATTTTAAGCAGAAAAGAAAATGAGAGTTTTTTTTCATAAACTGTTTTTTTTTTTCTTTTGCATAAGTGGGATGATCAAGACCCAGTAACTGGTCCATTAGCTGCAATGTCAGTGGTCTTCACCTTCATATTTGTTCTAGAGGTAATATATTTCAATATTTCTATAAATAAGGACAGATCAGATATGCATTGTGTCACATATTTATACATTACAGTATCAGAAGATAACATAGATATTATTTATTTATTGCATTTATAGCCTTTATAGGCCACCTGACTCCATCATGACTCTGGGTGGTATACAATATAAATTTAAAACAATGCAATGCAGTATAAAAAAGTAGATGTCTGGAAAAATAACACTGATTCTAGAAAGCCAGTTGTCTTTATAAAGAATCTAACCCTACTCTATTCCATGGACAGAGGAAAAGCCAGGTTTTGAGGGTTCATGTAAATAAGGTAAGGGTGGGGGTTATATGAATCTCTGGGGGAATATCATTCCAGAGAATAGACACTACAATAGGGAAGGCCACTTCCTTAGTCCCATCATATGGCACTGTTTAATTGGGATCCAGAGCATGTCCACTGTCCCAGATCACATAGGAGGGAAGAGAAATAGTCTCAGATAATCAGCCCTATGCCATGAAAGGTTTTATAAGTGATAATTAGCACCTTGAATTTATCTGGAAGCCTACTGGTTAACCAGTGCCTACTGGTAACAAGTGCACTTACTCAGCAGAGGTATTATGTTATATGGACATATCATGGCATGCCCATAATTGCCTGTGATTCTGCATTCTGGGCCAGCTGCAGCTTCCAAATAGTCTTCAAGGGCAGTCCCACGTAGAGTGCATTGCAGTGGTCCAGATAAGTGACTGTCTTAAGGGCCTCCTGATCCAGGTACTGGTGCAATTGGCACACTAGTTGAATTTGTATGAATGTAGTCCTGTCCACAGTTGCCCCCCGCTCCTCAAGCAAGAGCTGTGAGTCCAAGTAGTCTTCAGATTGCACACCAATTCTGAAAGAAGTACAACCCATTCAGAAGTAAAGATGGAATATCTTTTGAGATGGGTGGTCCGAATATCCACAGCCATTCAGGCTTGTCAAGGTTTTGCTTAAGCTGTTCCTCTCTATCCAGACCCAAACAACTGTCAGACACTGGGACAAGACCTTGACAGAATCACCTGGTCAGCCAAGACTTACAACAGGGTATCATCAATGATCCATAATCCCAAACTGACGGATTACCTCACCCAGTAGCCTCATGTGAATGTTAAGCAGGAGGAGTGAGATTGTTAAGCCCCAAGGCACACCATATGTTGGGGATCTCTAACTTGATCTCCCATGTAACATTCACATGAGGCTACTTGACCACAGAGAAAGGAGAACCACCACCTTAACACCATGTCTTCCACTCCTAATCCCTGTGGGTCATCCAGAAGGATACCATTGACCATGGTATCAAAAGTCACTGAGAGATCCAGGAGGTGCACTGCTCCCATCCCAGCTCCACTGCAGGTCATCTGCAAGCATCACCAACACCATCTCAGTACTATGTCCTGGTCTGTCTGAAAGGTATTCAGATTAGCCATATCCTTCAGGACTCTCTGAAGCTGTAACCATTCTGCTGTTATGTAATACACAATCCAGGAAAAAAGGAGATGCTTTTCCAAGCACGTGAAGGCTCTGCTTTTGGACTCGAATGAAGGATTTTAGAATTATTATTAGTACCCTATTCATAAGGCTCATCTAGAATATCTACATATTTGCTACCAAGCTTATCTGCTGGTGGGGCAACAGTTGAGAGGGAATGTCTTGCCTAAGACTATCATTTGAGTACATATCAGAGACAAAATATGAATTGGAAACTTCTGCTTTGCAGCTCCATCTCATGGAATTCTCTCAGCAAGTGGTTGCACTTTGTCAGCCTTGTCTGGGATTAGAAGCTAAGCAGAGTTGGGCCTGCTTAGTGCATGGATGGAATACTAGGGCTATAAACTAGGAACTCAAAAAAAAAAAATCCTTTAAAACCACTTTGGTTTTGTTGCCAAGAAAACTATCTGTGTGTGTCCATGAAATCACCAGCTGACAAGGTTGTCTTGCAGAAGATTTTCCTTTAAACATGGAATCAGACTCAAACTAGAAATAACATGGGAATTCCATGCTTGAAGCAGCCAGGGTCTCATTTTCTTTTTGTAAAAAAAAACATAGAGGTGATTCAGATCAGGGCTAGAGCTGGGCTCATTTGCAAAGCGGTATTAACAAGGCAGCAAAAACCTTTTAACCCTGGCTAATAGAGATTTAAAGAAAATTATTTGGACTGGAATTACAGTCAAATATCAAAAGACATTAGATTTGTCAAATATGGGGATCTCATCACAGCTCCTGTGTCACCTTTGGTCAGTGTTAATGGATGGAGACAAACACACTGCAGGGTTAAAATAATTAAAATTGTAATGAGCAGCAAAAGGAGAAAGGCACATTGCCTTTGTCCATTTCTTGTTGTATTGTTCTTGGAAAAAAGTGATGGTGATTAGGTATAAACCACATTTGGTTTATCCTTAGAAGATGACTGATCAAACATTAAAATAGGATTCTTTTTCTGCATTAATTATTGTAACCTGATATACATTTTCTTACATATCAGCTTTGGTTTTGCTCATATTTATTTGTAATCCTGTAGTCAAATTGATTTTCGGTAATTATCCATTTGAATATTATTGAAACACGTCATAACTTTGTATAATCATAAATGATTCCTCAAAGAGAAGCTATTACATATACATTTATTTTTGCAAGGTTACCATGAAAATTATTGCCATGTCACCTGCTGGATTTTGGCAGAGCAGAAGAAATCGCTATGATCTCTTGGTGACATCATTAGGTGTCATATGGGTGATACTCCACTTTGCCATAACTGTAAGTTTCAAGAACCACATTGCCTTTGCAAAGAATGTAGGGTATTTTTTCTCTTTTTGCAAGTCTGCAAAATATACAATTAATTGAGGCTTGATCTTGCCTTGTTATCGATATTCCTGAAAAGACAGGGTTTTTTGTAATTACCATTAATATTATAATTGAGTTGATTTAGGCAGCCACAAATGGATTAAACTAGAATGGGTGGGATTCAGTTTTCAAAGAAGTAAACACAGTTCACTAAATATTTGCATTGGGCCTAGTTCTTACTGTGGTAGCACATTTGTTTATGAAATATACTTTGTCAGACATGAAATGGGATGTTTCATGACTGAATATTCCTTCATGCTAAATATTCCTGTATACTAACATTTTTTCCTAATAGTAAAGTCAATGATGTAGAGAAGGTTGCTAGTCCTATATATATTTTGTGTTAGCAATTTTAAGGAAAAAAAATAAATTTGATGGAGTCTATTTGTATAAAGACTGGTTACATGATTTTAAAAATAGTGTTGAGAAATTCATGGAAGATAAATCTATGACTTTAGTAATAGTACCATTATATTTTGTATTATGTTAACTCAGTGTTGAGTACTTTGTCCAGTTCTACTTAGTGGCATCAAAGATGCAGAGAAATTAGAACAAGTGCAGAGAAGACCAACAAGGATGATAAGTAGACCGAAAATTAAGATTAAAAATTAAAATCCTGTTCAAGGAAGGATGACTAAGAGGAGTATATAATAGAACTTTTCAAGTATCTGAAGAGTTATCCATCAGAAGGCCAAGACCTGTTTTTCTGTCATCCCATAGAATAATTGTCCTAAATTACAGGAAAACAAGTCAGTTAATTTCTATGGAACCTATATTTCAGAAGCAATATCCAGCAATTCTGGATACCAGAGGATGGGAACAAAGAATGGAGAGAGAACTATTACCTTAATCTCTCTGCTTTTTAGAAATCAGTTGTCTTGTCATTTGTCCTACACTAGGCTGAATGTGACAATCAGTAATTAACACATTTGGTTTTATTAGCTTGGTTGTAAATTAGTTAACAGATAATGTTAGAACTGCAGGCTGTAAATTAGGCCAAGGAAGACCTGCGGAATAAGTATCTCTTACCTGAAGTGCATAGCTGTGGCTTAAGTACAGCCAAGAAGAGCAGGTCCTGGTGCAGACCAGTAGTCTGACCCGTTACAGTCTACAATATCCAGTCCACAGTTGTAAGCCAAAGATCAATTTTAAAAACAAGGAGTCAGAAATGAGAAGCCACAGGAACAAGGTCTAGTAATGGAGAATTGTTTCCAAAAAGAAGAGGGAACCTATGGGATACTCTTAAATAACTGAAGTTTGCAGCCTTATCTAATTAGAGGATTCAATGTCCTTCACTGTTCAGAAGATGTGTTGATCTCTGCTTCTCAGACCTCCTTAGCTTGACACTCTCCCAAGTTCAGGAACTGACTCCTTGTCTTCTGAATCAGGAGCCATCTGTGCTGAGTCTGAGTCATTCTGACTGAGTCATTATTCCCAGATGGCTGACAGCTTATTGATTCTCCAGCCACAGGCTGAGACGCTGCCAAGTTCCCTTCAGTCTCAGAATCAGACGCCTCCATAGATGGTCCATTGTTTGATTGCAATCGTTCTCTTGGGATAAGGAATCTGTGGCCCAACAGATGTTGAACTATTAGTGCCCCTATTTTTATGGTCATGTTTATGAGATCATGTTTATGATCTGGAACTATTTTTATCTAGCAAATTCCACATACGAATAACACCTGAACAATGAAACGCTGGGTCTTTTTACATCAAGAACAATGCACTCTATCATTTAATGTGTTATATTAAGGTTGTAGTGGTTGTAGCAAAAGTACAATTCATGAGCTGCATTTAAGAATCAATCCTGTGTAACCCTTCTAGTGCTGATGCTTTGTTTGTGTTTCAGAATGCCTACACATATATGATGGGAGCATGTGTAATTGTGTTCAGGTTTTTCTCAATCTGTGGGAAGCATGTAAGTACACATGAGGATTTTCTCCCATGTTTACAGTCATTACACACTGAGTAAGTTTGTTAGTTGAACTGCTTTATTTTACTGACTTGAGGCTGCTGTAGTAGTGATACTACTTCTACTACTGTTGCTGCAGCTTACTTCAGGGCATGACTCCTGGGTCTATTACTCTATCTCTACTGTTTTAGAACCAGTAACTATCTAGAAAATCCAGTGGATCTTCTTATTGCTTGTAGTGGGAGAGTGGGGGACAAAACACTGCCTTGCAAATCTTTGTTTTTGCAAGTTCAAGGTCATTCCTGGAGAGTCTTCTTTCTTTATGAGTCACAAGCATTCACAGAAGCAGTTTCTCCCCCATTTAGTAAGTTACTCTGTGCATGGGCTGATTAATTTCTATCCACTAGTTAACACAATATGTATGCACACACCTGCTTGAACTTTCTCCACAATTCCCACACAGTTAATTCTAACCTGTTGGAAATCTTGGCTACCTTTTATCTATGTATGCTATTTTTTTTAAGTTAGCCGTGACTTTCACTATAAAGCTTATTACGCTACATCTATATGGCCATATAGATGGCATGAAGAACAGTGGCTTATCTGTATTGCCTCTTTCCCCAGTACAGGTGCAAGTATCACTCAGTGGTTCCTTATACAGTGGCTACATATGGTCTCTTAGGAACTCAGAAGGAAGTTAGCATTTCCATAGACACCAACCACAGGAGCAGACAGACTGAAAAACATTAGCACGTCTCTAGATAGTTTTAAACTAGTGTTTCTCAACCTTGACAACTTTAAGATGTGTGGACCAACACCCAGATTTCCCCAGCCAGCATATCAAGGTTGAGAAACACTGGTTTAAACCAAGACTCTGTTCTAGCACAGAAGGTAAAAAATAACCAAAGAGGAACAGCTGACATAGCTTGTTGTTGAGTCAGCAGTTTCTTCTTACTATTACTATTATTAGAACATACTGACCAGGTGACCTAGAAATGGGGGCCAAGAAGGGGCAAAAAATAGGACCTGATTATGCCATATAATCAGAACTAGAAATATGCTAAATTGTTTAGTTAGTTTTTATGCTGCCAACTCCATACAGATTCATGGAAGCTTACAACAAAAAGCATCCACAGTACATGTATGAATGAATGTATGAATGGAGCAATACCCCAGTAAGATCTAAAACAATAAACATCAACCCAAGAATTTTGAAACATCCACTGCAATAAATTAACAATACCCTTTCCAGTGGCATCCTGATTCAAATAAATTCTAATCCACATCACTATATCCACCTCAGAGTAATTATTTTTGATGTTGCATTTAAAATGTTTTGATATTAAAATCAACAGTTCCATTTTCACTAGAAGTGTTCTGAATCTGTGTCAATCTTACGGGCTTGAAACAGCACCTTTTTTTGTTTGGAATACTTAACAGAAGTTCCAGCAAAGTTGGAACATTCTTGGAACAATCCCAGTAGGGTTGGAACAGTCCACTTCATTTCAGCTCATTTCAGTTTCATCCCGCATCTCTTATACCAAGCCTTCTTTCCCACTGCTTTCCAGGTGACCCTGAAGATGCTGCTGCTGACAGTAGTTGTCAGCATGTACAAAAGCTTTTTCATCATTGTAGGGATGTTCCTACTGTTGCTTTGCTATGCGTTTGCTGGAGTAGTTTTGTTTGGGACTGTGAAATATGGAGAGAACATTAACAGGTATGGTTTCTGTCACTTCGTCTGAAAATGTTTGATACTGTGACAATGTTTTAGAGCCAGAGCAATGGACGCTTCTACTGTTACCTTTACAGAGAGGATCTACTGCTGAGAATCTCGGAAAATCCAGGGCCAAATATCAAAATAATGCTTATATGGCATTTTAAGTATACGTGAATCCACGCTGCAATGACTGCTTGTGAATTAGCAAAACCTCACAAGCCGGGGAGAAAACAGGAGGTCTCATTTGGCCTCCAATTATAAATAATAGCTAGCCCAGATTCAAGCTTAAGATCCAAGACAGCCCTACTAAGAGACATCATGAAGCACTCTTCAGGGCAGTGTTTGTTTCCCTCTGTTGGATGGCAGAAAGGTATATGTAACACTGCCAAGTCCTGAACAACCTAAACTATCCTGCTGCTCTAAATAATGTAATAAACACCACCTTATTTCCAACCAGGGAGTATGATTTAAGTATCACATCTGTCTTTTTCTGCGCAGGTTGGTGAGAGTGTGCCATTTTAGCTTTCATCTCAGGCAGCAAAATACCTTGGGCTGGACCTGTTTAAGCTATCCTGGGGAGGGAAGGAGGGAGAGGAATTATCCAAATGCCCTAAAGGTTTTATTTTGTTTTGTTTTGTTTTGTATATGTTTTTTCTTGTAAAATACTGAACAATAATTTTTATTTGTTAAAAACAGACATGCCAACTTTTCATCAGCTGGTAAGGCCATTACTGTACTCTTCAGAATAGTCACTGGGGAAGACTGGAACAAGATAATGCATGATTGCATGGTAAATTGACTGGTAATAAATCATATATCATTGTAGCCAACAGAAGCTTTGCATCTTAAAAGTACCATACTTCTTTATTTTAAAAATGCTGTTCTTCACCCAAAGTCTCATTTATTTACTCTTGAAAATGCTATAGGAATAAATGCATAAATACTTGACAAAAATTATTAGCAAATATTCATGCTAAATGCCCAACTGAGTTCATGCATCTTGGTTGTATTTATTAAAATGAAAAGTGACACGTTTCTGTCCTATGGAATGTATCAACAATTCTGTTCTGTGGAATGTATTAACAATGATAAACAATTGTTCTTTTTTTGCTGGATCTGTTGAAGTAGTCAGTGCAGGAAACTGTAAGAACTCCCCCCTCACCCCAAAAAATTATCCCATTGACATGATGTGATGATAAGCTCTAAGTTAGAAAGCATTTAAAGTAGGTTTTGTATAGAAAGGTATATATCCTACACCGAAAGAATATATCTGATTATAAAGATTAGCTGAACAGGACTTAAGATACAAATGTAAATATAGGGTCCAAACAATTCAAGTCCTAGTTTGCAAGTCTCTAGGAATATTTGGCCATTATTGGATACAGCATTTTGAATTAGATGATCCATCTTCATCCCTTGTCAATTCAGGATAACCTTCTCTTTGGTGGTGGGGGAAAATGATATAGTCTTTTACTGTAGTACAAAGATAGGAGGGAAAGTGAGTTGTACAAGCATTACAACAATTGATCTGCTACATTTCATGATAACTGTTTCACACACAAACAGATACACCTATTTTTGCTTCTGATGTTGAGAGTGCTTGGCTGGAAGAAAAACATGTGGATGACATCAGGAAAGGGAGGAATGAAGTTGATCCATTCTCCTGTTAAACATGAAGTTCCTTTTGTGTGTGTGTGTGAATGGGCCATATCTACATTTGTACCCCCATTACATGTAATATAGCCTTTCCTTTCATGCAGGCATACATCTTAGAGCAGCCTTTCCCAATGAGATGACTTCCAGTTACGACATATTTTCACTCTTTTAGTTGTCAGCCAGCATGATAAGAGTTGGAAGTTCAACCCATCTGGAAAACATTAGTCTGGGAAAAGCTTTATCCAAATGATGTTACTGTGAGAGTTCTTAGTGTTATGTAATGTCTCTCTTGTAACACACCTTTAAGTGTCTGTATGTGCATTTGTTAGGTTAATTGGGAAGGAAGGAAGGAAGGCAGGCAGGCAGGCAGGCAGGCAGGAAGATGTTGATTATCTTTTTATGTTCTCTTTTGAAGGTTCAGCCTCCTTTTTGTACTCCAGATAACAGAACATACTGGAAAACAGATTGTGGGAATTATGCTGGTGCTCTTATGTATTTCTGTTCATTTTATGTCATCATTGCATATATAATGCTGAATTTGCTTGTGGGTAAGTTTTAGTCATGAAACACAGCAATAAAGTTTTCACTGTATGTTTTAACAATATTATGGGCTAGATCAGGACTTAGTCATATTTAAAATAGCTGTTAACATCAGAGTTTAGTCAGGCACAATTAACAAATACCACTTATTTAACTGGTTCTTCTCTATGCATGAACTAAGTTTGGATCAAACCCCTTACATGCATTGATTTTATGTATTTATAATTCACTCTTCATTCCTGACATCCCTCATCATTATTAATGAAAAAATTGAAATAACAATTAAATAATCTAATTATAAGCCATATAATAACAAAAATAATTAGTCATGGTTTAATAAATGCAATCAGTTTTGCCATCCAAAATAAAATTAGTGAACATCCCATAATGGAAAGCTTGCAGGAGTTTCAGAAGCCTTCAAAACATGAACAAGTTCTACATCTGAGATTCTATATCTGATCTGATGAGACTCTTTAGGAAACACACTAAAAGATGCCACCACAGAACTGCTTACCTCACCTAAGAAGCAAGTGGAGCAGAGTCTCACTTCTGGTTCTTACCATACAGTACCTAAAATACTCACATGAATGCTTTGTTTAAAGCAGGGCGAACAACCTCTGTCATAGGACTATATATGATCTTTGAGTTATTCATGCAACCATCAAACCTAATCTCAAATATTCTGTGTAGAAGTTTGGTTCGGATTACTCAAAAAAGCTATTTGTGGAATAAGTGTGGATCAGAAAGAGAGAAAGGTGGTTACCAGAAAGAAATTAGTGTTCTCACCAATTTTTAGCTCTAACTGTATTGACTGCTTGTATTGTAAATCTGTATTGAAAGATTTAGCCCTACCCATACTCCATCCTGAGCAGATTACTTTTGAGAAAATAGGACCTGGCAAGGGGAAAAAAGGGTTGTCTATCTTTGCTTTAATGAATATCAGTTTTTCAAAAAATTGCAAGATGTTTTTGCTGCCTTTTGTATGTGCAGGGTTTCTAATTTCCCTTGTTTATACTTCTTATATATAGACTTGGAAAAAGTTAGTAAACACATTAGGTTTCCAGACTGCTTTCTTTGTAGCTTATTCAGCTTCTAATGAAGACAGCAGAGAATTTTTAAATTTTATTTTGAAACACATGAGAGTCTGATTCATGTTGGTGGATCAAATTACCTGATATGGTTATATATTGCATTATATATGAGCTTTCTTAATTTGAATGCTTACCATTATTATAATGATGCATTTGTACATCATGACAAAATACTTTTATTGATTTTTATGAATCTAAGTGATTTTTGTTTTAGTGAACTAAAATGTTATAAATGCTTATGAACTTGGGAAACCCTTACCTTTTTTTTTTAATGTTTCTATCTTACATAGCTATAATTGTGGAAAATTTCTCTTTATTTTATTCTACTGAGGAAGACCAGCTGTTAAGTTATAATGATCTTAGACATTTTCAAATTATATGGAACATGGTTGATGACAAAAGGGAGGTAAGAAATTTCCATAGAATTCTACAAGTTTATTGTTCTGTGAATTAATTGCTAAACAGAAAAAGTAAAAATGGAATGCCAAATCCTTGAGAGAAGTCAATATCAGCTTCTGCTTCATCCCCATCCAGATCTATTATACATGCCAGGTTGGCCCTCTCATCCATAATTAGGTCCTGGATGAAGGAGGCTATATTAGAGGCCATTGTGGCATTCAGTGGCAACAGCCAGAGACCACCACTGCTGAGGGTTCAGGCTGAGAACCAAGAGGCTGGAACATAGAATTAATATCAAGACTTCAAGACAGCCTTCCTTGAGAATGACCCATCTCTCTTATTTTATCTCCCTCTGCCCATCACCAACATGATGTTACTACCTGCCCTTCCCCCTGCCACAACAATCCAATTCCCCCTGACCCCTGCCACCCCTCCCCCAGCTCAGAGAGCCATCTGACAACCAGGTGACAATATAAATTCTTAACCAGCTGGCTAAAGTGGCTCTTTCAGGTCACTTCTGCACTAGTGTTCAACATTCCTTAGTTCTAGCCAGACAGCTGCCCCCACCCCACCCCAGCACACACACACAGACCATACCCCCAGTTCCACTCCTGCACTCACATGAACAGCACCCTAACTCCTATCTTACAGACTGGGCCAATCTGAAAAGTCAGTCCTGTCCACTTCTGCCTCTCATCCAGAGAGAAACCAGATGCCCTCTACCTTAGGCAACTCTGGTCTGCAAAAAACATTCACCTTAATTCACTCAACCATAATTTGAAAGTTCTCTCCCTTCCAAGTTCAAATTCTATGATTGCCACAGATGTAAAGCCGCCAAGACGCACTATTGATAGATGGCCCAAATGGTGTGTGCTCTTCTGTCTTTTAGTCCCACTGCCTCAAGAAGGCTATTGCCCAGAGTGTCAGCTCCATGACAGCTGCAGAACTCAGATTGGCCCCTACTTCAACCCCTGACCTGCTCCTGCTCCTGCTACTGCTACAACAGCTCAGGCACCCTGTTGCCCAGGTACTCCAAAACACCTCATATTGCAGTTAGAATAGTGAAAGGACTGGCAAAAATCTCAATGTTACTAAATCGTTTATTTGGAGAACAATAAAGACAAATATGAAACTCTTTACTGGTGTCAGTACTTTCCAATTGTGACTTTCTTCCTAGGGAGTGATTCCTACTTTCCGAGTCAAGTTTTTGTTGAGGCTATTGCGTGGAAGACTGGAGGTAGATCTGGATAAGGACAAACTTCTGTTCAAGCATATGTGCTATGAAATGGAGAGGCTGCATAATGGTGGAGATGTGACATTCCATGATGTATTGAGGTATATTGGACAGCACAGCTGGGCTGCAAACCTATATCTGGGTTAACTCAGAAGCTTCAACTCAGGGCAGCTTAACCAAGGAGATATGGCTACATCAATTAGGGTTTCATTGCAACAGGGTGAGCTCCTGTTTCCTCCCCAGTTCCTGTCAACCCAACAGGTCGAAAACGGACGTGAGTAGATAAATGGGTACTCTCACTCCGGTGGCAGGAAAAATGCTGGCGGCGCCTTGGAAAAAGGAGTCGGGAGCAGTTGCCGGTAAACGCGAAACCGCGCTTGCCCGAAAAGGGCGCAAAGCAACGGAAACCCCACCTCCTGCGCTCGCCAGCTGGGCTCTGCTCTAGGAAGGAGGCTCTGGCAAACCACTTCCGAAACACTTGCCTTGAAAACTGCAAGGACTCGTCCAAGCAGTCACTGCAGAGTCAGTAATGACTGAGCGCAGATGGAAAAAAAAAAAACATTTATTTCATTATTCATAAAACACATATCTAAATTGCTATTTCTCATTACTGTATTTAATCATGTACTATAAGAAGTGCAACTTTCATATTATGAATAGAGGTAAATAATGAATACTTCAACAGAAGAAGCAAAGTTTAAAAAAAAATAGCCCATCCAGAGAACAATATATTTGTTGGTACGCTCATGGTTAGAACTATAATCAGTCATGGAAGTCATGGGCTTGACTGGATCTTCATCAACCAAACTTTATTTGCTCTGATCACACATTTCTTTGTAATGGAGTGGTTGTATAATTACATCACCACTCTTACTATATAATTATCAATGGACACAGAGACATTAAGCATCTCTTTACAAGCCAAATAAACATATGCGTTCCAAAGACACTATATAGTTTTCACATACAGAGTTTGTGAAAACTATATAGAGTCATTTTCCCTTTTTAAATTAATGTGATAACCTCGTATTTATTAATATATATTGCTTTTAGCATGCTGTCATATAGATCAGTTGACATCAGAAAAAGTCTTCAGCTGGAAGAACTGCTTGCTAGGGAACAACTAGAGTACACCATAGAGGAAGAAGTTGCGAAGCAAACTATACGCATGTGGTTGAAAAAATGCTTGAAGCGCATTAGAGCAGTAAGTTTAACATACTGCGTTATTAATATGCTATCAAATGCTATTTTAAAAGTTTAACAGAAGTAACTGACTATTCTTCACTGTATGGGACCTAGGGTGTTTGGTTTTCATATGAAGAGTTGTCATTCATTTCACAAAGCCTCCATTATTCATGCTTCTTGAAATTATTTAAAACACGGGGGCTCATACAAAACTTTCTACTATTCATCCCCAAGTATGTTGTTGTTGTTGCTGTTATTATTGTTACATTGAATTTATCTCCACCCATCTCCCCCTAATGAGGGACTCTGGGCGGCTCACATAGTACAACATATATACAACTAACAATTACAAATTACAAGCCTATTCTAATTACAATTAGTAATACACTAATTGTATATAAATCCTTATATAGCCTGCTCTATTGTGGCCAGTGAATCCCCCAAAACTAGAGAAAAGTTTTGAAATTGTGTAGTTTTGTTTTTATTTCTTTATAGATAGAACATTTTCCAGGGAGAGCAGTTGTGTTCAGATTTTGGGTTGGGGGTTGTCCAATAAATTTCAGTGCTGCATACAGATTTGAACTTAAGTCTTTTTGCTCCTGATCTAATCTGTTATAAATTACACCAGAGGGATGCAATTTTTCTTGGGGCTGAGGGCTGCAGAAGCCTTTGAATAGTGGGATGGGAGTAGTTTTGCAAAAGGGAGCAAGATCTCATTAAAAAGTTTTGAAAAGTGGAGGTGCAAATTTAAATTAAATATTAGCATCAATTCTTGAATGAATCAATTCATTACTTTGAATTGACTGAACTATTTAACTTAAATAGTTAAAAATATTAAACTTAAGTTTAATAAGTTACTTGGTGTAGTAACTTATTAAAGTAGAAATCCTTATATAGCCTTTATCCCTATTGATTCTAGTCAGTAGAATCTCATACATGAAGGAGGTACAAGGACAAGTGAAGCAGCAGCATAAGGGATTATAGCTGGTAGGCCAAAACAATCTGGAAGATAGTTGCATTCTGCAGGCCCACATGCTCCTGTGCATTAGACCATACTAATTCTAAGTAAAGACACAGCAGATGTTGTAACTTAGAACTTTAAAAAAAAAATCTGATCAGGGTTGCCCTGGCAAAGCAGATGCGCTATCAAAACTTACTCTGGGCTTTTCTTCTGACTTTGACCATGAAACCTGGAGCTGGCAGTTACAATACTGCAAAATTTCAGAGTCCCTGGATACATAGAATTAAATGTAATGATGAAAAATGTATATTTGTGTCTTGTCTTGCCCAGCCTTAACCCCAATTAAATCATCAGTTCTATTCATGAAGGAGTCACACAAATTCATTTATGTGAATATATCACAGACTTTGAAAACACCTATAATACAGATTAAGGAAACTAAATTCTATTATGCAGTGGAACCATCAGGCATGTCAAAAATTCCCAAGCTTTTCTTTTGACCTTGGAAGCAGGAAGATCTAGGGGATATATTGTAGCATTATACAAAATAAAGCAAATTTTTTTCTTACTATTCCGGAAGATAGGACTTGAACAAGTGGGTAGAAATGGCAGAGATGTACATTTCAGATAAATATTAAGAGATATTTCTTGTACTCCAGGTCCTGCATTTTGCAGGAGTCGTGCCTAAATAACTGGTATGATTCAATGAAACTTTCAGTACAAACAATGTGAAAACTTGATATGAGCCTTGCCATGTTATTTTGCTAACACCTTCTCTCAGCTCTGCCCTCACAATTGAAAACATTTAGAAAAGTAACAAAAGCAGAGCGATGATGATGATGATTACAGTGTTAGAGCACTTTCACACAAACATTGATTTTGCCCCTACAAACCTCTGAAGCAGCTTTGCAGCAAAAGATAATGTGAAACCACTTGCCCTTCTGCTACAAAGATAATGCTACACATTTATTTTTATACAATTTCCCCTGGATCAAGAACAAAGCCAAAAATTTAAACATTATTTTAAAAAAAAATAAGAAACCTTGAAATGAATTTGGATTCCTAGAATATGAGAAAAAAATCCACTTTCACATTGGAAGAAAAGAGAAGGATTTGTATTCTACATAAAATTCTTTAGTTGGTGATTTATTACAACCTTACTGATAGATGATCTAAAGGTAGTCCTTGCTTACTGACTGCCTCATTCAGCAACTGTTCAAAGTTACGACTTTGCAGAGCAGAGAGATTGAAGAGGGAGGGAATACAAGAGAATAGGGGGAAGGAAGGAAAAAACCAAGCAATTTCTGTAGGCAATCTCTCCTGTGTTTGACCCATTTCTTCCCCCCTCGCAGAGTGGAGAGATTGGAGAGGAAGGGATTACAAGAGTAAGCAGCACACACTTGTGAATACATCAGGCTGTTTGTGTAGGGTGCTCACAGCTGTCAGCACCAGCGCATTGCTTTCTGTGTGCATTCCCCATTGTGTGCCTGCTTACTCTCTTGTATCCCTTCCTCTCCAATGAATATAAATACGAACATTAATTTTCTTCTTGTTAATTATCCCAGCACCTGGGTGAGCATTCCAAAGGGTGGGGGAGTGGTTAGGAAGCAAATAAAAGCTGAAGGTGGGAAACTGATTAGTCTTGTTAGTTTCGAGCTGGAAAGCACAGTCACATGATTTCCCACTTAGCAACCACTTTGCTCAGCAATGGAGTTGCTGGCCCCAATTGTGGTTGCTAAATGAGGACTACCTGTATTATGGCAGAAGACTAATGTTGACAACATTTAGAATTTTTTGTTTGTTTATTATTATGTTTTATCTTAAGCAAATAACTCTGGGCTGCTCACAATACAGATTAACCTATATTGGGCTCCACTAACAACCCAGCCCTTATGCCTGTGAGAAAAATCAAGTTTGTATAGCCTTCTAAAAGGCCAATAGGGTCAAGACCATCTTAATATCTGGGGGGAGGCTGTTCTACAGGGTAGGTGCCTTAACAGAGAAGGCACATCTCCTAGGTCCCACAAGATAGCATCGTTTCACTGAGGGAACCCTTTTGAATCTTTTCTGTTACTGATACATTAAAGAACAACATGTTTGATAATTTTGTAAGAATCTCCATTGTTATTTTCTTAATCTTAATCTATTTAAAAGTGACTGAAACCAATATACTTCAATAGGCTCTAGGTGATGTTTGGAAAATATCTTTCTTCTGATTATTTTGTTTTAAATGTCTTTTTGGATAGTCTCTTAGAGCGGATAGAAATACAATTAAATTATGTGTACCTTATGAAAATGACAACAGGAAGAATTCATTCTAAAGAAAATCCTAATTTTTGAAAAGTACTTTGGTTGATTTTATGCCATCAAGTCAGGCTTAGCCCCTAGTGACTGTGTGGACAAATGCTCACCATCTCAACCTGTCACCAGTGACAAGCCATAGTTTTTCCAAGAGCATTCCAATAATCTCTTCGATCCCATCCATCCATCCACCACAGCCACTGTTTCCCCTTCTGTATCTCTCAACCTTGCCAAGTGTTTTTGAACAGTACTTTTAAAGAAAACAAAATATATTATGGGTGTCTTATTTTTCTAGAAACAACAACAGTCATGCAGTATCATCCATAGCCTCCGAGAGAGTCAACAGCAGGAGTTAAGCCGTTTCCTAAATCCACCAAGCATTGAGACAACGCAGCCAAGTGAAGATATGAATGCTAATAACCAGGATAACAATGCACAGCCTGAGGTATGGGCTCCTCCACATTGTTGTTCTCAAAAATTGGTCTCAGCCAATGGCCTAGAAAGAGAGCCAGTTTGGTGTAGTGGTTGAGGCACCAGACTAGAAACCAGAAGACCATGAGTTCTAGTCCTGCCTTAGGCACAAAGCCAACTGGGTGACCTTGGGCCAACCACTCTCTCCCAGCCCTAGGAAGCAGGCAATGGCAAGCCACTTCCGAAATCTTGCCAAGAAAACTGCAGTGGTAGGTCCAAGAGTCAATTGCCAAGAGTCAACACTCACTCAAAGGCACCCCCCACAAAAAAAAATGGCCTAGAAACATTAAGAAAAATCATGAGTCTGTGCAAATAGTACACAACATATGAGAAAAAGTCCATCTGTATCTGAGTGAGACATATTTGGTACGTACCCACCAGGTCCAGAGCAGACCACCTACCTTTCCATTCCTTTCTGCCCCAAGTAGTATTGTAAAGGGCCCATATTGTTCATAGGCCATGGAAACTTGCCTTTCCTCCCTCCCTCCCTCCCTCCCTCCCTCCCCCCCCCTATGTTTAATATTTTTCTGTTCAATGTCCAGAGGCCTGAAAAATACATAATTTCTATGATCTATTATGCATAGTGGGGTATTACAACCATCCGATCTAAACAACCTTTATTTCTTATGTGACCAGTGTTTTATATTTTGGAATAATACATTGCATCCCGTAACATTTTGGAATACATTTTCATAAAATGTTTCTAGCAATTAATGTTGCAATTAATGTTGCAATAAATGTTGTAATATTGTCAATAAGTTGTAGCTAAGGATATAAAAAAAAATTAACACAGATATTAATGGGAGTGAAATGGCTTGATCCATCACAACAGATTCTATTGGTATCTAAAGGAGACAGCAACCATCATTCTTTGAGAGTCTATGTATGAAAGTTTGTATTTGGGCAAAATGTGTCAAAATGTACTTGGGAAAATTATATATGAAAAAACATGCATAGAAAACATTGTTAACAAATATACATTTAAGAAATCTGCATTGTGTTCCGCCAGTGATGATGAATATGGCTTTTTAAAAAATTAACAAAAAGAAATTACACAGGGGACTAAACAACATGATCCATACAAGATTTGAACTGCACAATTTGTGAAATAAGGGCCAACAGTCAATGGCCCTTTTTGCCTTTTTCAGGTTTCAATTCCTTCTCTCTCTCTCTCTCATTCCATTCAGACGAGTAGTGAACAGCAGCTGCTTAGCCCCACGCTTTCTGACAGAGGTGGATATCGACAAGATTCTGGTGAGGCTGGTAGACCTCAGCGGAAGCTTGGACAATGGCGTTTGCCATCTGGTAAGTGAAGAGGGATATAAAGCACATTCCCAAACTGGCATGGTCTCAAAATATTGGTATAGCAGCTTTCGATATCAAAGGGAGTACAAAATAAATACAAAAGGCCTTTGGTAAATGAAATTTGGAGTTCTGTCTGATATGGCTCTGAAAATCATCAAAAGAATGTTTGTTTATATTTAGAAAACTAATATGGTTGCCTCTGTTAGGCATGATAATCCTAGGCATCTTACAGCAACATGTGACAAATACAGCCTCAAGAGGAAAGGAGATGAACAAGTATTCCTACTCTGTCCTAACGTGAGCCAGTTTCAAACTTCTGAAACCTCAAGAAGAAACCTTGTGCGTTGAAAGGAATTCTGAATCGCTTTGGGCACATTTCTCGTCCACTTGTTGCACCAAACTGTTCTAGTATGAGTCTATTCTATGCTGACTGAGAAAGTATCTCACTGTAACGTATCCCCTCAGATCATCAGTTATGACTCAAAACCATATTCTTACTGAGGATCTCCTGAAAAAAACATCCCCAGATTCTTGCAGGCATAGTTTGAAATCCACTTATCCATAAGAAATGGACTCTTAAGTTCATAGCATTTATTTATTTATTTATTTATATTTATATTTATATTTATATTTATATTTATATTTCAAATTTAGTCACCACCCATCTCACTCAAAGAGCAATTCTTTGTGTAGAATCCAGAATTTTAATTCAGTTAGGCCCTTGCTGACTCCAGAAAGAAAGAGGAAAATCCCAAGTCTGAGTGCCTGGATGGAAATCTGTTAGAATACATTGTTCAATAAATTCATTTTAAACAGAGGAAGTAGGGAATGTTCTGTTGAACTAGGATTATAGCAGAAGAATTTCTGCTACTCAGATTGTTCAGTATTCAAATAACGATTACAATAAATAATTCTCATTCTTACACAGAGTAACTGAAGCAATAACATGAGCAATGGCAATAAGTGACAGCAGCAATAAGTTAAGATCTTGGGGCTACAAACAACTAGGCTTTATAGAGTCAGAGAGTTAACAGCATAAAAGGCTCATACCTCAAAGGTTCATGACTACTATGAGATGTGGTGCTGGGTACCAGCTTGGCTGGCTTCAAAAAAGGGTTGGACAAATTCATGAAAGTCATGGGGATCAATGGCTGTTAGCCTTGATGGCAGGGTGACTGCCTCTGAAGGCCATCTGCTGGAAGACTAATTGGCTTCCTTGTGTGGTTGGTTGGCCACTGTAAAAACAGACTGCTGGACTCGATGGGCCAGGGGTCTGATCCAGCAAGGCACTGCTTCTGTTTCTAATGTACTGATTCAAAAGCATAAAGATGTACTCAGTAGACTCACAGTTAAAAGAGATCAGAACTTCAAACTTGGATAATTTGAAAAAAACCAGTGTACAGTAGGACATCTTTTTCATATAATATTTTTTTCAGTACACATTTATAATATACATTGGTAAAAGTCTATATTATTACTATTATCAATATCATTACTAATACAGGTGGTCCTCATTTAACAACCACTCATTCAGCAACCATTTGAACTTACAACGGCACTGAATGAGTGGTACTTACGACTGTCCCTCATAGTTGCAGTCATTGCAGCATCCCCACAGTCACGTGATCACAATCCAAGCACTCAGCAACTGGCTCGGAATTTTGATGTTGCAGCATCCCACGGTCATGTGATTATCATTTGTGACCTTCACTGCCGGCTTCCCACAGGCAAAGTCAATAGGGAAGCCAACAGGAGGTCACAAATGAGGACCACGTGACATCACAGTTAACAACAGTGCAGGAATCACTTAACGATTGCAACCGGAAGTGCTGGAACTGCTATCACTAAGCGGCATGGTCACATGACATTGCACTTTACAACCATGTTGCTTAGCAACGGAAATTCCAGTCCCAATTGCCATAATTAACTGAGGAGTACCTGTACTACCATTACATTATTTCTTATGGAAGCTCAGCTTCCTCTGGGAGTTTTTTCTCCCAATAAAACAATGTGAAATATGCTGGTCTGAGAGAAAGTAAGTGGCCCAAATTAGTCAAGTGGGACTTGAATTCAACTTTCCAAGTCCCAGTTCAATACTCTAATCACTATACTACACTATATTGACTGGACAGGTCTAGGTTTATTAAAATTTGGTTCCAACTGTAAGTACTCTTTCTTTTTTTTTATTATGAAAACTTTCAGTATGTATAAAAACACTTTCACTATTATAGAAAAACTGTGAAGATACAGTACAGCTCTACAGCTTATCAGCTGACTTCCAACAGATGGCAGTAGGGAAAAGGTACCTCCATCAGTACAGAGTAGCTCCTACAATGAGACAGAATTATGTCTTTGGGGATCTCCTCAGCATAGATTTATCCCAGCAATGTTTTGCTCTCAGTAGAGGAGAAAATATTGTAACAAGGGGCAAATTATGGAAGCCTTGGGTTCACGGAATCAAAAGCCTCTCATTCCTCTGACAAACCCATGAAAAGGGAGGGAAAAAAATCCTTGGAGCTGACATTGTGTTTCCTCTTGTTGGTGTAATTGGGTAATTAAATAAAAAATGTTTTTCAAAAAATCTTTTCACTAGGCTTAGGAGATGGCAAGTATTCTGCCACAAATCCACTTTCCATCATCATGGAAACTGACGAATTTCAAAAGAATTGCTTAGCCTGATGATCATCTGCTTGCAGTAAATATTTTTTCTCTTTAATTTCCTAGCCCCAAAGCCAATAAGCCATTCAGTGTCTTCAGTCAATATAAGAATTGGTGGTCGAACAACTATGAAGTCTGTTGTGTGCAAAATGAATCCCATGTCAGATGTGGCTTCATGTGGATCAGAAGTTAAGAAGTGGTGGACAAGGCAACTTACTGTAGAGAGTGATGAGAGTGGAGAAGACCTGCTTGACATCTGATTGGGAAAAGACTCCAGTTAAAGACACACTTATGCAACACACCTATGAAGGAATATCAACTGTGGACATTTCTGCTTTTTAACAAGCAGTTCAAATTGATTGTTTATATCAAGATAAGCCTTGGAACTCATTGTCTTTCAACTTGGCAAGATTTACTACTTAATAATTATTTTGAACATCCATGATTGTTAATATAATAAGCAACACAAATAATTACAGTGTTCAGAAAAAACAGAGGACTTTTGGCCTTGATCCCATGAATCATGAGATACACTTCAGGCTCTGAAGCAGGGCTTTCTACTTTCCAGCAGATTTTCAGTATTGCTTCTCAGCCAACATTTGAAATTTAAGGTTTCTCTGAAAGCATGTTGTTGCTTGCTAAAATTTGGGAAACAGCAACTGATGACTAATAGAAAAATATGACATGTGATGATGTGTACCAGGCTGATATTCTATTCTAGTAGTTTGGGTAAGTCATGAGGACACAACGTCTTTATTTAGAGACACTGGGAGACAATTGCTGTGAAAGTAAAAGCACCCCAAAGAGAAGGTTGGTATGGACATGCTGCTAGTGTTTCACATCGGTGAACTTTTTGTTTAGGTCAGGGTGTGTGACTTCTTTCAAACTAAGAGTCATGTTGAATGGTTGGGTTGGACTGCATTCCCCAAAACATATAAGCCAAGATAAAAACTAGAATAGTTTTAATTTAATTATATTTAATTTCAATTAAATTAATTAATCCCTATTACATATGGTTAGTATGATTACTCTGTGTGTATTTTATAATTTTCCCTTCTGTCAAATTAAACATTGCAGTTTGGTAGCAATTTTGGGAAAGTCTCTGAGGGCACCATGCAATACACTGACCTCAGGTTGTGCTTCTCTTATTGAGATAGAGAGTATCATAGGTTAATTTGCAGGTACCCTTGTTTATGTACATTACTTGGTCGTTAAAAGTTCCCACTGGACAAATGCAAGTCCTTTTTGTACATTTGCAACACATGTTAGTTTGCAAACAATATTACATGTATTTGATTTGTATCAAAGTTTATATTCAGAGGTAGTGTGTCAGTATTTTCTCTGACCCTGTCAGCACTTCCTTTGCCTGAAAATAATCATTCAAACAAAAACAGGAACAATGTAGTTAAGTTATTCTTTTCTACAGTATTCTACCTATCCAATACTAGTATTGATTAATAATCTGTAGAGCAGTAGGGAATCGATTCTGAATGAAAGGGGTTATTTTTTGTTTCACAGTTATCTATTTTTTTTAGTACGCAAATATAATGCGGTTAGTTTAAAAAAAATAATATGGTTTCATTGTACATTTTTTATAATGTGAACTTAACTGAAGTGCACCGATTTCTTATCAGTTAATCTGCTTAACACGTTTCTAGCATTTTCATGTCTGTTAACATCGATCACCTGTTAAAACTGAAACATAAAAATAGCAAGCTTGGATGTAACTAATTAACCCACCCATCCATCCCAAGTATTTGAAAATTTCAAAACTGAACACACTTCTTATTTAATATGGCCTGATGTAGGAAGTTTCATTACACATACACACACACACATATTCATATTCATATTTGATATTGGGTATATAACTCTTTTGGCAGGCCCAGAAAGACATCCTGCTTATAGAAATCTGATTTTGTGCTTCATTATTCTTGTTAAAAATGAACATCTTTTTAGCAGGAAAAAAAAAATCTAACTCACTATTTAAAAGTCATTCTATTGTTGAAGTATATTAATTATGTGAGGTTAACATCTAAAGTATGCCATTGTAAGTTATCCATTCTCTAGTCATGCTTGAAATACCTTTTTTTTTTACGAAAGCAAAATACTTTGATACAAATCATTATTCAAGTTAAGCATGAGATAATACATTAAGAAAAGAAAATAGCTGACAGTTCTAAGATTCCGTTTCATGAAGATAAAATTCTGAATTCCAGATACTTAATGAATGGCAGCAAATGAACGATTAGGAGCACACAATTATGAACCTCCATTACGCATCTAAGTATCACAGAAAAAATGTATCAGCTCCATGAGCACTGGGGAAAATTAAAGATGATGAAGGCCAGAGAGAAGCTTGGCTCCAACCCCTGTTCTGCTATAACTGCTCAATTATAGATTATAGCAGTGAGAATCCAGCTACTGACAGGGATCATTATCTCCCGTCTCAAAAGTAAGGACAAATTGATCATCTTCCTAATTTTAGTTTTGTATTGGCCAAGTAGAGTAATGAAGAATATGTCTTTACTACCTCCGAAATGCTTTTACCTTCACCAAAATCACTCGTTCAAAACTTGAATGGGCTGGTTTTTAAATTCAAAATGGAAGATTGAAGATTTTCTTCAATTTGCCTATGAAGGGTAAAGTTTAGCAGGTGTCATAACTGATCAGGATGTGAGATCAGCTAATGGTTCATCCAGAAAGTGTGACGTTCTTTTGTATGTCTTTGCATTGTGTTTTAATGGTGTGCAAAACATTTTATATTTTAAGATTTCAAGTATGAAATTTCACAAAATGTCCCGTTTTGAGTGTAAAACTGCTGTTTCAAGCGTGAAACAATCTGTTCTGAGCATTTTGGGACCATTTTTGAGCTATAAACAGAGGTGTTCTGAGCATTTTGAATGTTTGTTTCCAGTCTAGATGAATGTCATACATACAGGTGAAACTCGAAAAATTAGAATATCCTGCAAATGTTCATTTATGTCAGTATGGCAACTCAAAAGGTGAAACCAATATATGAGATAGACGCATTACATGCAAAGCGAGATATGTCAAGCCTTACTTTGGTATAATTGTGATGATTATGGCGTACAGCTTATGAAAACCCCAAATTCACAATCTCAGAAAATTAGAATAGTGTGAAAAGGTTCAATATTCTAGGCTCAAAGTGTCCCCCTCTAATCAGCTAAAGAATCCATAACACCTGCAAAGGGTTCCTGAGCCTTTAAATGGTCTCTCAGGCTGCTTCAGTAGGAATCACAAGCATGGGAAAGACTGCTGACCTGACAGTTGTGCAGAAAACCATCATTGACACCCTCCATAAGGAGGGAAAGCCCCAAAAGGTAATTGCAAAAGAAGTTGGATGTTCCCAAAGTGCTGTATCAAAGCACATCAATAGAAGGTTATGTGGAAGGGAAAAGTGTGGTAGAAAAAGGTGCACAAGCAGCAGGGATGACCGCAGCCTGGAGAGGATTGTCAGGAAAAGGCCATTCCAAAGTGTTGGGGACTTTCACAAGGAGTGGACTGAGGCTGGAGTTAGTGCATCAAGAGCCACCACACACAGACGGATCCTGCACATGGGCTTCAAATGTCGTATTCCTCTTGTCAAGCCGCTCCTGAAAACAAACAACGTCAGAAGCGTCTTACCTGGGCTACAGAAAAAAAGAACTGGTCTGTTGCCCAGTGGTCCAAAGTCCTCTTTTCTGATGAGAGCAACTTTTGCATCTCATTTGGGAACCAAGGACCCAGAGTCTGGAGGAAGAATGGAGAGGCACACAATGCACGATGCTTGAAGTCCAGTGTGAAGTTTCCACAGTCTGTGTTGATTTGGGAAGCCATGTCATCCGCTGGTGTTGGTCCACTGTGCTTCATTAAGTCCAGGGTCAACGCAGCCGTCTACCAGGAGATTTTGGAGCACTTCATGCTTCCTTCCGCAGACGAGCTTTATGGGGATGCTGACTTCATTTTCCAGCAGGACTTGGCACCTGCCCACACTGCCAAAAGTACCAAAACCTGGTTCAATGACCATGGGATTACTGTGCTTGATTGGCCAGCAAACTCGCCTGACCTGAACCCCATAGAGAATCTATGGGGCATTGCCAAGAGAAAGATGAGGGACATGAGACCGAACAATGCAGCGGAGCTGAAGGCCGCTATTGAAGCATCCTGGTTTTCCATAACACCTCAGCAGTGCCACAGGCTGATAGCATCCATGCCACGCCGCATTGCGGCAGTCATTGCTGCAAAAGGGGCCCAAACCAAGTACTGAGTACATATGCATGCTTATACTTTGCAGAGGTCCGATATTGTTCTATTTCCAATCCTTGTGTTATTGATGTCATGTAATATTCTAATTTTCTGAGATTGTGAATTTGGGGTTTTCATCAGCTGTACGCCATAATCATCACAATTATACCAAAGTAAGGCTTGACATATCTCGCTTTGCATGTAATGCGTCTATCTCATATATTGGTTTCACCTTTTGAGTTGCCATACTGACATAAATGAACATTTGCACGATATTCTAATTTTTCGAGTTTCACCTGTAGTATGACCGAACTGATTAATAATAGCCATCTTACTATTTCTACAAAACCATTAAACGTATGGGGAGAAAGAAACAGGATTTTGATGTCTACATATAGATAATAATGTTTTTAGGGTTTTGTATCTGCTTCCCAACCTTAGCATCTCTAGGGTGGGATCTTTGCCACTACCATCATTTCCTATGGAAAATACATTGCACTACTATGACCAGACCAGGTTGAAACCACCAGAAACATAAGATTTCACTTTAAAAAACCCTAAAAACTGTAAATTGTCCATGTTCTCCAACAGCCTTATGGACATAAAAGTCCCAGCAAAACTAACAATCTTGTGTTGGGTTGACCCATGCTTTTGCTCTTAATGCAGGTTTTATTTGAACCAAAAGATGTGTATCCACAGACTTGTAATGCATTTGATTATTTTTCGTCAGGTTACTGTCTTTATGTAGTTGCCCGTATGTACATTTTACTGTTTAGATTTAACATTTAAACTGAAAAGATGTCAAACTTCCTATTCTGTGTTTACTAAACCTGTGCATTCTGTTGTTTAAACTAGACTGCATCACAAATCTTCAGAAAATATCATTCCTACTTTTGTCAAAGATAGTTATTTTTCTTTTCTTTTAGGTCCATTTTAACTTAAGATTTTTTAGGAAAAATTAAAAAGTAAAAAACAGAAGTGTTATTCAGATTTATAAAATATGTTTTCTTGAACTTTCAATACTGTGCTAAATTACAGAAACTTTCCTAGTTATTATTACAACAAATATTCTTTTTAAACCTCTGGCAAATATCCTTTTGCCATATCATGTCAATAAAAGGCAGTTGCTTTCAGCTGTTGGTTGCTTAGAATTTCATTCTCAGTGCTTTTGATACATTATTTGATGCAATGTCTATATTTCACCTCATTTATTTTAAACATTTCAGACACTTCTCAACCAAATAACAGTAGTAGCTCAGAATAGAAATAATTGCAATTTACTTAATTTTAATATTTTTAAAGAAAAAAAATCAGCAAAAACAAAGACAAACAAATTAAGCAGGTGTCTGTAACAGGAAAAGTTGTGAATTTGCACTTAGTTGAAGGCAGAAGTCTTTTAGATGATTCAATTCCGTAAGGCATTTTAACTAAAAATCCTATAGACTGAGTCTGCAGCTTTCTCTGTGCAAAGCAGATGCTCCAGTACTGAATTATGGTTTACTGACTTGACCAGTGTGAGTTACAGCCCTTTAAAGGGAAGGCTACTCATAGGAGACACTGCATAGATCTCATTATTGTCAACTGCTATGCTGAAGCAGTTAAGTTTTGATTACAGGGCCTCTTAGTGTTGCCTCTCCTTTCCTCTCCTGTCCTCCTCGCCCCGCCCCATAGTTCTGCTTCTTCTTCTTCAACAGCAGCCTTTTGCACAAAGTTTAGAAATTGAATTGTTTCAACAGGAAAATAGGTGTTAACTATTTAAATGTTTGCATGTTCGGCTACTCTAAAAAGTAGTCAAGCAACGCATTTTCGCAACATGTGAGTTTGCTAGGTATGTGCAGTATCCAAGTACAGCCCAGTTGGTTTTGTTTCTTCACCTACAACTACCGTATGTACAGCATCTCAAAACAATGTGCTGAAAGTTAATAAGTTCTACATGTATGTGAGTCGAATCAAGCACTGGAAATGTAGAGAAGTATTTTACAGCAGGGTTCTTCAACCTCAGCAACTTTAAGATGGGTGGACTTCAACTCCCAGAATTCTCCAGCCAGCATGGCTGGCTGGGGAATTCTGGGAGTTGAAGTCCACCCATCTTAAAGTTGCTGAGGTTGAGGAACCCTGTTTTACAGTATTTACTATTCCAGGATTACAATGATCAGAAGAACTACAAGTGCTCTTGTGGACCAACATTTCTGGACTACCAGGCTTGCTCTGAGCCGTCCTTCCCGCTCCCTGCTTTTTTGAGTCCTCACCTCTTTATCAGCCTGCCAGCCTGAACATATTTCCAGGGTGTCCTTAACTGGTCCCAGTTGGTTGCCATTACCTCATTGCAGCAGCACCAAATTACAGACAAGGACCTAAGAGTTAAACCCAACCAAGAACCTAAGAATCTAATCCATAAGAATCTAAGAATCAAGCATACTGCTATAGTTCAGTTGCCCATATTTTTATTGCTAGACTTTTCAATCCCTGTCTCTTAAAGCAGACCTGGGCTGTGGTGTCAGCTGAAGGATGCAAGGAAGAAAGTCAACTGTTATGGCCCGTTTTATACTCTGCACTGCAAACCATCTGGCCCCATCTGCCGCAGTGCAGAAGAGACTATTCTAAAGTACAGCAGGTTGAGAAGCAAAAAGGGGGAAATTGGACAGCACCTTTGTGGACAAAGCTGCATTTGCCATCTGCCAGACATCAATGCAGTGCTCTGGAGATCCCCGCCTGGCTGGCTCCTAAGTTGGCAGCTTGACATGCTGTGCCTTTTAATTCTTCCCCAAGCATAATCCGTGCTCCTAGGCCAGAATAATCATGCTGATCTGTTATTTACATTCAGCCAGATATTGGTTTCTCATGGAGTTTTAGAAGTACTAATAAACCATTAAGAAACCCTTTGGTGTAATTCCATGGCTTAAAGATCAATATATAACTGGGCAACAAATACGTTTAAGTCTTGCCCAGAAAAAGACTGGTAGCTGGAATTCAGTCAGTCTTCTTTTTCATCTGAAGAACTTCCCTTACTTTACAAAAAAAGCCCAGTAACATTTCTACTACTGTATCAATGTGTTGTGAATCAAGCTACTGCTGTGTAGATGAGTTTCCACATAAACAGGCATTATTCTGTGGGTGAGTTGATACTTTATGCTATGTCTTGATTCCTTCAGCATGATCTACTGAATGAACAGCCACAATTGGCTGGATTTATACCATGTGCTAAGCCATAGCTTATAAACCACAATGACTGGGTTCAGACTACATGCAAGCCCAAACTGAAAAAGCCACATTTTAGCTTAGGGCAGTTTGTTAACCCAGTCAGTGATGGCACTGTTCAAGCCATTACCTAAATGTGAGTCATTATATCAAATACCACAATCAAAGATTTCATACTATTACTCATTGCCTAGATCAATAAAAAGTAGTTTGTACTTTCAAACATGAGCTTGATGTACTTGAAGGATGTTCAACTATGGGTGCCTCCATATGCTGCCTTAGACCTGCTCCAAAATGTCTGTGCTCCCCCACGATCCCGAATTGCCCCTTTATTTCTGGCTGAGGTGTAGTGTACTTGAAACTACAGCAAAGCTAACTTGTTTTTGAGATATTGCAACTCCATAAAGCTTATGGATGAGTTATTTCCACACATTCTTGCCTCACCCTATTCTTCCCTGATCCTGGACTGAGCTATACTAATGGAGCTTTCAAAGAGAAAGATCGTTTGGCAGCTTGGTGGCTTTTCAGCTTCTCCCTCATAAGAATTATGGGGATTTTATTTATTTGATTGTTTGATTAGTAGTTTATTTGCAGACAGCCAGGCAAATGAATGCAACTTGAAGTAAAGAGATGGCTGTAGAAAGTTTCTGTAAGTTATTTATTTTTACTTTTCCTTGGCCTGGAGTGGGAAGGATGGTGTGTTATCGTTGTGTTCCTGCAGGCCCTACAACAGCTTGGTGTGAGCCAGTGATTTCTAAGGTTTCTCAGAGTTTCTGAGGCTGTAGAGTGGTGAAGGCTGCAGCTCATTGTCAAGCTCCATTTGAGGGACTGGGGATTGAAAATGGTAGCACTATACAAGGGTCATATGTTGATATACTTGCAGATTTGTGGATGTTAGCTGTTTTGTGTGGACCTTCCATCTTTTGAACACTAGAGGGCCAGCATTCCCTTACAATAAATTCCTTCAGTCAAGAAATTGCAGGAGAGAGAAATATTTCCTTTTTTTCTTTCTTTCTCTCTCTCTCTTTCTGGAGTCCTTGGGGTTCTCTGAGCTTGGTTCTTTTCTTGCAAACGTTTCATTACCCAGCTAGGTAACATCTTCCATTTTATCATAACATTTTATGGTAACATTTTATCATAGCCGGATAATGAAACGTTTGCAAGAAAAGAACCAAGCTCAGAGAACCCCAAGGACTCCACAGTTCAACCCTGAGCTACGCATATTCATCTCTCTCTCTCTCTCTGCGGGGGGGGGGGGGGGGGGGGAGGTTGCTAGCAAAAACATTTTCCATGTTTGGTGCTGAGATCAGAGCTATATATTTCCCATTATCTGTATGTGGAGGGTTGATTGCTGACTCTAAACCAGCAGTTTTTACCATACTTACCATACCATACTTACTATGAGAGATTGATATGTAATTGCCCTTTCAGAATTTAGAAAAAAAATAAGTTCAGTGTATTCTGGTTAGGTAAGTAGTTTTCTAAGTATAAGCTAAAACTAGTTTTTCAGGGGGGTTTCAAGCTGACTGATGATCTCTTTCCTGTTTTATTGCTGTGTTGCCCTTTGCTTTTTAAAAGCAAAATCTCATTTGACTCCTGGTGATTCATGGAGATGGACGTGTGATTTTCTTGACAAAAATATGGAAGTGATATGATACAGTATTGCCTTCTTCCAGACTGGTGTGATGTTGCTCTTATTTTAACTTCCCTGTTGGGCCTATTGCCATAGCATTTTTTGTAATCTCCCATCCAAATACTAACCAGGACTTACCCTGTTTAGCTTTTCAAGATCATTCAAAATCAGCTAGCTGTTTCCTATTTTTTACTCTGATTAATCATTCAATTACCTTGTTGTTTTTATAAATATCTTATTGTTACTTTTAAACATAAAATAGGATGTTTGTTTGTTAAAATAATAAATAAGATGATTTGCCATAGATTCTTGCTCAGGATAAAAAAATCAGGAATTTAGTAACATCTTTTTCCAACTAATAAATTTTATTACGAGGCATAAGCTTTTAGCCACCATACACAGCTCTCCTGTTAAAATTGCTTAGGGTAAGAAGACAAAATGATACTATTGACCCTATTTTTTTATTACTTGCTTAATGGGAAGGAATTTTTCAAAGAGATTACTTTTCTTACCTTTTCATATCAGAATGCCAGAAGTCTCTCAATAGTTGAGTAAAAAAAGGATTTCAAGCAGATGCAAAGACAAAGAGGATAATAATAATACAGCTGTTAGAGCTTTTTCATTTCACACTCATGTAGCTAAGAAAAGATTTACCTGACTTAATTTCTGCCTGGCATGGATTCAAAAGAGTCAGGAGCCCTACCATGAAAAAAATTGGCAATGGTCCTTCAGATATGAATGCTTTGCTTATTGATTTATGACATTTATATCCCACAGGACTATTGGCAATTCAGATTTGCCCTGTTGAAACCTCCCAAACATGAGTCAAATGGTAAGATTATAAACCCCCATTTGCTAGATACATGCTTCTAAGAAAAGTGATCCATCATGTTTTCTGTTTGGACTGAAAACAGAAAGTATATGAGAGGTCTTGATCTGAGCCAAGAGCTTTGCCCACTGGATCTAGAGCAAGGTTTTAATGCTATGAAAAAGAGATCCATAAACATGAAAAGTCTGGGGAATGATTGTCTTTACAAGCTTTACTACATGGTGTTGGTGATTTTGAGAAGGGCTTGTTTCTCACTCTACTGATAGAAGAATTGAAGCAACCATTGTGGTTATAAGCTACAATTTAAGGTTTTATATTATAGAGAGTGAGAGTAAGTTTGATATATTGGTTAAGGCACCAGGCTAGAAACCAGGAGACCATGAATTCTAGTCCTGCCTTAAGCACAAAACCAGCTGGGTCAATCCCTCTCTCTCAGCCCTAGGAAGAATGCAATTGTAAACCACTTTTGAAAATCTTGCCAAAAAACCTGCAGGAAAACAGACTTGTTCAGGTAGTTACCAGGAATCAACATTGACTTGAAAGCACAAAAAAAAAAGGGGGGGGGGGATGAACTTAGGTATTTTTGACATAATCAATAAATCATGATAAAATGAACCACTGCTTACCACAATGTGTGAACCGAGCCACTATCTGTTCCAACACTATATTAAGCCAGGATTTACTGGATGAGACATAGTGATCTGATTTGTATGTTTTACAATAGCTGAATTCTCATAAATGGCTAAGCTACCATCAGACAAATTATCTTAAGATTTAACACAATGTGTGAAATTAGTGAAGTTGAGGTTTGTTATACAAACCATGTTTAATGTAAAATGTCCTGTTTCCATGGGATACGTGACATAAATGGTAGATTTTCAATCTGACAATGTCATCTTATTGCTGATATTCAAACACTATCAGTAGCATATACACTAGCAATTTCAATGCAATGCAACATTTGCCTGAATAAACTGGTTCAATTGCTAATCAAAAATGGCTGTTCTTTGTCATCACCATTAATAGGTTTCATATAAATCAACTTTTCATAGCATGAAAATAAATATTTCTCCCTCCTATGCTTGCAGGTCCATCTGCTGGTAAAGGTAAGGGAGTTACTGTGCGCTTCCAAACTGCAAAGCATAGCATGTGGGAGAACAAGTTAAAGCTGAATCTAGATGACATGGGCCTGCTGCTGATTATGGGGGCTGGACTTCAGATTCAGAAGACATCCTGTTCTGAATGGAATTGTCTTCCCCTGAAAGATCAGATTTGCACTGTGAGGGTCCTCTTGCATCAATGCTGAATAGCCAGCTGATATTGATAGTAAAAGGGATATTTATAGCTTCAGGTGACACTGGTACTCCTCCCTAGAAGAGGGAGACCTGGGGTTGGAGATATATGCATCCATGACCTCAAGCTTAACTACTGTAATGTGCACATGGCAGGGCTGTTCTTCAGTCTGCAAATTGTATCTATCTCAGTATGATGTAGCCTGGGTGAGAAACGTGTCTTGTGGAGTAACTACATCACCCCATTGCTAATACAGTTGCCCTTGTGGTCATTTGCTTTCTGAGCCAAATGAAAGAGGCTTATTATGGTGTTCAAACTCTTACTGGCTCAGGTTCAAATTACTGTAGCTGCAAGACTGCTTGTTTCTATCAACTGTCCGGTGTTCCATCCTGATTAACAGGATCTTTTAAAGCTTTTCCCATAGCTAGATTTAACAGCAACAATTCTGCTTTTATCTGTGACAGGACATTTTTCAGTGACAGGACTGCCACTAAATTTGAAGTAGGCTTCTTCCTCAACTGTTTAGGAGAAGTCTTCCTGAGGCTTTTTAGAAGTGCACATCTTGTTTGTCATGATATTACCTGATTAAATTTTGTAGGCAAGAGTAAATAAGTAAATTCTCACCAGAGGGCTCTGGAACATAATAGGCATGAGGGGCAGATGGATTAAGTAGCTTTCTGCGTGAATGCGCTAAGATTAAGCAGCTACAGCAAAGCATCATTTTCAGTCATTTAGTTGTTTCAGACAATACCTGTTTTGACAACTGATGTACTGTTCAAGCAATGGCAAAAAAAAAAATAATATCTAAATTTGTATGGCAGGGGAAAAAAACCACAAGTTAAATACAAAGTGTTACAAGGGTCAAAGGAAAGAGGATGATGGGGTTTACTGGATTTGAAATTGTATTTTGCAGCCTGTTGTTTGGTTTGGATCAAAGAATGGGTGTTGCTGAGAAACAAAAGACTTGAGTTAGAAGTGCATGACCTGAGGTTTGGATGGCATGGATATTTATGGAACAATAAAGTTAAAGTTAATGTGGTTTAAAAGCCATTTTATTAGACATGCCATATTGAGAATATGCAATAGATATAAACTCAGGCTGTGCCTGAAAACACCTCTATGGATCTCAGCACAAGAAGCTTTTTACAGAACAGACACAGGCAAAGACAAATGGTTAACGTACCAGGAATTATTGGAGAATCACCAAGAGGAATATAAAATTAAGACAGCAACTAATGGCAGAAGGATATCGTTATTAATGGTTTTCCCATTTAGAGTTAGCAGAAAGATTTAAAATGAATAAATGGTATGGAGTAAAGTAAGACAGAATTTGAAGTGCAATTGTGTAGTGATGATGAACATGTATTGCTATAATGTATTACCTTTTGTTGAAATTTGAAATGGAAGAAGAACAGGTTAAAGAATGTATTATAAAGTGGGTTAAGAATTTTGGTTATAATATACAGATGGATCAATGGGAAAATATGTGGTCAAAGGGGTTGAAATTTACATTATGTTATAGAGAGGTAAAGTTTATTTCACCTCTTTTTTTATCTGGAGTATTTTTATTTAAAGAATTTTTATAAAATGATGTATCATTGGTACATGATACCAGAGATATTATCTAGAATGTATAACAGCATTCCAAATGTATAACAGCATTCCAAATGTATGTTGGAAATGTGAACAACATGAAGGGACATTCTATCATGCTTGGTGGACATGTACAAAAGCTAAAAAAAAATGGATTCACACACATTAATACAGAGGATTTTAAAAATTAATATTCAGTGGAAGCCAGAACTTTTCCTTTTAGGACTGATGGATACACAGTTAGAAAAGAGACATGGAAAATTATTTCAATATAAGATTACTGCAGCAAGATTTGGCATTGCCCACCATGGAAGAATGGTTGATGAAATTGACAGAACTTGCACTGAGATGGCCAGACTGACTTCTTTGATTAGAGAAAGGTCATTATTGACATTCATCAATGACTGGAAACCCCCTCTGGACTTTTTGCATGAAAAAGAAAATAATTTTGTGACTTATGGTTTTGATGATTAAAAAGAATAGGGTATATAAAGAAGGGAATTATGATGCAATCTTAGAGAGAGAGGAGTTCTGCAGTGTTGTTGAGGTAAATGCTTGATCTACTAGCTGTCCTAAATTCTGATAGGGATTAGCAGCGAGGAACTGCCATATCTGAATGAAGAGAATAAGAACACGATAGAGTTGAGGAATTACTAACTACCTTGCTACTTCTTTGGGGCATGTCTACTTTCTTCTCTGTGTCCCGCTGCAACAGTTTGGAGAGGTGGATTCTTAGCAAAGTCAAAACTATATTAAACATTTATCTCCTCTGATTTTAATTAATACAGACTTAACAGAAGTGATGCAAAGTTTATTGGAATGCAGGGACATCACCTTGCCAACAAAGATCCGCATAGTCAAAGCTATGGTTTTTCCAGTAGTAATGTATGGCTGTGAGAGCTGGACCATAAAGAAGGCTGAACGCCGAAGAATTGATGCCTTTGAACTGTGGTGCTGGAGAAGACTCTTAAGAGTCTCCTGGACTGCTAGGAGGTCAAACCAGTCAATCTTAAAGGAAATCAACTCTGATTGCTCATTGGAAGGATTGATAATGAAGCTCAAGCTCAGATACTTTGGTCACCTAATGCAAAGAGAGGACTCTTTGGAAAAGACCCTGATGCTGGGAAAGATGGAAGGCAAAAGGAGAAGAGGACGACAGAGGATGAGATGGCTAGATAGCATCACTGAAGCAATGAGCATGAAATTGAGCCAACTCAGGGAGGCAGTGAAAGATAGGAAGGCCTGGCGCAATATGGTTCATGGGGTCACGAAGAGTCGGACACGACTTAACAACTGAACAACAACAAAAAGAGTAGCTGAAGAGAGATGAAGCAGAGAGTTGCTAGTTCTCATGTATTCTTTTGTGCCTTTCTCCATGTACTTTATTTCAATGTCCTGGGGCCACAACCAGGAATGATCCAACCTAACTGAGTTTCAGCTGACCCCAGTGAATCCAATCTTCTTCTATTTAGAGTGATATAAAACAAGAGTCCTATCATCTTGCTACTGATAGAATTACATGTTGATTTTTCCAGTTTTCTGCAACAAAAGACAGAAAGAGAGAAAATTTCCCGAAAACCTTCTTATCTGTGCTTTTTTGAAAAGTGCACATTTTATTCAATTGCAAAATACTCTTCCTGCAAGAACTGAATGTTTTCAAATGGCTTCAAAATTGATATGGAGTGAAGGCAATAAAAGAACAAAAGCACTCAGTGGATATTGAGACTTCGGCTACTGAAGATTTTTAAGCAAAACAAATTCTTGTTTGAAAAGGATACCTATTAGAAACTATCTGTGCTAACATAACATTCAGCAAATCAGCTAGAAAATTTAAAAAGTTACCAAGGAAAGCTTCTGATGAGTCTTAGCAGAACTGGAGTCTCTGTATTTTTTCATTTAGAATGACCACTTATTTATTATTGAATCTCCAAAACAAGAGGGCAAGAGGACACATATGCCCATTAAGTGTTTCGTTACAATATTTGTATCTATGGACAGCACATTTAAATATAACTAGAGTTGAAATAAGAGCCAGTTTGGTGTAGTGGTTAGGGCAGCAGGCTTAAGCACAAAGCCAACCCTGACTCGAAGGCACCAAAAAAAAAGGTGAAATGAAGTTTATCTATCTATAACAGGGGAAAAAGTGACCAGATGAGCGTGTGCCTCTTCAATCTCCTGTTCAAATTATATATGTTGGTAGGCAACTTCAGAGGCTCTGCTTTCCTTTCCAATGGTTTTCAATCAGATGTCAGACCATCTTTGAATGCCGGTTCTTAAAATTAGACGAACTGATCTAAAGTTCATTTTTATTTCTAATGAAAATAATGGATGTAAATATATATGAATGGATGTAAATATATACGAATGTATATATGAATATGTATAATGGATATAAATATACAGTGGTACCTCGGTTCACGAACTTAATTCGTTCCACGATTCTGGTCGCCAACCAAATTGGTCGCCAACCGAATCAAATTTTCCCATAAGGTTCAGTGTAAATAAAGTTAATCCGTTCTGAACCGTATGTATTTTTTTTTAACCACAAAAATATGAAGCAAAGTACAGTACAGAACAGTATGAAGAGAGAGAACACTAACCTTGCTTGAGGCGACACCAAAAACCTTCACAGCAAGTGTCTGTCTGCAACCATGATCTCGCCTAGAGGAATCCACGACCATGTGTCAGAGCAGGGAAGATGGCTGCGGGTCGTGTTCGTCACCCGATGTGGAGTTCGTGAACAGAAGCAAAAATTTGCGAAAGCTGCTGTTCACGAACCGAATTGTTTGTGAACAGAAGCATTCGTGAATTCGAGGTATTACTATATATGAATGAAGAATAATGTTTCTAGAGATACTACAGGTCAGTTTAAGAAAAACTGGTATGTACAATAATATGATGGTTGGCTTATCTGTTAGTGTTTCACTTTCTTCTAGCAACAAGCTTCATTGAAGAGGAAACTGTTATACATGTTCTCTGGTTACATTACTACAATAATGTATAAATGGGATGGTATTTTGGAAAGGCCAATTTCATCTTGGTGTTGAATCAACTGCTCATGAAAAAATGTCCTACAAAATAGGACAAGTAGATAAAATAACCTAACCATTAACCTACATTAACTTTAACTGCCCATAGTTGTTTATTGTGTTGTGACCTCAGATTCATTATATTTTCAGTATAGAATATAATTACTTTCTTTGATATAGTGCCAGAGACAAGTTGCCATTCACATGTTTACTGAAGAACAAAACCACACTTTTCTATATGGTCTTGTTCAATGGTAGTCAACCTGGTGCTCTCCAGATATTTTGCACCACCCTTCTCCTTCTCTGCTTGGTACTGATGGGTGTTGAAGTCTAAAGTATGTGGGAAGGTGCCAGATTGCCTACACTATAAAATCTTAAAGGAGATAGGCAAGAAATATTAATTCATCTTATAACTAATTTCTGAAAGGTGAAGAACTGTTAATAAGAAATTCTGATTTCTGTGGGTTGGCTGAGGAATTCTAAGAGTTGAAGTCCACACATCTTAAAGATACTGAGGTTGAGAAATACTGAGTTAAGGTTATAAAAAAAATCTTTGAAATTTATTTTAGACAGAAATAGTGCATTCTTCCTAACTGATTTGGTTAGTACAGGGTTTGGGGGGATTATTGCTTGTATTTAATTCATTTCTCTTTGGCACGGAGTGCATAACTTCTTGCACAGTATTGTTTTTCTTCCAAATGTAAGCCTTTGAATATGTTATGTCCATGAATCCAAGCATCCAGTTTCCATAAATAGCTTTGAACGTTCAGGGTGTCCTCCAGTGTTGGTGAGTCCATGGTGTTTACCAATCTATGGGTTAGAAACCTTTGAAAATATTTTTCCAGTGCTTTCATCTGAACAATGTCCTTTTTCAGCTACTACTCGAAATACAGCTTGAAATACTTAGGTTGTACTCCCAGTCCTAAAACCTCAATCTTCTCAACAGTATGTCCATTTGCCACTTAGGCATTCACATATGTGCATCTGTGTGCACATACATATCACTGTGGCAAGGCATGTTTCTGAGGTATACATTCAGCCTCAGCAATGGTGCTTGTTGTAGTCATGAAATGTTCCATCCCATTACTCTTATTCAATACTGCTTGCTCATTCTGTTATTCTTGGAAGATTGTGGCACTGATCTCAAGGCTTCCCACTTCCTTTCCTAAAGAGACACTTAGCCAAAAATGGTATGCAACCTGTCAGGATGACAGTTGTTTGGGAATCAGCTTCCCCAAACAAATCCCCCTGAGGAAAAAGATGGCACTCTGCCCTGCCTGCTTTGCACATTTTAAATATACCAAGTCTCTGGTGGCTTATTTCTTCATTATTCTATTCTCAACAAATAAACAGCTTTCTAAATGAGGGCACAGGGAGGAAAAGAACATAAGAAACACTTTCCACCATGAGCATTGCCCAGCTTCTAATAAGGAGACCCAAAGCAGAAGAAGACTAGGTCATCCATAGAGAAATCTTAACTCTCTCTTACTCTTTCTTCATTTGTTTCTTCACCTCAGCATCTCATTACCTGGGCTAATTTAATCTAGGAACTTTCATGACTGTATTACAATAAGTTCTGTAACTCCATATTTGATTAGCTAGAGCCATCAAGAACTGAGACAAGTTACCAGTAGAGGTCTATATCCCTATAGCATTTCCTCCTAGCGCTCAGATACTTCAAAGACACTTGCGTTATTTCTGTTGCTGCTGCTGCTGCTGCTTGCAATTTTTTCTCAGGCAACCTTTTACAAATCAGTGAACCATTAAGAACTGATAACATTAGTTTGGGATTAGCTGTGACAACAGCATGAAATATGTATCAAGAATATACCACTGCTATAAAGTTTATCGGTTTTTGAGGGACATGTTCAGCGATTTAAATGATTTTGATTGCAAGGCAACAATGGAGATATAGGGAAGATGGGAATGAGAGGAGGAAATCTAAAATAGAACTAATTACATCCAAAGAGCAGCTGTAAGAATTCAAATAATAACATAAGAACTACACGTGATCAGACTAAGTGTTCTTCTGAGCCAACATCCTGTTTGCCACGGGATCCAGATGGATTGATTGATTTCTATTTTTACAAGAGAAACTATAGATGTAAGATGTAAGTTTGGTATCAGCATCTGGCATCCTTGAGCACCTGCTGCATCTCTGAGAAGCATGAGGTAATTGAATGAGCTGCCATTTTAATTCTACACAATGCTTTTGATAATGGAGCCTTTGTCAGAGATTTAGATGATGGAATTCAATGACCGAGTCCAACCCTACCTACCGTTAGGCAGAGTAAAATGGCTGCCTCGGGTGTCAGATTGGGGGTGGAGGCGAGGGGTATGAAAAGGAGCAAATTGTTAGTTCTTTATTCATTGTTGCACCTGTGGGGGTCTAATTCATATGTTCAGTTTTATGCCTTAGAAATAGATCATATATTCTGTTAACTTAAGTATTAAAAGGCATGTAGCTCAGTGTTAGAGCTCAGTGCTGGGACCCTGGAGTAGAGACAGAAACCAGACAGCCATCCTTCCTTCAGAGTATGAATGGAATGGTGTGAAAAGATGTGGGTACAATTAACAATATTGTTTATTGTACATACTGAGATTATCTAAGAGGATAGAATCCTACTAGTGGGAAAAGTAATAGGGAAGTCATTTCAAAAGCATTTGGGTTTCAGGGTCATACTGTAATTTGCAATATTCCTTTTATCTTTCTTTCTGTAGTGTAACAAACCAGACATACGGTGTATAATCCATAGCTTTGCTTTGCTCAGGTCTCCTTTGCAGTTCTTTAGCGAGGCGCCCAGTGATAGTCCTGTCATTTGTGCATGCTAGGAAATGTACATTTTGGGGCCTCTATCTCCAGTCGCTTTGGTGTCTTATTTGAAGTGAGCATATTTCTCACAACACTCCCAAGGGAAAGGAGAGATGCTAGTGGGTTCTTCTGCCTCATGCAGCAAAATAAATGAGCACGTTGTGATTCTGGACCCCTTGAACTTTGGTGGATGTGGAGGCACTTCTGTTGCTATGCCTCAAGAAGCAAAATGTCTCCAGTCAACCTTGTCAGCTGCCACCATCACTGCAAGTGCCAACCAACCAACACATTTTGCCCCAGGTGTCTAGCATCACCTCTGTTTCCTAACAGGCTTTAAGGCAGCAATTGATTAGTAACATCTGTTGAAAATAAAATGGAAATGATAATGGGAGAGAAATCATAATGGAAGTAGAAACAAAATAAGACATCTTTGTCTGGAACCTGCACCTAAAGCCTCTCTCACTGGGGAGAATATTCCAAGGAGAAAACATTCTCTTCCTCACTCACTACGTGCCCAGGCTCAGAATTGGGGAAGGGCACTGAATGACCGTCTGAAGACAGGAGCAACTCTGCATGGTATGAGGTAGCCCTTCTGTTGCCCAGGGCTCAGACTGAACAACACTATTTCAATTGTCTCTGAAATGATTTCAAAATGAGCACAATGGGTTGCCATATCCTGAGTTAAGTAACAACTCCAAAAAGAATTCAGTAACAGTCCTTCAAATTATAATGTTTTGAGAAGTTTAGTGCAAAAGCTGTAGGGGCTGGATAACTGTAGATAGGTTCTTTTGGTCGTTTTTGACAGATCACAGCTTTCCAAGTGCTTTTTCCACAGATACCACCTCTTAAACTATAACCTGTTTCTTTGTGAAAATGCAACCAGACTAGATGATCTGAGAGATCTCCCCAGTCCTCCAATCAGTACCAACACTGCATCCAGGATTAAGCATCCTTATTTAATCCACTATTAATCCCAGACTCCACTCCCACATTTCCTAAAGGCCCATTTGATGTTCTTTAATCAAAAGTGTGCAGATAGCGTCCACAGATGTGTAGGTAGCTGGGCTTAATCTACTTGGCTCTGCAGCCCTCCTTTTCCATTCTTTGAGCTTACTTTATACTTCCACCCAATTTCACTATGCATAATCCTAGCATGTAAGTAGCTCTATTGCAAAGGAATAAACTACAGGGTTTTTTTTCCTCATGCTATTACTTAATCTAGTTTGGCTTCTGGTGGATTTATGAACAAAAGCAGGTACAACTGGAGTTTTGAATTACAATTCACATCCCAATTTATGTCGTATATTAGGAAATCACTCCTCTAGTTCCAATGAGAACAGTTTGGGACATCTGGAAATTCATAGTCTTGTAGCAATCCACATATCTGAAAACTGTATGAATTAAAGTGAATACAAACTGGCATCTAAATGGGAATGGTACCATTCTTCGTTTTGACTATTGGAGCTCATTCTGTGCTCCAGTTTATAAAACTGCTGCTTAACAGTCCCAGTAAGAAAACAACAAACTAGAAAACTAAAGATTGATTTTTCACAAGAATAAAGTGTGGCATGATTTTCAGTACTATAAAATCCCCAAATATTCCCATTACTCCAGCAATTACATTTTACAAAATCTATCTATCTATCTATCTATCTATCTATCTATCTATCTATCTCTATCTATATATCTATCTATCTCTATCTATCTCTATCTATCTATCTCTATCTATCTATCTCTATCTCTATCTATATATCTCTATCTATCTATCTATCTCTATCTCTATTTATCTATCTATCTATATCTATCTCTATCTATCTATCTCTATCTATCTATCTATCTATCTCTATCTATCTATCTATCTATCTATCTATCTATATCTATCTCTATCTATCTATCTCTATCTATCTATCTCTATCTATCTATCTATCTATCTCTATCTATCTATCTATCTCTATCTCTATCTATATATCTCTATCTATCTATCTATCTCTATCTCTATTTATCTATCTATCTATATCTATCTCTATCTATCTATCTATCTATCTCTATCTCTATCTCTATCTATCTATCTATCTATCTCTATCTCTATCTATCTATCTATCTATCTCTATCTCTATCTATCTCTATCTCTATCTCTATCTCTATCTATCTATCTATCTATCTATCTCTATATCTATCTCTATCTCTATCTCTATCTCTATCTCTATCTATCTATCTATCTATCTATCTATCTATCTCTATCTCTATCTCTATCTCTCTCTCTCTCTCTCTCTCTCTCTCTCTCTCTCTCTCTCTATCTCTATCTCTCTCTTCTATCTATATATCTATCTATCCATCAGCTATCTATCATCTATCTATCATGGGGTTAAAAAAAAATCCCCTCACTGTACTCCACATAAAAGAAAAATAAAATACATTGCTTGTACAGAAACACACATGCCCCAATGTGCTTATTTGATGTTTTGTTAATTTTTCTAGTTATATGCAAGGGAAAAAATCTTAATGATTCCTACAAAAGAGAACTGCAAAGCTGTCAGGCCAACTTTCCCCTTAAAAGACCTGCTAGGGTGATTGAAAAGGCGAGACTCTGTGGAGACTTCCACAATAGCATTTGAAAGAAAATTATAATATTGGTGTGATTTCATACACCACAATTAGCCCAAAAATAAATCAGCCCAGCTCTTGAATACAGCCAATACTGGAATCAAAGAACTCCGGCGCTGCTTTGAAAGGGGAGTAGAACTCTCATGAGAAAGTAATCTGACATATTGACATCAGACTGAAAGGATGAAACAAGTGAGAGGAGTATTACTTCTTGTCTATCTTACCCTGCTCGCCTTTAATTATTACATCTATATGGGTTAAGGGGCTTCCTTTTTAGCTTCAGTTTGCCTGAAGGAGGATCAAGGTAGCTCTTTTGTGATTTTCTCTGGGGGAAAACAGCTCAGTAAAAACAGCAGGCTTCCTATTACGGAAATAAATGTTATGCTGCTGTTATTCCTACATTGCTTGGAATCACCTTTCCAAAGCCCTGGGGAAGAGTCCTTCTCATCTGTTGCTTGTTGTTTTTGAACTGGGGGTAACAGTGATTAGAATGGCAATCTACCCCAAGAGTAGATGTTCTATTATTGAGCACTGACCACCACCACCCCTCCTATTGGCCTGTAGAATTTACTGAGGAAGGTGTTTTTCTCACCTCAGTTGAACTTGCCTCCAATTTTAATATATGTTTATATATTCCAGCTTTAATATATGTTTATACATTCCTATATGTTTCCAGTACAGGTGAAACTCGAAAAATTAGAATATCCTGCAAATGTTCATTTATGTCAGTCTGGCAACTCAGAAGGTGAAACCAATATATGAGATAGACGCATTACATGCAAAGCGAGGTATGTCAAGCCTTACTTTGGTATAATTGTGATGATTATGGCGTACAGCTTATGAAAACCCCAAATTCACAATCTCAGAAAATTAGAAGAGTGTGAAAAGGTTCAGTATTCTAGGCTCAAAGTGTCCCACTCTAATCAGCTAATGAATCCATAACACCTGCAAAGGGTTCCTGAGCCTTTCAATGGTCTCTCAGGCTGGTTCAGTAGGAATCACAAGCATGGGAAAGACTGCTGAGCTGACAGTTGTGCAGAAAACCATCATTGACACCCTCCATAAGGAGGGAAAGCCCAAAAGGTAATTGCAAAAGAAGTTGGATGTTCCCAAAGTGCTGTATCAAAGCACATCAATAGGAGGTTATGTGGAAGGGAAAAGTGTGGGAGAAAAAGGTGCACAAGCAGCAGGGATGACCGCAGCCTGGAGAGGATTGTCAGGAAAAGGCCATTCCAAAGTCTTGGGGACTTTCACAAGGAGTGGACTGAGGCTGGAGTTAGTGCATCAAGAGCCACCACACACAGACGGATCCTGCACATGGGCTTCAAATGTATTCCTCTTGTCAAGCTGCTCCTGAACAACAAACAATGTCAGAAGCGTCTTACCTGGGCTACAGAAAAAAAGAACTGGTCTGTTGCCCAGTGGTCCAAAGTCCTCTTTTCTGATGAGAGCAACTTTTGCATCTCATTTGGGAACCAAGGACCCAGAGTCTGGAGGAAGAATGGAGAGGCACACAATGCACGATGCTTGAAGTCCAGTGTGACGTTTCCACAGTCTGTGTTGATTTGGGGAGCCATGTCATCTGCTGGTGTTGGTCCACTGTGCTTCATTAAGTCCAGGGTCAACGCAGCCATCTACCAGGAGATTTTGGAGCACTTCATGCTTCCTTCCGCAGACAAGCTTTATGGGGATGCTGACTTCATTTTCCAGCAGGACTTGGCACCTGCCCACACTGCCAAAAGTACCAAAACCTGGTTCAATGACCATGGGATTACTGTGCTTGATTGGCCAGCAAACTCGCCTGACCTGAACCCCATAGAGAATCTATGGGGCATTGCCAAGAGAAAGATGAGGGACATGAGACCGAACAATGCAGCGGAGCTGAAGGCCGCTATTGAAGCATCCTGGTCTTCCATAACACCTCAGCAGTGCCACAGGCTGATAGCATCCATGCCACGCCGCATTGCAGCAGTCATTGCTGCAAAAGGGGCCCAAACCAAGTACTGAGTACATATGCACGCTTATACTTTGCAGAGGTCCGATATTGTTCTATTTCCAATCCTTGTGTTATTGATGTCATGTAATATTCTAATTTTCTGAGATTGTGAATTTGGGGTTTTCATCAGCTGTACGCCATAATCATCACAATTATACCAAAGTAAGGCTTGACATATCTCGCTTTGCATGTAATGCGTCTATCTCATATATTGGTTTCAGCTTTTGAGTTGCCATACTGACATAAATGAACATTTGCATGATATTCTAAATTTTCGAGTTTCACCTATATATGCATTTTAAGCATTGTACATACCCCAAGTTCTGTTCCAGATTTTCTGCATGCTACTTTTCTCACTCTGCCAAATCAGTAAGAAAGAAATAACCAGAAGCTCTCAGAATGGTATATACGGTCTACCTTTTCTTAAGATTTCTTAAACTAATAACTTCTGGCTACCTACATCTGAAAAGTCCCAATAAAGGACAAAAACAGAGACATGGCGCCACCTGGTGGGCAATGTAACTGAAAAATACCATACAGGATATACCCTGTGGAGTCCTTGGGGTTCTCTGAGCTTGGTTCTTTTCTTGCAGACATTTCATTACCCAGCTAGGTAACATCTTCAGTGCTAAAATGGGATGGGGTTTGCTCTCTATTTATATACTATGGCCTGCTTTGCCAGTGCTGGTAGGAGTGGGGTTTTTTTGGTTTGCTCCTCTGGTAGTTCTTTGATTAGCATATGTTTACTGCTTGATTTTATGCCTGGTGGTAACCTTTGCTTATCTGGGTGATGATTGCTGGTGAGGCGATCTTCTGATCTTTTGTCTCTTTTGAATAATATGTAGATGCTGTTTATCTCTATGTGTCTGTTGATTGCTGCCTTGTCTGAATACCAAGCTTCCAAGAATTCCCTTGCATTTTTGAAGTTAGCTTGGTCAGGATATACACTGTGTAAAAATAGAGAAATACCACACCCCCCAGAAGGAAGTCATATAAAACCTTATCTGTATCTCTCTCTGAGAGCTTAAGGGAAGGTGGACCATATATACTGTTCTAAGAGCTTCAGGATACCCCTTCCTAAAACTACTGAGCACCAGGACCTGGATAGCTTCTAAAGCTAATGCTCTGTATATAGTTGTATGAAGGGCAAAGATCCATGAGTTCAATACCTGGAGGTCTGAACCTCAAAGAATAACATCTGGTTATCTGCATCTAAAAAGTCCCAATAAAGGTCATGTGGTGTTTCCTGTTGGGGTGGCTAGCCATTTTATTTATTTATTTATTGCTTCCAATTTCAACTGCCGCATTTTTTGCAACATCCAGCAAAAACTCACTCATTTAGTCTACAGTCGCAATCTTGAAATGGGTCTAGCAGTAGACTTGGGGTCCAGCTCCATGGTCAGCCCAAGACTTTGCTAGGAAGTGTGTTCATTTTCCCTAAAGAAAACAACAAGAAATAAGAACAAAGCAGAAGGTGGCAAGGATCAACTTGGGAGTCTATACCTGTCTATAACTTGGGAGTCTATAACTGTCAAGGTACAGTGTCATCAGGTTTTCTTCTGGTAAATTAGTGCTTCACGTCTGCCATTTTGGGAATGCAGCTGATAACAGCATTTTTTTTTGTTTAGCATGCCCATAACATGCTCTCAAAATTCCAAGGTCAAAAAGTTTGGGGATCCATGAAAAAGACATTAGCTCTTTCCAATTCTTAAAATATGTCTTAAAGAAGGTTTAATGTATACATGAAAAAAGAAATAGCAGGGATCATTTCACCATCTACATTTTGAAGGAGACTGTGTGCTTACCTTACCTTACCTCAGTGTACCAGTCTGATCTTCCAGGTTCTCTGTTGCCCAGTTACTTTGGGTGTGTGAAGGTCAATGAAGAGAGCTGAACTGGCATATTTTTCCTCGTATACTCACTTTATTAAGAACAAGTTGCTTAATCTTTGTATCTTTTGATTAGGCATTTCTTCTTTCTCTCATTACCGCTTTTCGTTTCCATCCAGATGACTTGTTCTGAGCAACTAAAACAAATGTTTAATGACATTTCTGTTAATCCGCAAAAATATACTGCCCAGCTGTTTTGGAGAGGATTATTTCCTCCCCCCCCCCCGCCCCATTTGTCTACTTTTGCAACAAAAATGTTAACTTTGTGCTTTGACAGAGTTACCATCTTTTTAGATTAATGGAGATGTGTATTTCCTTCCTTTATTTTGTTTTTTAATAAATGGATTACAATTCCTATCATCCAATTTCTCAATCCTGTTGATGAGAAACAAGCTAAAAATGTCATTACAGCCAAAAGCAGAAGTGACTTTTCTCAAATTAAACCTGATTGGTCAATTATGAATCACTGATACTACCATTTGCTAATTCTTGCTATAGCTGAGAGGCCTTTCTACACATTAGTCTCTTAAGAAAAATTTGCAAATAGTCTCTCACTGCATCTTAAAATATAAAACAAGTTGCCTGCTGTTTGATGACATTATTACTGCTTTATGCACTCATCAGATTAGCTCTTAATATTCAATAGAAAACATCAGCGGTGTTTTTGAGGATATAATCTTTTTTCCATTAAAGAAAAGAATGTGTTTCATATAAAAAGTCTTCCTTCCTAAATATGTGTTGGCTTTGAAAAACAATAGCAATATGTATTTGTGTTGAAATTATTAAAGTTAGAACTCAGTAAATCCCATATTCAGTAAGAAAGAGGCTGAGTTTAATTCATTTCTCAACTCAGGAAAGAAAAGGGGAAAAAATTAAGAAGAAAGGAGAGCTATAGCCCCACACCTCTTCCTTCTACAAAGCCATCCACAAGATTTCAATATGAGTAGATGTTCCAGAAGTGCATCAGCCTCCCCAGTTAAGAATACTTGGAAGTAAATCCCCACTAATTTCCATGGGCCTTAAACAACTGTCCTAAATACACCAACTTGAATGACAATTTTTGCAGAAAACTGTAAGTCATCAGGATTTTTGAAAAAGTGAGATGGTGGTTGAAAACCCCAACATAAAGCTATTGTCAGCTTAAATGGCTACTCACTGGAAAAGGTGTCTTCAAAATGAAAGGACGTTCTTTTGATAGGAGCCCAGTGAACAGGAAAATAGCAAGAAGATGTAGATGGTAAGAGGCAACATAGTTTAGTTGCAGAGGGAGGGAGGGAGGAAGGAAGGAGAAATGAGAAATGGTTTGGGCCCAAAATTGTTCATGTTCTTTTTGTAGTTATTCAAAGGTAGAGAATTTTCAGGACAATAGTACAGGTAGCCCTCGTTTAGCAATCACAATTGGGACCGGCAACTCAGTCATTAAGTGAAACAGTCACAGTGAAACCACGACTGGGCTTATGATCTTACTTCAGCTTTCCTTTGCTTTACAGACCTGCGAAGGTCATAAATGTGAGGATTGGTCATAAAGTAACTTTTTATCACTGTTGTAACTGCAAATGGTCATTAAATGAGGCAGTTGTAAATGAGGACTATCTATATTAAGCAAAATTCTGCCTCAGCACATCCATCTATGCCTGAAATGGTCTGCTTCATGCCTCAGGTGGCCATGCATCCTCTTTTATAGAAGAAAACGTTATCTGTTTGAAAATGCCTTGGCTCAATTCCAATTTAAAATAAAGAAGTGCCATGAACAGCACCTAGACCCCAGAAGTAACAGACACCTGGTCTACCTTCACTCTTCTGGTGAGATGTAGAATATCTCCTTAAATAACACCATTTCCAAATTTGCAATTGCACTCATAAATTTGCCTATGCAGATTTTATGCCTAATGATACCCTTTTCCATTTCTTCTCTCTCTTTCAACATGAAAGCGTCGTTTCTATTCATGTCCTTGAAATATGTATAGAAAAACCAGATTTGTTCCCCGAGCATGGCAAAATTGGGCATTTTCTGAGTCCCTTGTTTGGGAAAGGGCCCTGTGCCCCCATGCAGTTATTATTCCCAATTGCTATAGAACACCCAGCGTAGTTAAAGGCAACTTCAGAGAATTCTGGGTTTGCATGCCCATTTTGTCAAGACTAGGGCTTCACATTCTATACACATTTACTGGATCCATTAAAAGTTTACTAGAGTTATTAAAAGTTAGGGAAAACATCCAAGTAAGCAAGCCCAGAATTGCCCAGGCTATTGAAAGCAATGCAATTTATTTCTGACCATCCTGCTTTGGGCTATACAGCAACGATCTTTCCCAATGTTGGTACCTCCCCTGCCTCAAAGGATATAAAGACTTTTCCCCATGATTAAGTTAAATGATACCCTGTCTTTTTGCTGGCAAAAAAAATAGGCCTATGCCAGCATGAAAATGGTTGTTCCACTGCTGATCTCTGTCCTGCATTCAATGCATCTGTTCCCAGTCAGCACTGCTCAACTGAGTTCTCTCCAAGGACGGGGAAAACAAAGCCTAACAAATTTTATACAGCTTGATGCTGCCCTTTCATAGCATCAGAAGAAGTGGGAAACTGCTACTTTAACATCAGTGAAGCTAAGGAGATCTTGGATGTCTCCTAGGCTGGGGTGAGATAAAAGGAATGTCATGAGGACCTGGCAGAAAAATAATATTGCTATGTTTGGGTAGTGGGTAGGTGGAAGAGCAAACCCTGCCAATGAGAAGCTCCTAACACAAATCTCAATCCTTTATGCTTTCCTCTTTCAATTGTTTCTTCCTACCATCTGCTCTCAATTTCTATGGAGTTAAGGAGACATACACTTGCCCGTAATGAAACTGCAATAATTCCACCATGATCAGTGGGAACCCAACAGCACCTCAGCCAAAATAAATCACTCCTGTTTTGCACTAAGGATGATTTGCAGGGAGATTGTCAATTCGATATGGTTTCTGAGGTCAGAGAACAGCCAAATAACAGCTTACTCCCTTTCCTACCTAATACCTATCTCTAGTATTGACTCATTTCCTATAAATGGGTTCATAAAATGCCTTCAGAAAATGTTCGTGCAGGGATGCTATAAATGCTGCAAGGGCTGGCTCTCTGTGGCTATGATGTCCCTTAACAGAACGTCTGCTCTCCTTAGCAATCTAAGAGCATACCTTAGTAAATAACATTTGTAGCCTATTGAGAGATTTTCACCTTTGTGGATTAAACAAACCCTTAATTTAAAATAAGCAATCTTCAGAATATTTATAGTTAGCACTGCTGGCTGGCTGTCTTTCACCCGAAGTATTTCAAAAACATCCTTTTTCGTCCTGATTGGCTTCACAAAAGCAGAATTTGCTGTTGAAAGCTAATTTACTCCACTGCTCCTGAGGTTTTTGCTTGGAATAACTTACCACTGTGCACGCTGTCTGGCACGCGCAGGACTTCAGAATTTATCAGTTTCATCATCAAGCACAATGCAGGATTCTTCATTGCAAACTTTTCCCATATCATCATTTATCTTTTTGCAAAAAAGCAATGTACTGCACACAAAGCAGCTTGGGGTGGGGGATGATAGAGGAGGCCCTGACGGCCCTGACGATTCTTCCCACTGCCTGTTATTAGATCTGCCTCATTTTGTCTCCTTTTTGCGGGTGTCAACACCTCCTGTTGTCAGCAATTTTCCACATTTGCAGCAAATACATTGTTCTTTTTATCTTTCCTACCATCATTGCCCCCAGATTCATTTGCTGTGGCAGCCATTTAACCCTAATAGATGTAGCAGCACCTCACATAATGGCACCAGGTATATCACAATCCTGCCTCTGATGTGATATTACTTCTCATGAAACCGTCTCTTCAAAAACTAAAAAAATAAAATTAAATTAAAAGAGTATTCCCAAAAGTGCAGCAAAGGAGAATCCAAAAGCAATCCCCCTACCAGAAAATATTACAGTAGCTCATGGATTCAGGGCTGAGAAGGACGGCTGCGTGTGAACACATCATGGCTGGTGTGCACAACCTTTTCTAGCCCAAGTGCAAGGGGCATTAACTGGTATATGGGAGGCTGCATTCTAAAGAATAAGTGTGCAAGAAATGGACAGAGCCAGGTCAGTGATTCAACTTGATTTCTTATTTCTTTGATTTTTTTATTTAATTTAAACTCTTTTTTCTAGAAAAATCCAGGAAAAAATCCGGTTGCATCACTTCAATTGCAGCCCACTTCTCCCTCCATAGCCCCCTCCTCCTCCTCCCAGTCACACAACCCGGAGCCAAACACATGCAGCCCACCCTGTGCTTCTTAGTGCAGGCACACACACACCCCAAACCACACAGACACAAGACAAAGGGAAAGCAGAAACACACACATTCACCACAGGCCAGACAGGCCCTCACTCTGATTAGTCCCTAGAGAGAAGGTACTTCCACAGATAAATACATGGAGAACATGTGACTTTGTTACACAGAAGAAAATACAGTTGCCATTGCTAGTTAAGGTTTTGGAAACCATTCAAGAAGCCTTGCTCTGTGTACAGTACTTTCCCTCCTCTCTCGTTTAAGTACATTGGGAGATGGGGGTGAGAATTTTTTTAAAAAGTATAGGAGTGGTTCCACTTCAGACATGCTCACTTTCTGCTCTGATCACAGTTATTGAGTCCTTTGTCCTCCACCTTCAGCTCCTGGCATATTCCACAAGGCTCATGTAGCCAAGGTATCCATGAGGATGGTTGAAAAAGTCAAGATGGCATTCGTGACTGTGCAGTTGAAGCCTGTAACGATATAGAGATGCAGGATTTGAACCTTGGGTGTTCGATGGAGGGGCTGAATTCCACATTTTGCAGTAGCTGGTTTTTTTCATGTCCGAGGGATTTTCAAATATCTGTAAACAAATACCTTCTCGGAGCTGTGTCCTTGAACTTCTGGGTGTCCAATGTTCCAGTATAAGCCGGACACAATCTTCCATTCAGTTGGTTCCTCTTCCTTCACCTCTTTTCTAAACTGGGAGAAGAGAATGGAAACTAACAGCATTAAAGTCTGCAGACAACATGCAGTCCAGCTTTCTGTTCCCACATGTTCCTTGCAATATAATGGACATTTGGCAGAATGCTCACAATCTCAGTGTAGCTGCTCAAGCCATTAAAAGAGTTAAAACTACAAATCCCAGGATCCCAAGTGACAAAGGTTTCTTGGCAGACTTGAAAGCCTCCATAGAAGCACAGAGAGATGGAAAGCTTAGCATACAAGCTAAGTTTGAGAAGAGGAGGGGGAGGAAGGTTGGGAATGGTAGAATGCTGAAATAGGCCTATTTTTCTACATTTTTTAAGAATTCTAAAATCTCAGAATTTCTCGAGAATTCTCCTTAAAAATTCAGAAACTGGTCTGTTGAAAAATTGAGATGGGTGGTCTTTCATCACCTCTGTGAAAATACATTCCAGTCAATAGTAAGGCAGTTTTCCAGGGTACGCAGGCTGTTACAGGCTGTCCTTATTCCTAAGGAATGTTAGAACAGCATTCACCCAGATTCTTCTGGGATGCTGGCTTATTTGTTTATTGGACTGTTTGCAATGTCTGATCTTATTTATTTATTTTTACAGATGATCCTGTTCGAAACTGAGCTGCAGCCTGGTATTCTTGTGCTGAATCTCATAAATGCCAAATGCAAACAGCCTGAGTGTTTTGTGAACATAATCATTTGTAGGGAAAATAGCAGATGTTGAGTCTGTTCTGCCATGTCATGAGTTTCTCCCAACACTGGGCTTTTTTTCCTGAATGAGCAGTCTAGAAAATTTGGATGCTACAACTCCAGGATAATTTGCAGAGTCTTTTTCTGCACACACAATTTTCTAATTTGGTCACGTTTATGAAACTTCACCATATGTTACCTGTTTCTGTAATAAGAAAAGACATATGTTTCAAAGCCCTGTGGGGTTTATTTAGTTATTTATTTGGTTTAAATTCTACCTTTTCTCCAGAAACTCAAAGCAGCTTATACGGGGATATCTCTTCATTTTTCCTCTGCAACCATCATTGAGGTAGGTTAGGCTTAAAGAGTGACTGATCCAAAGTTAGCCAGTAAAGTTCCATAACTTGGGTGAATCTGAACCTTGACCTCCCCTCCCTTAATCCAATATCTCAAACTCACGTTTTGTATAATGCTCCATAGATGAGTGCATATCACACTTCGGGTTTAATTGCATTTACCACAGGCACCACCATACCCTACTCTTTGTACACACACAAACTCACATGTAGAACTACTATCTGTAAGTTGCTTAAATATGACATGAAATTAGAGAAGTGTGTGAACTGTTCTGTGCATAGGACAGCTGGTTTGGGGTGGTCCACACCCAAACTGAAGCATAAATGTGTACATTGTTTTAATCCATAAATAGAAGAAATGTTTTCTGAATATATACTGAAAAGCAACTGTTCTGGGCAGACGTGGTGGGGGAGGAGGGTCAGAAAAAAGCCCAAGACTTCATCAATAATGGCTCAGGGCAGCAAACAAAGGAAAGGTACCGAGAAAGATCAGGGGGATGAGGGGAGAATAGGGGAGGGAAGACAGTGAGCATCAGCCTTACCCTATTTGCCCCATAAAATCCCTCCAGAATCCCTCCAGATTTTCTTTCATTCAAAATAACAACCAAAATTTCCCAAATTTTGCTTCTGCCAAACTATGGCCAATCTGAAATATTTAGGCAACACTTACAGGCCATGGTGGTTTGTTACAGGTTCAAAACAAAACATATTTTCTGTTTTATGCATAGTCCTAGAGGAAATAGAAAAAATAGCTTCATTGATAAGCATTTTCCTTATGGTCTGAATCATATAAATTGAGTCTCCACCCATACAACTATAGAAATGAATATATGAGTATATGAAAGCTTTACTAAATTCTTTTGTAGGCACATGACAGAGCTACACAAACAAATAAGATAAACTGTTAGCCTTTTCATGGTTGAATGAATGAAAAAAGTATCTTTAGTCAAACAACCTACATGAAGTATCAGTTTAGTTACCACCAATTGAGGCCTGAAAACAGCTCACTTCACAAACAAGTTTGGAGCCTTAAAATGTCCAAGCAATCGGGGAGGGAGAGAGAGAAAGCACTACTGAAAATTTCTACTTTTCTACCAAATATTGGCAGTGTGAACCAGAGAAACTCTGAGAGCATCAGAAAGAGACCCATTGGCAGCCCACCCCCTTTTCTAAATACTTGTGCTTTTATCCCACCCTGCAGTGCTCACACTATTTCCCTGTAACTTCACTGAAGTGCAAATTATGAGCATACTAGCCATAGGCCTACTTAATCCAGCTGCTAATTGGAGATGGGAAGCTTCAGTGCTGTGGTTAAGGCTATTTGTCTTTATCCCAAACTTGGATTTCTTAGCCTTTCCATCAGGAGATGCTTCCAAATAAAAGAATATGAAGCAGTACCAAAACTAACCTGTGATAATGGAGATTACTTTCTTGAATTTCAGAGAGGTAGGAGACAGAGCTGTCCCTGTAGTACTAATCAGGAACTCACAGCTGTCCCTATATAAACATCATGCACTCAGCATTGAAAGCGGGCTGTCATGCCATTAAAAAATCTTAGAAGCTGAAACAGAGAAAACTGGGACTTATCCAAGGGGTATCTCATATCATTTCAAAGGCAGCCAATCTAATTTAATCTTTTGTTCCTTTGGCACAAGTTCCCCAGTACAGCCTCTGTTATTAAAATGTTGTCTAGTAACCACTGACTGTCCTAACTCCTTAAATGTGTCTAATCTCTTTTTAAAGCCAATTAGGTAATAGCATATCCTATAACTTAACTATGATCCATGTGATGAAGTCCATCCTTTCATCTCTCACCATTCAATTTCATTGGATGATTCCAGGTTCCAGTACTGAAGGAAGAATTACTTTATCTCCCCCTGCTTTCTCCATACCGTGTCTTATACTCATCCATCAGGGTGCTGCCTTATTCAAATTTTTCCTAAGCTAAAAAGCTCTTGATACTGCCATCTTTCTTCTGCTGTTAATGCATTTTCCTACACACAGATGTTCCTGATCTTGCTCTATATACAGTGGCCCAGTTTGTCATTTATGTAGTGAAGAGAATATGTTACTAAAATAGTCACTTCTTTCAAGAGCAGTCAAGTCAATGGCAATTAGCTACAAAATAGTAAACCATCTCCTTTTTAAAAAGAAATTTAACTTTTACCCATGATTCTAAACAATTCACAATGTGCATCCTAAAAATTTCCAGAAGAAGAGATAAATGTTCTGTTAACACTTCCAAAGAATGGGAAAGCATTGGGTAAGGATTTTAAGGAAAAGAAGACATCTGGAAACTTCCTGAATGGTACATGGATCCCAGCTAACTGTAAATGACCATGAAGGAAAAATATCTCAGTAGCCAATATTTTTCTCTGCTGGTATCAAATGAAATTCATTTGGTATCAGCTGGAGTTTCTGTAGTGCTAATGGAAGTTATTTTCAGTTATCACATCAGCTCCTAAGTATACAAAGACAGCAATTTTGCTAGTAATCTAGAGATCAGTTGGAATGTAGGGGGCATGCTTTAGGCTGCCTCTGTAGTGACAAGCCTTTATTTTAATACATGAAGTATATCATAAATAAAAAAAGAAAAGAATGGCAAAAGGAACATTACACTAGGTGAAAGATTAGGGTTGGGAACATTCCACAGTGTGAACATCTGAACTCCAAAACATTAGGAATACCCAGAAAACCCAGTGTTTAATAAAGAAGGACTCTGCCTGAGAACTAATTTTAAGCCATAGATTTCTCTTTAAAGCTTTGGAAATGATGAATGACAAAGCTGAAATAGACCTCTTTTTTTGGCCACCGTTGAGAACATGAGCATGGTTTTTCCAATGTTCTTTATTGCCTTTTCAGCCACTGCCACATTTGAATTAACTAAAGTAAGCAGCTTGAAAATGTTTATGATCTCTATCTGAAGATGCTATTTGTGGATGCAACTTTTATCCAGATGTTAGCATATGCACGAGAGAACCAATAATGTTTTGCCTTCATACTTATTACCCAAGATTTGTTCCTTCAGCTGTGACCAAGCCCATATCAGACCTGTCTAGCATTTGAGAAAGCGCCAGGTCAGCATTACATGGGCAGATGCATCTGCAGGACCTGGGTGTCGGGTCTCTCCTGCAGCCTAAGCCAAAATGGTCATAGAGGGCAGTACCCAGCAACTGGAAGGGAAGGGTGTATCTACAGAAGCCCAAGTGGCCAACAAGAGTTGGATCTCAACCCCTGACTGCATCATCAATCACATCATTGATGAAGTGGGCTAATCATTTCCAGAGAAGGAAAACACATCCAAAAATGAGGGGAAACACTACTTTAAAACTGGAATAGCTAAAGGCAACTTTAAGGTACCTCAGCTACAGATTAGCAGAGGCAAAATTGTGAGGACATGGAATTAAAAAAAAACTACTGATAATAATCATGCCATGGTTCGAGGGACATGAGGAAGACCCCTATATTTGTCCTGTGCTTGATTAAACAAAGAGAAGAAGTTCCTAAGTACAAGCAACTACCTGATTTCCAAGTGCCCATCCATTCTGGTTTGGCCTTGGACCACGCTTTAAGCATTCCTGTCCCAAAGAATATCAGGTAGTTGAAGGTGATGCCTTGTTTTCTGTATATCTCCAATGTCTCCCAACTGCAAGGCTTTTGTCGTGGTCAGTTGGCTTGACTTTCAATCAACTCAAGTCACCAGGGACTTCATTAAGCTCTACTTTCATTTACCAAGGTCAGACTGTTGGTCCTGTTGTCCTCCCACAACCTGAATCAAATCTAGAGCCATTAGCTAATTTATACTTAGGCTGAAATTCTTTTGCTGCAGAACTCAGCGTGGAGAGGCCCAGATAAATCCACATTCCCTTGTATATACAAATAGAGGCGCATGCCATGAAGAAGCTGCATTCTCCATTTGAATTGCTGAGTCATGGTCCAGTGATCATGTTAAGGATATCAGTAAGCACAAACATCTCAAAAAGCTAGGTTTCTGAGGTTTTTAGTTATTTTTTCTTTCGTGCTCTCCTCCCCACTTTTCCTGTTGTTTTGTGTGTGTGTGTGCGCTCAAAGTAGCCCAGCTCAAAGGAGATCTGTTGAAAAATCAAAAAATAACCAATGCCAACTCTTAGTTATAAAGTATCTATAGTTGATCTGAAAGTAATCAGTCACAAAGTATGTTCTGAACATTGATAGTGTGGTACAGGGACTGACACATTAGTACTTTTTCTTGTGATAAAGAAAGCCTTCAGTTTTAATCTGCACTATTGTCTTCAGCTATGTTTCCCCACTTGATGTAGCTATTTCCTCACTTTCTTGAAACACAATGAATAATCGTCTGTGTACAGGCCACACTTCTGGAAAAGATCTCTTTGTTCCTCTATTTGTCATGTGTGTATACTCATGACTTTGCTGATGCATGAGAATGAGGACATACTGTACACTTGCAGCCTTCTATTTAAAGCCACCAACCTTAATTAGCTTACTTGGTATTTTCTTCTCATGTATTGTCTGATATGTAGAGCTTTTACTCCTTAAGACATTTTAATGTTCACAGAATGATCTCTCTACCTATTACTATTATTATACTGTTTTTGTAGCTGTTGATGTTAGATTTATATTTAGTCCTTCTTCCAAGAGCTCAAAGCTCAAACAAAGCATTCCTGCTTCCAATTTTATTCCCACAATTACCTCTGTAAGTTAGGTTGAGTTAAAAGATACCAACCAACCTCATGTCATCAGTAAACTTATTTTCATGGCTGAGGAAAGACTTCAGCTTGGGTATTCCCAGTCCTACCTCAACAACATAATAACTGGCCATTTTGGTTCTCATCCTTCTTCACTTCCCACCCCCTTCTGTACTCATTCTGAAAGCTCTATTAGTCAGACAATGGATACACTGGAGTTCCAGCTACACATTGTGTCAAAGCCATGTGTCTGCAGGACATGGTTAAATAGTCATGATGGCAAACATGATGGTGCAATGCACATTAAAAACAGGCAAGGCTTTAATCACACGTCTTTGGCTATCATCCTGACTTTTTTCACCACACCCTGCAAAGCCTTATGGGATGCCAAAAATGATTTGGATAAGAGCCACAGCATGAGTACAATACAATTTAATCTGTTTTTCTTTGTGACAGCGCTAATGTATCTGAAGCTGCTGCTAAACACAGGTAGCCAAATACTGGGATGTACATCATCTGAAATAGGGAATCCTAATTATACTTGCGTCAAGTACAGCAAAGCTCAAATCCAAATCTGTTGCATTTTCCAACAGAAATATGACATTTGAGTTTTGGAGAGCAGTTGCCAATGAACAGAATGGAGAGATGCAACAGCTGCAAGCGGCCAATAGGAACTGGGAAGACCTCATCCCTGACCGGGTTACTACCCTATCACAGTCCAGTTAATTCTCCCTTAACTCCAACATATATTTTCCTGAGACCACATGGCTATTGTGCAAGCATAGGAAAAATCACAGCTTCTTTAGGGAGCTGCTTCCAGGTACAGTGAGTGTATCCACATCCAATCTTGAAGCACCTTTCTGAATTCTGAACACCTTTAATCTTGGGCATTCTACTCAACATGTGTAGATCAGCTTATAGAAAGAATCTGATGCATCAGAAAAAAATATAGTATTTGCTTTGTATCTAGGGTGTTTATTCTGTGGGAAGGAATGTACAAAGAAAGCACAAAAGATGCATTGTGATAATCCACACATCCAACTGTTCACTGCCATGCTGGCTATTTTGCTTGTTTTCAGTCCTTCTTCCTTAAGAATGTGTGATGGGGCTGCTGTTTCTTCTTTGTAATACTGAAATGAACCCAAAGATGCAGTAAATTCATTTGCTGTGTTTTCTTGTCTCAGCAGGTGGAAGCACTGCCCAAGTTTTCTGGGCTCAAAAGCTGAACAGAAGCAAACCTGGTTAAGTCTTGAAGACTACATACATCCTAGGGCTGTAGTCTATGTTGGGCATTGAAATCATCCCAGAATAAGTCAATGGCACTTCCAGACAGTTGTGAACAAAACAACATGATTGTGTTAATGTAGCCAGAAGTCAAGTTTAACTCTAGGGCATCTTTGAGAGCTCTGGCTTAAAAATGACAAGGCAGAAATCCTGTTTAAGAAAATGCAAGGTATTAAGGGGCCAGCTGATGATGGAGCTTTGGGAAAGTTTGCCTATTTGTTTCCATCAAAGAAGCTCTTCTAGCCACATATTTCTATGGATGCAAATCAATCTTCTGTCTACAAATGATAGATAGATAGATAGATAGATAGATAGATAGATAGATAGATAGATAGATGAAAAGCAATCTTCTATCTGCAAATAAATAAGCAAGCCTTAAACAGGAAATGACCAGAAGGAGTGCAATGGAGGGCTATTTGATGCACATGTTTTAAGTGCTCCAACATTTTACCAATTCCATAAGTGGAGTGGATATTCCAGAGACTCCATAATTAGGTGCTATCTTTTCCCCCTGCATCTGCAATTCAAATTGTGCTGAAATGGGAAAAGAAGAATCGGTCTTTATTTTCAGTGGTATAACACTATATGAGAAGCACACTTACCATTGAAAAGATACCAAATCAGCTAAAAATGGAAATCCACCTTAACTGAAATGTCATTATTGGGAAAAGTAGCTCCCTTTTCTGTCTAAAGTAGACACTCCTGAGCGAAGATCAAACGTATTGATTATTCTTTTAATGTAACAGCCTTTAAATTTAGATTTGTTTTCCGTTTAATAAAAAGCATAACTTGCTAGCTTTTCTGTTCAATGTCTCTATGTCTGATTCTTTTTTAAATCTAAATCTTCATTATTCTGTCATGCTTATTTTTGGTTGCTAAGTTACCTATTATTGTTTTCATCCCTTTTGTTTTACAAAATATAATTGTTCCATATTTGCATTTATACAAACACTGAGAGACAGAGCATTTTTAAACACTCTTAATAGGGACTGAGTTCCATTAATAACAATAATAAATTAGTAAACATTCATGACATGATTAAAAAAAATAGATGAAAGTAAGACTGTAGTTGAAAAAGGTATTTTAGGCATTGTCAAGCAGTTGAGCCCACCAAGAGATTTCTCAATTTTTCCCCCTTCCTTCCTTCCAAATTTGTATGCCACCAAATCATTTGACTCCTGGCAGCTTTCAACAAAATAAAATATAGTAAAAACCTCTACCATTTTGTAAAAAATCCCCAAATCAATAAAATATTAAAAGTTTCATCCACAGCCTTCATAATACCAAAGTCCAAAGGAGCTCAAAACCCAAAAAGAGCAGTAATAATTAAAAATGAAAATAACCCATGAACATAAAAAATAAATATTATATGTGTGTTTGCTTGTGTATACAGAAGCACATACAAAAAAAACCCCACCCTGAACTGGATAGTGTCTCCTACATTTCTAAACTGTAGCAAACTATATTCTGTAGCCTTCTTTCTCATTTTGATTGAGTTCCACGAATGCTTATAAAGGCAATCCAATAGTTCCTGGGATGGGTTTGAACTCCTTTTGACTGAAAGATGAGTCTTATTGTGGTCTCACTATAACATGTTTCTCTTAAATAGCATATCCATTTGATTTGCATATTTAACAAAGCATCTCTGAATCTATTTTATTCCTTTTGCAATTAAAGCTCTTTTTTTTCACCACTACAAGTTTTTAAAAAAAAGATGCTAGTGAAAGAGAAACAGAGAGATGGATCGACTTATATGTAGGTGTCATAAAATGCACAGTTAAGTCATAGATGTAGAAGGGTGAGAATTACTGTAGCAATAGGAACTGAAGATTAAAGAGGATTACCGTCGATGGAATGCAGCAGAAATGGACTGAAGAATGCCAATAGCTTGTCACCATCCCACCCCAGCTCTAAGATGCCTGAGTGATTTTATTGAGCATTCCTTTTCAAATGTCCTAAGTGTAATTGAGGTTTAGTGATAATGGTCCAGTTAATCAATTGGTCATAGAAAGAGATACAATTTAATCCCTTCTATGTCCAGGAATGCTTCCTTAGATTGGTGGCCTGAAATAAGAGCCACCATAAGAGACATTTGTATTTATGTCCTTCTTATTTCAACCTGCATGCTCAGAGCTGCTCAGATGTACAGTTATGGCAACTGCCTATAGAGGCTAGGTGGGATTTTTCAGGCTGATTGGAGGAGAAGAAAGAATGTTTAATATTATAAACAGAGCACAAGAGGACAAGAAATCTTTGTGGCAGGTAGTCAACTTACTTTCAGTGGGCAAGACTGTGGCGAACCAGGTCATGATTGGTTGATGTCATTAGAGGGGTAGTCCTAGAATGTTTTACTCTTTTTGGAAGGGATATTTTCAATGCTAATGGATAACATCCTTTTGATTCCTATGGAAAATTGATAGGAAATTGCACTGCAGTTTCAATTCAGTTGCTCCTGAATTTTAGCGGCATGATCTTCTGGGACTATGGGGCAAAAATAACAGCTTGAGCCCAGCTTGTGGCCCTGTGACATGCAAGTTGTTTATCCTTGTTCAGTACAGTACTAATGGCTTGTCATGGCCACTCTGAAATTCCTATGTGGGTGGATATTTAGAGGAAAAACTAGAGGGAGATCATATTTTTTTAAAAATCCATAACATTGATGATACTATGCCAAAGGTTCAATGTAAAAACTGTTTCTGATACAAGGATAGCAACCTACAGCTGGCAGAACCTTGTGGTGTGATGGTTAAGGTATTGGTCTTGGACCAGGGAAATCCAGGCTCAACAGTCATTTGACACAGAGTTCACTGGTGACTTTGGGCCACTTGTTCTCTCCTAGTCCACTCTTGCTTACGGAGTAGTTGTTGTGAGGATACACTTAAGGAATAACCTAATTAAATCAGGTATGGCACCCTGGGCTTTCAGAGAAAATATGAGTATAAATGCAATCATAAATAAATACTCCCAGATCCCCACTGTTTTCTGATGCCAGATTTCAGAAGTGCAACTTGCTGATGAAAGCTGGGAATAAGATTAGCTACAGAAATCCAGGATGGCATGTTAGGTTACAGTGGGTAGAGGGAAATGGCAAAACATGAAGAATAGGTTGGGGACATTCCTATTTAACAGACTCTGTTATTATAATGAGTCTTACCCATCTTTTGTCCTGGTCTCACCCAGAATATAAACCTCATCATAAATTTCCTGTTGCAGATCAAACCTATTTTAGTGGGTATTTTGCAGATTTGTACACCTATGCACACCAATAATTTTCTCTAAACTGCTTATTTTTGGCTCTGTGACTTTTTTTTTTTATTGGAAAGGTATTGCCTACATTCTTTTTTATCCTTCCCTACAGACATGCTGTGAGTTGATGTGATATATCTGATGGAGCATCTCATATATATTTTAGTAGACCATGTCTATGAGCTTCTGTGATATTTCAGTTGAATATTAAGGAAAACTTAACAGTTGGGCCACTTGTTTAGAAGAGTGGTAGTTCTTCCTCAATATTGTTCTTTGGAGCCAGAATCTGAACAGACCTCTTTTGAGGATAGTCAGGTCTAGAATTCATGGATCAGACAGGGTTATACAATGTCTTTATAGTGTTCCTGATCAGAGAAAGAAGGAAAAAATTTCAATTTCTAGGATATAACCATATTCTCAAAATTCATCCTCCATATTTGATTTGGTACGAAAAATTGGAACCATTTCTTGAAATGGGGGGGGGGAGGAGCTCCCTCCATGACATAATCTACCTTTTTGCTATTTTTCCTTCACTACTTCTAGGCTGAACTATGTGATGGAAGGCCAAAGCAAATGAGAGCGGGGGGGGGGGGGTTCCCCTTATATTTGAAAAAGACAGTTGAATATGTAGCACCTGAAGAGCAGAAGTGAGCAGCAAAGTGAGGAAGTGCTAAAGATAAAAGTTTCAGCTAACCCACTGTTGCACCTTCTGTATCCCACACTACAGGTCATATTGTGGTATCAGAGGCTATCATAATATGGTGTCCTCCAAACATTGAACTTCTTAAGAAGTTGCTTACTCCCTAAGAATTCTGAGAGTTGAAATTCACACAACCAGAAAATGTCTAGGCTAAGGTGAGGTTTAGCTATCACTAAAGATATCTAGGATTGTATTGCAGAAATGAAGAAAGATGCCAAAGCAAAAAAATAAAACACTGTGATTGATAGCTATATATGGTTGGCTATATATGGTTCCTTTGAGAGGAAGGGGTCCCCAGTTTCAGGAGAATTATAAACATATATCCTTCTGAAATTTCAAATTCAAAGCATATAAGGTAAGTGGATGATGAATCCTTGCATTTAGTATTAATTACTTTTCAAATGCCCCAACTATTAACTCATCTATATTCAGAACAATTCCCACAGGTTGAATTAAGCAACCAGAAACGTTGAGATAAGAGACAATGCATTGCAAAATGAAATAAATCTGTTTTCCCTCCAAAAGAATTATCTTGAAAAAATGCATATGGTTACACAGCTGAAATACAATCTCTAATACTGACGAGAAAATGAATCTCTTTAGAGGAAACAGAAGTGCTTGAAGTTCAGGTCTTCTGGTCATTTGTCTTATAAGACAACTGACTGTTTCAAGACATATCCAAAGTGTGAAATAATAATGGCACTGCAGACATGGTGTAACTCATTTCTCTAAGACAAGGCTAACACTTAAATGTGTATGCCCATGTAAAGTTGATGAATTATTATCAGCAAGAAATGTATTATTGAATAAGAACTATATACAGGTCCCTTCATAGTAAACTTGTGAAGAAAGATACAGGAAACATACACTGTTGGGCAGTCAGCTGCCAAATTTACTTAATGATCATGCATATGTGCCATAGATTGTATAAAGTGCATTAGGTGTATTAATGTTAAACCCTTGTTAAAAGTTTGATTAATGATTTACCTTGTTGCTGTTATTATTAGATTGATTGATTTAGGATCATAATAAACTTTACTAATATTATATTTGTGTAAAGGATTAATATTAATTTATGAATGCTATCGATAGTTTGAGGGAACATGATCATTAAATGTTGCCATCCACTTGCAAAGACTTATCTGTCTCATTCATATTCTTTATCATATTTGCATAGGTAAATGTAACAGCTACAACCATACGAGGTTGTATTCCCCAAAGGATCTAGGGATTCAGTTATGATTAATGGAATATAAATCATGGATATTTGCATTCTGAGTTTCTTTGCTCCAGTTGGTAGAATTTCTTTAAACAATATTGCTACAGCCATCACTTTCAAACTACAAGAGAGGCTTAAGGTTGTGAATTCCAATAGCCTATATTCTTACAATCTTTAACCTTTGCCTCCTCTCAAGTATACAAAGAATATTCCACCAGTACTATTCAAAATTATACAAAGGAGAGGAAATTTCCCCTACAAACATGGAAGAATATTTTAAAAAACACAATTTACCAAAGATAACAAACAAAAACAGATGATGAATAGACCTATAACAATAAGCGAAGTCTGTCAGGCTATAAAAAAGACTAAAATAGGGAAAGTGCCTGGACCAGATGGCCTGCTGACTTCCAGTTACAAACATTTCAGTGATCAACTGTTATAACCTTTTCAAAAAATGATGAACTCTATTTTAAATAATGGAAAGGTATCAGACAGCTGGATAGGTGCAAATATTGCATTAATTCCTAAAGATGGTCAAGACCCGACTACCAAAAAACTATTGACCAATATCTTTATTGAATAATGATTATAAGATATTTACAGTGATTGTAGCTGAAAGGATGAAAAATGTTTTGCAAAATTATATTCTTGAAGATCAATGTGGCTTTTTACCAAAAAAAACAACTAAGAGACAATATTAGAAATATTCTTGATATATCAGAATATTTGGAGGAACACAATGAAAAACAAGCTGTGTTGATGTTTCTTGATACAGAAAAAAAAATTGATAATTTGAACTAGACTTTTTTGTTCAAAATCCTGGAAGGTATGGACTTTGGAGATAATTACATTAAATGGGTGAAATCAATATATGCTTCACAAATGGCACAATTATAGTTAATGGGGCATTAACCCTGTGAGCTATGCAAAGGGGGCAAGGATGTCCCTTTTCACCACTGTTCTTCATCCTAGTTCTTGAAGTTTTGAACAGAGACATGGGACAGGATAAGAGAATTGCTGGGGTGAAGGTTCACAAAGTATATAAACTAACTGCATTTGCAGATGATTTGGGTTTAATTTTGGAAAGCCCTATGGAAAGAATAGAGATATTATGGAAAAAATAAAGGAATTTGGTGCATTGGCTTAAATATGATGATATTAACAAAAAATATGAAGTTGGAAGATCAAAAAGAACTGACTGATAAAAGTGGTTTTCAGATTGAAAAAAAGAGTAAAATATCTGGGTATTACTATGACCAACATGAACTGTATGTTATTTCAAACTAATTATGTTAAGGTTTGGAATGAAATCGAGAAGGGCATGCTAAGATTGGGAAAAGTTACAATTATCATTGTTGGGGAGAATTTCTGTGGAAAAAATGATACCTAGAATTATATTTTTGTTTCAAACAATACCTGTTTTGATAAATGATGCACCTTTTAAACGATGGCAAATGTATGTATGTATGTATGTATGTATGTATGTATGTATGTATGTATAGGGCAAGGGAATAAACCAAGGGTTAAATATAAAATTCTCCAGGACACAAAGGAAACAGGATGATTACAATTACTGGATTTTAAATTGTACTTTGCAGCCTGCTATTTGGTTTGGATTGAAGGGTGGCTGCTGTTGAGAAATAAGAGATTTCCAGAAGAGCATTACCTGAGGTTTGGATGGCATGGTTATTTATGGTACAATAACGTTAAGGTCAATGTAGACTTTAAAAATCACTATGTTAGAAGTGCCATGCTAAGAATATGGAATAGATATAAACCCAGGCTGTGCCCAAAAATGCCTTTATTGGTTTCAGCACAAGAAGCATTTTTATAGAAAAGAAACAGCAGGCAAAGGGAAATGGTTAACCTATCAAGATTTATTAGTACAGGAACATAGAGAATTTAAGATGAAACAATTGACTGCAGAGGGATTTAGTTCCCAATGGTTTTCATATGCACAATTAAGAGAAAGATTTAATGTAAGATAAAGATAAAACTGGTACTGAACAATGTAAAGTGGAATTTGAAATTGAACTATGTACAAATGATGAACATATGATTGCTCAAAAGTATAAACTTTTGCTGTGATTTGAAATGGAAGAAGAACAAGTTAAAGAATGCATGATAAAATGGGCTAAGAACTTTGGTTATAATATATAAGTGGATAGAATGTGGTTAAAAGGACTGAAATTCACATTGTGTTATAATTTAAGAGAGAATTTTTATAAAATGATGTACTGTTGATATATGACACCAGAGAAATTATCTAAGATGTATAAAGGTACTTCCAGTCAACGTTGGAAATGTGGAAAACATGAAGGATCATTTTACTATGCATGGTGGACTTGTACAAAAGCAAAAAAAAAAAAAATGATACAAGTACATACATTGACACAGAGAATTTTAAAGACTGAAATGAAACCAGAACTTTTTCTATTGGGGTTTATGGATAGCCAATTAGAAAAGACCTATGGAAGACTGGTTTTGTATATGATGACCGCAGCGAGGATATTATCTGTACAATGCTAGAAAAACACTGAAATACCTACAATGGAGGAATACACTAAGAAGATGATGGAATTAGCAGAAATGGCAGCATTGGCCTGTCTGATCGGGGACAAGACACTGGAAACCTTTTATGGATTTGTTGCTGAAAATGGGGGAGGGGGGAAATGAGCTGGTGATTTATAGATTTGCTGACTAAAAAGGGTTGAATACGGGGAAATTTGATGTAATTTTAAAGAGGGAAGTGTGAAGATTTGCTTGCTTGTAACTGTTGTAAAGAAGATCAGGAGTTGCTTCTTTATATATTTTTCTTTTCTTGATTCTATTTGCATTTTCTCTCATACTTTTCCCACTTGCTCACATCACTTTCTTCTTTTTTTCTTTTCTTTTCTTTAATTTAATTTTATATTATTTTACATTTATCTTTTATATCTGAGAACATTTTTAATAAAAATCATTAAGAAAAACTCTTTCTCCTCTCCACCATATGGAACATCTGATTGTATCACCATTTGACTTTGACAAACGCCAGGGGAATAATCAGAGGATGCAAATCCAGAGCTAGAAAGGCTCCCTCTAACTTGGCTTAACTCATGTGAATACTAAGATTTCTCCTGTATGCTATCATAATTAAACTAATATACGGCACTGTAGCCACTTCCATGGGCATTTTGTTGAAATCCAAGTTTCTCAGGTCTTCCCAGGGGAGGTATAGAGAACTGAAGATGGCTCAGCAAAAGTGGAGCTGACAACTGCAGCAAAGAACAAGGAACTGGTGAGTAGACCGGTCCCTTGCAATCCTCTCCGGATAAGGATGGGAGATTGCCTACATGTGCTCTGGACAGCTGCTCCTTGCAAGGACACCACAGGACAGTAGTTTTCCATGGGATTAGCCATCTTGCTTGCAACCTCAGTGGAGACTTTTAAAGGACACTACGTTCGCAAACCTAGCTTTCTAATCACTTTCAGAAATTGCTCATTAACTACTTCTAAGCTATTAGAGACCTTCAGACTGACAGGTTTGAAAACACCGGCTAAGTCTGCCTTCAATCCTGAATGAAAGAAAATTTTAACCATAAACTTAAGAATTTAAAGAATCTGAAATAAACAGCAAAAAGCTAAATAAGATTTTGATCTTAGAAAGTTATAAACAGATTAAGGCTCTAGATAAAATTGGAATAATAACACTTTTACAATAAGATTTTGGAATTAATTATAAAGAACAAATAGCTTCTTGTGGGAAGTAGATTCTGTTTTGGTTTTTACAAGACAAAACAAAGATAAGCAATTTCATAATTTCAAAAACGGGACACTAGAGGGCACTAAAGTTTTTCCAAGCCTGTAGAAGATTGTAAAGATTTCCAAACCTGTAAAATGTTGCAAAACACTATAACAATGAAAATACTGAAGGAGACTTTTGAAGAATGGAATCAGAAAATAGTAGCCACAGTATCAACAATGTCAGTAATGATGTCTGCTTCTATGGATGGACTATGTCCAAAAGATGATATTGAAGAAATGAGAGATGTAGAGCAAATTTTATCTGACAAGATAGAGATGGTATCAAAAGTGAATTTACAACTGACAGACCAAGAGAATGACTTGGAAAAGGATGTTTCACTGATCTACAAAAGAAACTGGTTTAGGTTTTAAAATTTAAAAGGGAAATACAAATGACAAGCCAAGAGAGTGACCTGGATAATTTTTTCCTACTGGATTTGCAAAAGAGGCTTGTTAAAGTCTTGAAGAACTCTGTGTGATGGGACAAAGAAGAAATGAAGAGAAATCAAATCCTATGACAATATTTGAATGAACTAAAGATTATTTAAAGGTTAGAAGTAAAAGGAAGGAATATAAAGTTAGTTTATTTGATCAAGGTTAAAACAAGATACGTTGTTACTTCTGGTAACCCTTTATGGACTTTCTGCTGATACCAGGACTGAAAAGATGATGCTTTATGGAATTATTTATAGCTAAGCAATGGGATATGGAATGAAGAGATAAGTGTAACCTTAGAGGGGGTGAAGAGTCACTATATTTGCTTGTACTTGTGATAAAGGTTGGAAGTCACTTCTTTATATATTTCTTTTCTCTTCATTATATTCTTACTTTTCTTTTTCTTCCTTCTTCCTCTTTTTTCTTGCACTTTTTGCTCCTTCTTTCTATTCCATTTTGCTTCTTCTTTTCATTCCAAGGTTGAAAAGCTAAAGGCAAAAAAAAAAAAAAAATCTGTTGAGTGGGAAAAAAGTTCTGAATGTGAACTCCAGTAGGCCTAAGAAAAAACTGCACTCTCATATTAATGGAAGGCAATCAGCTGAGCTGGGTGGAGCTCTGGCACTGACCAGTTTCTCATTGGCAGGAAATCCCATTAATGGGCTTTCCTCCTCCTCATGTTGGTAAGGCACCATAGCAACACACCAGCATTTCACAGTCTTTTGAGTACCAACTCTTTGAATTGACTAGAACAATGGTGCTTTTACCCTCTCCCCACATCAGTGACCGTGGCAATTTTTTAAAAAATTAGTGAACACAGCACAGAAAGGAAACCGGCCGTGGTTCAGTTCTGGTTTTTGCACTCGCCACCTGGTAAGCCGGAGAGAACACAGCTTGACATGTGGAGGTTTCAGTGTTTTGAAGTAGGTTGTGATGAAGGCAAATGCAGACCAGCTTAGCTCAATATTTCATCTGAAACTGTATTTTTCTGTGTGTGGACTACATCACAGTTTATTAACTACATTCACAAAAAGGTGAGTGCAATCAAAAGTTTGTGCAAGCTGTCCTGGATTTAATTTTGTTGGTGGGTGTTACAGTATATGCATACATTGTATAATAAAATTGATAGGTACAGAAAATTGTTCCTATCAATCCCTGATGCTTCAGTGCCAGATAAAAAGAAGAAAAACAATCTCCTTTGAGTCCAGCTTGACTCATTCTGATTTCATGAGCAGGTCTGTGCCATTTTCTTGGCAACAGGAACAAAAGGTCCTGTTGCCTTCTTTCAGGTTATTTTTTGACATCTCAGTCTAGCCTACAGCTCTGCTAGATACAGCTGAACCAATGAAAAAATATATTTTGGTTGGTGTCTAGTATACGGTTTTGTAAAGAGAAGTTGATCATATCCAAGATTTGTTTATACCTGTCATAATCAATACTTATTTGCTGCTGCTTCTATGTTTTGGAAATCATGCCGGAGTGTCACTTCCAACATTTATGAAGATTGATAGAAAAGATTTTGATCTGCAGTGGAAGAAATATGCAGTTTTGTTTGCTGATAGGATGTGTCAGAAATTCAAGACAATAGTTAGCAAGAGAGCCTCATCCCTTAATCATTATCTGTTTCAAACACAAGGCTGCCTCTGAGTTCAGGTATTTGTGCCACTTCACAGCACTGGAAACTACTTGAAAAAAAAAAGTCTTGGGATTACAGATCAAAGAGTTGCACCCCTGAGGACAAAATGTGTGTGTGTGTGTGTGTCTGTCTGTCTGTCTGTATTTTATCTGCAGTCTCCTATCTCTTTAGAAATCAAGAGGAGATGAAATGCCATGGGATAGAAGACAGAAAGATAGAAGTCTGACCAGCTCAACAAGGGGAATCACACAAGGTATGTGAGGATAAGGCAAAATGTAGCTGGATATTGCTCTTCCAGCCAAGGAAAACCATATCACCTGAGATCAAGGGCCTCATTCTGATCAAGGAAAAGTATTTAAAAAGCATCTACTGTGGGAGGCGGGCATGGGCAAAGTAACCACTGAGTAAAGCAATCCTTTTTTCTCTCTTTTTCTCATTTTTTCATTCATCCATTCTCTCTCTAACACACAAAATCCAGTTATGCAAGCGTACGCCCCATCCATCCATTCACACATACAGAAAGAGAAGAGAGAGAGAGAGAGAGCTACATCCATTCAGATAGCTTTAGCTACAAACTTCTCCACAGTGGTCCCAATGATTCATGATTATGTGCCATCAAGTTGTTTTCTTTTTTATTATTGTTATTAATTTTTATAAAAGAGATTTTTACAGAATAAAAACAAGACAAATGTAAAGAAAAAGAGAAGGAAAAGTTTTTAAAAAGTTTGGAAAGAAAGAAAGAAAGAAAGAAAGAAAGAAAGAAAGAAAGAAAGAAAGAAAGAAAGAAAGAAAGAAAGAAAGAAAGAAAGAAAAGAAAAGATATAAAGTGGCGTCCAATCTTCTTTACAGCAGTTATAAATGCTTTTATATTTTATATTTTATCCTCTCTCTCTAAGATTATATCATGGCTCCCTACTTTCCATATTCATAGACTTATTTAATATGATTTAGATGACGATGGGTTTTTTTATTTCAAGTTACACATTTTAACTTTGCATGCTACCACAAAGCTTTTTAACCAATATTGATTTGATTAATTAGGTGCTATCGAGTCATTTTTGATTCCTAGTGATCACATAGATAGATTTTCTCCATGATGATCTATCCCTAACCTGTTTTTTCAGGACTCCCAAGGGTGCACCCATCACCACTGTAACTGAGTCCATCCACCTTGCTGCTGGTCTTCTTTTTCTTCTCTTCCCTTCCACCTCTCCCAGCATCAGGGCCTTTTCCAGAGAGCTGGGTCTTCCCAAAATGTGTCTGAAGTAGGATAATTTGAGACTGGTCATTTGTGCTTGAGTGAAAACTCTGGGTTGATTTTGTTCAACAATCCATCAGTTTGTTTTCTTGACTGTCCACGGCCTCAAGGAAACATGGGAGACTCTATTCTTCTGGCTGAATCAGAATCATTGGAAGGCCTTTCCTTTCTTCAGTGTTTCTGATGCAGAACTCTGGCTCCCCACATTGCTCGCACCCATGCCCAAGGAAGTGGCTGAACTTCCATGGAATTCTGAGAATGCATGCAGCTTACAAATCCTGGGTGCCCACAGATAAAAGCAATATGATGTAATGTTCAGGTACAGGTTAGATTATTCCACTTGCTTTTTAAAAAAAAATCTGTTACTGCTATGAGCAAACGATGCTTGAGACAACACCTCAGTAAACTTATCAAAGGATAGTGCTACTCTGTATCTGCTCAGGATATCATGCCACTTTTAATTCTTCAGTTATTCTTTCAACATTTCTCTTGAATTCTTTGGCTATATCAGATTATTTCAGTTGAATGTCATTAAGATCAACTCATAATGTATAGTTATTATCTTGAAAGGATGGCATGATTGTGGTACTGTAATCGTTTAGATCAATAGAATAACCATGAAAAAATTATCAAGAGTTGCTTAAGAATACGTAAATGTACTTTTGGGGAGGCAAGAATATGGAAATGGTAGGATATATTTTCAACATACCAGGCTAGCTTGTAGTCCTATCATTTCAAATGTTAACAGGTCTGACCATACTGGGTTTTTGGAGATCAGCTAAGCTATCCCCAAGGAACTTTTTTTTCTTTAATAGATCAGATGCTGTCATAAAGCCAAATAAATTCCCAGTTGTAATAACCATCATTGGAAATCCATCCCAGAATTCTATGCTCCTAGTGGCTGAAAATTATTTTCCAGTTCTAATTGGTATTATTGACCAACCTGCAGCCGAGTCCTTGCACATGTGGATTTCCTTAATCTAAATAAATCCTCCTTCAACTACGATCCCTTTGATAAATTTATGGCATGTTTTCATGTTGTTGACTTTCAAACTGGACAGGTTTCTTTCAAACTTTCTTAATAGAGATTCTGTTTCTTTGCAACAAACATTATTATATACTACCTGAGTTGGTTGTCCCAGAGATACCCATGACGACCACTGGAACACTGAGCTCTCTTGGTAATATTGTTACCAGGGTAGCCACAAAGTAATGATGCAATAAAAGCCATTGTTACCTGTGTACTGTGAGTAGAGATCTTTTCTTTACCACATACCAGTGAGGCAGAAACTGGTGCACCAGAAAGGGAAGTTTATAATCCTGGTTCTAACCATGCAGATTTGTAAGTAGATTATCTCAGTTTGTCAAGTACTTTCATGAGCCTCCATTAACTTTTCAGAGTTTCATTGCCAGTCACAAGTCACTGCTATGTTCACATTGTTTCTGTTGTTCTGATTTGTCATTCACTGCTACAGGAATCTGTTCTGTTAAGGCATTGCAGAAGTCTTGACTTCCCCATTCTTTGTATGTAATTTTGTAATTTCTTTAGTTTAATAGCCAAAAGAAAAATAACTCATACATTATTTCATTTGACATTAGATGGCTCCTTCTAGCTCATTCAGATTTATTTTATAGCAATGTTATTGTATTTGTCTTCTATTGGAACCAATGAAACAGAAATAAATGCCAAGAAAAAATTATCAAATTTTACTTGATTATAAATGAAATCTAAGCAACTTTCTACAGTACATGCAATCTGAACCTCCAGACTGGGAGCAAGAAATTCCTGATGTCAAACATCAAAATGTTCCAGAATTATTATTTAAAAGCTATAGCAATACATGATTTTACTATTTTTTTCATATGTATATATTTGTCATGGAGAAAATCTATGTGGTTGCTAGGAGTTGAAAATGACTTGATGGCACATAAATCAATCAATCAATCAAATATGTATATATTTGTTAAAAATAAATGGAATGGAAGTTATCCATCTCAGTTTTCCATAGTTTATGTAAAAATCTCTTTGGGCCTTTTTTGTAGAAATGTATTTTATAAAAATCACTGGGCACTTCCATTGCCTAACTTCCCTACTTGAGGAATCTAAATTAGAGTTCTTGAAGAGAATGTTCAGTAAATTAGTCCTTTATACAACTTAGAACCACACGTACATATACCTACACATTATTACAATAAGGTAGATGTTGTGACAATAATGAACAATTAATAATTGTGATTACAGAATTAGAATAAACCAGATAGCTATAGAAACACTGCTAAGCATTGTACAGGTAACTCACCGCAATATTAAAAGATATAGGTAACAAAAGCCATGAACTTTGTGAGTAACGTTAGTTCTGATTTTTCACTGAGAGGTTTAACAGCCTTCTTACAACAACATTCCCACTTCTTATTACTGTATAGTGCACAAGTCTTTATGAAATCCTTATTTTAGGATTTTTGTTTCCAAACCCCACAGGGAAACCCTCCTGATCAAATTCAGCATGTTTCAGCCAAAAATATTTTTAGCAGTTCTTATGAGATGCAACCTCATGATCTTTCCTTCTCTCCTAGAGCAACCATGGTTATAAAAGAAAAAATAAAGGCCAGTGGCCCACATCTGAGGCTAAACATGCCTTTTGCCAGTGAACCAGATTTTATCTGCTTAGATAAAGCTACACAAACCTCCTCTGAGGACACAATAGATGATCCGTCCCAGGAGAAGAAAGCAAATCCATATACAGCTCACATGTTCGTGCCAGGAAAAGAAAGATACCATGTGTGGAAAACAAGAAACAGACTACAAGAGAGATGTTCCACTGCCCAGTCAGGGTTAATGCTTGGGAACTTCCTTCTGAAGGAAAAACACAAAACAGGGATTACAGACAAGCACTTAGAACAGCATCAGAGTATCCCCTTGAAGCCAATTACAGAAGAATGTAATGAGGTATAACCAATCTATGAACAGGAAGATTATTATTTCCAAAAGTCTTCTGCTTATGCTCCAATTCTTCATATGTCATAGCTATAAAGTAACAGTGGAAGTATATAATCTGACTTTCCCAATATAGCCACTGAAAACTACGGCTATTAATAAAATTTAAATTAAATCAAATACAGTTTTATTCTATCTCAACCCACTTTTTTTTCAAGGCCCCATCTATGTTTTGGAGTATGGCTTCTAGTATGTTCCTCAAAAGTTAAGTATGGTTCTTAGCAAAGTTGTACATACAGATTGCTTTGAAGCACAGTTTTCAATATATGTTAGGGCATTTAATTTCATGTTGGATCACCATATCCACCATTTACACTTCAACTAACTTTCCCCAACCTGCTGCCCTCCAGCTGACTGAATTCAACCCCTTGTTTGCTAATCACACATGTGTGGTAGTACTGGTTAGGGATTATGGGAATTGAAGTCTCACACAGCTGGAGAACTTTACATTGGTGAACACAGGCATAGACAGAATGTCACGGTCCAGAGGCAGTGGTAAGAGTGACTCGTCTAGAACTTCTCTTTGCAGCACGGTGTAAAATTTAATAAAAGCAAAAGCCAGATCTGCCACTTGCTTAATAATTACATATATTTGCACTTGGTCTCTTCCATTTATAAATGAGTGACCTACAGTGGCCTCTTCTCTGTCTCTTTCAGAAACCTCCAAAAGACGATCCGACAGCCACCATTACTGGGCAGATACTCTTGGCAGTGGCTAGCCTGCGGGACTCAGACAGGAGCAGTATCCAGGCAGCCGCAACTATGCTGAATTCTGTTTTAAAGAAAGAGAAGAACAAACTAAGGGGAAAGGTAAAACAAGTTGAGAATTTTGTGGATCTCACCCGTTCTGGAGACAACTACTAGCTAGAAATTCTGAAAATGTAATTTAAAACACTTAAGGAGCACCAGGATGGGGAAGGGTCTTCCAAACATGCCCTGCCAGTTTTAACACAGAATGTAATGATGTCTCCTGCCAACTTTACAACAAATACATGCGAAAACACATTAGACAATTTAATATACTGTACTTTGAAACCAGGAAATTTGTTGAACTTATTTCTCCTGTCAACTGATATGCAAGCTCAGATTACAAGTTCAGCCAGCCCAGTTACTTCTTTACATGAGTAAGATATTGTCTCTACAATTACAGAACAGCTACTTCATCAGATATTTTAAATGATCTTATTAAAGAAACATTGGATGGCCAAGTTTTTTTCCATTTTTGCCAGTCCTGTTGAATAGGTTGCCTCTGAAACACCACTTTCATATTTAGATTTACCAAATCAGGTACCATCAATTAGGTCTATACTATCCAGACTGCAAAACTCCAGGCAACAAGAACACCATAGGAAAGACTTAGATTAGTTTATATATATTGACTGCCAACTAGAAGTCATCTGGATTTTTGCAGCCTTGGTAAGGTAGCCCTATTATCAGTATTGTTCCAAGGAAGGAAAGTAATTCCTATAATTATGCAGTTGGAAATGTCAAGATACACCAGGCCATGATAACTGATTTCATGGTAACCTCTTGCAAATTTAAAATTATCTGGAATTTAATTTTAATTTAATTTATTCAATTTAGGCACCACCCAGCTCCAAACCAACTCTAGGTAGTCTACAATAAAACCAACAGAATAAAAATAGAATGCAATGATTATGAAAAAATAAATAAACAAACAAACAAGAACTGATGGCAGATCGGGCTAACCACACCTATACATAATCCAGCAGGATTAGGATCCTGGGTGTTCTTCTGCAACTCTCGCGACACACCATGCCACAAACAACTGTGATTGGGTGATATCGCATGATTTTTGTTTTATTAATGTTTCAATTTTCTGACTACAACCCGAGATTTGTTCCCCATTGTTGTTTATTCAAGCCATATTCAAACAATATCCTTCAGAGAACTTGTATGGTGACTGCAGAAATCATGAATGATGGGCAGATATTGGAGAATCCAACCTCCATTATAAAGCAATTTGTACTGAAAATGATCATGCAAAATCCAGGTAGAGACATTCCCAAGGAGCTACAACCAGGTCCATGAATGATTGGGCATCCAGTCTAGGCATGCTGTTAGCTAGAATAGTTCCTGGCAAATTGCTTAACCTGCCCACTAATACCTAGCCACTACATGTAACTCTATCTTATATGTAGACTTTTTGGTGGTGGTGGTGGTGGTGATGATGATAATGATTTTCCCACATGACCTCTTGGGAAACTGACTCCAGTTCTACATTGACAAAGAATTTGAGTTTCAATGTCAAGTTCTATGTTGATTTGAAACTGATTTGCACCACGTTACAGTAGCAGCCAGCCTATCCAGTTTTTTTTTCAGTGATATCTACCTCCACTAATAGCCATCACAGGTTTCTAATTGCATGATTGTTTCTTTAAATTGAACATCATATTACCGCATAATAGCTTCTAAAAACCAAGGCAATTTTGATTTGATGAGCCATCTCCGTAATGGCATTTATGGAATAGATATTGAGGATGTGTTGATTATCAGTAAAAATGTTTTTAAGCATCAGTAATATCTAAAATTCTGAATTCCCCAGATGAAACTGCAAGAAGAAGCTGGGTGTAATTTTATTCTCCAGCACTAAGAATTCTAGAAGCAAAACAATTCTTTTCCATCTGACATTACATAGGAAATCACTGCTCGTAATCCGTATGCTGAAACACCATGTGTCCAAGATTAGCAACCAAGAATTGCAATATATTGTTCCAAAGCAACAAGAATCTTTGTTTTCTGGAAAGACATTCATATTGCTCAGTCCTGACATGATGGAGCGTAGCCATACATGTATTGCAATATTTAAAGATCTGAAAAAGTGTTTCCTGGGAGAAGTGCTCTGAAAAGTGTTTCATGGCTTCAGACAACTAATGTACACCTTTTCAAGTAACAGGGTGCTCTTTATCATTGAAGAACTCCCAACTCATCATGATTTGGTCTTGGTCCATATTTTTTAACTTCCTTTTGTGTGCTAGATTCTTCAATACCTTCATCATGGAGTCTTATACCAGTCTTGTCACTTAAAGTTCTTCCCAGTGTAGTACCCTCTAATTCAAGTGCCTGCAATAACAATAACAATAACAATAACCTGTACTCAAAGCGTACTAAAAGGCAAGTAGGTGCCATAATGCGTCATGGGCTATCCCACTTCAGAATCCATTACTTCAAATACTATTAAGATTGTTGAAGAAAAGTTGAAAAAGAAATGGATGAAGTGCACCCAACCCTTTCATGTTAGTTACTTAATCCCTTCCCAAGCAAAAGTAAATGAATTTTAAAAAATTGAAAACTGAGTTGGGGAAATTGTAGGGAGGATTCACCAGAACAGGAGACACTTTGTTGGCATCCATTAACCCTTGTGTTCATTCTATTGAGTTTGTCACTGGAGGTACCAAGAGGAAGGGATGGCTAGCAGTAAGAGTGTTAGCCCTGAGAGGTAGTCCAGATGAGAAGCACAACCAGGAGTACTAACTCCTTCTTTATTGTAAGGTTACATTAACAGAATCTTGCAAGACTGAAAGTACTTCTCCCCTCCTTTCCTTTTACTCTCTGGAAAACTAGGGAGTGTCCTTTCTGAAACATTTCCCACACCCTTCCTCCTTCTGTGGGCTAAGATATCTTTTACATGCCAGTTGTCCTGTCTATGACTCTCCCTCCTATCTCCCAAAGTCATTCCCACATACCATTACAAAGAGTGAGTTCCATGATGAGATGGATTCAATGGAGTTTTAGCTCAACACATTCACTTTTACTCAGTACCATTCCAAAGATCACACCATCTTCATTCAGATCTATTACATCTTTCCTCTTGCTCTTAGTGGCCCAACACACAACATTTCTTCTTTATTTGATTCATTCATTTAATTCATTACTTAATGCTCTTTACTATTTGACCTTCTTACATTCTAAGCCACAGTGTTCCACTTGCCATGGTCATCATCAGATGAAGCCCCAGATATTGACCTCCACTGCTTAACATGCTTTGGTCAATCTGGGCTTTCATAAAAATTGTTTTAATAAACTAGAGAAGATGTAGACTAGGTTATCAGCTTTAATCATGCCTGTGCCACATGCAGCATTCACTACTGATGGTAAGGACAATAATAATCAATGTCACATTTTTATGTATGCCACAACTACAACCACAGCCCAGTTTAATTTCAAGTATCCTTGTGCTATTCATTGCAACCTAGGATCTCTAATCTAAAGATGAGCTCAGAAGCCAATCTACAGTTGCTGTTACCTGCATCCCACTGACACACAGTGTACTGACAGTGTAGTATACTGAAGCACTCAGGAGGCTGATACTCTAGTTCTTCATCAGTTCAGATAAATTTTTGATCCTGGGAATAGCTAAAATTCCTGATTCTTGTTAGGACTCAACATGTACAGCAAAAATGAGGGTTGCATTCTTCATTATTATATTGTACAACTTATAATACATTTACTGACCTCTGAGATCTTTGTAAAGAAAGGACCATTTTTTCCTAAGAAATACCCAGTTTCATCCAGATGCTCAGTACTACTACATTCATAATTGAATGAATAAATTATGTCAAGCATCAGAAAGTCAAGGAAATACCATCCCTGACAATCCCTTTTTTCTTCTCTCCAGGTGCCAGAAATCATTGATATCATTTATTTCCACCTGAATGCTATCCAGGATCCTAGTGCAAGAGAAGTAGCAATAGGAGCTGTTTGCCTGCTGGTTGAAAAACACACAGATGAGGCCATCTCAAGCCTTCTGAGACTCTCACTCTTTTGTGACAGGTTGGTCTAGTGGTTAAGGTGCTGGACTAGGAGTGGGGAAATCTGAGTTCTGGTCCGACATTAAGCACAAAGCAAGCTGGGTGACTTTCAGCCGGTCACTTTCTAACATCCCTAGGAGGAAGACAATCTACTTCTACAAATGTTGCCAAGAAAACTGCAGGGACTTGTCCATGTAGTCACCAGGAGTAAAAACTGGCTCAAAGGCACCAAAAAAAAAAAAAAAAAGGAGTCTCAGGCTAGTCTATTATGACAAGTATTGGAAAAATAGTTTCTTCTGTGATGCATCTGATAGAGAAAGAGGTGGGCTGAGCTGGTAACAGCACCGATGACACCACCATCTTGAATACTCTGCCATATGCACTTTTATTACCAGAATAGTGTAGATAAATGCACGCATTTGTCTCTTATTTATTGGGTTACTGATGATCCAGTTCAATTGCTGAACTGGCAGCAGGCGATGGCGATGGCGATGTAACTGTCATTTTCTCTTTATTTTATATCAATGGGTATTTAGTGAAAACACAAGGATACATCCAAATCTGCCAGCCTGGTGGTACGCATCTCTTATGAATCCCCACCATGAGAAACCAAGCCAGTAGTCTGCAGAGCCCTCATATGGCCATACCCTATCTGCCCTGCCCAGATAAAATACAGGATGGGATGCAGGAAGCTGCCCTTAAGTCATATTCAGGCACATCCACAATTACTGGCAATGGCTCTCCAGGGATTTAGGTAGGCCAAGGACTGAATTTGGAATTCTTGGAATGCAAAGAAGGTTATGCCAAAACTGAATATCTCATTTTATTTTTATTTTTATTTTATTTCTGAATTTATATTTTTAGCTTTCCAACTGAATGAGTTGGTCATATAGATGGACTGTAAGAATTTGATCTTCTGAAGCAGCATATTCCATCCTGGGCTATTTCCTAATTAGCAATTGAGAGCATTTTCTAGTATCACCCTACCTTTGCTTTGCCAACAAAACAGTAGCTAAGACAAGCTTTAGGTTGGCACAACAATGGTTAGACAGCGCTATAAATCATTAGTGAGAAACTGGTCACAGAACAAAAGGATTAGCAAGCAGGTTGCTGAACACTTAAATTTGAAATTCATTGTCTAAGAAATAATCTCCCCTCTGGATAAACCTGAATCTGGTTGCATGGCATAAAACTCAGTTCAGTGTGGGCTACGCTGGGGTGCTGGTTTCTGAGAAGTTTGTTATTTTCAGGGTGCTGCATTATAAGCTTGCCTCCTGGAGACCCCCTCACACAGGTTGTCCAGTGATGATGAAACATTGACTTTATTGACAGAGACACCTGTACATTATTTGTCTCCTGCTGCATTACTCAGCCAAACCTTCATGAGCCCTCAGTGTATGCTTCAACAGCAGGGAGAGTGCTTTCTTTGCCACTCCAATTATTAAAAAGATGATGCAGATGACAATTCACAAATGGGGCTGTGAAAAAAAAAAAGTATCAGGAAAAGAATGCTGGCAACAACAAAGCAAACTGGGCGAGTGAAAGGCAGCTTCTGAGCTGGCTTGTTCAATCTGGGTCTGTGGTTATACTGAAGACAACGGTACCTCCGTCTGGGTGAAAGACACCGACAGGATGCCATTTTAAAATACTTTTCTAGCCTTCATAGTTTAAAAGGCAAATCACGTATGTACCCTTTGCAATCTTTAATATCCAATCATTTTCCAGATGTGCAGTAAGTGTGTATGTGTGTGTGTGTGTGTGTGTGCGCACATATGTTTGGCCTGTAATTTCATTTCAGTAAGTCTGTCTCTCTCCCTCTGTCTCCCATGCTCACACTTTATACCAGACTAGGTTTGAATAAAAAAATCAGCAGTGGTTATTTTTTAAAAAAAAAATCTTAATTTGTTTTGTTTCCAATTTCAATTTCAGACACATTACTCAAATCTGGGAAGCCCTGGGCCAAGCTAAACAACCAGTCCGACTCCAGGTCCTTGCCAAACTCCTTGAAATCCTAAAAAGACGACCCAGCTTCAACAGTGACCTCCTGGGCTCAGACCTAAATTTCAAGGATAATGCTTCCCTTCTGCCTCTAGCTGTGAGTTGCTTCCAGGGTTATTCACTCTTTGAGAACCCAAATAACAAAAGAGGCATGTTTGGCAGGCTCCTACCAAATTATCTAGAATTTAGGTATTGTGTTTGTATATATTCTTTTTCAGGCAACAAAGGCCCTCTGCATAATATTTAAGGATAAAAGGTGCAAAGTGCCCATGAATAGCTATTATGTATCTGTGATAATTTTCCTGGTTATTCAGCTGCATTATTTGGTGAACTCTTCAGATGTTGACTGTGGACAGGAGGATATCCTCAAAGCATCAAACTATATAAGGTAACTGCTAGTGGGATGCACAACAGGTAAATATCCGTATTAGATATTACGCAATAATCTTTTTTCTAGTTCTTAAGGGCAGACACCTCTAGGGATACTGAAGCCTTACTTCAGCATGAGAGAAATTAAAACGTTCCCCTAGAAAAGTCCTTGTCCTTGAAAGATTAATCGTAACAAGTTGTGACCAATCATCAACTATGGCTGGATGCTAAATACATTGAGAAGAAGTAAATTCCAGTGGATTCAGAAGCATTTAGTCTCAAGGTTGGATCCAGACCTTAATCATACTTCTAGAGATCTGGTGACCTGGAAAGAAACTGGAAAAACTGGAGGAAGAGCAGAAAAGGGTGAAAGGCTTCCTTGGGGGACTCTTTCAGAATCCTTCTGAATGTTTCTCTTAAGCCTTCACATCTCCAGGGGTGGAACTCTTTTGTTCTTCTTCAGAAGCCAGATGAAGAGGAAGAAAGATGGGAGATAGCATCTTTCTTGAACATTGTCCAAACTTTATTGGATTCTTTTCTTCTCTTTTGATAGGGTAGTAGAGTTCATCATTTCCCCAGCACTGTCTGAAGAGAGATGACACAACCTTCTAATATTGTGTTAGATTTATAGCATTAAAAATGGCATTTGGTTAAAGAGATATGTGGTAACTCACCATATACAAGACTTCTTTTCTTCCATCACTTCCACACACCTTCTACAATTACTGCTGAGAATTTGTTTAGACCGTAGTGAGAGACAGACAGAAAGACAGACAGACACTCACATACATACGTGCATACATACATACAGAGAGAAGGAGAGAGTCAGTTTGGTGTGGTGGCTAAGGTACTGGACTGGAAACTAGAAGACCAGGAGTTCTAGTCCTCCCTCAGGCATCAAAGCTGGCTGGGTGACTTTTGGCCAGTCTCTGTCTCTCAGCCCAACCCATCTCACAGGGTGGTAGTAATGGGGAAAATAGGAGGCAGGATCATTATGCACACTGCCTTTAGTACAAATAAAGGTGGTATATAAATCTAATAATAAATAAAATATATACAAAGATCTTGAAGCAAAAAATTCAGTTTCCTGCTAGACTATAAAGGTCAGGATACTGGTGCTATTTAAACACTGAAAATGTACATTTAAACACACACACACACACAATTTTAAAAATTAAAAACATACTACTAAACCTATCTCATCTATTCACATGCTACAGTAGCTTCAGAACAGATCAATGTCTGTCCAAAAAATGTTGCAAATTTTCTGTGTGAGCAGAGGTGAAAAGTCATTAAATATATGGAGAGTTCTCATATAATTATTAGCTGCACTTATTTAATTTAATGTGATTACATTTTACTTTTCTTTTGTCTTGGATGCATCTACTTTTCTAGTGTGACTCCTGGATTACCACTTGAAGACCAAGTGGGTCCTCAGTCCAAGAACAATGTGCACCCTGGTATAGATAATTCTGTGCACTACGAACACAAATGATAGGGATCTTCAGGAAAAAAATAAGTTCTCATAGAGATTGAGAATGTTATTCCATTTTCAAACATCTCCTAAATTATCAGGACTCCTCACCTCCTTATGAATGAGGTACTGCCTACCTTAGCATCTTTTTCACCCAATGCTCAAGTTCATGTAAAGAATTATTTTGCAGATTTGAAAGATTCTTTAATGAATCAAGTGGATTAATTATGCAGTCCTACAGAGGTATTCACAGGAGTATCCAAGGGAACTCAAATGATGAAAGAAATGTCACACCATTGCAACACAAATTCTGTCCCTTTCTATATATGTCATGAGATCTCACACACACACACACAGAGGAAGGGGGTGTACAATACTGTTTTCATCCTTTTGACAAAAGCCTTTGATCCTGGCACTTCTCTGCACATCTGGGTTCACCCATGCTGAAAACATTCACAAGGCATGCAGAGGATCCTGAGACAAGCTATAATTGAATTGTTGGTTCCAAATGTTAATTAGTTAAACAAGCGTAGTGGGGTAGAGGTTGAATCTCTGTCTGGACTATTTTGTCAGTGCCGGGGTTCCCCTCGTTTGGCAGTAGCATTGCATCTCCATAGGTTATCAGTGCTTTTCAACACAGAAATAAGTTATGGATCACTTTAAAAATTGTTACCAAGGGAACATGGTCACTAAACTGAACTAGACCAACCTTCCTTGAGAATGACAAGAGCTGTAATCTGATTGATCTGAAGCAAACCAACTAAAGAAAAGCTGAATTATGGCCATCAGGCTAGCTAATTCTGCCCATAAACATGATTCTGGGTGAAATAGATACAGATAGATGATAGATAGATAGATTTCCACAAAACCCAAGGCATATATAATTTAATCTTTAAAAAACCCTTGTGAAACTCTTGTGAGAGGTATCAGAATCCCTGGACTCCACCAGTCAAATACTTTTCTTGTCCTAAATTCAGCTGCACCATGGAAACTTTAAAAGCCTTGGTTAAAAGGGAGAAGACATCACAGACATGTTTTACGAGTCTCACAGAAAACTGGGAACTTCTGTCTTCACCAGAGAATTACCTTGAAGGTGTTCTCCTCTTGGCCAGGTAAACAATAGAAAACCCAGGGTAAAGTTCACCAGGACTATGATATGTAATAAAGTAAAATACGATTAATGTTGTTCTTCTAGAGCTCTTGTCAAGCATCATCGTGGGCTTGATTATGCTGTATTTACCAAGGTGATACCACTTCTCCATCATGGGGATGACCAACAGAAGCTAACAGCAATGGCCTTTTTCACTGCAGTAGGTTTATTTCCTTGTTCATGTAGCTGTTTGGGGCAGATGTAGCATAAGCAGTTATGGGGAGATACGCAGCCCTAGCAGGGGAATGACATACAAAACCCTGAGCATTAAGGACCAAATTGACGGGGGGGGGGGGGGTCTCCAAAAAGGTCAAGATGGTGGCCACAACCACTACCACACACATAAAAAGGGGCAAGGCTTTACTCATGCAATGGTGATCACTGTCTTGACTTTTTTGACCCCCCATGGACAGCCCTGTGGGAAGGTATGGCAATTCACTGTTGCTAAACATGTATGGCTTCATTAATGTCAATGTCTGATACATCAGTTAGTGCATTCCTCCTCCAACGGGTTAAAATCTGTAGGCCTTACCACCTGCCCATTTACTGACAAACTCTCTTTTCCAACTTCCATCCCAGCTAAACAGGATATGACGATGTTATAAAACACGTTATAAGGGGAAAGCCCAAATTCTAAATGGAATCCCTTTTCTTAGGTCATCTCAAGATTATATTTCTTCTGTGGTCCTTTCTTTCCTGTAGCATTACATGGCCTTTTTAATTATTCAACAAATAAATGAAGCTAACCCCTTCCCTCTCACTGCTTTTCCTTAGAGATCATGGATAGGTTAAAAGTGAAAGTGGGAGAAAAAGGGGAAATAGAAGAAGCAGAGAAGGGTCAGGAAATCAGAAGTCCCGGAGGGGGGCAAAAAAGTCATGATGGCGAAGCCCCTAGGCATGTGCTTTGATTGAGCATGACGGCCACCATCCTGACTTTCTTTACCCACTTCCCCAATATATGGCCTTGATTCCATCTTTGTCTTTCCATAGCTAATAGAGAATAGGTAAAGTACTCTGATTTTCCTGCCACATATTTACTGATTTATGTTGTTCAGCTTCTTTCGTCTGAGTCTGCCTATACAGTGCTGCAAAAACATTATATCTTGAGCTTATTAAAGGGTTGGCAGATTGATTCAAACCCAACCTACCGCTGGCTCAGTCTTCATGGGATGGGGAATGTAATTCAGCATCTGCAAAATGTGAGTAACAGTGATTTTTTTTTCCCCACCAATGATTGCACCAACTATGTCCTTTGTATTTTTGAAGAAAACTCTAGGTATGAATGAGGTTAACATAGTGAATAGATGAGTTATTTCTGATGAAATAAAAACCTCACTTTGGAATCTCCTCTTAACCCTGATTCACCTGAGAATCCCTGTCTGGAACCATTCAGTCAGGCTACTGTAAACAATGCCTTAGTCCAATGTTTCTCAACCTTGGCAACTTGAAGATGTGTAGAATTCGACTCCCAGAATTCCCCAGCCAGCATGGGAATACTGCCTTAGTTACCTCTTATCTTGAATATTGTAAGATTCTCTGTGTGAGACTGCCTTGAAAGGACTTAGACAACTTCAATACTTTCAGAATGTTGCAGCCAGTTTTCTTCTAGAAGGGGAATATAGGGCTGACATTATTACACTTTTGGACCAACTGCATTGATTGAGCTATTCATTTCCAAGGGCAATTAAAGCTATTGTTTTTGATCCATAATAGACGAAGCTTCTTTCAGCCAGAACACCAACCTCCTGCCTTAGAAGTGAGACTGAAAGTCCATTTAATGATTGAGGCAGGAGTAAATCTCATAAATAAATAAATAAATAAATACTCCATAAAAGCCCTTTTTCTTGTCTCTTCAAATATTAATAAGGTGGTAAGCACTTTTGCATTTTTATAGCAACTTCGCTGGAAGTCCTTCAACTGGAATACATGTGGCTTCTTTGCTGCCTACATTTTTGAGAAGAATTACATCTTAGACCAGTGTTTCTCAACCTTAGCAACTTTAAGATGTCTGCACTTCAACTCCTAGAATTCCCCACCCAGCATGCTGGCTGGGGAATTCTGGGAGTTGAAGTCCACGCATCTTCAAGTTGCCAAGGTTGAGAAACACTGTCTTAGACTTTCAAGCCCTAGTAAAAAGTTTTACTATCTTTAGCATACACATTGCTGATCATTCCAAGAAGAGTGATGTATAAATTATTTCAAATAGACAAATGCAAAAAAAAAAAATGAATTTTGCTGTCCTTTCAGAGGAAAGAACTCACAGCCCTAATCCTGGGTATACTTCCAAATTTCAATGATCCTGATGAGAAGGTGACATTGACAGCTATTGAGGTCATAACTAAGGCAATCGCACACCACAAGAATGCCAACCATGTACTTCTAAAGATTGTCAAACAGCTTCAGCCAATCTTGGCAGATGTAAGGTTTAGAAGATATTACTCGTTCATGTGAGATAGGCTTTTTAAGCTGGGAGGGGAAAATACAAAAAGGGTGAATTTGGGAAATCCTTTTAAAATATCTTCTATTTTGCCTTCTATTATTGGGGAAATAGCCATAAGGTTCTGGCATAAAGTATCTCCCCTTCTTCTCATTAATACATTCAGTAATTTTATGCCAGTCTTCCTTAGGAAGGAACCCAAAGAAAATAGCCTAAAAACTAGATCTTATGTTTTGTTTCCAGAGGTGTTATTTTCAAGTCTCACAGAAACTGAAGTCTTTCCTTTCCTTCTGAAATTCCAGGGGAGGAACAATATATGCTATGCTGCAAATCAGCTGTTCCAAGACATCCTGAAGACTTTGGATATGAAAGACAAATCCTCTATGCAGGATCAGGTTCTCAATAGTATTGTCACACTGATGCTCAATCTGGAAGATCCACATCTAGATGTGATAAAGGTAAACCAAGTAATACAGGTTTGTACCCACCTGGTTCAAGCCATGATGATGATGATGATGATACATACATCATGAAGTGATTACACAAACTATGTGAATGTTGAAAGACTGACAAAAATTACATCCTTTGGGTTTTTGAGCAATGGCATCACGATGCATCTGACATCATTTTCTCTCTGGGTCCCCTCTATGAATGCCCATGACAGAGGGATGTCAAAAAAGTCAAGATGGTAGTCACAACTGCATGATCACAACCCACATATTTTTATACATGACACCAGTAAAAAAGGGGCAAGGCTTCCACTGCACTCTTGCAGATGCTGTCTTGACATTTTTTGATGCCCCCTGCAGACGCCCCTGCCCAACACACATCCTGAAAGTTGAACATAATGAAATTTAATGCTCAAAAAATTAAAGAATTTTACTCGACCGTTTTTGTCAAACGTTATTTTAACAGCTATCTTATTTAAGAGTGGGCAAAACAACATTTCCAATACGGAAAATGCTTTGTATATAAGTTTAAAATGATGTATAGCACCTTTTTATCATATTTGTAATATTTTTCTGGGTGCCACCATGATTTCATTTAGCTTTGCAATAATGAAGGCCAGAAACTTCCTTCTCAGAATTAAAGCTCAAAACGTACTAACCGTTCCTGAAAGAACTAGCAAACAATACACCATGGTGTACACTGGACACTCTTTCTCTTCATTATCTGGACAAACATATTGCTTGTAATTTCTTGCTGTAGAATGTTCTTGCCTTTATATGCTGTAATTTCTCCATTCATTATCTACAGGTATTCTCTCTGAGGAACGTTTTTGTTTTCTCTTGATTTACAGAGTCGTACAGACACTTTACAACTTTGCAAAGCCTTCTTGGGATGGACGGCAAATGACAACCAGAACTCTTGGAACATAGTCTGCAAGCATCTAGTAAGGCTATTAAGTATTTGGGGCTCTTTATGGTACTACGTTGATTTTTTATAATCTGTTGATCCCAAATCATTGAGCAAACATGGGGAAGAAGCGAGAGGAAGAAAGGCTTCTTTTGTTTGGTATGCATGCTTTCTTGTGAACAGTCTTTGAGCCATTTACTCTACGACAGCTTCCCTGACCCAGGTACCCATCAGATGTGTTAAGTAAGCCCCAGGCCATGTCTCAAACCTACCTCGAGGACCTGAATTGGGAAAAGCTGCAAAGGAACTGGAGGACTGAGGAGGTTCTCCACCTCTCCAGATCCAAAGACACCTTGTTGTTAACCATCTATTCAAGTCACAGCCAGAATATCTGCCAGCATGTCACTTATTCTGTTGTAATATTTGTAAGTTCAAACCCTCGCATCCCTATACAGAGCAGATCAACCCATGCAAAATTATTTTAAATTTGTATCCGTTGAAGTTCATGGTAAAGGTAAAAAGAATTTCAATTCCTGGGGTCTAGGAGGAGAGCCTTTTCTGTTGTTGCCTGCGCCCTGTGGAACATCTTGCCCCCTGAGGTGAGGTTGGCCCCCACTCTTCTGGCCATCTGGAAGAGTGTCAAGACCTGGCTCTGTCACCTAGCATGGGGATCCAATGGGCATTGGTGGCTTGAGGACGCTTTCTCCCTCTTTTGATTTTGTATATTTTGTAAGATTTTTATTGTTTTTATTGTTTTTATTTGTAAGCTGTCTAGAGTCACTTATATAGTGAGGTGGGTGGCATATAAATTTGATAAATAAATAAATAAATAAATAAATAAATAAATAAATAAATAAATAAATGGATGAGGTCACAGTTTTTGTTGAAATATTACTACACAACTGGGTAACAATAACCTTTAAAAAAACTATTTAAAACATATACAAATACATTCACATCTATCATTTTTCCTTTCCTTGTTATTAGGAGGAAAGATTTCTCTGTGAGCTACCCAGGCAATACTTCCCACACCAGCCCTGCCCATTATACAGAGCATATTATTCAATATGCTCTGTATAGTATAATAATATGAATATAGCATATATTATTGAAGCATATTGGTTTCCTTATTATTGAAGCATATTGGTTTTCTCCACCTATCCAGTAGATCTCCCCCACCTTTGGCAACCCTGGCAAGTTGTGCAAGGAAATCACATTAGTAGAATATTTCCTAGGCAAGGAAAATCCAACATATACAGCCTAAAGCTGATCAGTTGCTAGGTTTTCGTCCATATGCACTGAATTTTACAGTACATAATAGAATGTATTCACATGAGGTGTCTTCACATGGATTGCCAGAGGTACATTTCAAAGGACTCTGTTACAGGCATTAGACAAAACATGCAATGAGAGTATTGTTCTACTGCAGCTTTCTCCAATCTGGTGCCCTTCAGTCATGTTGGGAATGCTAGGAATTTTACAGTCCCAAAATATCTTGATGGCACTAAGTTGAGGAAGAATATCCTAACTCAATGGGTATTTCAACTGCATTCTCACCATATCTGGTAGACTACACTGAGGAGAGCTATTTAACATGGTTCAAAATTATTTTAAAGGTTAAAGAGCACCCAGGAAAACTGCGGGGCTTCTTGGACCAAGCACAGGAATATACTCAAAGCCCACAAAAGTCTTCGAGGACTGCAGCTGCCACGTTTATAGGTATATCAATAAAATCATTTCTATTTCCTTTTTCCCATTCCTGATTTTCCACAGGTTCCAAGGCTACTTCATTTAGTGGTCAGGAGAGCGCCTCTATTTCTTCTATATATAAGTCATATAATCATCTTTGCCTACATTCACGAACAGCTTAATAAAACTTTGTAACAGTAAGATCTAGGTGTTTCTGGGATTCATAGATTTCCAACAGATCCATTGCTTTCAAATGATATTCTGAAGAGCCATTAAGTCTTCAAAAGATCACCAGGATCCCTTACTCAGCTAATTTCCATGACCTAACAAGATTTTCAAAGACCCAGTTTAATTCACATACCCAGCATTGAAATGTATGGTACAAGAAAGTACTGGAGAAATCCTAGAGTAGCAACTTGGTATCCTTCAAATAAGTTGAAACTGTAACTTCCCAAATTCCCATCCAGCACGTCCAAGTAAAGCCCTGACTTTCCCCAATCATGTCATGTCTATAATGCAGCTCCCATCCCAAATTAGCAGTGATGACACCCATATTCTGGAACCCCTTCCCATGGATGCACATAATAATGACTATAAGGAGATTCAGGCTGGCAGTCACCTAGTGTCTGGTGTGTATGCAGTGTGTGTTACTTGGCTGTTTTTATTCCTTTCATTACTTGTTTCTTGGAGTCACCTTTAGGCTTTGAATGAGCTATATTGCAGAACATCATCATCATTGATGGTCTACAATATAGCTCATTGCCATCTGTCTGTCTATCTGTCTGTCCTGTCAGTCCATCCATCCATCTGCCTAGCCTACAGTGCTGGAATTTCCTGACAATCTCACATCCAGATACATGTGAGATCTCATCCTACTTAGGTTTTTCAGGATCAGCCAAGGTTGGGTACATGTTGCCAACTTGCTGAGTAATAAAAATAATATAATAAAAGCAAAAAATACATTTGTCAGTGCAGTTGCCAGATAGCAACCTAATTATTGCAGACCTTGGTGAGAAGCATAAAGAGTAAGCCTCACCTCCAGGAGGCATGAGGACATGTAAGTTAAAGTAATACAGATGTATTTTTGATGTACATTTAATACAACATATCTCTAGATTCTATCTTCCAGCATGTGGAATCCAGTCATTTGCAAAAATCAGAAGTAGACTTCTTGAGGAAAGGTAAGTATATTAATATCTTTTTATGATAAATTGTCAGGATTTTCTTCTGTTACTACTGAACTTATCTTCCCATTGCCAGCCACACTGAGAAAACACAAAAACAAGACAACATGCATACAAAGAGGATTCTGATGAAAGAATGTGCACCCAAAAGCTTATTTCAATAGTATTAAGCCACTACCTGTTCAAGGGTACACATTCCCTTACAAATCAAGCAGTTGCTTTCCTATTGTTGCTTTATGAAATGATTTAAAAATAGTTGCATGCTTAATATGTCCTTCCAATTTTCCTCTTCTTCCCACACACACACCCCACCACCACATTCCTCTGCAGAAGCCTTTGGCCTTCTCGAGCCTGCCACAAATCCTCTCTTTTCTCTAGTCCAGAGATGATTGACTGAGGACCCTGAATGGCCCTCTTAATATTCCTTAACACTCACCAAAGTGGTTGGGACCCTGCCTTGCCATCCCCATCCAAACAATTGGCCTAACTAATCAGAAGCAACCTGGCTCACCCAGTTTTTCCCAGGTCCACTTGTTAAACAGCCCTTGCTCTTTGTTTTAGCTTTGAGCTCCTTTCCGTCTGAAAGACAACGTTCTGTCCCAGTTGTTTCAGAACCCAAGAAAGTCCGCAGGTATTGCCCAGATCTATTCAGATGTTCCCGCTATTTCCCAAGGTATGCTATTTTTCCATCTGGAGTGTTGACATGAAAGAGGAATAAGGGCAACTTTTGTTATGGGAAGATGGAGAAGAATGTATTTAACAACTGGGTTTGCTCTTCTGGTTAAGTCATAATATGTTTGGTTTGGTTTTTGGATTATTGTGTTGCACACAAATACAGCCATTACGATTTGTGAACCATAATTAACAGCTTCACTCAATGGGCAAATCCAGGTAAATGCGGTTTATTTAACAAACTACCATTAACCAAATCCTTTCTTAGCACAAACCCTAATTTGCTGCTCATTATGCCATCCAAAATTAGCTACCTGACTCTGCTTAAGAGTAAAGCCAGCCACAGGTTTCCACCCTCCTTTATCTGTGAATGTGGCAGACTTCTGAGTTACAGTCATTCCCCGATATGTAGTCTGACCCTGAATATACAGACTTTTCTGCAGCATGTAATCTCTGTCCTTAGAAAATCTGTATGCCATCCAAGTCTAAAGACCCTGGGTGTCTCACAATTATATCACCCAGATCCACTATCAATAAAACAATTCACAGCAAGCAATAAAATCTCTCAACTAAAAACTGGCAGGAGGGACAACAGCCCATATGATGTAACACCTCCTACTCTCCATAAGTAGGGCCTTATCCAGTTTCCAAAAAATTAGGAAAAAGGGGGCCAACCTAATTTCAAGAAGCAATTTGTTCCACAGGGCTGGGACAACCACTAAGGTGGCCTGTTTTCAAATTGCCACCCCTCACTGCACTGGTGGGGAGGGCAGGATCTTCATTTCCCATGGACAGGATGGGCAGGTTCCACATGGAGGACACATCCTCCAAGTCAAAAGGACCTAAGCCACATGGCTGCCTTTGTACCAGTGGGCCTTCTGAGTCTTCATGGGAGCCCTACCTAGAGTGAATTATAGTAGTCCAGATGCAAGATATGGACATGATCACTACCCAGATTCTCACTTGGTTCCCTTTTCTTGCCAATTGTGTGTTTTTCAGATCCTGTATTTGATGCCTGAAACTGAAGCTAATATTCATCTGAATAAAGAGCACTGTATGAAATGGCATGGGGGAAAGTCATTCTGAATCCCCTTGGTAGGATTAGAGCTGATCCATGAAGCTACTTTGCCATGTTTTCCTCTGGACCCAGCACCAGGAGGAACTCGTGCTGCCTCCACAGTAGGCCTTCCAAATGGGCCCCTGCCCCACTGCTGTCCGTACAGCTGCCTCACGTGATACCATCAAGGCAGTTGCTGGCAAATCTCCCTAACTGAAATTCAGATGTCATCAACCACAGGAAAAGCCCCCATTGATTGTGGTTCAGAATGTGTGCCAGAGTGGTCAGATGCTCCAGGCACTCAGTCCAATCATTTTCTATTTTTTTTTTTCTAAAACAGCCAGCCTCTTGACCTAATCATCACAAGATGGCAGCTAGGAGTTCATCTCTCTTAACTGCACATAGTGGACACCTAAATTTGTGCAGCCCAGTTATAGCTGCTGCATAAATGCCCTTGGAGTTCAAGAAAGAGATTTTGGTGTGTATGTGTGGGAGAGTGGGGTGCTCTTGGATATATCCAATAATTCCTTGACCATTATTATTTGCCTGTTGATTGTCAACCTATCAGCCATTGGATGGCAGTAAAGAATTGGAGGGTGATCTTTCATGTCTACCATCTACTGGTTATCCACATTCGTCCAGGTGAGATGCAGCTGCTAAACAAGTGTTCTTCAAGAGCTGGAATTTGATACTTGTGTCAAATCACAACTTATATATTCAACTCTGATTATAGGATAGGAGGGAAAAATTAAGGTGGTATGTGGGAACCATGTCTGTACAAAGGCACATTCTATGATGAAATGAAATTAATTAAAAAAAATTGATAAGGAGAGAAACTGAGAAGTCAGGGCTTCACTGACAGAAGTGACCTCTGGGAAGCGAATTCCCTGCCACATAGGCTACAGATACCCAACAGAAGAGTCCTTTCAATTGCACTTTCAATTACAAGCACCTCAGACTCCTCCTCCATGCACCATATATTGTCTGGATGAGTCATCTTCCAACTTCTCAGGGAAAATGCTACTTTCATGCCAGAATCCCATGAACTGTCTTCAGCCTGCCTTAGTATCTAGCTACCTATAAGATTGAGGCTCTATTGTGAGGACACAGCCTTAGCAAACAATAAATGGGGCACCTTTGCATGGAACTCATAGGCACTTCTCTGCCTGCCCCCCTTAATTAGAGAATAATCAGGTTTGAAGGACAGAGCTGAACCCCAGTGAGACAGTGGTGAAGGTCCAAGAAGGCAAAGTTCACACAACATGCTAAGTCAGTGTTCCCCATCCCTGGATGCTTTCCAGACATGATTTCCATGCCCTGAATTCTCCAGCCAGCCTAACCATTGCTAAGAACTCTGGAAGTTACCACACATCTGTAGGAAGCCAAGATTACTGAAAGCTACATTAAGAATGTGATTGGTTTGAATTTCGCCTAGTGTAGCTTGCAAACCCAGCCAACCATGCTTATTCAATAAACCATGATTAAACAAACTAGGGCTTTGTCCAACACAGCTATTCTTTGGCATTCTCTTATTTGAAAACCAGGCTGTCTTCTAAATAATAGTCAAGACTCTCCTTAAGACTGCAGTGCTTCAACATTTCCTTCTAACAGCTTGCTAGCAGCACGTAACTATCAGCATTCAGCAACTTGTGCACACACTCGGTCTGAGAATATAAAGCAGGTCATCCAGTTGGTTTGTACGGCAAGGGAGAGAAATAGACTGAACAAAAGGCAACAGACTCCAGAATAAGAAGGAAGAAAGAGGCAGGAATGAGAGTGCACAGCTGGTTTTTACACACTCATGGAAAGGTCTCTTATTCATCAATAAGCAGTGCTTGCCTGTGAAATGATTGCAATGAGGCTTGACATTTTAAATGATGAGCTGTTTCAGGAAGCTATGCTGAGTGGAAGAGCAGCAGTGCTAATGATGGGGTGTGAAATTTTTTCTGATGATTTTCTCATCAAAATGGCACTCTACCTGCTATGTTCTCCATGTAGCTGGGTGGAAGCTTCCCTAGAAATCTGTGTGATGGGGTATGGTGGAAATCCTGCTTGAAAACATGATTGTCGAGGCAGTTAACTACACCTACCCTATCACTGGTTTGCTCCAATTCCCAGCTTCCAAAAATGGCTTCCATGGCTTTCCGAAGTTTGAGTGCAATTATAATTTTCCAGCTACTTCTTTTTTCTGAAGAAGCAGGAACAATTTGTTCTTTATTATTCTGCCTGAACATAGCTGGCTGGGGAATTCTGGGAGTTGAAGTCCACACATCTTCAAGCTCCCAAGGTTGAGAAACACTGGTCTAGGTTGTGACATCATAAGCAATACCACAGGATGAACTAAGTAAAAACCCAGTTTGGAAACACAAGAAGCGATGAGGGATTTGTGGGCTAGAAGGAAAACAGTCAACGGTACATTTATTTGTGAAATAGAAAGGACACTGCTGGAGCCATTCGCCTGACAATGTGCGCTCCAGAGCAATTCAAATGACTGTGTCTTGCAATAATGACTAGACCTGACCTTTTCAGATAAAAGTTACTTGCATATTCACTTGGCTTGTGCACTGATTTTTAGCTATTCTGGGAGCACAAGGCGGAACAGAAAGTTTGCACCGCTGTTTCTAATAGTGCCTGACGAGTTCTTCATTTTCTTCATAAATCCACAGTAGCAGGAGCTTGTAAGTCACTTTGCAGACAATGTTGTTCACAGACCTTTAATCTCAGAATGAGCCCCAAAATAATAACATGCCAATATACTCCAGTGATAGTAATATATGTTTACAAACTACATTCAGGACAAAACCTGCCAGCCATTTCTCAAGAACACAACGGCAAGTAGTTGTCTGAATTCTTTGATTTGGTCTCAAAGAAATAGAAATTTTGTTTGCAGATGATATGCCTTGTTTTTGGAGTATATTCTGAAAAACCTGCAAACTGGCAGAAATAACATGACAGTAGAGGAAGAGAAATGGAAAAAAGGGGGACATATCTTTATTTTTCTTGTATCTGTAACCTAATTTTCTACATTCAAGAGTACAAAAGAAACTAATAGAATACAACTATATAACACTATTAAAATATTAAGACATATGGGACTTGCAAAAGCTCCTTAGAACTTCAGGCCAACAAGTCTTTTCTTCCTCCACAGATCTTTGAATGGAGCTGAACCTGGGTCTTTCTGACAAATGAAGTTCATGGAAGGAAAAAGGCTTTATGTGGTATCAGCCCCATTCACTGAAACAATAAAGGAAGGGGGATGAGATCAATATCCCAAAGTGTATTTCCTCCAAACAGAACCTAAGAGAATCAGGCCAAGCCCCAGCTTAGTCCAGCGTTTTCTGTCAGTGGCTAAGCAGATGCTTCTGGGATGTTCCCAAGCAGAAGAAGAGGTCATCTCTGTCCTTTGCCATCTTCCCCAGCAACTGGTATTTAGAACCATGCTGCTCCCAACAGGGAAAAGACATTGAATCCCAAGACTAGTAGTTCTTGATAGGCCCACCTTCCATTACTTTGCTGAATCCTGTTTTAAAGTCATCTAAGTTAATGGCCATCACCACATCTTGTTATAATGAATCCCTCAGGTTAATTTTGCAGCATGTGAAAAAGCAGTCTTTGGGATCTGTTCTAAACTTCCTTCCAATCAGTCTCATTACCTGATCCCAGTCCTAGTGTTCTGAGAGGGGCAGGGAGGTCTACTCTCCATTCCAGGCATAATTTTATCCCCTTGATCATGTCAGTCTCCTTTTTTTTTAAGCTAAAGAGTCCCAAATGTTCTAGTTATTTTCTCATAAGGTATTTGAGCTCTCTGAATATGTTGGTTGCCCACTGCTGCATTTTTCCCAGATACCTTAGACCTTTTTCAAATGTAGCCACCAGATCAGTAACCAGTACTCCAGCTTCACCATATTATAGATTTGTATTACACCAGGCTCCTTTTGAGTATTATCTGACTTGTCAACAGAGTATGTGATATCCACAATCTTTTTGCCAGGTGAACAAGTTTTCATGTGAACTACACAGCCATTGTAAACCAGTTACTCTGTCTTTCTAATGATTGAGTCAACCACAGTCAGATGTCCTCCCCATCTCAAGAAGAGTAACGTTACAGTAGAGATGTGGGTTTATCCCCCCAAAGGATTAGAGTCCCTCATAGAAGAATATCACCTTTAATCTCTCAATAAAAATCTCTTGCCCCAAAGCCTCAGTTCTCCCTGACAGCAAGGGATCTATAATCCCAGGACAAAGCTCTCTCATCTCAGAAGGTCTCATCTACAAACTTCTTTGCTGCTCTAACATTGCCTGTCTAACCACCAATGGAAAGGATTTGTTCCTGAGAGCCAGGAACTCATTACACTGAGCATAAACCCATGACTAATTACCAAAAAGCAGAGTTATATTTTTGACACTCTGTGCACTAAAGTGGAAAACACCTCCTCCCCTGTTATTTTTTACCTTTCCACTAGTAATGTTTGGTTTTCTACCTGGAAAAAAAATAATTTATATTTTTACATAGTTTGAAGCCTTGGCTTCCTCATCCTTCCTTCCTTCCTTCCTTCCTTCCTTATTTATTTATATTTTAAATTTAGTCACTGCCTGTCTCAGATTTATCTTGACACTTAGTCTTTGGCGGTGGAAGGTCAATGTGTCCCCCCCTTCTCCACCCCTTGCAAAGCTCCCCCGTTCCTGTTTGCCCTCCTGTTTGCTTACTCTAGTTGCAAGCTGCTGACTGACGAATGCAACTCCACCCATTCACACACACCAAGCCAACTATTTTGAAGACTGAAGGTAGCTATCAGGACAGAGAAAAGGAAAAGGAATTTTTCCTCAGTTCCTTAATTTATCTTAAAATCAGAAGGAATCTAGTAGCACCTTTTTCACACACATATAGCTAGGAAACAGTAAAGCTCCATCTCCAGTTCTTCTTTTTGGGGTGCCTCCATCATGTAGTTCCAAAAGGAAAGGAAGAACGTGGAGTTTTGCTGCTTCAAGCCATCTGCTTGAACTCTGTTGTGTGAGAGGGTCGGTGGGGTGGGGGGAGAGGAAAAAATAAAAACCTATGTGAGTTATTGGTGAATAAGAGCAATAGAAGGAACTGAGTGGTCTCCAGAAGAAAGAGAGGGCTTTGGGGCAGAGATGACTGAGAAAGAGGAAGGGGGAAATTGTGTGTGGGTAGCTTATTCTTTGGATTAGCTTATTCCTTGGAGATGCTAAGAAAATCCTACACAAAATCCACGTTCTTGCAGGTTTTGTTCCCTGCCTGGCTGTGAAGAGTAGCAAAAATTTGCAATGGGAAATCAGTCCCCTTCCCATGCTGAGCATTCAATCTGCAACTAAGAAGTAGCAACAAGAACAACATTGGGAGAGGCATTTATGCATTTCCAAAACTGTATATAGTTTTACCCTAAGAACTTACTTAAAAAGGATGCTGGCTGGGTAAAAAGAATTGGATGTGGTTGTTTTTGTGCCTCGATGGTGTGCACTATTAGCATGCCAGGACTGTGTGCTGAGCAGCTGGAGCATGGATTCCTGCGATGTTATCACAGCAAGACAGGCTGACTTAAATATAGCCACAAGGTTGGGAGTAGGGTCAATATGTGTTGGGGAGAAGGACAGTATCTCTTCTCCATTCTCCTTGAAATTGGAATTCACAGTCCCTAGCAAGGATATCTCCAAGTTTGTACCACTATTTTTTCATGCAGAGATGTAGAACTGTATTGGCAGGGGGTTGGGAGTGGATGGCTTAACCAAGGGAAACGATGTGGTTAAAGAAGAGAACCAAAAAATTTAGCTGTGTCACGGTATCCTCTAGTTGGGTCAGAAGAGTCAATATGATGCCTACGTGATTGAAGCCCCACCCCTTTTTATATTATGGAGAGGCAAGATCCTTCCTCTCTGCAAAAGTAGATGTCTCTGAGTAGAAGTCTCCTCTTCCACCACCACTAAGACTGAAACTGATCCTTCAAGGAGAAGAACCTCTGCAGAACAGTGCCCCCCCCCACTCCAATTCCCTGGAGACAGTCCAAAAAGGTACTTTGGTTAATGGTATCGAAAGAGGTGACAGAAATACCCCCTCACATAGAGAAGCACTGATTAAGATCTGGATCCAACCTCCTACCCCCTTGTGGGAAGTCTTAATTGTGAGGGACAGGGATCCAATGGAGAAGTAGCAGAACTAAAACCTAAGGGCCCTATTTGACTCACAAACTCAAAATGATCCCAGATCACTTCACAAGATAAGACCCCAATCAGCTCCACTGGCACTATCCAGCTGAATTCAGCTCATCTTGGATTTTGGGTTAGTTTGCCAAATACTGCGAAAATTCTTCACAATGGCTTTAGATGGTCTTGGAATGAGTCACCTTAACAGGGGCTACTGGACAGTGCTTGGCAGATGAAGGGTGGCCAAATATTTCTTTTTAGCTGCCTGAATTGCTTTTATGTAGGCTCAAACCTGAACTTGTACCAGTATCATCCAGTGGCTCTGTAGACATCTCTGTCACTTTTTCTCCCCTGAGCTCCTCAGTAAACCAAGGGGATACAGTGAATCTGCAAATAGAGGCTACACTGGAGCAATCCAATCCAGGGTCCCAGACACCTTTATTCCACTGGCTGAGCAGCCCACTACATCTTTGGGAAACTCCCCAAGAGCCCTCTGAAAACTGACAGGATCCATCAGATGCCTGGGACGGATTGATCTATAGGTCCTTCCCTACTGCAGAGTTCCATGGCAAACAGATAGTGTTCTGTCCAAGTCAAGGGGCAAAGCTTTATACCCCCACTTTCAAATCACATCATATCTGCCCTAAGACTAAAAGCAGATCTAGAATATGACCTGCTCCTATGTTTTGAGTCCCTCAATAAGTTGGGTGAGGCTCATGCTTATCAGGGCAGTCATGAATTCCTGGGCTGCTTCAGATCTCCTGCCAAAGGAAGGTAAGCTGATGTCAGGGATAAGTTGAATGATTAGCAGTCAGAGGAACTCCACCACCATCTCAGCTATCAGGTCAAGCAGCATTGGCAGGGATGCCACTGTGTAGCAGGCGGAGCAGTACACAACCTGCAAACCCAAGTGGCCCCTCTGGACCAGGCACACAAACATGGTCTCACATCTGGTTATCCTTGGACTAGCACCTTTCAATGCCAAAAAAGTCTTGTGGATCAAGACAATGGCTGATGCTAAATCTGAAACATGGGTGCTCATTTTTCTAACGGAGGAAGTCCCCCACCCAGGTTTCAGTATACAAGCCAGATCTTCCCTCTCACCCATAATACAGCTGTGGATGAGGAAGGACTCATTACAGATAGAGCTGGCATTAAATAGCAGCAGTTGGAACCCTTGGGCTCCAAGGATCTGGAACCCTGGCTCCCATTATGAGAGCCAAAAGCTGGAGGGGGGCTCACAGAAAGATGTCAAACCTATTTTCCCAAATGTGGCCACCTCTCAATTTCCCACCATACCCCCCTCACTAGAGACAGGGAAACCCTCATAAGACCAGAAGATCTGAAAGCCAGGTCTGTCTCTTACCCAGCAAAAAGCCCAGGCTTTTCCCCCAGAGTCTACACCCAGGAGCACCTCAGACCTCCATGGGAAGAAAGCAGCTCTTAGAGGTCAATGCTTGTGAAGTTCATCAACCACATTGCATTCTCAGTCCAGGTGATGGTAAAGGAACCAAACCAACCTCCAAGAAATCCAGTTGAAACAAAAAGTCCAGTCAGCAAAATCCACTGGATACCAATGAATGGGAACCAGCTCTATACCTGTAGCTGCAGGTTTCCTACAACATGCAAAAAACTTTCCTTGGAGGTCCAGCTAGTGAGCCCAGACTTCCACATGATAGAGAGGCTGCTGAAACAGTGACCACCAACCAGAGCTCCCTGAAACTCCAGTGTCCAGGATCATCTAGAGCCCCAGACAAGATTCCCAGATAACTTCAGGTTGCAGCATTTCTTTCCTTCCTCAGGTTGACAGGATCTCTGCAGATTTACTCCAGCCCTCAGCAACTTGCCCTCCACCAGCACTGCCATCTCTCAGCTGGGGAATGGATCAGCTCTCCAACTCACCCGTTGCCTCCAACAGCATTCCAAGCCCCCAAACTGGGATCCCATCACAATCTGAAATCATCAGCACATATTAAAAGTCAGCCTATATCCACATTTCCCTTTAAATACTCCAGTCGTTGATGGAGGAAAAAAGAAAAAGAAAAAAAAATATTTACCATAAGGATAGGGAAACTTGTCCAAGGTATGTGATGTGAATAATGCAGATACATTATTTTGCTCAAAGTAAAGCAAATAGTTATTTTAGTTACTGGGCTTAATTAAAAGTTTGCCAATTAGACACTGGAAATCTTGGCTGGGTTAATTATAATTCTGCTGCTCTCTGATATATATTCAGTACTTTTTTCAAAACATAAAAATGACTATATGCCAATGTTTTCTTCTTTCTTCTTCTTTTGCCTGCAAAATTTGGTCTAGTGGTTAAGGCTCCAGGCTAGAAAGCAGGAGACTGTGAGTTCTAGGCCTGCCTTAGGCACGAAGGCTGGCTGGGTGACTTTGGGCCAGTCATTCTCTTAGCCCAACTCACCTCACAGGGTTGTTGTTGTGGGGCAAGTAGGAGGGGGAAGGAGGATTAGGTATGTTTGCCACCTTGAATTATTTATAAAAATAATAAAAGCAGATAAATAATCTAAAAAAATCAGTTTAGAAGTAATCTAACTGCAACAAACAGCATTACCAATGTGCTGAGTGACCTACCAGCCACTCATATAAAATAAATTAAGCGGATCTAATAGGGTAGTATGTTATAGCCAATACCCCAAACACAAAGTCATCTGGGTGTATCCGTGTAGTCAATGGAGTTTGACTGGTAGGTGTTTTCTCATAATGCTGTATTTTCATGTAATAAAGGGTATGGGCAACTTGTTTATGACCAGGAGGTCCTATGACATGATTTGAGTGTCTGGAAATTGCACTAGTTGGGCCAAGATTTTCAGCAGAGGGGGCAGGAGTGTCTGCAGGTCAGGTCAAAAAAGTGAAGATGGTGGTTACAACCACACAATTGCATGCAAGGAAGGGGTGGTGCTTTGTGCGGTTGCAGACACCACCTTCCATTTTTTGCCCCCCCCCGCCGGTGAGCCCGCCCCCCTCAAAGAGGGGATTTATTTGATTTTTCTTAATCATGTTCATCATGGTTTAGCACTTATGTGGCAGGGGCATTTTATTTTATTTTATTTTATTTATTTATTCATTTATCAAATTTATAACATTTTAACATGTTATGCTAAACACACATTTATGCTAAACATAACATAGCTATATTAAACAAACTTTATGTTTGATAAGCATTTTAACATTTCCTCTCTCAAAATGGTCACCAAGTTTTCAAGAACTGTGGGTGCAAGTGGCTCCAGAAGCCACAAAAAGGAAATAGGAGAGCTGCATGCTGTTCTGCAGCCTCAGATGGCTCCCCGTGACTGTGTGCTGAAGAGCACAATCACCAACCTTTAAGAAGGCTGGGTGACAAAAAACCAGGTGGAGTCTGGTAGCACCTTTTCCAACTAACACGTTTTATTAAGAGGCATACGGTTTCATGAGCTTCTAATAAAGCTTTGAATAAAAGTCAGAAAAGCTGATACCAGACTGCTGTTTGTTTGCTATCAGAGGCTAACATGGCCCTCCTCTCCTACAAGGTTGAGTAAGGTGTCTTAAGATGGAGTGATACTTAGCAGAGAGAACTTCTTCTGGTGAGGCAGCAGGTCTTCTGAAGAAGACCTGAACCTGCTTTGGAAAGCACCACTGCTTTTGCCTGGTGTGAAATCATTCCATAGGTTGAGAGAAGAACACTGTATTTCTCAACTTTCTGCAGAGGAATTCCAGGAAAAAATTGGGTTTTCCAAAAATAGTGGTAGCTGCAACATTCAGATTTCAAAGGTCCATATTAAGGGTCGTGCCAATTCTACTAAACATGCAACCTTTTTTTTTTCTTTTGCAGTCACTATTATACAGAAATTGCTGCATCTCCTTTTCCATTGGTCAATTGCACTTCTGTCATTTACAGTTTTCTAAAAGTGAAAGGACATTTTTTTAAAAAAAAAGATGCTCCTTTTTCAAAACGTTTCAATACAATGTTCCCTTTCTGGCCATCCATATATTTCATGTGATTAAAAGTATATAGTAAGCTTTCTGGAACAATATTTTTAGTTATGTGTCAGAGAAATAGATGTTGTGGATTTGCTTTGATATAATTTGATATAATTATTTTGTATATTTTCAAATGTTGGTTAGGGAAAATCTCACTGCAGTTAAACACTAATCAGTAATTCAGACGAGTGTACAAAACAAAATGCTGATTTGGGGTGATGAAATGTAGCACTACGTTACAAGTGGAGCACAGCAAGGTAGGAGGATGTATAGTAAGGTATACAATATACACTTTGGAAAATCAATTTGCTTTGTTAATCACAGTTTTCACAACATTCTTGGAAAGAAGCACTCCTAAGAATTATGCATCTGATGTATAAATTTGGGGATGTGGTAGTAAGAGTGCAATCTTCTAAGATTGTGTGAAATCTTGAATTAGTACCACTGAGATGTGTAATAACATTTTTAAAAATCAGCTCTTCCACCTAAATCAACATCCAGGTTTCCCAAGCCATCTCATGTAGCTTAGCTTTGTTCTCATCACAATAAACTTGACCAGCATCCTCCAGTATCTTCAAATTACAGATATATATTTGAACATAAACATCTTCGTGTTATTCACCCATAGAAATATTTCTTCCATATAGATAGCAAGACATTCCCTGTTTGAGACCCCTCACACTTTAAAATACACCTTTTTTTTCCTACAGAGTTCACATCTAGGAATGACCACATCTAGGAAGAGAGGCAGCTGTTTTAATGAACTAAATCATTAAATAATGCAGCTTTCATGCTGCTGTTAAAGCAGCAGCATCTTTTTTCAGGCAAGGGCAGAAGCTTGAAATGAAAGCTACATCTGAGCTACAAAAAGGAAGCCCAGGATAAGATAGTGGCAAAATGGGAGGTTGGGTGAGAATAGTAGCAATTCACCTCTCAGAGCCTTCCACCCTTCATTTCTATACTTAAGCAAGCAAGCAAGACAGAACAGGCTACATGAGACCTTGTGGGGAGGTGGTTGGGTCCTTAAGAGAGAGAATGAAAGTGGCTTGTCCACACATCCACGCCCACCTTTTTCATCATGCACAAAGTCAAAAAAGAAGGCAAGAAAAATTGGCCCTGTTCCTTCCAGTGATGTCAGGGCATCACAAGGTGGCCTTTTAGATGTCCCTGAGCTAGGGGGTGGTTCCCCGGCATGCTTATACAGTGGTACCTCGAGTTATGAACTTAATCCGTTCCGTGACTCTGATCGCAACTCGAGTTGGTCGGAACTCGAGGCAAATTTTCCTATAAGGTTCAATGTAAATACGGCTAATCCGCCCTCCGAATTTGGTCGCACCACGAGGCAAATTTCCCCATAAGGTTCAATGTAAATACGGCTAATCCGCCCTCCGAATTTGGTCGCACCACGAGGCAAATTTCCCCATAAGGTTCAGTGTAAATACGGCTAATCCGCCCTCCGAATTTGGTCGCACCACGAGGCAAATTTCCCCATAAGGTTCAGTGTAAATACGGCTAATCCGCCCTCCGAATTTGGTCGCACCACGAGGCAAATTTCCCCATAAGGTTCAGTGTAAATACGGCTAATCCGCCCTCCGAATTTGGTCGCACCACGAGGCAAATTTCCCCATAAGGTTCAATGTAAATACGGCTAATCCGCCCTCCGAATTTGGTCGCACCACGAGGCAAATTTCCCCATAAGGTTCAAAGTAAATACGGCTAATCCGCCCTCCGAATTTGGTCGCACCACGAGGCAAATTTCCCCATAAGGTTCAATGAAAATACGGCTAATCCGCCCTCCGAATTTGGTCGCACCAGGGGGCAAATTTCCCCATAAGGTTCAATGTAAATACGGCTAATCCACCCTCCAAATTTGGTCGCACCACGAGGCAAATTTCCCCATAAGGTTCAATGAAAATACGGCTAATCCGCCCTCCGAATTTGGTCGCACCAGGGGGAAATTTCCCCATAAGGTTCAAAGTAAATACGGCTAATCCGCCCTCCGAATTTGGTCGCACCAGGGGGCAAATTTCTCCATAAGGTTCAATGTAAATACATACGGTTAAACAGTTGCCAAGCCTGCTCTGCATTTTCTTTGGAGCCATGCTGACAAGCACACCAAAAACCTTCCAAACGCCACAAAACACACCACAAACCTCACCGAACGTCTCCTTGCTACCGCGATCTCGCCCACAGGAAGCCACGACCACGTGGCAGCAGGGCAAATAGCCGCGGATCCGGTTCGTAGCGCGAGGCGGAGTTCGCATATCGAGGTAAATTTTGGGGGCTGGAGCTGGTCGTATCTCGAAAAATTCGTAAGGAGGGGCGTTCGTAACCCGAGGTACCACTGTATATCCATGTAAAACCAAGTATTTTCCTTTTCTACAACAAAAAGATCCTTATTCCCAAGAAAATGGTGGGTGGAAGATGGTGTTATGATTTAGGTGGGTCTGAAAGGTGATTTTTTTAAAAAAAAAGGGCTGACAATCCACTTTATTGTCTTGTTTGTTTGTTTTGCTCAAACATATCGGGAATGTAGACAGGTCTGTCCACAGAGTACAGTAAAAAAAAAAGTCACGGTGGCAGCCACGGTGGTGCCATTGAAGCTCAGCCTGTTTTTTGTATGTGCAAAACACTTCATGGCCACCATCATGATTGTTTTGACCATGCACTGCAGACACCCTTGAATGTAATGCTCAGATGTATCAGAAATGTAGAAACTGTACAAGAGAAAATGTGAAGTGGGAAAGAGAAGATTCCTTATCTTTTCCAGGTCACAAGGGATTCCCCATCCAGATGTCATAACCGTTCTGATGGCTACCGGGTCACCCGCCTGGATGCCATCAGAGTGATCGGCCTAGCGCTAGGCAGTTGTGCCCTCAGGAAAAATCTGAAGCTTCATAGCTCACTTTGGTTCAATTAAAAACTCCTGTCATTGCCAACAAGTCAAGCTAGCCTTTATTGGCACAATCAATTTCTGAGGCTTTCAGGAGAAAGCCAGGGCTTGAGTCAGACAGTCCCAGCTGTTTCTTATATGTGTAATGGGCCTTGGGGGCTAGAAAGGCGTACTCAAGTGGGTCACACGCTGGCTCGCTGCACTTTGCTGGCCAGGATAATTAAATTGGATTGAAAATATCCCCACATTGGGCCAAGCTTCTAGACTTCCAGGACTGGTATGTGCTACTCCACAGTGAAAAAAAAGTGCTGCCCGACCCTCACCCCCACTTTGCTTCCAGCTTTAATAGCTGAGCTCAGAGAGAACCAGGACCTTCTCCACATTTTCTTCATTAGAAAAAGCAATACTGATATTATTGATTTGAGGATTTTGTTTGTTTGGTATCCTCTGTAAATTGAACACATCTATTTTCTTCCATTTCCAGAAGGGGAGCCATGTTGTAGAAAAGAAACTCCCCAAAAAGTCTTTTTATTTTTATTTATTCCTTCAATGCATCTTCCACCCACCCCCACCCCCTGCCCTTCTGCTTAGGCAAATGCTCAAGGCAGCTAACAAAGTTTTAAAACCAAAATGCAAAACAAACGTTGGCATTTCAGTGTCTATCTAATTTATTATAATATACATTGGGAGGACTGTATATGTCCCAGAAGGCACACAGTGCAGGGCCCAAAAACTTATCACCTAGCTTCAAGGTGCCTCAAGACTTTTACTCAAGCATTTATCAGATATTGACATGATCTCCCGAACATTCTAACCCTGGACCAGGCGGGAAGCCAGGGAATCCCAACCTATTTTCACACCCCTGCTTCCTGCCATTTTGGGGTAGGAAACACATGAGAACGTCATCGTAAACCTTACGGCCTTAAAAAACAAAGAAAAAAATTGCCCTTCCAATGCATGTTCTGTTATTTATTTCTTTATCATATTTATGTAGCCGCCCATCTCACACAAAGTGACTCTGGGTGGCATACAACAATTAAAAAAATAAATACATAAAAACAATTACACATAAACAAATGTAAAAACACACCAAAACAGGAGGGGATAAAATTAATAAGGGAGCCATCACAAAATCTCCCCGGTCCCCTGGGAGCCCCAGGCCTGATCACATAGCCAGGTCTTGAGGGACTTGTGGAATGTTAAGAGGGATGGAGCTAATCTCACTTCCGGGGGGAGAAGATTCCACAAGGCAGGGGCCACGGCAGAGAAGGTGTACACTTTGCCTTATTGCCTTATCTATTGCAATCCTCATCTCCCTCCCAAAAAATGTTGTATGAGGTTCCAGTCCACCCAAGAATGGCCTGTCCCATCTGTAGGGATATTAATATTACGTTGGCACTTCTCTGCTGTCTCTAGTTGTAGAGAGGAAAGCTAGCATAGATTTTGAGGCCGAGAGCACACAGTGTACTAGACATACATATAGAATGTGCATATATCAGTTCCAAACTGGAGTGCCGTATGCTAACATCATCCAAGGAGAGCAAGCGTACCTTCTCCGTATACCCCTCCAGTGCACCTCAGGGCTTAAAGACAACAGGTGGCTGTGATAGATGCTAAAAGAAAGATGGGATTTCTAGAGGCTAAATTGTCTACTGCCCACACAAAAAGATGGCATTTTATAGCAGAGTCCCAAAACCAACATCAGGGGAACATGATGCCACATTGTCAATGCCTGCCAACCCTGTCCAAAACATCTGGTTTTGGGTCCTATATGCAGGGACCCAAACTTTTTCACATCACAGAACCTGTTAGTTATTTTAATAAATATCCTGGAATACTTGATCCAGAGGCAGAGACCTAGTGACAGAAAATAAGCTGCACTTCAGTGAATCCCAGGCTTCTCTGAAATAAAGTTTGAAAAAAACTGCTGTAGTGGAATGATTGCAGGATTGAAAGGTTTTTTGCTGCCTGCTCCGCCTTAATATCTGATGTATATTGTGTTTTCTGGCTCTAAGGCAGTGTTGTCCAAACTTGGCCACTTTAAGATGAGTGGACTTCAATTCCCAGAATTCCCCAGCCAGCATGGTTGATGAGTGAAGTCCACTCATCTTAAAGTGGCCAAGTTTGGACAACACTGCTCTAAGGTCATAATAAAAATTAAGATGGAGGTCTGCCCTACCATGTAAGTCAGAAGGAGTCAGTTTGGATTGGCTTTGTGGTATTTTGTGGCCTTTTCCTTCTGGCCTAGCAAAACGAAGAGCAGAGATATTTGTTCTTATATATGTTATGATGGAACAAGTGCCTCAGAGGAGTAAGACAGTCAGGAACTTCATTTTTGTTCTCAGTTCCCCTACTAGTTGGTCAAAATCCCACTCATCTCTCACAATAAATAACTGTTCTTGAGGTCAGGCAGCACTTTCTGGTGATTCATCCAGTCCACTCTGAACAGTCCATTTCTAGCAAGGTAGCCCCTATAAAAACACACACAAAATTAAGAACTGGGTCTTGTTTTCCCTTCCTTTCCTTTTCTCTCTGCATCATCTTTTCTTCTTGCATTTTAGATTGTAAAGCTGAGAGCAGGGATTATCTTATTTTAATAATCTTCATGCTGTTCTTGGAATCTTTCAAGAGGAACAGTGGGATATCATTGCTTTAATGTGTAATTCAATATACTTTCTAATGTTTGGCCATTGGCTATCACAAAATTTAAAAATAGGAGAAATGAAATAATCTACATAACCAGATCTGAAAAAGGTTTACGCTCTCTGTGCAAAATTTAGCATATGCCTCAGTAAAGGTCATAACTATAAAGGAAAGAGTCAATTTTTGAGACACTGGGCCGCTTGGCACTTATTTGAAGTAAATGAAAAATATGTCTCTGCCCTGTCAGATATTACTAAAATATGCATATTAAAATACACACTTCCCAACAGTTCACAGATGAAAGGAAACAAACTTGCACGTCACCCATCTAGTTTATTCTTGCATCAAGGATCACTCATTTCCTCTGTAATAGCCAGCAATGCTGTAGGTGCAGGACTTTTTGAGAAAAACAAATCTGTGCATATTACCATTGAAATTATTCCCTACTCCTTTGTAATCCATCATATCCAGAAAGTCTCAAATCTAACAGTGCCATTAATGAAAATCCAGCCTGGAATAATTTCTGAAGCAGACATTGGGAAAGCTTCAAGTGTCATGACATCATTGCTGAAATGGTGCGAGTGCTATAATTTGTGTCATTTGTACAATGATGTCAGGTCACCAATGATGTCCTTGTGAGAAGTCCTTTTCTTATACAGACAGCCCCCTACTTATAAACAGATTATGTTCCAAGAGTCTGCTTGTAAATCCATTTTGTTCATAAGTCCAACCAAGTAAAAAGTAAAAAAAAGAGGAAGAAGCAGGAGGCAAGACGGTGGTGTGGGCAGAGGAGTCCTATCTTCTGCTGCCAATGCATCACCAGGTGAGTGAGGCAGGAGAGGCGGTGGTGGCTCCCTGGACTAAGGGACAAGCCAGTGGGGCATGGCATGCTCTGTTGGTGGGCAATGCAGGATACCTCTGCCCCCTCTCCCCTGTCCTCTGCCACCTCCTCCTGCCTCACCTGGCAATGGAGCACGCCATGTAAACTAACCCTTTCTGGGAACTCCAACTCCAATGCAAACCTCCAGGGCAAACAGAAGGCAGGAGAAGGTGGGAAATGGTTAGTTTGTAGTGCGCTGCAAACTAATCCTTTCCCACCTTCTCCCAACATCCAGGCCAACTTCCGGCTCTGACTTCTGGTTCTGACTTCTGGGTCCATCTTGTTCATATCAGTGAAAGTTCGCAACACGAACGTTCACAAGTAGGGGACTGTCTGTAATGCAATCCTGTACATGTCTACTCTAAAGGAAACTCCATTGAACTCAATGGATTCCTTAAAGTTCAGTTAAAGGATTGATACATCAGATTCAAGAAAACTTAATAGCATCTTTAAAATTCTGACTAATCATAATTAGTTGAGAAGGCAAAATTGACAGCTTTGCTTAGAGAAAAGACATTGACTAACTTTAATGCCAATTGGAAGCCCCTTTTGGACTTTTTGCAGGAGACAGAAAGAAATTAAATTATGATATATGGATCTGATGATTAGTTAAATTAATGTTATACAAATATGTATGTTAAGATAATGTTTTAGAGTAAGAGCTCATTACATGATTTATCTATATCTGCTGTATAAGAAGTCAGAAGTCATTCTTTCTGTAATTTTCCCTTTTTCCCTTTTCTTTACTTTCCATCACTTTGTGTTCTTTCTTTATTTCTAACTCTCTTGTTCTCCACTTCTCTCCTTGATTATTAGTTCTTGTTTGCTTTTATCTTTATGCTTTTTATAACTTAATAAAGTCCTTATAAAAATTATGACTAATCAGATTGCAATCGTACAATCTGCATGTAACACATTTTCAGACACATTTATAATCTGAATGTGAATCACTGACTGGGGGTGGGGCTGATAAAAAGAGAGTAATGTATTGGGTCTAGGAATCTCATCAGCTGCAACTTTTTGAAGTATATGATTCACATGCCTTAGAATTTATTCATATGGAATTATAAGTAGATGCATAAGCATTAGGCACTCCTCCCCATCTCCAGTCCTCTAAGAGAAATCCAATTTTTCACCTAACTAAGGATGAAGAATTTGGAATTTGGAATTTGAATAGCCAAGTTTGGTATGCTGGTATTTATACTAACAATTTTTAACGGCATCTTCAAACTCACCCAAACAAAAATTAGGTCAAAAATCAATGAAAAAGTCAACATTACTCGTTAAATAGGATGTTTAAAAAAGCATCTCCCCAAGTATTAAAGTACTGGCAGCAATAGTGCCAATAATAACTTCAATGTGATACTAGTAGTAGTAATTTTATGATTATGTGCATATAACTAAGGGCAGAACAAACAATATAAAACAACAATTGATACCTGTAATTACACCAGTTTCGAAATTTCAGAATAGTAAGGAGCTTCCTAGAACTAGAAGCTTTATGAAGTGTAATAATATTAACTTCTATCTATTCAAAGGGATAGGTAGGAATTTCTTTATGTAAGGTAAAGTAATGAATAAATAAATAGCTCCAATTCTCCACCAGTTATTCCAGAGTTTTCCTTTCTACCCACACAAGATAGAACTGCTTGCTTTCTTGTTTCTTTCTTTTTCTCTCTCTCTCTCTCTCTTATTTTCACATGGCTAAGACTCCTGGGGTGATATCAGGCAATAGGTATTTTTTACCCTAAAAATTTCCCTACGCAGCATATATACTCAGTCTGCTGCTTCTGAAGTTGGACTCACACATTGCATCAAGCTATAACATATTTGTTTGACTTAGTAAAATGCATTAACCCTGCTATTAAATGATTAGAAATTGTGACTTAGCAATGCATGAGGCTGCAGCATGAGTATTAAAAACAGAGAGCTAGTTAAACAAATGTATAGGTAAAGATTCCTTCACCTCCTGGGGATTATGGGGTTGTGTCCATGCTTGCTTGCATCAGTGCAGAAATTTTGCCATCGCCTTTTTCCAGGAAGGCTTGTTTTTTTCAAAAAGATTTGTCAATTTTCCCATCTAGCCTAGCCTTGAACAAATGCCCACTGCCTCTATACTGAATCCTTGGTAATCCTTGTACTGATAGTGTTCATTGATAATTTCAAGATCTGCCACCCCCTTATTTCCAAGCTTTAATAAATGCTCCACGGGCTCCCTCTCAAATCCAACGTAGCCCTTGATCTATCTCCAGTTCTCATGTCACAGGTCCGGGAACTATGAATCAAAATAGCATAAGAAAAGGTCACAAGCAATAGGTCTCATAACTTCTAGGCTGTAAAATTATAATCCACAGATAAAAATTCTCCTCACTTGCTTCATAAAACGATGCAATTTAGAAATGATTTCAGTCCTTGAATTCTAATGGGCAGATCAATTATATATATCTCGCTTATGTTTGCAACTAGGGGACATATAGGAACAGTGAAAGGAGCTGAATGCTTTATTTTGAGAAGAATTAATAATTTGAGTAGGACTAACAATTTATGCAGATCATCAGATAAATATGAGTTGCTGAAGAATTAAGATAGGATGAGTTGCTTTCAGTAAATTGTTCTTCCCTGGCAGCAACGTAGTGATATGTAAAGAGACAAAAGATGAAAAGGCCCTGGCAGGTGTTTGAGGTTGCCAGAAGTTGTTTATTCAGCTTTGCTGTCAAATTATTAAGGCAATGAACTTAAATTATCCATTTGTGGCAAACTTGAAATATTCATTTATAGCAACCAGCTACCTCTCCCCAATGCTGCAGTCAGCATCTTTTGAATTAATTTGCATTGCATGTCCTCTGGTGTTCAAAGTCAATTTTAGATCAGTGAGATATGACACACGCAGGTAATACATTTGTAAACTTCAAATTTCATTGGAGATTGTGGAGGATAAAGAGATTTACCTTTTCTACAAATAAATAAAATCACAGTCTCCGTCCTAATTGTACTTAAATGCACTGCTTTCTCTGTTTTCCTCTCTTTCACACATATATACACAAGCACCCTCCGTTAAAGTAATAGACTCATTGACTCAACATTCAGCGGGGCCATTCAGATCATTGGATGCCACCCCAAGTGTAGTTTGGTCCTCCACGTGGACCAAGCCATTAAAATGTGGCAGTTCACAACAGAAACCTGTATCGCTGCATATAGCAACTACAACAAATACCATCTATCAGATTGGATTGAATTCCCTGGAAAGAGCCACATGGATAGTTTGGAAGTTCCCCTGGACTGAAATCTGAGTGGAGAAGCTCAAGTAGTGGATGATGGCCAGCAATGTTTTTACCTGCTTAGGTTGCTACACTTGTAACCTTGGTGTAGAAGGTAAACTTTCCATCAGATATCCATGCAAATAATGATATAAATGCTGGAATAGTATAATGTTTTCTATATTGGCTTGCTTTTAAGAGACAGTTTGGAAACTTCAAAACATGCAAAATATTAGGAAGAATAGGTGTGCAGAATATGTAACACCTGCTGGGATTTTGCATTCATATTGAACTTCAAAGTCTTCTGCAGTTACTGAGGGACTTTGGTTCCATATATAGAACCTACAATGCTTACAGACCTGCTTATTGCAAAAGCTAGGTGAGTAGAAATGAGGGAGAGAATTTTCAGCAATGGCTAGACAATTGTGAAATGCTACATCAACTGGGGAGGCCTTTAGAAGGCCCCTGAAGATTCATCTGTCTTACACCGATTTTTCTTAGGATTTTATTGGATTTCTGGAATTTATGATGCGCTTTAGTTGCATTTATTTTCTGGACTTTAGAATTTTTACTGGGCTAGCTGTTTTGATGCTACTGTTAACTGTTATTAATTTTTCAGTTGTATGGCTTTTGAAATTTACAGGTGTATATTTGAGATGTCGGAAACTGCTGCCGGAGGGTTTTTAATCCTAAAAAGCAGCCTATTTATATTTTAAATAAAAAAGATGAGCTGTAAAATGTTCATGACAAAATCCAATGTCAGGGACACTACGATTCATTAGAATCAGAGACAGTAACTTTCAAAGTTGAGTTAGATATCAGAGGTAGTTCATTGTGTCTAAATATGACCTTTTCCCAGGCATATAAGAAAAGGATTGTGGGTCCATTTTTAATAGTAAAGGTAGCGCATGGGTGAGAGGGGAAGTAGATCTTCCCCTCTTGGCACAATATCTGCCTACACTTTGTTCTTTCAGGACCTCTTCTTCCCATGAGTGTAAACTCCAGAAAGATGCTCAGAAAGATGCTTGAAAACAGGAATTGATGAGTGATAAGTGGGAAGTGAGAGACCAAGACCGAAGGCTTTCTATACTCCCCAAATGAATGTCCTTTCTGCTATTAAAATCAGATCATCCAGCAATTGATCTGGTTGAGAAAGATTTATCTGTCATCTGTTTTGGCTTTAAAGTATTAAATGGGAAGTTAGCATGTTGCAATGCAAAGTGTCAGACTTGTTGTTGAGATTGTTGTCCTTGGCCTAGATAGGCCCATAGACATTCTTGGGGGAAAAAATAGTTATTTTGATTCAAGGTATGTACTCCTGTCCAGAAAAAAGATAGAGGTAGGTTGAGGTGAAAATTAGGTTCTGGGAGGTTCTGGGAAACCACCTAGGCTGTCCTCACCTAAATGGCTCTTTTGTGACTAGACATGGCCAGCTTGTTAATCACTCTATGCGTGTGCCCACAATAGGCTTCTAAAATTCCAAAATTTGCCTGCCTTTGGTCTTCTGCTTCATTTGAAACTTTCCTGCTGAGCAACTTCCATCCTCATAAATCAGTAACTGCAAATATACTTTAAAATTAGAGGGGATGAAGTGGTATCAGAGATGTCTTGTGTTTAACTCTTGTGGTGGGGAGGGTTATAGATCATATTGTCCATCTGCCTTGAACTGTGCTAGCAAGGGCAAGGTGGCTGAGTAGCTGCCGCAACCCATATCAAATCAACTTTAAAAAAAAAATTTGGAAGGGTTTTCCCAGGCAATCACTTTCAGATCCCTTTCAGATCTCTCCACTGGACTCACCCTCAGTAAGGAAACCCTTGGCTCATTTAGCCATTCAATGAAAAGCATTTTTAAACAACAACAACAACAACAACAGATCTATAAAAAACAAATACAGGTAGTCCTTGCTTGCCAACTGCCTCATGCAGTGACCGTTCAAAGTTATGATGGTGCTAAAAACCATCCCATTTGAGACCCCAGGGTTGGTTTGTTTTTTTGTTTTTTTGCTCCCCTTTTCTGTCTTCTGGGCCTTTTAAGGAGATGTTAAGGGTAAAATAATGAAGACATTCATTGCACCTCTTAAAGAGCCTTACATTTCTTAGGGTTTTCATCAGAAATGGTTTGCATACTGCATGAGTACTTCATATCTAGTCAATGCTGATAACATAATATCTATGTATTTACTGTCCTCACTCCACCTCCATATCCAGTGTGCTTGCGGAGGCCACCTCTCCTTGATCTCCACTTATTTCCCTTTCTGTTGAGCCTCCATGTCATACCAAAAAGCTCCCTGTCCCAGAAGATGCTGCAGAGAGATAAAGGAACAAGAAAGCTACATTAGGCAAGCAGATGCCCGCTCAAATCATGTTGGATACATTGCTTAAAAATGCCAATCATCTTGGGTTGCTTCCATTAATCAAAATACAACAAGGAGCTAGGCAGTGCTTAGCAAGCCTTTTAATTAGGAGTTCCTAATTGGGATTGTAATAGGGTCAGGTAGTCTTATAAATTCAATAAATGAAACGAAATTTAATTTAATAAGTGAAAAAGCAAGCTAGAAATGTTATAATTGACCAATTAAATAAAGTACAGGTTTACATATGACAATTCTTCTCTAAAAGTCAGCTCACTTCTCCATTCTGACATGGTGGTAGTTAACAAAAAATACCGGCCAATTGTTAAAGCTGAAATACATTGTTACGTTTACCATGGTGACCATTCTTATGGATATTTTGATAGAACTACAGCATGGGTTATGGCTGCAGATCAGCATTTTGTCAGCAGTCTTGAAATAACCATTAGAATGAGAATTGCACAGCTAAGAATCCTTCATGGAAAGAGAGATTAAGTTCCGGCAAAATGTGCCATTCTCCCAGATCACCCTAATCCAGCCATTTCAGAAGTCATCCAAAGGAGGGAGGGAGAGAGAAAGAGAGAATTACACACACACTTTCCTCCATTTCACCAAGCAAGGAGAGAAAATAATACATTTCCCTTCCTTGTTCTCTAACTAAGGAACTAGTTAGACTAAGGAACTAGTTAACTAAGAGCAGTTAATGGGTCCCACCTGTGCCAGTTGGCTGGAGGAGGGCCTTCTCTATTACGAGAATCAGGGCCTCCTTTCTATTAAACTGTGGGGTTTGCTCCTTTTTCCAGCTTGCTAGAAGACTAATATGATAATATTGGCAGGAAATCAACAATGAGTGAGAGAAAATAAATTCTAAGTACTACCAACTGGCCCAACAGAAGACATTTATCTAGTAAGCACTTTGAACAGAAGCCACTCTCACACCTGAGGATTTTGATCACAAGGACTCAACTAAACAATAGGGACTGGAATGCCTAGGCATTGGGGTTAGCTTGCTTTTTCATCGGCAGGTAAAATAACGGAGAGAAATATGTGCCCCTGTTGCTCCAATACCCTCTGGTGAATCCAAAGTAGTTGTGGTACTAAAATCATAATGGAGAAAAGCGGGAGCCAAATTTTCTATGGGGTCTGCCAAGAAAATCGTTCTTGTTACAGCATATAGAAATTAAACTATTTAAAGCAATTTTAAATTTAGATCAACTTTCTGTAAGGAGAGCCAAAACTGATATTATGTTCATAGCAGGGTGTCCCTTGCATAGCATCTGCTCAGTGTAATTCTTCCAGCCAATAGGCAGCCATTTAGTGAAGGGGCTTTTGGGGTGGGGTGGGGTGGGGTAGGGTGGGGGCTTCATTTGTAGCTTTGTTTCTTTGAGGCATTTGTACTATATACAAAGCATGTTTCTATACACATATGTGATTCAACCAAGTATAAATTTACCAGATGTCAGATAGAAATCTACTGAAGGAAGGAAACAAAGATGGCACTGTAGCCAACTACTACAAAGCGTATTTGAGAGAATCTAACTCTCCTTTACCTTCTAGCAGGAATTAACGTGAAATACTTGCTTACTAAGATACCAAAACTGCAAAAGGAGTATTTAATAACCTCTGTGTCAGAGTCATCTAAAAACGTTTTGCTGCTTGGGATGAAAAACAAGATGGCACCACCTTCTATTTCTTGCACGAGATGATGGAAGGCAGTTGATTTTTTCATCATTGCTGCTATGGAACAGCATCCTCTAAGCCAGTGTTTCTCAACCTTAGCAACTTTAAGATGTGTGGACTTCAACTCCCAGAATTCCCCAGGCAGCCATGCTGGCTGGGAAATTCTGGGAGTTGCAGTCCACACATCTTGAAGTTGCCAAGGTTAAGAAACACTGCTCTAAACTAGCTTAGAATCCAAAGCAGGATATGCATTTTCTCCTATTTTACTACTGCCCCCCAGAATCAGTAGTATTTTAACTAATAATAGAACTGGTCCTGTTCTCTGGTCTGGTGTTTTCAGAAATCTCAGGATAGCTTTGCTGATGAATTGTTGCATGCTTTTGCTTAGTTTCCTGTATTATCTAAAATAGAAGGGAAATACAACGCAGGTTATTAGAGGATGAAGAAAGAGGTGAGCTACCTGCTATAGAACTGTACTTAATTTTGTGTGTGTGGGAGCAAAGGCTGGGATGGATGGAGCAATGATGTGAAATGGTTGTAGTGATACTATATGTAGTTGAAGCTGGTGTTTTTCTTTCTGTGGTTTTTCGGTTGTTCTGTACAGCCTGTTTTAGCAGTTTTTGTTTTTCTCATCTCCAAATGATGAGAAACCAAGCCACAGATCAGCAGCGATCACATACTGAATTAAGGAAAAGACTTTGAGAGATGCAGATGAAAGAGGGTTGCATATACAGCTTGAAAGCTGCAAACTGGCCATATGCAAGGTCCTATTATAATGTGTATGATGATGGGAACCAGGAATACATAGAATCATATGTCTCAAACCAGTAAGCCTGCAATGTATGTGTATGTGCCAGGAGATCTTGTGATGCAATTCAGACTTCTTGAGATCCAAAACTTTTGTTTCCAGTGCTTTATGGGAGTTTATTCCAGTCATGTTCAGCAGCAATAAAGAACAGCTATTGTCAGGTTTAGCCCAGGAAACTCCAGGAGACAATACAGATTCAATCCAGCAAGGTTTATGGGCTTCACTCCCGTTACAGAATCTTCTCAGACTGAGAGCAATTCCCAGGGTCAGACTACAAACATCCTTAGCATTCCTCAGCGAGGGGCCAGTCTCATTCTCTTATCTCTTGTCCGCTCCTCTGGGGATGAGAGTCCATGTTTCACACCTCTGCTCCACACTCCCACAGCTATATTCTGAAAGCCCCACATGCTGTATGGTTTTCTATTACTCTTAATATAACACTTGCCCCCTATTGTCTACCAAGCAGGACCTTCAATTCAGGAGGGCACATGAACACTACAGGACTACAGGACTCATGGCTATGTTCTATCTCCAGGGTCAAAGTCAGCATGTCTCTGAGTACTTCTTAGTGGGTAGGAGAGAAAGCCTGTTGGATGGTGGGTCAGGAGAGGAGCTGATATAGATACAGACACACACACGGCCAGTATTTAAACAAATGAGGGATTTTATTCTGGACACTAAGATACTTATGCTAATAAAGTAGTGTGAGCTAATATTATATACAAGTTAAAATATAATTTACAAACTCTAGTATGTACAGAACAGTATATACAGACCTATAAGAAATAGCCTACTTAATTTTCTCCCTCTCAACTTTCTTTCCCTTACTTTCCACTTGTGCTTTATTTCAGCTTCTTCTTCCCCTCCTTATCTCAATACTGATCCTGGAATGTCTGTATCAGTTTTCTCCTGGCTGTCTTCCTGCCAGACAAAGCCTTTAACTCCTGAAGTTCCACTGCCCAGTATCTGAATCTCCTTAGACACAACACAGTCAGTTCTGGTCTTTCCGCATCTTCGCAGCCTCTCCAGCATTTTCCTCCCAGTCTTCCTCCTCATCTCAGGGCCAGAATCTCTGGACTTGGTAGGCTCCACTCCACATCTGCCAGGTCATATCCTCTCCAGTAGCATCTGCAATACAACCCCCCATCTTCTCTGCTCTTCCTGGCTCTTTTACGTGCCATGGAACAAGCACCTTCTAGCATTTCCCCCTTTCTCCCTGCGTGCTCATGGTCTTGTGCTGAGTCATCTGCCTTCTCTCAAAAATCCATGACCTTGGCAGAGACTCAACCACTTTCCTTCAGTCAGGCACTTCAAACTGTCACAAAGCCATCGTGGGAAACAAAATGCTAGACGATATGGGCCTTTAGCCTGACCCAACAGGACTTTCCTTAGAACTCTTTTCTCCTTAGCCATGGAAACTCGATGAGCATGGAAAGGTGATACACACAAGTGGCTTCCAGGTCCACTTCATTCCTTTATTTTAGGCAATTTACTGTTGAAAAAAGGCAGTTGAATTGCATTATGTATTTCCAAGCTTCCCCTTCTTTTCTTCTACTGAGAGCACTTCTCTACTGGGTGGATAGGCCTTGCTAGCACTCAAGCTTCAGTGTCTGGCAATGTGACTCAAACAGCTTTTAATTAATGCAGCCCAACTGTTTAACTGTGTTCTTAAAGAACCACCAAACACGTAGACAAAATCTAAACACAGAATTCCTTACAGGAACACATTTAAAAATATTTAGATGTGGGATAAATATTTGGTTCAAATATTGAACATCTAAGTACCAGTTGAACAGAAGCCTTATTAATAGACAAATAATTCCTTTTAGATTAGGATTAGATTCAATAGTAGAAAATCCCATGTCAATTGTCTAAAACAGGGTTCCTCAACCTTGGCGATTTGAAGATGTGTAGACTTCAACTCCCAGAATTCCCCAGCCAGCATGGTTGGTTGGGGGAATTCTGGGAGTTGAAGTCCACACATCTTCAAGTTGCCAAGGTTGAGGAACCCTGGTCTAAAAAATCTTTAAAAGTTACACAACTAGGATTGCTGTGACCCTAGGTCCATCAAATATTATGTAATAACTGAAGATGCTGCTGAAAGTTCAGCAGATATTTCTTTATAATGTTCTCTTGTAGAATAGTTCACATTCATCTCAGCAAAATCTTTTATAAAGAGATGTCTATAAAGGGCATGTGTGTGTGTGTGTGTATCTTCCACATCTTCATTTTGTTGTATGTCTTCTAAAGAAGGAGGCAATGGCAAGCCACTTCTGAAAAACCTTGCCAAGAAAACTGCAGGGACTTCTCCAGGCAGTCTCTGAGAATTGCACACAATTGAACGGATTAAAAAAAAAAGGGAGGAAGCAGGCATCTCATTGGTTTTTTTAATTCTTTGGTGCTGAGTGGCACATATACACAACACATATATTATTTTATTCTTTTGGCAGTTACTCCACAAGCATCTGTTGTGCAAGGCCAGAGCAGCATATAGCCAAACTTCAATGTGATAATAACTGAGTCATCTCATTTCCATTTCCTAAAACTTCAGGTCATTGTAGCAGCTTGAGGGCCAGATATCAGGGTAAGCCAGAGAAGAGAAAGGGGCACAGCAATTCCGGTCAGCTTAGCAAAAATCAAATGAAAAATGTAGTTGGCTTAACCTCCACAAAACCTCAGCCCCTCTTTCTGGAAAGCTTTCAAGTCTTCAAAACACTCATATATCCTAGGAGTCTTGAGATATCACAGTAGCTGTACAACCAACACCAAGGCTCGTATGGTTTTGTGGGACAGTTTGGAACATGAAAAATGGAATCATGGGCAAGGAGACATCTCCACTAACTTTCCTTTCTTACCTAATGAACACATGGTTTTATTATTCTTTTTAATCTTTAAAAGGATGAAGTGGATAAAAGAGAAATGTCAGGATGGCCACATGCTGCAAGAACACCAGTGCCCTTGCATAATTTCTTAGCACTCGATATGAAAATTAGAACTACCGATTGCAGTGAATATATATTTTAAACAGTAAGTGCAGGAAAGGTTATTATTGCTCTGACCGAAACACAATGTGAAGCAGGAGAAGGGGTTACAAAATTAATTAGAAAGCTTTGGCCATGGCACAGTCAGTCACTTACACTTATTCTACATGACGAGGAGCGTGCATTTGATGTGGCAGCAGATACAAGAGGGAGCAATCCCTTTTGCTGCATTAAAATTAATTTGGAATTGTCCTCCTTGCAAGAACATTATATGATTATCATAGATTGGAATGCACAAACTGGACTATGCTACCATGAGTGTTAATGAACTTCAGCATTGGCAGTCATAGGTAAAAGACCTGTACAGAGAGGGCGTTCCCTTCATCTCCAGTCTGAGTATCAAGAATCATGCATAATATATTAACAGAGGCTGCAGCTGCTAACAGCAGAGCAGCTTGTGAGAGATTTGAAATGTAATTTTTATTACCCAGGGAAGTGGCCTTTCATCAGCTCCCTAAAGGAAAAGCGAAAAAGAGGAGGCTTCTTTTTAGAAAGATATCATGGTAAATTAAAATTGTGTTTCCTTCCTATGCCTGATTCCTTTGGTGGAAGAGCAATACATACCAGCTTACCACATACAAACAAACAGAAAGGTTTCCAGGGATTTCGGTGCTTTTTGAAGTAGGAATCTGAGCACAGAATGTGGGCATTTAGACTGCAGACAAAATGTGTATAAAGTACTTTTCCACACCCAGATTCATTGGTATGTTGCTACAAAGCTGTAACTCCATTAAGACTGGTTCATTTCAACCTCTAATTTCTAAATTCTCTTTCGGGGGATTTATGCAAAGATAATATAGATTTTTCACTGTAGCTTTGGGAAAATAAATGTAAGGAATCAGCATATCAAGCTGTGGGATACAACAGGAAGAGCAAGAGGGAAAACAATTAATTCTTGCAGTGCAGGAAGCACCAAATCACAAGGAGTTCCTCTTATCATTGTTTTCTTCAGCTTAGTTGGTTTGTGTAAACACCTACCCTCTTCACTGAATTGAATGGAAAGGCCTTCCTCCACCAGGAATATCAACAATTGCTAGTGTATCAGGGCTTCAGGGCTTTTTACAAAGGGTAGTCAGAGAAATGTAGCAGATAAAGCATGTTCCAAACATAGCAATAAAGTACATGGAGAAGACTTTGTTAGACGCCTTAGATTCTGTCAACTTGTTTAGGTTTTTCTTGGAAGTTGTAGAAAATGGAAGGTAGGATTGCCTGACTCGGACTGGTCTCACAATTCCTTACAAAGATTTCTTCATGGCAAGAAGAATCTTCAAAAAGGGGATATGATTTTGATACAAAATTTCTGAGGAACTGTTTGATTTGGTGCAATACCAGAGGATATTTGGGGGACTAAATCTCAGCTGAAATTCTGAAAACAAAAATTGGCAATTAAGGGGATCTTTAAAAGACCAAATATTTGTATGGAATACATATTTTGAAAGGATTGTCAAAATGTTTTCACTAGCATCTGCCATGAAATCCTACAGAAATAAATCCCACAGAAATCCCTAACTCACTTGATAGAGTTGAATCAAGTCAACATATGTAATGTTATTGGACACTTTAAACTTGGAGGATAATTTATTTATATAAATCCAGTATTATTACTAAAAATAATATTTCAGAATCAATGCCATGTGAAAAAGGTAAGCAGAAGAGTATTATTACAATCTGCACTTGCAGCAGAACCATGGACAATAATAGGAATAGTTAAAAAAATAAGGTTTTAAATGGGCAAAGTCAAATTACGTAAAATTGCTATATATGTGTAGTTCTACTATTAATTAATTATAAAACCTTGTTTATGACTTCATTTGAAATTCTTAATTTAATTTGAATAACTTGCCAGTCAAAGTGCATGAGCATCCATTGATACCATGAGTTAATTAATTAAATGAGAAATAAATGTTCATGTTTACGAAAGCACCTCAGATATTTGTCTGCAAACATACAGGTGAAACTCAAAAAATTAGAATATCGTGCAAATGTTCATTTATGTCAGTATGGCAACTCAAAAGGTGAAACCAATATATGAGATAGACGCATTACATGCAAAGCGAGATATGTCAAGCCTTACTTTGGTATAATTGTGATGATTATGGCGTACAGCTTATGAAAACCCCAAATTCACAATCTCAGAAAATTAGAATAGTGTGAAAAGGTTCAATATTCTAGGCTCAAAATGTCCCCCTCTAATCAGCTAATGAATCCATAACACCTGCAAAGGGTTCCTGAGCCTTTAAAGGGTCTCTCAGGCTGGTTCAGTTGGAATCACAAGCATGGGAAAGACTGCTGAGCTGACAGTTGTGCAGAAAACCATCATTGACACCCTCCATAAGGAGGGAAAGCCCCAAAAGGGAATTGCAAAAGAAGTTGGATGTTCCCAAAGTGCTGTATCAAAGCACATCAATAGAAGGTTATGTGGAAGGGAAAAGTGTGGGAGAAAAAGGTGCACAAGCAGCAGGGATGACCGCAGCCTGGAGAGGATTGTCAGGAAAAGGCCATTCCAAAGTGTTGGGGACTTTCACAAGGAGTGGACTGAGGCTGGAGTTAGTGCATCAAGAGCCACCACACACAGACGGATCCTGGACATGGGCTTCAAATGTCGTATTCCTCTTGTCAAGCCGCTCCTGAACAACAAACAACGTCAGAAGCATCTTACCTGGGTACAGAAAAAAAGAACTGGTCTGTTGCCCAGTGGTCCAAAGTCCTCTTTTCTGAGGCGAGCAACTTTTGCATCTCATTTGGGAACCAAGGACCCAGAGTCTGGAGGAAGAATGGAGAGGCACACAATGCACGATGCTTGAAGTCCAGTGTGAAGTTTCCACAGTCTGTGTTGATCTGGGGACCCCTGTCATCTGCTGGTGTTGGTCCACTGTGCTTCATTAAGTCCAGGGTCAACGCAGCCATCTACCAGGAGATTTTGAGCACTTCATGCTTCCTTCCACAGACGAGCTTTATGGGGATGCTGACTTCATTTTCCAGCAGGACTTGGCACCTGCCCACACTGCCAAAAGTACCAAAACCTGGTTCAATGACCATGGGATTACCGTGCTTGATTGGCCAGCAAACTCGCCTGACCTGAACCCCATAGAGAATCTATGGGGCATTGCCAAGAGAAAGATGAGGGACATGAGACCGAACAATGCAGCGGAGCTGAAGGCCGCTATTGAAGCATCCTGGTCTTCCATAACACCTCAGCAGTGCCACAGGCTGATAGCATCCATGCCACACCGCATTGCAGCAGTCATTGCTGCAAAAGGGGCCCAAACCAAGTACTGAGTACATATGCACGCTTATACTTTGCAGAGGTCCGATATTGTTCGATTTCCAATCCTTGTGTTATTGATGTCATGTAATATTCTAATTTTCTGAGATTGTGAATTTGGGGTTTTCATAAGCTGTACGCCATAATCATCACAATTATACCAAAGTAAGGCTTGACATATCTCGCTTTGAATGTAATGTGTCTATCTCATATATTGGTTTCACCTTTTGAGTTGCCATACTGACATAAATGAACATTTGCACAATATTCTAATTTTTCGAGTTTCACCTGTACTTACCTGGCAGGGGCGATACCATGTTCATGAGGGTTAGGCAATAGGTGGAGGTTTCCCAGTGGAGAATCCCTCTTCCTGTTCTTTTCAAGGTTCTGCTGAAGATATGAGGAATGGACAAGTTGCTATTTATTACTTTGGGGGGGGGGGGGCTTCTCTTTAGCTACTTGACTGTTTTCCCTTCCAAAAAACATGGCAATATGAAGCTCGGAGCTGTCCACAGGCTGTGATCAAAAAAGCCAAGATGACAACTGTGATGATGCAATCAAAGTTCCACCTTATGAGCAACACAGGTCAAAAATAGACAGAGTTTCAGTCCCACCGTAATGGCTGCCATCTTGACCTTTTTTTAACCATACTCTGTGGACACCCCTGATAAGGCATGAGCACCCCAGCTAGGCTGCTTGGCCAACCATAGCCCTATTCTTAATTCTTCCCTGCTGAAACATGACGCAACTGCTGCTACTTGCTTACAACTACAAGAGTCCAAAAGAAGCGATGCCTCAACTTAGAAAGATAATAATAAGCTAGAAAAAATATTATTGCCCACGATGATATCATTACCTGCTCACTAAAAATGGGAATGAAATAGTCACCTCTATATGACAGTGTGTAAAGGAAAAAATAGGGCATTTGTAAGGAATATAGTACAAATGCTATCAAGAAACGTACAGAATTCTTATAGAAAACAACAAGGGGTGTTACAGCCAACCTTTTAATATGTTTCCATACAATATCCTCGTGCAAGACAGAATATTACTGCTTACCATTATTGCAACACACATTTTGGCTCTGTTTCAACATGCTGTGTGGCATTTGCTATGTATTTTAGCAGTTTCTACCTGCTAGGCAGGAAATAAAAGAAACAGGAACACTTGAGGGAATATCTAACCAGGTGGTAGGGTTTTTCAAGTCTGCAAATGCACTTATGGATTAGTCTACTCCGGAATGCAGGTTCTCAGGCTCTTTAAACACCTGGACAAATCAGGGTACCTTTATTCTGCCCTAATTCTGTTCCTGATTAACACACGAAAGACCTGGGCATTAGTATTAGGGAAATACATGTCGTTCTCATTTTTTGCCACTCAGCATCCCGGCCTGGGCTGGGACTGCCAGATCTTGGGACCAATGACTTGTACCCTTCCCCAAATGCTTGCGCTCTGGATAGAAAGCCAGGGAGAGGAAGTCTGCCAGGTTGCGATGGACTTTTCTCCTTCTTCTTTTGGTGGTATTATCTCCCAAAGCTGGACAAACTGGTGCAACTAAAGCACCCTCCCTTGAAGTATTAAAAGCAACTGCTGTAGAAAGGCTGGGGTGGCTGCTTTGAGGGCTTTCTCCAGTATGCAGATACTCTTTAAAGCAGCTATGCCAGCCCTTCCAGAGGACATGACTGCTTTAATGCTCTCAGGCATGGCATGCCCGGTGAAATGCCCCTTTCAGATGCTTTAGTATGATCTACTGCTCTTACAATATATCGATGCTCTTCTAGCTACAGTATCTCAACTGTTAGGATGACAGCATGTCTTCAGTCAGAACTGACTTTCAATATCTGCAGAATCATATCCCAGAGGCACTGCTATTTTACTGAATATAATTTGATCTGCATTGTCCTTATGCCTCAAGCCATTTAATATATTAAACAGAAAGTTTTAAAATGCCATCTTCAGGGAGATGAATTGAGAAAGATAGCACTGATAGTATCTATGGTCTTTAAACATGGTTTTACTGAGGATACTGGAGCTTTTCATATAAAATTTAAGATTTGAAAAATAATATTGAAAGTTGTACATTTTATGTAGTGCATTTCTGATTTTCTCCCTCTCTATAGCTCCATTAGAGACTGATTCTAATAGATGCTGAATTCAGTTGTTGGTTCTTACCTAAGATATGGTATTTATTTATTGTCCAATATAAGTTTGGCCGAAAACACAGAGAGAGTCTTTTAATGATTGCAATGTTCCATATTTCATTAAATCGTCTGCTCAGTCATATTTCTCATTTTGTGAAAGACAGATGATAAACTTCATTTCATGGACAATAACAACAAAACCCTGCAGAAATGCCACATTTAACTGAAAGTGGCCCTGAATTTTAGATGAAACCACCCCCACAAGGAAGATTAGACAGGGGAAAAAACCCTTATCCTTCTCAGAAGATCTAAGGTGACTCTCTCATTTTAAAGTTTAATTATTTGAGGGAAAAAAATCTAGTCCTTCTTTAAAGTAACTATAGTATGATAGAATAATTTCAAAAAATTGCCCATAACTGCAACCAGACCACCTTAATATGAGCAATACAGGTAGTAGAGAAATAGCATCTGTTTCTTCCTTATGGAACTATTGAATTAGATGGAATTATTTTATGGCCCAGTCACACATTTCAACCAATCCATGCAGAAGATTTAGGTATGCAATCCTAAGCAATGCAGGATTGGTTAGATATTCTGTCCTGCTTTCCTTCCAGACTCAGCAGCTGCCTCATTTCTATAGCAGGAACATCCATAGTGAAAAGAACTAAAAGCATAGAAGGGGAATTAGCAATAAACATGCATCCATACCAGTTAAATATAGGTAGTCCCCATTTAGCAACTGCCTCATTTAGTGACTGTTTGCAGTTACAGTGGTGATGAAAAAGTAACTTTATCACCAATCCTCGCATTTACAACCTTTGCACATCTGTAAAGCAAAGGAAAGCTGAAGTAAGATCATAAGTCCAGTCATGGTTTCACTTAGCAACCACTTCGCTTAACAACCCAGTTGCCGTTCCCAACCATGGTTGCTAAACAAGGACTACCTGTACAGTAACTGTATTTCAAGGAGGTAGCAAGGTAATATTGTGCCAAGGTCTAATAGATGTGAAAATAGCCATGCCAAGACTGTAGTGTAGTTTTGGCCACCCAAATATTCTGGAATACAACTTTCAGCACACCAACACTGGCATTGCCCTACTCACTGAGTATTATGTGAATTGTAATCTGGAGTATTCCAAGCTGAGAAAGGAAGAAAAGCCATATTAAGGCTATGTTAACTAGATTTAAAATTCTCTTTAATTCTGACTACTGTAATGCAAACTTAGAAAAGTGTTCAAATATGTACAGTAAAAGGGTGCCGTAGAGAAGATGATCAGGCGCTATTTTCATTGCCATAGAAACTAGGACCAGAAATAATGGTCTAGATTTCATTTCAATATAATGAAACACTTTCTGATCATAACAGCTGCACAAAAATAGAGCAGGCTACCTATGGAGATTGTGGCTTCTCCTTGTCTGGAGGTTTTAAGAACAAGCTGGACAGCCACCTCCCAAGGATGGTTTAATTGGTTTTCTTGCACATGTTCCCTTCAAACTCCATAATTATTTAATACAAATAATAATCTATATTATTTGGAGGGGCCCAAACAGAATTTTATTTTTTTAGACTTCTCATACATTTTAAACAGGTTTTGTAACTTTTGTAACGAAAGTTGTTTTATTTTTTTTTGCTTCAATGAATGGACAGAGGATTCTTTGATTTTATGGTCTGTAAATTTATCTTTGTGTTGGCCTGTTAAGTAGGGATGCTCAACTGAAAGAAACCAGGCAAAGTTGGTTTTGTACAGTCAGGATGCATTCTGGATGTGTATGCACGCTACATAAATAATACATTTTATTTATTAATAAATAAAAGCTTTTTGCATGATTTTGCTAAAGCAAGCAGTCTTTTTAAAACTGGCCTTTGATTTGGAAGTAAACAGTTCAATAGGGTTTGTTTGTGTGCGTGCCTGGAAGCTGTGGGGTCACAGAATACCAATTGCACCTGAGGCAAGAGCTCCAGTTTGTAGGTTGATTGATTGATTGATTGATTGATTGATTTTGTCCCCTGCCCATCTCCCCCCAATGGGGGACAAATTTCCAAGAGGTATCTCTGTGGCTTCTTTGAATCCTGAATAGGGAGATGTTAGTTCTAAACCAGCAGGGCTGTTGTTATATTTGCATTCAGTTCATCATAGATGGACTGTGATTATCAAATTCTGCCTCAGTCTAGGGCATATGTGGAAGTTAAGCAATGCCTACTCATCCATTTTTAACAGCTGTAGAAAAAGGTTAAGGCAAGGCAGAATGGTGGCCTTCAAATACTGCTGTTCCAGAAGGCAGGACTAAAACCGGTTTAACTAAACAAAGATCAGGAGGTGCTTTCTAATTTTAATAGCCTTCATTCCTGAAGGTGTTTAAGCAGAGACTAGACAGCCAATTGTCAGGGATGAATTAACCGCATGTGTATTAAACATCCTACACAAAGCAGACTGTTGGGTGCTTCCTACAGCATCCTATTTCATTTTAAAAACATGATACTTTTTACAGAGTTAAAAACTGCTCAATTTTCATTTACCGTATTTTTCCGACAACAAGACGCCCCCATGTACAAGACGACCCCCATTTTTCCAACCCCAAATTAAGAAATCAATATTTTAAAGATAGTGCAGAACACATTTTTATTTAGTAATTAGTTAACATTTACCTGCTACACTCGGTGGGAGGAGGTCCAAACCGTCTCTCTGCAGCTCTATTTCCAGGCTCTTTTGCATAATTGATTACATTCAAGCACGAGTGAAACTGCCGATAGCTTGTCTCTGCAGACAGACTTCCTCTAATTGGTTTGTTCAGCATCAGCTGACGTCAGTTACATAAGGCTCGTGATTGGAGGAAGTCTGTTTGGGAGACAAGCTATTTCACTCATGATTGGAGGCTAGCAATAGGAGGAAGCCTCTCTGCAGAAACAAAGTATGGGCAGTTTTGCAACCGCGCAATTCTCAGCTGATTTCCTTGAATAAGACACCCTTCAATTTTTAGGGTAAGGATTTTAGAAAAAAGTATCGTCTTATAGTCGGAAAAATACGGTATGTTTTTTTTCTTTCAACAAAGTGGTACCAATTTCCCTCCTCACCCTGGAAGGCTGGAGTCTAAATTAATCTAGCCCGAATTACTGATTTATGGAAAAATAGTCATGGTAGAGTCCTGCAGCCTTGGAAATTTCTAAAAGAAATGCAGAAATACAGAGGGGGTCAAAACAAAGACATCATCATTTACAGCCCTCATAGATTATTGGTACTGTGGCAGGGCAATTGCATCATCATCAATCAATCAATTGCAAAAGGCAGCTTTACTTGGAACAGCTTCCATCCTGTGGCTATACCTTTAATATTATTAAATGACAACTTTGGCCTATCCCAGGTCCTTGGGAAGGACTCGATAGGCAGATAAAAGTGCAAATCCAGTCTAAACATCTGGCTGACTGTACGACCAATAATAATAATAATAACAACTGGTCTAGTCTGGAAAAACTCTTCCTTCTCCGGGAGGAATTTCTGCCTGCCTCGCACCGCTCCATGGAAGCGCATGACCGTTGTCAGAAGAAAGATCAAGGCAAGCAGGGGGTAGTACCCAAATAAGTTGCACCCCCAGGCCGGCTGGCCGGCCTGCCTGGCATCATTCCCAAGAAAAAGTTGGTGAAGATTCTCAGTCATCCAGGTGGAATTATCTGGAGGCTGAGTCGTGGCAGCTGGACTTTTTTTTCCCTTTTGGTTCGAGGCGTTTCGCTGCTTGTCGGGGCAGCTTCTTCAGTTTAGAAAGTTGGTTGGGGGGACCCCCAAAATGTCTTCCAGGGTGGCCACGTTCCTCACTAGCATGACGGGCTCGCTGAAGAGACAATAGATGTCTACTAATAGGCTAGTGCAATAGGAGACTCACCTAATTACATCTCCTACTGTCCCTTCAACGAGCCATCATGTTAGTGAGGAACGCGGCCACCCTGGAAGACATTTTGGGGGTCCCCCCCAACCAACTTTCTAGACTGAAGAAGCTGCCCGGACAAGCAGCGAAACGCATCGAACCAAAAGGAAGAAAAAAGTCCAGCTGCCACGACTCAGCCTCGACATTCCCAAGGAACGTCACGGGCTTCCCGCGGAAGAATAAGGCCACCGCGCTAACAGCTAGGGCTGCGGTTCCCCGTCCAGCTAAGTCGGCGGGATTTCGTTCCTTCTTTCTTTCTTCTTTTTTTTTCAGCGGAGCCCCCCCCCCCCCCACCTCGGCTCGCGCGGTTGCACAACACACGAAGGCTCCGCGCGCCCCATCCCCGCCTCTTCCCCGCCTGGCCCCGCTCCGCCCCGCAGACGTCACTCGGCCCGCCAATGAGCGGGGGCCGGGCCTCTGGAGGGGCCGGGAGGGGGCGAGCCAATCCGCCGGGCGCTGCTTTCCGGGAGGGAGGCGGAGAGGAGGCTCCTCCCTCGCCCGGCCCGGCCCGGCGCGGCGCGGCCCGCCCCGTCCCGCCCCGTCTCCGGCTCGTCGCGGAGAAGGCAGAGTTCCGCGCGCGCGCGGCCGGGCAGGCGGGCAGCGCCGCTCGGGCTCCTTCCAGCTGCAGGTAAAGCCTGTCTGGCGCGAGGCGGGGGCTGGCGGGGCCGCTAGACGAGCGGGGCTGGCGGCGGCGGCGGCTCCCTCCGTGGGGGAGCGCCGCCGGGCTTCCCGGAGAGCTGCCTGCGGCGGAAAGGCTCTTCCGCGGCTCCCTCCGCCGGAGCCCCGCTCAGGACAAAAGGGAGCCTCGGCGGCTCGCGACAAAAGCGGGAAGGGCGCCCCTCGGGGCGGGGAGGGAGCGGCCCGGCCCTCCCCGCCACTCTCTCCTGGACTTCCTCGACTGCCTGCGCCGCTCCGCTCCGCTCCGCTCCGCTGCCCTGCCCCGCTCGCGCGCCTGCCTCCCGGCGGCTGCGGTCTCGCCGGGCTACCTGCGCCGCTGCCCGCGGGGACGCGGCCGGGCGCCCCTCACGCGCCAAGCAGAGAAGCCCGCGGAAACTTCGCGGCTGTCACTTCCGAGGGAGCCTGGCCGGCCGGCGGCTGCGGCGGACCTTCCTCGGCCTTTTGGCGAGGCTGCCGGCGGACAGGACTGTGCTGGGTCGCTTTCGTCCAGCGGACCTGCCGCGCCGCTCTTTGGGCGCCGCAAGGAGCGAAGCGCGCCCCTTCCTTGCTCGGGACCGCGGCTGGAAGGACGAGGCAGCCGCCGGGGCTCAGGTGTCCTGGTCACCCTGGCTTGGGATGGGTTCGGTAGCCTGCCAGAGCGGAAATTTCCGGCGGGCAGAAGGTGTAGAAAGGGTCCCCCCCCCCCCCCGCTTCCCAGCTTAGGGGGAGAAGGGGGCAGAACTTTTAAAAGAGTTTTTTGGGGTGCGTTTTCGGCCACGCACCAGAAAGTTTCGCGTGTGCCCGCGCCCCGCAGACGACTCCTGAAGAAAGACAGCAAGGTCGCCGGGCTGCGCGTGCTTGCTTGGGTGTAATCCCATGGAATGGCACAGGACTTTTGTCTCGGTAGGCGTGCATAGGATGGTGCTGGGGCATAGAAGTCCTCCTACTGAGTCTTTCTACTGAGGAGACCACAAGTATATAGGACTGCCCTGAATGCGGGGTTTTCCATCCCACTTGGGCATAACAGCACATCTCATTTGAATAAATTTACGATTTGTGTAGGTGTGAAAGGGAGGGAGGGATCCATTCTGGAGAGTTTCAGAACTTAGTTCCAAAGCTGTGTCTTCGCCTAGAAAAAGATGGCACTCTGCTAAGCGTTCTTCTCTTTGGGAACCTGCATATCCGTTGTAGTTACGCTGAAAATTCTTATCAGTCTCCTGCTTACCTTTTTTCCCCATTGATTCGTTTTTAGTGGTCCAGGAGGTTGACTTTAAAACAGAAGGGAATGGCAATATTAGCATAATGCCAAGAAGATATTAGCCGTCATCAGATGCCACTTCATATATTTTTGTAGGGACCAATATAGGGGATATTACTATAGTAACCATGGCTGGGTTGTAGACTAAACAAATTAATGTGCACCCCAAATCAGTTTATTTCCCATTTCCAGCAAGCACTTTGCTTGGGAGGCCTGGTACCATCTGTGGGTCAAATCTTAATTGGCGTTTTCTTTTTTGGTTTTGGTCTCCCAAGTTAGAAACATCATCATTAAGAAATCTTGTTATTTAGCACAGGGATTGCAAAGTTTTCTTTTAAAAAAAATCCTGGTAATATACAGCCACAGATCCTGAGCAGCGAAGTGAAATTGGAGATCTCTTGAGATCTGCATTCCAATATTTTAAATTTTGAAAGGTTGTTCTAGGTTCAATAAGCAAAGAAGTTCTGGGTATTAACTATAGTGGAAGATTTTGCCTTTTTCTTGTTTTCTTGCGGTGATAGGCCTGACAGTAAGGGAGATACATGAAGGAAGACAATTTTAAAATATATTTTGCAGTCAGGGTTCATTATAACCATCTCTTGTACTGGAAAAACATCGTCTTCAATCTGTAATATATACTTGTTTGCAAAAGCAACAGGTTAATGAGATACGGCACAGAGACATCCTCTTTTTTTAATAGCAATTTTATAAAAATTACACAGTGATAAAAAAAACTAATACAAAAAAAATAGAAGGTGAAGAAAATAGAAAAGAAATAAAAAATAAGAATATAGTAAAGAAAAAGAAAAGAAATATATAAAGAAATGACTTCTCCCTTCATCAGAAGTATAAACAGTTTTAGTAACTTATCACCTTCTCTTCAAATACATATGATCTCTTCTGCCCATATTCCATCTCTTGTCTATATAAACATATTGTCATTTCAGTCCTGATAAACAAAAGGGTTACCAGAGATAACATATCTATTTTAACCTTGATCAAATAAACCAACTTTATATTCCTTCCTTTTACTTTTAACAATCTTGATCTTTAATCCCCTCAAATAGTCCTAGAATTTGATTTCTTTTCATTTTTTTCTTTGTCTCTTTTCACAAAATTCTTCAAACTTTTAACAAGCCTCTTTTGTAAATCCAATATAGGAAAATTATCTAAGTCAGTCTCTTGGTTTGTTACTTGTATAACCCTTTTAATTATTAAGACATCAGCCAGTTTCTTTTGTATGCCCAGTATAGCATCTTTTTCCATATCATTCTTATAACCTGTTATTTTTAAATCCACTTTCAGATCAGTCTCAGTCTTGTCCAGTAAAACTTGTTCCATAACGTCTTTTAAACACAGTCTATCTATAGAGGTAGACACTCTTAAGATTAACTTCTGAGTCCATTGTTCAAAAAATACCCTTCAGTATGTCCAATGTTAAAATATTTTGCTCCATTCTATATTAGTAGGTCAAATTTAAGTGTTCTTCTCCTTTAATTGTAATATTTACTTTCTTCTAGTTCCCTCAGTGTCTAACCTTCAAAGTCCCATCCTATCATTTTTTTATTAAAGAATTCAAAACAAAAGCATTTTCCCATAGGAAGGATTCTTATAATTAATTCCAAAATGTTATTTTGAATCTATCTGGACCATTAGTCCATTTATAACCTTCCAAAATCAAAATTCTAATCACTCATTGATATTTATTCCCCCTCCCAATTTTTTTTTTTTTTTAATCCTTAAACTTGTATTTCAAATTTTTGCTAAGGATTGAAGGAAACTCACCCGGTGTTTTCAGACTTGTTGATCCAGAGGTTCCTAATAGCTGAAAAGCAGTTAACAAGCAATTTCTGAAAGTGATTAGAAAAGGAAGTATGCAAACCCAGTGTCCTTTTGAAGGCGCCAACTGTGGTTTGAGCAAGATGGCTATTCCCTCATCTCCCAGAGCTCTAAACCGCAGGAGACCACCAAGGAGCAACTGTCTAGAGCACTTGTGGGCAATCTCAAGTCCTCTCCTTGTCTGGAGAGGAATTATTGAAGAGATAGTCTATTTGCCGGCTCTTGATTCCACTGTGGTTGTCGTCTCTGCTTTTAGCAGAGCCATCTTCAGTTCACCATTTCTTCCCCAGCAGTCCAGCACAGAGACATTGTCTTGGATAGTAGCTACAGTGTACAGAATAAACCATTTTCCATTGTTCTTTATAATTTATTAGACTATTCTTGTTATAATTTTTTTTTGGTGCCTTCAAGTCAGTGTTGACTCCTAGTGATTCCCTGGACTAGTCCCTGCAGGTTTTTTTGGCAAGATTTCAGAAGTGGTTTGCCCTTGCCTCCTCCTTCCTAGGGCTGAGAGAGAGTGACTGGCCCAAGGTTACAAGCTGGCTTTTGTGCCTAATGCGTGGCTAGAACTCACAGTCTCCCGGTTTCTAGCCTGATGCCTTAACCACTACACCAGACTGGCTCTATTGTTATATCTAGGAGCGTACAAAACATTTCCTATTTGAAACAGATTACTCTGAGTTGTTTTAAGCTAAGAATACTTTTGGTATGGTGAGAATAGTATTGCAAATGCATAACTGAACATTCTGGGCTTGAAACTTGCACATTATTGATGGCTATGTAAGGCAGCCTTTTCAGTCTGGTGCTTAGTCCTTACACATTTTCAGCGTACCAGGTTGCAGACAACTGCCAAAGCCTATTATATATTGCTGATGAAACTACAGCTTCTTGAATGAGTCTGTACATCCTTTGGTTATATGATCTCTGAGCTTGTACAAACACACAACATCTGCATAAGGCATAATTCTTGGAATACAGCAGTCCAACCAATGGGCAAAAATAAACTGTACATGGAAACTTTAGTCAGCTGCTGCAATCTTCTTATCCATCTCTGGTGCAGAAGTCCATGTGGTTAATATTTCCTGCATAGAAGAGATCTGATCTGCAACAGGTGACTATGTTATGGCCAACAAATGCACAACCAAAAAATGCCCCAAGCTGAAAAGTATATGGAAGTAACTTGGATATAATTTAATTTTATTTTGCTCTTCTAAATTATTAAGCATGTGTAAAGTTACACCCACCCATCACTGTCCTAAATGTCTTCTGAAATTATTCTGAAATAAATGGATTCCTTCTTCCTTGAAGATCTGGTGTTTAGGCTATGGTATGCAGCAGTTGCATCATATCTGGCAGAGGCTGGAATTCTAATTCTGTGCTGCTATGTTAAATCTACAAAAAGGATATTTTTCTTTGTGGGCTTCTTTAATCTTCATAATGCTTATTGGATGGGTGATGTGAAAGCAGAATCCTGGGAAACAATTTTGTTTTCCATAGTTCCAGCATACTATGTACTGTAGTGGCCTTTTGTTGCCAGAAATAAAGTATTCTCTGATAGTGGTGAAAAAGGAGAAAGGACAGTGAGGAAGATTCCATTTTGAAATACCCAGATGAAGACCCAGAGACCCAAAGGCTCCAAATCAAGATAAATTTCTGCCATTCGTGAATTTGCACCATTTGGGGCTTAGCTTGAAAGAGATCTTCAAAGTTCCTCAAAGCTGCATTGAAAATCTGGGTTAGCAGAATTTGCTGCTACCTTTGTTGTCCATGCTAATGGCTGGACAGTAGAACTGTCATCCTTGAGATTTTTGCATTGCCAAGATCCCCAGTTCTTTCCATCTTGATAGTAGCCCTCCTACAAAAGCAGGAATTTTATTTTGCATCATTCTGTGTGGAAAGTCACTGTTAGCTAATTGGGTTAAGTTTGGAAGGGAAATTGAGAACATGGCCAAGAAAGAAGCATATGTTAGGAGGGTGACAGATTTACTTAGAACTTTGCTTGGAGGGAGACAAACTGTAGATATTAACGGAATAAAGATTGAGAGATGCAAATTAATCTCAGGAGCACCGTTTGGGGCCTAGCTTGAAAGAGATCTTCAGGGTTCCTCAAAGCTGCATTGAAAATCTGGGATGCTAGAAGTTTTGAAGAACCAGCTTGTTTTTCCATGAATATGTTCGCCATGACAGAATTCTAGTAAAAATGAATTACAGTCCAGATATCTAAAAAGACTTTTAAAAGTAACAGTTCAAAGGGATTTACTCTTAGTTAAGGTCATGTAGAATTATAGCCTAACTTAATTCAATATCATAACAATAACTTACATTCTGGTTAATAAAATCTGCTTGTATCTTGGCATAACACTCTTGAAACAATGACAATACTACTTGTATAAAGAAATGTAGATAACTTTGATCAGGGAATATATAAGCTATTAATGGAGGAAAAACAACAACTCCGGAAAGTGGAAAATTTGAGAAAGAAACTCAAATCCTCCTTGATTCTGTTTGGTGTTTGGTAGAGCAGAGAGAAACTGACAGGCTTTCAAGATTCTGTTCCTATGCCCTACAACAATAAAGTAGTATTCCTGTAATCCTTGCAATGTTTGTCCTGATCTGACCTATATTGAAGGGCTGACAACTTGTTATCCTGAAGTCTTTAAATGATACGGTCTTCTTCTAGTTCACTTTGACTCTTGGTGACTTCATAGACCCATCCACGTAATAGAGAGGTGATTTGCCACTAAGAAATTCTGGAATTTTTTTCCCCAACTTCCCACTTTGTCCTACAGCCCCAGAGGCCTATTCAAGTACCAACTAGGCCAAATCTAACCAGACCAACTTCCAGGCCCCAGCAAGATCAGCCAGGGGTCAAGGCCATCCTCTTTACTCTCTACAGTGGGTAAGCAACTTATGGCTCTTCAGATGTTGATAGTAGCCAGCATAATTCAATGACAAAAAAGTCTGGGAGTTCTAGTTTAGAAATATTTGAAGGGCCACAGGATTCCCATTTTGGTTTTAAGAACTCGGCAAGATCATGTTTGGATGCTTTTCAGTAAGGTTTCAGACTGCTTATAGTGCCAAAATAGCACTGCTTGTGCTTGTGGGTTACCTTTGGAGGGCTTGAGATGGGAGTGTACATCCAAACTTGCCTTCCTAGTTCTCAGCAGCTTTTGATACCATTAACCATAGTAATCTTCTGGACCGGCTTCAGGGGTTGGGAGTGGGCATCACTGTTTTGTAGTGGTTCTCCTCCTCCAATGTTGATAGGGGAGAAGAGGCCCAGCCCTAGACCCCTCTTACGTAGGGTGCATCTACTCATTCACCACTCTCCCCACTTCTGTTTAATATCTACATGAAACTTCTAGGTGAAGTTATCAGTCAGCACAGGGTGAAATATGAATATGTTGATGACATTCAACCATATATTTCCACTCCTGGCCACACAAGTGATGCTGTTGTAGTTCTTACTTACAGCCTGGAGGCTGTAAGGGCATAGATGGGGACAATAGGCTGCAACTTAACCCTGGGAAGACCAACCGGCCCTGGGGTTTGAGGCCCCCAGATCTACGATTTTTCATCTTTAGCTGTTGATGGGGTTGCTCTCCCCAGACAGAGTTGATGTGCAATCTGGGGGTCCTCTTGGACTCACTGCTCCTACTCAAAGAGCAGGTGGCAGCCATGGCCAAGGTAGCTACTGCAAGGAATCATCTTGATCACCAGTTGCACCCATTCCTGGACTGGGAGGCTCTGCTCACTGTCTCTCCTGCTTAAGTCACTTCCCAACTGGATTACTGCAATATACTGTTCGTGGGGCTGGCCTTCATGGCCACTTGGAGGCTCCAAATGGTCCAAAATGCAGTGGTGTGCACAGTTGTGGCAACCCCAAAGTTTGCCCATGCAACACCAGTGCTGTGCGAGCTGCATTGGTTTCCAGTATGGAATTCAAGATGGTGGTTATTACCTTTAAAGCCCTTCATGGCACAGGGCCAGGTTACTTGCAGGACCACCTATCTCTGAGGGTTTCTGCTCCATCAGATCTAACAAGATGGGCCTGCCCCAGATCCCCTGAATCAAGCATCCCTTCTCTGTTGCAGCACCTTCCCTATGAACAGCCTCCCTGCTGAGAGTTGGAGGGCCCTGAACCTGTAGGGCTTCTGCAGGACCATTAAGACCTGGCTTTTTTTCAGATGTTAGGGACAGGACGTTAGGGGAGCCAAATATATGCATCTCTGTGAATTTGTTATATGGTGTTTTAGCTTTTTTCCCCTTTGTATTGGAATTATTTTAACTTTGGTTGGGGGGGCAGGGCGTACTGTATTTTATTGTATTTTTTGTAAATTGGTCATTAGCCGCTCAGAGTTATGTATTTAAGATGGGAAGCTGTATACATTTTCTAAATAAATAAGTAAATAATTTAGGTTCACAGAAAATAGAGTTTGAGTTCCAGAATTCTAAAGTATTGGGTGCAGACATTTGCCAAGTAGTCCTTTAACAACAGAGTACTTGTAATTTACTCAGGCTGTTGCTTATTATGACTTTTGTGAGTATTAAAGCCATTTAAACCACACATTTATACCCAGCTGAAAAGCATTTTTATAATGTTGGAAAGTTTTTATTTTGTTTTCTCCACGTATAACCCCCCTCTCCCCCAACTACCAGTGCGTTACAAATGATGTAGCATCCATGTGTGTTGGCAGGTGGACCATTAAATATTTTTATAGGCTGGTAAATAGTTGTAGAAAGTTGTTTGTAAAGCTGGGTTGGTTCTTTATGCATATATATTGTATTGTTTTAGATTCACAACCAGCATAATGTTGGTACTCCAAATTCTTGACCAGAAGTGTGCAGAATGGCGCAGGGGGAAGTTAACCTGGACCATGACATACCATTCCTGATCCTTCCTCCATATTGGGCCAAAGCCATTGTGGGATTTCTTTCGATTATCTGCTTTGTGAACAGCTACGATGGAGATTTTGTCTTTGATGACTCTGAAGCTATAATCAACAATAAGGTTGGTGATTTATTGTTGTAAATAGAATTGAAAAGAATTACTTTCTTCCAGCAATAAGGCAGAGCAGGTTTTATTTGTGCTTCAGATAATTGGTTACATTAATCAGATGAAAACCTTTTAAATAGATTTAGTATACACCTCTGATTAATCAGAAAGCACACTTAGAGGTAATGTTACTTATTTGGAATGTAAATTTGAAAAAATACAAAAGAAAATGCCTTAAATAAGTTAAAACTGTGTATTTTTCTATTGCACCAGCAGTCTCAAAACATTATTTGGAGAACTGAAGTTGTTTTGTCATTTAGGAAGACAAACATAACAAATACTATATTTGTGCTATACTTTCAGAATCACAGCTGCTGCAAAACAGGGTTATTTTTGCATGAAATCATTAGGAAGAAAAAGAAGTATGATGCAAATATACGTTGTTAAACACATTGAGATTCAGGTTTTGTAATAGATTATATATACACCATATTTCTTTTTCTGATTTCCTGGTTTTGGTGTGTGTATTTGTATCCATTAAATCATTTGCCTGAACTCTAATTTGTAGGTCTACAACTGTTTTACAAATAATGGAAAGATGTGCATGGTATAAGGATAATATATACATAAAAGGACTGGGAGTGGTGCTTTTGTATCTGTCCTTCTATCTCTGGTTATTCCATAATGGTGAAAATGCATTTTTAGTGCACTATGTCAGATAGTCTTAAAGTTGAGCTTGGAGTATGACTTCAAGCAGTTTGCTTAATCTTCCACCACAACTTAATTTTGAAAGCTAGAAATAAATGAAAAGCATAATCTTAACCTTATCATGCATTTGAAATAACTAAAAGGAAAAAAAAGCACAGTATGTATTGCATTGCCTTTTAGAAGAGAAGTGATTTAAATAATTTATTTCAGGGATTAGTTTTAGAGTGGACACATTCTGAGGTCCATGTTTTTGCAAGTTATCTGTTGTCAATTCCTGAGCTCCCTGCTTTACAGCTGCTACCAGGGTCATCTTTGGGGGAGGAGTCAAAAAAGTCAAGATCACCATGATCACCACATGATCAAAACCTTGCCCCCTTTTTATGTGCATTGGCGCTTCAGTTTCAAAGTCACAGTGGTCATCTTCTCACACACAGATGCCTCTGGCTGCTGCTCCTCATAGTCACGACTTGTTTGTCTGCCTCTTGGAGCATGCAGGCAGTTTTAAGAGTGAAGCAACAAACTTCCTTCTTTAATGTGCCCTAAGAGGGGTTGGATGAGCAGACATGGTGAGTCTTGGGTGGATCCACCGTCAGAGAGTGACTTATTTTACTGTGATATCAAATATTTTGGAAGGGATTATTTGATTTAACCATCCAAGTATTCTGGAAAGGTATCTGGTTGAGTGAAATCAGTTCACCTCTAAGTTCCCTCTCTGACTACTGTTCCCCCCCAAATTTGGAGCTGGCACTGATTTCATTTAACCAGCATACCCTTCCAAAGTCACTTTGGGGCTTAAGAACTTAAGAAAAACCCTGCTCAGTCTGATGAGGTACATGTAGCTACAGGTAATTAGTCCTTGTTTAACTGTGCTAATTGGTACTGGAAACATCACTAAGCAACATGGTCGTAAGTCAAAAAACTACATAACCACGCCGTTTAGCGACAGCAGTTCTGGCAGTCCCAGCTGCCATCATTAAGCAAGGACCACGCGGGTCATTAAGCAAAGACCTCATGTGACCGTGAGTTCTGACTTCCTGCCGGCCTCTCTATTGATTTTGCTTGTGGGAAGCCAGCAGGGAAGGTCACAAATCGCAATCACAAGACCATGGGATGCTGTGACAGCCATAAGCATGAGGTCCAGTCATAACTACCGACTCATTCAGCACTGTCATTAAGTTTGAATGGTCACTGAATGAGTGGTCATTAAACGAGGACCACATATATAGCATCCTTTCTTTGAGGAGCCAGAAACAGCACCTTCCCTACTTGCACCCCTGAAAGTTGTCTCGGCCATCCTGATTCCTCCAGCAACAATTAGCCCTTGCTCTTTATCTTCGCCAGCAGCCAATGTTTATCCCCACAGGGCGATCTGCGCATTGTGATGCAGTCTGTCACTGAATTCCATGGAGTTCAAACAGTGTTCCAGATGCTTTCTAGCTCATATAAACATCTCTCTGTTTTGTCTTGTTTTAAAACATAGAGCAATGATTTATCTTTTGTGTGTGTAGGAAGGCAAACACTTGATCAAATAAAGCATTTGAGGCAGAGTGCCTCTCTCTGAACATGTGTTAATTAGAACGATGTGTCTTTTGCCAAATGTTACAGCCTGCAACGCAAAGACTGCTGTTGAAAATCAAGTGTGGAGATTCTGATCCAACAGAATCATATGCACATAATTTTTCTAATGAATGTGTGCTAAGTCAAGCTGAAAGGAAAACAGGAATGTTTTTTCATGGTAGATTCCCTGTATTAAGAGCACAGCTTTAAACGGAGGCATTCCCAGTATTCTTGGCCTCCTGTGAATGCTCTTGTGACTTGTTTGTTTTTCGTTAAGTCAGATTCACACAACTGCTTCTAAAGCATATGTTCTAAGTGTTCTGATGAGATATAAAAATTGTCAGCCGAGATTGAATGCCAAGGTGATGTGGCTGTCAGATCTCCTGCTCCACCATCATCTGTATGCCAATTTCCACTGTGGCTGTAAGCATTTCTATCACCTCGCATCACAAAGAAGCGCGGCGCACCAAATTTCAGGGAAGCAGAAGCCACATGTGGCTAAACTGGGAGCCAGCTGCTGTTGCAGATGGAGGTCGTGGCTTTTTTGGCACGGCAGAACCCAGACCTGTTCAGAATAAGGTTAAAATCAGTTGGACTTCATAGTCAGGACTGTGAGCCAGATTCATACTGTGAAGGGGGAGCAGAGGTGTCTGCAGCGGGAGTCAAAAAAGTCAAGATGGCAGCCACCACCATGTGATCAAAGTCGCCACCCTTTTTTTACATACATAGCAATGCATATTTTAAAAGGGCAAGGCTTCAGTCACAGTGTTGTGATTGCCTTATTGAGTTTTTTGTCCCCACCCCTGCCGATACCCCCAGGGGAGGGTGTTTATATAGGAAAATGTATGCATATTGCACAACTTTTTTATAAGGCTCAGACTGACTGCACGTGACAGAAAAGCCTTGCCTGTCGGATTGGACAAAGCTATACAGTAGTAAATGAGTTGCAATACATTATATATGTCACAAAAAGCTTTATACCAGTGTTTTTCAACCTTGGCAACTTTAAGATGTATGGACTTCAACTCCCAGAATTGTCAGCCAGCAATTCAGTTGCCAGCAGTTGAAGTCCACACATCTTAAAGTTGCCAAGGTTGAAAAACACTGTCTTATACTGACTAGAAAGGCATGTTTTCCAGGTTAAGGAATTCTGTGCTATCTTTTAAAGACTATACTTGTTTTTTTGCTATTATTTATAAGAAGAATATATATTGATTAATATCCATGTGTAAAAGGTAGAAGTCTTTTTTTCCAGGTAAAGGAGCCATAATCAGTGCAGCATTCCCCCACCTGCCATCCTGCAGATGAACTGGACTACAACTCAAGTTTCCACTGATAAATAGATACATTTTTCTGATGCTCTAGCACCAAAGAGTATTTCTACTTCCCGTGCCTGGAAATAGCGTTACTCCAGAACTCTGTCTGTGTGTATCCATATATGAAGGGAGAACAGGACATCTTGTACCATTGGCCCTCAAGTTCTCTGTAAAGACCAACATTTTATCACATTGGAGACAATTCAAGATTGCAATAAGAAACTGGTTGGCATCAAATGTTAATAGAGAACAGGACAGGATAATTTTTAAAAATAAAAATACACTGCAGATCAAGATAGGCATAAGGAATAGTTATTTCAGCAGGGTTGGCCCCAGGCCTGTCCAATATCTGCATTGCAGAAGCCTCATGTAACAAAGCTGGAAAAGAACTTTTGTAAAGGCTTTAAGATCCACTCCCAGTCAGAGAGAGCCATGCTGGTCTAGAATGATTGATGTGGTATAAGACCACATTGCCAGATCAGATATGTAGTTCTACAGTCAATTAGATGAGCATAGTCCTCTCTCCCAAACTCTGTGGATAGGACTCCTGACAGGAAATCCATAAGAACTGACCCTCTTGACATCAACTCCTTGGTTGGAGAAAGCTTTGCAGCAGTAAATCAGTAGCAGGACTGCTGTCGTTTTTATTGGCACAAGCCCATCCTTACATGCTTCGGGATGTACAAGCCTTGGCAAAGTGAGATCTTTTATAGTGGGTTGTTTAAGAAACTCCAGCAACCAATCTAAGCCCTGTAATGTGAGGCTTGGGTTGCACTACCGTGCACACTAGATGGAGGGAAACCACTGAAAATGGAATTCCACTGTAAACACTCTGAAATTGTTGGCCAATGTCAAATGGTTTTATTTAGCTTCAGCCTGTTCATCCTCATCTTGAAAATACTTTCAAGTAAATGCATCTAGAATAAGGGTTGCGAGAGAAAGGACACCTAACTGAACTATTGTACTTCATTATCTGTGCAGGTTTCATTATTGTCCCCCTAGATCGTATTCAAGATTCAGCCAATGTATCAAGAGCACAGGCCCTGTACAAGCTCATGACACATTTCTCTCAGGCGCCAAACAAAAAAGTATTGCGTACTTCAGGACAGTGCTCTGTGATTTCTGATGAAAGTATGGCATGGACAGTTGCATGTACTATAAAATGCTATATTTTTAAGTCTCCCCTCCCTCCCCTCTCCCAGATTGACAGATTCTCTTCTGGCCCAGTGCCAAACATTGCAAAATGCCCATGTTTGAAGTCCTGTCCTCTGTACTAACCTCTTGTTACCAGCTTAGTGTCCACCTAAAGGACAGGGACCACAGTTTTAAGCACACATACTGGAGAGGGGTCTCTCTGTGGATATTACTCTAAAGCAGTGTTTCTCAACCTTGGCAACTTGAAGGTGGGTGGACTTCAACTCCCAAAATCCTCCAGCCAGCATGTTGGCTGGGGGATTCTGAGAGTTGAAGTCCACCCACTTTCAAGTTGCCAAGGTTGAGAAACACTGCTCTGAAGAATCCATCTGTTGAAGTGGGTTTCAGATCTTGAAAGCAGACATCACAATGGATGTGGTTCATCTCTAAAGCATTACAAGACTGTTGTTTGGCTATCTGTCAAATCAACTCCTAGAAAGATTGAATCTGCCCTGATGTAGGCACTCTATATAAAAGTGAAATCTGATGATACAGTGGATTAGACTGTGTTTCTGATAGAACTCTACTGCTGGCTTTTTGTTTTGTTTTTTAAACTGAGTGAAGTATTCTTACAGAGGTGGTCATTGTCTTATTCATCCAAGCCAAATCCTTCCCCTATTTAAAGTAACAAGAGTTTCAGTGCAAACTGCGCCGATGCCAGAATTTAATTTCAAACTATTTCTGAACTTTTGGTTTGCTTTGCCTTATTTTTATATTTACTGAAAATGAAGAAAAAAGCCCATGGATATAAGCTGTAGAATAAATTATTCCTGGGTTGTAATACTTCGGGCAGCACGCATGAATAATTTCTTATTGTTTGCATTCTGCCTTATGGATGTAATGAGACTGCCTGCTGGGTTTTGTAATAGCCAAATTTTCTATTAGTGCAGAACAAATACATTAATATGCTCCTGCTACCTCTGAAGTATTTAATATGGAGAAGGAATCCTGAAAACTATAGTTCTGTGTGCTCTACCTCTCAACAAAACACATTGATTAAAGTGTGACTTTCTTCTGAGTAAACATGTCCAGGATCAAGCTGTACAATTATTAAGACTTGGGTTTTGAACTATAGGATCCAAACAAGTTGATTTATTTCATCATTCTCCCAATTGCTAACTATAGATATTACAGGCATTCCTTGGGAACTCTTTCAGAGTGCCTCCAAAAGATGACAGGTAATTATCATTTTTAACATTACAGGAGAAGAAAATAATTAAATACATAGGGAATAATCACAGAGATTTTATTTAATAATTTAATTGTAATTATTAAATTAAATCCAACATAGTTCTTTATCTTGGCCTTCCTGCTATGGCAGGGGTTCCCAACCTGGGGTGCCCACACCCCCAGGGCATGCGAGATGGAATTTTAGGGGGTGCGACAATTTTATGCACTGAGTGAAAAGTTTCTTTTTAAAGTTCAGTTTGTTCACCTGCATTAGAAATTACACTTCTTCATCTTCAAATGTGATATTACTTTTGTAGGGGGTGCGAACATTAATCAAACATTTCCTAGGGGTGTGGGGCATAGAAAAGGTTGGGAACCACTGTACTATGGGGTATCTGCTGGAGGGCAGGGGGAGTATCAAAAAAAGTCAATATGATGGCCATAATGGAAGCCCTACCCAGCACTGTTCTTTCTTGGGCTGGTTTCATATCAGCCCAGTGGTAGATAGGAGCTTGGATCCTCTCAAGTTTGCTTGTGCCAATGTCTACAGGATACATATTGATCATGGAAAATGATTAGTTTAGCTCTGTACAGTTTTTCAATACCTAACATGGCATTGTGGTAACATGAACCAGACTGGGAGGGAGAATTATTTGCCCAGGGCCATTCAGTGAAATTCATAGCCAAGTGAATATCTGAATCAGTTGTAAGCAACCAGAGGCCCTGCAGATGTTTGGAATTCCAACTCTCACAGTTTATTGCTATTGGCCATAAAGGGTGAGACTCATAGGATTTGAAGTCCCAAACACCTGGAGAGTACTACCTTGCCTATCTCTGATCTGCATCCTTGTTTCCCACAACTGATCTTCCTTCTGAAGTCTATATGTAGTCTTAGTTCTTGCCTGGGTCTGTTGTACAGTCAGCCAGGACACCCAAATGGATGGAGGAACTCCAAATGTCTGGGCTCTGCAGACCAATACTCAAGGTTTATGCATCTAAATGCAAAACTTTGTGCAAATATGCATTCCTGAAAGAATGATACACATTGTTAACCTCTCTTTCTTTCATATACATGGGGGGGTTATGTACAGTACTGTGCAAAAGTTTTAGGCAGGTGTAAAAAATGCTGTAAAGTAAGAACACTTTCAAAAATATATATGGTAATCATTTATGTTTATCAATTTACAAAATGTAAAGTGAGCGAACAGAAAAAAAAACCAAATCAAATCGATATTTGGTGTGACCACCCTTTGCCTTCGAAACAGCATCATTTCTTCTAGGTGCACTTGCACACAGTTTTAGAAGGAACTCGGCAGGTAGGTTGTTCCAAACATCTTGGAGAACCAACCACAGATCTCCTGTGGATGTAGGCTGCCTCAATTCCTTCTGTCTCTTCATGTAATCCCAGACAGACTGAATGATGTTGAGATCAGGGCTCTGTGGGGGCCAAACCATCACTTCCAGGACTCCTTGTTCTTCTTTATGCTGAAGATAGTTCTTAATGACATTGGCTGTATGTTTAGGATCATTGTCCTGCTGCAGAATAAATTTGGAGCCAATCACACGCTTCCCTGATGGTATGGCATGATAGATAAGTATCTGCTTGCATTTCTCAACATTGAGGACACCATTGATCCTAACCAAATCTCCAACTCCATTTGCAGAAATGCAGCTCCAGACTTGTAAGGAATCTCCACCATGCTTCACTGTAGACACTCATTATTGTACCGCTCTCCAGCCCTTTGGCAAACAAACTGCCTCCTGCTACAGCCAGTTATTTCACATTTTGACTCATCAGTCCAGAGCACCTGCTGCCATTTTTCTGCACCCCAGTTCCTATGTTTTTGTGCATAGTTGAGTCGCTTAGCCTTGTTTCCAAGTTGGAGGTATGGCTTTTTGGCTGCAATTCTTCCATGAAGACCAATTCTGGCCAGATGTCTCCAGACAGTAGATAGGTGTACCTGGGTCCCACTAGTTTCCACCAGTTCTGTGCTGATGGCACTGCTGGACATCTTCTGATGTCAAAGGGCAGTAAGCATGATGTGTCTTTCATCTGCTGCATTAAGTTCCCTTGGCCGACCACTGCATCTACAGTCCTCAAGGTTGCCCATTTCTTTGTGCTTCTTCAAAAGAGCTTGAACAGCACATCTTGAAACCCCAGTCTGCTTTGAAATGTTTGCCTGGGAGAGACGTTGCTGATGCAGTATAACTCCCTTGTGTCTTGTTGCTGTACTCAGTCTTGCCATGGTATATGACCTGTGACATGAAACTGTCTTCCACAACCTCACCTTAGTAGCAGAGTTTGGCTGTTCCTCACCCAGTTTTAAGCCTCCTACACAGCTGTTACTGTTTCAGTTAATGACTGTGTTTCAACCTACATATGAAATTGATGATCATTAGCACCTGCTTGGTATAATTGGTTAATCATACACCTGACCCTAATCTTACAAGATCCCTGACTTTGTGCAAGTGTACAAAGTGTGCAAGTGTAAGAATTGATGCTGGTTTGAAGCCAAAGGGTAGTCACACCAAATATAGATTTGATTTAGACTTTTCTTCGGTTTGCTCACTTTGCATTTTGTAAATTGATAAACATAATTATAATATATATTTTTGAAAGCATTCTTACTTTACAACATTTTTTCACACCTGCCTAAAACTTTTTCACAGTACTCTATGTATATGTGTTTGTGTGTATAATAATCTCACCTTGGCAATAGATACAAACATGATCATGCCTAATGAATTTTTTGCCCTTTGTTGCTTCTATTAATGTTATTCATCAGCATGGCACAGTTGGGCTGACCTATGCATTTTCATCTATCAGGAATAAAACAAACAATGATAGTTTAACAATGTTGTGTGAAAATTAAGAAAGCATCTCAGCAGGGAATTCAACTAGGAGTTGATAACTAGTTGCCATCTGTAAGATTCTTGAGCTCCCTCTCAAAATGTGCATGTGCAAATTCTTGTACCAGCCAAGAAAGGGTGCTGAATTGAGCACTGTCAATTAATTTCAAGTTTATCAGATGTTAGAAGAGTTAAGCCAGCTCCCCACTCATTAAAATTCAATTAATATTACGAACTTGGAACTACTATACACTGCACTTATAATGGCAATTCTATGGGAAGGCTTGATTATACAAATTTAATACAAAGCTGTAAGTGACTGGAAATGGTGGTATATAGTTTTTAAAAATAATGGGTAAATAAATACTTCCTTTCTCTCCTGGTATAATTTTGTGGCTTCAGCTACATTTTCCCAGGTAGAATCATACATTCAAGATCAAGAATAAGAATAAGAAATTATTTAATAGATTATTTAAAATAAATTAAAATAAAGTATCTGCTATCATCTATTTATGTGGTCACTAGGAGTCAAAAATGACTTGATGGCACATAATCAAACCACCTTACTGAAGAGAGTTTTTAATCAAACTGAGATCCAGTGCATAGCCACGGCTTTCTTAAATAGGAGTGTTCTTGCCTTCCTTGCCTTCTTGGCTAATAGGCAATGTACCTTTTGTTGTGGAATGGACAACAAAGTTATTTCACATTATTTATTTTCCTGTCAATTACGTGCTAGTCCTAGAAGTTAGTTTTGCCCCACCTTATCCAAAGGTTTTAGAGACATTGAAATAAGAATGAAATTATTCACTCATCAGAATCTTTTTTTTGTCATTGAACAAGTTGCAAAGTTTGTTGTCCCACAGCTGTGTTTGAGCTTTCTCTGTAGTGGTTGTAGTTTATTGCAAAGGGGATCAGTATGAGTTTAAGTGTTGAAATCTAGTTTTCAGTAATTAAGTGAAGAAGTTTATTTTTTCCCTTTCTTTTTCTATCCTGTGCGAAGGTTGTGGATAAAAGCAAAAATTATACTCCCATAGTAAGCTTCTGGAGAAAATGCAACATATAAATAAATAAGTAATAAATAAGTAATTTAAACGATTAGAGAAATTATTAGTCACAATCTCAACTGAACTCTTTTCTTGATTTACTTCAGTCAAAGCTCAGATTTTGAGCCATGATGATCACATAACTTTTGTTCTTTCAGGACCTCAGGGCCGATACTCCACTTGGTGATCTGTGGCATCATGATTTTTGGGGGAGTAAACTCAGTAGCAATACAAGCCACAAATCTTACCGACCACTTACTGTATTAACTTTCAGGTGAGACATTTTGGGCTATCTTAAGATTGCTTTCATTTTGGGGGGAGTCATTAATGGAGATAAAATTCATTAAGATGCTGTCTTTTTAGTGAAATAAACTGTCATTTAGTGTTGTATACTATCCATCAACCACCGACTGATCTTCCCATCAGGATGCATAACCTGTTGTTGGGTTACAATATGTGTAAAAATTATTTTGGGTTCCCCTACCATGAACATCCTCCCATGGTTCAGGACAGCTGGAAACATTGCATAAATAAAATCTGGCCCTGACTTCTAGATCACTAAGAACCCTGGAAGTGTACTGTGCTTGTTTCCACAAGTCATACGTTGCAACATTTTAACACAACATGTAGTTGCATTGGTACTTGGTTGGAAGGCTGCCATTGTATTATCATTCTCATTGGCACCCATTCCTGCTCCACTATGGTACTGTCACTGTCACACCCGCACACACACAACCTCTTGAGGAAGAAGGGTGAGTAATCTCCAGCCTTCCTTTGCAAGCCCATGGACTGGTGGTGGTGGGTTAAGCCCAACGTGAGCATCTAATCTTACATGGGAAGGTGAAAGGGAGAGATGAGTAACTATCACAGTAGCATTGCCATTGGAGGCCCCATATTGCTGTATGTTGGGTGGGGGCAAGCATTCCACTCCTACTTGGATTCCCACTCCTACATGGAGTTGCCAAGGATTGAACTTGGGAGTTTTGGCATGCAGAGCATGTAGCATACCATTTACTTGTTCAGCGTAGCCATCAGTGGCTATTTGTAGGGATTACACTGTGCTGAGGGCAAGATACTCTTGATACTGTCAACACCACTCTTCTTGATTGCTACTATTTTAATGTTGCCCTAGTACTAACAGATATTCAGGAACTGTGTCTCGGAAGTCATGTTGTATCACTGGGCAAGGAAGACAGAAAGGAAATTAGAAAGCACATGAGAAAGGAGAAGAAAAGACCAGGAACTCTAAAAGGGCTTTTCCATTTCTGGGTTGAGGAGAACCTGTTTCCCACTCTCTGATGCTGCACAAACCGGGATGCTCGTTGCTAGGCCAAGCATTAAGTTGCCTGCCTTTTGCATCCCCGTTTGTCACATTCCTTCAGTGTTTCCTCTCTGTACTAAGTTACACAGGCACTGCCATTTCTATGCATGCTTCTAAAGCACCCTTCTGGGTGGTTTTAACATATTCTAATTTCATTTATTCTTATTTTTAACTTCACTGTTTTCTTTTTGTTTTCCCTTGTATAGGATTAATTACCTTTTAGCTGGAGGCTTCCACCCATTGGGCTTTCATATCATCAATATAATACTCCATTGTATTATTTCTGTCTTAATTGTTGATGTCTTCTCAATATTATTGGGTGGGCTGCAGTACACCAATAAAGGAAGAAGGCTAAACTTTGTCCCCAAATCATCCCTCCTAGCTGCTTTGCTGTTTGCTGTACATCCTGTGCACACTGAATGTGTAAGTACCTAATGACTCAAGTGTTGAGAAGTGCTCAGAAATGTCAGGGTTCCATCATCTAATCTTCTGTATCCTTGCAAGTACCTGTCTTATATGCAGTCCTCTGTGTGTATGTGTGTGGGTCTGTATACAGCGTATCTGATACATGTTGCAACATCTCTTTGCTTGTGTGTACTTTGCATTGACTTTTCTGGTACATTACTAATCCCTCAGAGAGATTTTGCTTCCAAAAGATGTAGATAATTAATACAATTATTTATTTTTAAAATGTATCTTGATTGGCATGAAGATTGCATGCTATATCCAGAATTGTGGGGGGGGGGGGGGGGGGGAGGGTACTGGTGATTGAGTGTTTGGGTTATATCAAATGATAGCAAATTGTTAGGAGAAAGTGCTGCTTGTATGGCAGAATACCCAGTTTTCAAGAATCCTTGGTAGTCTTATCTCCTGCATGAACATCCCCAAAATGTGCTGCAGAATATTTGGGGATCTTTTTGAACAAGAGGGATGTGGCTGAGGGGGCTGCACTGAATAGAAGTAATAAGTGAAAATTGGGGCCATATGCGAGAGAAGGAAGATTCTTTCTGTAGTGCAAAGGCACCATTGGATATACCCAATGTCCTTCTTGATACAAATTTCTCAGGCGCAGTTCCTGAATCATATGGTGATCTTCTTTATGTGGTTCAGACAGAGGCAGTCCCTTGTTCCCTGATGTGTGATTTGTTTCTTCAAAGCCAGTTATGGGTTCTCTGAGGGGCAAGAACTATGGTATTCAGATTTCAACACTGAGGGTTTGCTAGGATTGCAGAAAGGAAGGTTGAGATTCTTTTCCGATAGCATAGGAAGAGGATAGCCATTCCGTGTACTTCTGAACAGAGACTTAATCTGATCCCACCATTCATTTGTCAGTTGAGAAGTCTGGGATGGTGAGAGTTGCTTATACGTAGGGCTGATTTCTCATTTGGAACATGCCATGGAAGACAGGTGTATTCACAAAACTCAGGTAACATAGGGAGCCAAGAGTGTCTGGGTACATTGGTATCTGGAGACACCATTTTCCCTATTCCTGGTTACCCTACCATCCAGTTAAGAGATGCTTTGGGATTTTACATTTGAAGCAATCTTGAATCAATAATAAATCTCAAAACTTTACATATGATTTAGTCTTGCTTGTGACTGCCACTTAGAAATAAGAAGCAATGTCTTGCCATGAGCTGTTTTGTTGTTTGCTTTTTTTTTAATGACTACAACATCTGAAGTTGGTTCTGCTCAAAGGGTTTGGTAGAGTGTAGATCTCCTATTTGAGAAAGCACTGTGATCCTGAAACCTGCAATTCTTGAGTGTGCAGATCAAGTTAGTCCCAGTGTGTAAACAGTGGTTTACTAGTGAATCTTTCAGCCAATGTGGGAGGTCAAGGAGAGTCAGCACAGGAGTAAAATCAGGGACAGATGATCATGAGTGTGTGTCTGTTTTTGAAGCTGCTTGTGAGGACCATGCATTAAGTGCATGCTACAGGATTTGGGTGGCAGACTAATGCAGTTTTGGATTTTGTGAGATTTTGTTTTTTCTATAGGATTTGCTATTGGGTGATTACGGAAATGTACATGGGGGGAAAAAAACATATACAGGCATTGGTGTCTACTATGGCCTGAATGCTTCTTCATGTCCTCCAGGCTGCTTCTCAGAAGTACAGGAAGTGGCCAAAGAAGGGTGGGTTGGGCTCATAAAGAAGTTCCAGTCCTTCAGTGGGCCTGACGATTACTCTGTCTTTGAGCCCAGGATTTCCTCCCTTGTGTCTTTTGAAGGGAAACTTCATGGCTTCTCTTTTCTTCTTAGAATATTGTTGAGAGGAAGGATTTGTCTCTCCCTGTGATGGCTGACTACAGTTAGGTCACGCAATTCAGTCCTTCCACATCTTGTCCTAGCTTAAGTGGCTCTAAGTGCTTTCATAGTGCTATTTGTTGATATTGCCATGGACCCTGGAAAGTAGTTTTGAAGGGGGTATGGGGCAGGTTTTCTAGAAAAAATGTCCTAGGAAAAATTATGGTAAGTTGATATGGTCATTTTTATTGTGCATTGGAAATTTTTCTGATGCCCTTGAGTAGCCTTCCACAACCTTGGTCCCCTACCTTTCTCAAGCTGGATTGGAAATTTTGGGAGCTGAAGTCTACACATCTGGATAGCACCCAAGTTGGGGAAGACTGACCCAGAAAATAAACAAACTTATTATCTCACATGCTGTAATAGCAGAGTCCTACAAGGGGCAGGATGTTGGACAAGATGATCTCCAAGATATATCTTCATGCACTTTTATTCTATGATCTGTGAATCTGAATTTGGTCTTCAAAAACTATTACAGTCATAATCACTCTTGAGGAACTATTATCAAAGGATATGCCTATTATTTTTATCACGTGCACGCACACACTTGAAAATCAATAATATATAGGTTTATTGCGGATATTTGCTGAAGATAATCAAATGAAAAATATTCCCTAATATTGGGTTAGGGTTGGTATCCATCTTTCATTACTAACTCATGAAATGGGCATTTTCCGTAGGAACGTTAAACACCTCACCCCTCACTGCATATTTGTGAGGAAGAGGCAGAGATCTCTTAGGCTCTGGTATGAGGAACTTAACATGTAGCCCCAAAGCTCTTCACACTTGCAGGAGTTCTTGGATTTTATTATCTAATGTTGCAAATTGCTGTATCTCCTCCCTACTTTTTATGAGAATAGGTTGAATCCAAGTAAAGCTCATCTAGTGAAGTGGGAGGGGGTGAAGCATTTCATTAACTTTCACTGAAATGAAAAGGGTTTCGGTCTTGTTTAGCTCTGGCTAAATTGTGACAACCCTGCCCAGAGCCCTGGTGTGGATGGTTGCATTGGTGTAAAAAGGTGTTGCTGCCTCCGTGGAGGGTAATAGGCTCATTTGCTAACTCAGTGCTTCCTTTCCTTTTTAAGATTGCAGGGATCGTTGGGAGAGCTGACCTGTTGTGTGCCCTATTCTTTTTGTTGTCTTTTCTTGGCTACTGCAAAGCATTTAAAGAGAGTAAGTACTTTCCTCCTGAGAATTTTGGGGTAGACTATTCTATTTTGATGATAAACATGAACGTAATGCCTGATAGATGGAATTTGAAGACTAGGGAATGGTTTCTTTTCAGAAATTAGCACACCCAAAATGTTGCCTTGTCTCTCTCACCTCACCTGCACATGAATTAACTGTATTTTAATTAGTGACACTCTTGATTTTCCCATGACTAGTTGGAAGAATCATGGAAATTCGAGGAACAAGAGTATTACAATTATGCATAGAAATTACATGTAATTTTTCAGAACTTGTGCTGCAACTGAAATATTTCCTTAGTCTGGGCAAAACTTCAATTTTGTTTTGTTTTTTAGGAAAAAGTAAAGACACCCTTGAGTCAATTTAGGCTCCTGGTGATTGTCTCAGTGCCATTTTCTGGACAGGCTCATGGAAATATTTTACCATTTCTTTCTTCTGGATGTTTTTTGATTTGCAGTCTGGCATACAGTCCTGGAATACCATGATGGTCTCCAAATCAAGTATTAACCAAGTCCAATCCTGCTTAGTTTCCAAACATGGACAAAGCCAGCCAGATATTTCCACATGCTGAGACTTTTTTTAAAGAAGCCTAACTCTAGGAATACCATGTGGGCATCTTTAGACTTTCACACACACACATACATAGATACATACATACATACAGTAGTATGCATTTTATGTACCTGTGCATTATATGGTGTACGTATGATACTGTGTGTAAATGTTTAGTTAAGATGTCAGCCTGTATCAGATTGCCTTGAGCTTTCCTGTTCTTTTGTTATATAATTTCTTCTAATAATGAACTCAGATTGTTAATTGCCCAATGTTTTGGAAGATGCTACCTGAAACTAAGAAAACATTTTCAACTTAGTGACTTCCTAGATATGAACAGTGTATACATTTTAGATGATAATAATGATGATGAAGAGGAGGAGGAGGAGGTGGTGGTGGTGGTTTCTGTGTTACGGACAGAGAGACAAGATAAGAAACACTGACTCATCTCCTTGCCTAGAAAGTAAACTTTGGGTTCAGACTGGGTGCCAGAAGAGACAGGAGTCCCTTTCTTTGCTACCTCTTTTTTACTATTTGGAGGAAGCTGGGCTGACCAGTCTCCCCTCTCCAGTTTTTCACATGGCAGGTATTTTGTTAGACTACAGCTATAGTTAGTATTAATGCTTAAGCAGGATAAAACCAGCATATGCCCCTCAGGGTCTCACTCCATACACCTCCAATGGACTTAGATTCATGGCGATGAGAGGGCATTGAACGAGAGTGGGTAGGACGTTGCTGCTGCCTCAGATTCATCTTTGGCAGCCTCCCTCCCCTCCATTTCCCCTGGCTGCACTCTCCTCTTCTCTACCACTGTCTGTGTTTTCCTTTTCTGCTACCCCAGGATTCGGTATCCCTTCACTGCCTTCCCCAGCCTCTGCCCGTCCCCTCCCTCCCTGCCTCCCTCCCTCCCTCGCCAGCGCAAGGGCTCAGACAAAAGACAGAGCCGGCAGCATTTTAACATTTAAGCTGGCAGAGGAAGCGCTGACTGTGATAGCGCCCTCTAGCAGTCAGAAATAATGCTGCCCTTTTTTGCTTTTCAAACAGAAGGAAGAGGCGACTTGCTTCAGTTTTTTGGTTCCAAAGAAAAAAAGGATGCAGCATTTTTTTCATCAGGAGAAGGAGCTATGCTACCAAAACAAACTTTTGGTCTGTAGTGCCCGCTAATGATGAAGGAAATAGCTGCAGGGTTTTTTCGTTCTTTTCAATTGCTGTTATCACATTGGTCAAATGATAACTTCTGAAAATAAAAATAACATAATATTATAAAATAACATTCAAATGGAATGAAAAATCAAGGTGATAAATGAATCACCCCACTTTTTTAACAAGATCCTTGGCCCACTGCTCAAGACCAGGGTGGTCCTCGTGTGCCCCTCTCTGACGGTAGAGAAAAACATACTTAACATTTTCACTGTGGCGTGTCTGTGTGTAATCCTGGTCTTGCCAGCATTCAGGTCATTGCTTCTGAGTGAATCATGGTGTGTCTTGTGTTAAATCCTGAACAAATCCTGGGATAGAAATGAAAAGTCACCCGTTTTATGTCTCTCTTTTTTTGAAAACAACAAATGAAGTGTTGAAGTCTATTTAGGCCGCAAGTTATGGATGTTCAACATAGTAAGAGCTTCAGGTATGGATGTTCAGCCAAGCCTGCAGCCTAAATAGACTTCTGTCTCATGATGACTTCACTGAAGCATAAAATGAATGTATAAACTTCATGATCTCACAGTATGAATATAATCAAGTTCTATAAGCTAGATTCTTTTCTATAAAATGACAGAAGCACTTGTGGGCATTGTATCTCTTGGAACAGGAATCAAATGCTTGCTGCAAATCTTTGGCATACATTAAGCTTGTGACCATCTGGTGAGGGTGGCAGAGTGCCTTCCCACAATATGGTGTACCAGTTTAAACTAGGTTCAGGTGCCAACCACAAATGAGTTCCATTCTCTGACAGGAGATCATGGTGGGAGAAACAGCGTAGTTGTCGAGTGTGTGCTTCATTAAACTGATTAACACACTTGGCATGTGTGTATCTTTGGAGTAATAATTGGCACTTTTTTGTTGCTTTACTTTTTCAAAGATTGAGATGCAAAGACTGAGATGCAAAAGCTACATTGATTGTAGTGCTGCAATGTATATCTTGGTTTTTACAGAATACTCTGGCAATGAAAATACTACATGTTCATGGATTTATTGATTTATTTTTTTAAAAAAGCAAAAATCTCCAATCTTAGCCATAAGGGCATCCAGCTTCTTCAAACTGTGTGGTGGCGTGGAGCAGACATGCTGATTCTGGAAGCATAGATCTGAAAAAGAAATGCTTGTATTTCTCATGTTTTACTCTCTAAAAGTACATCTATCTTGGATGAGCTAAAAGGGTTAGGGCAGTGAAATCACCTACACAGGTACAGATTTCAGCGTATTTGAAGCATCCTCCGCCCTCTTGATTCAGGAGCAGTGTGTTGTCACTGTCTTTCTTGCTGAGTAAGAAAGAAGGACTACAGAAAATGCTGGTGAGGACAGCTCAGTGTGGTTTGCTTAGGAAGACAGTACAGAAGTTTTAAATCCATTCTGCAGAAGTATCCAAGTCAGGGCTAGTGGCTGTTTTTAAAAGAAATGAAAAAGGAGCCAACATGTTGTCTAGTTTGGTCCAAAATATTAAAAACATGCCAAGAGAACCATGTGTTTTGTACTTAGGCATCTGTAATGGTGCATATAGTGTACAAAACTAAGAAAGTAACTTTATCTGGGTCCAGACATTAGTGCCATTTGAAGAGATGGAGTTCATAAGAAAAGGAGCTACAGTATTGTGGTTCTGGTGAGTTCTGGGTAGGTCACTGTAATCAAAAGCCTTTAGTGAGAAAACTATTGTATTTGAAATATTTTCTTTAATCTTTGAATGGTTTGATAGATAATGAAAGCTATGTGCAAAGTACTGTCTTTTCTAAAAAGCTGACACTGTGTGGGAGTGTGGAGTCGAGGTATGAAACATGGACTCTCATCCCCAGAAGAGCGAACACGAGATAAGAGAATGAGACTGGCCCCTCCCTAAGGAATGCAGAGGATGTTGTGGGGTGACCCTGAGAGTTGCTCTCAGTCTGAGAAGATTCTGTAACGGGAGTGAAGCCAATAAACCTTGCTGGATTGAATCTGTATTGTCTCTTGGAGTTTCCTGGGCTAATCCTGACACACTGCAGTCTAATCTGTTAAAAGCTTATGTGCAAAGTAGAATTTGTTTTTATTAATAAGCAGTAATTTTTTAACAGTATTGATATGCTTGCAAAATCCTTACTACACATCCCACCCAAGAAAAACAGGTAATGTTTTCTGTCTCTCTAAGCATTATGAAAGTAATTGAACATTGAGTTTTATTTTGCCACCACAAATACCTGTAAATATCTGTATAGATTGTCTATTTTAGTCTTTTGTCTTCTCTTTTAAAATTGATAGATAAAGAAGGATCCCAATTTTCTACCACTTGGGTTTTGCTGAGTGTTCTCCTTGGCACTATGGCTATGCTGTGCAAAGAACAAGGAGTTACAATACTGGTAATTTTAACATTTCTTGGCAATTTAACTCAGTTCAGTGATAACTACAATGTCGTGTCACAAAGCATGCATTTCTTATGTGTTTGTACCTTACTTAGGATTTCTTATAATCTCAGCAACTTTTCTTTTTGTTTATTGATTTCTGCTATGAACATTTTCCAAAGATGCGTTGCTGCTCCCCCTTGTTAATTATTACTCTTACTGTCATTGGACAATGTGGTTTGGTCCATACATTGCACTAAACCATATTTTGTTTTAACTGTGGTTGGCTACATTGACAGAGATATGGGTTTTCTGGAAATTTGTGGAAATGTTCCTGTGCAAATGACTATGATTCCAGTTAGTTTATTTATCTCACTATCCATAGCTTGCAGAAGTATTTGGGTTTCATAATTTGATGTGAAAAAAAATAATTCTAGCCTATTTTATGAGATTTGAACAGTACATTTCAAAAAATGTAAAAGCTTTGATATGTGGAGAAAAAATATTTTTGTTAGGATGTTGAGCAATAGATCATGAAATGTCATACAGCCTTGAAACTACGAAACTTGCTTTGGTGGGAAATATTCTGGCCCATATCTCTGATACCTACACAGTATGCTGTGCTATAAACAATGATTTATAAGCCACAGTGGCTGGATTCATCTGTTACAACCACATCATGGTTTAATCTCAGTATGTATAACCAGCCTTTATAGTAGCCTTCCATTACCTAATATTTTCCAGTTAAGTTGGGATCAACTTCCAGAATTCAAAACCAGCAATTTCTGCTTAATTCAAGGCATTCACCTTTTGCTCCAGTTCAAACTGTCTGTTCAAAGATTTATTGGTTTATTATATATTTTAATTGATTTAAAATAGTGACTCTGTGCAGGTAAGATAGAGTTTAAAAAACTCTCAGTACAAAATAATAAGAAACACATAATGGCAACTCGGGACAACACCTAGCAGCAGTAAATTAGCATCATCTCACAGGCTCAACTAACCTCCCAACCCCCATTACCCAATAATGATTTAGGAAGGATGAAGCCAGAGACTTTTGGAGAGAGTGAAGGCTTTTCTTTTCACTTGACAGCAGTCAGCTCTTCTATATTGTATGCAGATTTGGGAAATTGTGATTTGCTTTATCCAAATTTAGATTAAACTAGGATCAAACTCTTTTGACAACTGATTACAGCAAACCACACTTTCCCAGTGTGTGAAACTGAAGTTTCCTCCAAAGTAAAACTGGAAAAGAAGTATTCTGTTTGGAATGTGTTAAATGCCTAAAGATAAATCTATAAGATGATTTTTTCTGTAAAATGGTTGGAGTCGTTAGGGAATATTCCCATATATACAGTAGAGCTCAGTGTTTTCATGGTCATCTAGAGATTAACTTGATTATCAGATATGTTGTGAGTCCTTAACACTGACTAAAAGAGGCTCTTTCTGAATAACGGCTTCTATTTGCTACACAAGTTGTGGGTTTTTATTTACAACTTGTCCTTTTTTTCAACATCTCACATAGCAATAACTAAGACTACAATCCTCTCCTATGTCATCTGGAAGTAAGTCCCACTAAAATCAGTGGGACATTCCTGATTTGAGATGCATAGGACTGCAATTCACGACTTTTATACTTCTGAGTATAAGGCTGCATCCTTACTAAACTCTAAACACCACTAAATAGAGTTGATTTTATCCTGAATAAGCTTGCACACACAGACACACACGCATTTATGTTATTCCAGAGAACTTTTACCATAAAAAGTGGGTCAGAAAAGGTGTTTAATAAACGTACTGTGAAATAATCATAAATATGAAATACTGCATATTTCAAAGGTTCCATTCATTTTTCCAGAATATTTTTTTTTTTACTCCCAGCTTTACATATCATACGTATTGCTAAATTATACACATCTTCCTTCTCTTTTTCTTACTCTTTCTTCTGTATTTTAGGGTTTAAATGCTCTGTTTGATGCTGTCGTGATCAACAGGCTTAATATTTTGGAAGTTATTTTGAAGATACTTCATAAAGACAAGTCAGTAGAGGTAAGTCCATTCACTGTTAGATTGAATAAGATATTTTATGAGATCTATCTTCTCATGCAGTCACTGTTTAAATGATAGCATCAAGAACAGAAGGTTATAACATGAACATTCTTAAAGCAGTGTGGCATACTATTATTCAGTTCAATAAATGAAAATGCTGGAAAACAAATACTATTTAGAACATTTCCTTCAAAAGAAGATTATTTCCACCCTTATATTACATACTATTCTTTGACCATGACTGTGAATGCTACTAAAACTACTTGATCAAATTGATCATGTGGCCTCTTCTCAGAATATCATAATTACATCCTTTCAAATTTCTGCAGCTTAACTTCCAGGATTCATTTTCTTCCTGCCAACCTAACCTTCCCATTCTCTGTCCCATACAAAGCAGACCTTATCTGAAGTTTTCCAGAAATTATATACTTTGATGCCTGTTTTCTTCATCTGTGTACCTGCCATCCACTGTTCCCTTACCATGCTAAAATCTCCTGTTTTTATTCTACTGTATCCTGCTGCATTCAGCTTTTAGCTCCATGCCTATCTCTTTCCATGCATGAATATTTATATGAATTTAAGTGATTTTTTTCTCCCGGTGCTCATTTACATCAGCATTCCTCCTGTATGATCTGCCTTCAGTCACCCTGCTTCTGGGCTACATGTCTGCAGAGATCTCTTCCTACTCAGCTTTCTGGATTTCAACCTCCCAGCCTCTCTCTCTCTGCTTCTCTCTCTCCCTCTTTCTCTCTGGAATTCGTCAACCAAATGTCTCACAGATGTGCCTGTTAGGAATTCATGGTTTGTTAGGAATTGAATAGAGGAGCATTTAAGTATGTTTGTAAATGTTCCATGACAGCACAATAATTAAGAGTCTCATTGTTTCAGTGTAATTGTGATTACATCATGCTATAAGTGACAGAACAGTTCATCTGTTTCTCAAGATTCTGTGGATTAATTAGGATAGTTTTTGCAATCTGAAATACAGAATTCTGTCATAACAAGATATTCAAAAGATTTATGACAATACTGTAATGCTTCAGAAGGACATCATGTTAACAACTAGGCTATCACAAAATGTTGTCCAACTGAGTTAAATAAATGTTTTGCTTATTCCAATCTTGCTTCCAGTGCATTGTTTCTATTTATTTCAATGGAATTTACCTCCAAATAAAATGATAGTTGGAGTCAGGATGTTAAATTTAGGAATAGAATACATACACCCCACACCCAGAATTGAATACTTTGGATCTTTCATTATAGCTGAGAAGTTCCTGCAACTCAGAATATTAAACATCCCTGTCCAAGGAATGAAATTAGGCATTGCATATAATGCAAGGAGTATGATTTTCCATAAAAGTGCACATGGATTGGATGTAAAGGTTCTGAGTTGAAATCCAAAACATCTGGAAAGCAACAGTAGAAGACATCTTGTCAGCCTTTAGGGGAGATTTGCTTCACAAAATGGATTCTGATTGCTCTTGTGGAGGGCATCAAGTAGGTTGTTGTATTCTCACCAGTAGATCAGACAACAGTAGCACTGCATATTTTATTTTACCTCACACTTCAATCAGATTGTATGACCTACTGGGGGCCAAGTTTGGTAAACAGTAAAAAATTAAAGATCACATATAGCTGAATGTTTTTAAAAAGTACCGAATTAAGTATCATATCAAAGCTTTAATGTGACATCTGTCCACAGCTTTTAAAACCTGACTGTTACTATAATATTGGCATTCTTCCTTGATTAATTTGTTTTCTCAGTTATCAAATGCAGTGAACTAGCAGTATCAGACAACTGCCAGATGTCATATAGCATTGCATGTCATCTAGCAAATTCAAAATATTATAGAATGTCTGCTATTAATGTCAAATACTAAACACTATTGATATCTTCTGTCAAATAAAATAAAAAAATAAATATCATTCCAGGCTACTGTTGAATTCTGTTACATGACAGCTATAAATATTTTAAATATCTGTTGAAATGTAGAGGCATATTTTTTTCAAATTATGAACAGATAAAGCAGTGACAATACTATACAGTGTTTATTTTCATATGCATTCACACAGACATATCTGAAATAGGTATATTGATATATGCAGAAAGTAGTTTTAAATAAATATGTTTTAAAAAAACCTTAGCAACCTAACAAATAATATTTCCACCAAATTTCCTTCTAAAAGTCTTCTCTGTTGATTTTAGTAGAACTGGAGTCTTTTGTTTTGTTGTAAAGCTTATGAAGTAGATGAACATTACAATTTGTAGAATTATTTCTTAATGTTTCCTATTGTGCTGCAGTGCTACAAAATAGAATGCTTGTTTTTAATGACATTTTATACTACCCAACAATCAAGCCAGTGTACAAAATGTACAGATCAATAAAATCAAATAATATCAACATAAAATCAACCAGCAGTAACATCTAAACAGAGGTTTTGATAAGGAAGAATTACATTTCTATATCCTTTATGGCAAAGGAATAGCACTAATATGATAGATGCCTCCCAAACTTTGCTACTCCCATATAGCTGTGGAATTTAATTTGGGCTATGATCCAAACCATGACACCCATCCATTCCTGCTAGCTTTCTGGAAGGCCCTTAAACAATGGTTCTTCCAGCAACCTAGGGGATCCCATGGGGAGCTGTAAGATGGCTGTATTATGGTTGTTATTCTCCCACAATCTTGGTTTTTATTTATGTTTAATTGTTTTAATGGTTGTTATATTGTTTTTAATGAGAGCCAGTTTGGTGTAATGGTTAAGGCATCAGGCTAGAAAATGGGAGACCATGAGTTGTAGTCCTGTCTTCAGCACAAAACCAGCTGGGTGACCTTGGGTCAGTCCCTCTCTCAGCGCTAGGAAGCAGGCAGTGGCAAACCACTTCTGAAATCTTGCCAAGAAAACTGCAGGAACTTGTCCAGGCAGGTGCCAGGAGTCAAGACTGACTTGAAGTCACTCCCTCCCCCCCAAAAAACTGTTTTTAACTGTTGTTGGTTGTACCCCGCCAAGTCACATTTAGTGAAATGGGTGGCTATATAAATTTGCTAAATAAATAAATGACATCACTGATTCTTATACACACAGATCTTGCAATTCTTCAAGAATGGGAAGAAAAGCCCCCCCCCCCCAAAAGTTTGCTCAAAATTTTCAGATTTGGAGAGAATTTAATTTTCATTTATTGCAAATGCTCATTAAAGACCACTCTTTTTTAGGGGGGCATTTTTAAAAAAAGGAAAAACATTTTTTAAAACAGTTACAGTATATTGGATTCTTTTAAATAAGATTTTAAAACTTTTCTTAAAATGTTTTATAAACAAATGCACAAACAGAACCAAATTCTGTCCTATTGCACTTACTAATAGTAAATAAGAGATAAGACTGGGTAAGTGAACTCTCTTACATTATGGCAATATTATCATCCAAACATCCTTAACAATTAATTGGACTGAAGGTTGTTGAGTTCCTAATGATTTCACAAGTGTCTCTTTGTATGCTGCTAAGATCACTGTTCCATTTTTAAAAATTATTGTTAGTTGAAAAACTAGTTGATATGTATTTTTGAAAACATCCAAATCTCTCCAAGTACTAAAGAATATATATTTAGCTTATATCAAACAAAAGTGATACTGCAAATGCTGATTGCCAGAAATTTTTCAACTACTGAATAAACAATGGTTTAAGTAATTAAGTTGAGGCTTACTGACTAGTGATTTTAATAATTATTATTTAAATTGGTTTGATTTAAATCACATCTACCCTGCTTTATTTATTAAGTCTATACCCCATTTTTTTTCCACCCTGGAGCACATAAATACATTATGAACTCCAGGGTCTCCAGTATTAGTTTTAATCTCTAATCATTACACACATGGCCGCTGTGACTTTTCTGCCCTTCCATGAAAATGTTGAATACAAGCACAGTTCACACTTCAGAAGATGCTCTGAAATTGATGGAGCTCTTTTGAGTAGCACGGTTTCCTTGGTTAGTGCAGTTAAGCACAGACCTTTTGTGGATTCATAACCTGGCGCACTCAGAAGAGCTTGGAGCTGAAATGCTATCCTTTTTTTTTTCTGCAATTTTTCCCATTACTACCCAGTCTTTGGGTACTTATCTGCTATGTTTCAATTTTTTAAGAGCAAAAAAAGCAGTTAACAACTTGGAATTCTTTTTATTTTTTCCTTGATTTTTTATTTTATCCTATTCTTCATAGAGCCTAGTGGTGTTTAGAAAAGGACTTCTTTTCAGAATGACTCTTTTGTTATCTGGAGGAGCCACCATTCTATATGCCCGCTGGCAAATTATGGGCACAGGGCCACCAGCATTTACAGAAGTGGATAACCCAGCTTCATTTGCAGCCAGTCCGTTTGTAAGGGTAAGCTGGTAAAATGGGGCTTTGCAAAGAGTTGTGGACATTAATGATTGTTCATAAAATCAGGCAGGAGCACGGGGTGGTGATACAGCAAATGCTTTGCATGTATTGAGTTCCCAGTTCAGTCCCAGCAATGCCAATAATAGACAAGATGAGGCTGGGTGGACCAGGATCTCATTTGGCATAAGGTGGTTGTGTAAGTTTGTATCAGGGGCATCGTGGGGGGCGGGTTGAAATGAAAGAAGTGAAAACTAGAGGCAACAACCCCCTGATTGAAGCTCTTCCCCTTTTTAATAACACATGTGCAAGGGGCTTGGCTCCAATTGCATGGTCACAGTGGCCATCTTGACTTTTTGAGCCCCCCATGGAGGCCTCTGATTCTGTCAGCCTTACCAGGTAGACTAGACAGGAAACATGACCAGATAAGCTAATTCTGCTTTTATTGTGAAGCTACATTGACAGAATCTTGCAAGTCTGAAAGTACAATTCTCCCACTGCCCCCTTTACAGCCCGAGAAACTAGGGAGGGTCCCTTCTCAGCCTCTTGCCCCTCCCACTATCCAGCTGTGGGCTGTGCTGCCTCTTATCTGATCATTCCCTAGGCAGCCTCTCTTCGCTCTGTCTCCCAAGGTCTTCCCCACATACCACAACAGATTCACACCTCCTTCTTTCTTAACCTTCCAAGGAGCAGTATTGATCTTGGCCTGCAAGGTGGTTCTAATCACACTGAGATAACATTAGTTTACTTACGTTTGACCAGCCGGTGGAGTCTCCATGAAGTCTCTTTGATTCGATTCAGTTTAAATAGCTGAAGTTGCTTCCCTGAAACTCAGATGCCTGAAAAAGTAGTCGTAAAATGTTGATTCCCCTCCCTGTTTTTGATGTTCCCACAGCCTCTTACATAAATGTTTTCTTTTTTCCTTTCACTGACAGGCTGTAAATTATAATTACTACTATTCGTTGAATGCTTGGCTGCTGCTGTGTCCCTGGTGGCTATGTTTTGATTGGTCAATGGGCTGCGTGCCCCTTATTAAATCAGTCGGTGACTGGAGAATAATTGCCCTGGTGCTTCTTTGGCTCTGCCTGATTGTGTTGGCGTGCCAAGCTTTGGGCTCAAAAGACAGCCAGAAGAGAAGGTAAATGCGGGTCAGCATGTTAAGGTTCTCCTGTGTTGGTAAGGCATGATTGCATGACATCTAGTGCCGCTCTTCTTTGTTAATGAATCGGTGGAATCAATATCCCTTAGCAAATGCAGTGCAAATAAATATTTATAGCTGGCTTGCAGTCCCTCCCCAATCTGAGCCCATCTTTTCTTCCACTTGCTATGGGAAGGAAAACTTGGAGGGAAAAGCAGCTGCTTTATCTTCCTCCTGAGAGGACATTTTGAGCTCCTTAACTCTGTAGGAAGTAAAAAAATAATTTGTGCTCAGAATAACATATAATTGATCTGTGATGTTTTCAACACTGTTTCTTTGGCAAAACAAAAAAACAAATAAGAGAGGCTTAAAAAGAAAGTATTGATATTGACTGTGTTATTGTTAAATAGAATTCTGCCCCAGAATGATTACTCTTTTGTTGGTAAGCAGATCCAGGGAAAATAATAGGAAAAAATCCTGTCATTTTAAAGAAATAAAAGTTGCTTGAAAGAGTTGAGTTGTTAAATAATTACAGATATTACAGGTACACTTCTGTATTGATTAGATAATCAGTAATAACTAAATCTTTACTCTTTCATCTGCAACCGTTTTAATTGACAAAAGTGACTGGGGTTCAGATCAGACATTTTCGGTGAGCATTTGGTTTGTTTCAGATTGCCTTTTTTTTTAAGGAAAAAAGTATTATTTTAAAAATAATTCACACATGCATCACAGTGCTCTGAATAATAGCACTTCACGTGCATTATTGTATAGTCCCACAACAAACTTCCAAGGAAGGATTATCCTGATAACACAAGTGAAAGGAAAGTGGGCGGATTGCTGGGAAGGAATTGAAAACTTTCCTTCTGTGAGCTTTCTTGAGTTTATTTATTGTACACTGTTAGCCCCATTTGAAGTCAGTCCCCTCTCCCAAAATCTCCACTGCCCCATCCCACATTGCTGAGGAGGGACCCCTGCTTCTACAGAGAGGTTTTTCAATGGACAGGGAGACCCGAGGATAAATAATTTAGTTTACTTATCTTAAGATCCATCGATCCACGCAGACGTTGTACTTCCTGCACTGCAATTTTTTTACTCTAGACACCTCAGATTTTTTTTTCTTCACCATATTATGTTTGGCAGATATTTACATTTTCTCTGATGCTGATATTTTTCTAAGCCATCAAAATGTTTTTTTCCAGGTATATGTTCCTGGATAATATCTAGGACTAGTCTTTAATATCCCTGAATCATTAAAAGGAAGTAACTGGATTTTGGCAGTTGATCTCTTGTGCTTTGTCATCTGAAATCCTACACATTGGTGTGGTGGAGAAAAAACACAATGGAGCCATGGTCCATGATAAAAAAAAAGAATAATGAAAAAAACCTTGTAAAACCTGTGATACTCATAGTTAAATAGCAGTCATACTGTAGAGGCCTTCTACAGAGATAACAGCTTCTTCACAATAAGGAGGATAGATTCCATCTTCACCTTCAGGTTTGCATAATTAGAATTATTAGATTGAATCACTTTCTTCTAAATGGTTTGTAATGCTTTAACACTGAGGTTCAGGACCATGCAGAGAAGCCTATGTGACTTTCCCATGATAACTCTGTTCTTTCTGGGAAATGGACACATAGACAAATGGCAATGTGTATACAGTGGCATAATGACACAAAGCTTGCTGTCAGGAATTGATGTCCTGAAGTTTGACATTAGTATGTTAGTTGTGGTATGTTAGTTGCGGTATCACACTTGCCCCCCCTTCCTCCCCCATGGACATTTAATGGCACACATGGAAAAGAGCCATACAGTTATGGATTTTTGATTACTGAACCCCACTGAAGGACCTGTGATACCAGAGCTTCCAACTGGCAAAGATAGGGCTGGATGCTTAGATATCTCATTCTAAATCTAGATTGGAATTGTTGTATCATAATAATGTAATAAGAATTTTGATACATGTTCTAATTTTTTTTTCCCCCTGCATTTCAGAATTCTTACCCTGGGACTGGGATTTCTCATCATTCCTTTTCTTCCTGCAAGTAACCTATTCTTTAGAGTTGGGTTTGTCATTGCAGAGAGAGTCACCTATCTCCCCAGTATTGGCTACTGCATTTTGATTACCTATGGATTCTGTCTGTTGTGTAAACAAGCTAAGAAAAAGGTATGAACAACATTATTCTCATGGTTGGCAAAATGGAAAAGAGCTTTAAAAGTTGAGGTTCTTAATATCTGTCTTATTTCTCCAAGAAATGGCTGGTTGCTGCCCTGCTGGGTCTCCTACTGATCAACGTGTGGCGTTGCATCCTCCGGAGTAACCAATGGAGATCTGAGGAGCGGCTTTTTAGAAGTGCTTTGTCTGTTTGTCCACTGAATGCCAAAGTAAGCTTTTGCATTTTCTAAAAATGATAATTCTATTATTTTATTATGGTAAATCGTTATAATTTCTGGTATTTGCTTCTTGCACAATCACATTGGGTTACCTGAATTATTCTCTATTGTATCAGCAGTTTTAGTAATTAAAACGGTGCCTAAACTTTTAGCAAAGGCATTTATTCCTATTGATTTCTCTTAGTTCAGTTGTTTTCTGTATAAATTTTCATTATTTCATTTCCTAACTGGAAAACAGGACTATAGGGAGAAAAATCCTATAGGTTCTATAAAAGGCCCAAGGTCGCATTAAAACTGTATTTATTACAAAGAGTGAGTAATGTTTCAAGCCTTATTTAGCAAGCTAGTTGCTGTGTTAATGATCGCTAATAAGAATGACAACAGACTCATATTTCTCAAGTAGCAAAACTAGAACATCTTCATTGGGTGTTTTAGAGAGAGGGTGTCACACCCAATTTTATTGATTGGATGCAGGCACACTAATTAGCACAGTCTTGACTTCTGAAATGCCACAGGCCTGTTGCCTGAGTTCTAGCTTTGCCTTCAGACCTTAAATATAGCAATAATGATACAACTTCATTGATAACGCCTATTTGGGAAAGAGAAGTTCCTGCCTTGACATTTAAAAAAATGAACAACAGTAATGGGGATTAAATGCTGGGAAGTGTTTTCCTTAAGTTGCTTATTTCAAGTAAATTGGATTATTTTGCTTCTCCCTCACTAGAATTAATTATTTAATTTGAATATTGTTGCATTCCGACTTAGGTAAAAAATGATAAGGAATACACGCTCTTTTGTGATGTAGTGTTGTGTATTTGGGTGCACAGCCACCACTTGCATAACACTTTTTAAAAATGATATTAATAAATGCAGTGAACAAGTGGCTTTGGGGTATGTGTATCCCTTTTCTTGCAGGCCAACAGCTTCAAATGCTGCTTTATACACTTTTCAGTCTGAACGTTCTGCTCATAGGAAGGGTCCATGGATAAATTATACCATTTTACTTCTAAGCTTAACAGTTCTGAAGCTGGTATCCTCAGGACTGAACTGGTACTGAGGATTTTGTTGACTCTAACATTTAATAGCATGAATGAGCCTAAGATGGTTGCAGATAATTCAAGATTTGTGTTGTTTGTGCAGACATAATGTTTCTTTGGACACTGGGTCAATCCCCAATTTTATGCATTATTAAAAGCAATTGGAAGTGGTTAATAAAGTTGTTAATAGCGTATTGCATTCACCTGGCAAGGATATTGTATTATCTCCATCCTCCTCTCATTGCAGTTGCTTATGTCTCAAATGTGAGCAGCAGAACTGCTACTTTTCTGTCTTAAGTCTTTGTATACAATATGGCAGAAGGCAGGCTAACAAGCGAGAATCTGGAATATAAGCTTCAGTATGAACAAAGAGTGATATTGTAAATCCGTTCAAAATAGAAAAAAATTGTTCCAGTTCTGTAAAGAGCCGGGACTCTGTCTTAGACTGCCACATCCAGCAAAAGATTTTCCCCCTTAGTGTTCCATAGCGATAACGTCACATAGAAGCAATTATAATACATATCTGTTGTATCTGGCACTGTAGATTAATATTCCCTCATACAGGGAACCCATTTTCAGTTTAATTTGGGGTGCAGCTCCCACCAAGACAAAATGTGAAAATATATATACCGTACATACATAGACTCAAAGACACAGCTGAACTTAATCTTTTATGTGTTTTTGCTGCAGAAAGCAGCCCATTCATTCACAGAACTTATGCATGTAACTCCTCTTTTCTTAATTACAAAGGTTGTAGTTCTTATTTAGATTTAATTTTGAAATCCTAACATTTATTTCAGAGTGGCTACATGAGGGGATAAAATTATAGAACAAACTGAAAATACAGTAAGTTTTAACCTGACATAAGCACTACAGCCAGTTGTCAATATCAGCATCAGTTTGATTTTCATTTCAGAATTACTTGACTTAGATGTGTAATCAAGATGCAGTCTTAGTCGTCGCTTTCTGAATAGTATCTGAGTTCATATCATGAAAGAACAGTTTCCATAATATTCAAACTATAGGCATTGAGAACTTTTTTCATTCTCTAACAGATTCCAGCATGGATAGCTGATGGAAGAAAACCTTTATATATATAATATGTCACTTTTATGTGCCTGGGCTTTCAAACAAGCTAGAACCCCACAGAATCTTAGCTTGCTTGGAAACTAGGATGCATACAGATGTAGCATGGAGGCTTTTCTCCTGGAGTTGTCCACCCTGCATCCATGAATGTTTCAAGAAGGATATGGTCATTGAAAGTGGTGGTGGGCGGGGATCAGCTTTATAAGTCGTGTGAAATGTTTCTAATATATGAACGGTGCTATAGAGCCTCTACACTTACAGCTAAGTGCTCTTCTCTCAATATTCTGTAGGGTTGTTTTTTTCTCCTAGCTATTGTTTTAGCAAGGACAATTACATCTGTCTCTTACATGATAATCTATTTTTCAGTAGACATACCAAATATCATGATAAAATACTTGAATAAAAAATACATATCTTTTAAATTTTTTACAATAATCCAGATCAAATTTCTATAAACTGAAAGTCATATGCATTGAAAGAAAATTACTGCCTTAGAATAATGTAGTTTTGACCTTTACTTTCAGGTCCATTATAATGTTGGCAAAAACTTAGCTGATAATGGCAATCAAAGCGCTGCAATCAGCTATTACAGAGAAGCTGTAAGGTATGGGTGATTTGGAGTGTTTTTTAATTTGTTTATGAGCTTGTTTTTAAAAAGCAGAAAGCAGATACAAGATAATGATCTGGCCATCAGAAAGATCATTGGCAGTGATAATGGAATACTGTACAGAATACATAAAAAATATATTAGTTTAAGAAAATACATTCTAAGCCATGGTTTGTTTTAACTATGACTTGTTGAATGAATAATTGTAGTTTAGTTCATAGTTAATGCCAAACAAGATACCATGGTTTATAAATTACAGTGGGTGGGTTTTTGTATTGCATTGAGGTAAAACCAATTTAAAAAAAAACAGTAAAACTGGCTTAGCAGAATTTGGAAACTAAGCCAGTGATTTAAAAATGTTGGTGATATGGCCCAGGAAAAATACTTTTTAAAACACCAACTGTGTTTAATAGATAAAACTACATATCTGTACAATTTGAAGACGAAGTTTGAATGTTGACACCACTTTGTATTATTGGAATGTGTACGACAATGATATGAACAGCTGACTGAAGGATAGTTATGTGCTGGAAGTGGCATGAAGTTTCAGAATTATTGTAAACAGTGTAGAAAATATTGGTTATTCTCTGTTATTTTGCCATTACAAAATTGACTTATAGACACATGAAAGAAATGAGTTGACTTTTAAAAAGATAAAATAATGGGGATGTTTAGTTCCAGTTTTTAATTAATGGTGAAGCTATGCTTTCTAGTATTGTCCTTAATAAAACCGTTAGCAAGCAAGCATTGCTGAGATCAAAGCCAGGCTACCCAAAACCTACATGAAAACAATTGCTTTTGGGGAGCAAATTTTGGAGAGAGGTTTTCCTTCCTCTCTATCTTGTTTGTTTTGATTTTGGGGGGGATTTTTTTTAGTAGTCCAGTCCTAAGTGGGCTGGTGAGGGCAGTTTAACACATGCTTGAGGGTGTTTATAAATGCCTACGTCTGTTTTGATTGAGATAAAAATGGCAGGCGGAAGAGAAGAATTGCTGGCTGTGTAGATAAATAAAATTAGGAGAACTGGCTCCTTCCAGTGAGTAATATTTTTTTTGTCTTTTCAATCCCAGATTGAATCCTAAATACGTACATGCTATGAACAACTTGGGAAATATCTTGAAAGAAAAGAATGAACTTCATGAAGCTGAAGAGCTTCTCTCACTAGCTGTTCAAATACAGTATGTTTTAAACACCAAAGTCTAGCTGTGGGTCACCGACAGTATTGTTGTATTATCTGGATCTTTTTCATACTTAGTTAACCTTCTGAAATATACTCTCTGGTGTAGGTATGTGTGAAGTGTTTCATTCAAAGAAATTCTGGAATGTTCTTCCTCCAGATTACAATACACTAATCTGGCTTTTTCAGGCGATGATCTGGCAGTTTTTCACAAATGGTTTGTGCTGTACATATATGATCTGGGCCCAAAAAAGTGTGGTCTAGATAAAAGGAGAACATTCCAGAATTTCCCAGAATATTCCTTGTTTGAAATGAAGTATTTTGCCTATCCTTAGAGTAAATTTGGCCTTGAAAGTGTTCAAAAACTGCAGCTACTACAAAATGTAGCTAGATCATTTCTTGTCATATACTTTGGGGGCCATATTGCACCAATCTTGCACCAGTGTCATTGGCTACTGGTTTGCCAAAGGATTTAGGTCTAAGGTACCTGAAGAAGCATCCCTTCCATATTCAGATGCCCTTCTTTAGATCCCACCAAAAAGAGAAGTTAGGTTAATCCGAACACAGAACAAGGGCTTCTCTGTGTGCTTCCTGGATTGTAGAACATGCTTCCCTTCTGTTTAGTTTTAGGCAAACTGTATTCAACTTGGCTTTTGAGTGCATTGTCTCTATTCTTTGTATTTAAATTATTCTTTTTTTCCGCTTGTCCTTAATGTGCTGTGTTATTACATTATTGTTTTCTTTTAAAAAACTTAAATGGTTTTACAGTTTTAAAATTCAGGTTGCATTTTCAATTTTATAAATAAGTAAGGGGCATCAAAGCTGTCTTGTACTTAATATGCTAAAATGTTCACAACTCTCTTTGCCTAGGCCTGATTTTGCAGCAGCATGGATGAATTTAGGGATAGTGCAGAATAGCTTAAGAAGGTATGAAGAAGCAGAGGAAAGCTACTGGACTGCAATTAGACACAGGAAAAAATACCCAGATTGTTACTATAATTTAGGACGCTTAGTAAGTGTACTTATTTATCTTTCTGTTAATAATCCTAGATACTTAAGATGCAGTGAGTTTTGAATGATGATCAGTTGCTTATTGGAGAGTATCCTCTTGGACTTTGGACTTGTTTAGGGAGACTGTGTTTTTCAGGCCCTGTTGCACCTTTAAGTTGCAGTCTTACTTTTAATGGAAGTGAACTATAAGAATTTCTAAATAAACTATATAGAATTGCATAAGAAGGTGTGTAAACTGAACACACTTCGTATCTTCTGGTGTCCTAAAAATGTTCAAGTAAAGACTTGTTGAAGAACTGTAAATGTTTCTTGTACTGTATATACAAGAACGCACAATATACAAAACTGTATATTAAAATGGTGAGAAACAGCATCACGCTGCATCCCATAGGATTACTGTAGTAATTGAATGATCTAAAAATCTAGGGAAGAAAATGGAGAGAAAGGATAGAGGAGAGTATTAATTGGATAATAGTAGGGATAAATGATCTCTAATAAAACTAGTAGTGAATTAGCAGATACATAGACACCACTGCTAATTTTCTTCAACTGCTGTTCTTGCTGGGAGGTAGCTAAGCAAAACCTCGGCACTCTTTGGGGTGGGGATTAACTCCCCCCTCCCCATTAACCCTCACCAAATTTTATCTCTTAACCCTTCCCCCTCATGCAAAAATTAGCCCCATCTAGGGATTGGTGATATCTTGTGAATGCCACAAATTGGTATCTTATGCTTCCACAAGATCTAAAGCACTCCTTTTGATATCTGTTCCTACACAAAACTCGTTCTCCCCAAACCTGAAAATGTGGGTTCCCCCCTCTCCAGTTGTGTCCTGGGGGCTTCTGGGACCACAACAAGTATACTGAAAGTTGTGAACTATGAAGTACAGATTGATCATCTGTGTCCTATTATTAAACCAACCTTGATGTTCCAGACAGTGACTGGATAAATGTAAATAATAGGCACGTTTTGCCCGATTCTTACTATCATTCTGGTGTGGCTTGCCTTTGTAGTTTTGTTTGTTTGCTTTGAACCCTAATATGTAAGACACCTAGATTGGCTTTTCCAGTTGATGCAAGTTTCTTCAATCAGTTTCTTAAATCAATGCACAAACACTAATCTTCCTTCTAAAGAAAGAGAAGCACAGAATGTAATATACATATTAGGATTGTGCAGCACCCTTTAATTTAAGCACAAGGGGGTTCTTTGGAGCAGAGGAACGCTGACCGTGTGAGCACCACCCAGGAAAAGTTGCAGCTTCTTGAAAGGGTTGCAGACAGGGGCTATGCGAGATCCTGTGTGCTCTGAAGCCCTCTTCACGGTCAAATCCAAAGCCGCACCCAGTCCCAGGTCATACAGACGGAGAACTGTCTAAGCAAAAGGTTTGTAGATGACAAGGGGGAATATTCAGAAAATACACAAAACTTCTTTACCCTGTACATAATTATGTGCAGTTCTTAGTGGAAACTGGTTTTTCTGACACTTGACCTTTATAAAACACTTTCCTGGAGTTATCTCTATATAGCTATTCAAGTTGCAGATTTTATTTGATACTCACAGACTCTCCTTCGGCAGGGCCTGAACAAGGGCTACTTTTCTTGTCTTGTTATCTTACTGCCAACCATGTTACTTTCAGTATGCTGATCTAAATCGCCACATAGATGCATTGAATGCATGGAGGAATGCCACGGTGTTGAAACCACAACATAGTTTGGCTTGGAACAACATGATTATATTGCTCGACAATACAGGTACAATATACTTTTTTTCAGAATAATAGTAATATTTTTTTCTGCATCTTTGTTTATATCTCGAGCCCATTGCTTTCTGCTACATGAACTGAGGCTCGAGTTCTAAATCAGAGATTAGAGTGATATAAACCCAAGGTTTTGGAGTCGCTCTAAAACAGCATCTCCCACAAAGTGTACAGAAATCTGCCTTTGCCACTTTCAGTGTAGCCCGCTGTTTTAGAGAGAAAATGCCGGATGTGCCAAAAGTGTCTCCTTAGAGATCAGTTTTCAATTTTATCAATGTTTTGGTTCTTTGTGTTCCAAAATAATTTTGCAAGTAAAGATTCAGTATTTGGGAGGAAAATGTCAGAATTAAACAAGAAATAAATTGATCATTACATTCTAGGTTTCTGGAATCATAACAGATATAAAGGTTTCAGGCAACCGTCTTTTGAAAAGACTCTCACAATGTATTGTGTCAATTTTATCTCATGATAAATTGGATATTTCAGAATCAAATTAGTTGATTAAGAGTCCTAATTTGATAAACTCCCAAAAACTAAATAAAAAAGAAGAAAGGATAAGCTAAGTACCTGTCAATTTACTAACTAGCTAGCAAATATTTCATCCTGCTGGTGTTCACCCCCTATTCTTTCTCTCTGATGGAGCTTCCAGAATGCTCACAAAATGTTTTCTTTCATGTTGGTGCCTTCAGTTTATTTCTGTGTTTGATAGGAACATTTCTTAATTTGCTTATAATCACATTCTAATCATTAACATTTTTTAAATGCACAGTAGCTGAATAATTCTTTCATATTTTAGATCTAGAAAAAATACTGTGCAGATTTTAATGCACTGCTCTTCACTTCTAATTCGGTTTTTATTATTTGATGTGCTTTTAATTGTTTTATTTAAGGAAAATAGCTAAGCATTTTATTTTGATTAAAAATGGTTGTTCCCTATCATTTCATCTCTCTCTCTCTTGCTATCTCCTTTTAATGTGTTCCTAGGGAACTTGGCACAAGCAGAAGCTGTTGGAAGAGAAGCTTTGGAGTTAATACCGAATGATCATTCTCTTATGTTTTCGCTGGCAAATGTACTAGGGAAATCACAGAAATATAAGGTACAGCATTTTTCCAACCACAATTTGTAGATGAGATAACTCCTAGAAAATCTTATTTCTCAATGATTCAGGGATTAGGTATGTCCTCAGAAATGTGACTTGACTAAAAGATTGGCAGTGGATTTGAATTTGGAAGCCAACACAGCAAAATATATATTTGCATCCAGAGTTGTTTTTTCAAAATCACAGTGCCAAAGAAATCTTAAGAGAAATTGTAGGTACTGTCCAAATGGCCTTGGCTGGTTGTGGGATGGTACTTCCTAAGCAGCTGTTACCAGGTCAGTTTCATTTTTTCGATCTGACTAAACTGAAGTACTAGATTCTTCTAGGATTACTGGCTAGATAGAAATATGCAAGCAAGAATATCTTCTAGAACAATTCAAAATCCAAATAGAAATATGTCTCAAGTATTACTATTAATTATTATACGCAAGAAGCTCAAACCATAAATATAGAAAAAAGCTATTTTGTTCTTCAGACAGTTTTTGAGCTTGATGGTAGTCCAACTCGTATCCTGTTATTACAAAAGTCCATCTAAAATTATGATTAAAAAAACTTTAAAACAACATCAGTTGCATAGGATCAGGGTTCTCTTGATCTTACCTATTAAATAATCACTTTCCTTTAACAAAGGACAGGGGAGATTGACTTGAATATAGTCTTTAAAGCTTTAAAGATGTCATCCATGAAGGATCTGCAAGCTTTATAGAAATCAATTTGAAAAATGAATTATGAAAATGCCTACTGCTTTCAATTGTTCAGGCTAAAGCAGGTTATTTGAAGCAACAAAGGAAAATGGAAAATTAAGAGTTATGAACAGATATGAAGCAATAACTTTGTTAGGGGAAATAATGAAAATTCTTTTGTCAAGCTAGAAATTCTTTTTAGGCTAGAATTGTTGGCTCTGTGTGTGTGTGAGAGAGAGAGAGAGAGAGATTGATTTTCCTTTAAAAATCTTTTGCTACATTTTACCAATGAGGTATACAAATGCACCTCAAATAAAAATGCTGTAGTTTCGTTAGAAGTTACTAGGTCTGTGCTGCAAAAATCCAGATGACCACTACAGAGCAGCAGAAAGGAAGGATTTGGTATCTGTTTTCTGCCATCTAGAGGTGGTCTGGATTTTTGCAGCCCAGATCTGGTAACCTTAGTTTCGTTCCACCATCCCACCAATTTTATTGAGACTAAATTCGTTTTAATGCACATTTGTTGGTCTTAAGAAGTGATTTGTGTGAGCATTTGGTTTCTAATGCAGCCCACAAGTGTTTTTGTGTTCTTACCAACACTGAAGTAATTACTGTCTAATTGACAGCAACTACCAGCCAACAGCTGGATCAGCCTGTGAATTATATTGTACGTATATCCATTAGAGAGAAGTAGAAGTGTGAATGCATGTGAAAAAAATAGGGTGACATAATCACATTAATAGACCACAGAGCATGAGGTAATTGGGAGTGTTTGGTTGTACTTGACATTGTAGGCACTACAAAAATAGCTTGTCCTGTTGATCTCTTTTTCTGAATTATTCAGGAATCTGAAGCTTTGTTCCACAAGGCAATTAAAGCCAATCCAACGGCCGCCAGTTACCATGGTAATTTGGGTAAGACATTTTATAGCTCCCCTACTGCAAACTTTTTCAAAAAATCAGACACTTTGGTTGTATTTCTTTTCACATTCAGTGTCTTGCAGGCATTCTTCTGCTAGCTAGATTTCTTTTCCGCCTGCTTGCTAAACAAATTGCCAACAAGACATTGGAGTTCTTAGAGCGGGTTTCCAATAATGTCAAGCCGATCACATTGTATGACAGACCAGCCAGGCCGCCTGCTGCAGCCCAGAGGTGGCTGCGTGTCAGTGGTGGCAAATTGGTTTCTTTGTCCTGTGCTTGCAAACCACCATGAGCTCTCCTGATAAAAATAGCCATTTATGGCTCTAGCACAATCCACTCTTGTCATTCCTTGGCCTGCGCAGCTCCAAACATGTCTGCTCCAGCTGGCTACAGAGCAGGCTGCCACTGTGCCGACAGCCAACCAAATGTTTTAATGTTTTCTAAGTAATTGGCAAGATTGTCTGTTCTTCAACAACACTGCTAACAAAAAATCCTCTTTGCTGTTTCAGCTGTGCTGTACCATCGCTGGGGAAATTTTGACTTAGCCAAGAAACACTATGAAGTCTCTCTGAAGCTTGACCCCACAGCAGCTGGGACCAGGGAAAACTATGGTCTTTTAAAAAAGAAACTGGACCAACTGCAAAAAAAGGGTGATGTCTGAGGTTTCTTCTCAGGCTTTGAATGCAGATTGCACACCATTTATGGGTAACGTGGCTACTGATCGCCAGGGAGAAGCATTGTCACCCAGGAATACAGAACACAACAACATTGGGCATTCAAAAGTTTCTTGAAATTTAGCATCAGAAGTATTTCAGAGGGGGAAAAAAGGCCTAGTTTAGAACATTTTATTTAGAAGATTAAAAGGGCTTGCTTCTCCTTTTCAGTTTTTTTTTTTTTGGAACCAGTGATGAAATCTGTTGAATATTTATACTGATATCCAAAGCATTTGCACTGGTAAAGGCCACGTTAAAATGAAGAGTTGACATATTCTTCAGCAGAGCGTATGAACAGAGAACTGTACCGTTCAGAAATGGAAATGGATGGTAACTGTTTCGCTTTCAATAGGAATTCCAGTGCAGTACTGATATGAAATGTGACCTTGTAATAAGGACAATATTTTGAACAGGGAAAATTGATTTCTACATTTATGAAGAGATTGTTTGCTTCAGTAACATGGAAGTTGAAGCTGTTTTTATCTGACCAGGCTTTAATTGCTTTCCACGTATTGTAAATATATCTGCTGAAAATGAGATATGGTAGGTCCAGATTTTTCCACTGCAGGAAAACTTTGAATTTATACTGCTTCTAGGTTCAGAATCAATCTGTGCTTGATATCACATAGGTTAAAGTCAGCGTTTGACTGGGTTACAAAGGAGAGCTTACTATTGAAGTTGGAAAGTTGCGCGTGCCTGGAAGGTTTCGTAAAGTCTTTCAACCCTTCAGCTGGGCAGTGATCATTACAACTTCAGACAAAGGGGCTTTTTACTCCGGTTTTGATCTGTTGGTGGCTGTTTTTGTGACCCTGTGAATGGCTTGAATCCATACAATTTCTTGATGAGTCTTCAAGTTTGCATTTCCTTTGGTGATCATAGCAGAATGAAATTTGGGGGGCTTTAATAGTTCTATGAGGAAACAGAGGCCCTGCATAGATGCTGTAAAATCCTTCACGTGGAGCACTTCAAGGATACAGCTAAGCAGAGGAAATAGTATCAATGCATAATCTGGAACACAGTGATCTAAAATAAAGGATATGGTTGCAATTGTTAATCATTTTATCTGTATAGAAAGTGTGGGTCAGAATGATACCCTGCTAAAAACATACTGAGAGGTCATCTGTTAGTATTATTTCTAGCTTAATCTAGTAACTTAAGGATCATGAAATAGTTTGTTCTTCCATGTACGTATTTATTCTTGGTGGAGTCTGTATTTTTCTGGGTTGAAGACAAAGAAAAGGATATGCACCAAGCCAGGAAAATGAAAAAGAAATAAATATGATGCACATATACTTTATTCTAGAATCTTAGTAGGAGCTCTGTGGGAGGAGCTTTAAAGTATCCTTTAGCCTCACAACTTCTGTATTAGAGATTCAACACACTTTATTAACAAATTCAGACAGATAGACTCTGTTCTGCATTGCATTTTAGCCACCATGGATATTTCTTCTTTAGATCCTAATATTCCATCAGACAAGGTACTTATAGGGAATACCTTAAATAACTAGAAAGCCCACATCGTATTCATTTTATTATAGAAGTAGTAGGAATTGGGGGCTAAGATTCTGGAATAAAGTATGTGTGTACCATACAGTATTCATTTTGTTTTCCAATATTGAAGACAAAGTCAAATGCTGCCTTTCGTCCTGCTGATACGTATATCTCAAGACAGATGTTGCGTCAGATCCATGTTATTCAATAATAAGAGCAGTTTTCTGAAAATGAAAACCTCTGTATTTTATTTTTTTTTAAATTGCAATGCATGTAGCTTGGTACAGTCAGTTTTGAGAGTGCCATAATATTATAATTTTGTTTTTCATCTTTAAATGTGTTCAGATCCTTTCATTTGTTCAGCATAAGATGAACAGATTCAAGGTAGAGATATAACCATTTCTGTAGTACTTGCATATGTTAAGGTACAACTGTGTTTATTTTATTTTCCCAGATACAGTTCATTCTTTCTGCGTACGAGTTACTAAGGGTCTCTTGGCATTCAAAAACATATTGTTTTAATTTTTTTTTTTTTAAAGCATGATGTGGATATCAATCTGTCAGACAAAAATATCTGATCAGATAATAGAATTCAGCGTCACAGGCTATAAAAGCTTTCCAATACTTAAAAAACTGACTTGGTTAGTCAGTTTTTCCTGCCGTGCATCATTTTAATAAGGCTTTAAATACAAAAGCTCCTAGATTTTTAAAATACTCTTCCTCACATTTTTATAATAATTTGTGGCAAAACTGAGTTTATTTGGTCACAAGTAGCATAATTTATTCTGGGGTGGGGGGTTATTGCCACACTCCATAATAATAAAAATATACATATTGGGGTTATTTCTTATCAGTTCTTTTCCTAGTGGTGATATCTTAGGCCAGCCCATGTGAAGGTCACAGATGATTACTAGATACTGTGTCCCATTTAGAGGAGCACTTGGTTATGAACAATTAAAACTTGATTTTGGCGATAATATTTATAACAGATAACAGGATGTAGGATCATATTCTTTAAAAGGATACATCAAAAGAATCTTCCCATAGGCTTCATTATAGAACAATTGTCAGGAAAGCTATCAGTTTTCTCCTTTCTTTTCTCTTCTATATACTAGTTATCGCCTTTCCTTTCCTCTTTCTCCTCTGTCCAGTTGTCTCTCTCTTCTGTAATTTCCTCTCTTCACATTCTTTCTGCCTGCTAAAGAAGTTTCTAACCTTTTACTTGCTCTAACTGAAGCCAAATAATCTAGTATTGTATCACATAATCCATATCTGGATATTATTGATAGAGATGGGCAAAATATTTCCATTTTGAGTAGAACTGGCCTCAAAATGCCTTCTTTCAAGGTGGAAACAGTTGTTTTGAATTCAAACAGACTCTTCCAACTTTGTTACAAATTTTCCAAGTCCCATTTCAAGCTCAAAATACCTGGCTCAAATTTGAAATATTTCTCGTAAGGTCCAGACAGCCCATGTCAAATTCAGAACAACTGTTTCAAACACAAAGCAGGGAGTTTCAAGTTTAAAATATTTCTAATCCGGGGCATTTTGCACAACCCTAACTGCTGATCTCTGCATCATTGCTTTGCATTGTGTGTTCTGAATTAGCTTAGAGAATCAAGACATTATAAGGCAAAGTTTATTTTAAATTCAAGGGGTTTTTTTAATGTTTAATTTTACTTCTTGTTTATATTCCAAAAGTATATTTCTTTTTTAAAAAAACTGTCAGTTAAATTAATGTCCCAAATTATTTAGAATTCTTGTATATCCTACTACAGGTTCCTTACATACATAAAAGTCTTGAATTCAATATGCTTGAAATTTATGGGGGTTTGCAGATGCTAGTTTCACCCAGCACAATAGGATAAAATGTGGTTCAGTGTGTTGTGTGAGAGTAGACAATTAGGTTAATCCAAACCATGATTCGTTTAACCAGAATTAGCATATTGTATAACAGATCAAGAATAAACTCAGCAGGGGACTGAATCAGATGTTAACTCCCTTTCTCATATACAGTAGTTACAAAACACATGTGGTTACAAACATACTGGTTACTCAAAGTGACATTTTTAATGTGTGCTTGTAACTTTGTGTATATATATATAGATTTTTAGGTGAGCTGGTAAATGATTTTCCTCCTGAAAATAACTCTTAAACTAACAATTTATTTTGGAGTTATTTGAATTGCATTTTAAAACACTATAAAATTACACTCCACCCCACAAAATCTAAATGATGGGGGGGGGGGTTAAATGTTAGACTCCTGCGCATAGTTCATGTTTTTTGAACCCAGTATATCAAGAACGGCATTCAGTTGGCTTGCCCGGTTTGTTCACTAATCTTTCAAAGCCATGAGTATCACAGGCGTTGGGCCCAGAGTTCCAGACTGGAATATTCATGTGTCATTATTTGCTTCGGGTAGCACACGCAGGAGTCTTGCTGCTGTGGTAGTTTCCAGCTGTGGTAAAAGTTCCAGCAGTTATGAATGAGGAGCCCATACCTTTCCTACTTGTTTTACAGGAGCTTCTACAGAAAGTGTGAAAAAAATCAAGATGGTGCCTGCACGTCTGAAATCTTGTCCTTTTTTTGTTGGGTGTTGCATATGTGACACCCATAAAACAGCTGGGCTTCAGTTGCACAGGCATAATCTTGACTTACTGACACTCCCTCCTCCTACAGACACTACCACATCTTCTTAGAGCAGATTACTTCCAGTCACAAAACATATATTTTGACATATTTGTTGGGGACTTTTGCATGACAGGTCTGATGCTGTGCCGGGCGACTTATTTGTGTCCTTGCCCATGGCAGTATAGAACATTTTGTGACTGATCTGGTGTCAGATTCGTGAGAGATTTACACCTTGTTTTTAATTATAGCCTGCCAATTTCAGTGGGATTTAGGGCAGACGTACATATTATGCAGTAGATGTTTAAAAGAAGCCTTAGAAGATAGTGACGGGTGGAGGGGAGGCGACTGGGAGGATAGGAACATTTAATCAATTTTATTCGCAACTATTTTTCTGCACAAAAACTGTCTGTATGTCAAGCTGCTTTGACTGGCAAATTAACAAATCAACCTGATGATTTAGAATGCATTTAATAAGCCTCTTTCAAACCAGGAATGATCAGGCCTTCAGACTTCTGGATTGTGTATAGTAAGGCACTCAAATTAATGCCTTATTTGTAACTGGATGGAACATGGTTTGCTCTTCAGTAAAAGGCACAGGATCAGGCTGTAAAACATGTCTTTTTTAAAAAAAATCATGAAATATTAGCTGTTATTTCAGTTTTAAACTCCTTTACTGTTTATAATGCCTTTGAGGACTATGGCTGATTTGCACAGTTTACAGGTGCTTGCAAGTTTTTGCTCTGAACTTTTGATCTGATGACAAACTGGGATCCTCTGTACTATAGTTCGGTTTTGGTAAATTTCATGCTGTGATACTTAGGATCCAGTATAAATTTGCTAAGGCTGCAATCCTATGCATACTTTGCTGAGAGTAAGTCTCAATTCATTGGCACTTATAAATATTAAATTGGTTTGTAAGAATTGTAGCTGTTTGTTATAAACATCAACGATTTTGTAAGTATGGATTTTGTGCAGGAGACTTAATGGGATTGTCATAGAACACACAGAAATATCTATAATTAGTCTGGTGATATGTTCAAAGTTGGTTTGCCTATGTTGCATTATAAATTTATTCAGGGCTTGTTAAACTCTGTATGTTTGGTAATAAAAATGCATGAGGCCTTTAAAAATAGTTACTTACAATGGATGTCCTTGAATGTTAATAAATATACCCTAGCTTCATTTTATAACACAGATGTTGAAGAAGGTTCACTTTTTGTTCATCTATTGTAGATTTTATAAAAACTTGTAAGAAAAGTTTGGAGTTAAGGGAAGCGGGCTTGGAGACCAAGTCTGATGGTTCCTCCCCCAGTTCTTTTTCAGTGGAGCCTGAATTCCCTCTTTGATTGAAAGTGGTCAATGCTAAAAAAATAAGAACCTCATTGAAGAACAATGAAAAAAAACACACTGCAGTAAGTACAATATTAATGTAATGTATGAGAGGAGAGAAAAAGGGCATTTGTAGTAACAGGGCATGTGAATGTATAGGGCAGTGTTTCTCAACCTTGGCAACTTGAAGATGGGTGGACTTCAACTCCCAGAATTCCCCAGCCATCATGACTGGCTGAGTAATTCTGGGAGTTGAAGTCCACCCATCTTCAAGTTGCCATAGTTGAGAAACACTGATATAGGATATTATGGAGTGGACCTCACTGGTTCCACCAAGGTGGTCTCCAAATCTTTTGTTCACCATCCTGCTACAGACTGCCCATTATTCCTGGTTAGAGCTGACTCTTGGAGAAAGGAAAATCCTGATTTATTCAGGAGGCAAGTACCAATCTTCCTTCATTCAGTGACCCGGCAGGAGGACATGTCTAAAGGCTGGTCCCTTTCCCCAGAATGAATGTTCTTTGCTTTGTTCAAAATTCAAATCTTTGTGTATATCAAGGTCAGAGAACTAGAAGGAAATTGAAAGCACAAAAACAGAAAAGGAAAAAGAAAATTCTGAAGTTGCTCCATCAGCCCAAAATAAAAGGAGACATATTCTGTACCACATCTAGCTTTCAGTGGTCCCCAAGTTGCTGTATAATTCTCTTATCTCCAGTCTGGATTTCTGTGGATTGGTTCTTCCTTTCTTACCTGGCACCCAGCCTGTCTTGGACAACGCTTCAAGCAATAATTTGGTTTCACATATCTTAATCCTAAACCAGGTTTTGCAAGCTTCACTGGATTCTTTATAAAATGAGCCAACCATATTGTGGCTTAGTGTCCTATGTGGGAATATCCTCAGTCAACAGAACAGAGTTTACGCACCATATTAAACCATAAAATGATTTGCATGGTTTGGGCCAATTGTGGTTTATAGATCATGATTTATGCTTTATTAAATGTATTAACCCAACCAACTAGGCTTAGTTAAGACACAAGGGTTTTTAAAAAAAAAAGGCTTAGAGCAGTGTGTGATTTGGGGTTTGTGTCGGAGTGAGGCTTAAATTTCAAGGCGGTATCTCCTACAGTGTAAACCTGACTTCTGCCCAATGTTTAGACAGTTAGTTCCTAGCTGCATAAGTCCACACATCTTCAAGTTGCTAAGGCTGAGAAACACTCCTGTCTTTTCATCCAGGAACTCAAAGTGGGGCACGTTGTATTCCCTCCCATTTTCTCTCACAGCCGGTGAGGTAGGTTGGGCTGAGACTGTCACCTAGTGAGGTTCTGTAGCTGAACTAAAGTCTCCCCAGTGCTAGTCTAGCCCCTTAGCCCAGTGTTTCTCAACCTGGGCAACTTTAAGACGTGTGGACTTCAACTCCCAGAATTCCCCAGCCAGCAAGTGCTGGCTGGGGAATTCTGGGAGTTGAAGTCCACACGTCTTAAAGTTGCCCAGGTTGAGAAACACTGCCTTAGCCACTAAGGGAGAACATCTAGACAAGCGGCAAGGCAGCAAAGGAAGTTCAACCCATTCTGTGAATATTACTACAAACATGGTTTCTGTTCCTCAGAGGAAAAGGAATACCTTTTTCTGAGAAGCCAGTGGTCTTTCCAGCTCAGTGTTGTCACTCCTGACTGCAGCTGCGTTCCTGATTTCAGGCAGGATTTTTTTGCTAGCCCCCAAACATCCTTGCCTGAAGTTCAACTATTTAACAAAAATTGTACAACAAAGCCTCTCTTCAACATGAGTGCATCTTTCCCTTTGGGGGGAAAGTGATGACTGTCATCATGTGAATGTGTTAAATCATTCAAAGTAATCCCACCAAGACAGCAGAAGGCAGAGACACACCATGGCTGCCGTAAGAGAGAAGCCTGTTCACAAAATGGCTGTTACAGTGAGCCTGGCCAGTATTTATCCAAAGCTGGACCAGCCTCCCAACATGCTCTCTATCATCTCAGTGAGACCTGGGCATTCTTACAAATAAATTTGATAGTAGAGTCTTTTTTTCTTTTTCTTTTTTTGAGCTAGTTTGCCAGTTTCCTATTTCTGTGGCTTCCATTAGCACTACAAAACTTTGTGAAAAAGTTCCCAAGTCTGCATGGCTTCTCTGCAGGTGGAATCTTACTCTTCCACTGTGAACACGTTTTAAAACAAATGGGAAACCCTGATGCAGTTTAAGATGTCAGTTCTTAAATGTGGTATATTCATGAAAGGAACGGGGTTGCTGGTGGAAGATCAACCGCAGTAATACAAAGGGACCAGACTTCACCAGCATGGCCATAAAGATTCCTCTCCAGTCTTTGTCACTTGCAGGCAACGGCTGTCTCCGCGCTCCCTGGCAATGAGATTCTGTAGTTCACCGGCTGCCCTTTTACATCATTGATTCATCAATGGGCTGATACTAAAACCTCAAAGGATATGCATTTGCAGTGGCAATTTAATTTGCTTACTTGCATCAAAATGTGCAGACTGACTTCCCAAGAAATGGCCAGCAAATAGATTTGGAGTAAAGTTACAAATAGCCCCCACTCAGTGCTTGCAACACAGCTTTCCTCACAAATGACACAACCGCGTGCATCTTTGAACCTCGTGGCTTAACCCATCCTAAGGCATGGGGGAATCTGCTGGTTGTCTTGGCAACAGCGGTCCCCTCCCCCCCAATTCTTTCTCTCTGACATCAACTCTAAAAAGATGGGCATAAAACTCGCACAGTCCCATCAAGTTGGGCGGTTAGAGGGCATATCCTTCCATCCCTCTAGCAGCGTGAATTTGCCCTACTAGCCATTTTTAAATGGCAGGTCCTTATGTTTCTTTCATCTTACTCCCATCCCACAGTAGAGGCAGCTTAAAATTGTATTCAGCTGTTCCAGTTTTTTAAAAAAGTGTTTTCCCTCCTCTCCCAACACGCTTTCTAAAAAGCTTCAACAACCATGTGGTGGAGAATGCTGTCAGGGCTGGGATCTGCCCAGCCTCTATGGAGCTCCTGCTGTGGCACCCCCTCCCCCCCAGTTGCCTGGCACTGCCCTCTCTAAGCATTTTTGCTTGGACTGCAGAAGACATCGAAACCTGGCTTGCGCTGTGCATCTGCCTGTGCCTGGCCAGCATTTTGAATAGCACCAGTCAAGCATTACATGGCTTCTTTATACACATAGGCTTGCCCTTCTGAAAGAAGGCTAGATCACTTTTAAATACTGTATGAATTGAAAGCTTTTTTTTTTTTCCTTTGAAAGAGCACTAGGTCTGCAGTTAGCAAACAGGACTAGCATTTTCAAAAGCCTACTAGTTCTGCGCTGCAATGTCTGAAAGAGACTTGGGTTCTGCCAGCCGTCTGCTCTGTCACCAGATTCTTACGGATGCTTCCATGAGGTCCCAGGGAAGTTGGAGGGAAGCAGAGCAAAGTGGGAGGGTGTTCTCCCAACACTTCTCACAAGTCTGGAAGAGTTTCCTCCCACTTCTCCTTCTGTATCTCCTCTGGCCCTGTCAGCTGAGCTACTTTTAGACTATTCAACACTCTATCTCTGCCATCTAGTTTCAGTCCGGAGCTTTGCATCCCAGTTCTATAATACAGCCCTGGTTTGAGTTGTAATTTTCATTGGTGAGGAACCAAATCTAATATATCATCATGGAAGTCAATGGAATACAAGGAATGCTTGCTTTGAATTCAGGGCACATGGATAAGGATGGTTAACCAGCTTGGCTGCAATGACAGGCCTTTTTTTTTTTTTTTGGTGCCAAGTGTTTAATTCCTCCCTTCTGGGAATCCAAACCAACCACTGGCCAGCCATATTCCGATTACCACTAGATGCACTGAAGAATTAAACAAGGGGCAGCACTTGGCTTACTCTGGCAATTCAAAAAAAGATAAGCAGAGTCTTAGCTTCCATGGTACATGAATGGAGGACATTAGATAACCCCAGGGCTGTAGGTTAGAACTGGGAAGCGGGAAAAATATCTCAGAAGGAGGTAACGGCAAACCACTTCCTCTGGTTGCCAAGAGAACACTATCGACACGTCCACAAATTCCCTGAGTCTAATTTGCCTCAAAGACTATCCCTAACCCTTTTTTAAGCTGCATGGGGAAGTGCGCCTTGCCTGACATCTCTATTTCATTGTTATACAAAACACCTCCAGTGTTTCTGCCTAACATTGAATTGCACAGCAGGGTTGTCAGTAATTATTACCACCCCAGGTGCACAAAAATTAAGCTGAAAATACATTTTGCTAGTTGGTTGCTCAGTGTCTTGTGTAACCTTAGCCAGTATGGCCAACTTTGTTAATGCAAATTTGGACAATTGTGCTTATTCGGTAAACAGCAGCTCTGTTAGCACAGCTGAATGGAAGTTCGGACTCAACCCTACCATCAGAAAGGTTGCATTAACCACATTGTAAGATTTGTGCGCCGCAATCAAATTCATTCCCACCACAGATCTCCAATACCTGCTTCAGCAAACACCTTTCGAAAACAGGTGCATCTAAAAACACACACAAAAACCAGAATAGAAAGCAGGTATAAAGGAAGAGAGCCTTTTCTGCTGTGGCACCACCTTGAGAAACATCATCCCCCTGGAGATCAGGCTGGCCTCGATCTTGCTGGTTTTTCACAGGGCCCTGAAGACAAGTTTTGCAGGCAGGCACGGGGACCCCGGAGTGCGGTGGCCATACTGAGTGTTTGGATAAATGGGATTACCTCAGCTGCAAGTGTTATGCATTTTATGCTGGTTTTTAATATGCTTTTATATTGTTTTCTCTTCTTGATTTAAAACCGTTGTATTGTTCTTTTCTGTTGTTTTTACAGTTGTTTTGTTTGTAAGCCATCCAGAGTCATGTATATATATGAGATGGACAGCCACGTAAATTTGAACGATATTTATATACACAAATATATGTGTGTGTATATATATATAAACACACATGTATGTAAACAAACATGAATAAATATTTGCATCTCTTAATGGAAGGGAAAAGGGTCACGGCTTCCTGCAACAACCCCGCATACCAGGCAGTCGGGGCCGAAGGGCCTGGAACTCCCTTCCTAGCCCGGCCCCATTGTGACGCCAGGGGCTCCGCCCAATCATCGGCTTTTAAAGGACCCACAACCCGGAAGCGGCTTGAGGTGAGCAGCTCTGAGAAACTAGCACCGCGCAAGCCGGCCGAGGCGGAATCGACGGGCGCTAAACCTGGCGGGTGAGCCTTTCAAAGGGGTGGTAGGATTCGGGCTGTCGCAGAATCCCGAGATGACAGGGAGACGCTGATTGGTGCCAGTGTTTTCGAAGGTTATTGGATAAGAGGCGTCACGTGAGATTTGTGGCGGGGGGCTTAGGGCGGCAGAACCATCTAGGTGGGAAAGCACCTTGTCTTCCGAGCGCGGGCTTTTAAACGGAGCGGCGCTGCGCAGGCCCACGTGACAGGAGGCGAGCAATCGTATTGGTTGGTCGTGGCTAGAGAACCGGCCGGGGAGCCGCCGAAGTGAAGTGTTGGAGGGCGGCGGGGGCTGCCTTCGTGGTTGGCGCTGGCGACGAGCAGCCGCGGCATAAGGCAGAGACCGAAGTGCTTTCGGATCAGGAGATTGATTAGCTCCCTTTGGGCAGAGTCATAAATTAAGCACTTTTGTGGGCGAAGGAAGTCAAAACGTGCTTGCGAAACGGGGCCGGAGTCCCCCGTGCCAGCTATTTACCGAGCCTGGCGCGCAGCGAACAGTAAACACCGCGGAAAGGCCTTTGCCCAGCTGGCGGAGCCTCCGTCAAGGCGCATGCGGAGGGAGGGGGGATTTGTCGGCTCCCCCGGTGTCTTCGGGGAATAGCCTCGTACAAAGGTTGAACTCTTGAGCTGAGGCGATCGGGCGTCAGGTGTAACGGCTGGGTTGAAAGCGCAGCTTTCAAGAAGCAACCACAGAAAAGTCATCCCGAAACGTTAAAAAAGTAGCCACCCAGGGACTTGTTCGCGTCTCAGTTTTCTGCGGGGGTGGGTTGAATAGTTGCGAGTTGGAAGCACAGTATTTAATGGCGTGATCTGTCAGAAATTACTCTTGTTACACCACAGTTCAAAATCATAATCCAAACTTCAGCCACGAGAACCTGATCAATTTATATTCTGTACAATAGGGGAGGATTAGCTGACCCCACGTATAATTGTCACGGGGTTGGCTCAGAATTTACAATCTGAATTTTTCACTCCTCTGATTTTAGTAATATTTGTTTAGCAACATTTTTTATTTTTTATTTTTATTATTATAAATTTAGTAACATTTGTATATTTAATAGGATTTCAGTAATCTTGGATTTACCTTTTCTAGGGATTTCTCTACAGTATTTCAAATGGGCTGTTTGGACAGTTTCTTTAGAGAACAATATATATTTTACCTTTTTTACATGGATAGATGGGGGGTTCTGTATATTCTGATTCTTATGGTTGGGTTCATGTACTACACATTGTGATTATTTGATTAATTTTTTTTACTTACTGCGGTGTTAAGCTAGCCATTGTGATCTATAAATATGGTGTGTTGGGTGAACCCAGCCATTTGTGGTTTATTGAATAAATCATGGCTAAACAATGGCTATGTCTCCATATCTATGATGTGCAATGAGTCTTCTGCTGACATTTAACGATATTAGTGACTTTATTATGTTTTTTACAAAATTATGTTGCATTCATTTAATGTACATATAAATATCATCTGTTGCTGATCCTTGAGCATTTCCTTTTTGGGAGGAATACACCTTCATAAACTCTAATTTAAAACTGATTTTTTTCCACTGATCAGAGTTTAATATTAAGGAATGATTAAGTGGAATTTGCCTGGTTTGCTAAATTAAAACAAGTGTTTCTGAGCTCCTTTTCACAACAGTGTAAAAGTGGAAGGGCAGTGTGTGAGTTTGAAATATTTTGTGGCTTATTCTAACACATGTAACACCTTTGCTGCGGGAGCTGCATTGGGTGCCAGTTTGCTTCCGGGTCCAATTCATGGTGTTGGTTATCACCTTTAAAGCCCTGCATGGCATGGGCCCAGGTTAACTGAGGGAGTGTCTTACCCCCACCCGGTCAGGTAGAGAGGGTATGTTGCAGACCAGTCACTAAGAGAATGTCGACTGGCAGGGCCCAGGAAGAGAGCCTTCTCTGCCACTGCCCCCGCCCTATGGAATATTCTCCCCCTAGAGGTGAGGGGTGCCCCCACCCTCCTGGCTTTCTGGAAAGAACTGAAGTCCTGGTTCTGCCAACTCATGTGGGGCAAGAAGAGACATAACCAACCCTGGAGGTGGCTGGAGCCTTGAGGACACTCCCCGAGCCTAATAATTTCACCATCAATCTTGGAAGATATTTATTATTTGTAGGACTATTGTTTTATTGTATTTTAATTAATATTTATTCTTTTACTGTAAATTGCCCAGAGTTGCTTCCAGGGAGATGGGCAAAGACAAATGTGAAATATAAAATAAATACATTGGTTTTGCTATACATGAACCCTAAGATACAGTGCTTTCTATTATACCAAAGCACATGGCATTTAAGGGCTTGCAGTTTTATATTGCAGAATGAATTTATGTAGACAAGAGTTCATTTTACCAGAGCATCTAATGAAGTGAGCTTTAGGCTATGTAAATTTATGCCATCATTTATTATATAAAATGTCCTTAAGTTGCAACATAACTATTTTTGTTCTTTTCCTTGCTTCCTGGAAGGAGAAACTAAACTAAGGAACCTTGTGCCACTGAGGATTATACTATGGGATAATTGCTGATACTTTTTTTTGTTTTAGGATGCAGGGGGTGTCCTAGGCGTATGTACCACTGAATGCATGTTTAGAATTGTGCTAGTAATCTCTTTTAGCCATTCTGAGCAAATCAGAGACAACTGTTAGCCACCACGTAGTAGCTATGTACTATTTATGGATGGAGGATTACAGGGCTTCAAAAGCTATATATATTCATAAAAGAATGCTGAGCCAAATCTCTTTAGTTTGAACTAGTAAGTCATACCCACCTGTAAAGAGGCAGGGGGGTTGAAGAGAGAGGTTTTTGCACACTTTGCCCTACCAGAGGAATATATAAAGAAATGTGCAAAACTATGCAAGTACAGTCAGTCATTTTGTATTAATAGCAAGGAGGATAAAAGCAAAAGATGGAAAAAGAGCTACTGGGTTGTAATATAAAATTTAACTGCAGAGAAATGTGCTTTTAAAAATAAATAGAACATTTTTTTTTTAATCAATTCTTGCTTTTCAAAATGTTAGTTCTGAATTAACTGTCACTAACTTTTTTTTGCCTTAACTGAAAACAGAATGCTATTATCTCCATTAAGTCAAGTTCAAAACTGTTATTTCATTTTTTTTAGGATTGGTAGCGTAACATTTCCCCAGCTCAAAATATTTAATGAAAAAAATAAGCCTGTATAACAAAGATTTATAGGCTAGAATTCTGTCAAATATCCTTGAAAAAAAGTCCTTGAAAAAAAACTAGAAGAGTCACCTGGAGTGATGTTGAAGACAAAGAGTGAATCCAACTGAATGTAAGAACCCATATTAGGGATTACGTTGTGGTGACAATGGAGTGAAACTGTCCGAGTGTTTGGAGGCTGTGCGGGTCTGGATGGGAAGGAAGAGACTTAGGCTCAATCCCAACAAGACTGAGTGGCTGGGAAGTCTCCATCTTTAGCCTTGGACTGGGCTGCACTTCCTTATTCAAGATTGGTGTGCAATTTGGGAGTCATTTTGGACTCTCAGCTTCTGTGTGAAAAGCAGATGGCTGCTGTGGCCAATGGACTAAGGATCTTTGCATAGAGCCACCTAGTGTGCCAGTTGTGGATGAGAAGGCCCTTCAGATGGTCACTTATGGACTATTGCAATGTGATCTACGTGGGGCTGCCCTTGAAAACCACTTGGAAGCTACAGCTGGTCTGGAATACAGCGGCATGGGCAGTAATAGACATACTGCAGTATATGCTCATGTGATACCACTGCTCTACAAGCTGCACTAGTTGCCAGTTGGCTTCCGGGTACAATTCATGGTGCTGGTTACTATTTTTGACCACCACCTATAAAGCCTTTCATGGCATAAAGCCTAGGCATCTGAGGGACCACCTATCTCCAATAATTTCTGCCTGTCCAGTATGATCGGGCAGAGTGGGTGTAGTTCAGGTCCCCTCAATTAAATAATGTTATCTAGTGAGACCTCAGAAATATGCCTTCATTGTCATGGCACCTGCCCTCTGAAATGGCATTCCCCAAGAGATCTGTACAGCTCTCACCCTGATGGATGTTCCAGAAGGCATTGAAAATCTGGTTACTTCCCCAGGCCTTGGGGTAGAGTGGTGGTGAACCTGTAAGATTTGGCTTTGTTTCATATGGTTCTTCTTTCTGGATACTATCTCTTTGTTTCTTCATACTATTGTTGTAGCTTTTTAATAATTAAAATACCCATGTCATTAGGAGTCAGGCATTCTTTAAACCTATGTACCGTATTTTTCCGACAATAAGACGCCCCCATGTACAAGACGACCCCCATTTTTCCAACCCCAAATTAAGAAATCAATATTTTAAAGATAGTGCAGAACACATTTTTATTTAGTAATTAGTTAACATTTACCTGCTACACTCGGTGGGAGGAGGTCCAAACCGTCTCTCTGCAGCTCTATTTCCAGGCTCTTTTGCTTAACTGATTACATTCAAGCACGAGTGAAACTGCCAATAGCTCATCTCTGCAGACCACCTCTAATTGGTTTGTTCAGCATCAGCTGACGTAAGTTACATCAGGCTCATGATTGGAGGAAGTCTGTTTGGGAGACAAGCTATTTCACTCGTGATTGGAGGCTAGCAATAGGAGGAAGCCCATTCGCAGAGACAACGTATGGGCAGTTTTGCCACCGCGCGATTCTCTCCTCAGCTGACTTCCTTGAATAAGACGCCCTTCAATTTTTAGGGTGAGGATTTTAGAAAAAAGTATCGTCTTATAGTCGGAAAAATATGGTAAATAAATAGATTTCTTCAGAAACTGAACATGGCAACAGATGTCACATCCTTATATTCTGCTTCTGTTCAATGGAGAGGAACACCCACACATAATCGCTAACTGCCGTGTAGATGACAGTTGGTGATCTTTTTATTTATTTATTTAGGATGTTTATACATTTCTATTGCCTGCTTAATAATTCTGGAGAAATACCTGCTCTATTACTTCATCTTATGGATATCTATTAAACTACCAGGCACAAGGTAGTCTGGATTAGTGTAAGTATTGATGGATTTTATATTTATCATAGTCATGTTTCACTATGAAGAAGTCAGTGCTGCCTGGAGTTTTCAGTTAATCTGCACAACTATTTGTAAAGACAAACAGTATTCTCTATGAACTCAAGATTACTCACTGGGCTTCATTTCATACATGATACGTTAGATGCAGTGCTGATGTAGAACATCCTGCTTGCAACTTCAGTGTGGATGGAATGCCATGAATACAATCCTATGTCATGTTTCAAGTAGGAGTTTGCATCCATTCTTAAAAACAGGTATTGGAGTTTTTTTGGTTCATGGAAGACTATGAACATATTATGGGAATTCTACAGATCACTAGTCATTTGGGAATTTAGAGAGGCAGAGGATGTACGGTGCATTCGGAAAGTATTCAGACCCCCTTCACTTCTTTAATTTTGTTATGTTGCATGCAGCCTGATACTACAATCGTTCAAATTCATTTTTTTCTCATTAATCTACACTCAGTACCCCATAAAGACAAAGTGAAAACAGAATTTTAGAAATGTCTGTAAATTTATTAAAAAGAAAAAACTGAAACATCACATGTACTTAAGTATTCAGACCCTTTACTCAGTACTTTGTTGAAGCACCTTTGGCAGCAATTACAGCCTTGAGTCTTTTTCAGTATGATGCAACAAGCTTTGCATACCTGGATTGGGGGATTTTCTGCCATTCTTCTTTGCAAATCCTCTCAAGCTCAATCAGGTTGGATGGGGACTGTCGGTGGACCGCCATTGTCAGGTCTCTCCAGAGATGTTCAATAGGGTTCAAGTCAGGGCTCTGGCTGGGCAACTCTAACACATTCACAGAGTTGTCCCTAAGCCATTCCTGTGTTTTGGCTGTGTGCTTAGGATCGTTGTCATGTTGGAAGGTGAACCTTCGGCCCAGTCTGAGGTCCTGAGCGCTGTGGAACAGGTTTTCATTGAGGATATCTCTGTACTTTGCTCCATTCAGCTTTCCCTCAACCCTGACCAGTCTCCCAATCCCTGCTGCTGAAAAACACCCCCACAGCATGATGCTGCCACCACCATGCTTCACTGTTGGGATGGTATTGGGCAGGTGATGAGCGGTGCCTGGTTTCCTCTAGACATAATGTTTAGAATTGAGGCCAAACAGTTCAATCTTGGTTTCATCAGACCAGAGAATCTTGTTCCTCACAGTCTGAGAGTCCTTCAGGTGCTTTTTTGGAAACTCCAAGCAGGCTTTCATGTGTTTTGCACTGAGGAGAGGCTTCCATCTAGCCACTCTGCCAGAAAGCCCAGATCGGTGGACGGCTGCAGTGATGGTTGTCCTTCTGGAACTTTGTCCCATCTCCACACAGGATCTCTGGAGCTCAGTCAGAGGGACCATCGGGTTCTTGGTCACCTCTCTTACTATGGCTCTTCTCCCGATTGCTCAGTTTGGCTGGGCGACCAGCTCTTGGAAGAGTCCTGGTTCTGCCAAACATCTTCCATTTGAGAATTATGGAGGCCACTGTGCTCCTGGGAACCTTCAGTGCAGAATTTTTTTTGTAGCCTTCCCCAGATCTGTGCCTTGCAATAATCCTGTCTCTGAGCTCTGCGGGCAGTTCCTTTGACCTCATGGCTTATGCTCTGATACCGTATGCATTGTCAGCTGTGAGGCCTTCTATAGAGAGGTGTGTGCCTTTCCAAGTCATGTCCAATCAGTTTAATTTACCACAGGTGGACTCCAATCAAGGTGTAGAAACAGCTCAGCAATGATCAAGAGGCACCTGAGCTAAATTTCAAGTGTTGTTGCAAAGGGTCTGAATACTTATGCCAATGTGATATTTCAGTTTTTCCTTTTTAATAAATTTACAGACATTTCTAAAATTCTATTTTCACTTTGTCATTATGGGGTACTGAGAAAAAAAATGAATTTGAACTATTGTAGTATCAGGCTGCAACATAACAAAATTGAAAAAAGTGAAGGGGGTCGGAATACTTTCCAAATGCACTGTAGTTTGTTTCTAGAATGTTGTGAGATTCAACTTGGTTTAATGTACCTTACAGTTGCAGATATGTATGTTTAAAAATGATTTCATAGCTTACTTCATTTCTTTGGGGACTTCTTGACCTTTAAAAGACAGCTGCAAGTAAACAGTGGTCCTGTTTCAGATGAAATTCAAATCACTGAATACTTAATCTGTCTGTGAAGTAAAATACAAAGCATTCTCACAGGTATTGTTCAATAGTCGTAATGCTGTTTGTTTTCACAAACCAGGATTTCATAGTTTCAGAGCGGACGACTGCTGAGAGAAGGCTCTAACCTTTTGATTTCAAAGGAGCTGTGATTTCCACTGGTGCCTCCCTGGCTAATGTAAGAAAGGTGTTTTGCCATAAACGCTTCTGAGATATTTGGTGAGGTTGGACAGCGGCTGGCCCAAGCAGGAAGCCCGTTGTCTGCCTCTAAAGAAAATAGTAAGTTACAAAATGAAAGCATCAAAGAACCAACAGGATGCAGTCCCAGGAGTCTTTTCTGGCATGTGGGTCCTCCTTGAAAGTTAGCACTGAGTGAAGAGTGACCTTAAAACCCACTTTATTCAAACAGACTGAGATCAGGTTTAAAGTTCAAGGCATTTTGTTTTTTCACCTGTTTCCTACAGTTTTCAGGAACTTCTAAAGAATTAATATGTAACTATATCTGGTCACTGAGCCAACAGTGAGCATTTTTTTCCCAGAGAAAATAAAGATATTGAAGTAAAAAGAGAGAAAAATGGGATGCTGTATTGCAATGAAGTAAAAATGGGTCAATGCTAGGATCTTTAGAGAGCCATTGGTACCTCATCTGCTGCCCAAAGGATCTCTGTATCCCATATGGAAAATAATTTAGATCAACCCTTACAGGTATAAATGATTTCCTTTTGATTGCTTGCTGTAGAAAAACATTAAGGCAGAGAGGTGCTGCTATTTCTGCTTTGTCAGGCTGCAGCCACAGAGCACATGTGGCCATTGCCATCCCTGGAATATTCTGACCTGCCTTGCTTTGGATCTTGGGGGTGGACTACAGGTGAAACTCGAAAAATTAGAATATCGTGCAAATGTTCATTTATGTCAGTATGGCAACTCAAAAGGTGAAACCAATATATGAGATAGACGCATTACATGCAAAGTGAGATATGTCAAGCCTTACTTTGGTATAATTGTGATGATTATGGCGTACAGCTTATGAAAACCCCAAATTCACAATCTCAGAAAATTAGAAGAGTATGAAAAGGTTCAATATTCTAGGCTCAAAGTGTCCCACTCTAATCAGCTAACGAATCCATAACACCTGCAAAGGGTTCCTGAGCCTTTCAATGGTCTCTCAGGCTGCTTCAGTAGGAATCACAAGCATGGGAAAGACTGCTGACCTGACAGTTGTGCAGAAAACCATCATTGACACCCTCCATAAGGAGGGAAAGCCCCAAAAGGTAATTGCAAAAGAAGTTGGATGTTCCCAAAGTGCTGTATCAAAGCACATCAATAGAAGGTTATGTGGAAGGGAAAAGTGTGGTAGAAAAAGGTGCACAAGCAGCAGGGATGACCACAGCCTGGAGAGGATTGTCAGGAAAAGGCCATTCCAAAGTGTTGGGGACTTTCACAAGGAGTGGACTGAGGCTGGAGTTACAGTGCATCAAGAGCCACCACACACAGACGGATCCTGCACATGGGCTTCAAATGTCGTATTCCTCTTGTCAAGCCGCTCCTGAACAACAAACAACGTCAGAAGTGTCTTACCTGGGCTACAGAAAAAAAGAACTGGTCTGTTGCCCAGTGGTCCAAAGTCCTCTTTTCTGATGAGAGCAACTTTTGCATCTCATTTGGGAACCAAGGACCCAGAGTCTGGAGGAAGAATGGAGAGGCACACAATGCACGATGCTTGAAGTCCAGTATGAAGTTTCCACAGTCTGTGTTGATTTGGGGAGCCCTGTCATCTGCTGGTGTTGGTCCACTGTGCTTCATTAAGTCCAGGGTCAACGCAGCCATCTACCAGGAGATTTTGGAGCACTTCATGCTTCCTTCCACAGACGAGCTTTATGGGGATGCTGACTTCATTTTCCAGCAGGACTTGGCACCTGCCCACACTGCCAAAAGTACCAAAACCTGGTTCAATGACCATGGGATTACTGTGCTTGATTGGCCAGCAAACTCGCCTGACCTGAACCCCATAGAGAATCTATGGGCCATTGCCAAGAGAAAGATGAGGGACATGAGACCGAACAATGCAGCGGAGCTGAAGGCCGCTATTGAAGCATCCTGGTCTTCCATAACACCTCAGCAGTGCCACAGGCTGATAGCATCCATGCCATGCCGCATTGCGGCAGTCATTGCTGCAAAAGGGGCCCAAACCAAGTACTGAGTACATATGCATGCTTATACTTTGCAGAGGTCCGATATTGTTCTATTTCCAATCCTTGTGTTATTGATGTCATGTAATATTCTAATTTTCTGAGATTGTGAATTTGGGGTTTTCATAAGCTGTATGCCATAATCATCACAATTATACCAAAGTAAGGCTTGACATATCTCGCTTTGCATGTAATGCGTCTATCTCATATATTGGTTTCACCTTTTGAGTTGCCATACTGACATAAATGAACATTTGCACGATATTCTAATTTTTCGAGTTTCACCTGTAGACTCCTTTGAGCTTTAGAAATTGGGTTGTTTCTCTTCCCCTAAACGGGGTTGCACTTACAGCTTACTCCATGAAGGGAAAAGGGGGGACAGACCATTTTCCCCCCGTATGTCAGGTGGTGCTCGCTCTCCTCTAACTGGCTAAAAAATAAATTATTAAATCAAATGTTTTAATAATTTTAATCAGATGCTTTTAATGACAATGAACAGTATATGTTTCTAATTTAAAAAAACTTAGTTGTAGTTATTATCACAAACATTTTGAATCTATAGTTAAAATCTTATAAAACCGAATTACAGAAAACAACTTGTTGTAAAGCATGTCCATTTCAGTTTTGATCTTACGAAAACAGCTTTTCCACATCAAATTCCTAGCTCTTGGTTACTGAAGTTTTGACTTTTGCTGGATTTGCATAGAAAACCAACGCTTGATGTGGGGTATTTGGTTGGGCCAAGTGAGAAGACAGAGGCAGAGTACAAAGAATCTGTGGGATAACTGCTAATTTACTGCTCTTCATTGAGCAGCTTGATATAGGCAGTGAGAATAAATTTTAAAAAATAAAATCCAAAATATTGTACAAATATTCTTGTCTTGAAAGTCCTGTATTATATTGTGACTTACCATTTTCATGATTACACCATTTTTTAATAAACATGTATAGCGCAATCCATAGCAAGCTTGACAGATTGGTCAAGTTTAAGTCTGAGGTTTCTCCGGGGGATTAATAAATGTTGATTTATATCAGTATTTTAAGTTCTCTAGATTTAAATTAAAGTAAATTCACTCTGCTTGATTCCCAAGTTGGTCACCCAAAATAATGGCAGAAAAAATTGGAAGAGGTGGAGTGATTCATCTGCTGCTACCCTCCAACACAGTAACAGCTGTTTTGCTAAAGACCTAGGCGCACCCTAGCACTGCACTGCATTCTTGCGGAAACAAGAAACAAAATCCAGGAGAAGCCAGACAGTGAATGGACAGCTTGTTTTCCAGTGGCTCTTCAGCATTCAGTGAGAGCTCATTTCCCCATTAATGCCTTATAGCACCTCTTAAGAGTCCAGCTATCGTACCAAAATAACAGGCTATCTATCACTTCATTGATGGCTCAGTGATCCTATGAAGACACTGAAATCATCAGCGGGGAAACAGTTTGAGGAAATCAGCTCCAGTTTTTAATAAAAGACTAATAAAAGAGCAAAAACGTGCTCTGCTGCTGACACTGGGACTAGTTACAGCTGCTATCAATCGTGTTTCGAATAATATTCCTTTATTTTTGCAGACATAAATACATCTGAATAGCTGCTATATGTACAGGGCTTGTACATTAATTTGGTGAGTGCAGTATAGACTCGCCTCCACATGCACTAATGATGCATTAAGCTAAATTTATTAGCTTCAAGTTAGTACATACTGCTGTTCAGGACAATATTTTGTAATTATTTGGGAAGAAGTTTCACAAGGTTCAATAGTGCACATGTGTTCCTTCAGGACTTCATAAACCTTACAACAACCCTGTGAGATAGATCAGTGTACTTTATCTAATTTCTGTTTTTAGGGTTTGAAATTGAAGATGTTGACTCAAAGGTTCTTTGTACATTTTTAGCAGGGAATTTACACTCTGCATTCCTAAGTACAATGCTTTGCTAAATTCATTCTACATTTTTTTAAAATCAATCCTCCAAAACTGTCTAAGGAATTATTGAATTAGGAGGCTTGAAATAACACGTGTCCTAACTGGTCTGAATGAGTGATCCTTGTTGTGGTTTTCCAACTGTTTTTAATCTGTCCTCCCCCCCTCCCTTTCAAATTGCTCCATATGCTTCATTTTCTATCACTTCTTTTTCCTTTCTCAGATAATAGTTCTAAGCAAATAAGCTTTACCAACAATTGGATAGGCTGTCAGTTGTAGTTAAAAGAAATTGCTTGAAAAGATGACATACAGGTTTCACTCATTTTCCCAGGATATTAAACTTTAATGGCTGGAGTATGAATATTTCATGACAGTATCTTTTGAATAAGTCGTTTTGTCCTGAAAGATATTGTAAGGCCTAATTTCTGTCTAGTCAGATCTAGTTAAATACTGTAGTTGCCAACTTTTTCCTTTGGAATACAAAGAAAAACATACCTATCTCTGCTATTATATCTTTTACTTATACTGCCTGGTGGTTTATTTTATTACTGTCATTGTATAAAATTAAGCATCAGGTATTATTCTTTCCTTTTGCCACAAGATGGCTAATTAGACTTTTAATAGAGGTGACGTGATTATTTTATAGAGAGTACTAGAGATACTGGAGATTTTAATTTGCTGCTTGGTGCTAGGAAAAAAAGATAAAGCCATAGTAAAGGAATACCTTTGTCATGGGCATTTAAATGAGCACATGTTCAAGTCTTACAAGATGCTGGAATAGTGGTGAATCAGAATGAAAAGTGGTTATTTAAATTAGTTACATTTTAAAAAAGAAAGTAATGAGTTCTTACCTCTCCTGCTAGTAATGTTTTACCATAGTTGAACTCTTGAAAAAAGGACCCTGTGGAGGGGAGGTTATTTATGTAATACACAAACTATTTTTGCTCATCGACCACAGTGAAATCTCAACTGGCCGATTATTCAAAATCAGTAACACTTGGATAATCTTGATTTAAATGCAAGATTAGCGGTCAGGGAATTCCAGGCTGCATTATCATCCCCAATCCCAATCCCAGTTTAAAGCTGACCTACAGTTATTCTCACTTCTGTTATTCTCAGAACACAAAGACCAAGTGGATCATAACCAACTACCGTCATCAATGTTCTTACACCAGTTGACCAGCAGGACAGTGCACAAAAGCAGAATTCCTTCAGTCCCCTGCTATAAACTACTGCAAATCCTAGAGCAACAAAATCCTTTCACGCCCCACTCCCCGCAAAAAAAAAAAAGATTAAAAGTTAGCATCCACATTTGTGTACATTTGTCTGGTTAACAACAACAAAATCATGGTACCCTTTTACGTGAAAGGATACTATGCAAGCAATTTTGCAACCTAGCATTCTTCTTAATAGCTGTAACCGTGATTGCAGGGTACAGCAGTGGCTGGACGGAAGATGCATTTTAAACAATGCCTGCAGATTAGCACCAGGAACAGGATACTGAAGATGGCTTGGGATGGGAGCTGCCAAGACCCCCTGCTCTGCTCCACACAAAAGAGAAAGACAGCAAAAGGAATTCCAGATGCCATACTTCTTCCCTGTCCCCTGCATCCCCACCATATAAGTAGCAGTAGGTATGGAAAAAACATAGGCTGGTTGGTTTTCCAGTGAAGAGAAAACAGAAAATGTTGTTAATCTTTCTGCATCCAAGCCAGAGCTAAACCAACGGAGACAACCAAAGCTGGTTCTGAAGCAACAGAAGTCCTGCGTGCTTAAGGCTACAGGGATGTTACTTGCACATAATTCCCCATTAATTGAAATCGATAACACCCTTTCCTAACCACTTGGAAGATGCTGCTCTGAACCCCTCTAATAAACAGTGCAAGTAAAATGTGACCAGAGACATGCGGTTCAGCATGGCATTATCAAGCACTTGATTTCCCATTCTTCTGTTTCATTTCAGAAACATGGATATTTAAACTTTAGTTAATTTGTTTTGTTTTGTGGAGGGCAATAACATCAGTGTCTGTGGTATAAAATCCAAATCAGTATTTCTGATGTGAAATCACATGTCTCTGTGAGCTAAACCAATATTCTATGAAGTCACTTAAATCAGTGCTTGACCAGCGTTTGACAATGAAATCCCAATTAACTGTCATTTAGAGTTAAATGATCTCACTCTTTCATTCTAGCAAGAAACCCCCCACAAAGCAGCAATCCTAAATCCCCCTCTGAGAGCCAGTTTGGTGTAGTGTAGTGGTTAAGGCACCAGACTAGAAACTAGAAGACCATGAATTCTAGTCTTGCTTTAGGCACAAAGCCAGCTGGATGACCCGGGGCCATCACTTTCTCTCAGCCCTAGGAAAAAGCAGCCAAGGGGAAACCATTTCCAAAAATGTTGCCGAGACAATGCCCAGGCACTCACCAGAAGTCAAGACCGACTCGAAGGCACACCCACACTGAGCCTCCTGCCCTCTTATAGCTAGCGCCGCTTCTGTTTAGATGTTTCCTGCTCACTTCATCTCTCTTTTGATGTGCCAGTGAGACAGCGGCAAGAACAAGGGACCTGCCCCATCCCTTTCCTCTTAACCAGTGGCATACTTCACAAAGTTGTTTCCTGCCACTGCTGCCTCAGACTGCCAGTATGACTCTGAACGTTTCAAGAATGGCAGGCCGGGAGGAGCTGAGCAGTCTGGTTGTGGCTGTGTGTAACCCAGGCTTATCCATCTTGTATGCTAGGTTTCAGTCTTCAAAACAGCTAGGGGGAGTGGGGAGGTTGAACAAGTTTCTGAAGGACAAACATTGGTCATATTTTAGACTTCAATTTCCTCACTGGCTATTTCTTGCTATGAAATAGCCTGCCAATAACCAGGATCTAAAAGGGAAACTATATTCCCATATTTTAAGCAAAGCCTTGGAGACTTTTATTTTGCCTCTCAGAATCAATTTTGTAACAGAATAACCAAAGCTTCAACTCTCTTTGACATATGAAGATGAAGAAGCATTTTTATGCTTTATTTTGGGGGGGGGGGGTCGTTCTCTTTTGTTAAAACATAGATGCATGTCCCCAATGAAGAAATTGCATAATGTAAATAAAGTATATCTTTTGCAGATAGATATTTGCTATGAAGATTTTAATATACATTTTCAATTTCCTTTTTATACTTACCAACTTCGGCAAATAACCTCTTGATTGTGAACAATTTGTTTTACAATTTACTTTTTAGAATTCAAAGTGAACACGAGTACCCTAATCCCCTAACGGGAATTAACTACATGTGTAACTCTTTTTCAATCCTCAGTGGGCCAAATTTCTTCCTGAAGGGCCTGCATTTCTTACTCAAAACACAATCTGGAAAGTTATGATATTTTTGTTCCATAAGGGAGCCAGAGCAACCATCATTAAATTCTTATCCTTGTGGAAAAATCTGACAGCCCTGAACCCTGTCCTATCATGAAGGATAAATATGTATGAGCTAAATGTTTATGAAATAGCAGAACAAATCATTATAGCATTTTGAACGGGTGGCACCATCATTGTGTTGCATTGGCTTTCAACTAGTGGAACTTCGTGGCTGAGGTAGAAGTTGAACTAGGGAACACAGGGTTGACACTTTCATACTATGCTAGTAACTTCCAGACTGAAGCAAAATTTGAGAGGAAAAAAAAATGAACAAAAAGTCTGTGTGGAGGTTGAGCAGTCCCTTATCAGAGGCAGTTGTGGTTTGGCTGTGCAGTTTCTTACTTTGGCTTTGTCACTGTCTACTCAGGCCTTGCACTGATAACCAGTCTATTCTACAGTCTTACAGAGCACTACAAATCACATGATTTCCTAAGGAATTTTGATAATTGTAGCCTGAAAGGTGCCAAGAATTCACTGAAAGGGCCAAAAAATAAGTTAACTTGTGGCCTGAGAGTACATCCAGGACTAGGGCAAACTCCATGCCAACCAACGTGGATAGATTCACAAACAAATCTCCCACAGGTACATGGACATAAACTGGTATATGTATACAAACACCTTCCCAACACCAGTGCATAACCTTCCTCCATGCCCTGAACCCACATATAAGTGCACACATGTGCAAACCAAGTTTTTCACTAGGAGGAAAGATGGAGCTCCAGAGACTGGGGCTGGATTTTTTAAAATATATATTTTTGTGGGTTTGGTTATTTGTTCATTTTGCTGCTTCACCTGTAAGCCATTTGGACTGTTAAAGGCCAATTTTAGTACAGGCAATTACAAATGCATAACACATGTTCTGACAAATGAATTGGAACAAAAGAGATTTTGGAAGAAGCATTAGGTTGATGTATAATTAAGCTTCTCTCGCTGTCTAAACTCAGGTTCAGGTGTTCTGCCCACCTTTTAAAGTATCATCATTACCTTTTCCTGACCTACTACCCTCCAGATGGGTTGAATAATCATTATGGTTATCACCTCCATCTGGGGTGATGGGATGGGTTGTAGTCTAGTATACCTAGAGGGCACCAGCCTAAGAAAGGCTGTTCTGCATCCAATAATTAAAGATTAGATTATCGTGCTAGCAAAAACAGAAATGGTCTTTCCTGGGCAATTTTTGTCAGAGCAAAATCTTGAAAGCATCAGGTATATTGAGCTTTAGTTAAAACCATTGGGAAGAGAGAGATGTTTCTGGGTGTGGGGATCAATCTTGTGACTTTATTAAATATAAGGGGTTTTTTTCTTTGTTCTAGAAAAGCTGTTTCAAAAGGTAGAATATAATACACAGAGACAGAAGATGAAAGTCAACCCCCTATTTTTTTTTAGTGGCATTTTCTTTTCTTTTAAAAACAATCTGGCTTGTTGAGTTCACTGAAAAATAGTCTCAATGGCTGAACTGGGTAACAGTATTGTTCAGTATTATACAAAATACATTTTGTATTCTTTATTAGAAGTATTAGAGAACTTGTTCCACTTAAGGATGAAATGCACCTCAAGAGGCCACCAGATGTTAGTTACATCTCTTTATAAGCTACCCTCCCTCTTAACCTTCTCTGTATGAAAGTATGTGGAACTCTGTTACTCTATGTATTTTCTAGCATAGAGAAAGAGAGTTAACCGTGTGTCTATCTTCCCCTTAGTCCTTCAACATGAAAAGAAATTTATGGCCCCAATTAGTCAGTAGACTGAAGATCTGATATGACTTGCAAGCTCTGAGCAAGCTGCTTACAGACATAAATTATGTATGGAGGATTACAATGAGATAGTTCGTTCTTCATTGAAACTGTTAAGCAGAACTTTATATACAGGTATGGGAAACCCTTATATAGGCATTTTTTGTTATTTTGCTCTTTTTTTTTTGTTCTACTTATTTATATAAAGGCAAAGTTATTCTGTGAGCATAAGTACCTGAAATTGTCTTGATCTTTTCTGAGATGTCAATATTCTTTCAGTGAGGACATCTTTATAGAGGCTAGTAATCTAAAGATCTGTAATAATTGTTGGTAATAAATGGCTTCTTTGGAGGAAAGTGATATACTGTTCTCTGTACAACTGGGCACAATTACCCGAGTGCATGAGAGAGAAGTGATCTTTATTTAGTTCAGATCATGGCTGCAGAGAGCACTGGAATCATGAACACGGCTGCTTAGCCCAATTCATAAAATTTTTCATGCAGTTAAGTTTTTCATAAAAGTTTTTCATGCAGCAAATAGAACTTTATGAACGAACCAACGTGTTATGACTAGGAAGTTATCTAATACCCCTAACGATAATCAACTACTCCTTACTTTCACTGTGATCATAATTTTTTGCAAATTTTTACAAGAATGTGAGAAATACCAGTTTATACTGTTGCCTTGTTTTAAGCAAGCGTATTGATTGCTGAAAGAGTGAGATTTAAAAAGACTGCTAATACAAAATGCAAACAATGTTTTCTTGCTTTCTTTCAGCTCCTTCAATAGGAAGAATGGCCCGGGTCTTCATCTATGGAACCCTAAAGAAAGGCCAGCCAAACTACCAACACATGATTAATGGTGTTCATGGGACATCCAAGTTTGAGGGCAGAGGGCTCACAGTGGAGAAATACCCACTAGTTATTGCAGGGAAATATAATATTCCTTATTTGCTGAATAATCCAGGAAAGGGGCACCGTGTCACTGGAGAAATATATTTTGTTGATCATCAGATGTTGCAATTCCTTGATGAATTTGAAGGATGCCCGAACATCTATCAGCGTACTCCGGTGAGAGTTGAGGTACTTGAGTGGGAAAGTAAAAGTAGCGTGTCTGAAGGGAAATCAGCGATTAACAACATTCTGGAATGTTATGTGTATAGCACCACTACTTATCAGCCAGAGTGGATGCATCTCCCTTACTATGATAACTATGACTCCTTTGGGAAGCATAATCTTTCATATGTGTTACGAGAAAGCAGAGAATAGAAGCGGAAAATCAAACAATGCTTCAGGCTAATAATATGAACATCTACCAAGGTGCTGAAAAACACCTTTAGTATTTTATGCTGAAATGAGGTACTAACTTATCTCATCAGAATATAGTTGACTTTACTTATTTTACCATGCTTCAGTTTTAAACTTCATCAAGAAGACTATTTGTGTGTGTGTGCGCACATGTACAACTTCCACATCAACCAAAAATGGGCCTGGAAGAAAAAAAATATCCATCAAACAGAGAGATGCCCTCAGGGTCCAGCTGTCTGTTTTTCAATAACTTCCAAGTGAACAGGATGATGAAAGCATGATATGAATACCAAGACTCATGATATGAAGCATTGTTTCGCTATGGTTAAACGGAGCATTTCTTTAATTTAAATTATGTTAAAATACTACCAATAGGTAGTCATATCACCTCCCAAAAATGTGGTGACACATGAACACAATATTGGAAGGGGAGAGAAAAGTGATACTGATATATTTTTTCATTTCTTAGGGCCCATTTCTGGTTAATGTAGATTTCTCTTCAGTTATTGATTTTAGTATATATAAATTGCCTCCCAATGTCATCTTCTGCTACTTAAGACTGTATTGCTTATTGTTGACTGGGAGTTCTGAATCATCAATATTCTTGCATTTTTACCATCAATGTATAACCTTTCTGTATCAGTGGTGTACCCATTTCCACTGTCTTTTTTCCCACTGACTTCTTGCAATATATAATTCAATATATACATCATTCTGCTTTTCTTAAGAATATGAAACTTCTTAAATAAAATTATTGTTAACTGTATAGTATTGGTGATTTAAAATTTGATAAAATTCTTATATCACTGTTGGTTTCAAATAATAAGATAACTTGTACAAACTTTTTAGAAATTACGGATTTTGATATTAAAAGATCACACTATTATAGAGTTATAGACCTGAAAAATGTAGGCTCTTCTGTTTAAATTAAATCTAGACTTTCTTAAATGTAGCAAATTCACAAGAGCTAAAATAAATCTATACATGAATAAAATATTCAATGTAAACATAAACAGTGTTTGTTGTATTTCTAACCTACCTTTACTTATTTGCATAAAAATGTTATATAGTGAGAAAGGAGGATTGTAGTATGCTGCTCCTTCATCGGCTGCCTTAATTGTTCTCTGATAAGCTACCCAATCAAAAACTTCATCTGCATTCTTCATCTGCATGTAGGAATCTGGTAACATGTGAAAGGCTCTTATAGCTGAATTTTTACCTTTGTTGGATAGAACAGAAGGTCTGTCAGCTAATGTCACAATGCCAACAATGAAATTCCTCTACAGTCAAGCACATTACATAAAAGTTCAGACTGTGTACGAAAATCTTAAATATATAACTTTTAAACTCAAGCTGCTCTGTCAAATTGTCAGAAAATATTCTTAATCTCCTATATATATATACCGCCCATCTTAAAAACTTTAGACACCACACATAGTTTATATGTCAAAATGTTGACTTTATTGATTTTGTTCATGTAAATAGATTTAATGAAAAGAATTACAAATTTCATATATACAAGTATTTATAAAGGAGTGAAGTCTGAGATTCAGGGAAAAGTTAATTTAGATTGCACAGATATGGCCTCTGCATCTTACGCAATTGCTGCATTTTTGTTTTGTTATTTTGTAAAAAGGTATAGCAGTACTTGAGTCTACATAATTCTTTTGCTTTCATAAACATTCATTTTAATTTGTGGTTGACCATAAAATATGCTACTCCAACTGTGGTAAGATTAAAAAGAAATGATTTATTCCAATTCCACAAGTTCATCTCCTTCCCCAACAGTATCACCAACTTTGCAGTGTACCACTTTCACCTGCAGCACAAAGAAATAAACTCATTCTAAACACATTTTTATTTCAAAATTGCAGTTAGTTATACTTACAGAATAGACTCTGTCAGTGATTGGGAGTGGCTCTGTCTAATTACCCCGCCTGGCCAAAGTGTCTTCTGCATATAAATATGTGCATATCCTTGTGTGTAGATGTGGGTGTTTGTATGTAAACAACCAAAAAGCCCCTTGAAGGGGTTGAAGTGAGCCTTTGTGAAGAAGTGACAGCCTTGGTTCCTCAGGGAACAGATTCGGAGGAGGGGGTCACTCATAGCATTGCCCTGAATAAAAGTGCTCTTGCAAATAGTTTGCATACCTTAAGCCAGGGGTCCTCAAACTTTTTAAAGAGGAGGCCAGTTCACGGTCCCCCAGAATGTTGGGGGGCCAGACTATAGTTTGAAAAAAACATGAGGGTCCCTCCCGCGGAGTATGAGGAGAGCCGCCGAACCCAGCATACCTGTCATGTAGAAGAGTCTGGCTCTGCAATCTCCCTCCTCCTGCATCACCTGACACAGCCCCGACACTTCCGCTTCTGACAGACAGCAGCGGCGGCCAATCAGGCGGGCAGGCCAGATAAATGACCCTGGTGGGCCATATCCGGCCCGTGGGGCGTAGTTTGAGAACCCCTGCCTTAAACTCATAGATAGTGGATTCCCATTTAAAATATGTAAGCATACATGAAACAACTGATACCTAAAAGTGCATTTTGGAAAATCTTTAGACAAGTTGCCTACATTTTGTATGTTTTCATTTCTATCCAAACACTGCATCAATAAATGAAGGTTTGTTGTTTAACACTATATATTTCTGATCATTTAAACCACTATGTAGAAAGCAGGATGCAAGAAGCTACATGGGGTAGCCCATATGGCCTCTTCCATCTCTTCTTGGGTTTGGTTGTTGTTGCATTTCTACACTCACAGCAGTACTTGAGTTTACATAATTCTTCTGCTATCTTTGTTATTTATTAGACTGATTTACATAGCTGCCATCTCACATCTTAAACATATCTTAAACATTCATTTCAATTTCTGAATGAGCGTAAACATTTTTGAGCTCATGAACCAAAGACAGGACATAATTCTAGCACAAACAAATAAAATATGCTGTTCCTGCCTGCATCTTACACCCTGCCACTATGTCTTGGACTGTCTCTGAGGCCTCTCTGCCCCATCTGCAGCTTGGGTCCTGTCTAGTGTGGTAGAGCCCTGCTTCTATGGATCTGGTGCTTAGTGCCTGTTCTTGTGCTGCTATGATCAGTGCCTCGGTGTGTCTTTTAGTCCAGCCCTTTCCAGCCACTGGTAGGATTTCCCAATGTCAGCCACCTCAGCTATCTGTCCATGGTACATCCCATGCAGGGTCTTGTCTTGCCATGGCACTTCCTCTGCTTGAACTTCCTTCCATGTCTGCTGCTGCCTCAGGCATTCTCTCAGCAGCTCATCTTTGGGTGCCATCTTACTGATGTACTCCTGGTTGCTCTGGGTTTCATCCAGGGCAGTGGCTTTGACACTCACCAGACCCTGCCTGCCATCTGGCTGGTGTACAGTCTCTGGGTGTTGGACTTGGGATGGAAACCTCCATATATTGTAAGGAGCTTCCAGGTCCTCACATCACCAGCCTCCATGTCCTCCTTTGGCCAGCTCACTATACCGGCAGGGTATCTGATGACTGGCAGAGCATACGTGTTGATGGCATGGATCTTATTCTTCCCATTGAGCTGGCTCTTCAGGACCGGTCTTATCCTTTGGTGGTACTTGGATGTTGCTGTCTTTCTTGCCTCCTCATTGTGGTTCCCATGTGACTGCGGGATACCAAGGTACTTGTAGCTGGTCTCTATGTCTGCTGTGTGGCCCACTGGTAGTTCCACCCCATCAGCCTTAACTACCTTCCTCTCTTTACTACCATCCAGCCACATTTCTCCAGTCTGAATGACATCCCAACATCCTCATGGTAGATCCATGTCAGCTGGATCAGTGAGGTGATGTCTTGTTCACTCTTAGCATACAGCTTGGTGTCATCCATGTAGAGGAAGTGGCTGATGGTAGTTCCACTCTTGAACTTGTACCTGTTTCCAGTCCTTGTGATTATCTGGCTGAGGAAGTTCAAGCCTATGCAGAACAGCAGTGGGGGCAGTGCATCACCTTGGTATATGCCACACTTGATGGCCATTTATGCAAACTGTCTTGAGTTGATTTCCAGTGTTATCTTCCACAGTCCCATTGAGTTCTTGAGGAAGGTCCTTAGTGTCCTGTTGACTTTGAATAGTGCCAGGCATTCACAGGTCCATGTGTGTGGCACTGAGTCATAGGTTTTCCTGTAGTCAATCTAGGCTGTGCTCAGATTGGTCTGCCTAGACCTTGAGTCTTGGGCGACTGCTCTATCATCTGTGCTGCTAAGCATTCATGCACTGCTGTTAGTTTCTTTAGCCAGTAGGTGTGGGTCATGTCTGGGCCAGGTGCTGTCCAGCTCTTCATGTTCTTGACCTGCTGTTGGATGTCTACTACTGTGAAGGTGACTGGTTCCTGTTCTGGAAGACTGCTGTGGTCTGCTCTCAGATCCTGCAGTCACTTTGCACTGGTGTTATGTGTCTTCTCTATCTCCCATATGTTTTTCCAGTATTGTTCAATTTCTGCTGTTGGTGGCTCTACTGTTACTGTGTGGTTGCACTGCAGTTGGGAGTACACCTTGGATGGTTCTTTGGAGAACAGGGCATTTATCTTCTTGGCCTTTGCTTCTCTAGTGTATCTCCTTAGTGTGGCAGTCAGTGCTGTGAGCCTTTGTTTAGCAGTCTGGAGGGCTTCAGATGGAGTCAGCCCTTGAATTTTTCAGTAGCTGAGTCTTATCCTTAATCTCCACACCCTTCTGTAGTTTCTCCACCAGGTGACTAACTATCCATTATTCTGTCTGTCTGTCTGTCTCTCTCTCTCTCACACACACACACACACACTCATTCGTTCACTCACTCACTCACTCACTCACTCACTCGCAACAGTCCTGGAAACAGGCACTTGTATAGATCAATCCCCTGTTTATTATCATAAAAATATACCTTTTTGGAAGAGCAGAGATTGTATCTTTAAATACTTTGTAGTATCACTGCAGTCTAAAAAATGTGATGATTACTTATTGGGACAAGCCACTTTGAAAATTTGGCACAGAAAAGGGCAGGAGATTATGGTTAACAACATTCACAGTTATTAGGCCCCATTCTGTGTGTCTTAGATATCTGTCTGATATACTGGGGAAAACTGATTGCATAAACAAAAATAGCTTGGTCAAATTGTAAAATTACGAAAGCATTTACAATGATTTCTAAAACTTTGCTCCAATATATATGTTCTTAACCAAATTATTGTAGATTGTGGCTAGGACTAAATCTGGATGAAAAGTGTTGCAGCCAAGACAAAACATTTTGGTAATCCAAGGCCTTGTATATCATTATAGTTCAGCATAATGAATGCCCTGTGATTAAATACTAATGCCAGATTTTTAAGATTCCTGAGTAATACTTGTATGTTCAGCCTGTCAAGCATTATAAGACACTGGAGTGTAACTAGACATACCTTGCCAGTTTTAGCAGCAACCAAACTGTTCTGCATTTTCATAGCTTCAATCACGCAAATTTCCTGACCTTCTGCAACCTGGTAAAAGGAATAGATGGCATTGATGTTAAAAATCAAAATCAAAGAAAAAATACCATTAAGCTGTTTCATTCTTTCAGAAAATTAATAAAGAGATTCATTAAAATGACTTTTTATATGCTTTTCACAGATTTTTCCTATCTAATCCCCAGGACCCACATGCTGATATTATCATAAAATGATGTATTGATTGAATAATGAGTAAAATATCCTTCAGATAATTAATTATTGATATTAGGACTGTATTCTATTGCACCTGGAAGGGTGCTTGGGTTGAGGTAGGGATTACAGGATGCTACTTTTGAGAGTGAGATAGAGATCCTCTTGTGACCAACACTATCATGGCTCTTCCAGTGGTGTTAACAATAAAAGGAGCAACTGGGTTATGATGGGATAAAATAGAGGAAGCTTTCTCTCCAGTGTACTTTAATTAACAAGAAACACCACTTGAAATGGGTAACCCCACAGCAGCCTTGGACCTGGCAAACTAATCTGTCAGAGCCAATAACAGCGAAAAAAAAAAACCATCCAGAAGTGGTCCACACCTTGTTCCTTTATCTCTGTTCTGCCAAGAATGGTCCTGAGAAGGAAAGCCTGCTCAGTGGGACTCTTTCCTTCCCCATCTCCCATGGCCCTTTTGCTCCAACTGCCTTGTGGGAATGATCACTGAAGTTTGCTTGTTTGTTTGTTCAATAACATTTATTTTTATTTAACGTTCTTTATCATCCTCGCAAGCCATTTTGCAAGGAACCAAGCCACCATTTCACAAAACCCAACAAATATAAATAAGCAATAAGCAATCACTTCACACAATAAGACAAAACTCAAAAAATTAGAATATTGTGCAAAGGCCATTCAAAAGTATTGGGGACTTTCACAAGGAGTGGACTGAGGCTGGAGTTAGTGCATCAAGAGCCACCACACACAGACGGATCCTGGACATGGGCTTCAAATGTCGTATTCCTCTTGTCAAGCCGCTCCTGAACAACAAACAACATCAGAAGCATCTTACCTGGGCTACAGAAAAAAAGAACTGGTCTGTTGCCCAGTGGTCCAAAGTCCTCTTTTTTGATGACAGCAACTTTTGCATCTCATTTGGGAACCAAGGACCCAGAGTCTGGAGGAAGAATGGAGAGGCACACAATGCACGATGCTTGAAGTCCAGTATGAAGTTTCCACAGTCTGTGTTGATTTGGGAAGCCATGTCATCTGCTGGTGTTGGTCCACTGTGCTTCATTAAGTCCAGGGTCAACGCAGCCGTCTACCAGGAGATTTTGGAGCACTTCATGCTTCCTTCCGCAGACGAGCTTCATGGGGATGCTGACTTCATTTTCCAGCAGGACTTGGCACCTGCCCACACTGCCAAAAGTACCAAAACCTGGTTCAATGACCATGGGATTACTGTGCTTGATTGGCCAGCAAACTCGCCTGACCTGAACCCCATAGAGAATCTATGGGCCATTGCCAAGAGAAAGATGAGGGACATGAGACCGAACAATGCAGCGGAGCTGAAGGCCGCTATTGAAGCATCCTGGTCTTCCATAACACCTCAGCAGTGCCACAGGCTGATAGCATCCATGCCATGCCGCATTGCGGCAGTCATTGCTGCAAAAGGGGCCCAAACCAAGTACTGAGTACATATGCATGCTTATACTTTGCAGAGGTCCGATATTGTTCTATTTCCAATCCTTGTGTTATTGATGTCATGTAATATTCTAATTTTCTGAGATTGTGAATTTGGGGTTTTCATCAGCTGTACGCCATAATCATCACAATTATACCAAAGTAAGGCTTGACATATCTCGCTTTGCATGTAATGCATCTATCTCATATATTGGTTTCACCTTTTGAGTTGCCATACTGACATAAATGAACATTTGCATGATATTCTAATTTTTCGAGTTTCACCTGTAGATCCTGACCACAATCAAGGTTAGGTAGGCATTCCACAGTGACATCGAAGCAATGGCAAGATGCATATTCTGGAGCTGATATACATGAACTTCTGTTTATAAGCAAGAATAAGAACAAATTCCCTAATTCATTCACTTCTTATTCCCAGCAAAGTCCAGAGCAGTGCATGGGAGAAAATCAAAATTAAAAACCCTCTAGAATCAGAGCACAGTAAGGATAAAAATAAAGCAATTCATGTAACAGTTAAAGACATTTATCAAAACTAAAATATACCAATACAACATTTAATCAAAAATCAGTTTAGTCACGGTGCAGTTGTTGCCCTACAAATGCTTGGGAAAACAAACATACATTATGCTAGGGTTCTGTGTGATATTGTGATTTTTAAAAATACATATATACACTTTTTTTTAACTTCATGAGCTGTAGATATAATAATTTTTATATAGGGGTTCCCTGAGATGTGAAAATCATTTCAAGGGGTCCTCCAGGTAAAAAGATTGAGAAAGGTTAGGTTAGATAAGATTAGGTGAGGCCATATTTCAACTACTTCTGGTGATGAGGAAAAATCTGGAAAATATATATACAGTTCCTGATGAGAGGCACATCTTGTTCCTCCCATACTTAGCAAACTAGAATTGCGCTGTTAAAACAAATGTACAGAAGTTAGATTAAAAAAAAACAACAGCATTTCTCAATACAAAATTCCCTTATTTTTGAAGCTAATTTTGTTATAGCACACAAATGGCCACCAAAAAAGCTCCCGCGTTTAGAGGAAAAGAAGGAAAGCAGTAAGAACCCAAAATAACAACACGTAGTTTTGTACGTGTTCGAAGCAATGTAGTCATTTCCCACTCTATCCGTCTGAACCCTGCTAGCAGAGGAAAGCAAGACAGCTCACGATCCAACACGCAGCACCGTGAACTCTAATGCAACTCCATCTACCAGATAAACATGCAGCTATGGATGAGACTGGGCACACTGTTTCCTTAGAATGATGACATATCATTACTGACAAACGGTATCTTTTTCTCTAACATTCTCTTTGAAAGCAAGTGCTTCTGAAGAAGACAATATGCAGCACGATGACCACTCTGGACCAGCAAGATTCTGAAGTGGTTTGGGGGATGGGGAACGGAAAGAGAGAATATAAAGCAAAAGAGCATTCCTGTTTGCTTTGGAGATTTTGTAATCCTGTTCCCAAACCTCCGACAGCAATGGTTTAAGATGCTTCTGTCAAGCGGTCTGAAATACCAGGTGAATTACCAGGGCTAGGGTTATAAGAAATCAGCCTCCCTGCACATTTTTAACGCTTGTTTTGTTTAGTTATGTTTAAAGCAAGTTCATTGAAATGAATAAGTAAATCATGACTAAATTCTTACTGATTTAAATTAGTAGAAGTCGAAATACGATCACTTCCCACCCAGCCATATATATATAGGAAACAAATGGAACAGAAGAACTACCATCTATAGCCTATTAGATAAAATTCTAATTACAAAATTGTACATTGTAGAGAAAATTAACTTTAATATAAGCTCTGAATATAAGGCATTCAATACTGAAATTACTTAGATATTACACAAAGTCAGGCAATCAAATTCAGAGCTGCACTATATCAAATTATGTGAATGTGTGGGCTTACACTACTTAATGTTTCCCCTGCATGTAGCAGTCTAAAACATCAGGGAGAAAGGTACGAATTAGTGAAATTTCTCTAAATTGTTTATATCTTTGAAGCAGGTTTCTTATTGTTTTTGTACCTTCTTTCCATTTACACATTTTATATACATGATCTGCAGTTGTTCTGCCATGATACTGTATTTTCTGTATTTACATTTACAGTTCTAATTCTTTTCAAAGAAAAAGACATTGAAATATATTAATAAATAATATTCCTGTCATACTTAAAATCAATTTATGGTACAAAAAGTGAAATATTCACCACAACGTAAGAGATTTAAAAAAAAAATAACTGCCATTTTCTAATCTAGAATTACGCATTTGCTTACACAATGGCATGGGCATTTAGTCATGTTACTTCTGTGACATTAGCTTCCCATCTATATTAGTTTGTAAGTGAAGTGATATGACCTAGAAGGCTTCAGCTATATCTACCAGTTAAGAAGATGCTGCACTAGAACAGTTCCACATGGGTAAAGGTTAACATCTAGGATTTCCCGCTGTTTTACTTACAAAAAGCACTTTATAAATTCCATCTACAAGTTTACTAAGCTCTTTGAGAATAATATATGAGCCACAAGGCTTTATACGCAACAGGTCATGCTCCTCCCATTCATTTCCTTGCCTCCCATCTTTTCATCTATATTCTGATGTGTGATATACACAGATTTCACTACATACATGACTTGGGAAGCCATCAGAACCTTTTGTCGAATATAAACAAACAGAAACACCAATGTTTACCACATATTGGTGGTACTTACACAATGATTTACATGAACACGATACTCTAACATAGATACACAATGGTCTACATGAACATGATGCTCTAAACAGAAAATTGGTTATACATTAAATTGACCTCTGAATAGGACCAATCAATGTGTTTTCCAAGCCAGAATATTACACTATAAGCCATCTCCCCTGGAAATATAGGCATGCTTTTCTTCTTTAAGGTTGAAAGCTCTGTGTGAATTACATAAATACATGGGCAGGACAAATCATACAGATCTTCCCACTGAATTAACACCCTCTATTCCATGAGAGTATTATGCTATGGGTAAAGATAGGAACAAATTTATTTCTTTTATATTTTAAGGCAGTCTTATTTGTATGTATCAAAACTCAGTTGTCCTTTAAAACTGAGCTTTTCTGAATTTTGTAGTGGAGTTCTCAAATAAAGAAGAATTTCAAAAGAAAGCTGTATTTGGAAAAAGGGCAAATAATAGTTGAAAGTCTTTGGAGATAAATTTAACTGTCTACCTTAAGGGGGGAAAAAACTATTTCCATAGATACCCAATGTTTAAACACTGTGGCTTTACTTCTAATAATAGCTAATTTGTTTAAAATGGCTTTAGTGGAAAGTGTCACTTAAAGCGACCACATTTAATAATTGTTCTTTATGTCAATCCTTTGTAGTCTTTTCTTCCTACTGTGTTGCAAAACAGCAAATCCTAAAATTAGTCCCCAATATCTCACAATTTCCTATTTCATTCATTCTCTAGGGCTTTGTTCAGTTTCTTTCACTGCATAATTGTGTGTATCATTTTGCCTGCCTGTATTATTTAAGCCGGAAAATGAATATCAAGAGATCTCTAAAATATCCTCTTTCCTCATTTAAGGATTAAGTTCAGCTTTTAAAAACCCAGTAACTTTTTCAAAGATACCGAGCAGGCGTAAAAGTACACATATATACAAATCATACACTATGGTATAGTTTATATCAATTAATTCCACTTCTGATTAAAATGTATCTCTATATATCAATTGTGGTTTTAATGAAGGTTTGAAATGGGGAAAGGAAAGTATTAAGTACAATCCACAAAATTCTTATTCACTGATAACAATTTCAGCCTTAAATTCTCTGATGTCTAAAAAAGGCAAATTAAAAAACTCAAAAGAAAATGCAAATTGTGTTTCAAATATATGTTTTTATTTGGAAGAAACAGAATTGAAAGTCCTGGGATTAAAGCTAAATGTGAAAAATAATATAATGTATTCTAAATATTTCATTCTAAAAATGAATAGTAACATCAGACAGTCAATGGCTCCTTGAATCAAAGTTCTTCAAATTCCATTTTTAAAGCATTATCTTTTCATTATAGAAATCGAAAACAAAATGTGGGGTTAAATGCAGTAACTGAGGATTTGTACAGCCTTGAAGGTTATGCAAAAAGGATTAAAATACGGCAGTGCTTCCTGAACAAATAGTTACTGGAAACTGGAAGAACACAAGTTTCTGCCCAAAAAATAACAATAAAAGATGGCTAATGGTTTTTCTGTGGACATTTAGACGTTCGAGGACAAAACGGCTTCATACAGATTTTTGTGAACCTAGCCCACTTCCATACTACTTTTGTGAGTCATCAAGACTTAATTACTGTGACAGAGTATCTCCAACGTTAGGCTTGCAAGACAGTCACAAGCCCTGCAAGTCTTTCTGATAAACCCAGTCGGCACTGATGTATTTCTGCACTCTGTCTAATTGGTGTAAAGTCTGTAGATCTGACTCTCGCATCTTTTGCCCAGCTCGCTGCATCCTCTGCTTTGACACCAGGTCAAGGTTCACATTCGCATCTGATTATCGAAGTGGCATTCATTAAGCAGCAGTCTGCCTCGCACCAGAATGAGTTAGCTTGAAGGAAAGAAACCTCGGCCCATTTACTCAGCAGATTTTAGCATTTTAAGGAGGCCCAAATGTCACACAGTATTGCTATGTTCTGAAGAGTTTCAGCTGATGATTAATTGTGAGTGATGGGAAATAAAATCCAGTAAAGCCAGCTGCTTGCCACGGTCGGCAAAATTGCTATAATGGATATAGGCTGCCAATTTTCCAGTTTTACTGGCAAGTCTTCCAAGTGTAATTAAGGGAAGTTATAAATGATATGGAAATCTATCAAGTCCTATTTATTTTCAGAGGACTCTTTCCCCAGAGACTTTTATCTTCAAGCTTATAGTTTGCTTTGTTGTGCTAATGATTTCATCCATTTATTTCTATTAAAGCCCCAATACTTCACCATAACGAGATAGATCCGCTTCTTTCAGAAAGATTTAAGGAAATGAAAACCTCTTAAGTCATATTGTATGCTTTTTATTTTCCTTTTTTAACATTTAAGCTATGGCTCTGCTTGCTTTATGGAAATTCCATTCTAAAATACTTTATCTTTTCTGTCTTTTGAATCAGCCACCAAACCTTGAAGAAGCAGCCAAGATTTTGAGAGAAGGAGATGAAGTCACCCACCCTTTAGGAAAAAAATAAAATGTCAGCAATGTAAAAAGGGGTCTTTGATGCTACACATTGAGCAGAGGGCGGTGTTGCTCACTAATGTAGTTTGATTTGGAATAAAAGCATGAAAATGATGTGCAAGGGTCTAAAATTGGAGAGGTAAAGGATGAGTGCACCGTATTCCATTTCTCAATTTCATCCTTCAGAACCACAAAATGGGGGGTTATACAGTTACTGGATGAGATTTACGGTAACAGCTGTGGTCTTCCCACACAAGGGAGGACCTTCTAATGGGGTGAGGTCTGTTTAGAACAGACGGGGAGTTACAAAACAAGATTTCCTATTAAGGACAAGCTCTAATATCGTGCCTAAAAAACACAATGAGAAAAAGTCAAATTGCCTTTATGTAACCCCAAACCCCACATTTTGCAGCTTCAATGAGACACACACTCACAAAATCTGGAGCTATTTTGGAAAATGCAAACTGTTCATAAATGACAGGATGCAAATGCAAGAGAATCCCCCCCACCCCGTTACTCTCTAGCCACTGGAAGGAATGCACAGGAAACTGTGCCAGTGGCATATGGCTTTCTACTGTGCTAAACATTCATACAAAAGACAGGTTCATCAGTCATTGGTATATGTGGAGGAAGTGGGGGGGGGGGGGAAGGAAAGGAAAAAAAGGCTCCTGATGGATGTTATTTAGAGCTTACCTGCTGCTAATACATTACCAGGGCTGGAAACCCTCATGACATTGGAACAGCAGACCATGAAATACAGCACATACAAGAACATGCCATGTTTGCCAGCTTATCCAAAATAATAAATAAGCTATTTAAACTCTGTGCCTAATATTGGGCCTGCTGTAAGGAAGCCTGGGTCAGTCCTACACAGGCCAATTAATGCACAGCATCTGCTGCACAGAAGCAGCACACGAAGCACTTCCGAATGATTTCAGCAATTAAAAGAAAATTGTTTCCTGCCTGTTACGACAGCAACTGTTTCAATGCAAGAGTGAGCATCAAATCATTGTGTGCAGCTGAAAAAATTAAGCCTCTTTTTTGTGACTGAGGAAGAAGGAGGAAGAGGAGGAGGAGGAGGGTGGGATGGAGATTTCTTACGCTATAAGATCATTCTTTTGTTGCCCTACATTGTGTTTTTCTGCCAAATTAGACAGAAGGCTCAGAAGACTTGCAAGGACTTTCTAGTGTATCACCTTCTGGCACACTGGGGCTCCAGAAAAAGATGGATCAATATCCACCTCACTGACCTGTCTGCAAAACTGAAAATGGTGCCATTTCATTTTCAAAAGGCCTCTGCGTTTTAGAATACTGATTTGAAAGATTCGTGGAGTTGGGAATAATCATATGTAACTTTAAACAAAACAACAAAATAACACAAATGTGCATAAGGAAGGGTAAGACTTTGGATCTGAGCTGGTCAAATGCATAGTTGGAATCTCATTTTAGTATCATCTTTGGTCCGAACTCAGAGGAAAACGTTTTGAATGTCCTTAATATTCATACATCCCTATTTTTAACCATGTTGGGAGCAATGGCAGCTGAAAAAATTAAATCATCTACTTACAAGCTATAATTATTGGGAAACAGTGTCAAACTGGTTACAAAGTCATTTATTCGCTGCAGTCAACATACTTACACAGCATCCTCAGACAGAAAGGTGACACAACGGAGTGTGTGCATGCGCTTAATAATAAAAAATAAAGGCTTTTTAAAAATCCATCCTTCTTTAAACATCGTGTTTATTATATTAATATCCTGTCCCTTTTTGAAACAACCCAGTTGTTTTGGCTACTGCTCATCCTTGAGGTTTTTTTCTAACTCAGTGATTTCTTGGTATTATGTGTCTAATACCAGGAGGAGTTGTAGCCATAATATTGTTCAAGTCTATGTAAAGAAAAAGTACTGTTCTTTCTTCCATACAAATTAATTTTGAAACAGGAGCTACGGAGCTGAAAATATAATTAGCGGCAATTAACGGTGCTTGACAGATGATTATTAAACTTTTTACGCCATACTCCTTTAAGGAATGAATTTCGGTAGAGCGCATCCCAGATTTTCTGACCCTTGATTAACCGAAGGTCAGAGATGTTCCCCTGACAGCAATAAGTACCAATCATTGTACCCCCACTTACCCAAAACACAACTGTCCCCAGAGGTTCTAGAAATGTCCAAGGTTCCCTTTGGAATGATGGGCTAGTTTGACAGCCAGAGGGAATAAATCATTCTGTTTTAGAAATATTTTGAGCATGATCTGATTGCTGAAGAATAAAAACCCACGTTTACTGTACTAACGTGTGTTCTTTTGTCTGCAGAGATCAGCACATTTGTTTTTATTTTCTAACCAAATATCTTGACTCTTCATTTAAAAGCAAGGAAGCCAGCGCTGGTGCGTTTACAGAGAAAAATTATGTTGCATTATAGCACCTACACTGAAATATGTATGTATATATGCATAATACACACACACACACACACGTTTTTCCATATATTTACAAGCTGCTGTATTTGTTGTGGTTTTTATTTTGGGTGTCAGAGTGGCTCAGAATGCCCTATCTAGTGCCCTAGATTGTTTTCAGTGTTACATAAATTTAGCACACAAGTATTTAACTAGAAGGCAGTCCTGCTTAAACAAAGGGCTACAATGAAGTAAAAGAAAATATTGTCAGTTACTAACATAGCTATGATAACCCCACTACATTTTATTACAAAGCTACATAAAAGGTAAACATGGCTTAATAATTCCTATACCTTTGCCTGCTTTCATTGTTTTTCAAACCACTGCTCAGGCTAAAGGCATTGAGTATTTAATTCAGATTTCAACAGCTGAAGAACAAGGAAGACATTAAAAGAAGGGAGGAGGCCAAAAGCAACAGGTAGGATACTAAAAATCTAACCTCATATTTTACAAGAAATCACAAGCTCCTGTAATGTGCTTAGGGAAGTGAGGGAAAGAGAGAGGATTGGAAGGTATGTTTGGATGGCTGCATTTCAACATTTTGAAAGACAGAACAATGGCAGGACTTTATCTGTAATCTCAGCAAGATACATTTTCTTAGGCTTTTTAAATTGAGTGTTATAGAGCTGAATTGTGTGAGTCTAAAACTGAATAACTCTGAAACCATACTCTTATCATTTGACCAGGGAACTCTTTCCGTTCTCCTGTGATGTAACTAAAGGCACACCCATGTTTCATCTGGGATCTGAAGGTACTGCTGCCTCCTTTCTAACAGGCCAAACCACACTGGGTTCAGGCCATTTCCAAATTAAAAACTATTTCTGTAGTTTTTACATCAGAAAGTTCTGGACTAAGTGTGCTTGGTTCCTATATTTTTCTCAATGAAACAAAAGTACATTGAGACAAAATTAGGACTGAAGCATTAAAAATACTGAAAATTCAAAGATGATTTTAAATTCTCATTAAAAAGTTCTTTATATTGATGCTCAGTGTCTAAAATTTGTTTTAGACTGATATGGCTGTCCCTTCAGAAAATATTAGTTATATTTATACCACAAATAATGAAAAGAAAGGCTCTGTTAATAATCCCCGCTACAGAGTCTGAACCCCATAGAATAACATCTGGCTATCTGCATCTGATGATTCCCAATATGGATGAAGTCAGTAATGCAGTGCCTCCTGGTGGTTACTGTAATTTAATACTTTTTGAATTTCATTTACTTACATGTAACATAAAGACAATTAGCTTATGACCATAAATTATTTACCCACTTCAAACTTGGAAATGTTATTAATACCTCACTATTAACACAATAAATGTATATTACATTAAAAAAAGAGAACATGTGATACAAAAGAAAGCTACTGTCAAACAAGGTATATTCTTAATCAGGGATCTCCTTATCAAACTCCTGCTTTCACTTCATCTCTATTGTTCAATTCGATGTCACAATTTAAAGATTACCATTCTATCTGCACATGTGCAAAAGGACTTTGCACTTACTCTTCTGACCTTCAACTTCCTTCCTACCCGCCATTGTGACTTTTTTAAACACAACAAAATAAATGCACCCTCAGTGTTGAGGAATGGCAATGCCCTCCCTCCCTCCCTCTTGAATATAGCCCCAAATCTGTACTCTTTTGAACAGTTGATCTAAAAACAATGACAATCTTCAGTAGGCTTTCAGCAAAGTAAGTGAATGTTTTAACTCTGAAATTCCCAAGTATCAAACATCATTAATACAATTTATTTGAAACAAAACAGTAAAGTTTAGTTTTATAATCTACCACGTTAATTTAAAATGGCCAGAGAACTATATAGAGAATAGTTAGTCCCGTGTGAACAAGGAAACGTCAAGCTACTTTTTCTAAAACAGTCCTTCCCCATATAGCAAACTGAAAGGTTGCAATGATATACCCAAAGCATGCCTGATTTTCATTTAAAGAAAAAAAGAAAGAAAGAAAGAAAGAAATCTCATGAAAGGGGCATCACATGACTAATGAGAAAAGTCTATGTGGAATCCCCTGATTTTTGTACATTGGAATGGATTGTCTACATTGGAATGGACTGTCTCCAGTGGAGATGTCCAAGTGAGAGATATACTATGGAGGCTTTTTCACTACAGACAACCGACTGAGGTAAAGTAATGCCTCCTTTAATATGTTTGATGGATCAAGAGGCCTAAAGTCATATGTTCTTTTGAATGTAGACAAACCATTATATGGAAGTAATTCCTACTTGTTTCAATATAATGTGCTGGCTGCATTCTCTGTCAATAAAGAACAGATCTCTAAGATCCACCAATCTCAGTGACAGTCCTTTGCCAGTTACTAGAGAACTGTATACCTTCTAGTTAGTTTGTAGGTCTGGCCCACACTTTTCCAAACCTGGGGAGGAGAAACTAACAAACAAAACCGAATTGTGTTCATCACAATACAATATTTCTATATGTTTGCCTCCTTGTCGATAAGCAGACAGTATTTTGTCAAAAACCAGAATACGGGGGAAAAAAGTGAGTGAAATGAGCACTATCGTTTTACAACTTCAGTCTGTCCCTAGACTGAAAGAAAGCTGTAGTCATCCTAATATCTTCTTACAATGATGCTGCACTCTGGAAAACAGAACCCTCCCTGTAAGATATTACAGAATAACACTTCACCCCTGGCCCCATTCTCATGCAGTACTATCTTCCAGAATTCACTCCTTGGCGATTTGCATTTATACCAGTTTAGTATAATGTTCTACGGAAAACATTTTTGACATTTCTCGTAATATTGTTTCACGCTTCATTATATTATTAACTAGTACATACACTAGAAAATAAAAAGAGTACTTAAGTACTCCTTAAGCTGCCTGAACAGTAATGAGGAAAAACACAAATCAAGACACATTCAAACAGTGGAACAAAAAACCTGGTGTGTGTAAGAATCCCGGAGCCTTTGAATAGCTACAATAATGATCCTTGTCCTGATGGACAGCCAAAACATATAAGCTGAATCGCACCATCTCCCGGTTATTCAGACTGGAGAGCTGATACAACCTCATCTCCTTTCAGAAAAAACTTTTTGACATCAGTCTTGGAAAGGAAGGATTTACGCTAAACTCCCTTTCAACGGCACAAACGTGTTTTTGCAATTAAAGCTGCCCAATTATCATTGACAAGTCCAAATCAGCAGAACGTAAGCCTGAGCCGTTCAGATGTGATGCTTCTCGGTGCCTCTAGCAAGACCCCGCAGGCATGGGGGATGGGGGGAGAATAGGGGAAAGAAATCTCTCTCATTATTTAACAACTTGTTTGGATTCCACTGTATTACTTTTAGAATAATTGATTGTATAAGAAGAATGTTTTCCCCATTTTAATTTCCTGGCTCAATGCCTATCCTCTTACAGTTCTGTTTCTTCATGCAGACAAAATATTCAACAAAAGCGCTTCAACAAAAAGATGCACTTTTTAGCATCTTATTATTTGAAATGCATTCTAATTCTACTACAATAAAGCAGACTTAATAGAAAATACCCACTCTGTCTTTAAAACTCTCCCCATCTCCACATACACACACACACACATATACACAAACTTATTTGTTCTCTACCTCACTTTCTTCCAACGGTTTGGCACAAAAGAAAGACTGGATTTGCACCTCCATATGGCAGAGGAAAAAGTAGTCAGCAGATAGCTTTCTAACGTCTACCCAATTCTTCTGGAAATTACTGTTAACATGATAATAAATGTTAAGCTGGATTGATAGTCACTTCTTACACTTTCTCAGAGCTTAAAAGGGAGCACCTATTAAGAGACAAAATATTTAATATATTTTTGTGAGCTAAGCTCAAGTGTAACAAAACTTGTTTGGTTAAAGAAGTTATCTCTAAAACATATGTTGGTATGTTTGGGAATCAAACTAAGGCAACATTTTAAAAGGAATTATTTATCTTTTTTGTAACTTTGTCTTTAAGCATAAATATAAAATATTCCAAACTGGGCAAATGCAAGCTTATTTCTCCTTTTTACTGGGGTTACTGCAACAATAAAAAGAGAACGGTTTGCAGGTGATGTTTTGGTAGAACCATGCTGAACCTAATTTTCATCTATTTATACTTATATATAAATATACAATTACAAAGTTCACAACTTTTATCCTTTTACTTAAGAACTAAAGAAAAAAATTCTATGAGTAGTTTTTTAAATCTAGGTTTGTCTATCTGTGCACAGGTTTTTTTTCCTCAAAATACAACACTAACACTGAAGATGAAATATCTGGGAGTTGGGCAGCATATTATTGTTATTATTGTTGTTATTATTATCACCTAGAAACAGATTCTTCATATATCTGTGATGGCTAGGCCTCCTTTCTCATTCTGGTATTTGATAAGGTTGATCCAGTTGCTTTTTCTTTCACATGATTTAATAAAATAAAACCAATGCGAATTAATAAAAATAAAATCCAGTTAATTTATTGAGTTGCCAGGCTGGGGAACTCTTCTAGTAGTCCCAAGGGATTTAGAAAGTTGAAGAAGGCTAGCTTACGGTGATGCCAAATTCAAGATTCTAGTTTATTGTTCCAAAACAAGCTAAAGTTTTAAGCCAGGTATAATTTGGGAAGAACAGAACAAGATTACAAGTTCAAATTTCCTCTCCTAGTTTATTTAGTAAGTCACACAATGGGAGGAGTTAAGCGGAAAAATAAGTGCCTTTCGTAGCAAACTCTTGATCACAGCAAGAAATCTAGCCTATGTGTTAACATGGCCATTATGTAAAGAGCAGCAAGCCAAAAACTCTGTCAGTGACAGACTAAAGAGACAGGGAGATATTTATCTCCTCCCATCCCTTTCCTGGCCACTCCTTTTTTTAAAAAAAACTTCTTCTAGAGCAAGTATCTGAGCTTGTCCAAGTTCTCTCATTGTGGAGGTTAGGGACCAAGAACACTTTGTATGTTTCATGAGTGTATCAAGTTAGTAAATTAATTAATTAATTAATGGGGACCAACTGCAATCAGTGTACCTTAAATCTATTTAGGTTCTTGTATTTTTATAAAAACTGAAATAATTTGGTTTTTCTAATGCTAACATAATATAATAATCCAATAAAAAAAATCAGATGGCTTGGATTTATTTTCAGAATATAAAGAAGCAATTAGCAACTTAAAAGCTATACGTATTTGTTAATATAAGTATGTGGCCTCTTCCAGAGAGTGGAAGTAACATGTGATATGGTAGGCATTCTCAATACTTTCCCCAGTTTTTAAGGACTTTAGATGGTAATCTTTTTTATTGCCACCAGTGTATAACATCCCAACCATTTTACTTTAACGATGGTCTTGCTCAACAAGATTTTTCTAAGTTCTGACTGAAAGCATGTTGTGATACTCTATTCCAGTCTTCTGCTAGGGATAAATGGACTGTAGGACCAAGCTACTGCTTCCAGAAGGACTAAACAACTTATACTCTACATACAGTTCTTATTTTAAAACACCCCAAGATCACCATTCTGACATTCAGCAATAAATAGCTACAATTTTCCATCTCTCCTCCTACAGTACAATACTGCAGAATTAAATTTAACATATTGGTTTTGGATTTCCAATGTCTCCAAAAATGGTAAAGCTCGCTTTCTCAATTATCTCCAGAGAGGCTCCTATTGATCTTGAAGGTTGAAATATGTATGTTAAAAACTGTAATCTGATCAGAAAAAGTTGCCTCTCCTAGTTCACAAAGAAAACAATTCTTTCTTGATGAAATAAAATACAATCAAATCAATTTCAGTTTCTTCCAATTCTACAATTCCATTAAATATATCATCCTCATCATCATCCTCATCCTTATTATGTCTCACAACTGTATAACAACTTTGCACTCTAAATGAAAACTGAGCTGTATTGTCAAGAATCTCTAAAATGGAGAATTTTAGATACTACATAAGAGTAAATTAAGGCTCACCAGTAAATACATACAGTTAGTGTAGTGCTTCTCGTTAAACATACCTATTGAAGACTTCCATCTGTATACATATTTTTTTATGTTCTCAAATGTACATTTTTAAGAACATGGAAAAAAAATCTGTAATATTTCAGTGAAGAATATTCTTAATTTAAGAAAAGGGAAGATCTTACCATGTCACCAGGCTTAATGGAAACTGCCACTACTGCTCCAGGCATTGGTGATCTTATGATACTTGTGGTATCCTCTATAACTTTTTCTGGCATGTATTTGCTCAGTTCTGCAGCAAGTTTGGTCAATACACGCAGTTTATACTTGGGAAAAGGAGAAGAGATGGGAGAGAACTGTTACAAAAGCAAATTATATCAAAGCAGTTTTGAATTTTTTAAAAAAGAACATAGTATCTAAAATCTTGAACAAGCATTTGTTGATAGCTAAATCTTCATATGACACTTGGAAAATGAAAAAAAAATGTTGCATTTTTAAACAATATTGGAAGGAGACAATGTGTAGTATACTTGGCCAAATTTGATAAATCAGTTAAAATACTGCTGGGTTATCCCTAAAATACAAAATGTAACTTGCAGATTTAAAGTACCCTAATATTTTAAAATGTGTGTTGTATTACAGAGTTTATTAAATATAATCCAATATTTGTCATATATTTAATTGACACAGAGTTTAACAAAATAAATTTTGTCTGTCTGCAAATGTTCAACTGTTGGAAACATTTTATAATTTTATTTTCTACACTACAAAGTTTAACTTAAATGATTGTGTTATTTTAATACCAATTATGTATTATATGCTGCACTTTTTTGCTCTCCATCTTCTGCCAGTCATGCTTCCAAAAACTAGCGATCTAAATGTAATAAAATGGATTACCTTGTCCAAGAGGTATACCACTATAAATGAACAAAAGTCAAAATATACCTCAAGTTTCATTTAAAAACATGAAACAAGAAGTCTGAATTTTAAGTCTGAATTTTTTCCCTTTAAAAGTACAACGCCTCCATTTTGTAGCCTCTTAGATGAAGCTCATAGGATTCTGAAAATCCAAGTTCAATTTAAATAGACTATCCAAATAGCCAGAAGTCGAAGCTATGCTAAATACACAAATGTTTTTTAAACTCATATATAATTTCTGTGATTTGCAAGTGGTTTTGTTTCTGTGCAAATCCTTTATGTTTATGTAACTAAAATAACCAACAATTTTTTAAGAGGGAAGAAGTTATTCTCCACTTTTACTATTTACAAATACATTTTTACATAGTATGTCACCAAAATTCCAATAATCTGATCTTCCCACTGGATTCTTTTCCTTTAATCCTTTTGTATGGCAACTGCTTTTAAAACTTGTTCTGGACATTGCTTTTAGAAATCCAGCAGATGGCAGCAGGATTCCGTGAAAAACTTTATCTTTGGCCATCAGTGGACAAAAGAAGAACAAATGCGGATCTTTCACTAATTTACTCAACAGTGTTGATAAAAAAATGTGGGTGTTAGAATGGCAGGTAATAATCCAATTTGCACTGAGATCAGCCAGCCACAATATCTAGGTTTTCTGATTCTTTCAACTGAACTTTACTATTAAAGCCTCAAGCACTTTATAGCTCCAAAATGCAAATAAGATTAAATATTCTAGCTTTGACAACCATCAGTTTCATACATCTCAAGGAGTTTGCTACACTGATCCATCGGTGGTAGGATCCCTGCCCATTGGAGAACAATTTATAACCAGGGCTACATAAGTCAAACAAACAAACAAATGAATATATGCTTTACCATTGATTCTCAGGATCCATTCTCAAACTGACCTTTTAGAAATAATTAGGCATACCCTCATAAGTACCCCATTTCACCTTGAAAAAGTAGTTTGCATGTGGTGCTGGTGTGAAGTCTAGCAAGCATGCCTTAGAAGCTGTCCAATGATGTATTACATCTATTATAACGGAATGATGGACATGTTTGAGGGAAAGTGTTCATCATTTCCAGATTTCCCAGTTTAGAGCTCCTGATTATAAAGAATGTTGTTTAAAAACCTCTGATTTATCAACAAAGTAATAATATAACTAGAGACAGACTAAGGAGCTGCTGCTCCTCAACCTAATAGTTTACATTTTATTTCTTGGTTACATGAAGAGCACTCAGTCCATCCAGAACATACCAAATACAAGATCAAAGTGGCAATGATTTCATGCTCTTATATAATTCTGATTCGTTTTTTTGTGAGGTTTCAATATATCTTTCTAATAGGGGGAGGGTGCCTTAGGTACACTGCCTTGAGTTGTCCAAAATAAAGATGGGATATAGAACAAATAAATAAATAAAGTATTAGCTTTATCTTATTGTGCTGTTATGCACTCTGTATACAGTCAGGTTTAGAAAAAGTCATTCTAGAAAAAAACAGGAAGCATACACTTTTGAAAACAATTACTCTGCAATGCCTTTATAACTAAAGCTAAGCTAAACAAGAAAGAGGTCAGTTTCCAATGCACACTATAACACACGCACATACTAACCAGGGCACCCATGTAGAAATCAGCAAGAAATCAGCAAGGATATCACCAAACATAAACTTCAATGTAATTATTCCATGCTGTAATAATGTTTAGTGATACCACTTCACAACCCTCAGTTAAAAACTGTTTTGTGTTGTCTTGTGTATGACTGGGATTACTTTCACCCAGAGAGACAGATCATAATTGCTCAAGCCTATATTTTAATTTACACTATATGCACTATTTATATTATTCATGGATTCACAGAGAAATAAACATCTAAGGAGAATACATGCACATTACTTTGAGCCCTCCCACCACCATAACCTTCTCTCCAGGCAGTAGCTTCATTAGTTTAAAATATTCCCCCCATACACCCTCACAAACACAAAAAGGGTTAGATTTGATAAAAGCAATGTACTTGGATTTCCTATAATGAAGACTCAGGAACCTGTTGGGATGCATGCAGGCATCTGAATGAGAACCGCAAATTAATAAAATACATAGTGAAGATCACAAGGGATCCGAGCTGTTAATATGGTTCTAAAAATTAAGCTTTAGCTGATACCTTTTTTTAATCCAATTTTTAAAACTTAAAAGTATTTTGAATCATAGTTTTATAAATTGCAATTTACGAGGAAGAAAAAAGGGTTATTTTGTTCCAATTGTAATACCCAAATAACTACCCCATAGAATCTCTCTTTTCAAACACAGGAAAACAGAAAGGGACCTTAATGGGACTTGATAGCAGAAGTTATAAGAATTGCTATGTTCCACAATAGGGCAAATTATATATTCCGCTTGCTTCTGCATAGCACACCGTGTTTTCTAATCAAGATGTATTAGTAGCTTATGGTATTTAAAGGATCTGATTCTTTGCTGAAATTATAATGCCAATAGCTTTTTTGCCCTTGTTAAAATCTAAGTTATATGGCAAGTTAAAACAAAGAAAAACTTCCAAAATACATTCAAACATCAATTCTTTGCAGAGTCTATTCATCAAAAGATGAATTATAGTATAAAATTATACCTGGGAGAATGTAATTACATCAAAATGTACAGTTTCAAAATCTAAAGGAAATGTCTTTTTCAGACATAGTTTGAAAATGATTATATAAAATAACCTCCTTAGAAAGAAACACATATCGAGTTAGATCTCTAGATCAACATCAGATATTATATGCTACCTGGTTTCTTATTGCAAAATATATGTTTCCTTTTGGTGTATTTTTAGACTTTTCTTTAAACTATAGCACTTCAAAGCTTTATGCTCTTCTGAAAGTAACTCAAGTTTGCAACACTAAACGTAAAATAGTTTCAGTTCCCATAATGAGCCAACAAGCTGTACCAGAGACTCGGTCCGAGAAAGCACAGAACTGACACTGAAAGCGTCTCCTAACTATTGTGTAGCACAAGCTTCTTTCTCTCCAACCCCCTACCAATCATTCTGCTTATTCCTATTTTAATATTTCCCTCTCTTCTGGATATTTTCTCTGCAGGACTCTTGCTTTGCTTGGAATGAGATGTGAGAGGCAGTAAGCGAAAAGGCTTTAAAATGCAGGCCTTTGTTATTGATGAGTTGTTCCCTTTCCTTTTGTATTTGTTTATTGTTCTCTGGTTTGTTTGGGGGGTGAAAAAGAGCTATTGTAATGTGTGCTTTTTTTAAGTTAACTTCATTCCCCCACCCCCACCCCAACAGTGAACTTTTGGGGGAAAAAATCTTTTGTGAACATAGTTATGGACACACATGCATACACACCCCTTATGAATACAGGATGTCAAAAGTGTTATAAGGGGGATCCTTTTTTAAAAAAAATGCTATTGGGTAAATTTTTGCTTTCATTGAATCTCAGTAAATGTCATCTCCTCCAAATAGCATTCCTTCATCAAATAGTTTCTTAGCATTAACAGCCTGAATTGGGGGAGGGGGGGTATATGAGTTGGGCAGCACATACCAAGGATGTTAACATGTGGGCTGGTTCAAGGAGAGATGTAACTTGGGGAACTGTAAATGTGACTTGGGAAAACCATAATAATTGAACAATACCTGGCTCTGAAAGAAAGTGGACTGAAAGCTTTCAAACATCACCAAATCACCAACATCACCAAATGCATTATGACTGCATCTTGACTGTAACTGGAATGAATTGAAAAGCGACCAAGCCTTACATGAGAGAGGAAGGATTTCAGACTTAAAAATAAATGGGTGAGTGGCAAATGCTGCAGGGGCCTAGTTCAGCATGAATTAGGAATTATAAACAGAAAATATAATTGCAAAGAAAAAGTAATACTGACCTCAAACTATCTCTAACCACCTTAAGTGAGGCATCAGTCACACCTTGCTTCATTCAATGTTCTTGTAGAGGCTAAATCTGCCAGTCACAGTCCACTTAAACATGTTCATCATATAGTGCATAAAAGTTTAAGCAAGGAGAACTCCCCAATAAGGATTAGGCCTTACAAAGCAGATTCCTTTTCCTTTAAGTTAAGGTTGAGCAATCAGAGTCAAAAGCATGTAGAAACAGACTATGTGTGCACTTACAACACAGACAAGGTAAAATGAACAGATAACACTCAGCTGTTTGAATAACAGAGCTCTGTACATCTGCAGTCAGTGGAGCAGTCTGTTAGCATAATGCTTTGACAACTCCATCAGTGTAGTCTCAAGGTTCCTGTCAATCAGGACGCATCATTTAATACAACAGCACTCAGAGGATTTTCCTCCTATAAGCCAAATGACAGCATATCTACAGCTCTATTTACACCAGCACCTACTTCTGTTTACAAGGCTCTCGTAATTAGAAAGTATGCAACAGGCAGCAATATTATTCAGATCTCCATTTTGCCAGCCTGCCATGCAAAGTGTGATCTTACTTCACAGAGTCATGCTAAATGACAAAAGCGCTATTTTTCTTCAGTCTCTGTGCTCAGACAGCACTTCATTTGCAGCTATCTATAATTAGATTAATGGTGTAGTGCAGCACAAAGAAGGCCCACTTCACATCAGCTAGCATATGAATTAGGACAAACACTTATTTCAATTCCAGGCAGAGAAAGCAGTGACTAGGGTATTTAGCATACCCTTTATGGTGGAATGAGATGTTAATTGTGTACCATTTACCTCTAAACTGCTTGCTTGTTGTATAAATCACTGGACTAATTGATGCAGAAATAGAAACGTAGCCACAGGCAAGAAAGCAGGGGAATGAGAGCTGAAGATGGTGGATAAAGGATTATCCAGTAAAACCATATGGAGATGAGGTTCCTTTGAAACCTGCTCATGAGCTGAACACTTCTTGAAAAACTACAAATAAGTGACATACTGATGTGTTGAGAAAGAGTTTACCTCATGGTTTAAGGAGCAGTGTATTGAGGGGAGAGAGTAAGGAACTTCAGCAGAAAACTAAATTGTGTTTTCAAGTGAATTCCAGTAAGATAGACATGTTAGCTTGTTGTAGGAAAGCCAAGTCCAGTAACTATTGGTTTATTATGATTCTAATCTTTTATGGACTAGAAGCTATTTTATCAGATGCATGAAAAGGGCTCTAATCCACAAATGAACTTTGGTTATTAGAGATTAGAAGTAAAAAAAAATAAATGCACTTGACCATAATTAGAGTTTTCATTTAAGATATCAAAAGAATCTTCAGTCTTGTTCAGTAAGAACACTTCTTGAAAGAAATACCAGGGGAAAAAAACCCCAGGAAATTATGCTTGAGAAAAAAACAAGACGACACTGAATTTGGGTTAAGAAAGAAAATGAACAAACGTCATACATAAAGTAATATTCAGAAAGCAACAAATGTAAAGATTTTCAAAACACAGATGTTGCACAAAGTCCCACTATAGATAGGCTCAAAACAACTTAAAGCAAAAATATTCTGAGAACTTTCCCACTATAAATTGTCAATATGGTGAAAAGGGGAAGCATTTTGTCATACTTCTCACAAAGGTCTTCTGTCAATTCATTTTAATACATGTTGTGTTCCTATTTCTTACTATTGCCAGATAGCTAACAGTGTCTTTACAGTTCTATTGAAAATATACAGGTGAAACTCGAAAAATTAGAATATCGTGCAAATGTTCATTTATGTCAGTATGGCAACTCAAAAGGTGAAACCAATATATGAGATAGACGCATCACATGCAAAGCGAGATATGTCAAACCTTACTCTGGTATAATTGTGATGATTATGGCGTACAGCTTATGAAAACCCCAAATTCACAATCTCAGAAAATTAGAATATTACATGACATCAATAACACAAGGATTGGAAATAGAACAATATCGGACCTCTGCAAAGTATAAGCATGCATATGTACTCAGTACTTGGTTTGGGCCCCTTTTGCAGCAATGACTGCCGCAATGCGGCGTGGCATGGATGCTATCAGCCTGTGGCACTGCTGAGGTGTTATGGAAGACCAGGATGCTTCAATAGAGGCCTTCAGCTCCGCTGCATTGTTCGGTCTCATGTCCCTCATCTTTCTCTTGGCAATGCCCCATAGATTCTCTATGGGGTTCAGGTCAGGCGAGTTTGCTGGCCAATCAAGCACAGTAATCCCATGGTCATTGAACCAGGTTTTGGTACTTTTGGCAGTGTGGGCAGGTGCCAAGTCCTGCTGGAAAATGAAGTCAGCATCCCCATAAAGCTCGTCTGCGGAAGGAAGCATGAAGTGCTCCAAAATCTCCTGGTAGATGGCTGCGTTGACCCTGGACTTAATGAAGCACAGTGGACCAACACCAGCAGATGACATGGCTCCCCAAATCAACACAGACTGTGGAAACGTCACACTGGACTTCAAGCATCGTGCATTGTGTGCCTCTCCATTCTTCCTCCAGACTCTGGGTCCTTGGTTCCCAAATGAGATGCAAAAGTTGCTCTCATCAGAAAAGAGGACTTTGGACCACTGGGCAACAGACCAGTTCTTTTTTTCTGTAGCCCAGGTAAGACGCTTCTGACGTTGTTTGTTGTTCGGGAGCGGCTTGACAAGAGGAATACGACATTTGAAGCCCATGTCCAGGATCCGTCTGTGTGTGGTGGCTCTTGATGCACTAACTCCAGCCTCAGTCCACTCCTTGTGAAAGTCCCCAACACTTTGGAATGGCCTTTTCCTGACAATCCTCTCCAGGCTGCGGTCATCCCTGCTGCTTGTGCACCTTTTTCTACCACACTTTTCCCTTCCACATAACCTTCTGTTGATGTGCTTTGATACAGCACTTTGGGAACATCCAACTACTTTTGCAATTACCTTTTGAGGCTTTCCCTCCTTATGGAGGGTGTCAATGATGGTTTTCTGCACAACTGTCAGGTCAGCAGTCTTTCCCATGCTTGTGATTCCTACTGAACCAGCCTGAGAGACCATTGAAAGGCTCAGGAACCCTTTGCAGGTGTTATGGATTCGTTAGCTGATTAGAGTGGGACACTTTGAGCCTAGAATACTGAACCTTTTCACACTATTCTAATTTTCTGAGATTGTGAATTTGGGGTTTTCATAAGCTGTACGCCATAATCATCACAATTATACCAAAGTAAGGCTTGACATATCTCGCTCTGCATGTAATGCGTCTATCTCATATACTGGTTTCACCTTTTGAGTTGCCATACTGACATAAATGAACATTTGCACGATATTCTAATTTTTTGAGTTTCACCTGTACTACTACACTTGATCTTAGCCAAATGGCCGAAAAGCGATTTAATATACTGAACTTTTCCACATAACAATAGTCTTTCGATTGAATAATACAAAATTATTTTGTTGTTTGAATTGTGGATTTTGCAACATCCAAACGTTAATTTATATATAAAGTTATTTTATAAAAGAAAACTTAATTGTGTAATCCCACTAAACATCTGAAATAAAATTCCTGATATTTTTCCAATCCAATTCACATTTCAGACAAAACAGTAATAGATTAATTTCAATTTTATTTTTAAAGTATGCAGAATATGTGAACTGAACCCTTAAGACAGAAAGTTCTTTTAAGTCATTCATTTTCATCTTGTGACTATCCAAGTCATGGGTCTAACTGGAAGTATGTTGCACCAGCATTATCAACACTGGAAAACAGATGTGAGATGAAGGGAATATACCCATACTATAAATCTAAAAATAATTAATACCCCTTTAACTTTCAGACTATCTCAAGGGAATGACAGTTTTTCCCTAGCAGAGATGGTAGTGTTTTGATTCACAATTTGTTCCATTGTTCCAAGATCTTTGCTTGAGATTGAATTATAAAAGTTAGGATCCGAAGATGATCAAAATAGGCCATGTTTAGGTATACAAGCCAGAGATGTTCTAGATAAAGAGAGGTATTTTAAATGAGGTCTGTACAATTCGTGAGTTAATTCATGAAAGCAGCCATGTTCTGTGCAAAATGGAATATTGTCTGGACATGGTCTGACAGGAAGGACCAAAACCACTGCAAAACAACTCCCACATAATTAATCCTACCAGATCATTCAGAAGGGTATTACAGTATCATAGAATTTAAAGCTAACCTAGGGGATACAGAAGGAATGAGCAAGCTGTTACAGGGAAACTTGCAGAAAAGATGGCAAGCCGTTAGAAAGAGGGAAGCATGTGAAACTCAAAATAATCCTGCTTTCGTTTTGTTTAGTATAGATGGTACAGAGAAACTTGGACACCCATCTTGTGAAGGAAGTGCCACACAGTCTGGAAAAGCAATACTTAGCTATTCTATGTGGGTACCATAGAGGCCAAGAACCCTTTTTTCCCCCTTCCACTAGAACAGAATAGTCTCCAAATGGGTGCTAATTCATGCTCAGTTAGAATCACCCAGACTCTTTTTCCATATGTGCTCAAGCAGTTTGTTCTTCAGCTTCATCATTCTGAGTTCCATAGTAAACCAACATGTTGATTTGAATCTGCAAAAAAGAAAAACCACTTACGTAACCTAACAAGCTAAACTGAGTTCACCCCAGGGGGATTTAGCAATGCAAGAAAACATATTTTTAAAAACTCAGCTAATCCCACAATCTGTGTTGAAAGTAGATGATGGATTTCAGGTCTGGAACAATTGAGAGTCACTGAGAAAATTCTATTATTTAATTTTTCAGTCAAAGACCAAAACAAACCTACTGGAAAACAAAAAAGCCGATCGTGAAAAACTAAAAGTTATAGACAAATGCTGACTTAAAAGCTTAACAAAGTTACTAAAATTGCTAAACCATTGAATGTCTGGTAGTGATAGCAACTGCAACTCCTTTAGTGACTCCAGGAACCTGTCAGCTAAGAGAAAGAGATTATTCTCCTCCTCTGAGCTGGTGTTAAAGAGAGTTAGCAAAGGCATTATTTGGTGAACTTGCCACACCGTGCAGCGCAGAAGCATAAAGCATGAGAGATGGTTTCAGTTTTTTCCAGCAAGCAGAGGCAACATCTCTCCTATGCAAGGATTTTACTGAAATTTCTCTCAACTGAACCTTACTTCTAACAGTGAAGATGGCAAAATATTGTAATGGGTGAACATTTCTCTATAGGCACGGAGAGTACATTTGCTAAATACATAGCACAATAGAATGGTTCCTCAAACAAGCCTGCCCCATACAGGAGTGGGGTTTTATTTAGGTTGTGCTGGATATTAGTGTCAAAGTTCCTTTCTTTCAACTCAGACCAGACTATCGGAGGACCCATTGAAATCAGAGAGTGGACTGATAGTCCTTAATATTTTAAATCTGTGAAAACGCCAACCTTCCTTGAGGACATAACATTGTCCTGCAAGGTCACAGAGGCCAACGTGCTGCCCCCCAAATATCATCCAATGTTTCAAGCAGCAAAGCTACACGTGCATCTCCATGGAAAGAAGGCAAGATTCCAGTCTCAGGAAGAAATGTGTCATGCAGTGGGGAACTTGTAACCAAGCTTGCCAACAATTTAGACTGGACCTTCTTGAAAGAGCTCAAGCCATGAGAGTAACAAATCTGCATACAAGGCAACCAGTGGCAAATGAGCTTGGCTCTGAAAACTTTCATTGCAGCTGAGATATGGTTCTTGCCCTTACAGTTAGCACAATGCAAAATGCTAGCGGTGATATTCATTTGCCATTGATTTCAGGTTGCCAAAGCTTGAATGGATACACCAAACTATTTACAGGCTTTAATTTGGTCAATGCTAAAGCCATTAATATTCCAAGAGTGGCAGGGAGAAAAACCCTTTAGAGAAAGTGACTACTTTAGTTATGTTGCAGAAACCTTAACAGCTTTCTGCTGCAAAAGTGGGCAAGAGCACAGATGCTCCATCTCAGATACCCTTATATTAAGGACAGGATTAATCATCAGAATAGAAAAGGTCTATTGCTTAGCCTGGGGAGATGGGGGGAGGTAGTAAAATTCTTTTTTTTTTTTTAAACTTGAACTAGCAAGATAACCTAAAGCAGGGTTTCTCAACCCTGGCAACTTTAAGAAGTCTGGACTTCAACTCTCAGAATTCCCCAGCCAGCATGCTGGGAGTTGAAGTCCAGATATCTTAAAGTTGCTAAAGTTGAGAAACACTGACCTAAAGTATAAAAATACAATCCTTATTCAACTCTTAAGAACCACAGCAAACCTACATTATATTGTTTTCATGTAATTTCATGATCAGCAGCAACAGGTGTTCAATTGATGCAAGCAGTCAGTTTCTCCCAGATCATGGCTCTAGGGGTTAAATCAAGCTGACTTTAAATCAATAAAGGCAACACACAGGATCCCACATAGCTGACTGATATATTTTTCTATTAGATGGTGAAGGATGAGGTGCTGATCAAGAATCAAACACCCCTCTGTGAAACGGGATTATTCTTCCTCTAGGAGGTTATCCTGCACCATCCAAGCTATAAGATTTCCAGAACTGCCTTGCATACAACTAGCTAGGGTGCACAACAGGCTGATGAGTAGAAATTATCCAACTCCTCCCCATCTTCTTTTTTTGTATATCAAGAAAGAAGAATCTATATTTGTGAACAAAAATGTGAGGATTAGGATCCATCAGTCCATGTTTGCCTTTAGCTTTTTTTTTTTTTTTTGATAGAATCTTCTGGTTGTTTTACCATTTTTGAGTTGTCAGATAAGCTTAGCAACCTTAAGACAATCTTAGGACACCTTGGGCCAGTATGCCAGGGCATCAAAATGGTGATCCTATGAAAGCAGGACCTTTGTCACATTGCTAAAGAAAGTGTAAAAATATTCAGTTGACATTGCAAGGCAAAAAATGCTCAAAAGAGGCTTTTGGGGAAACAGAACAACAAAGCACCGAAAAACAATGGAATTCTCTCCTACCTGGGCAAGCTTCTGCCAGTTATCCCTCTGGGCCTCTCACTTTTTTTTTTTTTTTTTTGCCAAATAGTCTTTATAGACTTCTTTTCTTTTGAGGACATTTGCTCAGAAATGATGTGAATTGGAGATTCTGTGTTCTCTAAAACGTTGATTAAACTGACCTTAGCTACAGCATGTTCAAGATGAAACAATGGCTTTGATGGGCACCTGGCTCCCTAGGCCCTTGCTGAAAACTGGGCCTATAATGGGAAGAAGGAATAACCTTGAAGAACAGGAGGAAGAAGCACTACCAAGACAACAGTCAGATAAATCTAAATCTGGGGCAGAACTGTAATTTGGGTAAACGTCTCAGACAAGACCCTCCCTAATTCTCATGAAGATAAAGGGAGGAAGAGGGGAAGTGCATTCAGACTTGCAAGATTTTGTTACTATAACCTTAAAGACATGCGGCCCACCAAACAGCTTTGTGCAGCTCACCAGCATTTTTTTTTTAAAAAGTCAATACATTCACTGCTGCAGCCACATTCAACACCTCACCACTGCCACTAACCCCAGGGCTTCTGCTGCTCCACTAGCTGCCAAACAGCTGATCAGCATGCCAGATATTACTTTGTGGCCCACAATTATTTTTAATTTATCAATGTGGCCCTTTCTCCTCTACAAATTGTGCAGTCTGTAGTAGACTAATCAGTATCAGGGCAAAATCAGTAGTATGAATGCCCTGCCCATCCCATTGTATGAATTCCCCTTCATGGTCCTCATTGATGGATCTGTTTAAACTACAAAGGTAAAGCTCAGTGGTCATTTGGGACAGCCTCTGTCCTCGGTGGTTAATGACCAGGCCTTGGGAACACTGCAGAAAGAGTGGCAATAAACAATTGTCAGAGGGGAACAATTAAAGTGGGCAAACAAGATTTCTTCTTTGGCATCTAGTCTAGCATCAGTCCCTGGCTGTTAAAATACTTGCATCTGGGTACAATAAAGTTAAATCGAAAATATAATCCTCCAACATGTTGGTTCAATGAAACAGGCACTACAAAGGAGGGTGATACCTCTTTCAAAGTAAAAAAGATTGATGATTACCAACTTTTAAGAACAGAGGTAAGGCCAACAGAGGGCATGCATAAAGAGCAGAATTTGTTGGGCACAATTTATTCAAAATTAATATAAAAAGACTCCTCTGGCAATATCTACCCTTAAAGATTGGACTAGTCCATGATGGGTAGAATATGAAATCATCTTAGTTCTACAGACTCAAATTCCCATGTTCCTTGTAGGAGGATTTCCCAGTAACATTCAGAAAGAAGAGGTCTCTTCCTTTTGATGATCATCCAGCTATACTCCAGGAAATCAACAAAATCTCATGCCAGTCTCCTGGGAGTCAACTGGTGGATGAAGGTCTCTGGATTTTATCAATGAAGTAGATTGTCAGAGAATTAGAAGAATCCACTGGAGTGGTAGACTGGCCACTAGAATCATATTTTGGAGAAGTCTCTTCAGAACTGGGGCATCAGATAACATCACTGGTAAGAACACAAGGACTTAGAGCTTCCAGTGACTAAGTGTGAAGTGCAAATAGAAAGTCTCAAGGATAAAATCCATATCTGCCTAATCTTGATGAATGAGTAGTTTTCATAAATATGCTCCCAGTGATAAGCTTTTCTATTGAGCTGCATAAAGAAAGGTGGGCTTGAAGCTGGATGTTATCACAATACCCAGTTTTATCTCACTGAAATCTTCAAAAAAAGACATGTGGGCCTTTGTTGGTAAGAAGCAAACTTTTTGTGCCTGGGCTTCTACTGCTAGAGCTTGAGAACCTCCTTGAGAGCTTCCACCAAGAACTCCAGATAGATTACGCAATGATCTCTTACCCACAGTAACTATCCTGTGATTTAAGTTGGGCTGAGAAAAAATGACTGATCCAAAATCTCCCAATGAATTTCCATGGCTGAGGGTGGCTTGGATCTTCAAGTCCAATACCCTAAGGCAATAACAACTTTCTTTTAAAAGCTTCATTGTGTGATTTATGACATCAGACCCACATTGCTTTTCTCTCCTTATGAATTCTGAAATACTGAAAATGCTAATGAAAGTAATAGGAGGTTCCCACACAATGCTTTTTTCACTGTAAAAAGAACCATGGTGGATCAGATCAAGCACAATTTTCTATAATACCTTGTTTGCAACAACAGCCAAACAAAAATGTATGGAGACTGTCAGGTGGTATGTAAAACAAGCATCCCTTCCTCTCATTTTTCCCAAGATATACCATTTTTGAACAGTAAGACTCTATGTAATTATTACAGTTGACACCAACCTATCATCTATGAATAAAGCCAAACCCAAATGTTAAGCTATGTCAGGCAGAAGTCACCACCATATACTACCACAGCAAATTTCACAAATGAATTATTTGTTAAGAATATTTATATAACATAAACTCCATAAGGATTCATGGCACTTGATACATACAAACCCTAACCTAACCCCATAACCTTGCATCCAAATAAACAACTGTATTATTCATCATAAATTGAAAAGCTCCACAAAAAAGATCCATTTCAATTTAACTATGAAGTGCCATTTTATTGTGGTGAAGGAGAGTTTGTTCTGCAAATGGAAAATACTCTCTCTCAAATACCGAGGGAGAAATTGTGTCCATTTTTGGACTCTATTTTTCCTTAAACTAAACAAATATATCCACTAATGCTCCTGACTTGTTCTTTCCCAGTTCACTGTCTGATTTCAGCCACCAAATTATTACTCAACTGTGGAACGGTGGGCTCAGGGGATGTTATCCCACTATAGACTCTCATGAAAGTAATTTGGGAAATGTAGCCTAACATTTCAGAAGGGAATGAGATTGGAGAAGGTTAGGACAGATAATACTAAGCAGAAGGCCAACAGTCTGATTTGGTAAATAGCAAGTTCCAATGTTTTGTCCAATGTTTTATTCTTGTTCTTGAATAATTGCTGAGCTACTACAAAAAGCTTTTCTTCTGACCTTTTGATTTCATGGGCATAATTTTAATGATCAATTTTTGATGAAGAAAAGGGTTTGAAACTTTACGGCAATTGTACTATATATCTAAGAGAATATAACAGCCTTGCTACTATTGACAAACTCAAAGAATTCCAAAAGGTTGAGTGAGCTGTCCAACAAAACAAGAGATGTGAAGTTCATTAACAAAAGGGCACTAATGTGTATTGTTCTAGATGCTGCAGAGGCAATTTCTTAATATGTAGCAATTATTGTAATTATAAGATGACAGTTTAATGCTCAGCTAATTTCAGTAGCTCCTCCCAGATGCAATCACACAACCTCCAACTTGGTGTGCAATAAAAAAGGAATCCCTGGGTCTACCATGACACTCAAGTTCAGAAGTTGAAATTCTGGTCACCAGGCTAATAAACAGCTGCACATGATCCTCTTTTATCATTAGTGAAACTGACGTGCCCAAAGAAATGCAAGCTAGAACTGAATAACCAATGGGTCCCATGAAATGGAAACAAATAGCCACAGAAATAAACTATGTTGATTACATGGAAATAACATCTCCCAAGTGTGCAGCTAGTTGACACAAATGGAAATGCATGGAGGAAAAAAAAAAGAGAGAGCTGTGAAGCTGAGTTCCTAATCATTAATCACTTTTTTCCCTCATGGCCATTTAAACCACCCCATTACAGCCTGCAGCACTAGGGTAACATTCCCATCGGTTGCATGTCAGCAATGATGGTGTTAACAGGAGAAAATATATGGTTTGTTCACCAAGACTCAAGTCCCACAGCATTTGCTACCTTTAATTGAAAAAGGCAGTTAAACATAAAGTAAATCATTCTATTAGCTTAGGCTGTTTGATAACATCCAATGGATAGTGTCAATATGTTATGCTGACACAATCCATTATTTAATCATTCCTGGCTGTACACATGGAGACTGCTGTTATGGAAACACTTGTTCTTTCTCTCTCTCAATCTCTTTCCCTCTGATTTAGTAACAATAACAAAATCAGGTAGGACAATTTTCATTTCAAGATGAGTCTTCTGAAATAATCACATTAGATGTTACCATTTGTGTTCCCCAACTATTTTGGTCATTTGACTTTTTAAGAACCCCAAATAAAATAGCTGTCAAGGGGGAGTGGCTTAGCCATCTATAAAATGGCTGCCAAGATGGGGAAATACAAAACCACAAAAGACAAACTCATGAGGATGCTTCCTGCCATACTCTCTGGACCCTCAGAATACTTACTATCAACACTATTATGTTTTTTCAGAGCAGACGCTCAGCCCCACTAGATAGACCAAACCAGGAAATCAACTTCCCAGGAAAATTGGAACAATTTTTATTAAGATTGACTATAACAACGAATCTTGCAAAGTTTGACTGTGCTGTACCTCACCCCCACCTTCCAATACTCCAGTGAATCAGGGAGGTGTCTGCCTGAGCCACTTCTAAGTGTTACCTTGTTTCTCAGGACTTAAAAAATGTTTCAGTCCTCTTTGCCTAGTCAATGGCTCCTGCATATTTCCACCAAGGTCATCTTCCTTACTGTGCACACAAGTAGACAAAAAAAGCACTGGGTTATAGCAACCCACCATTTTATTTTCTAAGAATGGGGATGGCTTATGTGAAATCCAAGAACATCATTAGAAAGAAATATGATTCTGAGATGCTTTGCTCTGCAGCACGCCAGCTTCTTTTTTAATTCATTTAAAGTTAATGTGATGTCTTTAAAAAGTAAAAAAAATCAATGAAACCCAAGGTATGGTGAGTGCCAGGATGGTGTCCCCGGGCACATTAACACACAGTGTATAACACCAACTTAAGTAATGTGGGTGTGGGTCCCGAGGCTTATGTGATCTCCCTCCCCTTCAAGGAAACCTTTCAATATGAATTGTGGATGCACATCTTGCATAATCCGCTCATCCTTTTTTTCATGCTGCTGTGTCGTAGCATGGAGTAGTAAACAAGAAAGCACTAAACACTAATTTAGACAACAATAAATACATACGTTACACGCTAGGGCTTGGTGTACACCACTGTTTAGCTCATTCCAGTTCTTGCTTTAAAATGTGTCCATCTAAAAGGGGACAATAAAGACAGAATGGCAAATAAGCCTTGGCACATGGTACCTAATGGTGAATCAAGGCTGTGTCAAATAAAGAGGATACCTGGGATCAGAACTGCTGGTCCCAAACCAATTTAGAGTGTTAAACCACAGTACTGATACTTTCAGGATCAAGTTAATTGGCTACAAAGAGATAACCCTTCCCACACTCCTGAAAGTAGCCTGTGCAAGTTTCCTGGCTGCAATAGAGTCACCAGAAGTGGGCAAGTCAAATGCTATAAGAGATTACCAGTCCAACTGAGCACTAAGGTTTTAAGTATGTCAGTAAGAAAAATGAAACTACTTCAAAATGGTATCATTATTTTACGTGCCAAATACAGTAATTCTTTACATGAGTTAAAGAAGAGAGTATATTTCTCAACTAATATGCTAACAAGTATGTGCGTTTCATTGCTCCTGTCTTCAAAAGTTTTCTATTCAAAATTTGACTCCTCTGGAATTCTTCAAAACAAACTAACACAGTCATTATCACAGGGAGACAAAGGCTGATTAATTTTAAAACGTTTTTTGTATTTATTGAAATTTAAACAAATGTACAGAGTTGCTCTTCATTTTCCTCATATTGTAACAGACGCATATTCCTAGCATTTATACCATGGTGCCTCAAATTCTTACATTATTACATGTCTGTATTTCATTTTTTCATTATTTAAAAGATGAGCTCTGCTTTTCAGAGAGAAGCTTCATTCAACAAGTCCTCCAATGACAAAGAAAACTAATTAGGCTCAGCCCTTAGATGACTAGCAAACTATCTAACACGTGAGTACAATGTGGTATATATGCCATGTACAGATCACTGGCATACTGACACTTTCAGTGTCCCTAAATTGATCCACTGAAGAGGAAGCAGCATTCCCAAAGGCAATGTGAATATCTGGGATGATTTACAAAGTAACTGTAACGAACTGCCACTTGTTGATCTTAAAACCAGTAACTTTCCTTGCAACCAATATTGATTCAAAAGAAAGTTCATTTATTAAGAATAAGTGTACAGATCCAAAGCATTGCTGAGACTGAATAAAAGCGCGCCAAAAACTGCTTTTCTTTCTTTTCCCCCCCTTACTTCGTCCCTTGCTGGCATGGCCTTGAACATTCCAGGGCTTGTGATAAGAAACCATCTGCATCAAACGGTCTCTCCTTCCTACTCCCCCTCCCCTTTTCCAATGGCAGAACCGCAGCATGTAGAAAAAATCATTTTTTTTTTTTTTTAAACTAGCCATATAATAATCTATTATAAAATCTTGCGAGGATTCTGACATACTGCCCCTCCACAGAAAAGGATGTCAGTCAGATGATTCCTCTTCTCCACTCTAAAAGGAAAAGCAAATATACACATAAGACAATAACCAATCCAATTGTTAAGGCTTTGTAGGATAAGCATCATAAAATTTTTTAACTAAACGTGGGGCCTTTACATGTTTCTTGTCAACCCATTCAGCCATTGACTTGGGAAAATGTTTCCACTGAATTAAAAATTGAACCCCCCCCCCCTGTGCTTTCTGCTGTCCAGTATTTCTTTAACTTCAAAATGTTGTTCTCCTTCAACCATCAATGGTTTAGGAGGTACTGGAGAGGGATGCCACTGAGAAGACTCCTTATATGGTTTCAGCAGGTCGCAGTGGAATACTGGATGGATTTTTTTAAAGGTGGCAGGCATCTGTAATCGTAGTGAAACTGGATTAATTACTTTATCGATGACAAAAGGCCCTATGAATCTTGGAGCGAGCTTTCTGGAAGGTTGTAATGATTTAAGATGTTTAGTAGATAAAAGAACCTTATCTCCTACTTTCCAGTCTTTTTCTGGTGTTCTCTTAGCATCTGCAAATTTCTTGTATGTAGCTCTGGCCTCCTGCAACGAGGCAGCAATCTGAGGCCACACTTGTGTCATCTGCTGGATCCACTCATCAACCGAAGCGACTTGAGTGGTCTGCTTAGGCAGTTCTGGGATGGGTACAAAGTCTTGTCCTGTAGCTATTTTAAAAGGGGTGAGACCAGTGCTTTGGTGCACTGCATTATTATAAGCTACTTCAGCGAATGGTAACAGTTCATCCCAATTGTCTTGTTGGTAGTTAATGAAACATCTCAAATATTGTTGCAATACTGAGTTCAGACGTTCACATGATCCCGCTGTCTGGGGGTGGTAACCCGAACTCAAGCCTTGCGATGCCCCCAGTAGTTTTAGGAACGCTCTCCAGAATTTGGCAGTAAACTGGACCCCGCGATCCGAAATTATCCGTTCTGGGACCCCATGAGCTCGGTAGACATGTTGTATGAATAATTTAGCCAATTTGGGTGCTGATGGAATGGCTTGGCATGCCACAAAATGTGCTTGTTTGGAAAAAAGGTCTGTAACTACCCAAATAACAGTCTTTTTGTTGCTTTCAGGCAGGTCTACAATAAAATCCATGCTTATTTGCTTCCAAGGAGCTACAGGGTTTGCTACTGTCTGTAGAAGCCCCATTGGTTTGCCCCCTCTCTTTTTGGCCATAGCACACGTGGGGCATGTGGCTACATATTCCCCTACATCTTTTCTCATTGTTGGCCACCAAAATTGACGTCTGATCAGATGTAATGTTTTCACAAAACCAAAGTGCCCAGCTGTTTTGCTGTCGTGACTTCTTTGCAAAACCCACTTTCTAGCATCTGCAGGGACATATAGCTTGTCTTGCCACCACCATGCCCCTTGTTTGTTTACTAGCAACTGGCTGTTGCTTTTGAACCACTCATCCTGAGCAATCTGGGCATTTAATTTTACCAATAACTCTCCTTCTGGTTGTCCTTCACCCTTTTTTTTCTGAGCTCTAGTGACCACTCTTAGGGCTGCTTGGGTACATGGAATTACTGGAGCGACTACTTCCTGCCGTTTGCTATTGTGTTGAGGCAATCGAGACAGAGCATCTGCCAGAAAATTTTTTCCCCCAGGAATATACTTCAGGGAGAAATTAAATCGATGAAAATATTGTGCCCATCTCATTTGCTTTGGTGACAGCTTCCTCGGTGCAGTCAAAGCCTCTAGATTCTTGTGATCAGTCCAAATTTCAAATGGATGGGGTGACCCCTCTAACAAATGCCTCCAACAAACTAACGCCCAGCGTACTGCGAACGCTTCCTTTTCCCACACCAACCAGCGTCTCTCAGTCTCTGAAAATTTCCGGGATATGTATGCACAAGGAAACAGTTCCCCCCCTGCCCCCTTCTGCAACAACACAGCTCCCACTGCTACATCCGAAGCATCTGCCTGTATGACAAATGGCTGTTCTGGATCAGGGTGTTTTAAGATTGGTTCAGCCGTAAACAGACGCTTTAAACTTTGAAACGCCTCCTGGCACTCCTTAGTCCAGGCTAAGGGGGCTCCAGGTTTTGATGCCTTCGCCTTGTCCTTGCCCTTGGTTTTCAACAAATCGGTGAGTGGGAGTGCTACTTGGGCAAAGTTGGGTATAAACTGCCGATAGAAGTTAGCAAAGCCCAGGAAACTTTGAAGCTGACGCCTGGTTTTGGGAGCCTCCCAACCTGTAACGTCCCTCACCTTTGCTGGGTCCATTTCAATTCCCTGATGCGAAATTCTATATCCTAAATAGTCAATTTGCTGTTTATGAAATTCACATTTGGAGAGCTTGGCATACAACTGAGCTTCCAGTAGCTTTTTTAGCACCTTCCTGACTAATTGCACATGTTGCTCCATGGTTTCAGTGTAAATCAGGATATCGTCCAGATAAACCAACACCCCCTGGTATAAATACTCTTGTAACACCTCATTTATAAGTTGCATGAATACCCCCGCCGCTCCTTTTAATCCGAACGGCATTATTTCATAACGGAAGCACCCCAGAGGCGTGTTAAAGGCGGACTTCCATTGGTCTCCTTCACGTATTCGTACCCTGAAGTACGCCTCCCTTAAATCCAGCTTCGTGAAAATTTTCCCTTTGGATAAATGTGCCAACAGGTCTTTCATTAAGGGGAGTGGGTACCTGTTGTCAGCAGAAATGGCATTTAGCCCTCTATAATCCATGCACAAACGTAGGGAGCCATCCTTCTTTTCCCTAAATAGCACCGGTGCAGCAATTTGAGAATGCGTAGGTACAATAAAGCCCCTCTTTAGATTCTTGTCAATGAACTCCCGCAATGCTTCCAACTCTTTGGGTGTCATTGGATACATTTTCTTCCTTGGAAATTTAGCCCCCGGCTCAATCTCTATGGCACAGTCACTGGCACGATGGGGGGGTAGCTGATCTGACTCCCTTTCGCTAAACACCTCCTGCAGGTCGCGGTATTCCTTGGGAATCTGGATTGCAGCTTCCACTGCCTTTTCCCCACTCACAGCACCCATCTCTTCATCTGACAACGTTTCGGTAATTCCTTCAACTTCCACTCCCCCCTCCTTCGGGAAACGCAAGATCTTCTCCTCCCAGTTCACTTCTGGGTTTTTCCTTTTTAACCAGTTCATGCCCAGAAGCACTGGGTTGCATGCCATGGGAGTCACTAGGAATTTAATAGTCTCTCTATGGTCCCCCATAGTTAGCTCAAGCTCTTCTGTACGATACTCCACCGGCCCTCCCCCCGCCGGGGATCCGTCCAGCTGGGTAAAAATCACAGGGGTTTTGAGTCTCTTTAAGCGCAGTCCCAAGCCCCGGGCAAGGGCGGGGTTAATCAGATTTCGGGAGCAGCCAGAGTCTATCAGCGCCCGTATCTCTGCCCTCCGATTAGTCCTCACCACCCTTAGTTCCACCCAAATCTTAATGGGACTCACCCCCATCTCTTCGCTGTCCGATTCCTCCCGTGAGCTGCTTTCTTTCTCTGGAAGAGCAGCCGCCTGTCGGAGAGAGAGCGGAGCTGACAACTTCCGGGTTTTGCCACCGCCTCGTGTTGCCGCTCTAGCTCCCGTCTCGCTGCCTGCTGCCGCTGATTCCTTCCTGCCGGGCTTTGAAGACTTCGGCCCCTTCCGTTCCGTCTTCTTGCCTCCCTGCTCCGTCTTCGCTTTAGGGCACGCAGCGGCAAAATGCCCCGGCTCCCCGCAGTTGAAACAGACGCGCCGGCCCCCGCTACTTTTCGGAGCGCTGGTCTTCGCCTTGGGCGCCGCCTTCTTTGCACCGGGTAAGGGCGGAAGTCGGGTTCTTGCTTCAATGGTACGCCATTGCTCCTCCACTTCGCCGGCCATAGCGACCCATTCATTAAAGGTTTTCGGGAAACCCCGGCACAGCACACGCTGCAGCAATTCGGGTTGCAAGCCTCTCTGGAAAAACTCAATCAGCAGCTCCTCCGGCACGTGAGGCAGCCTTTGAGCCAAGCCCCGAAATTCATAGGCGTACTCTGATACCGACTTGGACCCCTGCTTCAGCCTTTCCAGGTCGCGTCGTGCTTTGAGCGCCACACACGGGTCTTCAAAGCGCGCGCAGAGAGCCGCCATGAAATCCTCCAATTTCCTTAAAGCCCGGTCCTTCGCCCTATGCAGGCCAACCACCCATTCCGCAGCCATACCTTCAAAAAAACTGGACACATAGGAAACCTTCTCCTCCTCGCTGCGGAACAGACCCCCGTAGCCCTCCATGTAGATCCGGACCTGGGTGATAAAGCAAGCCAGCTGCTCAGCATCTCCCCCGAATTTCATGGAGATGCCCCGCTGCTGCATCGGGCTCTTCTTGGCTCTGCTAGGTGTGATATCCTCCCCCTCCTCGCTGGAAGTCTCATCTTCGGCTGACAGCTCTGCCACCTCCGTGCCTCCTGGTGTGGCGGCCGCTTCTCGTGCGGGAGGTGTAGATCCCCTTCCAAGCAGTTGGTCCATCGCTGCCTTTATAGCTCGCATATCATCGGATATGGACCCCATCTGCCCTTCCAATTTCCCCAAGCGATCTTTCAACGAAGGAGCCCGTCCTTTCGTCCCCGTTGCTTTCATCCCCGTCCGGTCTGGGCGTGATGATTGCGCCGGCTCCCCCTGGGTTATCACCTTTACTTCCAAGGGAGGAGGGACTTTTCTTTCTTCTTCTTCCTCAATAACATCATCAGCCATCCCGTTGCTCGGTTGGTCCCGGTTAACGTGAGGCTTGTGACTCCCCTCAGGGTAATCTCCCTGGTAGAAGTCTGTACAGGGAGTCTCAGCAAAATGTAACGAACTGCCACTTGTTGATCTTAAAACCAGTAACTTTCCTTGCAACCAATATTGATTCAAAAGAAAGTTCATTTATTAAGAATAAGTGTACAGATCCAAAGCATTGCTGAGACTGAATAAAAGCGCGCCAAAAACTGCTTTTCTTTCTTTTCCCCCCCTTACTTCGTCCCTTGCTGGCATGGCCTTGAACATTCCAGGGCTTGTGATAAGAAACCATCTGCATCAAACGGTCTCTCCTTCCTACTCCCCCTCCCCTTTTCCAATGGCAGAACCGCAGCATGTAGAAAAAATCATTTTTTTTTTTTTTTTAAACTAGCCATATAATAATCTATTATAAAATCTTGCGAGGATTCTGACAGTAACACTGAATTTTCAAAGGCCTACTCTCAACAAGCAGAAAATACTCTGTTAATACACCAACAGTTTTCATCTGATACTATTTATACATTTCAAAAATATTCAGTAACTAAGAAGCTTTGTTTAAAACCACTGTATGATTTTCTATTATAATAAAAGAAAAATCAACTTAAAGCCAACCTATTGTCTGTGAAATTTTCCCCTCCCTTGAGAGTTTGCAAAATAATCAGGAGCATTATTTTGTCTACTGATTACTCTCACCATTTTGTTATTAAATAGGCTTGTGCAATCATGCAGCATAAGACCTGTTTTTCATTTTCTTATCTAGGGAAAAACTGTTAAGATTTCACCCTAATGATCAACAAATTAAAAACTGTAAAAAGATGGGTTACATGATGTTCAATAGTTCCTGAACTGTCGTTTACCCACTCCTATCAGTCAATATTAACATCTGGTTTAAGTGACTAACACCTGTGCAGCAAACACGTCAATATTTTCTGCACTTTGTCCCAACTCAAAAGGTGAAGAATGTGTTCTGGATAATCAGTAGACCTGAATTAAAAAAGGATTTTCCAGAATTATTTTAAATGCTCACAGATCTAAGTACTTTTCCTTCCAGGTTTTTTTTTTAGTTATTCCAGTTGGGGAAGAAATTGACCTCAAAAGTCACGAGAAATAAAAACACTGGTAGCCATTATATTTGAGGAAGTGGAGGAAAACATCACACAGTTAGTCATACCTTCCATGGCTGGGTACATTTGACCTTGACTATTGGGACACAGGACTATGGAAGATTGACCGAAGTTTTGCATATATACGAAAGCTGAATACTCAAGGATAACACTGAAACATATCTGCACAGGAGAGGTTGACTGCAGAGCAGCAAATAGGCACATTTAGGTTGGGCATGCAGAACAAAATCCTTTTTAAAAAAACCAACTAAACAAAACATTATTTTATTTCTTTGAACAACAGACTTTCCCAACCATATACCCAAGTTAAAGAGGTTTGTGATATGATATCAGGGACTGTTTCAGCTATTGCAGCTGGAATATATGGACAGACATTGGTCTGCATGCATTTCCAACCTCTGTTGATTGCAGCTTATTCCAACTGGCCTAAGGTAGTTGGCCAGATAGATCAAAGCTGTGTTCATTTTTTTTTTAATTGTAAGAATGTAAACTTCACTTGAAAGAGGTGTTGAAAAAAACTAAAAACTATCTTGCCTTTTTTGAAACAAGGTCCTGGAAATAGTCTATTTGAAAAATAAATTCTCAGATTTTACTACACTCTGGATTCAGACTCAGAAGGAACTGGCCTGGATTGCTCTTGTTGGATTTATTATGAGAGTGTGATCCCGCTGTTCTTATTTTATCTCTTTGTGGCTTTTTATATATCTACCTAATTATCTCTCTGAGCTGTAACCATAGACTTGGGATTGGGGGCATTTTATGAAGATGATTTTGTTCCTAGTTAGAGTATGAAATTAAGAAGATAGCATTTTGTGCAAATATTACTATTCAGTCCACCAAGCTGTTTAACAGATATAAGAAGCATCCAGAAATGGTAATTAAGAGATTTGGAGTGTAATGCTATCAACATAACATCTTGCTCTATTTCTCTTTACATCTGAATCACATTTAGCTTATGTAAATCATGAACCATTGTGTAGTTAAAAATGAATCCTAGTTAGAAGTTCTTTGAGTGAGCAATTCTTGGGTCCACTTACTCCTGGGAAATTTTTGTAAATGGGATTCCACTCTTTAAGAAGCAAAGTCACTGCTTGCCGATGCCCTTTTATTCATCTTTTGTTATTGGAGGCCAATGGTGAACTTATTAGCTGCAAAGCATATTTTACCAGTTTCAGTTAGTGTGATGGTTGTGCCCACTGTTGGATGAAGACACCAGGACTATCATGATTTATGCATTGGAAGCTTTTAGATTGTATTCCTTAAGAGTCTGTCCTGGGGTCAGTTCAAATCTGCAGTTAATGCAAAATGGAGTGTCTAGAATACTTAGTGGAATACAGGTAGTCCTCACTTAATGACCATTTGTTTAGCAACCATTTGAAGTTATGATGGCGCTAAAAGCTACTTATGACTGGTCCGCACACTTATGACTGTCACAATGCTGCCATGGTCACATGATTGCGATCTGGGCACTTGGCAAGCAGCTCATACTTATAACAGTTGCAGCATCCCATGGTCTCAAGAACGCCATTTGTGACCTTCCCAGCCAGCTTCCAGCAAGCAAAATCAATGGGGAATCATGTGATTTACTTAACAACCATGTGATTCACTTAATGACTGTGGTGATTCACTTAATGACCGCCACAAAAAGTGTCATAAAATCAGATGTGGTCACTTGATGCCTCGCTTAACTATGAATTTCCTGGTCCCTATTGTGGTTCTTAACCATAATACAGGTAGAACAGAGCTACCTGTATTAGCTCTGTTCACCACAGTAATCAAGGGTGATCAAACTTAACAAAGATATTTCTAGTGAGAGTAATTGAATAAACTTTTCTTTAGCAGCCTTTGTATGTGTAATGCTTTCCCTTAGGGATATACCTTTGAAAATTTGATAGACACCTTTGATGCAAAGTAGTTTTTCAACTATCATTCAGTCATTATTCCTTTCTATTCTACAATGGTCAGACCACACACAGTTAGGAGTAGAGAATCAAGACGTTAAGGGGCCTGTAAAGAAAATCTTATAAGGAACAGCTGGAGGTCTTGAGTGTGTTTAGCCTGGAGAAGACTGTGGGAGTCATAAGAGCTGTCTGAAGGGCTCTCACATAGAAGATGGGGCAAAATTATTCAGAGTTATTTCAGAAGACAAAACAAGAAACAATGGGTTTCAATTACAAGGAAGTATATTTCAGTTGGACATCAGAAAATAAAATCCTACTGATACAAATAGTTCAACAATGGTATAGACTGCCTTGGGAGGCCATGGACCCTCATTCACTGGAGGTGTTTAAACAGAGGCTGGAGGGCCAACTGTCAGAGGTGCTCTAATAGTAGATTCCTGCACTGAGCAAAGGGTTGGACTATAAGATCCACAAGATCTCTCATAATTCTTATACAGTATTTAATGGTTCTTTGAAATGGAATTTTTCTACTCCTTAACTTCTTCCCTTGTTTTTATTACTAAATCCCAATTGCTTTCACAATGATATTAAAACAAGTAGCTAAATCCAGGGCAACCAGTATTAAACTCAAGAAAGAGTAAACATTTTGCACAGGCTCAACTCTCTACTAACTTGACCGCTAATGAAGCAATACTGATGAGCATGTAACAGGCTGGGTGGGAATATTTGTTACCACAGAATGACCATGTGGTTCCATGGATTAAGTTTCTAACAATGTGTCATGATATAAAATAAGAAAATGCAACATCAGATGCTGTCAGAATAGCATCTGTATTTATCTAGACATTCTTCATACCGTATATGTATGTCTACCTTTGGCCCTAAGTTGTTTGCAATACTTGTAATAGTATCCTTCCCATATTTTCCCATAGTCATGTCTCTATTACATTTCTATCCCAAACACAAGGATAGGACAGGTTGGATATGATGCAAGTTTGTGTGTGTGTGTGCATGTACGCACACGTGTGCACACATGTGCACACACAGTTCAGTTATTCAAACTGATTGTTGGACATGAATAAATGAAACTGAACTTTTTGATCAGAACAAATAGATAAGATGCTGACTTGTGCAATACCAGATATGCAAATGCATCATATATGGCAAATCCCTACTAAACAATACATGGAATGAACATTATGGACTGTTTTTCATGGTTTTCCTAATTTGCTAAGAAGTTATATAACAAACTAAAAATGGACAAAACCAAATGGAGAGATCAGTTTTGTATATGGAACTGTGCCATAAAACACAGTGACTTTAATAACAACCATATACTATTTCAAAACACAACAAAACAGAACCATTTGTACCATTTTGGAATAATGTAAGATCAATTCCATATACAGAAATGTATACCATAATTTATGTTTCAGTATGCATGGCCAATTGAAATGTTTCCGAGTGTGGTAGAATGCTGGTTCATAACAATTGTGCAATGTTTCATAAATATCAAATCTGCATAATTTATGGGCTTATTTATAATTATAATTTTCAGATACGGGGCATGTATTGTGCACTATTATGGCAGTCAATTGAACACAGTGTAGCCATCATCTGTTTTACAGAATCTATTTTATATACCACTTGTACACTAAAAGTGAACATTTTCAAACACTGATGACTGTGCATACACAGCCACTATATCATGGTTCAATTTATGCAAAGAATGATTATGCATTAGTCTAGAAATGGTGCACATTTGATGCTTTTATGAAACCATGGGTCAGATTATGCAGTACACTAGGAAACAACTATTTGTGAATCAACTTTAAACATTAGATATATTTATTGAGGAGAAAATACATAAAATTGCAAATTTAAGTGTGTTTGTAACAAGAGAGTTTTCAACTCTTTCCACCCTGCTGAGCCAGTCTCTAAATTGAAGCTCTTTCTGCCAAGCATTTCACATTAAATTATGGAGTTTTCTCAAGGGCTAAAGAAAACAGTTATTAAGAGTGTGAGCTTTGGCCGTTATTTCACAATTGAGTTAACCTCCATCCTCAGGGCAAAATTTTGCAGCTGTTGTTTGAAGTGAGTCAGATTTTTGTTTTTGTTTTCTAATTAGATTTAATTTTAGTGTATTGCAGATAAGAATACAGTGCATACAGAGACAACCTATATTTCAGGAGTTATCTTTTTTCCAGGTAATTATAAAATTACATCAGATCTTCTGATCCTGATTTGGTCAATCAAAACTGGAAAGGTATTTTGGCGGGAGTGAAATGCACAAGGCTGTTATTTCAATATTTAATTGAAGCTGAGACACGGGTAATTTATTCGGAATCCACATATAAAGGTATAAGACCAAAAAGTAGTTGATTTTTATATTAAAGCTTTTCTAACGCATTTATTATTTGCTTTAACAGTATGACATTTTAACATGTAGTTGTGTGAATGTTTTTATATTTTATGTAAATCAAATGCTATCAATTTCCATATACTTCACTGTTTAGCTGACCGCTAGGTCCAGGGAATAACAACAATTTGAAATTTGACACCAAGCATATTATTGTTGAGAAGTGTAGGGGTCTCATAGGAAGACATAAACCTCTCATTCTTGAAGAATAAATTCACAAACTAGGTATCCCTCAACATTTAATTCATGAGGATTTTTCTATACAGGAAAATGTATAGGGGTGGCAGGAATGGTATAGCTGAATAAGACGACCAAGAATGCCACAAAATTCTGTATTCTCAGTGAGGATATGATTGCTGCAGATTCCAGCCTGATTTATAGCTGGAAATTGCCTCATTATAGGCAAGAATTTCATGTTATTTAATCATTAATACAATATAATTAAATATATTCTCAGATTTAGCAAAATTTGTTAGAATTGGTATTTTACACGATAAACTGGTCCCTAAGATTTATGAAAGACTGAAGTAACGTCAGCAGGTAGTTACCAAACAATGTATTTTGAAGCAAAAGAGTCAGTGAAATGAATGTTTTGTAATATGGCAATAGAAACTTGAGTGAGAACCAGAGTGTTACAATTTCCAGTGAGATTAACTGGGATTTCAATAATACATTTCATCTATGCTTTGAAATTATGTATGGCTACATATTATTTTAGAAAAGAAGTCACATCTATGGTTCATTAAAAGTATTTTTAAATATGTGGTCAATTATAATAATCATCCATAAAGTTACAACCTTATGTAACACTAAACAGTTTTAAACCATTTTTAACAATAAATACTTAAAATGTTTACATAAGCAGATGAAGTGAATAAACAAACAGTTCTTAAAAATATATAATTTTCATCTATGAAATTTCACACAATCATGTACTGTGTTTATATGAACACTCTATTAATATTTCTATTCAGTTAGGATTTAAAGATCTGGAAAAACTTCACAACTAGTTCAATGTGTCATATGTCAAACTTCATTCAAAGCCAAAATGAGTTTCAATACAGTTTCCATATTGCTTCTTCTCATTGTTATTGAATTAGTTTTTTAAAAACCTCTTATACCAAAGCAGTTATATATACTATATTTGGCTATATTTTCATTGATGCTCACCCTTTTTTTTTTTTAATGACCTAATGGTAGCATAGGTCATAATTGACACTCTCTGGCTAATAAAACTCAACTCTGTTTTTCCTAGAAACACAGTATTTTTATGTTGATAAAATAGGACATTAAGTTATATTTTTCATGCAAGATAAAGCTCGGCTCAGTTTTTTTTCTTGGAAATATAAAATTTGGCTCAAAAGTGCTTTAGTCTTTAATAAGTTGTTAGTCTACTAGTGAGATAACTGCCCTATACAATGGCTCAGGTTTAATATTAGTTCTAGAATAGAGTCATAGCAATGAAAATAGACATTAAGCCTAAACACTATGACAAATTATGATTACACTAAGTATTAAAACTGACCTCTTTCAGCTTAATTTTGCACCTCACGATAATACATGGTTCCTCTAACAGAGCAAGTTAAGCAATGCTTCTTTATTAACTACATTTTGAATTGTTATAAAATCTTTCTCAACAATAACTATATGCACCAATAAAATAAGAGATTTCAAAGGTAATTTTTTTTCCAGTAAGCTGATCAAAAAGCTCTTACTGCAGCTCACTATTCAATACATTTTCAGAGTGCTATGCTGGTTTGGGACCAAAATAAGTCAAATTGGAATTGGAATTTTCAGAATACTGAACTAATGAAATGCTTTCTTTCAACTGAAGATTTATTTAGAAAATCTTATACCCATATCCCAGGTACTGGGGTATAAGTCATGCCATCAGCCTTCTTAAAAAGCATTGTCTATCAATTTGGAAGTGATATTTCTTAAAGCTCAACAAACTGTTTCACTGTAGGCTATATGTTTAAGTAGCCGGTTTCATCTAGAAACAATTGTAAGAATAAAAATGGCAGATACATCTCCCCCCTATCCCCCATCTTTCCAAAACTCCTCACTATGGACAATAAATTAATATCAGTCTTTCAGAACCATTTAAGACTATCTCTGGCCTAAAGAAGTTTATCATATTTTCATAACATCGGTGTCTGTTAATTCAAAAAAGCAGGAGAAAGAAGCCACCAGTTTAAACCTGAAAGCGATAAAAGCCATTTATATCTTCTCACTGGCAGTAGGCAAAGGCTGAGATGGCTTCATTCTTGCCCTCAGTAAAGATGCTGAGCTAAGTTGTGTGTTGAAGAGCTGAAATAAGCCATAAATTGTCATGCCTTCGATTTTCTGCCTTATTCTGGACAGGGAGGGTAATATTAGGGGTTTATACTTTTTTAACCATGGCAGCTACACTGCAGAAGGCCACAAGTAATTATTGAAATAAAAAGGGGAGGTCCCAGTGTATATATGAAGAGCTGCTGAATGCCATGTAACAGCTGAAGGCAGACAGGCCTTCTCTGTGGTGACACACTCTGGAAAGTTCTCCTCCATGAAATTTGGAAGGTGCCAGCTACAATATTTTTAAGCACTTGCTGAGAAATCATCTCTTCACCCAGGCCTACGTGATATGAATACTGGAAGGATGTCCTCCATTTTTAATGAATACATTTTATTATTTTTACTGAATATTGTTTATACTAATAATGATAATGATAAATTTATTAAATTTATATGCCACCTTACTCCCAGCAACTCTAGGTGGTTTACAAATTGTTAAAAACACTTAAAAATAAGGAATTAAAAAAACACACAAAAACAACACAAAAAAGCAGAGATGACAGAGGAAACAAACCAAGACGGGAACAAGGAAAAGAAAGGAGCATCAACCATCTTAGCCAAGAGCCACATCTTCAGGGCCCTTCAAAATACCAATAGGCTGTGGGCAATTCGAATCTCGAGAGGAACCTAATGTAGCCTCTATTATGTAGTTTGTTGCTTCAGGATATGAAGCAGTATAAAAATACATTGGCAATGGCAACTCTTCCATATCATTGCCAAGAAAACTACATGAATGTGTCCATAACATCAGCAAGAGGCAAGATGGACTTGAAGGGACTTTATTTTCTCCCAATAAAATCAATATGAAGAGTAAGCCACAACAAATTGAAATTCTATTACTTTCATACTTAAATGATGAATTGGGATCCAACCTTCATGAGGCATGATACCTGGAAGCACATTGATAACTACCAGCTCATTTTATGATTTAATGTTCTGTAATTACAATTTCTGAAAATGAGAATGATCACATTATAGGAAAATAAAAGATTCTCCCCTCCCATTGTTGGATTAGATGAATGATCCTATTTTGTTAGACAAATTCTGTTGATTGTTCCTTATAATAAGTTAAAATGCCACAGCTTTACACTAATTTACTGATTCCTGCAACTCCCTGTGAACTTGCTAATAAAGAAGCAGCAGGCTCTTGAAAGCTGCAGCTTCAGTTTTACAACAAATGCAAGCCATCTAAGACCAGAGAGGACAGGATATGAGCTACTTATAGCAACCAGTGAACAAGAATAGCAGGAAGGCTGCTTATTTTGTTGTAGCAAAGGCCTTTGAAGCAAACAATTTATTAAACATCGTAATACTCAAAACAAAATCTTTGAAGGCAGGTTATCCTTTCCTACACCTCGTTCCGTTGTGAAAGAATTGCTTCCTTTTCCTTTTTAGATTTTTTTCATTTGTGACACTGACACCCCAATGGTTTTCTTGAGAAAAGTAAGCTACTCGTACATTAACAGAAGAAGTCAGGGAAGCTTTGTATATGTGTATATATATATATATGTATATATGTCTGTGAGTTTCTGTGTATATACACATATGTGTGCTTTTAACCATTTCTCCTTCATTGGGTTATTAGAAGCCATCTCTAGTTTGCCAGACATTCATATGCCACTGAAGTAAGTAAATGATCCATATTCTAGTTGATACAGCTATAATGGCATCAAGATATCCTTTCAATATGACCTTGTTTTTCAAATTTTAATTTTTAAAAATTAGCCCACAATCTTTAATTTTCAGGTATATAAATGGTTTATTATTTGCCAATTTAATAATTTTCAGTTCTCCAGTCACACACCCATTATTTTGGATAACCCCAAAGTCACCTTTTTTTTTTTTTTACAAGATCATAGCAACTCTTAGCAATACTCATGGGGAGTATTTCACCTTTTCAAATGAATGTGAATGAAGTAATGAACGTTCTCATTAAAATATATGTCCAGAATGTAAAGATAAAGAGACAGTGTATCCATGCAACTAGATAATTACAAATCCAAGAAGATTGCAGCAGTTCACACAAACACAAAGAAAGCTTCAATGTGTTTAACAACCTAACTGTGTGTCATAGCTGGCAAAGCCAAAGAAATCAAGAATGATGCGAATGTCAAGTATTTATCTTTAATGCTAGTCCGGCAAAAAAACAGAATCTTGAAAATCGTAAAATAAATTCCCAGTTACAGTTATAGTGAGTTAATAAAAGCAGTCTTGTTGAAACACTTTCTTCCCAGGTTTCACATCTGGACTGTCTAGCCTTTTCTCAGATAAACCAAATGTCTTGTCCCCCACAATCCCTCACACTGTGAGCTGTACAGTACCTTTGATGTTGTTCAGTCATTCATTCGTTTCCAACTCTTTGTGACCTGATGGACGACATTTCACCAGGACTGTCTGTCAGTTGTTGCTTTGTGGAGTTCTTGTATGCTCATACTTCTTTCAACAGTGACAGTATCTAACCATCTTGTCTTCTGTTAACCTCTTTTTCAGTTGTTTTCTATTTTTCCAAGCATCAGGATCTTTTCCAACAATTCTTGTTTTGCATTACGTGTTCAAAACTTTTAAGCTTCATTATTAGTGCCTCCAGTGAGCACTGTGATTTTTTTTTCATCTGGTACTAAGTGATTTGTTCTGCAATCCAAGGTTTTCTTAACAATATTCTCCAGCACAATTCAAAGCCATCAATTTTTCTTCATTTGGCCTTTTTAATGGTCCAGTTTTCACAGACATATCACAACTGGAAAAACCATGACCTTGATAATACATACTTTTGGTGGCAGATTGATGTCTCTGCATTTTAATATGTTGTTTAGCTCTATAACAGTATTTCTCCCAAGTAGCAGGTGTCTCTTTATTTTATGGCTAGAGTTACCACTTCTGGGCACTTTTGAGCTTATGAAGATAAAGTCTGTTATTATTTCAACTTCTTATATGCCTATCTGTATTGGGTTGGCTTTGCCTGTTGACATAAACTCGGTTTTCTTAATGCCGAGCAGCACTTTTGTAACTGTATTTCACTTTCAAGAAGAAATTCCTGAAGTCCTTCTTACATGCAGCCACCGAAATGGTAGAATCAGCATATCTGAGGTTACTGAAATTTCTCCAAGCAATTTCAATTTCTTCTAGTTCAGCATTTTTCATGATATAGTCTTTATATAATTAAATAAATATGATGACAGTATGCAATCTTGGCACACACTTTCCCAATTTCTGAACCATTTAACTGATCCATATTCCATTCTAGCTCTTGCTTCATAGTTGAATACAAATTCTTGAACAGGTAGATGAAGTGGCCTGCTATAGGCTTTTTTTTAAGGGCTATCCATAATTCATTGTGATCTACAAAGTTAAAGGCTTTAGTATAATTAATAAAACAAAAGAGACAGCTTTTTGGAATTTCCTTGTTTTTTCACTATCCATCTGATGTTAGCGATGTGATCTTGTGTTCCTCTGCCTCTTCTGAAACAAGTTTGTCCATCTACCAGTTCTTATTCTATGTGTCATACAACATTTCAGCATTATCTTACTAGCATGTGCATAATGTGCTATTTCGACATATCAGAATTATGGCTGATAAGACAGATATCTGACACTACCTCATGAATTAGCTCCAAGACATAAACCTAGGGAAAGAACAGCAGATGACACGAGAGGAAATACCATTTTATACTCTAGTTGGAGGTTAAAAATAAATTTATTTTTCATAAGTAAAGGTAAGTTCATACATTCTAAATTCATATAAGCCACATTTACACATTATTCTTAAGAAGTACTCACACTGTTAAGGAGAATAACGAATACACCACTGGCAGTACTTTCAAGTTTACTGTCATGAGCCATCTAATTAAACATCCTCAGCTGTTGTTCCACAGCACTGGAACAGAAGAGTACAGACATGGATGTTCCATGTTAAAAATCAATTCAAATTAAAAAACAAGATAAAATTAATTTTCCATTCTCTTGTTCTCTGTTTAGAAGAACTTGGAAATTTACAGAAGAAGTTCAAATTAAATAAAAGTAGCACTGTTATAGGCCTATTTAGCTTCAAACTTTCTTCCAGATAAAGCATCAAACCTGTTTATAGATTTGTTGAATGGATTTCACAGTCCAAACTTATAAGAAACACATGTAGATTTTTTAAAAATGCAAGTACATCCTTTCCTCATGCTTACCAAAACAACATAAACATTTAGAATTTGCTTGCAGTTCAGTATAAAAACAAATACCAAACTATCATTAAATTTAGTTTCCTAAAAATCTGGTGGACAAGATCAAAAGCTCATATATTTTAGCATTCTTATTCCATAGCAGCCAAATAGATGCTAGTGAAAAGCCTACAGCAAGAAATTAGCATAGCAGCCTACTTTCTGTCCCAGAGCAATAGTGCAACTGTTTGAGATACTAATTGTAATTAATAGTGATTAATACCCTAGTTGCTGATCAGCCTCAAAACTATTTTGCCCATCCACAATTTTAGCCAAAAGTATTCCATTTTATTCTACCACTCTGAAGTGTTGAAAACAAATCTTCATTGATCTTTATTTCAGCCACTTGCAGCCAGTGATGCAATACAAGTAACTACATGTTCAGACAATTTTAACACATATACTTTTATGACAAAACAATTCGGCCAAATGTTCTCCATACTCCAAGCCACTGTTATGATTCTATTAACCTCATTATTTATTTTAGAAATGTATACGGCTGCCCAACTCTACAATAATTCTGGACAGTATATAGTAAAAGCAACCATACAAAACAGTTAAAACAAAGAACACTCAAATGCCAGAAGCAACAATTAAAAGACGATCGAACATGCAGAACTTCTTTGGGGAAAGAGCCAGGTTTTCAGAGCTCTTTTGAACACGGTGTTCCAGAGGGAAGGAACTGCAAGAGAAAAGGCATGTTTCTTTTTCAGGTGGAACTGCTTAATGGATGGGAGATGAAGCATACCAACTCCACCCATCATATGGGCCAGGCAGAAGCTATAGAAGATTCTTTAGATAACCAGGCCCTATGCCAAGAAGAGCTTTTCACGTAATAACCAGCACCATGAATTACACCCAGCAACCTACCAGTAACCAGTGCAGCTCATGGAGCAAAGGTGTTACAAGGGCCTGACAAGATACACCTGTTCCTGTGCCACTGCATTCAGGACCAGCTGTGGCTTCTATGTGGTTTTCAAGGTCAACCCCACATTCAGTACACTGCAGTAGTCCATGAGTGAGTAATCAAAACACAATTGTCTGAAGGATTTGTAAGGGTGCAATTGGCACAGAAGGTGGATTTGTGCAAAGACCCTAACCACCAGTTCCTTCAACAGGAGCTCTAAGTCCAGGAAGACTTCCAAGAAGACCCCCAAACTGCACACAGTCCCAAAAGGGAAAGTGGAATTCCATTCAGGACTAAAGGTGAAACTTCCCTGACTCTGAAGAGGTTCAAAACCCCTACAGAGCACCAAAGTACCCCACACACTAGGAGTTGCAGGCTCAAATGCTCCCCTCCTATCAACACTTACTGGACCCAACCACAGAGAAATGAGAACCACCACAAGATCATGACCCCCACTCCCAATCACAGCATATACAGTAGGCCAGCAGGATACTATGACTGAAGATATCAAAACTGGCTAAGAGATCAAGAAGAACCACGATGGTTGCATACCCACATCCTGGCTCTGCCGGAGGTTTTATTAGAAATCAAGCATCAGCTGATAAACATAAACATCTGTTTTAGGATCCTTGCTATCAGAGAGGAAGTGGAGATCTCACTTTTCATCTCTGCCTGCAGCACTTTCTTGTGCTAGTTTCCAGAACAATGATAAGTATCACATCAGTGATATTCAAATTGTAATGGAGAAAAGAAACCTAGCAAACCAAATGGAGGTTGCACCCTTTTCCTCCGTCTTTTAGATATGACCAGGGTCAAAACTGTGAGAGGAAAATTATTAGTAGCCTTCTATATGTTTTAATGTAAGTTTAAATGCATTTAATTAGGCCAAGATAACTGAAAAATGACCTGCGTAGGCACATACGGGAAAATTAAGAGGAACTTGCAAAGTAAAGGAAATTACAAATAGTATGCCAAGAACAGAAGGGCACAGAAACGTGTCGAAATGTTGTTCTGGGAATGATAAGAACGTCATAATTGTGGTTTGTGGTTAAAAGGGATAAAAAGGATAGCATCCAGGTAAATGGTGCCTCTTGATTGAGCTGTCAGCTTGACGGCTCAGCAAGCAGGTCTGCATTGCAATGTGTTGCTAAGTACGTACTTTGTATGTGTTGTTTGCATTTTACTTTTATGCTGAACTTATTTTTAATAAAGTTTTAGTAGAACTTAGAACTTTGAAGTGACTTGTTTTATGGTGTGTCTGCCTCCCGTGTGTAACGTGGTTTTTTTCCTAACAAAATCCAGTTCATCTCTTTGCCTAATCCCACCAGGCCCAAATTGAACCCCCCTGTCCCAGACAAAGCCCCCCTGCAATCCCATCTAAATCAAAGAATAGAAGCCTCCTCACCAGCTCACAGTACAGTCCCCAAGTGTAGCCCTTATAAGAAAATTGCAACACAGAGAAACCCCAAGCTTTCATCTCCTATCAGCTGATTCCATCTCCCTTAATAATGGACTTCGCCAGCAATGCTGCCCTCTTGAAAAGCCCATTTTGCATAACAATAGAAGTAACCCCAAACTGGCCAGCAAATCAGATCCCTAGCATTTCCCACCTTGCGGCCCTCAACTTCTATAAAATCTTTGCTTTTCTATTGTTTGGGCTTTGTAAAGCAGGCACCCAACAATCATTGCAGTAAAACTTGGTTCTTCTTCTCAGTGTTATGCTCCTTCTTCAGACTGAATCTATGGCACAGCTAATGAAGCAATGACTTTGTGAGGTTAAATCAGTAAAATGGTGATATAATTAGATGAAGCTACAGTTACGCTAGCAAGGAGGTCTTGTACGAATATTAATTAATACCATGTGATTATTACATCATGTGTTTATATATTTAGTATGTTTACATACCAACTTTTATATATCATTTCAGTATTAATCCCAAAGTTTAAAAAGTTCAGAATATTAAATATAACAATTGTATTAACTGTGTTTTAATCATGTTGGTACCCCGGGATAGAATAGGACATTGACAGACAGCAGGAAGGCAAAATGTAGGATAGGAAGGACCTTAAGTAAGGGCTTTGATTAAAAACAAATGAAAGTGCTACAGAATCTGACTGGAACACTTCAGCACAGTAGACTCTTTTAAAAAGGAGTAACAAAGAAATCAGAACAGTTGGGGTGTTTTTATTTATTAAGGTTTCATTTTATTTTTTACCTAAGTAAACTGGCTTCTCAGGGCATTATAATATTCCCCCCACCCTTCAAAATTCTACAGTTTTGTCAAACAATTATGTTAACTTTTTAAATTATTTGATTTCTTTTTCAGACTATGTTCCTTGTATGGCTTAGCAAATTTGTATTTTTCGGTTTCAGATGATCTGACATTGTCATTCCTATATATAACTGATGAAGCATGATCAGTGTAAATAGTGATTCCTGCAGACACACTATATTTATTTTTGGTATTTGATTTCTATTATTTATAGAAAATTTTAGCTTTATATGAAGGTATAATCCTGTATTTCAAAAATAAAGCATCCAAAGGACTTAAGCCTAATATTGGAGATAATATCTGAACCCCAAATACTTTCTTTTTAATCATATTGAGTTCTATATAAGTTTAATACTTGCAAAAATGTTGCATTTCCCATTGCCCAAATTTATAATTCTTAAAAGTACTGTAATTATACACTGTAACATTTGAGTTGGTGTGGTTATAGTACTCTGTAGTTTCCAACAAACTGAGAAATTCTATTATTTTATCCACTGCATAATACATTTATTTAATCACACCATCTGCTTTTATAAGGATGTGTGCTTAATTGCATCACACTTGTTATTCTTTGGAATCTGACCTAGGATACCGGGAGACAGATTGCTAACATGTACTTTCTCAGAGATTTCCGAGGACATTCTTTCTTGGGATTCAACACGCAAAACTAAGAGGATATTAGGATTCTAAAACAAACTTGGGAGAATCCATGATCAAACCTCACAATTAACAAGCATGGGAGAATCCAAGATTCAAACTAGCAATGTTCAACAAATGTCTCTTATACCTCCCTCCCCCCCATGATACAGGTGAAACTCGAAAAATTAGAATATTGTGCAAATGTTCATTTATGTCAGTATGGCAACTCAAAAGGTGAAACCAATATATGAGATAGACGCATTACATGCAAAGCGAGATATGTCAAGCCTTACTTTGGTATAATTGTGATGATTATGGCGTACAGCTTAAGAAAACCCCAAATTCACAATCTCAGAAAATTAGAATAGTGTGAAAAAGTTCAATATTCTAGGCTCAAAGTGTCCCACTCTAATCAGCTAAGGAATCCATAACACCTGCAAAGGGTTCCTGAGCCTTTAAATGGTCTCTCAGGCTGGTTCAGTAGGAATCACAAGCGTGAGAAAGACTGCTGACCTGACAGTTGTGCAGAAAACCATCACTGACACCCTCCATAAGGAGGAAAAGCCCCAAAAGGTAATTGCAAAAGAAGCTGGATGTTCCCAAAGTGCTGTATCAAAGCACATCAACAGAAAGTTATGTGGAAGGGAAAAGTGTGGTAGAAAAAGGTGCACAAGCAGCAGGGATGACCGCAGCCTGGAGAGGATTGTCAGGAAAAGGCCATTCCAAAGTGTTGGGGACTTTCACAAGGAGTGGACTGAGGCTGGAGTTAGTGCATCAAGAGCCACCACACACAGACAGATCCTGGACATGGGCTTCAAATGTCGTATTCCTCTTGTCAAGCCGCTCCTGAACAACAAACAACGTCAGAAGCGTCTTACCTGGGCTACAGAAAAAAAGAACTTGTCTGTTGCCCAGTGGTCCAAAGTCCTCTTTTCTGATGAGAGCAACTTTTGCATCTCATTTGGGAGCCAAGGACCCAGAGTCTGGAGGAAGAATGGAGAGGCACACAGTGCACGATGCTTGAAGTCCAGTGTGAAGTTTCCACAGTCTGTGTTGATTTGGAGAGCCATGTCATCTGCTGGTGTTGGTCCACTGTGCTTCATTAAGTCCAGGGTGAACGCAGCCGTCTACCAGGAGATTTTGGAGCACTTCATGCTTCCTTCCGCAGACGAGCTTCATGGGGATGCTGACTTCATTTTCCAGCAGGACTTGGCACCTGCCCACACTGCCCACAAAAGTACCAAAACCTGGTTCCATGACCATGGGATTACTGTGCTTGGTTGGCCAGCAAACTCGCCTGACCTGAACCCCATAGAGAATCTATGGGGCATTGCCAAGAGAAAGATGAGGGACATGAGACCGAACAATGCAGCGGAGCTGAAGGCCGCTATTGAAGCATCCTGGTCTTCCATAACACCTCAGCAGTGCCACAGGCTGATAGCATCCATGCCACGCCGCATTGCGGCAGTCATTGCTGCAAAAGGGGCCCAAACCAAGTACTGAGTACATATGCATGCTTATACTTTGCAGAGGTCCGATATTGTTCTATTTCCAATCCTTGTGTTATTGATGTCATGTAATATTCTAATTTTCTGAGATTGTGAATTTGGGGTTTTCATAAGCTGTACGCCATAATCATCACAATTATACCAGAGTAAGGTTTGACATATATCGCTTTGCATGTGATGCGTCTATCTCATATATTGGTTTCACCTTTTGAGTTGCCATACTGACATAAATGAACATTTGCACAATATTCTAATTTTTCGAGTTTCACCTGTATATGGACACTTACAATGGCTAATCCCTCCTTCTTTCCTACTTATCCAGCCATCTTGACTGCAGCAAAACACTCTTTTTGTCCTGCAAGATTCTAGCCACATGAAACAAACTGCCACGCACACAAGACTTTCAGTGCAACTCTCCAGAGAGAAGGACATGTATGATCTCAGTCACTATGATCTTCAACAGAGAAAGGCAGGCTGAAGAGCATACACTTATCAAAAACTCCGTCACTTATTCACAAGCTATTATTATCCAAAATTAAAGACGAAGAATGCACACTCACTGAATCATCCATGTTGTCAAGGATGCTAGGGGAATGTGATATAAGATTGCTATGTTTTCAGCATTTGTAATTTTCTAATTTCCTTTTCATGCCAGGGAGTCATAGGAATGAAAAGCTGCATGGATTTACGTCAGCCTAAACTGTCTTCTGGCACAGCAGAAATATAAAACTGCCTGGCCCTTTATTCTTTACAAGACATAAATCACACATCACCTCAGTCAGCCATTAACAGAAAGAAAGAAATTAATTGAGGGCTTTCCTTATGGGTAGTCTCTGACTCAGTAGGCATTTTCTTAAATCACAGAGATGGAACAACTTTTCTCTGGTCTTCCAGATTCAATCACAGGAAAAAAAGAGAGAGACTCTTCTTCTTGAGATCAATTCCTCAAGCAGGTGCTTCAGTTGTCTGAGGAATTTGTTTTTGATGGCCCTGTCTCATGCTTCCTGGGGAGTCACCTTCCTTTTCATCTCTTCTACTTGTCATTCAAAATTTAACAAACCAAATGCTGAACTTGTTAAGCCCAACACCTTATTCCTGTGCAAAAGAATTTCATTAAGAATTCTTATGATCCATGAATGTCCAAATAGTCCACATTTCTACAATTCAGTAGGTGAAATGTTCATCATGGAATATTTCCCTCTCTTGCCATGAAAAACATCTCAATCTCTACATACGGTCATTGGTCCCCACAGGAAATCAAAAAAAAATATTAGTATATTATGCATGCACTGTAGCATTCATCTACACTCTTACCAGCCTCAAAGTGCAGGAATAAGTGGGCATGAGTACTATGTTTCTATTTTTACAGCTGGAACTGATTATATGCAAGATCAATATGCCCCTTTAAACTGTAAGGAATAAGAGGGTTGAACAAACATAAATAGATGCAGCTACGCAGTGTGTTTTCTTCTTTCACAAAATCTGTTAAATATTCTACACCCTTTGGGTTAATATATTTATAGAACTATACTTTTAAACAAAAATGACTCTTCTTGTTGAAGGACCCCATGAAGTAGGTGTCCAGCACATTGCAACAAATTATTTCAAGCCCTTTCTTGGAATGAACCTCAACACATTCCAGGAACCCCATAAACAAAGACAACATGTGCAACGTTAACTTTCTCTTTTATGCTGACAGCTTCCCCCGCCCCATTCAGCATAATGACCTTCCTGCACAGTGTGTGTTGCCATAAAAAGAAACAGAGCTTTGTAAAATTAGAGGAACTGTTTAATATCAAATCGTTTTATCTAAGGAAGACACTGACTCCAAGGTAAACACCAAAGAAAAAGCACAAGAATTAGAAATATTTGTTTTTGCTGCTGATTCTTTGACTTTACATTGTTCAAATAAACTTGCCCAGGCTTTTTTTAAAGTAAATGTCAGCTACAGCTCCAGAGAGTAAAAAGGTTAGTACAGAAAATGTTTGAAAGTTGGGCCGGAAATGCAGGACACTCCTGATATTCCTCCATATCACAAAAAGAAAAGGGGGAAAAAATCCTCATATTACAAAAGGGGGTGTTTAAATACTTTTGTATGTGACTATGAGAATTAAGACAAAGCCAGAGGAGCTTTGGGAATCAAAACAGAAAATGATCGAACACAGCTTATTACTAAACAGATGGCAAAAGTAATTGTGCCAAAAGAAAAGACTACATTTTGCAGATAATATTAAAAGTTAACTGTGGCTTCTACACAGTTGAAAGTGATCTATTATAATGAGGCTGGAGGCATAATTGAGCTCTTCATTGCATTGTCACAAATGTATAATAAATAGGAAATCCTCTTAGCTTACTGACATTACTGAAAATAAAACCTTAAACGCCTAGTTTATATGGTTTTGCCAACACTCACTAGTGGCTAAATGAATATTTTATATTTACATGGTCTGTAACAAAACCAGAAGTTTCCCCTATAAAATATACAACATAGGGTTCAGAACATGGCTAGCCCTTATTCAATATAGTACACTAGAATTCTAGCAGCATTTGGCCTTCAGACTCTGACTGAGTCCCACATCAGAAGACTCTCTTTGATTCAGGCACTGATAAATTGGTACCTAATCCATTATAATAAGGGGGCAGATTGGTCAACTATGGTGATGCTTCTGATACTTCCATGTCTGATTGAGCAGGAAAAAGAACACTCCCAGACTCGTTCCCAGACTCACCTAAGCTAGTTTTCCCTTAAGTTGGTACCTTTTATGATCACCATTCACACATTCTGGGGATAATGGGAGTTGTAATCTATCTAATCTGGAGGACACCCGTTAATTTAAGTTATCCAATAGATCAGATGATTCCTGATGGACTTTTTATTTTTTCAATTAGTTGTGTTTTTTTAAGCAGCTTCAAAATTAATGACCTATATTAAATCTAGTAATACAGTTTTTGGTTCTAGCATCCATGGGAGCTAAACAATATCTTTGTGATTTCAGTAGGATCAGACTGCAATTATTCAGGGTGGTTTTTTGAGCTGGCTAGAAAACAGAGAGGAGAACAAGAGTGATTATGCACATCTGAACAAGCACAGTGCTAAGAAAACTACCTCTGTGATACAGTGCTCACTGTTGGTGTTCTACAGTAAAAATGTTTACCATCTGTGTCAGCTAAGCTGGTAGGGAGCCTTTAAAACACCATTAAATAAGTAGAAGATGGAAGAAAAGGAAACATTTTTAAAACAAAAGAATCTGAAATTATATATTTTATGTAATATGAGAAATGTATCCAAAAAGAACTTGTCCTACTCCTTTTGGGTTTAATTTCTCATAACTATTACCGAAGTCTGCACATGAACAATTTTTTTTTTAATCTGTTAAGCTACAGATATTTTTAAGTTAACAGAAGTAACCAAAAGTCTTCAGTCAACTAATGGGCCATTTTTCTCTCTACATTTAAGTCTATTTGCATTAACATATTTACTGAAGCAAAGCCCATACAAGAATAAAACTGGATCAATAGATGCTTTTTTGTTGGAGGTAAGAAGGTGTCTTTCTTGCACAGCATGTAATATATATTATGTATCCTACTAATTATATATCTTACAAAATTCTAGGTTAAGGAAAGACACAGAAAAACATTATACTAATTTGTGACATCAGAAAATTAAACCAGGAACAGTGCCATCCAGCCTTTCTGTGTTTTCCTGATTACATGCCAAGGTAGGACAAATAATTCACTGGCTTTTCCACTACCTGTTTCCTCAGTTAACAAGGCTACCATGTTTGCCAAAGTAAACAGGAGCAAATCCATTAAGCTTAAATGTTGAAAATCATACCATATTGCATTGAAACAAGATGTATCTTTAAGATGTTTTACAGAACCTGAACAAATATGCAAAATTTCTGATTCACCAAGCTAATTTTGTGTGTGTGTGTGTGTGTGTGTGTGTGCGCGCGCGCGCGCATGTGCACACATGCCTTTGAGTCAGTCTTAACTCCAGGCAACTGCCTGGACAAGTCCCTGCAGTTTTCTTGGTATGATTTCGGAAGTGGTTTGCCCTTGCTTTCTTCCTAGGGCTGAGAGAGGAGGACTGGCCCAGGGTCACCCAGCTGGCTTTGTGCCCAAGGTAGGGCTAGAACTCACAGCTTCCAGTTTCTAGCCTGATGCCTTAACGACTACAACCAAACTGGCTCCAAAAATAAAACAACTATACCAAACTGGCACCAAAAATATGTAAAATTTCTAATTACAACATTAGCCTCCATACTGTGCTACCTACACCTACTTTCCAAGTACAAGAACAGTGGAGATGTCAGATACCCACAAGCCATACTTTATATTGTGGGTGGTCAGCATTAGACTAGGTGAATCAAAAAATTTGCACAGTATCCCACAATTTATTATCTCTCTCTCTGATCTATATCACATCAATTTATACACAACAAACTTCCATAGTCTCTTGAATGTGGTCCCTCCCTTTGCAGGACTACAATCACCAACAAATGCAGTCATAGCCCCTGATCTTACAGATTATGAATGCTATGTATCTGTCAGTTAAAAATGGGTCTCTTCAAACTGCATTGAATTAACTTACCCTTACTTATTTCTACTTCTAACTATATTCCATAGCCCTCTAATCCTCAAATGTTCAATTATTAATTAATTAGAGTAAGGAAAAAGAAGCCATGCATTCTTTCTTCAGTACAACCCATGATAAAAGAAGTTTAAATCAAGTTCAGGTCATTTGGACTATAGCCTGGAATAAACTTTTATAACAAACAAGGCATAAGATATTTTAAATTTTATTTTTATTTCAAGTGTACTCTGAAAACTATTTATGCCAAAAATTGATGTAGCTTTTTTATTTACATTTTTAGCAATCTTGCCATTAACATCCAACTATTTAGTAATGTTTGGTAGAGAATTCAAGTTGTTAATGCCAGACACCTGAAATTTATAATTTCCTTATTATGTTTCCTTAAAGGCTTTGGAAACATGTGGTGTTTTTAAATTATATTATTGGACATTTACTATAGTGAATAAGAATATATTGATATTAATTTCAAAATGAAATAGCACCCTATTTATTTATAATAGAACTAGCAATAATTTCTGCTACTGAATTTTTAAAGGCATGCAAGACAATAGGCATGGTTCTTACAGTCAACCAGTCTGGCCATGAACTAATGTAGGATAGCCTTAATTTTTTTTAGCCTTTACACATGAAGAAAGGGATACTTGTATACAGCAAAGTCACAGCCAAAGGTCACTGCCAGAGGGTCCAAAGAAACCAACTGGTGATCACTGCATAATGCTACAGAGATACTGATGCTCTTATCAGTTCACATTCTAGAATGCGTTCAAAGAACAGTGTTTTTCCTCTGTATTTATATATTGGTGGAACATTTTAACATTAACAAGGAGTAGTTACTCCTTGTTTAATGAGCTTGCATACAAATGCCAACATGTCAGATAGAATGTGGCTGTTATGGCATGCATCAATGAATTGAAAAAACAGTTTATCACAAATCAGGGCTGAGAATGTTTCAGAAGCTTTGCATTTGACAGATATATTTTTTGTTTCCCTTCTGAAATATTTCTTTATTTATATGATTTATACAGCTGCCCGTCTCACACAAGTGGTGGCTTACAACGATTAAAACACAGAAAACCTGCCACATATAACTCACGGGCATTGAAGGATAAACAATAATCCCATTCACCAAAAAACGCATCAATAACAACAAAGCGCACCTACCCACCTTTCAAATGCCTGGAGAAACAGCCAGGTCTTCCAAGCCTTGCAAAAGGCTAACAGGGTTGGGGCCATCTGAATCTCTGGGGGGATGCTATTCCACAGGGCAGCTGCTGCCACTGAGAAAGCATGACTCCAGCATACAACAACATGACACTGTTTGATAGTAGGGACCCAGAGTATGCTCCCCCTCAATTAGATCTGGTGGGGCAAGCAGAAATAATGGGAGAAAGGCAGACCCACAAGCAGCTTGGCCCTATGCCATGAAGGGCTTTTTAGGTGATGACTAGCCATTCAAATTGCACCCAAAAGCCTACTGGGAGTCGGCACAGCTCACAAAGCAGTGGTGTTATATGGGCATAATCAGAAAACCTGCTCATGCCACTGCATTCTGGACCAGCTGCAGCTTCCAAGTGCTCTTCAAGGCCAGTCCCACACAGAGCACATTACAGTAATCCAAATGGGAGGTGACTAAGGCATGAGTCCCTGTGAGCAAGACCTCCCAGTCCAGGAGTGGGTGACACTGCAGCACAGGACAAACCAGTGCAAAGCCCCCCCCCCCCCGACTGTGGCTGCCACCTGATCTTTGGAGTCGAGAGTCCAGGAGGACTCCCAAATTGCACACCAACTTTGATAGGGAAATGCATCCTCAAGCAGAGTTAAAGAACAAAAATCCCCAGAGCCCGAGGGCCTTGAAACCCAGAGCCACTCTGTCTTGCCGAGGTTGAGCTGAAGCCTGCTCTCCCCTATCCATTTCTTATCATTCAACAAGAAGATGACCTCTGCCCTTATGGGTCAATTAGAAAATGATTACAAATTAGTACCTGGGAAAAACCGCTTGCCATTTGGATTTGAATCCTATTTTCAGCTGGGCCTTATTTCTGCAGTTCTTTATTGCTTTCAGAAGGCCAAGTGTCAGGCCTAGCCCAAGGAACTCCAAGAGACCATGCAGATTCAGTTCGGCAATGTTTATTAGCTACAACCTCTAGCAAGAATCTTCCCAGACTGAAACTCAGTTCCCAAAGTCAGCCAGTCAAAACAGTGAATTCCTCAGGGAGGTGCCAACCTCATCCTCTTATCTCTTCCTCGCCCCTCAGGAGACGAAAGAGCATGTTTCCCTCCCTGAGTCTGGCCTTCATAATTCCATTCCATCACACCAAGAGAATACACACTCAACAAAATTCCACATACTGAATGCTAATCTATGCTCAACCTTCCAGGAATATCTGGAAGGGAGAGGGTCAAAAGGTCAAGATGGCAGCCATGATCAAAGCCCCACCTCTTTTTACATATATTGTACTGCTTATAAAAAAGGGGGGGCTTTGATCTTGGCCACTATCCTCTCTTTTTTGACCCACACTCACAGAAGCCCTTGCCTTCCCCTTAGACTTTTCTCATTCTCTTCCAGTTGTATTTTGACTGTTTAAGAAGTATCAGTCCTTTATTCTGAAGACTGTGAACATTTTTCCAATATCTTCCTAAATAAGAACTAGAAATGCCCATTTCTTCTTTAAATTAAAAAGAAAACCCTCTTTCTCCAGCCAATAAAAAAATCTGGATCAAATTTCTCTTATGTTTTGTTGCCATATATTATCTCCACATTTATAAATGACTAAAGAGATTTCATCTTCCTATGGGAGAACTTTACTTTTGCACACAGATGTTTGAAAACCCACTACTCTTTTTCTCATCCTCTTGCAGGATATCATTTAAAGGTAATTGGTAGAAGTTTGTCGTCCTGCTGAAATTTTGCATCTTTATTTCTTTATGCACTCATTTACTAATTGTATTAAAGCACTCTTTTGTTTACCAGCTTTGTTACTACTGAATTTCTTTGTTGCATCCTCCTTAGTTCCTTGGTTAGCCCCATTCTGCTCAAATAATCAAGCACAAGAGTAAGAGACACAGGAAGGACATTTTACAGATCTATTACTCACATTACAATGTATTGTGTTAATGTTTGCTAAACTCAGGAGAAGGACTACATGCATGTGATTTCCTATGCTAATCAAGACCTAACCCAAAACTTCCACTTTTTAAAAAATCCTTTGGAAAATACTAGGTAGCCCAGCATGTTTTTCTACAGATATGAATTGACAGGCATAACTTGGAAGCATAAAACGTAATTTATTATTTAAAATATTTTGGTCCAGCTTTGCCCAAGAGTAAGGTGCAATCTTTGCTGAAGACCGTTTTTTTTGTATCATAAATGATACAAGGATGAAAGGATCATACCATTTTTCATGTACCTGTTGTATAATAAGATCTCACATGGACTCCTATACAATTTAGCAATGTATTGAGTAAATATAAATACTAGTCCAAACTAAAAAAGCTTATGTATGGATCTGGAAGAACAATGGAAATCCAGTTTCTAATCTATGCTCAGCAATAAAGAAGGGACATTGCTTCTACGCCATAGGGTTGTTTGTAATGATAAAAGTGGGGCTGGGATGAATCATATATGCCATCTTATGTTTCTTGGAGGCAAGTAGAATATAAATATAGCAAGCAAAAATAATAGCATGTACGGCCAAGAAAATTGCAGAGGCTTGTCCAGGCAGTTGCCAAGAGTGAAGACTAACTTGAAGACCCACATTTTTTTTTTGCCTCAAAAAAAAAAAAAAAAAGGAAAAAAAAACACATATAGAAACTGTGGTGAACCCTGATCAATAAGAGGACTGGTTTCCTGCAGAAAATGGCCTCTCTAAGCTGTTCCTTGACTCTGAAGGTACTTCAAGTGACACGTGGCCGGGTGGGGGAAGATATCCGCTTTGCAGTGAATTGGAATAAGAAAACAGTATGGGGAAAAAAATTGCAATGCGTTCCCAGTTTGGAGTTTGGATAGTGCTGCTTTCTAAGAAAAAAAACCCACAGCCAATTCTAAGGAGACTGTTTTAAACACAGTTAATGTAACCAGTAATGCCAACAGGCCTGGGATTCAAGCCAAGGGCCCGTAATCCCTCTCCTCAGCTATATAGACTGTTGCAGATGCATGGGTAGCTTTTAAAATGTAGTTTCCCCTTTGCAAGGAAGACAACAAGCTGCAATTTCTGTAGACAAGTAGAAATGCAGTTGAATCCTGGGTGGCGGCTGCCATCATAGAACTGAGAAATGAAATGAAAACTCTACTCCCTGATTATACAAGTATAGTACCTTCCTTCCCAATGCCTTGCAATGGAACTTCATTTTCAAAACAAGTACGGGTCTAGCTGTTGACCCAGAGAAGAACAGCGTATAGCTAAGCCAGAAGACAGAGCAGCAACTGATACGCTGCTGGACTGGACAAGAAATCCATACCAAGGGGAAAGGCAAGGGTGGTAAAAAAAAATCTTTAAGGCATTTGTAAATCTCCCACAGAAGGAATATGACCAAGAAGTTCTCCAAACCTGGAAGCCATTTGGAGGTGCCATTTGGCCTTAAGACTGCCCCCATTTTTTAGGATATTCTATTACAATGAAACAAAAACAATGCTGTTGAGGCAGACTTCTTCCCTACACAAACATAGGACTGTATTAACACTGTACATTTCAAAGAGAAGCAGACAAGTCCAGTTCACCAGCCACACATATGGAAATCCAGCACAGCAATGAAGACTGACTACTGGACAATGTGATCAAACTCAATTCACATCTACAGGAGGAAGAAGGGAGCAGTGCAAGGAGAATAGATCCATAAGGCAGATGGCCTCTGTTGTTAATCTGAATTTGTCAAACCAGTTCTCAAGTTTTATTTGGTCATAAACCAGTATAAAATATAAACTATATAGAATTACAGCCAACCAAAGGATGAAAATGTCAGATATAGTTATATTACTAATATATTAAGTTAATTAATTAATTAATATAATAATATACTATTTAAGTTATATTTTTCAATATATTAATATTTTATTGTATGCTGCCCAGAGTCACATTTATGTGATGGGCAGCTACATAAATTTGATAAATAAATAAAATATTTATATGGATTTTTTTTTTTTTTTTTGGTGCCTTCAAGTCAGTCTTGACTCCTGGGCACTGCCTGGACAAGTCCCTGCAGTTTTCTTGGCATGATTTTCAGAAGTGGTTTGCCACAGCCTCCTTCCTAGGGCTGAGAGAGGACTGGCTCAAGGTCACCCAGCTGGCTTCGTGCCTCGAACTCACTGTTTCCCAGTTTCTAGCCTGGTGCCTTAACTACTACACCAAATTGGCTCTCAGTTATAGGGATTGCTAACATGGAATTGTAAAAACTTTGTAATGCTACAATCTAATACTAAGAATTGGTCTTACTATTGATACTAAAACTATAAAGATTAAAATAGGGTGATATAGTATAAAAATAAAACAGAGCGGCATAAAATAAATGAAATAAAACAAAAATAGACTGAAAATAGCAGATTAACATTCCAGGCTATATAATGGCCTTCTCATAGATTTCATGACATAAGGAATTCATTGGTATCACAGATGGGTTAATGAAATGACCTGAATAAAAATTTAAGATATAAAATGTCAGTGTGATAGGGGTTGCTAAACACAGCCGTAAAACTAACACTAAGATCTAACTATAAGAATAGTACTTACTAGTAAAATTAAGAGTATAAAGGCCAAAACCACATCAGCAGAATTGTCCACAAACCCTGTAAACATTTACAACAGAAACATGAAACAGATCAATCACCATCAGTGGCTTCTAATAATTTATCTGCACTGAAAACCAATGAAACTTTTAACATTCCAACATATACCTTAAAACACCTGCTCCACAGGGCTAGACACTTTCATTCCCCATACTTAATAAAAATACAAAAATGTGTGGTACAAACAGAGTCTTTGTGTATAATTTTCCATGATCTCAGATGACAAGATGTAGCACAAGCTTCATCTCTTGCTAATTAAACGAATCAATTAAGAGACTATTGTTGCAACTGTGTAACTGCTGTTCTATAGTGCCAATAACAACCCCACAGGGAGGTCTTTTACTACATTAAAATGCTGTCCTCCACAACTCCATCTGATATTATTAGAAACAGTTATTTGCGTCTTGCTGTCATATTAGTAGCAGCAGCAAATTATGGAAATATGCAGACCAGAATGGTCCCAGTATGAGTTCAGGTTTGGTTTCCAGCCTCCAAGGGAACAAATGCTGAAAATTCCAAAGTTCCCCAAAGTTCATTAATGGAACTGATAAATTTACCAGCACAGCAGCTATTTACATGCTAGGTAAGGGTCACATATTTGCATATTTCCCTGCTAAGCTGATACAATTCAACTAGATAAATTATCATATTAAGTTTACCCTCCTGAGTTAAACTGATGGAGTTCAAAATTGTTTTCGATGGTTGTCATTAATCGCTGTTACATCTGAAATGCTTCCTTTGAAATCTAATTGTGATGTAGTGTCAAGGGTCATATTAATAACATTCTAGATGTTAAAATCTTGTAAAAACATGCTTATTTTACTTGTATCATTGAGGCTCTACAGAGTAATGAGAAATAAAATATATTTATTATCAATAAAAAGAAAATTGAATTTAAAATATGAGATTTAAATTACATTTACCCTCTTCATTTTATTTTGTGTCACTGAGATTCATAGTGGAACCATATAAAAATAAAAAGGAATCCATCAATTACATTCCAAGTATGCCATTTATTTCTCCACCACCAACTACAGAGGTTGAAATTCAAAAACACTCTTAAACATAATATACTTGTAATGCATTAGAATAATATATATCTTCAAAATGTATACAACCAGCCAATCTGTCTTATTATTCATATGAAATGCAAGTAAATGTGACGAAGCCTGATTATCCTTTCTAGATTAACTGGATACAGAGTACAGGAGCGGAAAGAAAGGTAGGTGGGGGGGGTCTATCACTTCCCTGACCACTATTTTCTTCCTGAAATTCTCCCAAGCTGTTTACTCCCAGTCTGTTTTCAGATGCACCCTATAAAAAGACTTCTGGCTCATTTGAAGAGAACTGCAGGGAAAAAGTGGCAAATGAGAAAATGATTACGTGAGGGATTCTCAAACTGAGGGTTGTGGCTCTCTAGCTGAAGTCAGAATTTTGAGTATTGCTAAGCTGATGAATTCGTTTTCCATCTGCTTCTTGTTCTTGGCAGAGACATAAAAGTTCTATGAACAAGCAACTATCCTGTATTATTTAAATTATTATTTATGTTACAGACCGTTGTTTTGAAACATATTAGCAAAGTTCATTAAATTTAACTATTTTAATAGATGTTTAACATTTGGTATGTAGATTAATTATTTAAAATGGGATATAGGTATTTCTTGCGCAATCTTACCTCTAATGAAATAATTCATTTTGTTTTTTTGTTTTAACAGAGAAAGTGCACAAATTCATTTATCATTTAGGCAGTCGTGGTATTGCAAAGTTGGGAGAAAATCTGGATTCTGCTGTCCATCCTCAATAATTATATATTTCAAATCTGGTTTTTCATAGAAGTAGATTTGAAGATTTTGCAACCCATGTTGGCATGTTCTATATAATTCTAAATATGTAAGTTTTGAGTAAGATAGTTTTAAACCAAAACATGGTGAACTGCACTTAGACTCAATTACGTTAACCAACATTATGTTAAATCTGTAAACAAATATTAAGATTTAAGCTTTGTGGAAGCTTATTTGACTCCCTCAAGAGACCTTCCCAGTATCTCCAATCTGTTGAAATAAAAAAAGCTTGTAAGGTTTGAGAATCAAAACTCATAGCCTTTGATAATGCATTTTTTCAGTTGAATATCTAGTTTATTCAACTGCAGGAATATAATAGGATTAAAAAGAACAAATATTCAGCTGGAATTATAAATAGATCTCTTCTGAGGTTTTTGCGCCAACAGACACCAGTCCTTTTGTTAGTCCATGGGTCTATGGGCCTAACAATCGACTATTTCCATGCCATAATGACTTGGAGACTTTCCCTGAGATTAGAACAGCCTTGAATACTTCTGGTAGGGACAGAACAACCAATTTAACACTTGAAGCTTCTTGAGTTCTAAATCAGGATTCTGGTAGCACCTTTTCCAACTAATACATTTTATTAATGTATAAGCTTTCATGACCTGCAGACCACTTCATCAGATGCACTGAGTGGCTAGACTGATGTAGGATTTAAATGGGGGGGGGTGGAGGGAGGGGAAGATAGGTTGCTTATGCAGATACAGGTTACATATGAGACAGATTACAAGTTAACTTATCAATTAACAACTGTAGTGTGTTAAAACCCATTATGTTTATTGAACATTCTGAAACTGCATAAAATCTTTCGATATATGTGAGTTCAATGATTTCTCACTCAATGGTGCTATTAAAGTTCCACTTTTCCAAAAGAGGCACACTGAAGTCTGCTGTGGAGTGTCCTCGGAGCTTGAAATGCTCTAATATTGCTTTGTCCTTGTTTTGAGTCCTGATGTCAAACTTGTGTTAATTCTTTTGCACAAAGTTTGTCTGGTTTCTCCTACATAGAATCTAGAGGGGCATTGCTGGCAGATGATGGCATCTATCACATTGGAAGAAAGTGCTTCTAATCTTGTTTGTACTTTTGGGGGCCTGTCATGGTGATGGTGCTGTTGATGTAGATGTCAGGCAAAGTAGAAACCTGGGTTGTTGCAGGATCTGGTGCCCATGTTGGCATCACTGTCATTTTTTCTTGTTGCTTGTGAGAATCTGCTTCAGGCTGACTGGTTGTCTATATCCAAGTTTGAGCCTGTCACCCTGAGTGCCTGAGAAAGTTCAGTCTCATTGTCCAGTATGCTTATTAATAATCTGTTTGAGTGGCTTGAGTTTTGAGCTGTAAATGACAATCAGTGGAGTTCTGTTGTTCTCTTTCTGGGGTCTATCTTTTAATAGGTCCTCTCTGGGAATTGATCTGGCTCTACTGATTTCTCTGTTGATTTTGTTGGGTGAGTAGTTCAGTCTCCTGAATGCCTGGTTTAATTCCATCAGTTCAGTATCTCTGTAAAGTGGGTTAGAACAAATGTGATTATAGTCTTGAACGTGGCTAAAGATGATAAATTTGGTGGCGTGTTCTGGGTGGAAGCTGGAAGCATGTAGATTTGCATGGCAATCTGTAGGTTTCCTGTACAATGTGGTGTTTATGTGTCCATTGTGTAGCTTTACAGTGACATCAGGGAAGTGGACTTGGTCTGTAGATAGGTCTAGACTGAGGTTGATAATAGAATGGAAATTGTTGAGGTCAGGATAGAATTTGATGATGCATTTCCATGATCCAGTCGACAAAACAGCTGAATCTCAAGTAAAGGAGGAGCTTCAAGGGGGAAGAGTCAGGAAAGTGTTGTTCCAGGTCAACCACTGTCAGCCTTGTAAGGTAGACCAGATCAAGAAACAGACAACATGTTGGCCCAAAACTACTTTTATTAGAAACAAAAGGGACATTCAGACTTTGTCTGAATGTCCCTCTCCTCCTCCCTCTTTTATCTTCATGTGAATGAGGGGGGCACCTGCCTTAAGTGTTTTTGTAAATCTCTATCTTTGGATGAACTTAAGCGATGTTTATCTGTTTGTTGCCTCAGTAAGGGATCTTCCCTCTATATCAAGGCCATCTTCTCTACTCTCTGCAGCCATGAAAATGTTGGCATATTCAGGAGCCATGTGTGTGGCCATGGCTGTACCACTGAGTTGCAGGTACATGCTATTGCCAAAGATGAAATAGTTATTGGTGAATACAAAGACATACAGTGTAGTGGCAAGGTGTGCTGTTTTGTCATCAGTAGTGGCTTGAAGTCTATGTTTGTGGGATATGTTGCTCTATAGTGCCTCAATATCCACAGTGGCTAAAATGGTGGTGTTAGGGAGATTGCCGGTTTTCTTAGGAAGTCTGTGTGTATCTTACGTAGCTGAGAATGCTGGTGACATAAGTTCTAAGGACAGAGTCCATGAAACCTGATATTTCAATTCTAATAGTTACAATGATTGACAATGAGGCAGCCCGGGTTGCCTTGTTTGTGTATTTTGGGATGTAGGTAGAAAACGCCTGGTTGGGCTCCTGGGTGCTTTCATCTAGATACAGTTCTGTAAGTCCTTAGAAATTCTTTCAACAGATTGCGTAGATCTCTCTTATATGCTGTTGTAGAAAAAAGATGGTAGAATACAGTGTTAGAGAGTTGCTTTTCAGCTTCCTTGACATAATCTACCTTATTTATGACAGCAATTAACCCTCCTTTGTCAGGTTATTTGATCTTTATATCATTGTTATTCTTGAGGCTTTGGATGGCATTCTGTTCTGCTCTGCTAAGATTGCTGTAATATATATAGGAATTTTTTATTGATAATTGTGGCTTTATCTTGTTGTTGAAAGCATTCAATGTAAAAATCCAATTCACTGTTGTATCCATCTTAGGGCATTCATGCAGGGGGGGTTTTATGCATTTGTGATTTTGTGATTCATAAGTGTCTGTTGTCCCAGGATGTGTTGGACTGTGTATCTGTGTTTTGTTCCTTGCCTTGAAAATATTCCTTAAGTCTCAAACAATGAAAAAATGTTTCAAGGTTCCTCACAGAACTGTATATTTTGTGTGGGTTTAAAAGGTAAAGGGATAAGCCTTGTGCCAGAATGGACTCTTTAGCTTGGCTGAATGTGTGGCTGGATAGGTTTACAGTATTGGGGGGGGGGGGGTGTCTGTGGAGCTCTCCAGTTCTGGTGAGCAGTCCCTTATAGGACCTTGGAAATTTTGTTTTCTTTTTTTCTTCAAAAAGGTGAGTTCTATAGTAACAGTCCATTGTTTTGTCCTGGTGAAGTCCTGATGTAGTTGAAGTGCCAGGGTAGAAATGGTGTTGACAATTAACTTTTGTTGTTGTAAAGAATGCTGATTAGATGGCTTAGAAGTTTCTGAGAGAGAATATAGCATCATCATTGGCTGCATTCTGCGCAGTAGGTAGACTGTAGAGAGTTCTTCACTCTCAGTCCTTTAGAAATGATATCATGGTGTTTCCATTTAATTAGAAAAATTATGTCTGTCTGTATTTGTGCCAGTTATTTAGTATGTTTTATGGATACCCACTCTATCCAGTGCTTCTTGTTGTAGACATTAGAGGAGGAAGAAGAGGAAGCTGGAAGCATGTATTATTATGCATGACAATCTGTTTGTTCTTGCATATATTAGCAAAAAATGTATTTGTTATTGGACTTAAAAGTCTTGAAATTTGTTCTGTCACATCCTTGATCCTTGCTTCTGGCAGACAGCACACTTCACAAGCTGATGTGACTAGATAGCATACATTTGTTTGAATTTCTCATAGTAGTGAGTCACCACTTATCATGACTCTTTTTTCTTCTTATAGAGCAAAGATACATCCTCTCTTGTCTTGAAGGATCTACTACTATGTTTCTGTTCTGCAGTGTCTCTTTTTTCTTTCCTTGAATGCTCAGAGTCTCTTTCATCTGCAAAGCCTCAAATCTATTTATTATTTCTAGCAGTGCAAAATAATCTTCTGTGTCTCTTGCTTTTGATTATTGATCTTATTCCTGTATTTGTCTGTCTTCCTTATGAAGACTTGCTTCCACTGCCAGTTTCTGTTGTTTCTGTCCTTTCTTTGAACTGATAAATCTTTGTCCTTTCTCATTGCCTGAAATATGGCCATATGCCATTTCAATCCTTTCACTTTTTCTTTAAGGACAAGATATGGAGTTTGGATTTGGTGTAAATATATGCCAGGTTTTTTTCAAGCATGAAGACAAACTTGGCATACAGTATGTACTGAAGACACAGATACATATCTGTTCCTCTTCACTTTTGCTTCTTAGAGACCACCAGTAGAAAAGACTTTTAGTTCTTCTTGTTCCTTTCTCAGGTTCTCAGGACCCTTTAAACTCTCTAACCCTTTGAAACTCGGCTTCCTTATATATCTCTAACAACTCAGCAGAAAGCAGTTAGACAGCCACCCAAAACTGTTACAATCTGAAGCTATTCAGGAGATTATCCTTTCATCCCACACACTTTGGTAAACAATTCCTCAGAATACACAGCTTCTTTGTCACTTTCTCTTTTCTTCCTTTTTTCTCTTCTATTTTAAATTGATCTTATGTATCTGTCCTTAGCATCATTTGCTAACTTCACTACTTTCTGAGGATCCGTTTTTCTGACACCATCATAACAATCGGTACTACCTAGAAATGTTTGTGACTGTATTTTTTAGCATATGCCGTGATCCATTTTGGACTTTTCACTATTTGTTCTATCAGAAATCCTATTTATCGTTGTTCTGAGTTTAAAGATTTATTATAGTCCACGATATGCATTTGACTAAACTCAGCTTTAATTTCCATTATTATCAGGGATTCCAACATTATGTGGTCACTTTTCCCTAGATTTCCCACTACTTTTACATTTCCCATAAGAATGGCAGGTAAAAATTCAACTCTCCCCCCCACACACTCACACACACACATATATATATATATATTTAAAAAAACAATAAAGGCATGCACTAAAAAGTCTATTGTTTGACTATGGTTCTGTTGGAATGAAAATAGGAATTTGCTTCCTCTCAGCTGAGTCAAAGATTTCAAGTCAAACAAAGGCCAGTGGAAATTCAGCGAGGGTGAGCTGTGTAACTCTTCTCCAAATGCATAGTTCTTTCTCTTAGCCATCCTATATAATCATCTGAGACAGATAGATAGATAGATAGATAGATAGATAGATAGATAGATAGATAGAAAGAAAGAAAGAAAGAAAGAAAGAAAGAAAGAAAGAAAGAAAGAAAGAAAAAGAAAACCGACGTGGTATTAAGTTCAGGCAAAGGAGGGAAAGAAAAACATGCCCAAAATATGGAGAAAATGCTTCCTTTCTCCTTTTAATCAAAACACAGGTGTTCATACATAACCAGATCATACTGATATCTGGTTACAGAAATGTGAAATGAAAACTGCATGTTAAATTTTTACAAAATGTCTATGAATAGCTGATAAAATTTAGCATTACTCACCACTGTTCCAAGAAACTGAATACTAAGATTTCCACCTGCATCTCGAGAAAGGCACTGGAAGAAACAGAATAGCAATTAGGCTATAGTCTGTCAGCAAGAAATTTTCTTCCTAAGCATTCTGACAAATTGCTTATGACATACTGAGATGCCACATCCACATCCAAATTCAGTGAAACTCATGTGGTTAAAGCATAATGTACGTGATACAAGAAAATAACATTATTCACATTAACGTTTGACATAATATAGTTTCCACAGCTGAATGGAATGGGCATTGGATTCAGTACCCATTCAGAAATGGACTATAATCAAACAATCAGAATTGACTATAATCAATTCTCTTTCCATCATTCACTGATCAAATAAGATACAAATCTTAAATATCCAAATATATTGACAGAGACTCCTACTTAATTTTACTATTCATCTTGTTACTTTCCACTTACATGGGACTCTGCGACAAATTTATTTGAGCTCAAAATGGTGAGTTAATTTTTGGCCTATGCTGTAAGAACTAAATCTCCATTTAGCCATAAAACTTACTGAATGATTTGGGACATTATATGAGGAGAGCTGTGTTACACTAGGATAGCAAACAATCAGAAGGACACTAGAGGCAGCTTTTCCAACTCCCAAATTTAATTAAAAGGCATACACTTCCAAGAGCTGCAGCTTGCCTCATCAGATGCACAGATTTGGGGTAAGTGACTTTTAGGACACTTCTACCATTTTCATCCCACAGACTCTTACCCCCCCTGATGGTGATTCATTACTGTGTTTGCTTATGCTTGTGTGAAATGTTGAAGAGTAACAATCACTGCCCTGAGTTGCTACAGCTCTTACAGGAACAAACACTGCTTCACCTCCAAACAGAAGAGAATATATGTAGCTCAGGGTTGAACTGTGGAGTCCTTGATATTCTCTGAGCTTGGTTGTTTGTATGCAGACATTTCATTACCCAACTAAGTAATATCAGTGCGAGTGAATGTGGGGTTTGCTCCCCGTTTATATACAGTAACTTGCCCTGCCAGTGTTGGTGGGGGTGTGGTTTTCTCCTTGGTGGTTCCAAGTGATACCAGCTGTCGAAATGTACAGTCTGACTTGAATCAAAGAATATAAACTTCAATATAAAATACATGATTCTCATAAAAAAGGAAGGTGTTGGTTTGAATAATCCAATTAAGCTTAGGCCCAGAAAAAAGGGAAGAGGAAATAATAATTTGCAAGCAACAGAATGAGGAAAGTGCTCATCACAGCCATAATGAAATACAGCAAATTGGGAAAACTGGGAAAGGGGGGGAGGAATGAAAATGCCAATTCTTGTGCATGCAAGAGGAAAACAGTTGTTCTCCTTCAGTGGAGAACTTGTATGTTCTAAATCGGTGTTTTTCAAACTTAGCAACTTTAAGATGTGTGGACTCAACTCCCAAAATTCCCCAGCCAGCATGTTATGAATAGAATATCCCTCTTCCTTCACTACAGGAGTCTGGACTGGTCAGCTCAGAATTTATTTTGGAGAGCTAGATTAGGATACGGATTTCGAACTCATTCCTAATAATTGGACCTCCTTCTAATTATTAATATCTCAGAAAATACAGGTGAAACTCGAAAAATTAGAATATCGTGCAAATGTTCATTTATGTCAGTATGGCAACTCAAAAGGTGAAACCAATATATGAGATAGACGCATTACATGCAAAGCAAGATATGTCAAGCCTTACTTTGGTATAATTGTGATGATTATGGCATACAGCTTATGAAAACCCCAAATTCACAATCTCAGAAAATTAGAATATTACATGACATCAATAACACAAGGATTGGAAATAGAACAATATCGGACCTCTGCAAAGTATAAGCATGCATATGTACTCAGTACTTGGTTTGGGCCCCTTTTGCAGCAATGACTGCTGCAATGCGGCGTGGCATGGATGCTATCAGCCTGTGGCACTGCTGAGGTGTTATGGAAGACCAGGATGCTTCAATAGCGGCCTTCAGCTCCGCTGCATTGTTCGGTCTCATGTCCCTCATCTTTCTCTTGGCAATGCCCCATAGATTCTCTATGGGGTTCAGGTCAGGCGAGTTTGCTGGACAATCAAGCACAGTAATCCCATGGTCATTGAACCAGGTTTTGGTACTTTTGGCAGTGTGGGCAGGTGCCAGGTCCTGCTGGAAAATGAAGTCAGCATCCCCATAAAGCTCGTCTGCGGAAGGAAGCATGAAGTGCTCCAAAATCTCCTGGTAGACGGCTGCGTTCACCCTGGACTTAATGAAGCACAGTGGACCAACACCAGCAGATGACATGGCTCTCCAAATCAACACACACTGTGGAAACTTCACACTAGACTTCAAGCATCGTGCACTGTGTGCCTCTCCATTCTTCCTCCAGACTCTGGGTCCTTGGCTCCCAAATGAGATGCAAAAGTTGCTCTCATCAGAAAAGAGGACTTTGGACCACTGGGCAACAGACCAGTTCTTTTTTTCTGTAGCCCAGCTAAGACGCTTCTGACGTTGTTTGTTGTTCGGGAGCGGCTTGACAAGAGGAATACGACATTTGAAGCCCATGTCCAGGATCCGTCTGTGTGTGGTGGCTCTTGATGCACTAACTCCAGCCTCAGTCCACTCCTTGTGAAAGTCCCCAACACTTTGGAATGGCCTTTTCCTGACAATCCTCTCCAGGCTGCGGTCATCCCTGCTGCTTGTGCACCTTTTTCTACCACACTTTTCCCTTCCACATAACCTTCTATTGATGTGCTTTGATACAGCACTTTGGGAACATCCAACTTCTTTTGCAATTCCCTTTTGGGGCTTTCCCTCCTTATGGAGGGTGTCAATGATGGTTTTCTGCACAGCTGTCAGGTCAGCAGTCTTTCCCATGCTTGTGATTCCTACTGAACCAGCCTGAGAGACCATTGAAAGGCTCAGGAACCCTTTGCAGGTGTTATGGATTCTTTAGCTGATTAGAGTGGGACACTTTGAGCCTAGAATATTGAACCTTTTCACACTATTCTAATTTTCTGAGATTGTGAATTTGGGGTTTTCATAAGCTGTACGCCATAATCATCACAATTATACCAAAGTAAGGCTTGACATATCTCGCTTTGCATGTAATGCGTCTATCTCATATATTGGTTTCACCTTTTGAGTTGCCATACTGACATAAATGAACATTTGCATGATATTCTAATTTTTCGAGTTTCACCTGTATAAGTGATAACTCTTGGTACTCTGGCTTGAAAGCCAGTTTGATGTAGTGATTAAAGGCACCAGACTAAAATTGGGAGACCCTGAGTTCTAGTCCTGCCTTAGGCACAAAGCCAGCTGGGTGACCCTGGGCCATCACCCTCGCTCAGCCCTGGGAAGGAGGCGGCCAGGGCAAACCGCTTCCAAACATTCCACACTGACTTGAAGGCGCAATAAATAAACAGAGAAACACGCACACAAATCAGGCTTACCCTTAATCCTTGCTTAAGTCTGTTTGGTCAAAATGGATATTTTACATTCAGCTGAATAATGGGTACAAAAAGAATAGTAGGATGACACAGCTACTTAATAAACACACACACACACACTCATACAGAGATGCAAATACTACATACCCTGAGGTAACTTTGTAATAATATCACTTATTTTTTTAAAGCTTCATGAAAGGAATGACTATGGGAAGCAATCTCTCTTCTACACAATCATAGCATTTTAAATAAAAACAATACTGCCTTTGATTTGTTTTTTTCTTTTTTCTTTCCCTTCAATTAATAATCATGTATTAGTCCTCCAGTCTGTTCATAGGAAAACAAAGGAGAATGAACCAAGTCCGGACATATTTCAACAAAAATGATTAACAGAATGGAAAATATGGGGAAAATCATACAAAAAACCTGACATTTACATTTATAAAGGAAACAGGAATATACAGTTTTCCCAACAGACTGGAGGAAACACAGTCACATTTTGGAAACTGAAAAGAAGAACAAAGTACCAGGGCCTACAATGAAGAATCCACGTGCCAAAACAAACAGATACAAACTAATCAGTAAGTTGTCAAAACTGGTTAGCTGAAAAATATTCTTTCATTTTCTTTTTAATTGAGTGCTCTTCACCTTCATATCTTCTGTATGAATTTCAGTGGAAAAATCCTCTGCATGAATAGTTGATGAGGGAGCAAAGGTGAAAGGGAGAATAAGAAGGTGCAGGCGTTTTATCTATCAGTGTGTGAGAAAGAAGGACATAACCTGAATATTATATGTGACTAGGGTGATATTTCCTGAGTCAGATTCCATCAAGTGGAATATTGTGTGTGCGGGTGTTCAGATTCCAAGATTTTTAATCTAAGGGGCTGAATCTTACCTATCTTACATTAAGATCAATCTTTATTATTTTTACCCAGAAGAAACAGTATGTATGATATAGTAGGACACAGGTTGTAAAATGCATCTGAATATAAATGCTTTTCTTTTAAAACATAGTATTTCTAGTTCCTTTATTTTAAAGATAAAGAAATTATAAAATTATTTATTGTATTTTTATGCCACCACAATGATAATAAACACTCAGTGGCTTACATAGGAAAAAGTACAATATAAAATATAACCCAATACAAAAACTAAAAACCCACAGCAATACAAAGATATCAAAAAATAAAAAATAAAAGACTGTAATATCAAATCAAATCAGGGAAAAGTTCTCCTAAACAGCTCGGTCTTCTAGGGCTTTTGAAAGGAGATAGTCTTCTCTCCCCAAGAAGGCTGTTCCAGAGTGTTAGTGTTACAACAGTTACAAAAAAAGTTACACCAAGACATTGGCTAAAGGTTCAGTGGCCCCCAAACCACATGGACAAGTCCTTCTATAGAGGTGCAATGAAATTGCAGCACTGAAAAGATTCTTTGATATTTACAGATTGTTAGCTAATCTAAATAGCTTGCTGGTTTAAGGAAAATGATTAGTTTCCAAATACTGTCCTCAAAGGACAATATTATGAATTTTTTTAAAAAAAAGTTTGCATAGCCCAGTCCTGTCCCAGAGCCCATAAGGCTCCAGAGGAGAATCCATAATGCTGCAGCTTGTCTTCAGTTTTCTGCCTCCCAGTGAAATAAAAATTAACCTCCAATAGAGTCAAACACTAGAGTCAAAATGCTAGATTTAGCTAGTACCTAAAGAAGTTTATCGACATCAGTCTCCAGTCCTGCTTCTACATAGCTATTATGCACAGTAATGATGACAATGGGTGCCCTTGTTTGGTACCTCTCCTTATTGTGAAATATGCCGAATTATAGGAATGTAGTGAAACAGAAGATAGCAATTTGTTATGCAACTGTTAAATAAGGTGAACAATTTTTCTCTTATTTGATATCTATCTATCTATCTATCTATCTATCTATCTATCTATCTAAATTTATTAGCCACCCAATTCCAATGGTCTGTAACACTTTAAACAAACAGGACCACTGAAGTTGGTCAAAAACTCTGAACATATCAAAGTTAAAATAACCTATGGATTGTAGGGCCACTTCCCATAAAAATACAATTGAAAATTCTTATAAGATCTGCTATTTGCCTAATAAATCCAGCTTGGCCCGAATTAATTCAGTTTGTCCCTTTGGTGCCAAATAAGCTATAAAAATATTTTTATTTTGATTCAGGAGTGCAATTGGTCAGTGGAATTCAGTTAATTCTCTTTGTTAGGCTTTGGCATACCCGGACATAGTGCCAAGAATCAGGAATTTGATTACCCTGTAGTACTGAATTAAACAGAGAATTTAAATGGGGGATAATAATTTCTGAAAACTTTATATGTATAAACAGTTGCAATAACGCCATCTACCCAATGCCAATTAGCATTGGGTGGATGGCTTACCTAATTTCAAATCTTGAATTACTTGTTCTCTTTCCTCTTTAGAGAATGGTTGGTTATGATACATACCACGAATTTCTGATATAGGAGTTATTTTAACTGATTCTTTAAAAAAATCATATATTTTTGTTTAGACCTACTTGCTCTGAAGCACAGTTAAGCATAAGAGTGCATGATCTGTTTATTTAAATTCAGAAACTTTTTTCCCAAATATGAATTAATGTTAATCTGTGAAACTTAAAATTTATTTGCTAACAAACAAACATTAATTCTTCGTACATGCTACCTATGTACATGTATATCTTAAAATTTCTCGATTTTCTCATCTTTAGTCCATGCATTTTCTAGCTGGTTTAATTTGTTGCCTTTCATATATAAATCTATTTTCTCTTTCAAACAGAAAAACCCTGCCTTTGATTTATTTTTTAGATCCATACTTCTCATTGCATCATATAACCTGTATAATATTCATTGCCAGTCTTTCAGGTTCTCATCCCAAGGCATTGTTGACGTATAAAAGTTTAGACGCATTCATGTATAATTTCCTTTCTCACATTCATAAATTTCTCAATGATCTTCTAAAGAGCAAAAACTAGGCATGCACATCCCCTCCTAAGCATGAAGTCACATGGTACTTCCAACTTTTGCTCATTATCATCTACCCTACACTTTCATTTAGAATTCTGGCAACCCCCTTCTCACACTTAACATATTTCCCAGGACGAGCAAAGTGCTGTCAAAGCTCTCCTTATGCAAGCTCACTGTGGACATGTCTCTGCAGAACAGGAACACTATCAAAACTCATTCCCACTTTCTCAGAACATGTCCACATGTGGGGCATGCCCATAAGCCTGATCATCTTAAAAAAAAAATGTAACTCCCTCTAAGTTGTTCATGACCATCTCGGTCACAACCAACAATTTGAGAAGCCCTGTGCTAAGCAATCACCATTCTCATTCACTCCAATTTTTCTTCTGTACTATTTTTTCTTACCCATCCATTCATGTCACACAAGAAATAACTTCTTCCCTTGGATGATATTCATGATATATGATATTCATAATGTGCATTTTCCCCAAAACTCATCCATGGTTCTGTCACTGTCACCATTCACTGGAGCCCAATGTCTCCTTCTATCATAGGCACCTGCAACAAACTAGTTTATACCAATTCATACCTTCTGACATATATTTTAGTCCTTTCATTTATACTTGAATCTATACCTTCACCTCCCTGTATATAGTAATCAAATCTACTTTACAAGATCAGACAACCTCATTCAGATATATTACATCCTTCTCTTAATTTCACAAACACAAAACATATTATTCTTTCATTCATGTATTCATTTATTATCTTTATCATATATTCTGCTTACATTCAAAGCCATCATTTTCTACACATCATGGTAATCAACAGTGGTCTGAAGAATATTGATCTCCACTGCCACCATCAACCAAGGTTTTCACATAATGCTTTTTAGTACATTAAAGAATAAGTAGACTAGGTTAGCAACCTTAAGCTGAGCATGTGGCTCAGGCCACATGCAGTATTCCATACTAACATTAAGGACTAAATACTAGTCAGATTCAGCACATTTTGGGCTGTATGCTAGAAGAGTAACCAGAGTCCTGGTTTACCTGAAGCATGCTTGTACAATTCTGTGCAAACTAGGATCTCCTAGACATTTCCTTATAAGCTAACACAGTATTGCCCGCATTCCAACAATTAGGTATGTTACAAACAATTTATATTCCTGTATCTTTTCTCTGTTAATTTTGTTACTTTTATGCTTGTGTAGCTTTTGGAAGAAAGGGCTCTTCTCATTTTTCCTTGTTTTACTCATGGCTATCTGATGAAGTAGGCTGCAGCTCACGAAGCATATGCCTTATAATAAAATTTGTTAGGAAAGGTGCTACCAGACTCCTCCTGATTCTCTGCCACCCTAGACTAACACAGCTTTCCTCCTACAACGTCTGATCACACATATATACTGTTTAAAAATTTTCCTTTTGTTAAGTACTTATATCTCAAGTCCTGTGAATCATTGTGTCTAGCCCTGTCCCTGATTGCTGTTAAAAGCCCAATGTCTTGACTGACAAAATCTCATCAGAATGTTTCCTCTGTCGTTGTTTCTTCAATTTCCTAAAGTTTACCTTTGTACAAGAAATATATAAAAAGCCATATCAGTGTGCTGGAGAGTGGAGGGTATAACAAGGTAAAAAGAGAAATGCCTATGGTACACTTCTCCCAATTCTGGAATTTAAAATAAATTATTGTCTTTCACTCTGCCTGCAAATCTGGATCCCTTCCACTCAGGTTTCAATACTGGGCATAGTACTGAGACGGCACTGATCAAGCTTGTTGATGATCTATGGTACATCCAGGATGGGGGAGTACATCCATCCTTGCTCTTCTTGTTTTCTAGGTAACCTTCAATAGCATTGATTGTGATATCCTGCTGGACCAACTCAGGGAATTAGGAGTGGGGTTCACAGTGTTGTGGTAGTTCTCTCCCTTCCTTCAGAGCCATTTCCAGCTGGTATTGGTGGGAGAAAAGATCTAGCTCTAGGCCCCTGCTTTGTGGGGTGCCTCAGGATTTGACTCTCTCCTCATTCCTATTTAACATCTACATGAAGCCATTGCATGAAGTCATCCATCAGCATGTGGTTAGGTATTATCAGTATCTTGAGGATACCAGTTACATATCTCAACCCTAGACCAACCAAGCAGTGTCACCAAAGTTCAATCTCAATGTCTAGAGACTATGGGAGTCTAGATGGGGAGGAACAGGCTGAGGCTTAACCCCTAGCAAGATTAAGGCCCTGTTCATGGTTACCCATGCATTAGCCATCATACATGAACTATTACAATGTGCTCTACATGGAGCTGCACTTTAAGATGACTCAATAGCTTCAACTGGTCCAGAATGTGGAAGTGAGAGGTCTTTGATATGCCCATGTAAGACCACTACTACATGAACTATACTGGTTGTCCATGGGGTTCTAAGTTCAAGGTGCTAGTGGTTACAGGTAGTTCTCGACTTGCCACCATTCATTTAGCGACTGTTCAAAGTTACAGTGGTACTGAAAAAAGTGATTTATGACTGGTCCTCGCACTTATGACCACTGCGGTGTCCCCAGTCATGTGATTGCCATTTGCAACCTTCCCAGCCAACTTCTGACAACAAAATCAATGGGGAACCACATGATTCACTTAATGACTCCCACAAAAAATGTCGTAAAATCAAGTGAGGTCACATGATGCCTTGCTTAACAACCGCACTGTTTAACAACAAATTTTCCGGTCCCTATTGTGGTTGTAAGTCAAGGACTACTTGTATTTATAGAGCCCTTCATAGCATGGGCAGGATATTTGCAGGATCATCTATCTCCAATTATCTCTGTTAGTTCAACAAGATCTGTTAGGATTGTTATGCCCCAGGACTCACTAATTAAGTAGTATCATCTAATGCGACTGACTGTGCCTGCCTAGGGAACAACATTCCCCTTCAGGCTTGGATGGCCCTGACCCTGCCAGTCTTTACAAAGGCTCTGAAGACCTGGCTCTTCATTCAGACTCAGAACCAGGATGTTATGTGAGCTCTGAATGTGAGTTTCCTCCAGTGCAGTTGTGTTTTTTAATGTTTTTAACCTTCACTTAGCTACCCAGAGTTTCATGGCAAGTGAGCAGCTGCATAAATTGAAATAATAAATAAATAAACCTCATTTGTATGTATACACTTTCCAGAAGCCACACGTCCAAAATGGGCAAGGCCAGGATTCATATTTGAATGAATAAAAATGTTTGGATGAATACTTTTGTTTAGATTTAGAGACTAAGAATGTTTCTTATAATAAAGCAATACATAAAGAATGTAATGGAAATGAACATAATTCTCAATCTGCATCAGCCAAATCAAAGTCTGAGACAGCTAATTCAGAATTCACATAGTTTATTTCTACATTTTGTTTCTCATCTGAATTCCCATTTATGCCACATAAGAAGATCATAAACTTTTAACACATTGAGAACTAATAACAATCTTCTTCTGTAATGAGACGAGCCCATAGTCTTCTGCACACACACCAACTCTTCTCTTAAAGTAGCTGGCACTTCTAGCGCTTTTCCTATCATATGCCAACCAAGAGTGCCTTTTCCTGGTTGTTCACAGCAATCATCAACATGAACATTTATCACTGGAATACAGACTTGTGCATTTAACAGTCCTTTGCATTTAACACTGGAGATCCATTTACATTTTTTTTCCTGAGCATTCTTCAGTGAATGTTTTTAATCCATTCACAGATTGAACTGACTGAATCAGTACATGAAGCAAATAGGTACTGTATAATCATCCCTCAAGTTTAAATTAAGTAACTATCAAAGGATAATTTAGTAGACATTGCTGAGAGACCACAAAAATTACTATCTTTTATTTCCCCATGAAAGTCTGGATACATAAATGGAAATGTTTGTGTCTATAAAATCTAGAAACCAAGCTACATCAATATAAACTTTCTGTCACTGTCTAATACAAATTAAGTATTTGCAATTATACTCTGGAACAGTAACTTCCCAGATTTAAAATGGTATAGACATTTTAAAAAGCTATAGCAGCAAAATATTTACCTGTACAGTTCTCTGAACACCATCCACTTTAAGAGATAACAGGGCTGAAGCCAAGTTCCATTCACCAGTCACACAAAGTTTTCTCCCATCAATTTCCACCTGTTGAGACACAAGGATATTATTAGCATAAGCCCAGACAAGAAGCAAATTTCAAGTTCATCACTGCATGCACAGGAGGAAGCACCACATTAAAACAGGTAGCTCCAAAGCCATCTGTCACAATTACGGTTTCTGCCACAAAAGATAAGGTCTATCAACAGTCTTCTTAGCATTGCTGAGGAAAAGGTGAAACATATTTATGGAAGCTACCTGTGAAAGGCACTAAGTAATTTGTACAAAGTGTTGTGGACTTGGGCTTCTCAGAGTAAGAGGCTGAGCCTAATTCAGCAGGCTGCCAGCCTCATGAGTTGGCAAACAATTGTCACTTGGGACTGACTCAGCAGATACAGGAGGAATCAGGCATTTAGGGGTCTGAACCTGGCAGAGCATCTAGTCCCAGGATGTGTTGACAGCTTCAGAAAGCCAAGCAGAGGCATTCTGCTCATGTCTCCAGAAGCAAAGGCTCCAATAGTCGTAACTAAGCCATGCCTGTATCTGGTCTATTGAAAAGCAGCTGGCAGTGGCCTGTCCTTCATTGAAAACCACTTGCCAACCTCCGTTCCTATATCTTGGCTTCCTGTTCTGTTCCTTGACTCTCGGTGTTTAAACTTGGACCAGCTGACTAACCTCTTCAGTGCTTGACTCTTGGACTGTTGTGGATTATGTTTGCTTTTCTAAGCCCATACTCTGTTTGACTCTGGATTGAAATCTCTAACCATTCAAGCTCCCAGGCAAGACCTCACTCTCCTGTCGCTTAGAGAATGTTCCCTATTATTAGAAAAATGTTGCATTTTTCTAATTGTTCAAAGGCTAGCATTAAAACATTAATTAATCAGAGCAAAACTTACTGAGCTTAAAAGCTGCAAAAACTGATAAGTAAAAACAAATAGCAGAAAGTCTACAGAATTTGCAAATGATGAGCACAGGAAGCAACTGGCAAGCTACTGCAGTGGTGTTCTTGGAAACTGCTGCTGAGGTGGGTAGATGTTATAGAATATTTATTAACCAACCATCATATGAGACCATCTACTAGGACTGCAAGGGAACCAATTTGGGAGAAGAAAGTGCCATGAGAGGGCAAAGTAGGAAGCCAACCAGATGAAGATGGGACCAGCAGCTTGAATGCTGAGAGGAATGCTGTTGGTTAAGAGACTAGAAGGAATCTGACCATTATACCAGCTCAAGACACGTTACCCTCTCCACACTCCAGTTTCCTCTAACTTGTACTCTCTCTGCTCTTCTGCTTTGCTGGGTCCCAAGTCAGTAAGTCAGCCCAGGATAGCCTGTAACTTTGTCATATTCCTGAACTATTAGGATTCTTATACAGGTGAAACTCGAAAAATTAGAATATCGTGCAAATGTTCATTTATGTCAGTATGGCAACTCAAAAGGTGAAACCAATATATGAGATAGACGCATTACATGCAAAGCGAGATATGTCAAGCCTTACTTTGGTATAATTGTGATGATTATGGCGTACAGCTGATGAAAACCCCAAATTCACAATCTCAGAAAATTAGAATAGTGTGAAAAGGTTCAATATTCTAGGCTCAAAGTGTCCCACTATAAGCAGCTAATGAATCCATAACACCTGCAAAGGGTTCCTGAGCCTTTAAATGGTCTCTCAGGCTGGTTCAGTAGGAATCACAAGCATGGGAAAGACTGCTGACCTGACAGTTGTGCAGAAAACCATCACTGACACCCTCCATAAGGAGGGAAAGCCCCAAAAGGTAATTGCAAAAGAAGCTGGATGTTCCCAAAGTGCTGTATCAAAGCACATCAACAGAAGGTTATGTGGAAGGGAAAAGTGTGGTAGAAAAAGGTGCACAAGCAGCAGGGATGACCGCAGCCCGGAGAGGATTGTCAGGAAAAGGCCGTTCAAAAGTGTTGGGGACTTTCACAAGGAGTGGACTGAGGCTGGAGTTAGTGCATCAAGAGCCACCACACACAGACGGATCCTGGACATGGGCTTCAAATGTCGTATTCCTCGTCAAGCCACTCCTGAACAACAAACAACGTCAGAAGCGTCTCACCTGGGCTACATAGTCATAGCCATAATCATCACAATTATACCAAAGTAAGGCTTGACATATCTCGCTTTGCATGTAAGTGTCTTACCTGGGCCACAGAAAAAAAGAACTGGTCTGTTGCCCAGTGGTCCAAAGTCCTCTTTTCTGATGAGAGCAACTTTTGCATCTCATTTGGGAACCAAGGACCCAGAGTCTGGAGGAAGAATGGAGAGGCACACAATGCACGATGCTTGAAGTCCAGTGTGAAGTTTCCACAGTCTGTGTTGATTTGAGGAGCCATGTCATCTGCTGGTGTTGGTCCACTGTGCTTCATTAAGTCCAGGGTCAACGCAGCCATCTACCAGGAGATTTTGGAGCACTTCATGCTTCCTTCCGCAGACAAGCTTTATGGGGATGCTGACTTCATTTTCCAGCAGGACTTGGCACCTGCCCACACTGCCAAAAGTACCAAAACCTGGTTCAATGACCATGGGATTACTGTGCTTGATTGTCCAGCAAACTCGCCTGACCTGAACCCCATAGAGAATCTATGGGGCATTGCCAAGAGAAAGATGAGGGACATGAGACCGAACAATGCAGCGGAGCTGAAGGCCTCTATTGAAGCATCCTGGTCTTCCATAACACCTCAGCAGTGCCACAGGCTGATAGCATCCATGCCACGCCGCATTGCGGCAGTCATTGCTGCAAAAGGGGCCCAAACCAAGTACTGAGTATATATGCATGCTTATACTTTGCAGAGGTCCGATATTGTTCTATTTCCAATCCTTGTGTTATTGATGTCATGTAATATTCTAATTTTCTGAGATTGTGAATTTGGGGTTTTCATCAGCTGTACGCCATAATCATCACAATTATACCAAAGTAAGGCTTGACATATCTCGCTTTGCATGTAATGCGTCTATCTCATATATTGGTTTCACCTTTTGAGTTGCCATACTGACATAAATGAACATTTGCACGATATTCTAATTTTTCGAGTTTCACCTGTACTTTAAAGATGCCGTTTATATTCTCTGTATTTGCTTTCTGATATTAATGTGTCAATACAAAATTGCTTGCCCACTGTTTTAGTAAAGGGTGATTAAATTATTTTGAGTTCTCTGCTTTTCATTCCCCATATTGCTATGAAAGGGGGAATCTGTCAGTTTAAAAAATGGGTTCTCGTGTTCGCAGATGATTGATTCTGTTGCAATTATGGGGCATATTATTCTTAATCTTGGTCTAAAAACAATTTATTACAATAAACTAAGGGAGACACACACCCAATGCTCCAAGCCTCAGACCCAGGAGTAGGTTGTTCCTGTTAAATCTTCCTAGTGGTCCTAGTAAGAGACATGGATAATCAAAAACATAAACTGTGAATATTCCTAGTGACTAATTTTATCCATTGAAATCCATAATACATGAACAGGTTGTACATTAGGTCATTCTAGAAGTTAGGAGTAGACTGAGTAAATAAAAGTGGAAGCACCAGAAATCTATTCGTAGACTTAACATTAAGTTGATAGTATTTGGTCAAATAGAAAGAATAAATACAAAAAGCCTATACCAGTATATTGCTTTATATTGTTGCCTATTTTAAAGGAAATAGTGTGATGGATGGGGGGGGGGTGAATGTGTGTAGTTATGTGTATAGCATTACACATGAATATCTGCCAAATACATTTATGTTTATAAAGCTCTTTTCAATTTAAGATGACTAGAGAATGTATGGTGGTTATTTCCACATGACTGTAGTAACATGCATTCTTCCCATCCTTGAATTGATGGAAAAGTACATCAACGTGGACTGTGCTGTCCCTGTGAATGAGTTTTATTGAGCTTTAGTAGCAAGGCCAAAGATGGTGCTGTCCTCACATATTCAGTGTGGAATAGTTTCAGGCTAGCAATTAACTGTGTTTAATGATGAAATGCACCATTTACTTTTACTTTCCTCACAAAAAAGGTATCATTTTCAAGCAAAAGGTCATGCATTTTTTTCTTGTAGATAAAATGAAATGTCAGCTTCAAAAAGCTTTGAAATGATTACGGACATAACCTGAAAAGGACGTTGAGGTACACAGAGTTTCAATCTCATTGAACAAGATACTTTTTATCTTTTTGTAAATATTTACTTAGTTAATATCCATGCTTCTAAAACAGATCCCAAAAGAAATATCTAACCCAGGCATTATATATCTAGAGTCTCAGCTATCTAATTATGGAACTTGCCCTTTTTTTTTTAACCAAACTTGATCGAGTAATTATCCAGGCAGGCTTTTATCTGCCAGAGCACCCAAGAATTTTTAAGTGCTGAGTTTCTGCCTTAAACGTACTTCTAAAACAAATTATATTTCAATTTCCTGACAATTTTAATAATAAATAGGCAGACAAAAACTAGCAGTATGTTTGCCTTCTCCACATGTAGACATGTATCAAACAACTTCTTTCTGTGACTGCAAATAACCTGCAGATACATTCCTGAATTCCAAAAATCATGTAAGTCATGTAAATCTTAGTTACTTATGCTCAGTAGAACTGAAAGCACTTATGTTCCACTTCTGACAAATATGCTTAGAGATAACTAATATTTATCAAGACTGAGAGACTGGGAGCCAAATTTACTATGATGATGTCACCTGGTTGGACAATGAAATGTCTGCAAGCAAACAACCAAACTCAGAGAGCACCAAGTAAATGCATTCTAACTACATTAGAATAATATATTGTATACATCTACTTTTGTGCATTTCTGACTTGCACTCTGATAAGATCAACTTATTGAGTTCAAATTCTTCTAGTGGCATACTCACTGAGGTTTAAAACATTCTTTTTGTATCAGATTCAACCTTGGGAAACCTATCTTTGCCTCACCTTCTCGAACAGGCATTTGTTGCTAAAACGCTAGAAAGAACACTGGGAAGTCTGATGTTGTACTTCTCTTTTTTAAAAGTTGTAATGCAAAGGTTCACAACTTCTAAACTAAGGGCCATGTTTGGCATCTGAGTATTATGCCGGATGCCACACTCCAAAAAGTAGTGGTAGAGCCAAAACAAAGTCTAAAATTGATTGCTTATTATTATTTACACTTAAATTAATTAAAATTAAATAGTATTAATACTTCTCTTCAATAATTTTTCCCTGTCACATTCTCTCTGGCCTTGGGGAGGCATTTGACATTGAGTAACAGTGCCTGCACTTCCACTAGTCTACACTGCCCACCTATGCTATTTAGTATAAGTTATCTTCAGTTTGGATTTGCTATCTTCAAAGTATCAAACGTATAAATGTTGAAACTGAATCTCTGAAAGAAAGAACACTTCAGTGAAGCAACACTAAAAACATCACTTTTTATGGAAAAATCCATTATTCAATTAAATGTTGTTCCAATTCATGCATATTGCTTGCCATATTTCTCACAGGACACCAAGCTTAATAAGTATTCTCATCAGAAATTTTTTTTGAGCATTCTTGATAGACTAAAATATGTTTTAAAAGGCCTTTTTGCCAACTGCAGCTTTGTAAAAAGTAAGATCACAGTCATATCAAGGTTATCCCAATTAGGAATTGTACTTTTTTAAAGCTAAAGGAAGTAGGTAATCCTAACCTGGTGCCAAATTCTTCCAGGGTGTGCACACCTTTTCCTCTGTACTTACGTAAGTTGGAAAACGCAATGTTCCAAAGAGCTTATGGAAATGTTTTCACATTAGCTTTTTATCAATTCAATACACGAAAAGTAAAACACATCAAAGTACCTACCATGAAACAATGAGGGAACAATATTTTATAAAATTAAGAGTTGCTGACTTGTTTTATCTGATGTGAAAAGGAAAAACACCTATGGCAAATGACTAAGTTAATCTTCCATTGTCAAAGATATGAAAGAAGAGGGCTGAGGGTTATTTACTCATTCAAAACACTCCCAATATTCACACTCTATTATTATGAGAAAGAGAATGAAAATATATACTACATACAGAGAAAGGATTCTATCCTGAAGTACTAAAACAAACTGAGTATTACTTTAAGTGGCAACTGATGATGTTACTAGTACAAACGTTTCCATGCAGTTCTATAGGAAATGCTTCTTTCTGTTCCTATTAAAATCTTCTGGGGCAACCAGGAGAGCCTTCCAAATGGTGGTATGCTCACTGTAGTATTAATTTGTGGTCATATTACTTCAAAATTGGGCTACTGCTGCATGGAGTCTAATGAGGCTACCCTTGAAGGCTGCTCAGAAACGTCAACTCGTGGATAAAGCAGAAGCCCACACACTGGTGACTTAAAGCTGGTACAGCACTGCCCCACCAATACTACAGGAGCTGCATTGGTTGCCAGTTCGTACTTAGAGCACTAGCTCTATTCTGTACAGAGCAAAAGTTGTCAATAAATTATCAGAAAACTAACGTTTTAGTTTTTGCCCATTGCCATAAAATTCAGGAATGGCAAATAAATGGGATTCAAATTGAAGAGGTGTGCACACCTACAAGTATCTTGGAGTGTAGTTCCATGCTTCCCTATCCTGGAATGCTCATTTTTTTAACCAGGTGAGTATCACACAGCTTACCTCTACAACTATTGCAAGATTTTACCACTCAAAGGGAGCCCATTATATCCCTGCAGCTTGCAAAGTTTTCCAAGCTAAGGCAGTCCCTCAGCTTCTTTATGGCTCCCAAATTTGCTCTTTTGCAAAGTTAACATCCTTGAAACTATTCAAAATAAGTTTATCAGAACCATACTGATGGTTCCAAAAAGTACAAAAAAATGCCATCTTACGTGTAGAGACAGGCATGGTCTCATTGGAGGCTACAGCATGGTTTCTTCTTAATTAGCTTTTGGCTAAAGTAAATCTTACTTCCTATAGGTTTGGGCCATTAGTACTTAGAGACCATTTCAAACCATCATGGATTAAAAAGCCTTAGATAAAATTCATCTACTGGGCTTCTCTATGGAAAGCCTGTGCTCATTAGGTTTTAACAATGCTAGAATAGTTGGGATATGGATCTCCAAACAAATTTAAACTAGGTGTCACATCCCATTATTGATTATATCATTCTGAAAGAATTTATTCCAGACTATTATTTATCATCCATCACAATTTTGAAATTTCATAAGGCTTTTATTTTAGCCAGGCTGGATGCACTGCCATCAGCAGTCCTCTGTGGACATTTTAAGGGTATCCTTATGTCTCTCTGGTTATGTCCATGTAGTGATGGCTCAACAGAAACTTTAAGCCAATTTCACTTCTACATTTAATAGGCTGTTTTTGTCTCTGTATGGTATTTATAATAAGGCTGTACAACGCTTTGAATTCTATCATCAAAAGGGTGCTTCACAGCATGTGGGAGTGCAAATGTAGCACCTACATGCTTTACTTTAAAGCAGCTGCATCCTAGCCATGTAATCCCTGCAAAAGTGGAAGCAGCTTTAAGGTGTTGCAGAAGTTGCTATACTCACATGCAAACCACTGCATTTGCAAAATAATTCTGAAGGTTAGAAAATTAACGTTTCCCTTATATTTGTGAGGAAATATTTTCATGGTGTGATGGCCTACCTCACCCATAGCCTTCAGCTGACTGTTCAGGTAACCTGCAGAAATACCAAAGGTTGTGCTAATTTTGCAGAGAAAGATAAAGCTGGGAGTAGAGCTTAGTTCAGTTTTGCACAGAAAGCATTCCCATAGGAGAAAAGGAGCCCAGCTGGGCTGACATTAAAGGTGGAGTCTTCAATTACAAGAGGTACCCTGGGAATGAGATCTTAGGAGAACTGAAATTGAGGCAATACCTGGCAACTAAGGTGGATCTAGACAGCTCTGACTGTTGCAGATCTATGGTTTCAATAAAGAGTAATATGTACTGGCCAGCCCGAGTTAGATTGGGCAGTTTTTACACTGCTAAAGGCTTGTAAGTTCATTGGCAAATCTGGAAAAGATAATTCAACAGCTGAAGATGTGTTGCTGGACATAAGTCTGCTCTGTTCAGATGATCCCCTAGGGATTGAAGAGAATGCAAGATCAAAGTTTTACCCACCCAGAGATAAGACAGCTGCCAGCCTAACTCACAAAAGAAAACATCTGTAAGCTCTTCCTTAACTCAAAAGTAGGAAGTAGGTAGTATTTAGAAATAAAGCAATGCACATAGATATTAAGTCAACATTATTAAGTGCATAATATCCAGAAAGAAAATGTTGAACAAATTATTGTTTTTATGTTGGGCTGTTTGAATAAAGGCGAAAAAAATCTGGTATGATGTCTTGCACTGAGTTTCTATCAAATCCTGAGAGCCTACAGAACCCCCAGTAACACATGGGAACTGGCAGAATTATACTGGCTATTTCTTACATTAAAATAATACAAATCCCATCAGTAGTTCAAATATATCTAACATGAACCTTAACATTTATATAACAAGGAGCCAAACAAATGGACAATTCTTCTCATCCTCATAAAAATGTCACCTGTTCATTATGTTTGTTAAGTTCATTCTAAAACATTAAGTTTGTGCTACATATTGAGGCAATCAGTAAACAGATCACTGTACTCAGCACCATCCATTACTTTGACTACTGAGTGATTAAAACTTGTAAGGTTCATAATGGGATATTTTATAATGTAATTATCTACTATTCAAATAAAATAAGTTGGAAAGTTCACTGGACTGAAAAGTGTGTATTGTATTTCAATCCTCCAAAGAGTTGGACATAACAAACATAGGATTCACTGGCAATTGCCTTCACAATAACTGACAATACCTTAATAGGACCTTCAAAACTGGAGCAGGTATTTATTTCTGATTTTAAAATGTAACATATTGTAAGAGTTTGTTGCTAGATGAATGTGATCAAATGAAGCTAGATACAGTAGTTTTACTTCCTAAAAAATTATACTGAAACACATTTAAAAGTTTATTAGCATTTTGTTACCACACTAAAGTGCCCTATTGCAGAAGTAGCATCAATCAAAAGTTATAGATAATGCAAATCAAGCATTTTTTAATATGGCCCTGAAACAGTCATTGTTTAAATTTTGAAGCCAGACTCCAAAATTTTGTGTGATTTATATTCCCTATTTCTATTCAACTGACCATAAAAAAACTATTACTTAAATTTATGTTAATCATCTACTTATCATTTATTCTATAATTTGATCCTTTTGCTTTCATCACTTATACGCTAATTACTCACACTTCTTTTGAACTAGCCTATTTGTTATTTTTCTTTTCAAATCCTCTTCATCAACAACAACCAGCTACATGGTTATTGTTAATGTTGCAGGATAATATCTTACGAAGTCTCTCTCTAGTTGTTTCTGCAGTAATTATGATTATTAAAGATACATCACAGACTGATGTTTGTTTAACATTTGTGATTTTTTTTAATACTGATATAACTGAAATTTCTTTAAAATGCTTTATATGCATGTCATGTTTCCTACTTAGTATTTGTCCAAAATAGAATACAGGTAGTCCTTGCTTACTGACTGCCTCATTCAGCAACTGTTCAAAGTTATGATGGCTCTGAAAAAGTAGGTTATGACCAGTCCTCAAAATTGCAACTGTCGCAGTGTTCCCACAGTCATCTGATTGCAATTTGGGTGTTTGGCAACCAGTGTGTATTTATGATGGTCACAGCATCCCACGGTCACATGATCGCCATTTGCAACCTTCATAGCTGGCTTCCAACAAGCAAAGTAACTGGGGAAGCTGGCAGGAAGTCACAAGTCAGTCACATGATGTTGCACTTAACAACCACAGTAGAACTTATGTTGTAAGTTGGGCATGGTCACGTTTCACTTAATGAAAGTTGACAGTCTCAATTGCAGTCAGTAAGTGAGGACTATCTATATACAATATTGTTGTTGCTGACCTCATTATTATTTTTCTTTACAAAAGCAAGGCTGTCCAGTAAGTAAAGAGTATGCTATTTTCACTGAATAAAAATAATTTTAAAAGTCTAAGACAATATACAGAACCATTGGTAATTTGTAAAAGAAAAGGAAAAACAGGAAGCATTTAGCATAGAAAGATTATTTTGCTACTTGCTAAATGTCATGATAAAACAGATCAAAGATCTGAAATTTATTCTGCCATACTGAACTTTTTTATGCATGGTCAGGCATTATAACAAACTGTGATCAAGTTGTGAATCTGCACAAAATGCAGTCAACTATAACTACATTTAATAAATTATGCCAGAAGCCTGACAATGGTTTGGTTTTCAATCTTCCAAATATATTTCCTAAAGAGAAAAAAAAGAACACTGAGCAAAATGTTATAAATACCATTTTAAGAGAAGCTAATAGACTGCAACATAATCTAGCCGTGATTAGTTTCTATTGTAAAAAGTACTTATACACTTGATGTTGTATTTAACTGTTTTTGGTCTGTGATTGTACCTAAACTATTTTAAGGATGAATGCTACATTAATTTGATTAGTATATTGTTAAAAATTAGGCAACAGCCCTGTTTTAGATAGGCAATTAAATTAAGCATATCAACTGCTACAGATAGTTTTTCTTCTTTGAATATATTTCAAAAGATGTAAGTTCATCTATTCTTGCTTTCCACAAATATAAATACTTCATTCTTATGAGTTTTTATAACATTCCCCCATGTTTTCTGTTTTCTTAGTATTATTTTACATGCCTTATATTCTTATCTAAGGCATGTGGACTACTAAATTTTCAGGAAACATGGGGGAATGTTGCTGTAAATTACAAATTTTTTAAAAAATCATTCTTTAAAACACATGTTATTTTAAAATTACATATGGACAATCAAATGAATCTCAACCACAGGGTCTTATACTCATTCAACTAATCTTTCAAAACATTTTTGTTTCAGACCAAGACTATACTACCATAACTATTTACATATAGACGGTACAATTTATTTAAACTGTTTTAATTCTAGTTTTGTACCTGTAAAAATGTAGACACTTGTCCTTGTGACAATAATAGTCACTTATCTAATGAAACTGGCCACAGATTTAGGGCAAAAGAAAAGTACTTCATCATACAAAGCGTAACAGTTGACAGCACTCATGATCCAGTGATGATCACTGCCTTAATTGGCTTGCCTTTGAGGAGGAAAGATAATTAAAATAATGCAAAATTAACTTATGCAACATCATCACAGTACGTTCTTGTGGTCCCAGATCATTAAAAAAAAAAAAGCATTGTAGGATTCTATGGAGAAGATCTACTGATGACAATTAGTCATAGTAGTTAAATATTCTTTTAGGTTCAAAAGTAATATAATTCTGAATACTGGTATCTGGTGATGAACCAGTGGAACAAGGTATTTTTTATAAGCTGTTTGTTTATTCCTAGAAAACTTTCTGACAGGTCAATTTGGAAGACTAGATGCAAAGTTAGATCATCTAATCTGTCCAGTATGGCTCTTCTTACATCACTTCACTGATACTTTAGTTACAGAATGAAGAAAATTTAAGAATACTTCTACTAAATGAAACTGTTGAGTATTAAAGGCCATTTTTAAATAATTGGTATCTGGCCATTTTGTAATTTCACAGGTCTTTGTTGAAAGCATAAAACTTTATACTCATGAAGTAGATTCTGTTCTAAGAAAATGAGCTTTGATGGTTTTAAGAAAACTGAGATTTCTGGCTTTGAAACTGCTAAGAATGAATTTCAATCACCATACTTACAAAAGATCCTCTTTCTCTTTTTTTTAATACTGTGAAAATGAATCACAAAAAGGATGTTTTATCAAAATTCTCTCATAAATGTGAGATTTATCATGGTCAGCACACAAAAATCTCTATTTTTTAGAGGGCAAATTCCTTTCATCTTCTTGTATCTTTTTGCAAGCTTTAGGTTCCAGATAGTCTGTTGCTGAGAAATCAAGGCAACCTTGGGTAAAGGTCTACCCTGGATATAAGTCTTGACTTTTTTTACTAAGATTGCAGGATGAAAGCCAACCAGAAATTTAAATACTGATATTCCTCATTTCCACATAAAACATTAATGAGCATGGAACAATAGAAGGAGCCAAAGGAAGAAGCGCTGAACTTTTCCCTCCTTCAGAATTTATTTCAATTTATTTGGCCACCCCTCCTGCTGTATCAACTTGATAGCAGTAATTTCCCCCTTTCACTAAAGCAATTGCTATAGCAGTAATTCCTCCTAGATGCTCTTCTCTTAACTGGGTTCAAACTGCTGTTCAAAAAGCAAGAATAAAAAAGCTTGGAAGAATCTACAAGCTGGATTCCACTTCATTTCTACCTTTACTCATGAAGGGGCAGATTCTTGTTTAATGAATCTGCCCTCTACCTTATTTGGATCATAAAAGATCCACTGAACAAAACTTAAGACTTCAAGTCAAAATGGGTACCGGTTACATTACAGAGCACACATATTCATTAAAAAGAAGCAATCTCCAGTGTCTTCAGTTAAAATGTGGCCAAAGTGGGAAAGACCATTGTGAGAGATTAGAGTCTGGCAGCAGTCATAACATATAGATGAATGATCTGACTAGGTGTAAGATGTATGTTATTTGCGCTCAGCTACTGTAAGAAGACTGTCTTCGTTTCTAGTAAACGAGCTTACTGTATGAGAAACATGTAACTGATCCTCCCTACCTAGTGTATCAACATCTTCTACTTTCACCAACAGTCAGATACTGATACAAAATGAGTTCTTAAACAAAGCTGGGCTTTCTTAATAACAGTTGTATAAACATAAGGTTCTCTTTGTTAAAAAGAAACAGACATCAAAAAGCAGTAAAGCATGGAGCCTTAAACCCCTTTTTGTTTGAAAAAATGTGTTTGAAGCGAGGTGTTTCTAGTTATGGGTGAATGCAATGAGAATTCAGCTGCAACAAATGGACATCCATCCCCTATGAAGGACTAATTAGATCCATCTGAGAAACTATGTCTACACTGCTTTACACGTTTCAAAAAAGAAAGTTCTGGTCTAGCTTTTTGAAAAGGCTACATCAAAACAGTTAGTCACAGCTGATGCACATCTAGCCAGTACAGTAGTGTTATTTTCTTTTCATTCTATAAAGCATTACGAGCCACATTAAAGTCATGATAATAAGCCTGTCTTGCCCTGAGAAAGGCAATGAAATTTAGAGCAAAGAACACAAGCTTTGGCAGAATCATTTTGAGAAATCTCCCCACTGGGCATGAATTTCAGAAGCATTGTAGCAAGATGAAATAGCCCACACATCAGACATGTTCCATCAGATGAAACAGTTAAAAATGAAGGGCTAATATTCAGGATACAGAGGGTTAACTATTTCTTTGGTGGATTCACGTCTGGGCCCTCAATTCCATCACAAAAATGCTAATACATACAATTGAGTATAGACAAACCAGCAGCAGGAATTCACAGTTATAAGTTATGTCCTCAAAACAGATGGTCACAGTCTACCTACTATGCGATTATGTGTGTCTCATTTATTTCAGTGATGCCAAACATTAGGCTTGGCATAGCCAATGTGGGCTTACAGCAGAGTCCAGGTGCTTGTTAGCACTGGGACCAGAAACCAAAGGACTGATTGCATTGACTTTTCAAAGGCACTCGCAATGGAAACAGTATCTACCAAATATCTTTTTGCCAGGCTCAAAATACACTAGGAATAACCATCAGGAGCAATTTGCTTCGAAAGCTAAAGCTCTTCCTGACAAATGGCTCTATGACCATAAGCTGAGTGTGGCATGAAGAGGTACTTTTTAGTGCTAATGAGAAAAATAAACATTACCACCCCAAAAGACAGAAAACACAAAGAACAACATCATCATTTAAAAATTAAATTTTACAATAGATTATTTTCATTGAATGAGCTGAACTCTAGTTAATTAAAGACCACCCCTCATGATGATCCTGCAGCAGAGGTAAAAGAAGAAAGGGCAAGAGCCATCTCCCTTAGTCATACACATTAGGAAGGAAGGAACCAAACACTCCTTAGTTTTAGAACATTCTGACTAAAGCTTCACAGTGGAGTCCAGAAATACACAGAGATAAAAAAGAAGCATTTCCTTTTAAGAGTCGAACACTATACTTCATCACTTTCATTGAATGACCCAGAATTCCACTATTTTTAAAACATATTCTAGAAGTAATAGCAAATCATCTAAAATTATGCCAACATATGCCCATAAGAACAATTGATAAGAAAAATAAGCAGAAAAGATCTCTTGCGGCAGCAATTTAAAAAATGACAGGATATCTTTAGTAGAAAATAGGGAGCTGGTTAGGATAAATGAAATAAAGAAAAATATCTCTACCCTAATTACCTTCCCAGGAACTTGGACAAACAATAAAGCCCATTAGCTTGACCATAAAACATTTAGAGGGCCAAGGAATTTTGACAAAAGCAGGATAAAATACTAGGAGCTGAACATACGCTCTGGGAAGCAAGGATAGCTTAAAATAGCCCCCTCATGTAAATTTTAAAAAATGCTCATTAAATACAACCTCTTTGTTCTCTCAGAGCCACCTTGTCTTTCTAATCCTACCCACACTACCTCATGGTTCTGCCCTATCCCACTGACCTCGACAAACACCTGATGTGCTGCTGTATCCAATCATAATTTTATACATCCACCCCTTTTTAGGTTAGCCTCAGCTGCCACCGGAACTATAATAAACTCTCTGTGGTTAAGTGGAATATGTAAGTATGCACATGTGTGTATGTGTATATATGTCTTTCTGCCTGTGTGTCTATCTCCCCTATCACCCCTATGGGTGGCAGGGGAGTTTGACGGTTCTGCGCAGGATCTGAGCTGTTCCTAGCACTGCACTCTTCTGCACAGAGAGCTCTGATATTGCTCCTGGGATCTGCTGGAGCCACTCTCCCAGCTTAGGAGTCACGGCTCCGAGTGCTCCTACCACCACTGGGACCGCTTTGGCCTTGACTTTCCACATCCTCTCTATTTCCTCCTTCAAGCCCTGGTACTTCTCCAGCTTCTCATACTCCTTCTTCCTGATGTTGCTGTCACTTGGCACCACTACATCTATCACCACCGCTGTCTTCTGGTCCTTGTCTACTACCAAGATGTCTGGTTCATTGGCTAGTACCTGCCTGTCTGTCTGGAAGTCCCACAGGATCTTAGGCCTGTTATTCTCCATGACCTTCTGTGGAATCTCCCATCTGGACTTGGGGGGGGGGGTCTAACCCATACACTGTGCAGATGTTCCTGTACACAATCCCAGCTACTTGGTTGTGCCATTCAGTGTATGCTGTTCCTGCCTGCATCTTACACCCTGCCACTATGTCTTGGACTGCCTCTGAGGCCTCTCTGCACAGTCTGCACCTTGGGTCCTGTCTAGTGTGGTGGAGCCCTGCTTCTATGAATCTTGTGCTGCTATGATCAGCGCCTCAGTGCTGTCTTTTAGTGCAGCCCTTTCCAGCTACTGGTAGGATTTCACAATGTCAGCCACCTCAGCTATCTGTCGAGGTTACATCCCATGCGAGGGCTTGTCTTGCCATGGCACTTCCTCTGCTTGAACTTTCTCCCATGTCTGCTGCTGCCTCAGGCATTCCCTCAGCAGCTCATCTTTGGGTGCCATCTTGCTGATGTACTCCTGGATGCTCTGGGCTTCATCCAGGCAGTGGCTTTGACACTCACCAGACCCCGCGCGCCATCTGGCTGGTGAACAGTCTCTGGGTGTTGCACTTGGGATGGAAACCTCCATACATTGTGAGGAGCTCCCAGGTCTTCACATCACCAGCCTCCATGTCCTCCTTTGGCCAGCTCACTATATCAGCAGGGTATCTGATGACTGGCAGGGTGTATGTGTTGATGGCATGGATCTTGTTCTTCCCATTGAGCTGGCTCTTCAGGACCGGTCTTATCCTTTGGTGGTACTTGGATGTTGCTGTCTTCCTTGCCTCCTCCTTGTGACTGCGGGATACCAAGGTACTTATACCTGGCCACACTTCTCCAGTCCAAATGACATCCCTTCAGTGTCGGGGGATCAGCAAGTCGATGTCTCAAGCACTCTTAGCATACAGCTTGATGTCATCCATGTAGAGGAGATGGTTTATGGTAGCTCTTGAACGTGTATCTGTATCCAGTCCTTGTGATTATCTGGCTGAGGGGGTTCAACCCTATGCAGAACAGCGGCGGGGACAGTGCATCACCTTGGTACATGCTGTACTTGATGGCCACTTATGCAAGCTGTCGTGAGTTTACTTCCAGTGTTGTCTTCCACAGTCCCACTGAGTTCTTGAGGAAGGTCCTTAGTGTCCTGTTGACTTTGTATAGCGCCAGACATTCACAGATCCATGTGTGTGGCACTGAGTCGTAGGCTTTCCTGTAGCCAATCCAGGCTGTGCTCAGATTGGTCTATCTAGACTTTGAGTTTCGTGTGACTGCTCTATCTATGAGCAACTGATGTTTTGAGCCTCTGGTGTTGTTCCCAATGCCCTTCTGAGCTGTGCTCATGTACTGGCCCATATGGTCCTGTAACTTGGCAGCTATGATGCCTGATGATACGACTTTCCATGTTGTAGGAGGCAGGTTATTGGCTGGTAGTTGGACGGTGCTGTTCCTTGTGGTGGTCTGTCATGACCAGCACTGTCCTTCCTTGTGTTAGCCAGTTTGGTGGGAGCCTGCTGCTAGCAGTTGGTTCATCTGTGCTGCTGGGCATTCATGCACTGCTGTTAGTTTCTTTAGCCAGTAGGTGTGGATCATATCTGGGCCAGATGCTGTCCAGCTCTTCGAGTTCTTGACTTGCTGTTGGATGTCTGCTATTGTGATGCTAACTGGTTCCTGTTCTGGGAGATCGCTGTGGTCTGCTTTCAAGTCCTACAGCCACTTTGCACTGGTGTTATGTGTCTTCTCTTTCTCCCATATGTTCTTCCAGTACTGTTCAGTTTCTACTGTTGGTAGCTCTACTGTTACTGTGTTGTTGCACTGCAGTTGGGAGTACACCTTGGATTGTTTTTGTTTTTTTTTTGGATAACAGGGCATTTATATTCTTGGCCTCTGCTTCTCTAGTGTATCTCCTTACCTGGCAGTCAGTGCTGTAAGCCTTTGTTTAGCAGACTCTAGGATTCCAGATGGAGTCAGGCCCTTGTATTTTTTCAGTAGCCAAGTCTTATCCTTAATCTCCACACCCTTCTGTAGTTCCACCAGCTGACTATCTTCTCTCCGAGTTGCCTTGATCTTAGCCTCCAACCTCATTTTCCAGGGGGGATATGTACTGCTGTTCTTGATCATTTAGCCAAGCATCTCCAGGATTACAGTGGCTGTAGCGTATACCAGTTTATTGGTTTGAATTATGGTAGTAGTAGGGATTGTCATGAGGTCTCTATTGGCATCAATAGAAGCAAATATACAACATCTTCCAATAAAATGGATATCCACACAACTTTATCAAAAAGTGCCTGGCCACTCAACCTACTACAACACAACCAACACAAGCTATGAAAAGGATAATAGTGCCATACATCAGAAACATCTCAGAAACTACCAACAGGCTATTACAACCACATGGCATCTCCGTAGCACACAAACCAACTAAAGCCCTCCAAAACATCTTAAGCAAATCAAAAGACCCAGTAGCCCAAGAAGAAAAAACAGGAGTCATCTACAACATACAGTGTAAGGACTGTAACAACCACTATGTAGGACAGACAGGCAAAAGGCTGGCAGAGCGCATCCATGAACACCAACTAGCAGTCAAAAGACATGATGAAAACTCCTTAATCTCACAACACATGGACAGACTTAACCATAGTTTCAACTGGGAAACTGTTAGCATCTTAGACCAAGCTAAATCCATAAATGTGAGGGAATTCCCGGAAGCTTGGTATTCAGACAAGACACCCATCAACGGGCACATAGAGATAAACAACATCTACACACTATTCAAAAGAGACAATAAAAAAGAAAACAAAAGACCAGAACATCTCCTCACCAGCAATCATCACCCAGACAAGCAGAGATTAACACCAAGATTATCACCAGACATACGATCAGCAGTAAACAATACCCTAATCAAGGAACTACGAGAGGGAAAAAAATAAAACAAAACCAATCCCACACCCCCACCAACACTGGCAGGGCATGCCACTGTATATAAACAGAGAGCAAACCCCATTCCATTCTAGCAGTGAAGATGTTACCTAGCCGGGTAATGAAACATTTGCAAGAAAACAGCCAAGCTTAGAGAACCCCAAGGACTCTATTGGCATCTTCTAGCATACTATCCGATGGTACTTCTCCACTGAGCCTTGGTAATCAGTCTCAAGGGTTGACTGTAGCTAGTTTATCCATGATCTTATGCCTTATATCAGCTGCTGTGCTCTGTAATGGAGGGGGTGGTAGTACTGTTCCAGCTTCAGGTGTTGGCTGCACATCCAGTTGTTCTTCCAGGTCTTCTTGAGTCCAGGATGTAATATGTAGTTGGTCTATCTCAAGTTGTGAGACCAGTTCCTCTTCACTATGTTCAAGTGTTAGGTAACTAGCTGTTTCTCAGTGTGGATGTAGGTCTTCTGTCCATCCATAATTCCCTCATACGTTTCATATATTCCCTCTCGTTAGGTCTGTTGTAGCAGCATTCCATCAATTCCAGGTTCTCTTGTCTCATCCATGTATGGTTTCTTCCAGTAGCCCATTTATCGTCAGATTGTCCTGGTTCCCCAGCATCTGATATGGACTGTTAATCCGAGTGACATCCAAGCCAGCATAACTCTCTTCAGGTTCAGGTCACTCTCATATTTGAGGTAGGCAGGTGAAGTATTAGGGGGTCTTTGCCCAAGGACCCCTACTGGTAAGGTAGGTACCAGCTGGGATTCGAACCCCAGTCTCTATGTCAAAGGGTGGTGCTCCAACCATTATGCTATCCAACTGCTATACAAAATTTACTAAAGGTCCAAGGGAATAGGATAGACTTTCTTTAATATCTAAAAACCCCAGCTATCTGTTCCTTGAATGAAAGTTTTGTAGTTGGGACAAGATCATAGAAAAGTTTCTTTTACTAATGACCTCTGTAGGTTTGGGTGCTAGGAAAGAGAGCTTCAAAAATTAGGAAGTTTTTAATAAAATGCAAATATGGATGGGTACCAATTTAGTGGTTTTATATGGGGATTGGACAATTCTATACAAGATCAAGCTATCAGAGGCTACTTGTGATCTTTATATGCTATTTCTTCAATGACAGGCAATATACTTTAATTACCAACTGCTAGAGAGAGATACTGATAGAGGGCTATTATTGTACTGTACATTCTTGAGGGCTTCCTTAATACATCAATTAGGCCAATGTGCAACATAAACTTCTGGACTAGATTAACATTCGCCTGATCCAGCATGTCTCTTCTAAGAATTCGAGTTACCAGAAAAATGATCAGCAGTTTTTCAAATTCCTCCAGAGCAGTTGCAGCACCTAGCTGACCCTGGTATCTCAGAAGCTACAGAAGATTGTATCTGGCTAATCTTTGGAGAAAAGATCTCCATGAAATACCAGGGCTTCAGGCTAGAATGCAAATACATCTTGGAGGGGGCATCCTGGAGGAGGCATCCATGGGAGCTGTGTCCCAATGTAGCTGAAGGGGATAAGTTTGACTACTTATTACTCTTTACTATATTTTTAGTCTGCCAAATAACCAGAGTTCCCTGAGCAGATTACAAAACTAAAAGCCTGGATTAGAGTTTGAAAACTCCTACAAAGGCACACATATTTCTATTCATTATCATGAAGCCATTTATAACCTTAGAAATCTCCATTGTGAACTAAGGTATACTGTTTCTAAATATAATTTTTTTTAAAAATCTAAATAGAAATAAAACATGCCATTGCTTCCAAAGTTGAAATGCTTCTATTTTGTAGATAGAGAGCCAGTTTGGTGTAGCAGTTAAGGTACTGGCCTAGAAATCAGGAGACGATGAGTTCTAGTCCCACCTTAGGCACAAAGTCAGCTGGGTGACCTTGGGCCAGTCACACTCTCTCAGCCCTAGGAAGAAGGCGACGGCAAACCACTTCCAAAATATTCCCAAGAATACTGCAGGGGCTAGTCCAGGCAGTCATCAGGAGTCAACAAGGCATAGGACTCGAAGGCATAGGTGGATGGATGGATGATACAGTGACCCAGACTTCTGATATTCTTATGTTAGCTTTTCAAACTCTGATACTTTTTAGATAGAGCAACCTATGTCAAATGTGTTCCAAATGTGACTTGAACTGTTGCATTAACTATTCAATAAACAAGAACTCCTTCATAAAAATATTATCCATCATCTCACCAACTTTTTAATTTGTTTTTGATTCAGATATATGAAGCAATGAGGTAGCAGTATTGCTGAGGGCTCTGTTCCTTTCAAGGATGATGATTCTTAGTGTGAATAAGACTCTGTGTATAATAGTACTTTCAATATTCACAACTGTTACTTTCAATATTCTGTTTCCTCACACTCATTTACCCCCTCTGATGTGAACAGGGGACCTTATGCAAGGTCAGACTAAGATCTGTATTTAAAGAACAGCAGTGGGGAAGGATAAGCAAAAAAATGTTAACAACAACAATTATGGTTAGAAGGTGAATTAATCAAAAAGGTCAACAACACAATGCAAGTAGACATAAGATTTCAAAATAAAATGTTAAGCATGAAAAATGAGAAACCAAATATGCTTTAGAGAAAATATTTCACCATACTATACATATTTATGTGGAATAAACTAAGTGTTAAATATTGCTGGAGAAACACAAGTTTGCCAACTAACCCAAAAGCACTATCTGAAGTAAAACATCACAATAAAACTATTTCAAGCTATAATTAACAACTTTAATTTAAATTTTATTTCACACCGTTGCTTTCATACAAGCAGTGAATTATTTACTGACATGGTAAGATAGCACATGAAACTTTTCCCTAGTGTGTATCTGCAAATATAGCTGTTCTTTATTTTGGTTTCAAGCCACAAAGCAAGATAAAGCTGGTTGGAAGCAAACTCACTGAAGAAATGGTTCCCCTGCATTCCATATCAGAACATACCTGGTGTGCTTCCAGGGACAGCGAAAGGACAAAAGCACAGAGCAAAAAGTAGTCTGAATTCGAAGGTAGAAACGTTTGACATTTAAACAGTTGGAAGTATGATACACAGAGCTAGAAATCTCAATTCCTTTATTTTCAAGATGTTTAATACCAGGAGGGTACCAAAATGAGCATGTTTTCTAGTTTCCCAATTAAGAGATATACACAGCAGAGAGGAAAATAAACCAAATAAATATTGAGAGAGAAGGACTGAGTTAGAGGGGAGAAAACTCTCCACAATTATTTATCTTTAACTTTTTTGTTCCTCACTGAACATTCTCCATTGTGGGGCAGAATAATTACTAAGTACAGAATTCAATGAACTAAGTCTTTTATATATTGTGTTATTATATTTACATTTAGCTGTTGTACTCACATGTAAAATCAAGTGCATAATAACAATAACAACTATACATAATTAAGTTTCTAACCTTTACTATTAATTTTACTCCGAATTTAAAAGTATTATTTGTACTGTAAATAATCTCAAGAAGAAGGTATATTAACATTATTTCAAAGCCAAATTGCTCTCTACAAATTAGCCTCCTGAAAGAAGAGGGTGGATCACAGATCTCACAATGAATGGAATAATTGCAAATTAAGGGCCTGACTTCAAGTGAGAAGGATGGATATATAGTCCTCGACTTACGACAGCAATTGGGACTAGAATTTCCATCCCTATGCAATGTGGTCACAAATTGCTTAGCAACATCAATGCCTGCAGTCCCAATTGCTATTGTTAGCCAAATCCCAAGATCATTAGGCGAGGCAACTTCCTGCCACCTTCCCACAACTAAGTCAGTGGGGAAGCCAGCAGGAAGTTGCAAATCCCAGACAGCTTGCAAGCAGGCCAGCAGGCAGGTAAGTGGGTGCTGCCAGGTGGAGGAGGGCACGAGGGAGGTGCAGTGAGGGTTGGGAAGGGTCTGCAAAGGTGCGCAGGGGTGTGCGAGAGGCACGGCAAGGGTTGGGGCAGCTGCACGAGGGTGTTCAAAGGTGCAAGGGAGCCACGGTGAGGGTCAGGGAGGGTACGCAAGGTGCGAGGGAGTTGCAACAAGGGTCAGCAAGGGTGCAAGGGGATATGAGAGGGTGTGAGGGAAGCATAGTGAGGCTCAGGGAGGGTGGGCAGGGGTGCATGAGTGGCCTGCATGGCACGAGCACAGAGGGGCTGGGGGGAGGGTGCACAGGTGGGGGAGACTTACCCCAGCGACTTGTGACCTTTCCTGCCAGCTTCCCCATTTACTTTCTGGAGAAGCCAGTAGGGATAGTCGCAAGTCATGGTCATGTGATCGTGGGGCATTGCAACTGGTCCTAAGTGCGAGCCGACTGCCAAGAACCTAAATCGTGATTATCTGACCGTGGGAATACTGGGGCAGCCAAAAGTCTGAGGACTGGTTGTAACCACCGTTGTAACTTCAAACGGTCACTGAATGACCGGTCATAAGTCAAGGGCTACCTGTCTACCTAAATGCTTCCAGTTCTTCTTTGCATATAGAAACAAGCAATAAGATGTAAGGTTCAACTAGGACCTAAACAAATAAATAAATACATCTTCCTGCATGTCAGGCAAGGCTGATATTCGGAGCTGATGAGGAGATATCAGTCTTGAAAGTTGGTCTTGCAGTGTGGATTATAAACTGCCTTTTGCAATGAAGTAAGACCTTGATTCTGTTAACAAAACACTTAAGGAAATTTGGTGTAATGGTTAAGGTTTTAGGCTAACAGGGCAAAAATTCAGGTTCAGGTTTGACCTTAGCCATGGAAATTCTCTGGGAGACTTTGGACCAATCACACTCTCAGACTAACCTAAACCACCAGATGCTTATTTGGGGCAGAAAAATTAAGGGGGAGATCTATATGTATCCTACCTTGAGCTCCTGGAGAATGGGCGGGATATAATTTTAGGCAATAAATAAAATATTCACTTCAGAACAAGGAGAAAAATTAGAAAAATGGCAAAATAAAAAGGATATAAAATGTTGGGGCAATGCTACAAGATGAAATAGTAACTTTGATGGTACTTCTTAGTAGTGAATGATCTAATTAACACTTTACTGGAACAGTAATCTAAAAGAACCCTTCTAAAGAGAGAAAACACAGAATTAAACTGGGATGGCCCTGATTGCTGAACATTACATTATTCAGTGATGCTAGAGCTTTATTCTATAACCAATTGTTATTATAGTATATATATTTGTTTGCTTATCATATTTACATGCTGCCCATCTCATAGAAACGTGACTCTGGGTAGTGTACAATAAAACCATAAAAAATAGTAATTACAAAAACACTCTACAATTCAAACATTAATATTACTCTGATGAAAAAACAAAAGGGCTAGGGAGAGCATTAGATGTTATAAGTAGTGCAGCCACCTCATTAAATCCCCATTTCCACAAGACCACCAAGCCTGTTGACATAACAGGTTTCGAAGGATTTCTGGAAGTCCAGTCTCACCTCAGGGGGATGATTGGCAGACACCATGGCAGAAAAGACCCATCTCCTGACCCACTAGATGTAGTTCCTTAGCAGAGGGGACCTGAAGCATACCTTTTCTGCTGGACTTGATGAGATGGGCAGAAGTAATCGGGAAGAGGCAATCCCTCAAATAACATGGCCCCACACCATGAAGGACTTTAAAGGTCAAAACCAGCACCTTGAAGTGAACCTGGAAGCAAACTGGCAACCACTGCAGCTCATGGAGCAGAGGTGTAATGTGTGCCATTCTAGGGGCACACATAACTGCCCATACCACTGCATTTTGCATCAGCTGAAGCTTCTGGATACTTTTCAAGGGCAGCCCCATGTACAGCGCATTACAGTAGTCTACCCTGGAGGTGACAGGGCATGAGTGATTGTGAGCAGAGCCTCCCGATCTAGGAATGGGAACTACCGGCACACAACACGAAGCTGTGCAAAGGCCCTCCTAGCCATGACTGCCACCTGCTCCCTGAGCAGGAGTCGCGAGTCCAGGAGGACCCCAAGTTATATACCAGGTCTGCCTGGGGCAGCGTAACCCCATTCAGTACCACAGATGGTAAAGAACCAGAAGGCCCCAGAATCCAGAGCCACTCAGTCTTATCGGGGTTCAATTGAAGCCTGTTGTTCCCCATCCAAATCCACACAGCCTCCAGACACCAGGATAGGACATCAATAGCATTGCTTAATTCCTCAGGGTTAGATGTATAATTGGGTATCATCAGCATACTGATCATACCTCACCCCACAGTGACAGATGAACTCACCCAGCAGCTTTATGTGGATCTTAAACAGGAGTGGAGAGAGCACTGAACCCTGTAGCACACCACACAGTAGGGGCCAAGGGTGGGATCTCTCCTCCCAGTCACTACCAATTGGTATCGACCCTGGAGAAAGGAGGAGAACCAGCACAACACATACTACCCTACCACAATCCCCGGAGCGAGTCCAGAATGATACCATGGTCGATGGTATCAAAGGCCAGTGAGAGGTCAAGCAGAGTGAGGATGGACACACAAATCCAATCCCACTCTCGCCAGAGATCATCCAAAAGCGCAACCAATACCATTTCTGTCCCATACCCAGGCCTGAATCCTGACTGAAAGGGATCCAGATAATCCACTTCATCCAGGGTCCTCTGAAGCTGCTGCACAACTACCTTCTCCACCATCTTCCCCAAAAAGGGGAGGTTAGATACTGGATGAAAATTGTCCAGTATAGTGGGGTCCAATGATAGTTTCTCTCTCTTTTTTTTAAATCAAGTCATGTTTTATTGATAAGGCATTCTCTGATATATGTGTACGTGTGTGTGTGTGTAATTTTTATGAAGAATTTTGATTATACTAGTAAAATCTAATACAAACTAAATTTAAAGAAGGAAAAGAGAATAGAGAGAAGTAAAAAGTGCAAGTAAAAAGAGAAAAGTAAATGTATAATAAAGAGAAAAAAAATATACCAAGTAATTAGTATAATTATAATAATATATAATTATACTAATTAGCCACTTAGCACTGGTAATCAGCTGTCACTTTAAAATAATTTTTTAAAAATCCTCAAAATAGAGGTAGCTGAACCAATCAGATGCTGCCCTTATAATGCAGTGTCAACTACAGCACTGGAATGACAACAAACCAGAATTATGACACTCTAACAGCTTCATTGGCTAAGTGCTTTCAAAAGTAGTACCTGATTAACTCAACTGTCTACCTCTTCTATTTCAAGAAATTCTGTATTTTACAAATGATGAATCACTGTTGCAACCTTGACTTGCTGTCCAGCATAGTCACAACTCCCAGATGCCCCCACTCTGACCCTAACTATGTCAATATATAAAAAGTGAGTCTTCTAGTAGCTTTCCAGAGAAAATCCAAAGGAAAAAGTTACAAAGAAGACTCCTGGGAATTATTCTATGCAAAAACAGTAGCAAAAAAAGGGATGAAAGCTATAATAAGAGATCGTCAGACAACTGATAATGCTAAAGCTGCAGAAGTAAAGATTATAAAAATAGATGACTTAGAAGATGACTACAAAAGAGGGGGAAAATGAGGCTATAACTGTCCCACCCATTCCCCAAAGTATTTTTAAAGGCAGCTGTAATTTCATGAGATTGCCCAATCTCCCAAATTCTCATAAATCTGATGTTTTCATATGATGTTCTAATTTGAAAAGTTTATTTGAACATAATTTATTTGAACATAAAGACTATTACTTTAATCCAAGAATGGAGCTGAGACCAACAGTGCATTGCTTGTTTTGTTCTGCGGCATGTCTTAGGTCTTCCCTCATAAAAGCCGCTACCTTCATTCATAACCTTCTGTAACCATGGCATGGGTGATCACAGCTAAACCTACACCTCTTGAATGTAAACCTACAAGAAATGGCTAAAACCCTTGCAAGAGGTTTTTTGGACTGTGGTCAAGAAGAATTCCAGTGGTTGGATTTCAATGGAAGTCCAATTAATATGCCAGTTTCATTAGGCAGTGATTCACTAATCATTTTTACGTAAGTTGGAAAACAAAGCAAAATCAGTGCCTTCCTGCCAAGTGCTTATAAACAAATTAGAATTTGAATATGGACAATTGGGTGTGCAGCACTTTGGAACTCAAGTGAAAAAGATGCTTCAAAGCAAGTGTGGGTACTTACATAGAACCTGTGGCAACTCCTTAAAGCAGCTGCATCTTTTCCCAGAATCACACAGCAATCCTCTGCAACTGTAGTGCAATTCCAAAGAAAAAGTACTTTTGGGAAGGAGTTGTCAAGAGATGCTACATGTGAACCCATGGGCATTCTGACGCACCTTGTCCTATGTGAAGCTGAAGTCCTATATAAGCGTCATGAACAAAATGGACCTGTAATAAGTAAAATCTAATACATTTATTCTGATATAAGCCTTTGATGATTATATTATAAGATCTGTAGCTGATTTCCCAGAAGCAGACCAACAGAAGCATCCCTCTCTGGAAACTATGCAGGTGCTTTCTTTCTTCAGTCTAAGTTTTGGAACCATAATCAAACATACCACACAATTATAAAATATTATTTATTACAACTGTGAGAATACTTACCAAGAAATTGGATCCTTGACATGAAGCTACAACTGAATGAGTTGTGTCTCCAAGCTGGACTTGTAATTCCCAGTTGTTTGCATCAGGCTGAGCAATGGAAATCCTAAAACAAAACAAGACAACAAATATTTTAAATAGCTTCAATTTAGTTTCGTTAGGCTGGCCAAGAGAATGCTTCTAATTATAAAGGGCGAAGGGATGGATCTGCTTCTTCAGACTTCACCCAACTCATGCTAGCTTGTGGGGGTGCCAGGTATTTTACAGACTCTAGCCTTACAGGTCTGTGAGGGACGCTTATATTCAGTCTTGGAACAATAGAGGGGAAACAGCTATTTCAGCTCATCTCTTGGGAATCCTAAGTACTTTAGCTTGACATGACATAATGGTAGCTTCTGGGCAGATGTATCTACATTCTAATTCTCCTCTGAGAGTTAGGGCTGCTCTGTAAATAAGCAGTGTCAAAAATATTTACTGTGCTCCTACTGTGGATTTATCTTAAAACATAAGCGAGCTGAACTGTTTTCTTATTAACAGAAGCAGCAACAAAACTATAATATGGGATTCCAGTGTTAAAAGATAGAAATACATATTTCCAATCTTCTTTACTGTAAATTCATCTGGTCTTGAAAACAAATCCAATTGCAAATTTCAAGAGAAGGAAGCAATATTTGAATATATTTCTGGAAAGAACTACAAGAAGCATATAAATGACTTGTAGACTAATACACAAATCAGTAATATATAAGATTGCTAAAAAGGGAAATTTCAGGGAATTACTCGTCTCCCAATGCAAACTTTGTATCTTTCAATAACTACCTGTACAATTATACAAAGGAGTTTGTCCTTTTGTACTGTCCTTAAGCTGCATTCTGCTGTGATGTTCCAGACATCTGACAATTTTTAAGCTATGCCAGCTGCTTACCATGCTAATCATAATTTCACATTGTTACCCTATGCTCTCTTCCATCCTTTTTATTTGGCTACCTGTTCATTATCATAATTGGCCCACTTTTCTCCTTGAGTTCTTCTCCTGTGATTGTATGCCCTTGTTATAACTCAACATATGTTTGGTGATTTCATTCTACTAGAAGCCTATCTTCTTCCTGTTCTCTACAAGTACTACAAATAATCCTATACTATGCTATTTTTTCTTAATTACATTTATAGAAAAGGAAGCCTAGTGAACTTAATCCCAGTACACATTTAGGAAGAATATGTCATCAAGAAACTTCCTGACAACCATCTCACAGAATTTCCTTCCTGACAACCATCTCACTGCTTTATCTTAGGGTTAGATACTGCTGCAAATAAACGTATCAAGAGATTTCCACACCACATTACAACCTGGCAGAATACATCCCTGCTCAGGCTCCATTCCCAGGATCTAAATCCATTCAGCTGAGCCAGCCTGCCATGGAACTGTGTGTCTCCCTCACATGTTCGATTGAGAGGGTAACTCCTTCACAAAAGAGTGTGAGTTGGTGACACTACAGAAATGCCTTTATGAACCACCTGGAGCCATTGACAAGCTGAAGGAAAAGGCCACATACTGATAGCAGGTTCACTAGTACAGCATATATATGGGCATGTAGGAGGCGGCCTCCTGGAGTTTCAAGATATCAAGCTACTCCAGGAAGGACTGTAATGTTTCCATATGAAACTTATCTCTTGAATATTAATTTGCTGGCTTCAGGTTTAGAACAGCTTTTAATTTGCTGTTCTTTTTAGATACTATATAGATCACATAGCAGACCAAGAAGATCATATATTTTTGGTGGGTACCACTGGTTTAATTTCTCTGAAATTAACCAAAGTTTCTCTTCCTGAAGCTGTCTGGATGATAGGGCAAAGTGATGCTGGGAGGTTTTGGTGAAGCCTACACCTATGGGACATGGTTCATAAAATCCATACATTGGTTATTTAGTTTCACAGGTTGGTAGTTTCCCAATCTCCCATTTACCTAAGGGTTGCGATTGTCATTGCTGTTTATGCCTCCCCCCACCCCACCCTTTCACCTTTTGAAGATTAAGAAAGGTAGATCCTCTTGCAGACTGGACAACTCTTGCTTTGGTTGCAGCTGGGATATTCCCCAAGAGGTGCAAATTCCCTTGTGTTCTTGGTTTCTACTCCCATGGCAATAGGATGGAAAGACTGAAAGGGCATAGCGTGAGCTATGTTTCCCTACCCCCGAGCTTCCCATTTGATAAAAATAACAAGTTTTCCTCTCTGTAAAAGCATTAGAGCCAACATCAGCATAAGAGAAGCCCAATATGCCAGTATATGAAAGTGAGAAAGACACATCCTCATTTTATCAGATACCTGCACATCAAGATGAAGGGGGACAAGAAGCAGACTCCAAAAGAATGAAGGTACTAGCAGGAGAAATAAACATTTAAACAATCAGCATTGTGCAAGGCAATTTATTCCAACAACTAGCAGATCACGAAAGACCTGAATCAAAAAATCCCAGTGGAGCCCCTCTCATCCAGATTGAGAAGCCCCATGTTCTTGTACTAGACATTTGGTCCACTTTAGTTGCAAGAATTAGGCGAGTAATAGATGCAAGAGTGAAAGTGCAAACAATGAATGTTCTATTTCAATAAAGCTTAGTTATGCTTGGAACTCTGTGTGCTCGTGATTTACTAAAAGATTCTAAGATGTTGTTTTAATTGGCACCTATGGAAAAATTAGGGCAAGTATTCCCATTGAGTGTTGAACACAGGTTTTTCCTAAATAAATTCCATCCCCCCTTACCAGAGCTGCACAAGGTTAGCTCCTTCAAGATGCCTAACACCAGTCATGCGTGAACTGCTATTCAAAGGAAGTGGGAGGAGTCTGACAACACGATCAAAGGGAAGAGAGGAAAGAGAGTGACTGCAAATAAGTGGGACTTACAAAACCATAGGGCAAGTCAGATTTTGGGAGACAATTCATAAACACTATTTGTTATTATTAAGATCTTTTTCTTATATTTTGTTTCCTCTAGAAAATTCTGCAATGTTCTCCAAACAATTTCTTTCCTTTAAAGGTTCCTATAATTAGCATGGGTTTGGATTTGGAGTCCATATACCACTTTTTTTTTTAGCCAAAGTTGCATCCTAGTTGTAATAGCCTGAGCCTTCATTCTAGCAGAAAACTGAACATAGTCTAACCTGGCTTATTTACTTTGGCCCAACCAGTTTGGCTGGTTTTTTTCCTTTGCTCCCCAGCATCTTGCAAACTTTCCTACTTAAACTAAGGAAGTCAGAATTTTGGAGCAAGCTATGTCTGCTACTCTTCTCCATCTGCAGAAAGTTATCTTCCCTATCAAATGGAAGGTCAGATTCCCACTAGGGTAGCCTTGTTTCTGTGGCATTTCTGATCTCTATGGAACCTCTTCCCCCATAGGTATCAGTTCAGAGAAGAGAAAGAGGTGGTCGAGGAAGATTGGAGTTCAAGTGGCTTCTCAGAGGATTTCCTAAGGGGAAAGACCTTTTACCCCCTCTAAGATGGAGGTGCTTAAAGCACTGGACTGGGGAATTTAGGGTCAGGATGGAGATGATTCATAGACACAAAGAAGGGATCCAGGCAACTGGAGACACTGAATCAGCAAAGATTATCTGGCAAAGCCACCTCAGAACTTCAACTGCTAAAAGTCCCATCAACAAAAGTTATGGAGGAATGGGGTACCCATTGCTCTCAGCTTCTGTCTGCTCCATTGCCCAGACTCCTTAGCTCCCTGAAGGAGCAGAAATCGGTCCACTCATGGTTCCAGGAGGTAAATGGTTTGTAACTGAACTCCTGTTGCTATACTTCTAGTGGCTGGCTCTGGTGGCTGAAGAGAAAAAGGTGGATACACAAGGACAACCCTATGGCCTACAAATGGCCTGGTGATCTTGTGGTCTCAGCCATCAGAGAGGTCTTCAGACATTTACAGAGACAATCCTGAGCTGCTGTCTCCTTCCTGCCTTGCAGTTTTCTTACATCTACAAGGCACATATAAAAAAGAAAAGAAAGAAAGGGAAAAGGGAAAGAAAACAAAAAGGAGAAAGAAGAACTAAGCTAAGCAAGCATAGCTGGGAGCTCTCTGATGGTGTTTGCCAAGCAGATGTGAGAACTAATTCCAGCAAGGTCAGAAAAAAACAGCCTGAAATCAGACCATTATCATAACAAGGGACAGGTAGAAATTGTTCTTCCCATTCAGGCAAGCTTCTAGCACAGTACCACAGGTGGGAATTTCAATTTAACTATAAATAGGGCATACATATGACACAAAGCAGTCACTGCAATGATTTTGTAATGATTTCATTAATTCTTGCAATAAACTTATCAAGAGATCAGCATCTTTAAATCCCTGTCTGCAGTGCAGAGAAGCCCCACACCAGAATTGGCAATGCCTTCTACAGTTAAAAACTAAATTGATCAACTAAATAGATCAGTTGTGTTTTCAAAAAAGGGTGGGTTAAAGTATGAACAGTAGCACTGCCTTTCTGTTCCAAATCGAATTTTACCCACACATATTATCTAATTTAAAAGCATTACCTTTTTTAAACAATGCATATGCTGTTTTATTGCATTTATTGTAAGTATTTTTGCTATGTTATTACTTGATCAAAGGTTTTGAAAATAAAACCACACACTCTCCCTGCCATTTTGCTGGCATAAAGCTGAAAACAGAAGACATATCAAATCAAATTTTATTTTCTTAAAACTTAATGTGGATGAGAGGTTGACAAATTATGAATAATTTGATAGAGATTAAGAGGATATGCAAATGCTTGTGTACACCACTGAACCCAGTTCAAGGTGCTAGTACTGAGTTTTGGGCTCTGTACATTTGTAATATCCGATGGATTGCCTTGTCTTTGGTAAACCTGCCCAGTAACTAAAATTTGAACGGCAACCATTTGTGGAACTCCCTTCCTGTCCAGGGAAGAAACAACTTCAAGTCAACTAGCAAAATTTTGGACCAAGCTACCACTATAATTCGTCAGGAAAACAAAGCAAAATAGTATCTGCATCAATCATACTTGACATGTAATTTATATACACCCATACAGAACTACAATATCAGTTCAACATGGAAGACCTCAAGAATGAGCTCAAGGTATAACAATTGGATCCCAGCATTCCTCAATCCAGTGGTCTCCAAAAGAGTTGGGCTACAATTACCATCACATCTTTGCATTTACAAAATACAGAAGTGGGGAATAAGCCTAGATTAGTTACAACTTTTGGTGTAAACTGACCAACTTACTAATGCAGACTGTCAAGGTAAAGAGAGCAAAATATTATATACATAGTTTGTAATACACACACACACACAGAGTTACAAAATCCATTTCTTCCATTTTTGCCTCCTCACCAAGTTGTTTAGGTACAAAGCATCAGTGTTCTACATGTAAAAAATGTGACTTTATTTATTGGGTTTATCTACTGGCTCAATCCAAATGGACTCTAAGCAACATATAGATACTTTATAAAGCACATTACTGAACAATAAATATAACATAAAATGCAAAATTATTGCTAAACTATGTAACAGTCCAAACAATGCAAATGTCCATTCGTTATTGAGGTAAGTATCTATTCTATTTAAGCTTTGATGGCCACCAATCAACTTCCACATATGAACTGAATTATTTGGTTTGCAGAAAAAAAGAGGGATTTTCCCATCCCATGCAACTGCTCTAGATGATACAGTGGACTTAAATGATATCACAAGTTATAGGAACAAATGCATTTCATTAAATGTTGAAGTATCGTTAACTGACTTCAACGTTTAATGAAATGCATTTGTTCCTTTAACTCTTGATATTATTTAAGTCCATTTTAAACTAAAACAAAATAAAACAACTCTATATTAACATGTTTTTTTTTAATTCCCAGGCAAGAATCAAATCAACCCCAGCACTGCAAAACAATTTTACGCTGACATTCCCCTAAACTAAGAAGCTATTTTTTTCCTGCTGCACAATCACCTATTTCAGCAACTAAATAAAAATGATATATTGACTTTAAACAATATTAATGGTCAAAGAATAATTAAGAAATCCTTCATCATAACTTTCACAGTTGGAGGCCTGTAAATGATCAAGAATAATGTGCTATATTCCTTAGCCACTGAGGACAATTTCTAAATACCAATCTTTACAACAGAAAGGGGGGGAGCAGGGTAAAAAAAACTCTTCAGAAAGTGGGCCATTCATCTGAATCAAGTTCAGAGAATTTCCAGGACTGTGAAAAGAAATGTTATGCAAGCACATCAATGTATTCTGTGGGGGTAGACTGAACCAGCTACATGGAGACTACAAAGAGGCCCTCCCATGGCTCATGAATAAGTTGAGGAAATGATCAGAAAAAAAAATAGAGAGATGTTTAGACAGATGGCCCACTTAAAATGCCTGGGACAGGGCATAAGCAATTTTAATGAAACTTTAGATCCAGCGTAAAAATTGTGGTTTTATTTTAAAGGGAAGGGCAGGAGAAAAAAAGGCAAATAAATTTTTAACAGTTCACATACCATCCATTTTATGGCAGAAAAGACAAAACAATTTCAGCATTATTTGTTTAAAAGTTCAAATACAGAAACATCTTTCACAGTGCCTTCAGCTATACAGAATACAGAATTTTTGATAGAAAGATGAAAAGAATTTTAAACAGAAGCTGATTGCCAAACAAAGGAAAAATGCTTTCCTATTCAAATGCTTTCAGTGTTTTCAAGCATAACAGTTCAAAACACTGTAAAAAAATAAAAAACAGAACTTTACTATTTTTCCAAAACTAATTTTCTGTTAATTTCTTCTTTCTTGTATACAATTATAGGAAGACACATGTGTGCTCCTCCAACAAATGCACAAACATGTTTAGATATTGGTACATGATGAACGGAAATTAAATTACAACATGATTTCATTGTAAGAAATGAGAAAGAAATCTGATGGTATGAGAGCATCACATACAATCTTTAACCTCAGAATTAGGAAAGAAAAGTTGGTTTTTCCAGCATTTTGCCTCCTCTACAGAACTGACTCTCACAGCCCTATCCTATCAAGCTCATTCAAGGACAAAAAAGAATATTATAAAGGGCAGAAAAGAAGAAGCATATGACCAAACAGCTGTTTCTAAAAAAAACTAAACTCTATGAATGTATGTTTCTTGTTGAAACAGCAATTTTCTTTACAACATTCACAGGTTTCTGAAGTTGTATCAAAATAGGTTTGGTTCTGTTTTTTAATGTCCAAAGCTACATAAACTCATATCATCATTTGTAAAGAGACTGTCATATCAGGATATCAAACAATAGCTTGAAGCTGGTTCAATAACAATGATTTGGCTCTGATATCTGAATTCAAAACTACTATATCACTTCAAGTGGCTACTATACAAAGTATTCAGGACACAGAAAAGAAACACAGAACTGTGGTAACCATGATTGTACATTTGGGAGCTCTAATTATGGTATGGGAACTCTTAACTTTGATGAATAGAAACCATGACTTGCTACCAGACATTCAAGAAGATTAGGTGGTTTCTCAACAGATAAATGAGAACAAAAGGATAAAATAAATATATCATAGTATTTGAAGAATGTAGAAAATAATTCTAACATATTAAAAGCAAACTAAAACCTCATACATTTGTAGACATCTATAGATAGCTAGATTAAGACTGACTGAAGTTAGACCATTGCTTTATCAAAGCAGGTTTTTCACAGGATAAAATAGAAACGATGGGGGGAAGCAGAAGAACACTGTAAGACTCCCTAAGTTATTTAAAAATCAGTAATTCTAAATTACTATGTTATTCATATTATTTTTAGAATTCAAATAAGAATAAATGCATTGTTCTTTAAATATATAACACATTTATAAATAATGTTGAGCATTTCCATTGAGCCACTCTGTGCCATTCCAAAATACTCAAGATCACCTGACCTCCCTTTCCATCATCACTCTTCAACAGAGGATCCTATTAACATTTGGCTCAGGTATTATGCAAGAGTAATAGCTGCTATGAAGATAGCTTTATAGCAATAATGCTGTAGATTAGGGCCAGGTGGTTTCCCATTGAGAGGACCTCTTTCCTGGTCCCATGACTCAGTTGCTTCTCTATTCCCTGTTGGCCTTAATGCGTCATGCCAGAGTTTCACAGAACTTTTAAACTTGAGCACAGGTACAGCTTTGCTGCTCCACTTCACAACAACCAGCCATTTTTCAAAAGAAATCATTCCAAAAACAAATGCAAGGCAAGCTAAAAATTAACGGAGGTGGGAAGAGAGTGACATTGGCTAGAGGGTTTTTAGTTTAATTTTTTACTTGTTTATCAGCCAGCTAATAAGTTGAATATCTTTTCTATTGTTCTTACAAACCCATGCTTCAAATTTTTAACTTGAAAACTAGCCATTTTCAAGTTTAAAAAATTGAAGCTTGGGGTTGTAAGAACAATAGTAAAGAGAATCTGAGGGTTTCTGGAACGATAACAATGGCTATAGAAGTGCCTATATAGTCTGCCATCATGCACATATTGTGAAATGCCAGCAGGCTAAATTATGCCAGCATTCTAAGGATTGCCTATACAACTAGGTCATAGTTCATATGGAGAATCAACAGTAATTCAAATCACAAAATGAAAGTTACAATTAGTTTCTTACTAACACTGTGAAATCACCTGCTATTCAAAAAGACTTCAACGTCTTTTTCAGAGTCCTCTCCAGCAGTCTGCCACTCAGTCTGTTCCTCACCTGGCCATGCACGGGACTTGTGGGGTTGGCTTTATCTCTCGTCTAGACTGCAACCAATCCTGAACCGGTCTACTTCAAGATATCCTTGGGGCCAGAATTTGCCAACACTTACAACTGAGTATCTAAGAACTGGATTTTGATTCCTATCAGAAGAGAAATTTACCTCATTTGGAGTTGTTTAATGAAAACTTAAGTAACGGTGGAATAGTTTATCCCTAAAGAAGTCCAAAGTTTCTATCAACTTCAAAGTAAGGAAGATATATTAGGGAACAATCTGAATTTGTTTATAAAGCTGTGTCAGTGTGCCTGCTTATGCTCCAGAGCTTTCTGTAATATATTCTATGGCAATGTTTATTATACAATTATGTGCATTCCTCACAGACATGATGTACTGCTGCTAAAGACAAAGGGTAATTAAATAAAACTTCTATAAAGCAAATATTGATGAAGGATGTGAGATAACAATATGAAATAAAAAGAGAAAGTGCCACCCCTGTTTTTCAGAAGCAAAGGTTCATCTACAATTAGTGAATAGCCCATAAATGAGTAATTACTGGAATTTGGCGCCTATAAGTGTACATTATATTTTTGGGGTGGAGAGGAGTTAAACATTTTAAAATGATTTCTCAACATGAGATTGATATGATTTGATTCATTCAAACTGATATGAATAGCTCCAAGTTTAGGATCAGACTGCTATTTTTAAAATAATTTCTAAGCATTTACCAATATACTTAAAAGCTGATTTAAATTGCTACATTTTTTTGTAACTCTGGGACTTATTCAGCTTTTGAAATAACTTTAGAGATACATGATGACCGAACAACAGCAAGGAAGAGCTGGCTCCAACAATGCAAATATTTGTTAACAACTCATCATTTTGTCAAACTGCTCTCCATCTCTCTACTTCTCTTGTTCCTCTTGGCACAATATATGTAATGTATCTTTTTCCAATATACGTAAGTGCTTGTTACTAACAAAATTCCAACCAAGCTGAAAAGCAGCATGAGTGCAAACCACATGTGCATCATATGAACATGACTGGGTTATGTGTGAAAGAGGGAAAGAAAAAAATGCAAACAATCACTAATGAAATTAAAACAGATCCAAGAGCTCACATTTAATAAAGTTGTGGACCTGGGTATGTGTCCATTGATGCAGAATAGATAAACACACACATATACAAACAAACAAACAAACACAGAGGGGTAGTGATTAACAGCTTCTTATAAGATTATATGCTTATATGTAGTGATAAAACAAAAACAATAATAACAATTTAAGTTTATGGAGGCTCCAAGCAATCTGATAATACATAGGATTGTTTGAGTTCAGTCATATATTTCTTTGATTAATATGATTGACTGTTACGGACATAAGTTTCATTTAAAAGTCTACTTCTATCTTAGATATCATATTGCAAATCAACTGTTTTTCTGTAAGAACAGGTTAGATAAAAATGCAATACACTGTCAGAAGGCACTGTCATGAGGGTAGAGCTACCAGTAAATTAACTGCTACATATGTTAGACTTTTTTTGGCTAAATTCTGTCACAAACCTTGCCAAACCACTTTTTGGCAGGCATGATAACAAAGTAGCTTTCCCTCTAATTTAAACAAGGATACTAGAAAAAGAGCTTATAAATTAACCCAAGAAATTGCTTTTATAAGCTAATACTAACTGAAAGACCAGAGGAAAAAAAATAATATTGGGGTGTGAGTAACTAAATATAATTATCTTAGCTATATTATTTTTTTTAGAAAGATACACTTTCCAAAAGATCTAGCATAACAACTTTAGAAAATAACAGTATCAATTCTATTGTCTAGCAGCAAAAAAAAAAAAACAAAATTATTTAGTCTCTAGTATTTTTATTTGTATGCACTTCTATCTAAGCATAATACAAGATATTTTTTTTCTTTAGTTAATGGAAAGAGAAAAAATGGATATTGCAACTTGTCTATGAGATATAAAAACTGATTTAATTTTATATTTTGAAGCATCAAAATAGAAAACATTTCATAAATCCATGTAGCAAACAGAAAATAGGAAAACTGGGAGCAAATGTGGGGAGGAGAAAGAAGTCAATCGTTTCATAGCAGGATCACAAAACATACTTTTCATAAATATAATAAATTTGCATTTGAGTCTTTTTAACATTCATCCTTAATGTGTAACCATTTTTATTTCAAATTACAAATGCTACAAAGGTAATATGCATTACAGGCTATATGAATAAATATGTTGTATAACATTATATTTCTGCTAGCTGTTGAGAGAGGCCATTACTTATAGAGAAGACATTCTTGATATTCTGTCTGACAATTTCAGATTTTACCAATCATTTCTGACATTTTTAGAGAGTTTTGGAGGAGGCATCACATTAGGTCTTTGTGAGATTGATCTTAGATTATTTAAGAAGGTTAAACAAAAATGCAAGCACTTAATGCAACATTAAGCATGCAAAATATAAAGTTGATTGCCTACAGGAAGCATGCTATACTGTTACCCTAGTGACAAGTTAAAAAGACAAAAAGGAAAAGGCTGAAAGCTGAATGGCTTTATGATATGAAATTAAAATGTTTCACACTGAACAATCCAAAATGAATTGGGAAAGGTTAGAGCAGAGGAGGGAGAAATCAATTCTCCAACAGCAGTGGTGAATAGAAGAGAAGTATGAATAGGATTTGCCAGTGGGGTGCAACAGCTGCCAAATATCCTGCAGCCAAAGAACGACAATAATACCAGTGAACTGTGCAAGAGCTTTTGGAATCATCACAGGGAACAGAGGAGAATTCTAACAATAATTATGCCATTTGGTCCTAACCAGCTTTTGCAGGAGAAGAATCAAAGAGAAGATTCATCTTCAAATCAAAATTCCTCATATATATATATATATATTATGAATTTGAGAAGAAATATACACATTTACTTTCCGAACAATCAGGAATCAAAATACCACTGAACTACTTCCACAAGCAGAAGAACCCTTTGGACTTCTTTTTCTTGCAATCCTTTTCTCTTCTTTTGCTTGCAACCCTTCTCCCTTTCAAACTATATTTGAAACTTTTGAAAGTTTCAAAAACAGTTTAAATCATACGGGATCAACTGTTCTGACCAAAAGGTCATTACATATGGTTCGTATTTTTGATTAAGCCAAACATCTCCGGAAAATCATGGGAAATGATGCAATCATATTATGTATCTGAAATTGTGTATATGTGGATATGTGTATGTATGTATGCGTTATGTGATAGGGTGTGTATGCATAGCTACAGCTACAGATTCTGCATGCAGACAACTGCATGCCCTAATAATTGTACATGTATAGTTGTAGCTATAGCTACCAGAAAATGGCTCATTTAGATGATAGATTATTATGGGATAACTAGTTCCTCCATAAAGCAAGATAGCCAAGATCTCTTTCATTTTTATATTCAAGAACTCAATATTGTCAGCAACTATCCCTGTCATTTTTAGTCTACTGTTTCTATTATTAATTTCACAAATATCTGAGATAAATTATCAGTCAGAATTGTAGGTGTTTCTTGTAAACAGATACCTGATACCTTGTTTACTCACAACTTTTAACAAGCAACAGCAGAAGCAGTTGAAAAGCCTTCAAAATTAACCTCTTTGATTACAAAGAGCCAGAGACGTGGAAAAGTATGAACTGTAGTTAGTGTTCAACAGGCATGGAGATATAACTCCACACATAAGGATGTCAATTAGTGAAAAACTGAGCAGAAGTATCTATCTATACAGGACTCCTTTTACATGGGTTGATGGAATGAAGGTTACAATCCAGACTTGGTCTCTATTAGCTGTAATGTTGTTGTTGTTTAGTCGTTAAGTCATGTCCGACTCTTCGTGACCCCATGAACCATATTGCGCCAGGCCTTCCTATCTTTCACTGCCTCCCTGAGTTGGCTCAATTTCATGCTCATTGCTTCAGTGATGCTATCTAGCCATCTCATCCTCTGTCGTCCTCTTCTCCTTTTGCCTTCCAGCTTTCCCAGCATCAGGGTCTTTTCCAAAGAGTCCTCTCTTCGCATTAGGTGACCAAAGTATCTGAGCTTGAGCTTCATTATCAATCCTTCCAATGAGCAATCAGAGTTGATTTCCTTTAAGATTGACTGGTTTGACCTCCTAGCAGTCCAGGGGACTCGTAAGAGTCTTCTCCAGCACCACAGTTCAAAGGCATCAATTCTTCGGCGTTCAGCCTTCTTTATGGTCCAGCTCTCACAGCCATACATTACTACTGGAAAAACCATAGCTTTGACTATGCGGATCTTTGTCGGCAAGGTGACGTCTCTGCTTTTTAATATGCTATCTAGGTTTGCCATAGCTTTCCTCCCAAGGAGCAAGCATCTTTTAATTTCATGGCTGCAGTCTCCGTCTGCGGTGATCTTGGAGCCCAAATAAATGAAGTCTGTTACTGCTTCCATTTCTACCCCTTCTATTTGCCAGGGATTGATGGGTCCAGATGCCATGATCTTAGTTTTTTTAATGTTGAGTTTCAAGCCAGCTTTCACACTCTCCTCTTTCACCCTCATCAAGAGGCTCTTTAGTTCTTCTTCACTTTCTGCCATTAGGGTGGTATCGTCTGCATATCTGAGGTTATTGATGTTTCTCCCTGCAATCTTAATTCCGGCTTGTGATTCTTCCAGCCTGGCATTTCTCATGATGTACTCTGCATATAGGTTAAATAAGCAGGGTGACAGTATACAGCCTTGCCGTACTCCTTTCCCTATTTTGAACCAATCGGTTGTTCCATGACCGGTTCTAACTGTTGCTTCTTGGCCCGCATACAGATTTCTCAGGAGACAGGTAAGGTGGTCTGGTATCCCCATGTCTTTAAGAATTTGCCACAGTTTGTTGTGATCCACACAATCAAAGGCTTTTGCATAGTCAATGAAGCAGAAGTAGATGCTTTTCTGGAACTCTCGTGCTTTCTCCATGATCCAGCGAATGTTGGCAATTTGATCTCTAGGTCCTCTGCCTCTTCAAAACCCAGCTTGTACATCCGGTAGTTCTCGGTTCATGTACTGCTGAAGCCTAGCTTGTAGGATTTTGAGCATAACCTTGCTAGCATGTGAAATGAGTGCAATTGTGCGATAGTTTGAGCATTCTTTGGCATTGCCCTTCTTTGAAATTGGAACGTAAACTGACCTTTTCCAATCCCGTGGCCACTGTTGCGTTTTCCAAACTTGCTGGCATATTGAGTGCAGCACTTTAACAGCATCGTCTTTTAGTATTTTAAATAACTCAGCTGGAATACTGTCATCTCCACTAGCTTTGTTGTTAGCAATGCTTCCTAAGGCCCACTTGACTTCACTCTCTAGGATGTCTGGCTCAGGGTCAGTGACCACACCAGCATGGACATCAGGGACATTAAGATCTTTCTTGTATAGTTCTTCTGTGTATTCTTGCCACCTCTTCTTAATCTCTTCTGCTTCTGTTAGGTCCCTGCCTTTTTTGTCCTTTATCATGCCCATCTTTGCACTAAACGTTCCTTTGATATCTCCAATTTTCTTGAAGAGATCTCTAGTCTTCCCCATTCTATTGTTTTCTTCCATTTCTTTGCATTGTTCATTTAAGAAGGCCTTCTTATCTCTCCTTGCTATTCTCTGGAAATCTGCATTCAGTTGCTTATATGTTTCCCTTTCACCCTTGCTTTTCGCATTCCTTCTTTCCACAACTATTTGTAAAGCCTCATCAGACAGCCATTTTGCTTTCTTGCATTTCTTTTTCTTTGGGATGGTTTTAGTTGCTGCCTCTTGTACAATGTTACAGACCTCCGTCCATAGTTCTTCAGGCACTCTGTCTACCAAATCTAATCCTCTAAATCTATTCATCACCTTCACTGTGTACTCACATGGAATATGATCTAAGTCATACCTGAGTGGTCTAGTGGTTTTCCCTACATTCTTCAATTTAAGCCTAAATTTTGCAGTAAGAAGCTCATGATCTGAGCCACAGTCAGCTCCTGGTCTTGTTTTTGCCGTCTGTATAGAGCTTCTCCATCTTTGGCTGCAAAGTATGTAATCAATCTGGTTTCGGTATTGACCATCTGGTGATGTCCATGTGTAGAGTCGTCTCTTGTGTTGTTGGAAAAGAGTGTTTGCTATGACTAGCTTGTTCTCTTGACAGAACTCTATTAGCCTTTGCCCTGATTCATTTTGTACTCCAAGGCCAAACTTGCCTGTTATTCCGATTACTCCTTGACTTCCTACTTTAGCATTCCAATCCCCTATGATGAAAAGGACATCTTTTTTTGGTGCTAGTTCTAGAAGGTGTTGTAGGTCTTCATAGAACCGGTCAACTTCAGCTTCTTCGGCATCAGTGGTTGGGGCATAGACTTGGATTACCGTGATGTTGAATGGTTTTCCTTGGATACGCACTGAGATCATTCTGTCGTTTTTGAGGTTGTACCCCATTATTGCCTTTCCCACTCTCTTATTGACTATGAGTGCAACTCCATTTCTTCTAAGGGTTTCTTGCCCACAGTAGTAGATATAGTGGTCACCTGAATTAAATTCACCCATTCCCATCCATTTCAATTCGCTGATTCCTTTGATTAGCTGTAATAATGTATTACTAAACAGCAATGTAAACTTAAAACTAATTCAGCACTCCTAGTGATGCTGCTCAAATTCACCTAGCACCTGCACCAAAGATAATATTTTTTTTACATAATTTCAATTTCAAAAAAAACAACTGGCAGGGCTTCATGTCTCATCTTGACATAGGAGTAGCTATAAAACCTAATCCAGAAATTATTAATATATCATTAAAGCCTATGCTGTCAAGGCACTTATACCAAGATGCTGTAGGACAAGTGTCCCTGGTCTTCTATATCATTCATCCACTGTATTGGATAATTATGTCTAAATGAACAGTACTTTGTGGAAAACATTGCTTTAGTGATCTTTCAAGCATCTGTTGCATTACCCTAATAACAGTAAAGACATTTCCAGAAGCCCAAATGGTTCTTGTTTCCTGAGCTTGCTGCCTCATAGAGCTTGACATTAATTTTATTAATATTGTATCACACAATTATAGATACTTTTTCTATTCTATTAAAATTGACAACATGATTTAAAAAATACTTTCAATTCTTTTTGCATTACTAGATATAAACAGAAATTATCTTTCACTAAGAGTTTATCTGAAAGTGTAACAGTTTCAAGTATAACTAATCATTACCTAGATCAGCTGTCATAAATGCACCCTCAAAGGTGGCCCAAGAAAACTCACTCATCTCTTGAGTACATTGCCATCACTTCATGTTGCTTCCCTACCCTACAGCACCAGATATCCGCTGGCCTGGGGGTGTTCCAGAGACCCACAGCATGTTCCTTCTTTAGAAAAAAAATGCTGCACAATTCACAAGAGTATTAGTACGCCAAAATGTTTTGCTTGTTTGAGATAACAATATAAATGTAGCTGTTTCAAGTATAGCATGAAGTTATATTTCTTTTCATTTCTAACTTCTTTCAGTTAAGCACTGAAATTTTACAATCCTTACAAACATTTTCCAAGAATCCACTGCCTCCATTTTATTATCCAAATAGGAAAGCCTGATGTGAATGCAACACTCTTCCAACATTACAACAGCCTGACAAAAGGAGAGAAAAATGGGACCAAGCTACCTAGATAGGGTCTTCCAATGGCCAGTTCTGTTGTCATTTGATATCCTCCAATTGTGTTGGTTTCACTTCCTACAACTTCCAGCCAGTATAATCAAAATAAAACACATCTAGAGGACACCACGTTGCAAGAAGGACATCCTACTATCCTCAATTTTTTAAAAAAATCTGTTTTTTTTTTAAAGGAATGTGTCATTTTAAGCACAGAGGCAGCTTTTTTCCATATGTGCCACTGTAGGTAATACAGTGGATTTTTCCATGTTATAGGAGGCCAAAACTAACAGAGATAATAGGAAAATATGATTAGTAGCCAATACAAGCAACACATAGGAAGTGCTGTAGGTAATTGAGTTTAGAAGTATAAACATTACACTGATAGACCCATGAGATAGACCCACCTGGAGCATTTATTCTCCTAATCTCCCATCCAACTACTAATGAAAATAAGACTCCAGCCAAATACAGGAGTTGAACATCACTTTTAGCTGGGAGGTATTCAAACAACCTGCATTCACTTAAGCCAAAGGTTTTCCACTTAAAATGGTATTCTCATCATGACAATTCCAAGATTTTTGTTTCACTGCATAATATAAACCTGATCCTTACCAAAGGGTGGTACCCACTATACAGTAAGCCAGGGTATTAAATAAATAGAGTGAAATCTATGTAAAACATTTATAGCACTTAAAGAAAACACATTCACTATTTATAACTCCTTCCCATGGGAATCTGAAGCCCTATTATCTGAATATTACCTATCAACTAGATTTCTATAATATCAAGCATTTAGATAATTAGCTTGAAGAAATAAATCTGTGACACTGTCCTTAAGGGAAAAATGATGGAATGAAAATAAGTTTTAAAAATCCAAGCTAAAAAATGGAAAATGAAAAGTCATGGTAAAAGTATACACTAGTGATTTGGGGAACACTGTCAGATTTCTTATTGTACAGTATATATAACAGTATTACTGTAATGAAGATCAGTTCCATCTTATATAAATATATATCTGCAAAAAAACATCTCTTGTACCCCTTCCAACTTGATGTATGATGGGGAAAGAACAATTCAAAGAAAATGAGGAGCCATATAAGTAGTAAGGACACACATAGTGCCTATATAGCACATCTTATATCTGTGAAGGGAATCTGGGGATCCTTGTAAGCCATAAGTTAAACATGAGATAGTATGAAAATGATAACTTGCAGTACTTTCATAAGAGGAGAGTCCAAATCATGGGAAGTAATTGTTCCAGTCTATGTTGTCTTGGTCAGACCCCATTTGGAGTACTGTGTTCCAGTTCAACACACCACTGTTCAAAAAAGACAGTGAGAAATTGGAACAAGTTCAGAGGAGGCCTACCAAGATAATAAGGAATATGGAAATCAAGCCAAACAGTTAAGGATATGGGAATTTTAACCTACAGAAGTAATGTAGAGGGAAGATGTGATAGCAGTCTTCAAATATTTGAAGGGCTGTCACACAGAAGAAGGACCAGACATCCATACTCCAATGGGAAGGGCCAGAACCAATAGGTTAAAACTATAAGCAGGTTCAGACATGAGGTGGAACTTCCTAACTGTACAAACCGTCAACCACTAGAACAGGCTACCACATGAATTGGTGAGCTTTCCTTCACTGCAGACGTTCAAATAAAGGCTGGATCAACATCAATCATAGATTATCTAGTGGATCCTGACTGGCCAGGGAATTGGACTAGATGATATGTAAAGTCCCTTCCAATTCTATGATTCTGTTCTCTCTTCTTTTCTTCTGCATGGTTTAACTCCCAATTAATCACCAGGAATAACAGTGCTCCAAATATTAGTTCTTGTCTGCTCTGCTATGTGAATCAAAAGCAACCCAACCATGAGCAGTTATGTCAATCAAGAACAGTAAGTTCATATTTACAGGGAAGTCGAACAACCAAGAGCTCAACAAAAGATTTTGTTTCAGAAATGGATAGGCTCCAACTAAGCCACTTTATAAGCAAGTTTTTTGTTTCACTGTTTTCTGGATTGACATTAGATCCATGATCCACAGAATGCTTCATTCTCAAAAATAAAATTCAGGAATGTTGATATATTGTCACATGGACACTGTACCTCTGGCTTCAGGTTAACATCTGGATAAATTACATCTGTTATTCCTAAATTCCGGATGTGAAAATAAAAATGAATGACTCTGAATGATTTCTTAGGTGCTTATTTCAAACAACAATTGGCAACTTTAATTACCCCAGAGCTCAAGGGAAAATGGAATAGAATGGCCTCCACAAAGACAACGGTAACACACAGGAAATAATTTCCATTTGTTTCTTGAATTTTAGAAAACGTCAAAGTTTTCAGACTCTCTGGGATGTAAACTATACTAACCCAGGCAGGCTAACCCAGAAAAGAAGCCAGGATTCCAAAGATTATGTAATCCAATAGGCCCCCAATTCAAAGATAGTAATTTCTTGCTGAAATTACTATCATCAAAATGTTTTTCAAAGTAGGCAGGCAGGCAGGCAGGCAGGCAGGCAGATAGATTCAAAAGGTATTCCCACAAGATCAGTGAGCAGTGAGTACCTCATTCTAAGAGAGGAAGCTGTAGATTACTGGTAAGTTTAAAAGGACATACCCTTTCAAAAATGTATATGCCTGAGTTGTTCAGAGATAGACCCCATCTTTTAAACAGACAGGACACGGAAACATTTTAATTGTCACAATCTCCAGTTTATAAAGGATTGGTTCAGCCTGTTCCTTTCAGCCTTCCAAGGAATTATTTCAGAGTTGTTTCTGAACATAGTCTACTGATCTTCTGGAAGACCAGCAGGCCTCTGTCCAAAAACAAATCATCTGCCAGGTTGGTGGGGACAGAGCAGGGGTGCAGGATGAAATGGGGAGAGCTTGCATGGCACACTGAAAGTGCTTCTTCCCACCTCATTCTAGCCTGTCATCCACTCCACCAACCTGTCTGCTGGGCTGTTTTTGAACAGAGATTTATTGGTCTTCCTCTCTTTTGGACTAGAAGGAGAAACTCTTGTCAATGTCACCCCAACTCCTAAATATGCCAGTAAATGCTGATCATTCTGGCAGCAAGTGGCCACAGTCAGCAATACTTGGTACTGTAGTATGCAAAATGGTGCTGGAGCATGCAAAATATTACCACCTCTTCAAATAATTAAGAGCAGTAGTAAGCAAATTAAACCCTTTGTTGGCAGAATAAGAAATGCATTCATTTGGGTTGGAACCGGCAACACATATATTTTTCAGTTTAAACTGCCCAGCAGCCCTTTTTTCACAAATAGATCTACCAATCTATTGTATGACTGAATACATGGTTAATAACACATCTATTAGTCTTCTAGAAGACCAATATACCAGTGTATATAAGGATCCCACATATAATGCCTGAACTAGACAGCATGGATCAGAGATTACATAGGCAGATGTCTCCATGGAAACCAAGTTTCCAGAAGCCCAAGCCAAAATTGATGGTAATGATCACTGATCAAAGCAGAGAGGGCATGCCTACAGCAACAACAGCCTCAACAGCCAATGGAAGCTGAACAGATGCCAGCCACCAACAATGCCATCATGAAGACCATGAACTAAATGTTACAGAACACTCATACTCCAAGACTTGTGGTGAGATAAGATGGAACATGCTGCTTTAAAATTGGAATAGCTATGTTTAATTTAGGTACAGTGGGATGAGGATAAGAGAAAGGCTGCATTTCAAGGGCATGTCTTCTAAGAACATTTGGACAGGTGTCTTCATACTGTGTTTAGTGGCACATGAAAATGATCCTTTTCTATTTCAGCTTTATCAGTTCTAGATGATATGCTCAGTTCAACTGACAATTCCTTTGTGCAAGTGAACTGAGTTCATTCCTTCCTGGTTATTCAAACAATTTTGGGCTATACCCTGTATCTTAAAGATAATATATTTCATATTTCAAGACATTTTCTTGAAAACCAGGGAGAACTAACCAATCTGAGCTCCAGCCAGATAGGCTCTACATACCTGCTTCTACTTACTCCGAGGGGCTGAAATCTGTGATAACAGCATCCTCCAGTCTAGAGAATGTCATACTTTGCTAGGGAAGAGAATCTGGATTGATGTACAATTGGTTATCTATTCCTAGATCTGCAGAAGCATCCCCTGAATTACTCTGAAATAAAATCTGCACCAATCCACTAGATCTTGACATGAAATTGTCATACCAAGGAACTGAGCTAAACTTACTGTCATCATTGCCATCTGGAGTTAAGTGGCCAGTTCTCACAGCCTGCAATATCTGTCAAACAACAGATTGACTCCAACTATGGTTGATTAGAGTAAAAACCCAGATGTTCCATGATCTGAGTAAGAACAAGGAATTTTTTCTGAACATTTATTACAAAGCCATGAAGATATTATCAAGTCATCTAGTTATCTCTTATCTTCTGCTGCTTGGGATAATGAACAAATTAAAATGTCACCTAGGTCTTTGTTATTTGAGATGCACTACTAGAGTCATAAAGACCTTCAGAATAGAAGTAAGACCAATGGGAGTATCTTGCTTGCACTCACGCACAGTCTCAGTCTCAGTCTGAGTCTCAGTCTCAGTCTCAGTCTCAGTCTCAGTCTCAGTCTCAGTCTGTGTGTGTGTGTGTGTGTGTGTGTGTGTATACACATATATATAAAAATAAAAAACAAGTAGCACAAAATGGTACATTACTGCCACAGAATGGGCCAATGCAGGTTAGCAGAATGGCTCCTTCCCTGCCTATTGCCAAAAGACAATGCCTCCTCCTAAGAGTCTGAAATATCCTTCAAAGCCAAAGGAGAATTCAAAGCATCTTATTTTCTTTTTAGAGCAAGGTTGAAGGACAGCTCCCAGCAGAAGGACTCTTAAGTCCTTAAATCCATACTTAGCTGGATTTACTAGTATGTCAGAAGATTTCATACGCATTCTGGAACAGGATCATAATTGTGGAGATTCTTAGAAAAAAGGGGTCAACTAGGGAATATAATAATATCATCGCAAAAAGATATTCTCATGAGAGCACATCTGATGATCTTAGAGAAACTTGAGTTTCAGCATATGCTAATAGTTCACACTATTTTTCCATCACAGAAAGTATCTTAACACAGACCTGTTTCCTAAGTTAGGAATAGGCAAGATGTAACCTTCCATATATTGTATTACTCCAATTCCCATAAATCCCTACCTAACATGACCAATTGTGAGGGTTCGTGGGAATCTTTTTGCCAACAGGGCATTCAATAGATGCATTTAAGACAAAAACTAATAAAGATTTGGAATATGAACTACTACAATAAACCCATGAAATTTTGAGAATTTATATGTCAAATTGTGGCATTTTTAAAAACAATGCTGCAGCTATAACTTTACATTTTGAAGTCTTTATTCCTTTAAAAAGAATTAAGAAATCATTCTAAATTTCAATCAGAGCAGATTTGGTAGACACAGGGGATACAGCGAGGAGGAGAAGGGAACTTCCCATTGCGTGAGCAGACGTCTACTTAAAAAGACTACCCTCTGTATAAAAAGTAGAAGACTTACTGAAAACAATTTTAATGATCAAATTTCATTTTGGTGAATTTTGAAATGAAATGAAAATGAAATGAAAAAATGAAATGTCCAGCTATAACTAACATACATATGCCTAAGCATCCAGATTCACCTCACATAATTATAGCTTAACTATATCGAGCATACATTCCTAACTATATGGATGAAAACAATGGAAGAGATATTTCTATTTACAGGTAGTCCTCAATTTACAACTGGAATTTGGGACCAGAATTTTCATCACTAAGCAATGCAGTCATTAAGTGAGTCGCACCCGATTTTACCACCTTTTTTGCCGCAGTCATTAAGCGAATCACACAGTTGTTAGGCGAATCTGGCTTCCCCCATTGACTTTGCTTGTCGAAAGCCCGCTGGGAAGGTCATAAATGGCAATCACATGACCCCAGGAAGCTGCAACTGTCGTAAATACATGCCAGTTGCCAAACACCCAAATTCTGATCACAAGACCATGGGGACACTGCAATGGACATAAGTGTGAGGACTGGTTGTAAGTCACTTTTTTCAGCGCCATTGTAACTTCAAACAGTTGTTAAACAAATGGTCGTAAATCGAGAACTACTTGTACAGGAAAGTGGCATTTGACTGAATGCATTTCTCCCTTTATTCACAAAATTAAAAATTAGTAACCAAACCTGTACTGCTTCGGTGATTTATATGAAAATTAGGACTTCTCCCAAAACTTTAGACATACTATGTTGATACATTATCACAGCTTTCACAATTCTGAATTTCAGCATGTTATTTGAAACTGAATATTGCTACCTGAGCAACACAGAATCTGTTCAACAAACAGAATGACTTTCTTTCTTTCTTTTTTCTTTCTTTCTTTCTTCCTTTTCATAAATACATAGTGAACTGTAACTCACTTGGCCACACTCCAAAAAATTAGGAAGGACCAGCACAAAATAAAATCAGGTTTCATTTTCATTAATTTAATGATTTACAATGATTACAGTTCATCAGAAATGTAATCATTTCTCCCATCTCCTGCATTTTTAAAGAGTTTCACCTAAGACTTTGGGGGCAAACTAAAGCTTTAGATTGTGCACCTATAATCTATGTTAATTTATTGCCCAGGTGACTTTTAGTAGATAATGGGCAAAAGAACCTACATTCATAAAATAAAATGTTTAAAGGGAACAAAAAACATCCTGTCAATTCTCAACAGTTCTCAATGTAGTAATATACCATTAACTAATTAACAAAATGTTCTAGAATCAAACTTACCTTGGAGCTCCCAGAAATCTCTGTGATCTAAGTTGTTCAGCCATATATAGAGACACTGCTATTACTAGTAGCTCCATTTTTTCAGAGTCTTTCAATCTGTGCCCTGGATTTCAAAATCAAATTTCAAATGTATTATATTATCAACGTCTTAATTATATTCCATAACTCTGTTTAGTTAGAACAGGGATTACCATGTGTCACAGAGGGCATATAGGAAATTTTAGAGCATGTCACAGTTATTTATCACAAAATTCTTGCCAGGAGATTGCCCAATGGCAAAATGAGGTGGCTTCTAATAAGGCATCTACTTAACAGAATGGACAGGAAAGATGGTCCCTCACCAAACTCTCTAGTCTCCCAAGATGCTGACCACCATTCCAGTTTACCTTTGTTTTTTCTCTGGGCAGGGTGCACACTTCTAATATCTCACTTGCTTGTAGCCACTTACTGTCTTATTTTCTAGGAGTGCATAGGGTCGTAATGGTACTTTCAGGAACAGGGGGAATGCTGCATCTGGGTTTTTGCAGCATGCCACGAACTGGTTTATTTATTTATTTTTTAATTTCAGGCCAATTAAGCGGTAATCTGGCAGGAGCTAAGGGAAGTATTCAAGGACTAGGGACTAGTTTTTTCAGGGCTCCTCCAATGATTATTCATCACTTGTGAAATTATTTTTCAGAATATATAGATCACTGGGTACCAAAATCGCTCAGTAGTTTCCCTTAGAGAGATTAAAACCATAACAATGGATGGGAAAGTTAATGCCTTATGAGAGAAAAATGAAATTCAAAACAAAGTTGGTAGGTTGGAGAAATGGGCTGAAAGTAACAAAATAAAATGTAATGGAGACAAGTGTAAAGTTCTTCGCCTAGGGAAAAAAGAAATCAAATTATTTATAAAATGGGGGACATGGTGTGGTAACAGAACTTGAAAAAGATCTTAGAACAGCAGTTGATTGATAACTGAATAGGAGTTAGCAGTATGATGTGGCTACAAAGAAGACACGTATAATTTTAGGCTGCATCAACAAGAGTTTAGTTTCCAAATCACCAGAAACAATTATTCCATTCTTCTCTGCTTTGATCAGAGCTCATTTTGAATATTATGTCTACTTTTGAGCACCAGTTTAAAAAGAGTTAGGATTAGGTTTAAGAAGAATTCAGAGAAATTAAAAACAGGTGCAGAAATGGGCAATGAAAATTGTTGGGGACTAGAAACTGAACCTTATGAACACTGACTGAAGGAACTGGTTAGGTTTAGCTTGAGAAAAGGTAACTGAGAGGGTATAAGGTAGCACCTGAAAGGATATCACATAGAAGAAAGTCACCACAAGTTCTGTCTTTCCTTCCAGAGTGCAGATCACAGACTAACAGATTTAAACTATAAAGTTGGGGGGGGGGGGGGGGGAGATTACCTAACAGTAATATCAGTTTAAGAGTAATTACCCAGAGAGCTGGTGGGCTCTGTTCTGGTGGCTGTGTTCAGATGGACACCAGATAAACATCTGTCTAGGATGCTTCATTTTTTAATCCTGCACTGAACAGAGAGCTTGACTTGATGGCCTAAATGGCCCTTCCAATTCTATAATTCCAAGAGTTATAAGAGGGATATTTTCCAAATAAAGTATAATAATGATTGAAAACAACAATGGATCAAGGAGTTGGTGGTAGAAGAGAAACTAAAACGATTACATCTAAACATTTTAAAGCCTAAGAAAATAGAAATATATTTCATACGTGGGCACTGTCCCTGAGAGATTCCTAGCCCAAGTGACCATTCACCTTATCTCAGAAGGTAGGAACTTCCAGAAAAAGGCCTCTGAAAATTATTTAACTACCTGGTCTGGTCTGAGTGACAAGTAGGTATTCTTTGAGGTTCCTATGTCATTCTTCCCTCTGAAAATATTTCTTTGCTGTCTTTCATTACTTTAAGTCTCACTAGAAATAGGACTTGTATGTTATCCAAACTAAGTAATAACATATAGCAACAAAAATTTTAATCACTTCAACAATTATTTCCTATTGTAATTTATTTATTAGATTCATATATCACATAGAAGTACTAATATGCAGAAGTACTGCAAGAAATAATGCTGCTCATCCCAAAATACATCCTTGTGGACATGTGAATTTGCTTTAGCAGCATATGTTTAAATTTTTATTTCCTGAATCTGAGTGAGAAAGACATCTCAAATCTGAGTTGCTGCTTAAAGCCAAATCCAAAAGAATGCAAGATAGAGGAAACAATATAAAATATGTACATACAACGACTGCATACCACATACAATTAAATGCTCTGGGTCTTAGAAGGGTTTTCATTTTAGCCTAATGTAGTACTCTCTCCTCAGCACTGTTGGAAGGAAGATATAAGATAATGTCATACCTACTATGAGTATGCCCCTGTGATTCAGGATAGGCTGAAGCCATTGAGCATGTTCTCCTCTATTGTCATTTCTATACAGAACTTCACAGCACTCTAATTACTCCTGAATAATATAACAGGATTTATCAACTATAAATATATATACAATTCTTGTTTTCTGATATTAGTCCTGAGACAACTTGCAATAATTAGGTTCTATGTGGGTGCATATAAAATAAGGCATATGGTAACTAAAGTAGCTGAATCTGATCAAGCATGGTCAACCAGATATGGTTTATTCCCAGTATTCAGTTTAAAACTGATTTTTTTCTATCAGTCTTTTAGACTGAATTTGTCTCATATTCTTGCTGGGTTTGTCAGAGGTTTAAATCTTTTAAAGTTGATTTTACTGTTTTATTTAGTGGCACCTATTTCAATGTTTCTTCTCTCATTTTTCCGACCTGTTAGTCTTAACAATTTTTAACTACTTTCTTTTTAGTTAAAATTTCTTATACGTGATTTTTATTTATTTTAATACTACCAGTCTAGCCTACAGATCTATGGTTAAATGTGCCTCATGATTTGCTCTGTGCTGGTTAATGGCCAGGATGATGATGATGATGATGATGATGATGATGATGATGATGATGATGATGATGATGATGATGATACAACAAAAGGAGCCTCTCTCTTGTTACAAGGGCCTCTGGATTATGCATAGATGAGTATGAGCCAAGTCATAAATAGTATCCAAGTCTCTCTTGTGCTGCATAATCTTTGTGAAAAGTCATTCTTGGAAAGGTGTTGCTCAACTAATACATCTGAGAGGTTTATAAATTAATCCCAGCAATCTGAATCCGCATTCTGCACAGAGGATAGATGTAGAATGACTTCAGGATCTAGGAACACGATTATGACTTTATACTACTACTTGATCATATTTGTCCCATACAGATCCTCATTTCCTCTTCTATAATAATATTGTGCCAACCTAGGTGTTGTTAACAGGCCATTGTAATGTCAAAATGATGGCACATGTGTCACAATGTCTTTGGGCAAATGATATGATGATGAAATATGTCATGATATTTGATACAAGAACACAAGTTCATCATTTGCATGATGACAAGATTCACTTGTCATTCATTCCCCCCTTCCTTGCCTCCCTTATGGATAGTGGCCTATCAGCTCTTGTACCATTCAAGTAATGTTAAATATTTTGTTGAAATTTTAAAAACTATTATAAGTTTTGATGCACTGTGACAATGCTTATTACAAACCAGACCAATTCTAAGAACCAGAACATCTATTATTCATATAGCAACTATAGAAAATTTCAAAGGATTTCAGGAGTTTGATTTATCCTCAATATGATAATATTAATTTGCTAATCAAAGTTTGCCCCATACAACAACAAAAGCAAAAATGTTATGTGTTTCCTCACATACAAGCAGACTAAATGGTACAAATGCTTTATTTTCATTGGACTCTTTTCTGTTTATTTTATAAGTCAAAGTGAAATTGAACAAAAAGTTGGTAGTAGAGATACAGAATTTAAAAATATTTTAAAAAAGAAATCTAAAGAGAATATGAAAAAAGAAACCTAATAAGTAATTTTGAAGAGAACTATGGACATCTTAAATATCCATATTAAATATTTCCATCCAAAATTATATGTGTACAAAGATAATTATTAGGAAAAATATTAATATTCACTATGAAGTGATGACCAAATGTGAATTGCTTTTCGTTTTCATTATTAATTTTTGTGTCCAAGTTAAATTCCCACACTTTTAAATAATACTGTCTAAACTAAAAATGCACCTTAACTTTTTCCAACGTTTTGCAGTAACCAGCCTAGTGGCTAGTAAGAAAAATTGAATCAGTCTGTTATGTAGGTTTGATTTATATATATTAAGAAATATAGGCAGTGACCTTAGGATTCATTGTAAAAGATTGCTGGCTGCATTTTCCTAATTTCTTCAACAAATTTTGACCAAAAGCACCGACTTGCCAACTAAGTTGTTAATATGACTAAGTTGTTTAAACCATTAGCAATACAATCTACAAGAACAGGACTTTATATGATATATAATTTTATATAAGTACTTTATTATTTAGTTATTTAATTCTTGAATACATTCTGTGTTATAAAAAATTCAAATGAGATTCATTTAAGTTCAGTGTCCAAATCATCTTCCAGATTTTAAAGTGTTAAAACTAGAGGTAATGTTTTTATAACATACATGAAACACCCTTACTATTAAATGAAGTAGAAATACCCTGTTTTGTATTAATATTATATATACAGACAGAGAAAGAGACAGAGGTATTCTTTAAGGAATCACTGATCTGAAATCAGAGAGCCAGTTTGGTCTAGTGGTGAAGGTACCAGGCTAGAAACCAGGAGATTGTGAGTTCTAGCCCCACCTTAGGCATGAAAGCCGACTGGGGTGAAATCAGGCTGAGATGGTGTGTTTTCCTTCTGCAAAAATGTATTCAGAAGTCACAGATCTCCAAACTCCAATTAAATATCTAATTTAATATAACCCTGTTTTTTCCCATGTATGGTACTGAACAATGCTTAAAACATGAATAATTACAGAATGAGAGTAGAGGCAATGGGTCAAGAGCCAAAAGTTGTTCTCACATTTTCCAAGCTTCCAATAAAATGTTTAAATACAGATCTAAAATAGTGGTTATTAATTTCTTCCTTTCAGAAAGGAATGTCATTCCCCTAACCAAAGAATGCTAACTTTGTACTGACTGAAAATTACCAGAGTTTCTAATAACATGAACTGTCTTAATTGAAAAAGTTCAGAATAATTTTCAGATCTGGTAGGCTGAGACATCCCTCACGTTTATACCATATAGTTGTTCGATTAGAGGGTTTTTATAAATATGGAGAAGTGAAGAAAAAATTCTTTGCCTGTATGAAACCAAACAATTAGCAACCGAAATGAAGGGACTGAAACAAAAACAGCCTTTTTGGCAAATTAGACATTTTAATTTCTGCTATTCTGCCAAGCAGTAATAATGAAAAATACTGATTGGCATGGTTTTTTTATCATGAGCAGAAGAGAATCATAATTCTATTTTGTAACTGATCCTTTGTTATCATTACTTCTAAATCGACCTGAACTAATACAAAATCTAGTAATGCTTTGAGGCTGTTTCTTGATAGCTGGACAATACTAATGAACATAGCACATGATTTTTAAAGTTAATTTGTTAGCCTGCCAGTGCATAACATTTATTTAATTCAAACTACACATGAGCTATGTCTCCATATGAATTAGTTAAAATAAATAAATAAATAAATAAATAAATAGTTGCAAATTGATTAAATACAGAATATTATTTTTATATTAGAATCATGAATATTCTTATACTCTCTTTACTATTACTTCAAGAATGAGATTGAAAAAAAATACATGAATGGGGCATTTTTATCTTGTACTCCTATTCACCTTCTGTATCTAATCCACTGATGTGAATTACTGCTTTTGCCAGTGAAGGTAACTGATTGTTTAATCAATCCTACTTTGGAACTTATTAAACATTCTAAATGCAACAAGGTCCTCATGATCAGCCCCACCTAGAAGGCTCCTTCTTAAACATTAAGCATAAAATACTTCAGCTGATATGAATTTGGCTGTAAGCCATTTTATGTATTAGTTATTGCATATGATACAATGTGATGCAGAATAAAAACTGACTGACAAAAATGGTTTCATTCAGTGTTATGGCACAGTTTACTCCAGTTTCTAGCTTACAAAGTGTACATATAACAGAATTTATGTGTATCATTTGTTGGTTCACTACTAGCTATCAGTATATTTATTCCAAAACATGGTTTGTTTGTTTTTTAAATTCCCTTATCAGTACTAATACAGTATTTTGGTTGGGCATTTGGTTGGGCATCAGCACTAATATGGGATTTTGGTTGGGCAAAGAAAAAAGAAACATAAGTCTTCACTTGTTTAGAGAACGTGGGATTTTATAATTCATAGCTATGAAATTCTATAGTTATAGAAACTGTCCTTCATTCTTACATGATTAACAAGCAAATAATTCTCCTCTCCCTCTTTCTCTATTTAAATGTTTTTGCTGATAAAAAGGAACAAGTATACTTGAAAATTAGCCGGAATATGTGTCAAGTATTTCACTCCAAGTAAAAAATTTAATTAAAAGTTGCCAGCAGAGGTTAATAGGAAAGCTGTCAAGATATTTCATAGAATTAAAATACATTGTTAAAAAACAATGTTTATTTCATTGATCCTTGAATTGCAAAAGTCTTATTTTCCCCCTAACACATGGGTACTTTGTATTATCCAAGCTCATCAGCTTAACTACTATAAGCAGACACTGTAATTCAAGCATAAAAGGAATAGTTGACTTCAAAGTTCCTAACTTTATAAAAAAGCAAAGGATTGTAAAATTATTTCTTAAACTGACAGTTCAGTTTATGTAAATGGGAAACTGGATCTCACATGCTCAAAACTGAATGGATGTACTCTATGACTTCTCACATTCCCTTATTCCCACAGTTAATGGAATAAAAATTAAACTGAATCATATTAAATGCCCCCTCAGATATAAAAGGCTGTATTATTTGGAAATTCATTGATGTAAATTTTATTTTTCAGAATCAAGGTTTTGAACTTATAAACCATAGCATGAGTTTATTTCAAGCAGTAGTATGCTACTTAAATAATTTATTAAGATAAGTAAAATAAAATAGGAATTTTCTTCTTACTCTTGGTACTACCTTACTGACTAAATAAATACCTAGGTTTTGTTACGCAAAAATCCTGAAAAAGAAACTCCTGGAACACAAGCTTAGATCAGAAACAAAACGGCTCTTCTTAGTGAGGCTAACACTATCACTATATGTCAGTTCTTACAAACTTCAAGACTGCTGACATACAATAATATTAGATGTAGTATCCAAGAAAGTGCTAATATTTATGATTTAACTCTAATATTTTGTCTTCAATCAACAGGCCTTTGCCAAATGTGTTTTATTTAAGAACATCATCAATTAATTAGACTCTTAACATCCATTTGAATCTCCTTGACCTTTGACAAAACTTTAATTTTACAAGATTAAAACTAAAAAAATAGAATTTAGGAAACAACAATTTATAAAATTAGAAACTCTTTTCAGATTAAAAAAAGAAAGGGTAACTTTTTTCAGACATTTTTTTCTAAGGGAGTATTTCCATTCATAACTTACCTTTGAACCCATCAGTATACACTTCAGGAAGAAACTTTGTGCTGATGTCTCCCTGGATAAAGCGTGGATGCGTTATTACCTCACGTAGCAATGCTATATTATGAGCAACACCTGAAAATAAAACATGTATTCCAATTAGACTAATAGCCAGAGAATGTATGCTCAATGATATATGAATTGGCAAGTCAAAGCATCCAAAGAAGAAAGCTCCAGATGAGAAACGCCTGAATAAATGAAATTTTATAGCAATAGTATTTAATATTTAATAGAGCCAGTTTGGTGTAGCGATTAGAAACTGGGAAACTGGGAGTTCTAGTTCCACCTAGGGCACAAAGCCAACTGGGTAACCCTGGGCCAGTCCCTCTCTCTCAGGCCTAGGAAGTAGGCCACGGCAAACCACTTCTGAGAAACCTTGCCAAGAAAACTGCAGGGACTTTTCTAGGCAGTCGCCAGGAGTCACAAACTGATTTGAAGACACACACACACACACAAAGTAAAACACAGCAATCAATCAGGAATAATCCAAATATTTGAGCAAAGTATACCTCAATAAGCTTCATATTTTTTTCCAACAGAAATAATATCATTATAAAGACAGAATAGAAAAGACAACTTCTTAAAACATTCAAACTGGTATTTTATTTCTGAGGAAAAACAGAGCTTCTGTGCGGGGATTTACTTTCTGCACTAATAATCTTTTTTATTATCCTTTGTTTGACCAGTAAGAGAAGATACTCTACATTTTTTGAAAACATCAGATTACCAGATTTAGTTGGAAGGACAAGTTACATGGAGCAAACGAGCAACAGAGTTGCAAATAATGTAAACTGGAAGCTGAAATGGAAGCAGGCAAGATGGAGAAGCAGCGGCTGCCGCTTCAAATTTTTTAAAGAAGAGATTCAATTTGCAGAAGGTGAATACTTGCAATGGATACCTTCTCTATTCATGAAGGATTATCATCTAATTGAGGACTCTAGATAATTAGAATGCTCCATAAGTGGACAGTCTCCATAGATACAGGAGGTTTACTGAAGAGATAATTAACACGTGGAGAGGAATAAGAAGATGGTGAGGCTAGAAAACTAGCTCTTATTCCCAGGTAACTGTATTTAGGACTTCTAGTCCTGTTCGAAGTCCTAAATATGCTTACCTGGGAATAAGAGCTAATTTACTTAATCAGAATTACTACTACAAATGTACAGTGTTCCTTGTTCTTACAGCCCATACTAAAGGATACTATTGGCCCATTTCCTTTTTGCAAGAAAGAAGAAAAACAGCTCACTCCTCCAAGTATCCATTTCACAGTTCCCACTCCAGTTTATATGGAATAAATATGGGCATAGTAGGATGTACTGGCACCATGGAAGATTGTTGAGGAGATACTGGTGTAGACCCCTTTTTCCCTTTGCACATATAGGAAATAACTGTGTAGAAAGGGTGTCTTCGCCAGCTAAGCTAATATGTGTGCAAATTCTTCCATGCATACTTGGAAAAAGTTACTTAGAAAGCTTTACGGATTGAATCATTATCACTCTTGCCTGTGAGCCTCTCATTTGTATTCCTACTTGTAAGAAATAAGATGAATGCACAAGCTCCCTACTCTAACATCTGCTAAAGGGTGAGGAGCAATGGCTGCACACTAGAAATAGTATTTCCCATAAAGGTACTCCCAGCAAAGGGCCTCTTACTGATCAGAGATGTCATAAGACTATATCCAGGTGTTGCCTACTAGAAACGATGCCTTATTTCTGGCAGAAGGTCACTTATTTGATTTCCTATATTACTGACTAGGGATGTCATGAGATCATCCTCAAGTGGTATCTGCTAGAACTGTAAAAATATCTCTGGCAGAGCATCCACTGTCTGAGGTGATAACCAAATCACTAATAAGATATGCCATGAAGCCATCTCCAGGTGTTACTATTTATACTCCCTGTCTCTTAAGAAAAGTATAAAAAGCCCCCAGACAATTTGAACCTCAGTGTAGACCTACAGCCCCCAGCAAGAAGAGGTATTGTGCAACCAGTGGCCAGCTCCAGAGGCCCATCGCTACCACTTTTGGAGTTTCTGGTATGCTGAAGAAATGTATGTATGTATGTATGTATGTATGTATGTATGTATGTATGTCTCTCTCTCTTAATACTTATCAATAACATGTTTTGGGTATATCACCCTAGCCTAGCTTATTGTCCTAAGAATTCTAAAGAACCTGTTGTCTCCTGGCCGGCCACTAGGTGGCAGTATGTAGTAGTCTTTATTAGAGTCACTGACCAGAACTCTGTGAGTTAGCAAAATAATTAAAATAATTAAACAGTTTAAACAAATAAAATAAAGCAATATAACATTAGAACTAAGTCACTGAGGTAATCAGGGCATTTCTAGTTTTACAGACAGTATAAGAAAATTTATCCACATTTAAGGATGCAAAATGGTAAAAACTGCACATAGAATAAATCAGAATTGTCCAGGTACCTTGCCAAGTAGAGAGTTATAAAGTAGGCCCTTCCATCCTTTTAGAAGGCACAACATAACAGGACATGAACTATGGATTCAATGGATCCTTCTCCACAAGAGCACAATCTTAGTTTGTAAGGAAATATTTTATATTTGCCCTCAAGAACTTCTGTTGGGAGGACCCTGAAATGTGCTAATGTTAGTGCTCTTTGGAATTTAGGGCAGTTACCAGGAGTCCTCACTTAACAGCCACTCATTCAACAACCGTTCGAAGTTACAACAGCATTAAACAAGACTTATGACTGGTCCTCATAGTTAAGGCCATTGCAGTACCCCCAGGGTCATGGGATCACACTTTGGGTGCTTAGCAACCAGCTCACAATTAAAACTTCACAGTGTCCTGCATTCACACGATCAGCATTTTCGACCTTCACTGCCAGCTTCCGACAAGGAAAGTGAATGGGGAAGCCGGCAGGAGGTCACAAGTAGCAATCACATGATGTCACACCTAATGACCATGCGGGATTCGTTTAACAACAGAAACTGGAACTGCTGCAACTGCCATCATAAGTTGGCACAGTCATGTGACGCCGCACTTTACGTCTGTGTCACTTAGTGATGGAGTTACCGGTCCCAATTACTGTCATTAAGTGAGAACTACCTGTATCTGGTTTAAGTTCCTTACTGACCTAAAAAAAGAGGCTCAATTGCTCAGGAACATATTACTGCATAAGGCAGATAGCAGCAACTGATGCATAGGAGGGAGTGTTGTGCTAACAAAATCAGAGGTCTATACATTCCATTCTGCTTACCCTCAATTTAATTATATAACTACATGCAATACTAGCAAAATTTCAGCGTCTGATTTAGTTAAGCCAATCTTTGAACTTAGTACCTTCAAATACCCAAGTTCCAATGTCACCTTCAGTAACAAAAAGACACAAAAAATAAGTGAAATTCTGTAGACAATATGCTATCAGTGAAGTTGTACAACCATATTTACTGTAACAAAATTCCCAGAAGATTACAGATTAAGGAACTAAAATTTGATTATTTCTATTGCACATACACTCCTCTCTTGCTGTCTAAGGGTAAGCATACCTTCTGCCATTCTCTATATTCACAGGTAGCCACAAACATACCCCTACTATCGAATGCAATAACATTACATACTGCAATGAAAAGTGAGAACTACATGATTTTTTCCTTGCCAAACTTGCTCTAAGATCCCAGTTAACAGTTGGTGACTGAAGTTAGGGATTTCTATGTGTTACTGATTATCCTAAGAAACCGCCCATAGTCGCTGGAAGTCAGGCGGCATATACATTTAATTAATTAAACTAATTAAAGTAAAATCAAATATGATTTCATTTGTTCATACTAAGAGAAAATAAAAGTTTATGCCATATGTCATGCCTTGAAATTACATTTATAGCTACCCCCCCAAAAAAGGGGGGAGTAGCAGTATCATAAAAATGCTGCCATAATGTAAATTGTGTTTTTCTTTTGCCCAGATTTGGACACTTAACCAAACCTACTTCCAACCAAGCAAATTAAGAGCTACACTGCTATAGCCTCAACCCGAAGGTATTTCATACCCAAGACTTGAGAAAATTTTAACGCATGATTTGCAGTTTAGCATGACCTCAGTGAAAGTTCACAAGATATCCCCCATCTGTGTGAATAACTATGAGGCTACAGAAATGTGGACCCCTTTTGGAGTTTACCTTTGGCTACCTGCTGTTTCAAAAACACCAGCCAGACATTAACCCCCACATTCTCAGAGGATCAAGCAGAGGCCAGCCTGTATTCACATTGAACTATATATTACATCCATCCTTCAATGAGATTTCTTCCTGTACCTTTTTTAAAAAATAAACTTAATAATCCAAGCAACTGAGACTGAAATCACAAAACTAGATAGACAGACAGACAGACAGACAGACTAACAGACATTTATTTATTCATGATGCAAAAATAAAAAATTGTTACCAGCTTTGCTTTTGCTCCAAAGTGAAAAAAAAATACATGGTTAGAATTAGCATGGCAAGCACATCTTTCATTGCACTTTTAGAATTAAATTTCTATCTCTTTTTAAATATATATTTCTTAATTCTAAAAAAAAAAGATGCAGAAAGTTTTCATGGTAGCTAGTCATTTCTATAGCGCAAGTTTTCTTCTAGACAATGTAGTATACATGAAATTTTCATTTTCATTTACATATTTTTGAGCAGAGATGACTGACTGAAGGTTATGATTATGAACTTTATGATTTGGCAGGGACAATGTCTCTCTGGTCCAGATAATGATCACTTGATTGCCAGTGATGAGTAAGAATCTCCTCCAAGTCACAAACATGAAAACATTTGAAATAACTTCTCCCTTTCTACCGCTTTATATACAATGATGAATGATGCAGCACATATGGTAATTATGGTTGTGCGCACTTCAAAAATGGTTGGGAGAATGTGCTTTAGATCTTGCTTGGGATGAGTACAGCACAGCTCTTAATTAAAACAGACTACTTTTTTTTCAGGCTTCTGTGCAATCCTGAAAAACATGTGACTGCTTCAAAGAATGGACTAAATAAAACTCTTAAAGCAGCTGTATCTACCCCCCCCCCCCCAGGCTCAGAAGGAAGCCTTTAAAAAGGCAGCCTGTTTTAATCAACAACTGAGAGGTGCTGCACATACAGGAGGACCACAGCACCTTTTTCAATCATTTTCTAAGAGCACCCAGCCCTAAAAGGTAAAGTAGTATATAATTAAACTCTGATACTTTTGTGGTCATGTTGCAAAACTGGTTTTGTTATCTAGGCCTTCATATAATCACTGCCACCAATTATGTTGTCATTATTATGTTATCTATTTTTCTATATATATACATTAAAATATTATCTATTTTTCTATATATATACAAGATGACAGAATGTACACATTTTCAACCGGAAGAGGCATCAAGGGGCCAAACCTTATCAATGAGGTTTCTTATGTCCTCAAATCTTAAATGTATTATCCCTCACGATTAAGCTACTGTAAACTGTAGCACTCAACAAAGAAGGACTCATTCTTACTAGCTTGTATTTCTTGTCCCAATTCCAAGCACCCAGGGAGTGAAAAGGATTCAAATATTGTCACATAAAAGAGCAGTGAAATACTTGCCTAACATCTAAACTAATCAGCAACAATTAAAACAAAAAGAGGAAAGCAAATCTCACAGCGCAGGAAGATCCATGATCTGGTTGTTGCTAAGAGAATATTCCCTTTCCTTTCCTTGTATCCATCAGACATACAATATTTGATGATGTGACACAGACATATTTTCATAGCAAAAGGCATCCAAAAGATAAATTGATTCTAAGCTTTTTTCACATAAACAGCTGTGAACATTTAAACAGAAGCATTGAGTCCAGCACTAAGAACCTGAATTTTTAAAAGGAGATGGCAACATCACCCAATAACCTATTCCTAGATCAGTCAACTTAGTGACCGAGACTATTTTGGCATTGCCTGATTTAAACTTCACTTTCTTTGCTCATATTCATTCTACTGTTGATTCCAGGCACCAATCCAGTTCTGAATCAACTGCATAACAATAGCAAACTCCAAAATTCTACATAATTTCCCCCAGTTATTTCATGTTAAACAGAAGAAAGTCAAACAACCCTGCAGCACATCATAAATCAAAGGAAGAACGGCTAGCAGCGTCTCTGGCTGTTCCTCCTGTTGCAGCTCTTCCAACAACCCATGGCTTGATAATTGTATTAGTAAGCAACATTCCTCCTACAAAAATGCCTAATCACTTCTTTTTTTAAGCTTTGTAGCATACCGTAGAATAAAATGAAAACCAGAAAAGGCAAAAGAATAAAGTGCTTCTCTTAAACTAAACAAATATTAAATTCTAATCTCTAATACAGAGATGAAACAGATTAAGTCGAAAATTACAATTTATTATTAGCTTTAAATATTGGAGTAAGAATAATTTGAATGGATATTCCCATATGTCATTTATCACCATAGTCTACATAATGGCTTATGTATATTGTATAAAAAGATATAGGAAATGCAAGAATATGGTGAACCAAGTCATAGAATTTAATTAGTAAAATTCAAAATAAACTCCCTGTTGCACCTCATCATTCATGGGAAACATTCCTCAATATAAATATTTACTGACACTAAACATATTCTGTGTTGATTAGTCCTTTTTACATTATTAAGCTTCTGTCAACTTGACATTCACAAAACACAAATTTGCATTTTTCCATGTAAACTTAATTGGTGTCCTACATGTCTTGCCATAGATAAACAATTCAATATATTTAACTTGCTGAGAATTTTAATTGAGTTAAGTGGAATGGAAAGAACTTCATTCACATAGTTATTAGTTGTAAAAGCATCCAGTTTCTGAGAGACTTAAATAGTATAATGAAAATTGAGGACTGCTACTTTGCAAGACTATCTTAGAAATGCACATTTAATAGGTATTTAATTTTATTTAAATGGCACTAAAGGGAAAAAGGCAGAGAATTAAGATCTAATTTATTCAGCTTATAAAGATATTTCCTGAAAACTATTATGAACAGTACAAGGAAAACATTATTCATTCCAAACAATGTAAAAATACAGTTCTTTCACACACTGCATGCTTACAGCTACAGGTAATCCTTGTTTAGTGACCACAATTGGGACCAGCAATTCGGTCGTTGGGCAAAGCAGTCGGTAAGTGAAACGGCGACTGTGCTTATGATCTTACTTCAACTTTCTTTTGCTTTACAGACATGCAAAGGTCATAAATGTGAGGATTGGTCACAGTTACTTTTCATCACTGTCACAACTGTGAATGGTCGCTGTCCTAGGCAGTCTCTAAATAAGGACTACTGTACATTGCACTTGTGAAATACAAATACATAGCCCAACTTCATATTTGAAGTAAATTGGTGAAAGATACACTTTGATTGATCTGTTATGTTATTCAAAGAGGTACTTTTACTTAAAGAAAAGCTTGTGCATTATGCACAATGAAATGTTTCACTTCTTTCCTGCAGATATACATTGCCATAGTATATCAGTTCAGTTCAGTTGTTTACTGTGGTCTTAGATCAGTATGTAAAATGTAAAACAAAACTAAAATGCATCTACAAAACATCCTGACTGGGACCCAAACAGTATATAACGTATTACCAGACCCAGTACATAATGTAACAGAAGGAGCTATAATTCTATTATAAAAGTCTAAAGTCATTTTGGATTTACAAAATTATCTCAAGTTCTTTGGAACCAGCAACAATATTTGCTATATTTTTAAGATATGTGAGTTTAATAGCATTTCAAATTTAAAAACTGTAGGTCTAGAATAATGAAAAAAATCTGCTAAAGCAACATCAAAAAGTATACATATTGTAGCATGGAAGATACATAGGTCTTGGGGGGGGGGGCATCCCACATAGCAGAACATTAAAAATATTACTCCAGAATATTACGAATCACATTTTTTTTCAATGATAAAACTACAGCAAATCTGTCAGGCGGCATCAAAGTTTAATAGATGAATCACAATATGGCAACGTATCCCATATGATTCTGGGGCTCTAAACAACTGCTACGATTTCTTTGCCTGCTATGCTATGGAGGTGCTAGTTATCTAGCTCAGCATTGTCTATGCCGCCTAAGGGGCCATGTTCAGACAGGGATCCAAAGTGTAATTGGAAACAATAAAGGGCTGGACCTGGGTGTTCTACATCCAAAGCATCAGTCTTACAATTGAATTGTGGCCAGTTCCTTAAACTGTCCAAAACTTTTTAAAACATTTTAGAGTTTTGACAGTGTTGTAAAAACTTACAGCTCTTTACCTTATAAACAGGAAGTATTTATTTTGTTCCTGTTTTAATTTTATTTTACTCTTTTTGTTCTATTGTGTTTTATGCTATGCCAACTTGTTACGATCTATGGTTACAATAATAAAACTTATTTACTTTAATTTTTTTTCAACTTCATAGACTTATTAAGAAAATAAAATAAAGATGAAGGAAACATGTACGCTATTTTCAGCACCTTGGAATAAATGTGCATTATTAATATATTAAAATAAATAAATATTGCAGTAGGCTAAGTTCTTAAACCAGGCTGTTCCTGAATTGTATCTAGACAGGCATCTATTACTCCATTTGATTTCAGTTTTTTCCTGTTAGTCATTTTAGTAAAATTTTTGCCAGTTTTTCGCATATACACACTTTTCAGTTCTAATTATCCGTCTCAAGTGCAATATTTGCACAACAGCGTGTTTGGCATTGAGCAGAAGATTTGATTCAATAACTTTAATGGCCTCTTTTAACTCTGTGCATCTTTGTAATCTACCTACTGTATATATGCATGTGGTTGGGAACCTCGTGGTAGGATGGAGCTGGGATTAACTACTACTTACACCCCAAAAACAGTTAAAGCAAATGTCACAAGCCAACTTTGGCCTACAGTAGGAGGTCCCCAACAAATTTGGATGACACAAGAAGGAAAAAGGCTGGAACGTTTTGTATCTCTGTCATAAGGAGCATGAAAAAGGAATGGAAGACTAACAGATTGCAAAGCAATAGTGCTTTAGGTGTACATTTATTTCCTGATTAAGAGCAGTTTTTTCCCTTCCACAAAACATGAATGCCAGAAAGAATAGCATTTTGCTGGCATGAACAGGGAGACATGTGACACATAGGTAATTCAACTGAAAAATTTAATCAAATAATTGTTTCAAATAATTTGTTATAGGGAAAATATGAATTCTATGCCAAAACAATTGAAGAAGTACATCTTTACACTTGGAATAAAACTTTAGATAACTGGTTCACTGTAATTAGTGGCAATGGGAAGGCTAAAATTGCTCCACAAAGTCAGCTTTACAAACATTTTCCTCTTAAAATCCATTTAAACATAAGTTTATCAAAATACAGTTTAACTTTGTTTGTTTGTTATTAAACTTGTATGCCGCCCATCTCCCCCAATGGGTGACTCTGGGCAGCTCACAATAACAAAAAAGAACAAACACACCAATCCCTCCAACTGTAACTAAAATTCATAAATAATTAAAATACAAAGATACATTAAAAATGCCCTAACGCCCCCTGTATATTTTAGCACTAAAACCTTCAAGATGCTGGGGGGGGGGGGAGCCAAAACCCATCACCCCACCAGCCATCTCCACAGATGCGAGCCCCCATTTGGCCCCCAGGCCTTCTGGCAGAGCCAGGATTTAACACCTTTTCTGAAGGCCATGAGGGAGGGGGCACACCGGACCTCAGGAGGCAAGATGTTCCATAGGGCAGGAGCCACAGCAGAAAAGGCCCTCTGCCTAGACCCCACCAATTGGAATTCCTTGACTGGTGGGGTCTGCAACCTGCCCCTTCTGCTGGACTGAGTGGGGCGGGCTGAAACAACCAGGGCGAGACAGTTCCTCAGATAACCTGGTCCTATGCCATGAAGGGCTTTAGATTTATTATCTTGCTTATTAATTCATATAAAAGAAAAGCATTCCAAGAGAAAGAACAAAGTAGATTTTGTCCTTATATTTAGCATTTATCATTGCTGAATTTGCTTTCATTCATGCAATATCATTGAACATGGCAAATTAGTTGCTTGTCTAAGAAAGCTTATAAACGTGTAAAATGCTATCCTGTTTAGAAATACATTTATTTAGCGCCAAAGACAGACTGAAGAGATGGAAAATCTCCTAACACCCCTAGAAAATATGACCAGTAGTGAAGGGTGCTGGGAGCTGTAGTTCATCAATATCTGAAATGCCACAGGTTGCCTACCTCTAATCTACAAATTTATAATTTAAAATGATAAAGTAGCTACATGACAAAAGGAATGGCAAATCATATGGAGAAGGCTTGAGCAAAGAATAAATATCCACTTTCCATAAAGTTAGGCCAGTACGTTTTCATTTGTTTCCAGGGGAATAAAAGTTTCCATGTCTTCATTCCATCTTCATGTAGTTGTGATAATGCTCAAGGTACTCAGAAATCAGGTCCACTATCTATAATAGGTTCGGCTGATCAAGAAATAATCTATTACTCATTCCTTTGTATGGATTACATGCAAAGTGAAGACACAAATAGCCCCTATACTTGTCATTCCTAGTAAACTCCCTCTAAATTAAGTTGTATCAGGTTTAGGATAAAGCATGAGGACTGATGCATTGTGTGCTAAGCATGATTACATACATGTAATAATTTCTGTGCCATCTCTGAGTAAGGATTTTTTTCCCTAGAGCTTTGTCAAAAGTAACGTTCAAGCTTGAGCCCTTTGAAAAAGAGCTCTAGCTAAAATATAGACTGTTCTTTCTTGTTAGCAGAATCTGTAGTTAATTTTCTAATAGTCTACTAACCATATTAATTAATCTATGCAAACAGCTGTCTTCTATACTTTATTTTTCTGATTACCGAAATAACCAGAAAAAAAAAGGAGGGGCGGTTTTTCACAATAATGGGCAGTGAGTGGTATTTATTTGCTTTTATTGAATTTCTATGCCACCAGGAGTTCTTAGTATATTACGGTGGTACAGCAATTTAATTAATAAACAAATAAACTTCTAGTCTATCTCCTCTTTTGGGACCTAAAGGTCCATTTGCTTTGGATTCAGGTTGCTGATGATAAATGCCAGGTCCATCTGAAATACAATTTCATCTATAAACAATATGGTGGTGGATGAATGGGACGATTGGCAGATATTATTGAGAACTGGTTGGGTGAGAACAAGGATGTAGATTGTTGGAGATTTTTCAATCCAGATTTTAGGTCCTCCAGCAGATATGAGGCCAAGGTCAGGAACAGAAGTGACAGCAACTACTGGAGTGATCAGATCTGTCACCTCAACTTAGAGATAGTACTGGTGTTCCATTCACCCTGCTGCCTAGCAGCAGCCCTTTCTGAGCGTCTGCCCTTTGAGGCAGGCCAAGCCAGGAAACAGACTCTGTAAGAATGTTTCAATTGCACTGTATTGATACAGGCTATAGTAAAAGAATCTTGAAAGCCGATGTTTTCCATTCCCTCCCTCTTATATCCCAGGGAGCTAAGGCAGAATTAATATGAGTTTCTTTCAAATGTTTTCTTCAATTCCCAGGCTTAAAACATGTTTTTGTAACTGTCATTGTATAGTTTCTCCAAGGTCATCTATGTGCCTCACCAGACTAAGCTCCCTGATTTCATTGCAGGGCTGGGGATGGAGTCCCTTATAAGGCTGGGGAAGTTTAGTTCCATGTCCTGGGGAATGGTTGGTTCTGAGATGATCAAGATCCAGAAATCCAACCATTGCAACTACGAGCATGTCCCAGGTTATTTCAGCCCTGACACATACGTGCAGTCATATCTGGACCTAGTATTCATTTTGGAGCAGATGGCATGTGATCTGAAGTTGGACGTTACCATCAGTCCTTTATCACAGTCAACCACTTTCTGGTCAAGCTGCATATTGCTACTGTCCCTCACCTGTGCAAGAGAAGAGGACTTATTAGGATAGTCTACCCCAACTACCTGATGGATCCAGACAGTTTCCTTAGAGTGCCTGGGGAACTTCCCAGAGCTCTGGAAGTTCCAATACCTTGACTGTCTCTTGTTCCCCAAGGAGCTCTTTTTTTTTTTTTTATCCGCACTCAATCGTTACTGATTCTGCGGCGACTGCCTGGACGAGTCCCTGCAGTTTTCAAGACAAGGTGTTTCGGAAGTGGTTTGCCATTGCCTCCTTCCTAGAACAGAGCCCAGCTGGCGAGCGCAGGAGGCAGGGTTTCCGTTGCTTCGCACCTTTTTCGGGCATGTGTGGCTTCTGTATTACCAGCAACTGGTCCCGTCTCCTTTGCAAGGCGCTGCCAGCATTTTTCCTCCCACCGAGGTGAGAATACCCATTTATCTACTCACGTAAGTTTTGGAGCTGCTGGGTTGGCAGGATCTGGGGAGGAAGCAGGAGCTCATTCTGCTGCACAGAGCTGGGCTCGAACCGCTGAAGTGCCGACCATTTCTGGCCAGCAACTTTCAGCAATAATAATAATAATAATAATAATAATAACAACAATAATAATAATAACAGCAGCAGTAGCAGCAGCAGCCTATTCTGTGGTCAAAAGTATGATAAAGTGTGACTATTTCTCCATTCCATTTCTCCTATGTATTCAGAATCTCTTACTCAAATTGCTGTTCGAGGTAATAACTCCTTCTTGGGAAGGAACACATAGGATCGTGCACTTCCAGGCTATTGTGACAAGTTTGCAAAATCGTAGTACATAACATCACTCATTTTCATTTGGAGCTAGATGCCACTCATACAGAGTCTAGGGTGGTGACTAGGCAACATCTTGCAATAGTTATCTCAGATTCATGTGATTTTGTGAAAGCCAAGGAAACAGACTAGCTTTTCTGTAGGATGAACTCTATAAAACCTATATAGCTTAGGAATGAACTCCAAATGGAATTTTCTCTGTCTGTGAAAATATGTAGGGAAGGAACATTTGTGGTCCTTTCTCTGCAAATCAAGGGAACAGAGACAGAACACTAATTTGTCTCTATAATAACTTTTTAGTTTTTGCAGGGCTGTGAAGATTGTTAAATAGACATTTTGAATATGATTATTATTGTTTATATGAATTTTTTTGTAGCATGGGTGTCATTTTTTAATATCAGTTGGTTATTGGTGGTAGAGATATCTTCCCCCTGGAAATATTTATTATTTAATCCCAGCCTTCCTTCCTTTTTTTCTTTTTAAAATAACTTTATCTTAACAGATATATAAAAACACAACCAAGAAAGAGGGGAAAAAAAGGAACAGAAAGCTTTGTAAGCAATATAGAACTGAAAACAAATTTTCAAAATAACATTAATTACTACTACTTATAAAGTGATATTAACTGTTTTTGAAATTAAAAAATCAATAATTAGCAGAAGTAGCCAATAAAAATAGAGCCTATAAACTGGCCAGAGTCTTGGAAGCTGGTTAGTATACAAACTTATATAAGTAGGTAAATACATAATGCATTAAAATATTTAATTCCTAACAAGAACTTACATTACCTACAAGATAATTTTCAGGCTATAACTCTGAACCCAAATCCTGAACATTTCCTAAAACAAGAATTCAGCAAGTAATAAACAGATATCGATTTTCCCATTCATGCTAACGTCAAGAACAAATAGGTTCATGCACAAGAAAGTGACATGAATATACAACAGAGGAACTCTTTAAATGTTCTAAAACTCTTCAAGTACTATCTAAATGCGCAAAGGTAGCTGTATTTTATATTGGGCTCCATTATATAGATATTGCAGCTGTTTTGATCATTTGCCAATGCTACCTATTTTTCGGATGTGGACCTAAACAGAGAAAACGATTAGAGATGGAAGCAGTCCAATTAAATCTAATGTTTACTGAAGACACTGATGAAAAATTAGCTATGTACAACTACCAAATAAAAACTACCAAATAAAAGCACATCATAAAAAGAAGTACAATTTCATATGGTTTCAAGATTTTTCAGCAGCTGGATGGATTTCTTTAGAAAGAGACATGTGCTAAAGCTCTCAAGTTACTAGACTTCTCTTTCTTGGAAGCAAAGGTCACATAAGCCGGGGAAGAGTAGGGGGGAAAGCTTTCTACATTTCTTTCTTTTAATGCACTGATTTATCGGAGTTTAGCAATGGGGGTTAGGAAGAAAAACATCAAAAAACTGGAAATCCAGCAGTGTTGGAATTACACAGTTATCTCTAATGGAAAAAAGTAAACTTAAAAGCAGACAACTTATTTTGGGAGATGGAAAAAATGAAACAACTCCACTGGAATTCTGTTTCTAAATATTATCACATTAAGTCTTTACCTGCTGGTATTCAAATAATAATAACTGTCCATAAAAAAGAATCAGGAGGAAGAAGAAAATGTGTCCTTTTATCATTCTTAATAACACTAACATTATATACAAGAGTGAAATTATCTATTCTTAAGTAAGCACCTGCAGATATTACTATTGCTTTTGAATGGGGATGGCTAGAAAGTAAACCATGCAATTTGCCATGTTACCACTGCATTCTGTAACCATTTTATTGGAAAGGACATCTCCACAAACTCATAGTTTTCATCTACAGTAGAAACCTGGAACCAAACCTCTTCCAGGAGGTTTCTTCACAGCAATCTGACAACTTCAATTTCAGAAAGGATTGATGTTTTAAGAAAAAAATGGGCCAATGAAAATAGCAGTTGAAGGGTGACCTTACACAATGCTAACAAGATATAAAGACTCCTTCCAGCTGCTCAAACTAGACTGAATGAGGAACAACACATTCAGGGCTGCTGGCCAAAATTCAGAAATGCTAGCATGGAGATGTACCGTATTTTTCCATCAATAAGACGTCCCCATGTACAAGATGACCCCCACTTTTCCAACCCAAAATTAAGAAATCAATATTTTAAAGATAGTGCAGAACACATTTTTATTTAGTAATTAGGTAACAGTTACCTGATACACTCGGTGGGAGGAGGTCCAAACCGTCTCTCTGCAGCTCTATTTCCATGCTCTTTTGCATAACTGATTACATTCCATCACGAGTGAAACTGCCGATAGTTTGTCTCTGCAAACAGACTTCCTCCAATTGGTTTGTTCAGCATCAGCTGACGTCAGTTACATAAGGCTCGTGATTGGAGGAAGTCTGTTTGCAGAGACAGTATGGGCAGGTTCACTCGTGATTGGAGGCTCATGATTGGAGGAAGCCTGTTTGCAGAGACAAGCTATTTCACTCATGATTGGAGGCTAGCAATAGGAGGAAGCCTGTTTGCAGAGACAAAGTATGGGCAGTTTTGCAACCGCGTGGTTCTCTCCTCGGCTTACTTCCTTGCATAAGATGCCCTTCAATTTTTAGCATAAGGATTTTAGAAAAAAGTATTGTCTTATAGTCGGAAAAATACGGTAAATTCTTTTCCTGATTTGAACCTTCCTCTCAAATATCGAGGCTCTAATTCAATTACTATATATAGATGTAATAATATATTTGTTTAGTAAGAAAAATTTTCATTTTATTTTTCTCTGAGTTTATAATATTGAAATGGAAAATTAGTAAACCTCATTAAATAAACCCAACTGGAAATCCTGTAAACTTTTCTCCATCTTATACTTTAATTAAAAATATTGTTGTGGTATTTGCAAAATTGCTTTAGTTGGACTCTCTTGACATCAAAATACAACAGATTTCAAATGTTAGATCAACTCAAACATTATGGTACATTATCTCTAGAAAGTGATTATTTTGGTCATTTTTTCTCATGGTTTGATGCTATGAAGTAATTATATGGAAAATTTGGATGGAAACTGAGATTTATACCGGATTAATTAGTAGAAGAAAATGATGAATTTTTATCATTTTTCACTTTAGTGCAAATATTATTTGCCTCATATGGGTCAATGGCAGTATTTATAACATCTACTGACATACCAACCTGGACTTGCGGCATTTTCAGACTTAGAAATATCCAGTCTACCACAAACAATTACTAGATCCTATGATATCCCACTCCCCATTGCTCTTGATGAAATTCTGTTAGTGATGAAACAATTTGATACGCAAACTTTAACAGCTGAATGGAGAAAGAATTAGAGATTCCTATTTTTTATAGACAATGGGAAGAGATGTTAACATCAATAATCAAAACCTCAATATATTTTAAATAATGCCTTATTTGTCAAAAAAATATTTCAAGCTTATTAGACTCCATTGTGTTTACAAAACACAAAAAAATCTGAATAACATGTTATTGAAGATACAATGAAATTAGTACTTCATTTAAACATATGTTTGTACAGTGCCACAGAATTGTTCCATTTGGGGAGTAAACTAGTATGTGTCTTAAATTTTAAGATAATATTTAATATTCCCATATTTCATATTTTTAAAAATATATTCTATTGTATGGAAATTGATATCTGGACAAAAAAGTAGATTCTCCTTGCTCTGTTTATAGCTAAAAGACTTATTCTTCAGAGTTGAAAAAATAAATATACAGCCCCAACTAATCAATGATCTGCAGAATTAATGTTCTTAGCGATTTACAAATTAATCACTAATTGACACAGATTACGTATGGATGTATAATGAAATATGGTTATCATTCACTGAAATCTTTATGCAGAACATACATTACCTTTTATTTTCCTTTTTACCCCTTCTTCTTTTCTTTTGTTTTACTTTCTTCTTTCTTTATAATTTTGTCTATTGTTTATGTTTTTTTTGTACTCAATAAAAGCAAAAAAAAAAAAAAGCCAATAACTTTCCTTGCATAGATGATGATGATGATGATATCCTGCCCACTTCAACAAACTCTTATGGCTCACTTAAAGTTATATGCTTCTACACTAGCATCTCATATAGTAGTATCAGTATCATATTTATCTTCGCATTGACTAGTACAATACATAAATATCATACCATATTATAAAACAATAAAACCAACATAGATAGCATATGACATACAAAGTTATAAAGTTAGCTTAAACTCTATAAAAACTAAGGCTAATCTAAAAGAGTTAAGAGAGTTAAAATAAGCTGTGCCACTTAGAGTAACTATACTTGTAATTTACCTCTTATAACATAATTATCCAAAGCCTCTTCCATTCTTTGCAAAGCTTCATTTCTGTTGGATCCATAGGTGATCAGCTAGAACACACATAAAAAAAGAAGCTCTATCAAAACCAAAATCTTTTTGTCTCAGATATGCTGCCTACTTCACGTTTCTTTTTTTTTTATATTATGAAGCTTTAATACATACTTTCATTCACTCCTCAACATTCATGATTTTCTGTAAGTCAGAACTTTAATTTTGTCCAGTACCTTTGTCAAAGGAAAGCATGACAACATACGTCCCTCATGTGCAACTTGTATCAATAAACCTTTTTCCAAATTAGGAATCTGATATTTAAAATGTAAGGTATATACACATTTCTAGTGTTTTCTCTCTGCACTGGCAGATTGCAGATCAAGAAGACGACTACACTGTACTGTACGTCTAGCAATGAGACCAGGGTACATTTACATTTATTAACTTCTGACAAACTGGCATTTATGGAATTGATAGTTACATGATATCTTACCAATCATGTGATAAACCAGTAAAGAAGAATCCCAACTTTTTTGAGGTGTAGTAGTAGGAGAGGAAAAAAAACACAGTGGACTGGCAGTGATGTGGGAAGATCACTGGTGTTGGCAGGGTTGAGAGTGGAGGAGGTGGAATAATTTAGGGGGTTTTGCTTAAACTAAAACGAAGGTTTACACAACAATCCCACCTACCAAAAAACACTGGGAAATCACAACAGTCAAACGTTGAAAGAACTAAAAAAAATATATACCCCCATCTGAACATTTGAAAAAGGACATGGCATGTAGGTGTTTCTGTGCCAATGCTAGAAGTCGAAGCCAAGCTGGTGGGGGCTGGGGGTGGGGAATTAGAGTCACAGATTAGAACACAGATACTGTGGACATAAGAGAAATCTGGTAAAGCAGAGAGATTCGGTGGAACAGAGACATTCCTGGATACAAGATCAATAGAAAGTGAGGGAATGGCGTTGTGGAACTTCTTCTTTTTTATATCAAAGATGATATAAAATTTGACATACTAGAAAACACTGGAAAATCTAATTCTTCCACAGAATCAATACAGGAAGCAATATCTGGCCACAGTGTTAAATTAAGCTAGTGATCATGTCTGATCAAAATGCTGAGAGCGATCCTGAAACAGTGAAAGTATTTTCAGAGGCTTGCAAAGAATAATTTTTTGTAGTAATCTGGGACTTCAATTATCCTCATCTAGACTGGTTATATTCACGTTTGGTCCAAATTTCTATGTACTAATTTATCTGCTGCAATGTCTAAAACATCAATCCCCAAATGGATATTATCAGATGCTTCTCTATTTTTTATAAATCCAAACTGAGATGGATGAATTATCAATGGTATCACTTTCTGTAGCCTCCTGGTTAGTATTGCAATTAATGGTTCAGCATCCACATTAAGCCAAGATTCTAATCTGTAGCTTGCGCATCTGGGAAGATCTTTCTCATACTGTAATACAGACCACATAAAATGATAGGAGAATACAGAAAGGCTAATTTATTTATTATAAACCTCTAACAATATAGGTCTTAGTATATCTATAAAAGTTCTGTCCCACTCAACTGGAAATTCTTCAGGCCCAAAGACTGTTCCCAGTTTCATATATTTTGTTGTCTCCCTAATTTCTTGTCATGTCAAAGGTTATGCCAGTTCTTTTTTCTCCTCCTGAGACATCTCTTCCATTTCAATACTTCCAAAGAAATTAATAATTTGCTGCTCAGTTACAGATGTCTTCAATACATATAACTGAGTATAAAAGTAATAAAACTAGTAAATATCAGATTCTGTCTCAGTATGTAAGTGACCACAGTTGGTCTGAATTCCAGATTTAAAATTTCACTGGGTTTTGTTTGTTTCAGCTAGTAAGCCAATAACTTTCCAGCTTTCCTTCCCAACTGCCAATAGTTCTGTTTAATTTAGTTATATTTATTTATTTAAAACATTTGTATGGCTGCCTATCTTAAAACACAACTCCGCACAGTTCACAACCACAATAAAAAGCCCAGAACTAAAAACCATAAAAACGTAAAACAAAACTGAAATCTGGCACCTCAGCCATCCCCTTGGGATTCCCCAACAACCAACCTAAGACACTGTCACTCTACCCCAGCACCTGGGTAAAAAGTCAGGTCTTGATGGCCTTCCGAAAGGCTAAAAGGGTTTGGGCCTGCCAGATCTCTGGGGAGTGGGTGTTCCATAAGGTTGGGGCAGCCACAAAAAAGGCAGGCTTCCGAAGTCCCACTGTAATGATCTGCCACTCACAACTCACAACTTCAGTAACTCTCCTTGCAACCAATAATGGTTCAAAAGAAAGTTCATTTATTGAGAACAAGCATACAGTTCCAAAGCATTGCTAAGACTGAGCCCGTGCACACCAAAAGTTCCTTTTTACCTTTTTTCTCTTTCCCCCTTACACCTCCCTAACCTCCCAGTTTTCTTACACTTGCTCATTGGTACGACCTTGAGCATTCCTCTGTCTTTGATAACAGTCCATCTGCTTCTAACAGTCATTTCATTCACCCATCCTTCCAGCACCTCCCCCCCCCCCGATGTCTCCTAATGGCAGAACCAAAGCAAGCAAGCAAGCTGGCACGTAAGGTGGTTAATTGATTGCGAGGATTCTGATACCCACTAGATTTCAAGGAAAGGACCTGGGGTTACCTACCCTATCCAATCTGTAGGATGGGCAGATACTCCCTGGATGCTCTCAGGGAGAGACGGTCCTATAAATAATGTATTTCAACGAATATTCAAATTGGTCCAAATGCAGTAACCCCAATTTAACCTTAGCTGCTATAAATACCTAATATGATGCATCTGTGGGGTTTCTGGCATAAGTCAAAAGTGAGACTTCAACCATCTTTTTCAGATGTGTAAAAATCTGCGTCTCATTTTTGCTGAAGCACTAGCTATAGTGGATCCATGAATAAATGCTTTAAATGCATTCCAACCAAATTCCTAGATAAACTAAATGACTGTGCCTTAGAAGATCTTGGAAACAACCAAAGAAGATGCAATTCTAAATTTAATCTTAAGTGGTGTTTGTGATCCGCTGCAAGATATTGTGGAACCAATAGGGAATACTGATCACAATGCTGTTATAGCTACCTTATGTGTGAAGTGGTAGCTAGGTCCAAACACAGTCACATTTGACTACAAACAGTGAAACTTCTCAAAATCGAGAGGACTGGGGAAAAAGAAACCAAAAACAAAAGACAGCCACTTGAATTATAATGGCTGAAGGAAAATTGAAACATTTTCAATGTTTCAGTAATGAGGTTCAGCTGGAATGTATTCCACAATGCAAAAAAGTGTCAACCACATTGAAGAAAAGACCAACATGGCTCCCTAGTAGTGTCCAGGAAGCTGTTAAAGGTGAGAAACCTTCCTCTGGGAAATAGAAAGTATGTTACAACAGGAAAAACAAAGAGGAACATTATCTCTGGTAGCAAAAGAATTTAAAGAGCAAATGGTAAGAAACACTAAGGGAGACCTGAAGGAATTCTTTGCATATGTCTTCACTACAAATTATGTAATACATATACCTAAAGATGTACCAACTTTTTCAGGAAGTGAATTGGAACAATTAAAGCAAAATGCAGTAATAAATGATAGTATTGAAATAAGCTTAATGCCTGTTTCCTTAATATATGTTCTGGGAGAACTGGTAGAAATGGTATAACAAAACATAAGTAAACACACAGATGAAGGAAAATCAGCATCGATTTTGCAAAGGTAAATCTTTTATGATTGTTTGCTGCCTAGAGTCACTTGTTTGGGATGGGCAGCTATACAAATTGGATGGATGGATGGATGGATGGATGGATGGATGGATGGATGGATGGATAAATCTTGCCTTGTCACCTTTTATGTTCTTTTTTGAGAGTGTCAACAGGCATGTGAATATAAGTGATCCTGTCCATAAGGTATACTGGATTTTCAAAAGGCCTTTAACAAAGTTTCTCAGCAAGGAGTCTTCAGAAAATTTAACAGTCAGTAGCATATAAGGATCTGTTCTAGTTAGTATTTATGAAATGCTAATTAGTTAGAAAGCAAAGAATAGGGATAAATAATCAATTTTCTCAATGGAGGGAAGACTTTAAGGACCTATATTGGGACCAGTGTTTTTTAAGTTGTTATAAATTATCTTGACTTAAGGGTGAGCAGCAAGCTGGCCAGATTGGAAATAATACCAAATAATTAAGGCTGTGAAACAAAAAGTGATTATGACAATATCCAGAAGGCTCTTTTTAAACTAGGTAAATGGTGAACCAAGAGCAAATGCACTTAAATAAGTGTAAACGGATGCACACTGAGGCAAAGCAACTTCACATTTAGACTAATGATGTGTGTCACTAATTAAGAAAAAGATATTGGAACTATAGTGGGTAGCTCAACTGAGACGTTGACTCAGTGTTCAATAGTTATAAAAAAGGCAAATCTCATGCTATAGATTATTAGGGAAGGAATTGAAACGAAACTGCCAACAGTGTGATGACCTTCTTTGAAGCTACGGTATGCCTGCATTTGGAATACCATGTGCAGTTCTGCTTGCCACATATGAAAAATGATATTATACAGCTGGAAAAAGGTTCAGAAGAGAGAAACCAAAATAATTAGAAAATTCAAATCCTGTGAGAAAAGCCTAGAAGACCTGAGACCACTTAGCTTAGGAAAAGAACAAATGAAGAGAAACATTTGAAGCATATAAAGTCATGCATGCCATTCAGAAAGTGGACAAGGAACTTTTCTTCCTCTCTCAAAACATAAGAACCAAGGGTCATTCAATTAAGCTGGCTGGAAGAATCTTTTGAACTTCCTTACACAGTTTGCTGTTAACCTGGGTTTCGCCCCAGCTGCCGTTGTATGTTTTATATATTTGGGTTTTTAAAGTTATTTTGTATTGTGTCTTTATGTGGTGTTAGCCACCTAGAGTCACTTTGGCGAGATGGGCAACCATATCAATTGAGTTCATTAATTAATTAAACAAACAAACAAACAAACCTGTGGAATTCATTACAAAAGACTGGTGATGGCCCATAACGTGGATGGCTTTAAAAAGAGACTGGATACAGTCATGGACATCAAATATACCAAGGACTTTTACCCTTGAAGGTTCAATATCATTCCTGGGCTGGGGTAGCATGCCTCCAAATACTAATTGTAGGGGGAAAACAGTGGGAAGAAGTATGTCTCTATCTCCTGTCTGAGAGCACTCTAGAATCATCTAGTTGGCTGCTGTAAGAAACAACTTGTTGGACTACGATGGGCCTCGGCCTGATATAGTCGGGCTCTTTTTTGTTTGTAGCACAATATTCCTCTCATCCAGCAAAACCATGAAGGAATCAGAAGCTTTTTCTTCTGTTTAAGAAGACAAATTTTAATCCTTTTAAGCCTATACTAGAAGTAGTGAGGTTTGTGAGAGTCCACAAGTATTAGTAGTTCATTCTATTAATTTACGTTTAAGTACATCTTAGCCCAGCTGCCGTACCTCAAAATAATAATTCAGAATAAGAATTAGGTTTCTGCACCTTTCAATTAAAAATGGAAAGCTCTAACTAAGTATACTTTTCTTCCAAAGTAACAAGTTTCAATTACTACTATAGAACAAACCAGGATATGAAAACAATCATGATTCAAGATTGTGACTTTTCAGAACCTTGTCATCAGAATGTCATGGTCTAGATAAACAGGAATCAGAAGTGTTCAGGTTTAATTGTGGCTTGCTCAAGACATAAAGAAAGGGGAATAGAAAAAGACTACTTTATATCTTGACTTAAAAAGCTTAAACGTAATAACTCAAATGTGACCAGTGTCCCCACTAAAACTGAAAGCAACAGAGGATAACAAAGACAAAAGGAATTATGATCACAAAACACTATGATGAATTGCCTAATTTTAATTCTTATCTTTTCAGGAAGGACATTTTGGAAGTTTGTAGAAACACAGACATAAGATTTCTGTATTCCAAAATAACACTATTTCTTAAATAATGACATTCCTGAAACAATTTTATATCATGACATACATATTCCACTGAAATGGCATCCTGTTACCACACAGAATAAAACAAAAGAACTTTTCAAGGGGTAACCACAACTAAATAATTCTATATTTTTAATGGATCACTATGGCAAAGATTTTACCATAAGTAGGAGTCTCTTTAGCTTTCTTATGAGGAAATTACACTTTGCAATATGCATATATTTTAAAAACCGCATGTATATTTCAATGGATAAAAAAGTTAACTCACTTTTGAAATCATGGGATCATAATAAATACTGATTTCACTTCCTTGCTGTATGCCACTGTCAACTCGAACCTAGAATAGATTGAAATGAATTAGTTTTACAATAGGAAAAGGTTAGGGTTAGTTATTGTTGTTGTTGTTGGTCACACAGTCAGCCAGATGTTTAGACTGGATTTGGCATTTTTATCCACCTATCAAGTCCTTCCCAAGGACCTGGGATAGGCAGATGCTGTCTGATGGTGTTAAAGGTATCATCATAGGATGTAAGCTGTTCCAAGTAAAGCTGCCTTTTTCAAATGACTGATGGTGATTTTGTCAATGCCAATGGTCTTCAAGTGGTGCCCCAGATGTTTAGGGTTTGTGCCCAAGGTGCCTATTACTATTGGTACTACCTTTGCTTTCTTTTGCCACAGTCATTCTATTATTAGTAGTAGTAGTGGTAGTAGTAATGCTGACCACTACTCTTTTCTTTGAAAGTTGAATTTATTGCAATGGACCATAAGACAAAGTTTTCCACAAATCATATCTCTGTATTTTGCTATTTCAGGTCTTAAATCCTCTACCTGGGAATTCACGATTGCCATAAAACATTCTTGTAATTATTGCTTTTACATCATCTTGCACAAAAAGTATCTCTGTTCTGTAATCACATCATGTATATATATCACTACACCCAGTATTTTACTACTCCAGAAGAAATACTTAGGCATACTGAAAAGAAAGTTTAGAGCTGATAAACAAAATCTATTAATACTTGTCCTCTAACTTTCAAAACTGCAACAATTTCTTTTTCTGTTTCACTCTCAGCTAAAACCTGTTTTTCTTCCAATTATGCAATTTCAGTGATGTTCAGAGATTTTTTTGCAAAGTTATGCTCTATAAGGATACAGTTCCAAACAGGTTTTTTAAGTCTTATAGACTGAGTGGAAAAGATAAATGCATATATGCATGAATGCATGCACACACCCGTGCACACACACACACACACACACACACACACACACAAATCTGGTAACTACTAAACTGTTTGAAGAATCTGGTAACTGTTAATTAACCAATAAAATTTAGTGTTATTAGTGATCATTATTTTAATCTCCTGATTTAATTTTCACCAGGCTGAACATTAAAAAAAAGAAGAAACATTAAATATTAAATAACTAATTCCAGAATAAGTCTTTGATTGATTGATATTTTTGAAATGTGTAAAGCATGTAACAGACAACACATATACTTAAAAAAAAATCAAGATAATGTAATTTTGAGGAGAAAATTTTTGAAGAGAAAAACTAAACCTGATGGTGTAAAAGAGGTATGATACAAAATATTGCCTTTGGGTTCAGAGGGCTGAGAGTAAGAAGAAGCTTAGAAACTCCCTTCAATCTTCACCTGGGGAAAAGAATTTTTGTAATAAAACAGCAGTTCATCTGTCTGCAACAAGGCAGAAAGAGGTCAACCCAACGGCTGTTAGGCTTTTAGATTTTAATTTAGGCAATTATCAAGGGACCAGATGTAGAACCTCTTGTCTACAATATCCACATGAGGTCACACTGATGACTTTATTATCCAAATGACATGTCCTAATAGGCTTTACTCTATGAAAACTGCATCACATTTCTTTCATGATGAAGAAAAAAAAAAAGACGAATTGTGCTTTACAATTACACATTTATTAATGCAGGCTTCATAACTGTAACAGCAGCTGTCAAGCACCTTCTTTAGAAAACAAACAAGATGCCTTAGAAATGCCCAGTCATCAGAACAATGATTTTAGCTATCCTCATTCCACAGGAAAACAGAAAATATGTAACCATAATCATTGTGGTTTGGAAGGAAACTAACTTTCAAATTCTGCATCATTTTCACCACAAAATATACAGTATATTTAAGAATTTTAAGAACAAAACAAAGATGGAAACAAAGTAATTGTCCAATATAAACGTATATATCTCTCCAAAATTTCTAAGCCAAAGCATTAAAAAAAAGCCAGAGAAACCCAAAACGAAGGGAATATATTTCCTCATGAAACATAGATTTGTTATGCAGCAACTTGGCAGCAATTGTTTGGACTAGTTATGACCTTGACGTTCCAATCATGCAAAATTATTTGCAAGCTAACATAGCAGGGCCATGGCAATTAAGAAATTGCAAAACATTAAATTTCAAGGTAAATGAAGACTTTTGAAGTTTTTAAGTGCAAAGAAGTCATTCATGATGTCTGAAATGCCATTCAGTGCATTACATTATACTTAAGTTTCCATATTGATTATGCAGGATACAAGGGCTTACTCTAACAGATGGTACATACATAGGTAAAAGAGGATTTTTATTTATTGAATGGTTCTTTTTTGCAGAAACCTTAATGAACTTTATGGTGCAATCTTCTTCTTAAGGCCCTTCCTATGTCTTAAAATAGCAAGTTGGTGATGTTATTAATATTTCCTGAGACCAGTGGCTTCTTTTGCTTAGCTGCAGAAATATATGGAAATAAACTGACAAGGAGAATCAAAATTTAAAATAATTTAAAAGAAAAATTATAGCCAATATTCAATCTGATGGTATATTGTTTTGATAGAACCTATTACATTTTAGGCTTAATTTCCAATAAAATGGTAAAATGCAGATAATTTCTCTCTGCAAATAGAAAACGAAATGTCTAGGACAATGCAGTCTGAAATAGGTTTAACAGCTTAGTAGAAACTTGGCACCGATAATTTTGTTATATTCTACATATGTTTTTATTCCTGTAATTGCCTTCAGTTAATACATTTGTTTTTTAAAAAGTACAATACTATTTATGCAAGCAAACCCTAACCTGTTATATAAACCAATACTGGGCTATTTTAAATGAAGTTTAACAGTAACAGCAGCTATAGTTATTAACTTCAAAGATTTTCAGATCTCTATCCAGAGTAGGCAGCTGTCCGTAGCATCAGGAAAACATAATTTTTAGTTAATTCTGCTTAGGATCAAGCAACTACTGAGACATTTTAAAGCCAGATTTCATCTCTAAATACATACTTGAGATAGAGAAAAACGCAGGATGTATAAGTACACCATAAGGAAGTGAAACCTATTTCTGAATTTCAGTGGGTTTGACTATTATTTATATTCGTATTGTCGTATTTACAGCGTAGCTTTTGGTCCTTAACATGTAACATCTTAAGTTGTGAAAGCAGATATAGTCTGTCTGTTTGATTAGAATGATAAAAGAAATATCTGAATGTTTCTTATCAAAATAAAGGTCAGCACTATGTTTTTTGTTGTTGTTGACAGAATGAAAAATCCAGCCACCTTCTTTTCCTGAAGGCCAAGTATGAATGGCCACAGGATCACAACTCAGAAGGATAAGAGCAAGTTCTCCATTTCATACATAAGCATCAATTCCAAGGGTTTCTCAACTTGAGCAATGTCTAGATGTGTGGACTTCAATTCTCAAAATTCTCAGCAATGACCATGATAGCTGGGGAATTTGGAGACTTGAATGGCCATTAGCCTTGATGGCAGCGTGATTGCCTCTGAAGGCCTTCAGCTGGGAGACTAGTAGGCTTGTGCAGTTAGTTGGCCACTTTGAGAAGAGGCTGCTGGACTAGATGGGCCAGAGGTCCGATCCAGCAGGCACCGCTTATGTTCTTAAATCCACACAGCTGGTAATTGCCTATAATGAGAAACACTGGTTTAAGTATTCGTTGCCAGAAGTCTAAGAAATTAAGAGTATTTTGTGTTACTTTGTCTGTGACAGAGCTGAGCCCATACATAAGCTCTATTAAGCTTATATTAAATGAAAAATACCTAGAAGCAAAAAGAATACTATCCAGACCACATAAGTGCCTAATAATGAGATTCATTTTAATGTGTATTTAGGGACTTATGCTGCTTTTCTGTCCTGATAACTTTAATTGGAAATATAAACAAACTTTTTCAATAATAGCTGTTCAAAAACAGGCAATTACCTCTTTATGCTAAAAGTAAATTCTAACAGAAACACACAAAACCTCAGACTATTACTACATTCAGACGAGAGAGCCTTGCAACAAATTTATGTTTCAGCCAGCCAACCATACCCTCCTCCGGTACTTCATTTCAAATTCCCCCCCAAAAGTCAGCATCCATGGTGTTACACCAAATTCCATGACCACCGCAAGTCTGGGGTTTTTTCACCAAATGCAAGTATACTTCTGCACTATACTAAAGTTTTTCCCTGACTATTGATGCCTCTCTTTTTTGGGCAAATAATTCTATTTTGGTCAGTTTTGGAAATAGAGGAAAGGATTGTGTTTTATAAGGGAAATGCTAAGAAATTTTCACTGTACTATTTTCATAAATTTATAGGATACACACAACTGTCAGAATATTCTCTTAATTTCAAATGTGCCCTGCCACACACAAAAAGAAAAACAAAATAAGCCAACACAATTTGCAAAGAAAAAAAAAAGCAGTGCTATTTTAACACAGTGGTGAGAGCACACCAAAAGGGAAAGGCCCAGGCACTTCATATGAAATCCTCAAAATCATTGCTCTTAGGCGTCCAACATAATTAAAATTTCTTCCCTCAGTATCACGATGGAGCACGTGAATCTATCAGGCATCTCCCACCCTTCATTTTCAATTCACCTCTCCCCTAAGCACAGCTCCCAACCCACCATGTCGACCTGACAAGTGACAGCCCAATCTGATTAAATGCTTGCAAAGGAGGGGACTTGCAGACCTCCATGACAGGCCAAAAGTGATCACCATGGAGATACATAATTACAGCTGTCAACGCATCTACTGTCCTGCTGGCATCAATTTGATTGCTCCCAGCAATAATGATAGACAAAGCTTAGCATGCACTCTCTTGCACCCAATCACTTTATCTATTTTGTGATCCATTTAGCTGACATGCAACATTCGCACAAGCAAATAACAGCAGTAAGCAGAACATTTAAGGCATTTTAATTGTTTTTTTTTTCTTTCTATGGATGGCTCATAAGTGCAAATGTTATTACATAAAACTCCTGCTGCAGCATTAATTGAAGAAAGATTTGGTGGGACAAAGACCATAGGAGGTACAGTTTGTCCATTATCACTTGTACTTTCAACAGGTCTCATGTTCAGAATATTGCAAATTGCAAAAACTTGCAAGGACAAAATATTTGACATCCTGTTAGCTATTACACCATGGTGAAAAACCTCAACCTGCCCCCAGAGTAATTACTGGAAATTCTTCCTCAGTTCATCTGGTTTTCATTAAATATGCTTAAGACACATTCTGTAATGTGTGTGCATGTGTTTTTAAATCTTTCATTTAACATCACATAGAGTGTACTAAACCTCTACATTTTGTATTTCTGCTTTTAAACACAGCTTGAATTCTTAAAGCCCACAAAAAGTTCAAACCTCCATAGGAAGCATACAGCCCAAAAAAAATTTTAGAAGTCAAATAAATCCTATATTCAATTTCACCAAATTTAAGATTCAGGATCATAACATTTCCCCATTTTTCCCATGTAACTAATAATGGTAAATAATCATATTCACAAATACCTTGTATTTCATAAAGCCAACACCATTCCATACCCATGCATCCAATATTTTGTCTACCTTGAAGAGCAGAAATGCCCTTGCCAGTTAAACAACACTCTAAAAACAATTTAGTTTAAAAAGCACTTTTCATCACTTGTAGAAAATTGCATTTAATCTTTTAAAAAAGCCTCAAAGCTAAAGAAATAGTAACATTCCTCACTGGAGCATTTATTACTCTGCAGAGATACACAATTCAACATTTGTTTTTTCTGCTTGCTCTTCTAGTTATAACAACTACTATTTTATAAAAGCCAGAATTATGTCATGGCTAGTACCGCACTTTAAAGAATGACTATTTAGAATGCTTGACTTTATTTAGATGTATATCCCAGGACGTGTGGGTTGTTTTTTTGTTTGTTTTTGTTTGTTTTTATTGTTTTGTTTTCTTTTGGTGCACTACAACTCATTTCTGATTACCACTGATTAATTATCTTCTTCCTTGGTTTATAAAAATAGTTTAGGACAGCTAGCCTTAAGGAGTCCTGAACTCTTCCAAATCTGTTAAACACTATGAAATCTATGGTCTCTTCACGCGTTGAAAATAAGAAATAATAAAACGTCAGAATTACTTACATTTGGGACATGCAGGGGCTCTTCGTACTGAGACAATCTGCCAATAGAGGGCAGACCAAAAGACTTGTAAGGGTCCTGAAATGAAATTCAAAACACAGAGTGGTATTAACTTTGTAAGACAAAGCACAGGAAACAAGGTTAAGCCACTGGGAAACCAAGCATTTCCTCCACTTTAAATTTGGACCAACTATATTTTGTTTTCAAAATGACTTATTTTAGTAGGGTTATGAATCTGCTTCTTCCATTCAAGTCATGGAAGATTTGTTAAAGCTAAAAACTTCCTGCTGTGCCTTTATTAAAGCAAGGGCAATCTTTCTAAAAGAAAGCACAATAGTAGGGGCACAGGCTAAGGGCACACAAACGCACACACACATCAACACTCCACAGACAAGTACTTCTGGAATCGTACACAAGATTCAGAGTTTTCAGGATCATGCCCTGTATAAATTAATAACATTATGATATTTAAGGCATAATGCCCAGTATAAATGCAGATTTGTACTGCTTGACATAAACACGTGGATAAAATTTCCACTCTATTACTGTGTTCAAATTCTCAGACATGTAAACTTATTTGAACAGGATTCAGAAGAACAGGAAGACGAGAAGTCTTTCAAAGAGCAGACAACAGAATAAAAATAACATAAAATAATGTTTTACCCAAAATAAAGGTAACTGTACAAATTATTCTAATGCTGAATTTAGAATAGAAAACAGCTTCTTCAACATTTGATTTCAAATCCCAATAGCAGAGTTTATAAAAGTTAACCTGATCAATTCTAAATAAAAAGGACGTTTTAAAAATGCCACTATTAGTTATGATATCTAGCCATATTGCAAATGTACAGCAACCACATTTTCTTTTCAGACCGATTTTTAAAAAAGGGCTCAGTAGGTTGCCTTTGCTTTCATAAGTAAGCAATGTTGTATGAAATGCTGAAATACCATTATAGAATAATCTTTTTTCCAATATGGTATATAGCTTTCTCTAATCTAGAGAATTTTATAAAATGAAAGGGGAAAAAAAACCTTCATTCATGCCACATAGAATGGAACAAGATAAAAAGAAGAAATCTTAGGTGTTTCCCAACACCTAACAAGTTTCTTCTACAGCAATTCTCCTTCCAGCCATTAACAGTTATTTTACCTCCGCATATACTCGGCATTCAACTGCCCAGCCGTTGATGGGGATATCAGCCTGCTTGTGCCTGAGAGGGTATCCCTTAGCAACACGGATCATTTCTTGGACTAGATCCAAACCGGTAATGCATTCTGTGATGGGATGTTCAACCTGCAAGGTCAAGATCTGTCAGTAAGTAACAACACAACAAAACTTTCTAATATCTCAACCTGATAACAAAAATTGAGGGGTGAGGGTATTAATTTACAATATGGATGATCCATATTGTTGTGCAAGATACACAGAACTGTATGTCCATCATTTATTGCAGAAAACAAATATATGCAATAAAATTAAGCAGAAGAATAACTGCAGGTAATGGCTAAAATAGATTGGATGGATGGATGGATGGATGGATGGATGGATGGATGGATGGACAGATAACAATACATTTGTTTTGGGGGGAGAGACTTTAAAAAGGAGAACAACTTTTAATCTAGAAATACAAAAGCATTTTGACTGAATCTCAAATAGCTGGCTGATAATCAACCCGTTCTGCTACACTTAACATGGCATGTACAGGAGCAGCCTACAATCTTCCATAGAATCAGACTAGCCTAAGTCTTACCCACACGCCTGCTTTCACTAACCTGTCCTGACAAGCAACGAGATTAGCGTAATCTTACATCAATGCAGTGTAGCAGAAATGAGCAGATGGATCCTTCAGGGTTTTTTTTTCCATCCAGACTTATCTCTGTAGTGCTTAGCATGCACAATAGCAGAGCTGGACCAGTAGAATCACTGCATGCTCTCAACAAATAGCTGCTAACGGCTCAGGATGATGCTGTCATGGGAATACCCTCACTCCCCATTAAACCAAAAAGGAGAGATGTGTGCACTAGTCTTTATTACTATTAAGACAGATTTATATAATGTATATTTAACTTTGCAAACATAACTTAAAATGATAAAATAAGTACTTTTAAAGAGCAAATTAACATAAGTGCTGATCTATAATATTAATGAGCACCCTAACCATGAGAAGGAAGGAAGGAAGGAAGGAAGGAAGGAAGGAAGGAAGGAAGGAAGGAAGGAAGGAAGGAAGGAAGGAAGGAAGGAAGGAAGGAAGGAAGGAAGGAAGGAAGGAAGGATTTTGTTTTGTTGTAAAGTGCTATTGCAGCTGAAATACTATGTCTTAAGAAACACCATTTCACAAAGGTTTTTCCATCCAGAGTTGTCATACTTCATGTATTTTGTGACACAAGAAAAGGTCACTGAACAAACGAAGTATTTTCTTTGAAGTACATTAATTGAAGGATAACATTTTGTCGGATGTAATATCCCTATAATGGTCCTTGCCAAAAAAAAAAAAAGAGTAAAAATTAACAGATGGCACTTGTAATTAGCCCTCTGTGCATTTAAAATTTTACAGCACCATATTTTAAGATAACTTAGCCATTTCAGTGACATCACTGAAATAAGCACCATTCTAAATATTATTGGGTTTTTTATTATATGATTTAAGCAGCTTACTTTAGGACTTAGTGTCAAACACTTGATACTTTCCAGGTACATCAATCTTATTTCATTGATGAAATTCCAAGAAAATTCTTCATCTACCTTGAGGTTCTACTGTATTAAATATGTAAATTATCACTTTTGGGGGGGGAACATTTATTTTCTCAGGATATCCCATTTTTTAAAGCACCTCTGAGATAACTATAACTGTCTCATAACTTTTTCCAGTATATCTGAAACTTTTAAAGCATTTTAAATGTGTTATTTTATTGTATTTTTAACTGAATTTTCATCCTAATATGAACTACAGTAACCTCACCAGAGTCACTATAAAGTAGTATTTCATTTTTTATGGTCAAGCCAGGATGAAACTCATTCAGAAAGCAAAATATTTCTACAGCTTATTCTCAAAACATTTATCCACATTTATTTAATCAGTTTAATAACTGTCTCTAAAATTTTGTTACCTGTTCCATTATATATGGTTTCTTTGTAAAAAGCAAAGATAAAAGGGTGGAGGGAGCAGAGGACATACAAAAAACTTGGCTATTTCAACTATATGAACATTTTATCGAAAATATAGTTAAAGATTTTTATTTTTGTTTTATTGGAGAGTCTTCTTCATTCTAAGATAGAAAGTGCATGTTTATTTTTATATTAAGAACAACATAAATACACCGTCATTGTCGTTTTAACAGTGAATTTACTTATTTTCTACATTTTTATTTTTTCTATTTACAGCAGCCATTTTTCATCAGGTTATAGCAAACTGGAAAGCCACTATTAACTCTTCCAAGAGGCAGGCTCCACCAGATTCTGCTTCTCTCCCAGTTGTCATCCAACAGCTAATTTACTAGAGTATAGTAAGGGGAGAAATAAGAACTAAGGCCACTCTATCAAGTCAGATAAAAGATGAGCAATTATGTTCCTCTGTTCTAAGTTGCTTCTAGTCATCATAGCAATCAAATAATGATAGATTTAAAACCATCACATGCCATCCCTTATACATTGCACCAGGTTATATGTCTGATATAAGAAAAAAAATCTGGTTTAAATCTACTGCAAATATTCAGTTTTGATTCTAAACAGAAACACAGAGGAGCAATTGTTCAAGTTCGCCTCAAAAGCTGAGGAAAATTCTCTATACTTGAATAGACCATGAAAGTGAAATGCTAACTGCAGAGGGACAAACTGATTGAAGCGTATGCCTTAATATATCTATCATATTAAGGCATAAACCAAACACCAAAGGCAGTCTTTTTGTCACTGGAATATCTTCTTAAACTACATTCATGTTGAAAAAGTAAGTATTTATGAAACCTTTTTATATTTCTCTCTATAGCCTTGTTCAACAGAAAGGACATTCCCTTACACTTTTGTCAGGATCTTTCCTCATCTTCTCTAACGGAAATCCTGTCCTTTGGGTGGAAGGGTGTAACTGTGTTACACTCCAAATAATCAACATCGACTCTTCTCCCAGTATTGCTTGACATACGCATTTCAAACCAAGGTTGCCTCAGAGCCCACCCAGTTTCAGTAATTTTTAAGTGTACAAACATGTAAGCATTGTCCCAAAGAGAATCAGAGATACAGAATTGTCTCAGGAAGAAAAAGACCACAGTTCCAAAGAAAACATATTTGCCAAAGAGAGAGAAATTTGCCAATACAGCTGGCACTCTGAAAAACGGACTCTTCCTTGAGTGCTTGGGGGTACGTCTGCCAAAAATGCTTCAGCTAAAGATATGAGTCCCTCGCAGGAGTATTCAGGTGCTGAGATGCTCATATTTGCTAAAGCTCCTTGGCCTGTGTCTAAGAAAGGAGGTATGCTTCTCCTAGACTGAGGGATGACATACCAACTGTCAGCCCTTTGAGGCAGACCAAGACATATAAAAAGTCCACTTTATTGATACAGGCCATAATAACAGAATCTTGAAAGCCTGACCGTGTTGCTCCTTCCCTCCCTCTTAGACCAAAGAGAATCAAGGTGGGACAATCTTGAGTTTCTTTCTCACATCTTTCTGTTTTCCTGTTGAAGTCTTCTCAACAGTTGCTGCATATTTTCTTCAAGGCCATTTCTGTATTCTTCTACATCAGCAGAGGACAAAATTGCTTGTGGCATCTTCAACATTCTTCTACCCATAAAACCCTCATGCTTACATTTTTTCTTCTTTCTTTCCTCATTCCAAAGTGCTTTCCCCCCCTCAATTTGATAAAAGCCAATTTCCTTAGTGATCCTTTTTTAATCTATTTCCAGACCTAACCAGGCTTATATAATCATGGCCTGAATTCCCACATTTCTAGCCAGTCTTAGGCAAATGTATGTTTCACGTCTCCTTTTTCAGCATTCTTTATATTGCTTGCATTTAATTGTGTACGTTATTTTTTTATTTACATTGCCATTTTAAAATAATATGAGCTAAACCATTACTTTCATGAATCATTTTTCTAACTTCGAAAAAAAGTGTTTGAATAGTTTGATTCTGCATATTTGCATCTATCTGTGTTTTCAATAGGTAACTCCTCTTTTAAAGAAACGTGTGAGTTTCATCATTGTGTAAAATGGTCAAAATCAAGGCTCTCTTAAAACATGTTCAGGGAGGGTTTCTAGCTAAAGAATCGGGTACAGAAGAGCCTATTTACAACAGAATCAGGTACAGAAGAGCCTTATCCTTTACAACATACATAGGTCAAGTGAGAGTTTGGCATTATGTTTCCAGTGTAACACAGTGATCAAACAAATCTGAAACAGATTTGATCAGTATATATATGGCTAAATGGCAGTGAGACATGAACCACAACTTACTGTCAAAACAGGAATGGCAACAGCTTCCAATTTCAGTTTTTATGTTGCAATCTTGTCATTCTCTAACAGTGTCAAACCACTGTATTAGACATGCCTGCCAGGTTATTCTATCAAGCAGCCTGATTTTCTGATGATTATTATATACAGTATCATCTTCATGATATAGTCTATGCTATGAGATGTAGCTATTACCCTTAGTCTAATATTTTTTAAGAGTGACAGAATTATATAAAACCACAAGTGTGAACATGCAGGTAGGAAAATTTAATCATTTTATAAATGAGGTATGCTATTTTGCAGCCAATTCATTTTAATCGCTTGTAATTAATTCAATTAATTTTTTGCCCTGGTCCTTTCATTTTTTGTGGGTGCCTTTTGGCCATTGTGTGCACATGGGCATGTGTAAGTATGTAAGTTTGTATGAGCGCTATATATACAACACACATGTATGCATATATGTATATATCACACATACATATCAACTGTTACCACATGCAAATATTTAAGTAAGAGTTAACAATCCAAACTGAGAAGGTAGGAGTTTTGTCTGTTTATAACTTTTTTTTTCTGTTTAATGCTCCTTTTGGGAAGAGAGATTTATCTTAAATTCTGAGTCATGTTCCTTCCGATAAACTTGATAAGAAAACTTAATTCAAAATAAGAACTTCATTTAACCACCAAACAAGGTTCTTATTTAACAACACTAATAACCAAACAGCTGTGGCTGCTCACAATTTATGGTATTGCACAGAAGGAGTTCTATTTGATCGTATAGATAAATCTACATAAATCTACATTTTACTACACTAGGATGTTTTGTAATGGTAAAGCCATGGTAGTGGATTTATTAACCTGCTCTATGTCCTCCGTATTCTGAGGAACTCTAAAGAGCAATACTAATTCCTGAAACCTCTGAAATTTCAGATTCCAGAGAAGGTATCTTAGCTTGAAGTGCCTGTAATGCTGATATTACTTTATTCTTATTTTGAGTCCATTACTGTACATCTTTTCCACAAAGTCTGGCCTGCTTGTCCTATATAGAATCCACAGTGATACTGCTGGCAGATGATTGCATATATCACGTTAGAAGAAGAACATGTGAAGGCACCTCTAATCTTCTGTATGAAGTTGCTGGGTCCTGTAGTGGTGCTGCTAGACATCCGAGTTTGTTGCAGGGTCTGATTCCCAGGTTAGCACCATCATTCTGTTGTTCCTTGCTGCTTATGAAAGTCTGCTTCAGGTTGGATGAATGCAGCCTAAAGCAAAGCAGGTACATTATATTATAGCTTATTAATAATGCTTCTGAGGGGCTTGCGCTATGGATTGTAGGTAACAACAAGTGGTGTTCTGTTCCATTTCTGTGGTCTGTCCTTCCTGAGAATTGATCTGGCTCTATTGATTTGCCTACTGATCTTGCTGGGTGGGTTCAATCTCCTGAATGCCTGGTTTAATTGTATCAGTTGAATATCTTTATCAAGTTGGAAAGAACAAATGTGGTTGTGGCATACAGCTTGGTTACATTCACTAGATTTGGTGATGACTTCTGAGTGGAAGCTGGAAGCATGTAGATATGTATATTGATCTGTTCCTGTATAACATGGGACTTACGTATTCTTTGTATAGTCTCACCATGATGTTAACAAAGTGATCTTCTTCTTCTGTAGATAGATTGAGGCTGAGGTGGATGGTGAGGTGGAAGTTTATGAAGAATTAATGGAATGTAATGGAAGATTCTTTTCCATGGGTCTAGATGAGGAAAAATTTGCTAGTCTGCTAGATACTACCAGACTGCTGATTTTTGTACCGTACACTAACACAGCTTTCAACATTATGCAATAGTAAGCTTCAAGATGAATATAATGCCTAGATTGTGTGTGTGCAAAACTCACTCTCTCTCACACACACACACATATACACACATGTATATATGGCATCCAAATGTTTATTGCTCTTAGATATTTTAAACCATTGATAAGTTGTTGAAAAAATTTTAGTGGGATGGAGAGATTCCAACCCTTCACCCCAGTTCTCATTATCTTCCAGGGGGCAGGGGTGGGGGCTTAATTTTCAATATTATAATTTATTTATATTTTGATATGTTTCTTTTTCAAAAATCATTATAGGTATAATTCAATGTTTTTATTATTTGACCTCCTTAATATCTTGAGCTTCTTCTTTTACTGAAGATTTAGATTTTTTTCAGCATTACAATTTTGAAAG